>OX344730.1:19445000-20722500 GCA_947034835.1 Ballota nigra
ACATTAACATTATAAATATAAATAACACGTTTGTATACTTTTTCATTTACACAATTTTTGTATGTCTAGGGCTCCGTGGAGGAACGAGTCTCACAATTACCGCCTCCAACGGATGAAGATGAGCGCTTGAACCGATTGAGTCAAGCGTATGCTGAGACAGTGAGGCCAGAACACGGAAAAGTTAGGGGTCTCGGTCAAATGAAGATGATGCGCATACAATCTGGCCCAGGAGGGACATCATCTAGCACACACATTGGCGGCTATGACCAAAGAGATGGTGATCGTTTGTTGGCTGAAGAGTGCGCGAGATATGAAAGAATGCTGGCGGAGCAACAGAGACAGTATAACGAAAACTTGCGTCAGGAAGTGCACAACCAGATGGTAGCGTGGATGCAAGGCCATCAGGAAAACCTACCTAGTGGGTTTTCCCAACCAACTACTTCATATCCTCCTTACCCAGCTTATCCTTCTTATCCTCCCGCCCCTGGTTACGTCCCTTATCTTCTCACCGGTCCTTCTAGTGTTGTTCCTCCCGTTCCTCCTAGTGGTTTTTCCGCCGCCCCTTATCCTCAGGCCTCTCCTGCTCGTCCTCCAGCTTCTGGTCCTTCCCCGTCTCGTCGTAATTCCATATCTCCAACTGGATTTGTAGACCTACTTGAAAGAGGTGCATATTCTGGTTACCCCCCGAGGGGTAATTGTTCTAGAAATGAAAGAGTTGGTGATGATGATGAGAGTTAGGATGTCATGAATATTTGATCGTGTTTTGGAACTATATATGTTGGTTTAAGATTTTACTGTTTATCTAGATTTAACTATCTGGATATTTGAGCATGTGTGGATATTTTAATTTATATGTCTGGATATAATTGGAGCTATATATGTTGGTTTGTTATTATTATTATTGATTTTAGTGAAAAAAAATTTAAAAAATATTTATTTTAAAATTTTATTAATTTAAAAAAAACGAAAACTCTATATGTGTATATGTGTACACATATTAGTAAATAGTGAAAATAAATATATGTGTATTAGTGTTTTAGTGTACACATAATAGTAAATAGTGAAAATGAATTTGAAAAATACTTTTTTTTTAATTTTATTGATTTTTAAATAAAATAACGATCAATATATATGTATATGTGTACACATATTAGTAAATAGTAAAAATAAATTAAAAAATTATTTATTTAAAAAAAACGATCAATATATGTGTATTAGTGTACACATGATAGTAAATAGTGAAAAATAATTAAAAAAATATTTATTTTAAAGTTATATTGATTTTTAAATAAAAAAACGATCAATAATGAAAATAATATATACAAGTGATAGTTTAATTTTATATGTAATAATAATTTTCATATAAAGTATAACATACAATTAATATTAAGTAGTATTATATTTAAAATATATAACAGAAAATATATTAAACATATATATTACACCCTAAAACATAACAAGTAAATAGCCTTGTCCAAGCGGCACTGCGAAACACGCAAGGCCTCCGCCGCATACATGGAGGTCGCGTGTTCGAAACTTGAGGGGGGCAAATTTCACCCAATTTCAGCTTAGAGTGAGGTGGGTGGGTGCTAGCCTAGCGGATCCACAGGGGAGGGGTTGTGCTTAAGGTCGTGTGTTCGAAACCCACGAAATCCTTTTTTTCGTGTGGGCATTACACGAGGGAAGTACGCGAGGGAATTACCCTCACCACGTCAGCCGAGGGATAATTCCCTCGCCCAATGGCCGCATGTCATGTCAGCTTAGTCGAGGGATTTTTCCCTCGTGCTCAGTTCCCGAGGGTTTATTCCCTCGCCCTCCTCGAGGGCTTAGCCGAGGGAACTATTGTCGAGGGAAATTTTCCCTCGTCCGGTCCCACACGAAATCCCTCTTTAAAACCCTCTCTATTTTTCGAGAGATTTTTTTTTCCCTCGTGTACAGATTGGCGACGAGAATTTTGGAGAGGAAATATTTCCCTCTTCAATACCCTCTCTATCTTCAATTCCCTCTTTAAAACCCTTTCCAAAACCCTCTTTAAATTTACTTATTTTTGTGGTGGACTCATTTGGGTCGCGGGCTTTGGCGGTTTATGGGCGGACAGACCCACCTCCAATTTTTATTTTCTGCTTTTACATTTTTTTTATATATTGCTAATAGTTATATTATACTCTCTTTGTTTAACATACTTATTCTCGCTTTCCCTTTTGAGTTGTTCACCAAACTTATTTTCATTCCCCTTTTGAAATAAACTGCTCACAAATAAATAAATGAGTCCTACAATATCTTTACTTTCAGAAATGATATTGTTGATAGGCGAACATCAATCATTGTTGAGCGAACAAGGATTAAGGACTTAACAAAGAAAATCAAGATTTGGGTGTATAAACCAATCCAGGGGATGTATAAAATGACGAACAACTATATCGACGAACAACATATCGGCAAGCAGGTTTTGAAACCCGAGACCAGATATGAACCCTCCGCCAAATCACTAATGACGAACAACGTTAACGAAGGGTGGTGTATGAGGTATACGTAGACGAACAAAGAACCAAGATTCCAAAGCTTATCTCAACATGACGCATATGCGAACAACTTCCAAGCCATATCCACAAAAGGCGAACAACTTTTATTGAAAGACCATACTGAATTAATCAAGCCGACCTGGACGAACAACAGTGAAGTCCGAGATAAGACCAAATAAGACTTTGTAATTAAGGTTCAGCTTAGATAAGGTCAAACAAGGTCAAAGGACACTTGTCTAGCTTGTAAGCTAGGAAGCCCAAGAGTCTTGGATACCTCCTGCTTGCTAGTCTCTATAAATAGTTGTTCACCAGCTAAGAAATACAAGTTTAAATTCACAAATACTCACAAAACACACACAAACACACCTAAACATACACATATACGAGATAAATACGATTTCGACTTTCGTATTTACAATTTTACAATCCTAAGCTTCAATTTATCATTTACGGTGATAATCAATCACACGTTCTTGTTTGGTGGTCCTAAACCGAATTAAACAGCCACTAATCCATCCGATTAAATTTGATCACCAACAGATATGGAGCCCAATAATGGGCTCCTTATGGAGTCAAATGATGATTTGACATAACACATCATCAATATTTACTTAGTTAATTAAAAATAATTAAGGTAATCAAAAGTTGTAGCATATCTATTATTTCTATCTAATCATTATTTTAATTACCTTAAATATATATAAATGTCAATTCTATAAGGCAATAAAATAAAAATCTAGTATCCTCATATCATTCCTACCAATATTATTTGCTCACAAAATATACTTCATGTTGATAGGCGAACATCATCTAAATCTGGAGCGAACAATTATTGAAGTCTAAAACAAAGAAAATCACTATTTGGGCGCATTAACCAACCTGGGAGGTGTATGAAGTGACGAACAACTCTCCCGACGAACAACTAATGGGCGAACAGGTATTAAGGCCCGGGACCAAAAATGAGCCAACTGTGAAGTCATCAATGACGAACAACTTTATCAAACTATGATACAATAGATAGCCAAGGAAGAATGTACAAGTGAACAAAGGACAAAGATCCCAAAGCCAAACTGGACAAAGGCATAAGGCGAACAACTTCCCAAGTACAACCTCAAGAGGCGAACAACTTTCGGTTGGAGAACCAACAAGATCCATCAAGCCGACCTAGGCGAACAACAATGAGTCCGAGATAAGGACCAAAGAAGACTTTGTAACTAAGGTTCAGCTTGGATAAGATCAAAGGGACACATGTCAAGCATGCAGGCTAGGGAGACCAAGAGTCTTAGACACCTCATGCTTGCTAGTCTCTATAAATAGTTGTTCTCCAGCTTATTCATGTAATTTTCGAATTTCAGACTAAAAATACACACAAATACACCCAAACTTACACATATACGAAATAATTTAAATTCCAATCTTCGTTTTACCCGAATTCGTTAACCCAAGACTCGTTTTACCATTTACGGTGGTAATCAATCACACGTTATTGATTGGTGACGTAAAAACGGATTAAAACAGCCACTAATCCTCCCGATTAGATTCGTTCACCAACAATTTGGCGCTAGAAGGAGGGTTCGAACCTCCGGTTTAGTGTGATTACTCAAGAACTTCAAGTTGAAGACTTGAAGATTCAAAGGAAATCTCAAGAAATATTTAGAGATACAAACAAGAGTGTTCTTGGTGTTCTTGGTGTTCTTCAATTTAAAAATTAAGAAATAATTTAAATTGAAATGCCTCAATCTAAAGAGACCCAAGGATCACGTTTGTCGAAGAGAGCATCTCAGACCCGAGCCACGTCGGCCGACCACCAGGACCGTGACCCAAGACATGCGAACAGGTCACAGCATACAGCCATAACACATAACCTCCCCCCTGAGATGGAGGCTTTGGCGAACAACCCCAACGAGTTGGCTAAAACCATAGCTGCTCTCCAGGCCCTCCAGAGGCAACAAGAGCAGGTTAGGCCAACACAAGCAAGGCCAAGGGACAAGTCCCTAGAGGTTGTTAGGCCCAAGACTACCAGGGGCGAGCAACGAGAAGTTGATAGTGCTCAAGTCAGACGAAATAAGGGAAAGGCCAAGGTGGTCGACCAAAGAGAAGTACAGGCTGAGTCTGGTCGCGGACGAACAACTATGTCTAGCCATGGAACAACACGTTCCAGTGCCCAGGACAGACTTAGCCAACCCCATCAACGAGAAGCTGCTCGCCGGGGAGCAGAAGATGGGCGAGCAACTTTTGATCAGCCTCGCCCATCAGTCCATGAAAGACCCTCCCAGTCAGCCTTTAGGCGCCTTGGGCCAAATGCGGCGAACAACATTAGGAGGCAAGCCCAAGAAGTGCCCACTCCAAGCGAGGGACTGCGACGAGCAGAAAGGTTAATGCCTTTGCTCGCCGAACAGCCTCCAAGTCAGGGGGCACCTCTTGATGAATTATCAAGCCTAAGGAGGGCTGTAGAGAACATGCAGGGGCAACTAGACCAACAGAGGGGGATGGGAACGACTAGCATGCCATCCTCACCTTTGACAGCTCACATTTTGAAGGCCCCGATACAGAAAAAGATTCAATTTCCGGCTAGCATTCAATATGAAGGCATCGCCGACCCCCGGGTCCACTTAACAAAGTATACGGACTACATGGTCTCCGTGGGGGCCAGCGATGCCACCCAATGCCGGAATTTTCCCTTAACATTGGGCGATCGGGTTCACAAGTGGTTTTCATCAATGCCGCCGGCATCAATCCACTCGTTCATCCAGCTAAGTCGAGAATTTCTTTCTCACTTTTCAACGGCGGGGTCGTATCTTTCCCAAAAACACCGGCTATCAGATTTGAGGCAAAATGATAATGAAACTGACCGGGCGTTTATGGAAAGATTCGATAAAGTTTTGCTAGAAGGAGAACCGGTGAGCGAAGATACAAAGATCGTCGCTGTGATGGCCGGATTGAAAAAAGGGTCGAAGTTATGGAAGGAGGTACGTCTGAAGTGCCCAAAGACTTATGCCGAGTTCAGAAACCAAGCTGGTATTTTCGTTTCCATGCACGAGGCCTTACAAACAAATTTAGGGGAGAACAAAGCTGATCCTAAGGAGAATAACAAAAAGCCCGTCGGGACAAGCTACAGGGTCCCGAAAAACATGAAAGCATTCACTGAAGGATCGGATTTGAAAGAAAAATTGAACCAAGTATTGACAGTATCAGTTGATACTGTGTATGAAAGCGTAAAGGAGAAAGAGTTGCTTTCCCCACCACGTAAAATCCGCCAGGATACTGGCAAACTCAACCCGAACAAGTATTGTGCCTACCATCAAAGTGTGGGGCATTTTACAAGTGAGTGTAGAGATTTGCTTAAGCAACTCTGGCGATTTTATGAGGAGGGAAAGCTCTCCGATTTCGTTAAAAGGCAACCTGGGAAAAGAGCTCGGGAGAACAACTCAGAAGATGAAGAGGATGGTCAACCTCAGAGAAACAACAAACCCGGACGACCAGTTCCCAGTATGCCGGCTCAACCTTTAGAAGACCTGTTCATGATGGAACCCGCAGGTCCCGCAGGAGGGTGTTTTGATGGACAACCACCTGACTCTAACCGGAAGAGGAAAGCGGAGCTACGAGCGATTGGCCAAGTACAAGAGATGGGAGTTAAGCCGTCTATCATGCAAACGGCGGAATTAACTTTCACCGAAAAAGACCTTGAAGGCGTCTTAACTCCACACAATGATTCGCTCGTAATCTGTGCCAATATTATGGGGACCAGAGTCCACAGACTGTTGGTGGACACCGGAGCCTACACGAACATCTTATTCAAGAAGACCCTCGATAATCTGGGAGATTATTCGGGTTATGTTCGGAATACAACACATAGAATTATAGGCTTCGGAAATGCTGTGACAACACCGTTGGGAATTGTAACATTAGCTGTACAACTTGTAACGGCCAATGAACCCGAAAGAAATATAACAAGAATGGTAGATTTCTTGGTTGTAGACCAGGAGTCGACCTATAACGGGTTTCTTGGCCGACCTTTTCTTAATGAATTTAAAGCTGCGTGTTCCACTTACCACTATTGTTTGAAATTTCCAACAGCCAGTGGAACAGGCACAATTAAGGGAGACCAACGGAGAGCACGAGAATGCGTTCAACAGCTACGAGCAAAATTTGTACAAATATCCATGATGGAAGCAACAAGTTATCCCATCGACGAACCATCAATACTAAACAATATGATGGACATAGACGACCACATGGATGCG
Source organism: Ballota nigra (assembly GCA_947034835.1). Taxonomy (NCBI): domain Eukaryota; kingdom Viridiplantae; phylum Streptophyta; class Magnoliopsida; order Lamiales; family Lamiaceae; genus Ballota; species Ballota nigra. The sequence continues at coordinate 19,451,767 of OX344730.1, forward strand.
GACGAACAGCACTTGAACGAGCAAGTGTTGGACGAACAACTCGTTACCACCCGCGAGGAACCTCCATCTGACGAACAACAAAGGGGTGATGACGAACAACCTTCAGTGGAGGACTTGGAGGGCCAAGTACAAACGAACAACAATGGGACGGAGCCAACTGATGATCTTGAACCCCGCCTGGGGGCAGAGCCGATGGACATCGAAAATGATTCCAACCCTGAGGAACCCATACTTGATCCCCGTTGGAAGGGACAAAAACGACGAGCAACTCCAGTCGAAGAGCTGGAGGCATTCAAAGTTAATCCCAACAACGAGGATCTTGAATTATTCATAGGATCTGAGCTCCCAGAGCCTTACAGATCCCGAATGAAAGAGTTCCTCACCAAGAATCTAGATGTCTTCGCTTGGTCTCATGCGGATATGGTAGGGATAGACCCGAAACATGCTTGCCACAAGCTGAACATAAATCAAGCAAGAAAGCCCGTCCATCAAAAACGAAGGAAGTACGGCCCGGACAAATACCAAGCCTTGAATGAAGAAGTTAAAAAGTTGCTAGACAATGATCTCATTCGACAAGCACTCTGTCCACAATGGGTAGCAAACCCAGTACTCGTGAGGAAACCAAACGGGACCTGGAGGCTATGCATAGACTTTACAGATCTGAATGCAGCATGCCCGAAGGACAACTTTCCTCTCCCGCACATCGATCAATTGGTGGACAGCACTGCGGGTCACGAAATGCTAACATTCATGGATGCTTTTGCAGGGTATCATCAAATCCCAATGCATCCTGACGATCAAGAAAGCACAGCTTTTTATACTAACAAAAACTTGCTGTGTTGGAAGAGAATGCCGTTCGGCCTCATAAATGCTGGAGCAACATATCAAAGACTGGTGAACAAGATGTTTGATCAACAAATTGGAGATACGGTTGAAGTCTATGTAGACGATATCGTAGTCAAAAGTCCCAAGAAGGAAGACCATCTTCAACATCTGACTCAAGTGTTCGAAATTCTTCGACACTATAACATGAAGTTGAATCCAAAGAAAAGCAGCTTTGGAGTTCATTCAGGAAAATTCTTGGGTCATCTTGTTAGCTAGCGGGGAATTGAAGCCAACCCATCAAAAGTTAAAGCCATCATGGATATGCAACCACCACGTTCGGTGAAAGAAGTGCAAAGACTCACCGGGGTGCCTAGCAGCATTGAATCGGTTCATATCCAGGTCGGGGGACAAGTGCCGTCCATTCTTCGAGGCCGTCAAAAAAGGGAAGTTTGCATGGACTAACAACTGCCAAGCGGCTTTCGATCAATTTAAAGACTACCTGGGAGATGTCAAAATCCTATCAAAACCAATCCCAGGAGAAAAGCTCTTTCTATACTTAGCCGCATCAGAAGTTGCCATCAGTTCTGTTTTGGTGCGGGAGGACGGCAAGTTCCATCAACCAATCTATTACGTCAGCCAAGCTTTACACGAAGCAGAGATCAAATATGCCCCAACCGAAAAGCTGGCGTATGCTTTGATTATGAGCGTGAGAAAGTTACGACCATACTTCTTTGACCATCAAGTCGAAGTTCTAACAACTATCCCGCTCAGGCAAATTCTCCATCGCCCCGACACTGCAGGTCGTCTCTTAAGATGGTCACTGGAGATTAGCCAATTCGGGGTGACCTATGCTCCTCGAACAGCGATCAAAGGGCAAGCATTAGCCGACTTTATAGTCGAACTAACTTTCCCACCAGATCCGACGAGAGGACTTGATCACCCTTGGCATCTCTATGTGGACGGATCATCAACCAACATAGCCTCGGGGGCAGGAGTAGTATTAATAAGTCCAAACAGACAAGTATTCACCTCGGCAATCAGATTTGGTTTCATGGCAACCAACAACAAAGCTGAGTATGAAGCTCTTATCGCTGGTCTCCACCTATCCCTCGCAGTTGGTGTCAGACGCTTGCAAATATTTGGCGATTCACAATTGATCGTGAACCAAGTCCGAGGTGAATACGAAGCAAAAGATGATCACATGATCGAGTATCAACGGATTGTTGCTCACCTGATGTCCATGTTGCAGCAAGTCTTCATACAGCAAATTCCAAGGACGAGCAACACTCAAGCAGACGCACTTGCCCGACTAGCAACAAGTGAAGGCCCCATAGAGTTGGCAGATATTATAGTTACAAAGATGAAAGATCCATCAACAGTAAGTTATAATGTCAATCAACTCGACGATCAAACCAGTGAAGAAGAAGACTGGAGAACAAGTATTGTCAAATACTTGAAAAATGGGAAAAAACCAAACAACCCTTTTGAAGCTGCCAAGCTAATAAAGCGAGCCGCCAGATATACTCTGGTGGGCGAGCAACTCTACAAAAGGGGAATATCAATCCCACTTCTCAAGTGTTTGCCTAGGGGGCAAGGGCAAGCGGTACTTGAAGAGATACATGCTGGAGTATGTAGAAATCATACTGGGGGACAAGCTTTGGCATACAAGACAATCAGACAAGGCTATTATTGGCCGACTTTACGTCAGGATGCAATCAAAAAAGCCAAAACTTGCCATCAATGTCAGATTTTTGCCCCAGGCATCCATACCCCGGCTCAGGAACTTGTGTCAGTATACAGCCCATGGCCTTTTGCAAGATGGGGGATGGACATCATTGGTCCTTTCCCGGCTGGAGTTGGAAATGTTCGATTCGCCGTTGTGGCAGTCGATTATTACACAAAATGGGCGGAAGCAGAGGCCATGGTGAGTATAACACAGCAGAAGATGATCAACTTTATTTGGAAGAACATTGTCTGTCGTTTCGGAGTTCCACAGGCAATTGTGACAGATAATGGTCCACAGTTTGATGGACAAGAGTTGAGAGAATTCTGTACGAAGTGGGGGATCAAGAAACATTACTCCACACCTTATCATCCCCAGTCGAATGGACAAGTTGAAGCCGTAAATAAGATCATAAAGCATACATTAAAAGTACGACTGGCGGAGAGTAAAAGCAGTTGGTCTACAGAACTTCCGGAAGTCTTATGGGCATACAGAGTTTCTCCCAGGTCGAGCACCGGAGAAACACCCTTTGCAATGGCTTTCGGAACAGAGGCTGTAATACCAATTGAATTAAAGGCCACTACATTCAGGACGACCAACTTTGATGAACAGGCGAACAACTCTGCTCTAAATGCTGAATTGGATCTGCTCGAAGAAAAAAGATTGAATGCCGAGCTAAAAAATGCCACATACAAGCAGCGAGCAGAACGTTACTATAATTCCCATGTAAAAGTTAGGGAATTCAGAGTTGGAGATTTGGTTCTAAGAAAGTTGCTCGCCCAACCTCCAGGTGTATTGGGACCAACTTGGGAGGGCCCATATCGAATTACAGAAAAATACGTCAATGGCGTATACGATATTGAGGACCTGGAAGGCAAGCCGGCCCAATACTCCTGGAATGCTGTACATCTAAAGAAGTACTATCAATAAAGTTGAGCGAACAAATGTCTTGGGGGGCAAGGGATGCGTATGAGCTGAAGGAAGGCTAGGGAAGGCTAAAAACTTGCCAATTTTTTTAAATTTTCCTAGGAATGGATTCAAAAGTTGCTCGGCACATTGTATAGTCTGGTGTTAGTTCTTTTGATTTTATAGATAGAGTTGCTCGGCAAAAACATTATAAGCGAGCAAGTTTTAGTTTGTGTTTAAAGCTGTTCGTCAGATTGTATATAATAGTGATGGACAGTCTTACAACACTTGTAATTATTTTGCGATGTAAATATAATAGTTGTTCGTCAAAAGAGGAAAAGTCCAAAAGCTCGAGGTACAAGTCCATTCAAAGGTTGTTCGTTTTACAAATGAACAGAACCTAAGGACCAAAGCCACTTAAAGGTTGTTCATTTTTTAAAATGAACAGAACCTAAGGCTAAACCCTGATTCCACTAAAGGCAAAGTTCAATTCGAACAAAAGCCCAACACTATATGTTATAATTGTAAAGGCATTGACAGAAATGTAAAGGCAATTAACATATATAAGAAAATGAGCGAATATAAGAAAGACGTTCCATTAATCAAAGGCATTAAGCCTAAAAAATAGTACAAGCTGGAAGCAGCCATTACAAGTACTACAAAAAAGAGCGAACAACTATTACAAAGAAGAAAAGAAAAAAGCTAAGTCCTAAGACTACTGCTGTTCGGCGGGAGGAAGATCTTGAGGTTGCTCGGCAGGAGGGTCGACAATCATGTCTCGAGCAAGGTCTTCAGCTGCCTTATCCTCCGCCTCTTTAGCAATTTGCTCGTCCGCGGCAGCCGGCTCATCTCCTTGCTCGCCATCATCAACAATTGGTGGAGGATGAGTGATGGTGATGCTGGGGTCGAGTTTATCCAGTTTAACCCCAAGCACAGCCAGATCCGCCAACTGGATTGTAACGTTGTTCGGCGGAGGATAGTTCTCAAGGAACTCGTTCAAATCCTTGCTCATCTCCTCCACCATCTCTTTGTAATCATAGGCATCGGCCGTACGGATGCTGTCCGCGTAGGCACAAATGTATCCAAGGTTGGAGATGGGGCCGGTACGAGCTTGAACCTCCTCTTCAAGTTGCTCGCGGGTGAAGAGGTTGGCTTCTGCCTCCCGGAGACGAGCATTCTCCGCCTCAAGCTCAACAATTCTTTGTTCGGCCGCCGTCAATTTCTTCTCCCCCTCACCAAGCAAAGCCTCCTTGTCCCCAAGCAGGGCCTCTTTATCCTTCAGCTCTTTGGACATGGCCTGAATCTCTTCAAGGCGCTTGTGCTCAGCATCAATGTAAACATTGATCTGGTTGTTAAGGCGAGCAATCTTGGCCTCGTATTGGCTCACCAGGCCATCCTTTTCTTCAGTAAGCTGCCGAGCAGTATTCGCATATTGGCGAGCAGACTTTTCTTGCTCGGCAACTTGGGTGATTGCCCTCTGAGCAGTAACAAGGCCGTTGGCGACGAGCATCATCGAGAGATGGAGATTGTCCATTTGCCCCTGCTGAAGGATGGCCTTGTCCAGAGGACGCGTCCAGGCCCGGGCGACCAACTCCGTCGCCTTGCGAACATGTTCGCCAGGAATCTCCCTTATGTTTACGGGAGTCTTCGAGCAAGCGTACTGATGTACAACACTTGCTCGGCCGGGATAATCATCGGCACGGTATCTGCAAACAAAAAAGCAATTGATACTTAGAAAAATAAAAAAAAATGGATGAAAGTTGTTCGGCAAGAGAGGATAGATACTTACTCGGCAAACTTCCGATCATCCCATCCTAGGAATGTAAGATCTTCTGGGCCACGGAGTGAGCCTACATCTTTGCTCGCTTTTCCCGACTTTTCCGTGGGCTCCCCAGAAGAACGCCTTATAACATCCTCCTCGTGGCGAGCATAACTTTCGCCCACCTTTTCTTTCCCCTTACCGGGGACATCTCCGGCCAGTGGGGTCCCATCCGCCTTCTTAAGGCGCTTACCACCACGAGGTGGGGAGACGGGAGGAGACCGAATTTGAACTGGGGGGGCAGCCGGTCTTGGAACTTTGGCCCCCTCAGGCTTGTTCGACATGGCGAGCACAGCTTGAGGAGGATCACCTCTTCTTTTCTTCCCTCTTGGTGGCCCCATTTCAAGGACCCTTTGCTCGAGAAGGGCGTAGCTTGGAGGGACGGCAACTGTTACTTGCTCGGCTAAAAAAAAAAAAAAATATATTAGTCGAGCAAGTTAAACAAAACATTGACGAACAAAACATTTAAACCGGAAGTTAGAAATTTTCATACCTGGGGGCACCTCAGCTTGAGCCTCCAGGTGGTGAGGATAGGTCAAGAGGCGAGCAGCTTTTTGACACCTTGATCGGCAAAGATAGTCAATAGTTCTATCTGCTCGATTACGGAGGCCGACCAGGCACGATGTAAACAGAAACTCGGAGCTCAACTCTTCTTCCGAATTCCACTTGGGTAGACGAGGGCCTGCGAACAAACAAAAAAAGTTAAATTAGAACAACTCTCCAAAGGCGAGCAAGAATTGAACTTACGTTTCAGTTTTCCATAGGCTGCTGGAGAATTTATTCGTCCAGGGCCGCCGTGTGGACCAGAAGATGCTCGCCAATCACCCCCAATCCAGAAGAAGTGCTGTTTCCAATCACGAATCTTGTTCGGCACCTCTTCCACCATTTTCAACCCAGTCCTGGCCTTGAGGTAGTGATAGCCATCTTCTCCTCGGGGGCAACTTGTGATTGTCATCAGGTAGTTGATCTCTTCCGCAGTGATCCGATCAACGTATCCCTCCAAAGCGAACAGGCACATAGAGCCTAAAAGGTTCATCCACCCAATTGGGGTAATTTGAGTGATAGCCAAGTTGGTCGCCTCTAAGAATCGACCAACAACAGGTGGAAGAGGTAACTTCAGCCCAGCAATCAAGGTGTGGATGTTGATCGCCGTGCACCCTGGAGGTGGGCGATCAGCTCTTTCCTTCCTCTGAGGTGCCCACATATGAATATCATATGGGATCTTATAGTCCTTCCGGATAGTATCCAGTTCATCTTCGCGAACAACACTCTTGATCTTGCTCGCCTGGTAATCAGTCTTCACCTTGTCCATTATTTGTCTTTGTGGACGAGGAAAGCTGTTCGCATACCTTTCAGCATATGCTCGCCATTCGAATAGGCGAGCAACCCCAGCCGGGATCTCACTTTCCCGCATCCTTGGGGATGGAAAATTGATACCCTCCAGAAACTCGTGAGTGAGCTCGTTAAGATCTGGATCTTCAGATTCGGCGGAAGACGAAGAACCTTCGTCCCGATTGTTGTTCGCCACAACTGTTAATTCTCTCCCAGATGGGCCCACACCGGTGTCCTCCACAGAGCGAACCACTGAATCCACGTGAAGATCCGACGCCAAGGAAATCTCGAAGGGAGGTTGGTCGACGGGGATCGCGACTGGAAAGAGTGGGTCTAAAGTCTCCTCAGTCTTGTTGCTCGAATGCGAAGACATAGGAGGGAGAGGGAAAATCTGGGTAGTGACGGATATGACGGATGTTGTTGCAGACGGCGGCGCTTTCCCGGAGAAGACGGTGGCGCTCGGATCCACACGGCGGCGATTGAATTTTCGAGAGAAAAAGTAGAGAAAAAGATAGAAAGAAGAAGGTAACTACCTGGGAATGAAGATTTGAAGCCAAATACTGAAGGACGGACGCCAAAAAACTTGAAATCGCCGGAGGAAAATGGAAATCGCCGGAGCACTGTAGCAAGAGGGAGAAAAGTGGGAAAATTTTCAGTTTTCCCACTATTTATACCCCAAACAAAAACGGGGTCCAGGGCATAATTTTCCGAAAGTTCTGGGGCTCAACTGGAAGAAGGCGGGGTAAATTCCAAGCTAAGCTAGAAGATGAAGGACCTATAAACAATTATAGGGGCGCGTGGCCTTGGGGGCTGCTCGCGCGTGTGCGGCGCGCAATCATTGCGCTGGCGTCATCTTCGTGATCTCCCCAGATCATGGGAAGACGAAATGGTTATTTCAACATTGCTCGTCACAGAGATGCTGTTCGTCCAAATCTTGGCCAAGATGATATCCTAACTACAGTTGCTCGCCACAAAATTATTCGTCTGATGCAACATCTAGTCAGGATAGGGGGCAATTGTTGATAGGCGAACATCATCTAAATCTGGAGCGAACAATTATTGAAGTCTAAAACAAAGAAAATCACTATTTGGGCGCATTAACCAACCTGGGAGGTGTATGAAGTGACGAACAACTCTCCCGACGAACAACTAATGGGCGAACAGGTATTAAGGCCCGGGACCAAAAATGAGCCAACTGTGAAGTCATCAATGACGAACAACTTTATCAAACTATGATACAATAGATAGCCAAGGAAGAATGTACAAGTGAACAAAGGACAAAGATCCCAAAGCCAAGCTGGACAAAGGCATAAGGCGAACAACTTCCCAAGTACAACCTCAAGAGGCGAACAACTTTCGGTTGGAGAACCAACAAGATCCATCAAGCCGACCTAGGCGAACAACAGTGAGTCCGAGATAAGGACCAAAGAAGACTTTGTAACTAAGGTTCAGCTTGGATAAGATCAAAGGGACACATGTCAAGCATGCAGGCTAGGGAGACCAAGAGTCTTAGACACCTCATGCTTGCTAGTCTCTATAAATAGTTGTTCTCCAGCTTATTCATGTAATTTTCGAATTTCAGACTAAAAATACACACAAATACACCCAAACTTACACATATACGAAATAATTTAAATTCCGATCTTCGTTTTACCCGAATTCGTTAACCCAAGACTCGTTTTACCATTTACGGTGGTAATCAATCACACGTTATTGATTGGTGACGTAAAAACGGATTAAAACAGCCACTAATCCTCCCGATTAGATTCGTTCACCAACACTTCATACCCTATAAAATAATCAAATAAATAAATTATTGATCTCCCCCAAACCAAATTAATTAATAAGATAAAATAATAATAAATATAATAATTAGGACAACAATTTCAATTGAATTAGGAATAAAAATTATATGCCGAGGCACTACAGTTCTTTTTGGTGGGCAAGCCATTACAATTAGTTTTTTTTATTTCCTCAAAAACTAATATAATAATAATAATAATAATAATAATAATAATAATGTGAGAACAAAACTAGATTTGATATTGCAAACGAAAAATACATGCCGAGCAAACTTCTAAATTTGATTATTATTAAAATAAAATTAATTGTACTTCTCTCTCATTAAAAAAAATTATAAAATCTAAAATAAAAATATCTATCCGTCACCCTATTGCGCCTTCTTGGCTCATTTGGATCACTAGAGATAATATATTGCATTGATTTAACTCACATCCAATAATAATACTTCTCGTAGTATAATATTGAATTTTCTCTATTTATCTAGTATTATTTCCGTCACAGTTTTATTTTTCTATTTGACTTTATGATTAGGCGTGAAATTGTCATGATTCGTAGCTAGAAACGCCCCAATCTTGGTCGAGTTTATCGAGTATTTAGAGTCAATTGAGCATTATTTCTACACATTGATGAATTTGTCTCTTTGATGCTAATAGGTGAATAGAGGACGAAACACGGAATTCGTAGGACTTTGAATCGACTCAAACGGATGCCCGGATGAGAAGATATTGAAGAAATACGATTGGTATTAGTGCGGACGAGGAAAAGTATTAGTTGGATGAGTTGGAAGTCACTCGAGTGACTAGGTCGAGCGCCACCGCTCGAGCGCCTAAGCTTACAGAACTTTTCTTGCGCTCGAGCAGCTCGAGCGCCACCGCTCGAGCGAATTGCTCGAGCGCCCAAAATATACAGTGCAATTTCAGCGCACGACCGGCTCGAGCGGAACCGCTCGAGCGATTGTGTCATTCGAGCTACACTACTCGAGCGGGACCGCTCGAGCGTTTTGCTCGAGCAACTTCGGATTTTTGCCTCCGAATGCGTATTTTCGGCCCATTAACTCCCGTTTCGACCCGTGCCTATATATACCTCTTCCAAACACGTTTTGAAGGATCCCCGAACTTTACAAATAATTTTAGACTTAGTTTTTGGAGAGGAAGGAGAGGAGCAAGCGTTATTTTACGTTTTGTTGAGGTTTTGCAGACGAATTCTTAGTTTCTTTTCTTTCTTAGTTTCTTTTAATTAGCTCGATTACTTTTAACGCTTTAAACTTCGTTTTTATCAATTCAAATTTCAGTTCTTAGTATTTATTTCTTTAAACCCTAGTTCATGTTTCATATTATCGTTCTTCAATTCATTATGTTTATGTTCGTTGTTTCTTCTATTGCTTTTGTGTTTGTTAACGTCATGTCTAGCTAAAACCCTTGCATGCTTAGGGTAGGATGAACTCGTAGAAGTAGGTTGTGGGTACGTAATTAGGGTAACTCGTGACGTTAGGTTTTAATTCTCTTGGTTAATGAATTCTTATAATTAATCTGAACTTTACCTTTGAATTTAGTACGAAAGTGTTAGAGAGAGGACGACCGCATCACTCAATAACAATTAGTAGTCTTAACGAGAAGGTTTAGGAAAGGTTAATTCATCTACCGGTTTAGCGAAGGAGGACGACCGCATCACCTTAGTTAAATTAGGGTCTCATTAATTGAGCACAATCCATTAACTTGTTAGTGGATTAGTGGAGTCGAGTGTTAGGGTAAAGTATTAGGGTTTAGAATCTTGAGCTTTCACCTTGCATTCTTAGACTTAGGTTACTTCTTGTTTGTCACAGTTATTCTGATTATGTACCTGCTCCATTAGTATACGTAGGGATTCTTATCCTAAGCATCATCACTCATCATTAGAAAAACACCCTTAGTTAATTCGTTTAATTTGTTCTTTAGATTAAGTAGTTTAATTTAGTTTCAAATTAATAATTTTCAAAAAATCCAAAAACACGTTACTCATATTAACTACGACGCGTACATCTTCGGGGATCTATTCGACATACACACTTTCCCTTGGGTTCGATATACTTGGTCGTTATACTTGCTAATACTACAGTGAACCCGTCCGCTTGCGGGTAAGCGACTAGTAGAAGTTAGTAAAATCGCTTCAAGTCAATAGCGCCGTTGCCGGGGATGGCGTTATATGCTCTTTGAATAGGACTTGTAGATAGCTTAGTAGTTAGTAGTGGGTGATTTATTTTCTGTTTTTATTTTTTATTTGTATTCAATCGGCAGTTGCGTTTTGACCCTTCGGCTAGTGTGTCAGGTTTATGAAAACATGCTCACAAGGCAATACGAGCGAAGAGAGAATACCGTTGGACCCTGAGACAATAGCCAGAAGGAACCGAGCCTTCTTGAGAAGGATGAACGCTGCCGACTTAGGAAAGGAACCAATGGATATCAATAATGAGTTGGACGATGCTGCCAACGATTTCAATCAGGCAGTAGACCGAGTTGAAGGCACTGGAGTTAGTGGTAGCCATAATCAAATTCCATTAGGGGATAGCCAGAGCCTAAACCCGGATACACAAAACGTAGGGAATCCAGCTCAGAACCTTGTCCATAATCCTCATAACAACCCTGCTTACCCACAAAACCCAAATAACCCTTTTAACAACCCAGTATACCAACATTACCCATACCCACCATATCCATATCATCCACCTCCTGTCTACAACCAACCACCTGTTTACCAACCACCACCCCAACAAGTGCCCGTACCAGCTGCTAATCCTCAACACGTTCCTCAGAACGTAGATCACAATATGGCTATTCGAGGGAGGTTTGCAGCGCAGCCACAGCGGTACTATGATGGAGTAGCTTTACCTCCTGTTGAGGCGAACAACTTCTCGATATCCCCGGGGATTTTAAAGCTGCTTACCGAGAATCAGTTCAAAGGGATGATCGGGAAGGAGAACCCTCACACTCACTTGAGGAGCTTTCTCATGATAGCCTCAACATTTAATTACAATGGCATGTCTGAAGATGCCAAGAGGCTTAGGCTGTTCCCATTCTCATTGACAGGAATAGCTAAGGAGTGGTACGATAATACGCTCCCGCGGGGAGGTATTACCACTTGGGCCGAGCTCGAGCGTCTGTTCCTCGAGCGATTCTACCCTCCATCTAGGACGATCAAGGCTAGAATTGAGATCTCGTCCTTTCGCCAGAAGTCTGGAGAAGATTTACGTCAAGCATGGGAGAGATACTCAAACATGCTGATTGAGTGCCCGCAGCACGGGTACAACGAGGGAGACATTATGGCATTCTTCTATAGTGGTGCCAAGAAGGCGGGGCAAGACCATTTAGACGCCTGTGCGGGTGGAGCAGTCCTCAATCAAGGCATGGCGAGGTGTAGAGAGATCGTGGACAATATTGTCACGAATGCCGGTGCTTGGAGTGGAGATGCAGATTTTCAGAGAGTGCATCATGTTGAAGAGGGAGAAGAAACGAGAAGGCTGCTGATGGCCATGATGGAAAAGATCAACAACCTCGAGTTGGGGAAAGAGTTTGGGTGGAGAGCATGCAGTAGAGAATGAGAGAGTAGACCAGCCCAGTGGACAGCAAGAGGTAGCCAATTACATGGGAGGTCCGTATTACAACCAGAATGGCTACCATGGTGGAAACCAGTATGGAAGGCCTTCTTATGGCCAACCATTTGTACCTCCAGGTCCTCAGCCACTTCAAAATCAATGGAGGAACACACAAGGAGTTCAAGGAGGCCAGCAGCCTCCTCAAAACACATGGAGGAAGAATGAGAACTTTTCTTATGCTAACCCAAAAGCTGGTGTTACTGTTCCTGCAGGTGTTGATCCGGGGTCTAAACCTCCTGGTGGAGAAGGCAGTGCCTCAATCGAAGAGATGTTGAGAACGATCCTTCAGAAGGTTGAGGAAGGTAGCAAGAGATTGTCATCCTTGGAGTACGATGTGAAGGAGTTGCATAAGAAGGGTGATCATCGTGATCAAGAGCTCCAGAAGATGAATGTTGAGTGGACTAGAACTCAACAAGAGAACAATCGAAGGTTCACTTCTTTAGAGTTCCAGATGAGCCAGATTGCAAAAACAGTGAATAGAATGCCGGAGGGGAACCCGAAAGAGCATTGCAAGGCGATCCAGCTGAGAAGTGGAACCAATTATGAAGGTCCTCAGATGCCTGCTGATTCTGAGACGCCCCAAGTTGAGAAGGGGATTGAAAGTGAAGGGATTGAGAAGCATAAAGATGTGGATGAGTCCCATCAGAGCAAAGAGCTTGAAGAGGAAGGCCTTGAGAAGGGTAAGAGAGTTCCTAAGTGGAAAAAGACAAAGGAAGCAAGGGATAAAGTGAAAGAAACAGAAAGAGATGAATGGGGGGTACCCAAATCTGTGATACCCGTCCCGTATCCACAACACTTCATGAAAAAGAAGCTTGATGAGAAATTCGCTAAGTTCCTTGATGTTTTTAAACAATTGCATATTAATATTCCTTTTTATGATGCTTTGGAACAGATGCCGCATTATGCAAAGTTTCTGAAGGACTTGATAGCGAAAAGACGGCGAGTGGATGAGCCAAAGTTGGTGCAGTTGAACCACGAAGTGAGTGCACTAGTGCACAAGGCGCTGCCCCCAAAGCTGAAGGATCCCGGGAGTTTCACGATCCTATGTGATATCGGGAATAGAGTTAAGAAGGGAGCGTTGTGCGACCTTGGAGCGAGCATCAATCTTATTCCCTTGTCGTTTTTCAAGAAGTTGGAAGGTGGTGAACTTCAGCCGACCATGATGACGCTCCAACTTGCTGATCGGTCTATCACTCGACCTCAAGGTGTGGTTGAAGACGTCCTAGTGAGAGTTGGAGATCATATTTTTCCAGCCGACTTTGTAGTCCTAGAGATGGAGGAAGATGAGCACGTGCCCCTGATCTTGGGAAGACCGTTCTTAGCTACGGCGGGGATGGTGCTAGACGTGGCAAATAGGAAGATTACGTTGAAGGTTAATGATCAAGAAGTGAAGATCTCCCTATATGAAGCCATGAAGCACCCGAAGGAGGATGAGAGCTTGTATTGCATGGATGCAATTGATCCTCGTATTGAAGACACACCTTCTATCCCTAATCCTTCTCATATTCATGAATTTTATACTCCTTCACTCAATAATTTAACCCATGAGCAGTATGTTCTTGATTATGTTGATAGGGATAAAGTGAAGAAGTTGAAGGATGAAGAGGTGAAAAGTGTGGACGTGATCCAGTTGGAAGGAAAAAGAGGAGTTAAGAAGAAGAAGTCAAAATCCAAGAAATTGATTAGTAAAACTCCTCCAGATAAAGGTGAGAAGGAGTTGAGACCCATAACACTTGGGGATGAGAGGAAAGCAAAGGAACTCATGATGGAGGGGCATCAAGGAAAGGAGTTCAAACACCACTCTTATGAGAGTAAGGGAGGTATTTTTTAGTATGGTGTCCCATAAGCTCCTTTGAGTTCGGTTCGGCATGAGGACCTTAAAAATAGCGCTGAATGGGAGGCAACCCATTATTTTTTTATTTATTTGCTTTGAGTATTTTTTAGTTATTAGGGAGTTATTTTGAGTCGTATGTTTAACCTCGTATTTGAGTGAGTTGTTTGTAGGCTTGTCTCTAAAGGAGTAAAGGTATCATGGAGTTATTCAGATTGAAGGAACCAACTTGAGACAAGGGAGTGTGCAAAGCTATTGAGAGAAAAGGAATTATTTGGTTGAGGTAACCCACAACCCCAAACTTAGACCTCTAGCAAGGTCGAAGTTTGGGGGGGTGGAGATTTTTATGTTTCTTGTTACATTGCACATGCATGCACGCCCTTATCTTTTGAGTTGAGTTTGATTGATTATTGGTTTGTTGAGATACTCCTTGGGGTGATTTTGATTTGACTCGCTATTGCATATTTCATGCCTATCAATCATCTTATGCTTATTGATTGCTATCTTTGAGTATGATTTGATGAGTAGAGTGAGTTGTAAGGGTGAGTTAGAAATTCTTTTGTGTGAGTGTTTGAGTTTGAGCTGATTTGAGAAAGAACTTGTATGCTTGTGAATTTTTCTTTTGAGTACTTGTGTGATGAGAGTGAGAGTGCACTAGACTAGCATGGATGTGAAAACCGTGAGAGTTGAGCCTTACGAGATTTAAATGCATAATTTGATCTCTTCGTTTGTGAGTGAATCATCACCTTAGAGGATGCCAGAACTTGTGTATGCTCTTGCTACTAGATTGTGTCCAGTTTGATATGCCGAATAAGATCTTAGGCCATCTTTGATTTTATTGAGTCACTTAGCCAAAATTTTCCTTACCAATGACATTGATCCCTTGTTAGCCCCTTTGAGCCTAAAGCCTATTTTATTTGCTAGCACATATGAACACTATTCCAATTTCTAAGCCTTTTTATCCCAATTTGAGTGGAGAATAGGAAAGTGTGAATGTGAAGGGAGTGAATTGAGTGAAAAGGGAAAAGGTTGTTTGTTGAGTGAATATGAGAAGAAGGTGTGATGAAGTTATGAGATGTGGGAAAAAGAGAAAAGATTGAGAATGAGCAAAAGAAAAAAATGAGCTCATGTGTTGTGCGAAAAAGAAAAAAAAAAGTGATTGAAAAAAAAAAGTGAAAAGAGGGAGAAAGAAAAAAAAATTGAAGTGTTGAGAGTAGTGGAATTGAAAGAGTGTTGTTTGAAAATGTTTGAAGTATTCTGTTCCTAATCTCGAAGTGCCAAAGTTTGATTTTCTATTCTCCATTCACTTAAGTCACTAACCCATATTATTATCCCACCTGTCCAAAGAGCCGACATTACAACCTTGAGAAAAGCCCTTTTTGATTCGGCATTGATTTCTAGAGTATGGTCGGAGTTGAGAGCACTTACAAGCCTATGGCTGCCAATTTGTATGATTGATTGTTTGAGTGAGTCCCTTGACCATTGTTATACACTTGTGAGGGAGCGAAACACATCGTTGAGTGCACGTCCATGCTTGATCTTGGTGTTTCTTGTCATTGTTGCATGAGTATGATAAAGGAAGGTGAGTGAGTTTACTTGTGATGCATCTTTGAAGCTCGAATTTGTGTACTTGCATGATTGGATACTTTGACTCATTCCTAACAATTTCACTTGACTTATTATTTCATTGCTTGAGGACAAGCAATATGGTAAGTTTGGGGGGGGGGGTTGATTAGGCGTGAAATTGTCATGATTCGTAGCTAGAAACGCCCCAATCTTGGTCGAGTTTATCGAGTATTTAGAGTCAATTGAGCATTATTTCTACACATTGATGAATTTGTCTCTTTGATGCTAATAGGTGAATAGAGGACGAAATACGGAATTCGTAGGACTTTGAATCGACTCAAACGGATGCCCGGATGAGAAGATATTGAAGAAATACGATTGGTATTAGTGCGGACGAGGAAAAGTATTAGTTGGATGAGTTGGAAGTCACTCGAGTGACTAGGTCGAGCGCCACCGCTCGAGCGCCTAAGCTTACAGAACTTTTCTTGCGCTCGAGCAGCTCGAGCGCCACCGCTCGAGCGAATTGCTCGAGCGCCCAAAATATACAGTGCAATTTCAGCGCACGACCGGCTCGAGCGGAACCGCTCGAGCGATTGTGTCATTCGAGCTACACTACTCGAGCGGGACCGCTCGAGCGTTTTGCTCGAACAACTTTGGATTTTTGCCTCCGAATGCGTATTTTCGGCCCATTAACTCCCGTTTCGACCCGTGCCTATATATACCTCTTCCAAACACGTTTTGAAGGATCCCCGAACTTTACAAATAATTTTAGACTTAGTTTTTGGAGAGGAAGGAGAGGAGCAAGCGTTATTTTACGTTTTGTTGAGGTTTTGCAGACGAATTCTTAGTTTCTTTTCTTTCTTAGTTTCTTTTAATTAGCTCGATTACTTTTAACGCTTTAAACTTCGTTTTTATCAATTCAAATTTCAGTTCTTAGTATTTATTTCTTTAAACCCTAGTTCATGTTTCATATTATCGTTCTTCAATTCATTATGTTTATGTTCGTTGTTTCTTCTATTGCTTTTGTGTTTGTTAACGTCATGTCTAGCTAAAACCCTTGCATGCTTAGGGTAGGATGAACTCGTAGAAGTAGGTTGTGGGTACGTAATTAGGGTAACTCGTGACGTTAGGTTTTAATTCTCTTGGTTAATGAATTCTTATAATTAATCTGAACTTTACCTTTGAATTTAGTACGAAAGTGTTAGAGAGAGGACGACCGCATCACTCAATAACAATTAGTAGTCTTAACGAGAAGGTTTAGGAAAGGTTAATTCATCTACCGGTTTAGCGAAGGAGGACGACCGCATCACCTTAGTTAAATTAGGGTCTCATTAATTGAGCACAATCCATTAACTTGTTAGTGGATTAGTGGAGTCAAGTGTTAGGGTAAAGTATTAGGGTTTAGAATCTTGAGCTTTCACCTTGCATTCTTAGACTTAGGTTACTTCTTGTTTGTCACAGTTATTCTGATTATGTACCTGCTCCATTAGTATACGTAGGGATTCTTATCCTAAGCATCATCACTCATCATTAGAAAAACACCCTTAGTTAATTCGTTTAATTTGTTCTTTAGATTAAGTAGTTTAATTTAGTTTCAAATTAATAATTTTCAAAAAATCCAAAAACACGTTACTCATATTAACTACGACGCGTACATCTTCGGGGATCTATTCGACATACACACTTTCCCTTGGGTTCGATATACTTGGTCGTTATACTTGCTAATACTACAGTGAACCCGTCCGCTTGCGGGTAAGCGACTAGTAGAAGTTAGTAAAATCGCTTCAAGTCACTTTACACGGTGTCTAATCCGAGAGTTGAAATGTAGTATTTTAAATTAATAAAGTAGTTTTTTGTAAGGTGAAGTTTAAAAAGGTGAATGCACTTTATTTCTGTTTTGGAAAATGAGAAAATAAAATTAGGATGGATCTTTTTGACAAATGTAAAAATAAAATTGGGACGGAGATAATTCAAGATAAAAAGGGAAAACTCATATTTATTCTATGAGAAGTATTATTATTGGAAGTGAGTTAAATCCATGCAATAGATTATTCCTAGTGATCCAAATGAGCTAAGAAGGCGCAATAGGGTGACGGATATATATTTTTATTTTAGATTTTATAATTTTTTGTTAATTTTTTTTTAGTGGGAGAGAAGTACAATAAATTGTATTTTAATAATAATCAAATTTAGAAGTTTGCTCGGCATGTGTTTTTTGTTTGCAATATCAAATCTAGTTTTGTTCTCACAACATTATTATTATTATTATTATTATTATTATTATTATTATTATTATTATTATTATTATTATTATTATTATTATTATTATTATTATTATTATATTGTTTTTGAGGAAATAAAAAAAATCAATTATAAATTTATAATGGCTTGCCCGCCAAAAAGAATTGTAGTGGCTCGGCATATAATTTTTATTCTTAATTCAATTGAAATTGTTGTCGTAATTAATATTTATTATTATTTTAAATTATTAATTAATTTGGTTTGGAGGAGATCAATAATTTATTTATTTGATTATTTTGTAGGGTATGAAGTATATTTTGTGACCAAATAGGTAGGGATGAGATGGGGATACTAAAATAATAGATATACTACAACTTTTGATTACCTTAATTATTTTTAATTAACTAAGTAAATATTGATGTTGTGTTATGCCAAATCATCATTTGACTCCATAAGGAGCCCATTATTGGGCTCCATATTATTTCTGTCTTTACTTTATCCACTTTTTCAATAAAATACTAGTTTTTATTAAATTTTGCGTTCAAAAATAAAATGGGATAAGATTCATAGATAGAATAAGTAATTTTTAGGGATATTTTGTAAAAGTTATGTTTGTAAATAATGAGTTTAATTTGTAGGAGGCTATATTTTTGGATTATTATAATTAATGAATTGTGAATTTCAGTTTGTAGGAAGTTATTTTTCTAATGAATAAATGAACTTTATTTGTAATATATAATTTTATTTTAATATTTTTATAGTGATAGTCACCAAGGTAAATTGTTTGATCACATTTGATTTTGATGAAAATAATGTATTATAACTTTTTAAATTATATTTTTTAAATAAAAATGTAAAGGTGGATTGACCTGTCTGAACCCGCGACCTACCAATAAGTGGGTTGACAACTTTATTGATCATCATGGAATAGGAAAGATCTAGATCTCTCGCCATCATACCATGTGTTGATGATCGTATCTAATCGTGAGGATTAGTGGCTGTTTTTGTTTACTAATTAGATCACCAAACAATTACATGTGATTGATCACTAACGTAATTAGTGAATACAAAAATTATATTGATTGGAAGTAAATATGTAAGTCGATTTCGTATTTAATTCGTATATTCGATAATCGAGGTGCTTTGGGTGTATAATCGAAGTTTGGATGTGTATATTAATTTGTGCTTATTTTATTAGCTAAAAATCAAGGTATTTATACATGTTTGCCTAGCAGGAGGTGTACAAGACCTTTGACATTCCAAGTGTGCATGTATGACACTTGGAATGTTGACTATTTGACCTTATCTAAACTAAATTATATCCCTTAATGCTGGACTTGCTCGTATTCAAGAGTTGTTCGTCCTGTTGGACTTGTCCTTGGGGAGTCTTTAACTTAATTTTGTTGGTCATCCTTCTTGATAATTTGATATCTTGATTTTGTAATCAGATCTGTTCGCCGAGGTGCTAGATATGCTCGCCAGGGCATCATTTTGGTCCACGTGGTCTCTTGGCTTAAAGTTATCCGTCTGATCATTATTGTTCGTCGAGCAAGATCTGTTTCGCTTGTCATTTCCAGCTCAACCTGGTTTTGTTGGCTTAACTTCGCTTTAAGTGTGGTACTTTGGGTAATTTTGTTCGCCCGGATGGTATTTCTACTCGCCTATCAACACCATGTAACTGTCTTTTCTTGGTTGTGTCAACTCCATGGTTTGTGGGAATATAACCATATTCATTGTATCTTCACTAGACAAAACAAAGAAGAACAAAACAAACATTCTCGACTCACTAGAGAAATCAAAGACTCTCAAGCCATAAAAGAAAAACAGTGGCTCTCAATTAAAAAGAGATTTGGTGATAACCAACAAGAAAAATTCTAGCGGTTGTAAACAGAACACATTGATATACGCAATTCTACAAAGAGAGGTGGTTATAATTGGAACCACCGATCTAGATGGACGAACCCCAAAATTGTAAGCAAAAAGTGTTGTTTGTGAGAGGGTGTGTCTCGAACACTGCACGAACAAAGTAAATACGAAACGAATTCGTATGAAAAACCGAGTCAAGGAAAATCCTTTTCCCGCAAGACTGAATACACCCCGTATAGTGCTTACGGTATCGTGCGTATGAGTCTCCAAAGGTAAAATGGTTTAACAGTTTACACCGGCAGCACCACCGTGTATAAACTCTCGACGAACGAAATCGAAATTTTGAACTGAACGAAATAAGTATATGCGAAAGGCTTTCTAAACTCTAAGATTCGTAGACTGAAAGGTCAGTACGAAAGTCTGGATATGAAGGGGTATATGTAGGCGGAAATCTACACTGCAGATGAGGACGATCGATGGAGAAAATCGTGGGATAACCACGAAATCAGTGGATAGAGACGTTATCTCTTTCTTGGGAAGCAAAAACAGAATATTCCTCCGAATATTTCAATTTAAAATCAAATTTGAAATCTGGAGTGTATTAATCATTCTGCGAGTGTATTAATCATGTTCGTGGGCCGACCCAAATCCAATGGGCCACCCAAACCGGTTCGGCCAAAAAAGGTTTTGGGCCTTTTAATATTTTTGGTACTCTAAAAATATACAAAGCCCACCCAAAGCCCAATTGCCAAGAACTACGACCCACGGACCCGGGCCCGGGCCTGGGCGCGGGCTCAGGCGGGGCGGGGCGGGGCGCGCGCGCCTTTGTGATCCATGGTTAGGGTCCCCATGTACCAAGTTGAAGAACATGAACATTTTCCTTCTTATATCCAAGGAACACTTGTAAGTTTCCAATGTGGGATAGAACTCAGGGGGCGCTTGGTTAACAACTCTTCAATGGTAATGAGAATGAGATTGAAAATTAGTGTAATTAGCATGGTTCATGAGAACAAAATCACTACCTCTCCTCCTAAATAAGGTAATCACTACTCCATTTTGATTACCCTATTCTCTTGCTACAATCATCCTCCTCAATCACTCCCCTATTCCTCCATCAACAACCATTTGTTGTCCACTTCTATTCCAAAATTGGGGCATGACACTAGCAATGGAGTCACCATTGGAACACTTCTTCCCCTAACATATCATTTTTATTATGAGGGCATAGATGGAAATAAATTTTCATTCCCATTACCATTGAAGAATTGCTAACCAAGCGCTCCCTCAAGCTTTCCATTCCCATGAGCTATTTAACACACATGAATAATTATCCAACTTCCCAAATTAATTTCTCACTCACCGGAAATCGGTTTTGAGATATTAAATATACCACATTCATCTACTCCGAGAGTAGAACAACCTCGTTATTTTTGTTTTCCTAAAAACTAACATTTTCATTCCTAAAAAATTAGTCAAAGTCAGGGTATAAACCCTTTTATTTAAACCAATTTCCAACAATCCCCCACATGAGTAAGAATTGCACCTATACAGAGTCAGGCTTGTTCGTTTAGCTCGTTTGAGACCTCATTACTTCCGGATAAGTAGCCAATGACTTTGAACTTTCTGTAGCCCGGCACCATCGGGTATACCGGTGTCTTAGTGGACACGATGCCTTGAACTAATCCTCCTTAGTGTATACCTTACAGATAGTGCAGACATAAGTCAGTCTCGATTCCGATTTGTTCTCACGTTTTTGTCCATTTTGGCCTTGGACACCCTTTGTATTCATAAATGTTTGGTCGAAGCGGCCCTCAATTCTCATTTATATAGGTGATCTCCTTTCGAGTATCCCGTCATACTCAGTCCCACATGGACTTATAGGAATCATTAAAAGTCAACGACTTATCCTTTACCACAATTCACGGGTCTGCTAACACTTGACACAGTGCTGTCAGGAATGGTCATGATTTTCAAGTATTGTACAACTAACATTCACAGCTTAGTTTTCCCTTTTGAACCAAGTTCTTGGGATCTCCAGTCATCATGGTTGGGTTACCGATGTTTCAGTTTTATTTGTGGATTTTAGACCCATTCCTTCTATCAGCTTATTCATTTGATCTCGGTTCAAGCTCTTCGTGAGCGGATCCGCTATGTTATCAATTGATCTTACATAATCAATTGTTATAATACCAGTTAAGATCAAATGTCTAACAGAGTTATATCGACGACGGATATGTCTCGACTTTCCGTTGTACATACTGCTCAAAGCTCTACCAATAGCAGCTTGACAGTCACAATGTACCATTATAGATGGTACCGGTTTGTTCCAACAAGGAATGTCTTCTAAAAATTTATGAATCCATTCAGCTTCCTCACCAGCTTGATCCAAAGCGATGAACTCAGATTCCATTGTGGAACGGGCAATACACGTCTGCTTTGTGGATTTCCACGATACAGCTGCTCCTCCAATAGTGAATACATATCCACTAGTTGAGAACGAGTCTTTACTATCGGATATCCAATTAGCGTCACTGTACCCTTCAAGTACAGCTGGATGTCGCGTGTAGTGTAGCCCAAAATCAAAAGTATACTTCAAGTATCTCAATACCCTTTTCAGAGCTTTCCAATGTTCGTGACTTGGATTGCTTGTGTACCTGCTTAGTTTGTTCACATAGCATGCAAGACCAGGACATGTGCAATTAGTAATGTACATCACGCTTCCAATGATCCTTGCATATTCCAACTGATTCACAGGTTCACCTCTGTTCTTCTTCAGATGAATATTCTGTTCTAGTGGAGTTTTAGCAGGTGGATCATCAAATGCTTTAAATTTCTTCAAGACTTTCTCAACATAATGAGATTGTGCTAAAGAAATTCCATTTGAAGTTCTTTCTATTTTGATTCCTAGAATCACGTCTGCTAGACCCATGTCTTTCATGTCAAATTTTTTCTTTAACATGTTTTTCGTATTAAAGATCACATTTGAATTGTTACCCATGATTAGCATGTCATCAACATATAAGCATACGATAACAAATCCATTTGGTGTATCTTTCACATACACACACTTGTCACATTCGTTAATTCGAAATCCATTTGACAACATAATATTATCAAACTTCAAATGCCATTGTATAGGAGCTTGTTTAAGTCCATACAACGACCGAACGAGTTTACAAACTTTTTTCTCGTTCCCGGGTACAACATAACCCTCTGGTTGATCCATGTATATTTCAGCATCTATTTCTCCGTTAAGGAAAACAGTCTTTACATCCATCTGGTGTATTTCGAGATTATGCAAAGCAGCAATCGCGATAAGTACACGAATGGATGTAATCCTTGTGATTGGAGAATAGGTGTCCTTGTGATTGGAGAATAGGTGTCAAAGAAATCATACCCTTCTCTTTGTTTAAAACCCTTTGCAACCAAACGGGCTTTATAGTTGTCAATTGATCCATCTGCTTTGTACTTTCTTTTAAGGATTCATTTGCATCCTAAGGTCTTACAACCTTTAGGGAGGTCAACCAACTCCCATGTATAATTTTGCAGAATCGAATCATATTTACTGTTTATTGCTTCTTTCCAGAGAGGTGCATCTGGTCTAGAAAGAGCTTCTTTGATAGTCCTAGGTTCTTCTTCTAACACATACGTGATGAAGTCTGGACCATAGGTCTTATCAATTCTAGCTCGTTTATTGCGTTTGGGTTCTTCACTCTGCTGAGTAGAAGGACCTGCAGCTTCACTTGATTCCTCATGAGTTCGATTATTTGAACTCACTTCTTCTTTGTCCCTACACGGGAACACATTTTCAAAGAAAACAACATTCCTTGATTCTATTGTAGTACCTACTGTCATATCGGGTATTTTTGATTTGCGAATCAAGAACCGATAGGCACTACTATTGAAGGCGTATCCTATAAAGATCCCATCGGCCGTCTTAGGTCCGATTTTCACTTGTTTAGGAAGTGACAGTTCAACCTTAGCCAAACACCCCCACACTTTGAGGTATTTGTAGGATGGTTTGCGATTTTTCCACAACTCGTAAGGTGTCTTATCTTGAGTCTTAAGTGGAATTTTGTTCAGAATGTGGTTAGCTGACAGAATAACTCCCCCCACATGTTCTGAGGTAAACCTGAGCTGATTAACATTGCGTTCATCATCTCTTTCAAAGTTCGGTTTTTCCTCTCCGCAATACCATTCGATTGAGGTGAGTAGGGAGCTGTCGTTTGATGTATGATGCCTGATTCGGCACATAATTGTTCAAACGGAGCCACATACTCTCCACCTCTATCACTACGAATTGCTTTAATTCTAGTGTTCAATTGATTCTCTACTTCACTTTTATAATTTTTAAAAGCTTCAATAGCTTCATTTTTACTTCGTAGCAAGTAAATGTAGCATAATCTTGTGCAATCATCAATAAAAGTAATAAAATACTTTTTACCACCTCTAGTTTGCATGAATTTTAAATCACATACATCCGTGTGAATTAATTCTAGAGGAGTTGTGTTCCTTTCAACAGATTTAAATGGTAACTTAGCCATTTTTGCTTCAACACATGTTTCACATTTTTTTGATGTATCCACATTATCAATTTTGAGTAAATCTAAATTTACCAATCATTTTATAGAATTTAGAGTAACATGTCCTAACCTAAAATGCCATAAATCGGAACACTCAGCGATATAAACGAAAACTGAAGCATTTTCATTGATAGTAGTGTTTGTGCCATTACGACTTACAGTCATAACTGACATCTTAAAAAGGCCCTTCTTGAGGTCCTTAGAAAGATGCCAAATTTGCTAAGTACAACTCCATTGGACTCAAACACTATCTTAAACTGATTACTAACTAACAAGGAGACAGAAATGAGTTTCTTTCGGATGTCCGGGACATGCAGCACATCCTTCAGCTTGAGCTCCTTTCCTGATGTCAGCTTGATCACCACTGTTCTTACACCAGCCGCTTCAGATGAGGCTTGGTTTCCCATGTAGAGCTTTCTTCCCGCAGCAGGAGAATATGTGGAGAAGACAGATTTCTCCGAGCAAACGTGGCACGTGGCACCAGTGTCCACGAATCATTCTTTCTTGTTGTCCACCATGTTGACCTCGGTCACTACAACAGACATATCCATCTCCGTGAGCTCTCGTTCTGCAACGTTCACGGAGTTCTTCTTTCCCTTGTCTTCCTTCTTGGGCTGACGACAATCAGCGGCCCGATGATTGGGTTTGCCACAGTTGTAGCTCTTCCCACTGAATTTCTTCAGGGCAGGAGCAGCAGCAACAGCCTTGCCTTTGCCTTTGTCATCTTGACGCTTCCTCTTCTTCGATGGTTCACTTTTCTCCATCAGGTTCTCTTTTTCCTCGATAGAAGCAGTCGAGCCCTTCTTCTCCCTTTTCTTGTTATCTTTCTCGATCCGGAGTCAGGTAATAAGATCCTCCATGGTCACTTGCTTTCGCCTGTGCTTGAGGTAGGACTTAAACTCCTTCCAAGATGGAGGCAATTTGTCAATCACAGTGGCAACCTAAAAGGCTTCAGGCAGTTCCATCCCTTGTACTGCAATGTTGTGAAAGATCACTTGCAGCTTTTAAACTTGTTCAACAGCAGATTTGTTGTCCTCTATTTTGAACTCGTACAAAGTGGAGACGACGAACTTGCTAGTTCCCACGTCTTCAGTTTTCTATTTCTTCTCCAAAGACTCCCACAAAGCCTTGGAAGTCAGGTATTCATCATATACATCATTGAGGGCATCAGACAGCCCATTCAGGATGTAATTCCTACACAGATAATCGTCATGGATCCAAGCATCGTAGGCGATCCTGGTTTTCCGATCAGCATCTTCTGCGGGTACGCTCGGATAATCCTCCTTGGCATATTTCACCAAGGAGATGGTGGTCAAGTAGAAGTGCATCTTCTTTTGCCACCTCTTGAAGTCATTACCCGAAAACTTTTTGGGTTTTCCTCCTTTCACCACAACCAGCCTAGCAGTCCCCGGGAGGGAGGCCTGGTTGGTTGCCAAGAAAGGATTGGCCCCGACATTTCCTAGGAAAGGATTGCCGCCGAAGTTTCCCCCAAAAGGATTAGCACTTGAGTTTCCCACAAAGGGATTAGTGCTAGAGTTTCCCATGAAGGGATTAGTGTTTCCCACAAAGGGATTGGAATTGGAATTTCCCAGGAAGGGATTGGCGTTGAACCACTCATTAAGAGTGCTTCCAAAGTCTCCAAATTGAAAAGCGGAAGGGGGACCAGACTTACCCGTAGGTACAGCAGGAGAGTTAGATGTATTACCTGCATCTTTGGTAGGAGTAGCTTGCGTTGGTGAATTCATATCCATATCGTTGTCGGAATTGTGGTTCGACATGGCAGTGATTCGAAGTAGAAAATATTCAGTCTTGCGATTGTTGTTTGTGAGAGGGTGTGTCTCGAACACTGCACGAACAAAGTAAATACAAAATGAATTCGTATGAAAAACCGAGTCAAGCAAAATCATTTTTCCCGCAAGACTGAATATGCCCCGTATAGTGCTTATGGTATCGTGCGTATGAGTCTCCAAAGGTAAAACGGTTTAACAGTTTACACCGGCAGCACCACCGTGAATAAACTCTCGACAAACGAAATTGAAATTTCGAACTGAACGAAATAAGTATATGCGAAAGGCTTTCTAAACTTTAAGATTCGTAGGCTGAAAGATCAATACGAAAGTCTGGATATGAAGGGGTATATATAGGCGGAAATCTGCACTACAGATGAGGACGATCGATTGAGAAAATCGTGGGATAACCATGAAATCAGTGGATATAGATGTTATCTCTTTCTTGGGAAGCAAGAACATAATATTCCTCCGAATATTTCAATTTAAAATCAAATTCAAAATCTGGAGTGTATTAATCATTCTGCGAGTGTATTAATCATGTTCGTGGGCCGACCCAAATTTGATGGGCCACCCAAACCGATTCGGTCGAAAAAGATATTGGGCCTTTTCATATTTTTGGTAATCTAAAAATATAGGTAGGCCCCAAAGCCCACCCAAAGCCCAATTGCCAAGAACTAAGAACCACGACTCGGTCCCAGGCCCGGGCGGGGCGTGCGCGCACGTGTGGTCCATGGTTAGGGTCCCCATGTACCAAGTTGAAGAACATGAACATTTTCCTTCTTATATCCAAGGAACACTTCTTGTACGTTTCCAATGTGGGATGAAACTCAAGCTTTCCATTCCCATGAGCTATTTAACACAAAGAAATAATTATCCAACTTCCCAAATTAATTTCTCACTCACCGGAAATCGGTTTTGAGATATTAAATATACCAAGTTCATCTACTCCGAGAGTAGGACAACCTCGTTATTTTTGTTTTCCAAAAAACTAACGTTTTTATTCCTAAAAAAATTAGTCAAAGTCAGGTTATAAACTCTTTTATTTAAACCAATTTCCAACAAAAAGATAATACATTTGATTTTGGTAGGGAGAACAAATAAGGTCATCGCTGCCCCCTTGGGAGAAACCCTTGAGGATGAGCAGCGACACACCATTATATTCTGCGGGTGAAGAGAAACATGGTTGTCGGTAAATTATAACCTCATAAATGGATTTAAAAGCAAAAGTTATCACCAACAACTCAACAATAACAAGATGTGAGGTTTAAAATATGGGGCACTTGCAGTAAGGTTAACTTTCAAACTCTAAATTGCATACAAGTGTAGTACCTTTTTACAATTGCAATAGGGTTAACTTTTCAGACACTATTCATTGATTAGACATCTATCTTTTAAATTTATTTTTCAATATTTTAATTTGACATATTTTCTGTCCATTTCTTTATTAAAATTACAATTTTTTCCCTGCATTTATTTATTTTGTAATTATTCTCGCAAATTTATAGTACAAAAGATAATAACATAGTACAAATTTGAACAATAGTATAAATTTTTATTTAACAAATGAATTATTTGTACCACAGTGTAATAATAATACCATAGTACAAATTCATAATCTATAGTACAATTGTACAAGAGTGTGGGCATTAGTGCAAATGAATTATTTGTACTATGGATTAAACATTAATACCACATAATATACATTTTATTAATAAACAATTATCTTCTCCTCCTTCTATTCTTTTGTTCTCCTCCTCCTCCTCTTCTTGTTTGCATAGTCCTCCACTTCCAACATAATTTCCATATCATAAAATAAACATATAATCCTTATAGAGTTCAAATAATTTACAAAAGAATCCAATTTACATATAATAAACAACATATAACAACACTTTTGTTCTAATTTTCATATAGTATCAAATTAGTTTTTTCAGGGTTTTTTTATTAAATCTTCCAAAATATAATTCTCATATCTTCCAAAATATAGTTCAACTCTTAAAGTGATTCCCTATCTTTTTTGTATAATCTATTTTCTCCTCTACCAACAACATATTTTCCCTATCACAAAATATATATATATATATATAATATATATATATATATACATAACATATCATAGAATTTTCCCTACAGAATACCAAATGACAAGTTTTATTAGACACAAATCTGGGTAGAAATCACAAGTTTCTGTAAACTAGTCGCACCCCTCAGCAGAAATCTAACCATTTCGATAACATAGGGCTCATTAACATAGCAATATATCATCATGGTTTTAAGGCTGGGAAAGGTAGCCTCCTGTGAATCCCAAAACTTGTCCATATCAAACTCATATGCCTCAATCCACAAAATAATTTCCAAACATAATTTCTCTAACACAAAATAAACATATAATCCTTCAAACTCCAAATAATTAGCAAAGAACCCAAATAAAATGGACATTAAAAATTGTACTAATTTTCCCTCCCCTTTCCTGTACTAATTTCCCCTCCGGCTTTTAAAATCCCACACCCACCCTTTCTACAACAAATAGCCCCCCATACTTAAATCTCACCCTAAAAAAATCCACACCCACCCTCTCCTGTAACAAAATAACCCTCATCTTCAAAAAACCCAAAAAAAAAACACAACATAATCAAAAGAAAATTCTAATCCGCGGTGTTTTTTATGCGTACCTTACTAGCCCGTCACTGGAAAATACTCGATCCTCTAGATGCCGAATAGATCGGCGGCGAGTGGGGCGCAGGGGGGCGCATAAAAATTCCTTCAGAGAGTTCCATAGCTTGGCGATATGTGGGAGCTTGGAGGCGGAGGACGATGTGCCAGAGCTTAGAGGTGGAGGGAAATCGCTGGTCCGATCGCCCGATCTTGTGGTGGCCGGAATATTTTGACGGGAGGCTTCTGCCGATTTCATTGAGAGAGAGAGAGAGAGAGAGCTTTGGATTTTAAAATCTCATATCTATTGTAATGTGAGAGATGAGAGATAAAAGGGATGTATATATTATTAAAAGAAAATTAAAAGATATAAATATATTATTAAATTAAAAAAGTTAACCCCTATGCAATTTAAAAAAGGTGGTTAACCCCATTGTAATTTTGATCCAAAATACTACACCCTATTGCAATTATCTCTTAAAATATTTGTATTTTGGTAATACTTATATATATTATTATTAATTAGATGAGACTCCACGTATAATATGTGGAGTGTTCATAAAAGTCATTATTATTATATGTTTTACTATTACATTTTAATAAATTAATTTGTTCATCGTATTAAATAATATAATAAATATATTAGAATAATATATATATATATATATATATATATATATATATGAATTATACTCAATGTGTCCTTTGTTAAACTTCTCGTTTGATCAAAATGGGCATTCCATGTAAAGTTTTGAATTTCCTTTATTGGAAAGTACATGTAGAGCTGTTACACGAAACGAGTTGCTCGTGAGTTCGGCTCGGCTCGCCTCGTTAAGGCTCAACTCGTTAGGTTAAACAAGCTCGAGCTCGAAAAATACTCAATTTCTTAACGAGCTCAACCGAGCTCGGCTCGTTAGGCTCGATAACTAAGATTTTTTTTTTAAATTCCATTATGCTCGATAGGCTCGGCTCGACTCGATGAGCTCGATAGGCTCGTTACACTCGTTAACGAGACGAGCCGAGCTCGAGTACTCGAGCTCGCTCGGCTCGAATAACAGCACTAAGTACATGTCTCAACATCTCTTTCTATCTATCATTGCATTCATCTCTTGCTCTACCTTTTCTATTTCACATATTAACAATCTATTACTTAATTAATACTATATTTACTTAATTTGTGCAAAAAGAAAATGAGAAGTTTATCAAGGGGCGGAGTATATTTCTTATGTACATATTTTAAAGCATTATTTTTTAAATACATTAAATTTATAAACAAATTACCATCATATAGTAGAAGTATGTACTTCGTCAACCCCATATATGTTTGGTAACTCTTTATGGAAAAGGTAAACAAAATGATTGGATTGGGTGTAGTGTGTCCGAAAAATAATAATGTTATTATGTTTTATTGTGAGAGTGAAGTTTATGAAATGATTTCTATTTTTTTGGTTTGCAAACAATTATAAAAGTACAAATAAAAGAAGGCACAAACTTGTATGAGACCGTCTCATGGCATGAGACCATACAAATTAACACCTATCCCTACCAAAGTGTTAATGAGTTCATGCCCTAGTTACACTCATTCTCACTGTCTCATGCCATGAGACGGTCTCATACAAAATCTACTTATAAAATAAATGTACAAAATAATTTATTAACATATACCAAAATATCATTTTCATATTTTACCGACAAAGACGTGCTCGTTCCACTTTCTCAATATTGTTAAGAAAATAAATGGGTTGAGTTGATCTAAATTTTAGATTAGGTTCTGTATAAAAATAATTCATAATAAATTTATAATGAGATTATTTTAAAGTATCAAATATTAAAAGTATCAAAAGTCTCACCAGAAGTATTAAAAGTTGGGTTAAAAAATTTATAACAATTACAATATAATACCACTGATTCCGATTTTAAATACTCCTATTGAGATTTTTTTATACTCTTGATCAAATATTTGATACTTTAAAACAGTTTCATTATAATTTTATCATGAACTATTTCTATATAAATATTTTTGTAAATTTTAAGTAGGCCAATTATAGACCCATCTCACGCAAGACCGTCTCGATTTTATTTTATATCAATATTAACATTTCAGGGTAAATATATATTTAATTTATTTAATTCATTAATAATAAAAGTAACCATTAATAGTGTTGATACGATTCTCTATTAAAAAAAGCAGCAAGAATATTAAATAAATAAATATTTAAAATATGTAAAATTTATAAATTTGTCTAATTTGTAAGCACAATATCAAGGTTCAATATCATGTGATAATGCATTTTTTATTATACTCAATATTAATATACAATATAATGTCACAAGTTTATATAGTGTTGACAGCGATTTATAACGGATCTCGCTGCCGGGTTCCTAGCGGGTAGGATTTGATATTAATGATAACAAGAAGCAATCAATGTGTGAGTAAATGAGCTCTCAAGAGTGTATTTGCAATAAATGTGATGTGTCTTACAAATGGGCATTTAAAGCCCTATTTATAGTATACAAGGTGGGGGTTCCCCATGCTTGGTAGGTGGACTTGTGGGTCCCCCCTACTCCTAGCTGGAAGGTAATAAGTGGCTACAGTCTCCCCTACGGGCCAATGAGGGGACGCCACGTGGCACTGTCACCCCTGAGGTGATTGGACTTGGCCCCAACTGCCCTCTTTGACCCTGTCACATCCTCTGGACTGATGGCACCCGACATCCTCTCACAGCTGGCGCGATCTGGGGTCGGGCAGACGGGTACTCGGGTACCGGGAAACGAGTCCGGACGAGAGTACCCTGGTTGTTCATCTGCGGGTAGGCGGGTAGAGCACCTGCCCCGGAGCTCGCCGCTGGCCGCCCGATACCCGGGCCTGTGGGTAACTAAGTATCCTGCCCGGCAGCTCCCAGAGGCTCGCGTCGGGTAGCCTCTACGTCCCCGCCCGTCTGCCTGACCGGTCGGCGGATCATTCTTTCCCGAGCCCGCTACAGTAGTAGGTCCATGTCTGATACCCGACGGGTCGGGTAGTAAATATCGGGTGTAACAATTGCCCCACCAGCCCGACATCGGGGGGCCGCAGTCGTCGGGTGGCGGGCTGGTTGAACTGCAGACTCTTTTGAATTTGAATTTGAATTTTGGGGATGACGTTTCGGTTTCCGAGACGACGCCTCGTATGCCGCGTCTGCTGACGTCACGGGATGGCGTGACTGATGCGCAGAAGTCCAGGGGTCACGTCCGCCGAACCTGCTCCCCAACCGTTGCGCGCATGGCCCCCACGCGCGACCCTGAATTTCGTTTTATTCCATTTTTGACCCCGTTTTTTGCAGTTTAGTCCCTCCTCCTTCTTCTATAAATAGGGGCTTTCAGCCCATTTTCTCATTTTCACTCCCTTGCAAACTCGTGCCCCCCCCCTTAAGAAGATTCAAATTTTCCGGCGAATTTCCCAGATTCCGGCGACTTTTTCGACTTCCGAGGTAATTTCCTTGTTTTCTTTTTCAAAACTCTCTTCTCTCTACCCCCACTCGCCATGAGTGATTCCATCGAAAGCTTTGGGGCAGCCGATGCCTACCACTTCCATCGCCGCGCCGCCGCCGACGCCGAGAGGCCTCTCCATCCCGCCGGGGAAGGGACTTCCCGTGCCGCCGCCGCCAGGGAGGGCGAGGGCAATTCCACGGATGTGGATGCCTTCGCCGAAGATTTGGAGGGGATGAGCCCCCAACGAGAGGGGAAAGCCCTAAGTGCCTCCCCGGTCTCAGCCTACCCGCCCAGGGCCGAAGATTTTTTGTTCGATCGGGAAGCTGTACCCGATCAAATAAACTACGCGGACAGCCGGCTAATCGGGTTCGACTACTCGAAATATATGAGCCGGTTCGTGCAAAAGCGCTCTCCCCGCGCATATCTCGAGGCCCGGGACACCGACTTTGGGGCCTCTCGCCGCCCCAGCTGCCTTCCCCCGGACGCCGACGTAAAGGAGTTGTATTGGACATTCCAGACGCCCTCCGACGTCTTCTTTTATGCCCCCCGGGAGAATGAACGGGCTGACCAACCCCCGGAAGGCCTAATCGCCATTAACTCGGACACACTTCATGCCGGGCTCCGCTTCCCGCTTCACCCGGCGATCTCCAAGTTGCTCGCTGCATGGAACCTGTCGATCACCCAGATCACCCCGAACGGGTGGATCTACATTCTGGGGGCAATGGTTGTGCTCGGTCGGCGTGGGCTGCATCGTATGCCTACTCCGTCCGAGATCAACTATCTATATTACACCGTGGCTTCGGTCGGGCGGATGAACCATGGGTATTACTCCGTGAAGCCCCGGGGCGGAGATGCCATCGTCTTCGGCATCTCGACGAAGGTGACGCACTGGCAGGAGAAATGGTGGTGGGTCGGCGGCGCCTGGGAGAGCGTTGGTGTTGACGGGCACACCATCCCGGTTCCCGGGAGTATCGGGAGCGCGACCGTCGAGGTAGATACTGAATTTTTTCTCATCTCTTAGTACTGATCTAATTCTTCTTTCATTGTGCAGGCTGCGCGGTCCCAAACCAGGCCGACCTGACCGACGACTTCAGGCAGGCGCTTGCCCTGGTGAGATCCGAGAGCGTGGACAATCGCGACGTCGACCTTCTCAACGACGACGAGTATAGAAGGCTCTCCGGACTTCAGACCTTCCCGCGCCATTTAAATTTCGGTGGTAAGACTCTTTCCTGCCCGACCCTTCTTATCCTCGTTCTCGCTTCTCGATTTTTAACCTTGTCACCCCTCTTGCAGCGCAACGCTTCCCGGCCGAATCCTCCACGCCATCATCTTCCCCGGGAACCTCCCTGAGGGCCGCACCTGAGGCCGGCCAGGCAGCCATCCCGGTCGTCAACGTAGAATCATCCGAGGAGACCGTCGACATGGCTCCTAAGAGGAACGCCCTGGCAAAGCTGGCGAAGCGGGGAGCTGTCCGCGCCACTAGGGTGACGATCCGTGGTCCTCCTGCGATCCCGGTGCCCCCGACATCCTCCTCCCCGACGGACGGGCAGCGTCCAGCGAAGCAGGCCCGGGTTGAAGGCCAGACATCTGTCGACCCGGCCATGGTGACGGTCAACCTGAACCCGGCGACGGGCGGGCTTGTGGCCGGCACCGTCAAGGCGACTATAGGGAGCCCGGCCTCTCCTGCTCGCGATCGCAGCGACTTCTCCTTCTTGGGGTGGGGCAATCACCTCACGTAAGTATTTCGTTTTTCTTTTCCAAGTTTTCTGGTCGATTTTGCAATGTAGGTTTTTTAACACAACTTTTCTTCCCGTGGTCATGCAGGCCTGAGCCTCTGCCCCCGCCCGAGGTCCTTCAATTCCTGCGCTCGCAGGATCCTCCGTACTCGGAGGCCGTGCCGGAGTCTTGGCCGGAAGACCTACGCCGCGCCGTGCTGAATCTCCCCCGGTCCTGGACCCTCAACTGCCAGAAGGCCACGAGGACCGTCTCGCTTGCCGACCGGATGAGGGCGGCGGCCATCCGTACCTCCCGCAATGCTATCGCCATGGAGGGCATCATGCTCGAGTTCGAGCGGGAGATGCGGACTGCCTCCTCATACAAGGCGGCCTTCCAGACGAAGAGAGACGAGGCCGCTCGTCTGGAAGAAGAGAACAAAAAACTCCGGGAAGAGCTGGAGGCCGCCCGAACGAGTCGGGTAGAGTTGGAGGAGGAGAAGCGGAGGGCGCTCGCCGAAGCTAAGGCGAGGACGGCTGAAGAAGTCCGCCAAGCCAGGGAGGCCATCGCGGCGGAGGCGGAAACGCGCCTGGAAGCCGAGCGTGCCCAACTGGCCGCTGAGAGCGAGTCGACTGGATCCATGGTGTACATTAATGCCTACACCGACTCGATCCGTTCTCTGCTCCGTCAGAACCCTGAGGCCGACTATTCCGGGCCGTTGGCTGATCTGAGGAGCTATGTCGAGTCCAATCCTCCCTCCCCGGACTACGACATTACCCTGAAGGATCTGGTCGATCGCGGGCTGGACCTTTCGTTCCTTGGGGACCCGGCGACCTTCATCTACCCTCTGGCCGACGATGAGGCGGCCGAGGATCCGGGCGTGGTGGACGCGGCGGGCCCGTGAACTCTTTTCTTTTTATTTTGTTAAGTTTGTTGGCCGCAGGCCTTTGTACTTTTCCTTTTGCTAATCCTTGTTAATGAGAGATCCCATTTGCTCTTTATTTTGTTCTCGTTTCTTTGCATTTAGCCCGACGATTGGGTTAATAACGTAATCGGATAATGAAACTGTAAAATTAACCAACAAATTAATTAATGAAGTGCTATAGCCGAATGTCGGGCAGCGACTTCACGAAGATGGGATTTATTTAACAATCGCTTAAATAATTAACCAACAGATTAATTAATGAAGTGCTATAGCCGAATGTCGGGCAGCGACTTCACGAAGATGGGATTGATTAAACAATCGCTTAAATAATTAACCAACAGATTAATTAATGAAGTGCTATAGCCGAATGTCGGGCAGCGACTTCACGAAGATGGGATTGATTAAACAACCGCTTAAAGAATTAACCAACAGATTAATTAATGAAGTGCTATAGCCGAATGTCGGGCAGCTGCTTCACGAAGATGGGATTGATTAAACAACCGCTTATTGATTTTTACAAATTTGCGCTTCGAGTAGCGATTACAATGAGCCCCTACTGGTAGTATTTTTTGAGTAGGGAGGCGTTCCAAGGGTATTGGGCCGGGTTGCCCTCAAGGCTTTCTAGCTCGTAGGCACCGTTGGCTAGGCGCTTAGATATCCTTAGGGGTCCCTCCCAATTCGGGCCAAATGCCCCTTTGGGTTGTCCGACCGTCCGTCGAAGCACTAGGTCCCCGGCTTCGAATTCCCTGACTTTGATTTTCGTATTGAAGT
Source organism: Ballota nigra (assembly GCA_947034835.1). Classification (NCBI taxonomy): domain Eukaryota; kingdom Viridiplantae; phylum Streptophyta; class Magnoliopsida; order Lamiales; family Lamiaceae; genus Ballota; species Ballota nigra. Next base: position 19,487,209 of record OX344730.1, read on the forward strand.
ATTTTTCAGCCCGTCGTTTGTAAGCGATGTTTCTTTGCTCGGCGGATAACCTTCTCTCCTCCAGCAGGTCCAACTCGTCTAGCATGGCTTGGTCGTTCTCGGTCCCCACGGGTTGTGAGGTGCGGAGGCTTGGGATAATGACCTCGGCCGGGATGACTGCCTCTGTTCCGAAAGCTAGAGCGAAAGGAGTCTCTCCGGTTGCTGTTCGACAGGTTGTTCTGTACGACCATAACACTTCGGGTAGCTTGCTCGCCCATGTTCCCTTGCTCTCCTCCAACCTTGTCTTCAACGTGTGTTTGATTATCTTGTTTACTGCCTCGACTTGCCCGTTCGACTGGGGGTGGTAGGGTGACGAGAACAGCCTCTTGATCTTATGCTTCTGGCAGAATCTTTCCATCTCTAGCCCGTCGAATTGCTTCCCGTTGTCCGAAATGATTATCTGTGGGAGGCCGAATCGACAGATTATGTTGCGCCAGATGAACCTGATAACATGTTCCTGGTCGATCGTTTTTAGTGATTCCGCTTCCGCCCATTTGGTGAAGTAATCCACGGCGACGATTGCGTATTTGACGCTGCCCGGGGCCGTAGGTAAAGGGCCAATGAGATCGATCCCCCACTTTGCGAACGGCCATGGGCTCAGGATTGAGGTGAGCTCGGTCGGAGCCTGGTGGATTGTCGGCGAATAGACTTGACACTTGTGGCATGCCCGTGCGTAGTTGATTGCGTCCTTCTTTAGGGTGGGCCAAAAATATCCCTGCCGGATAACCTTCTGGGCGAGCACCTGGCCGCCGGCGTGGTTCCCGCAGCGTCCTTCGTGGACCTCGACCAAGATCTTCCTTCCCTGCCCCGGCGTTACGCACTTTAGGAGGGGCAGGGCGAAGCCTCGCTTGTACAACTGGTCCCCGATGATCGTGTACCGGGCCGCCCGGAGCTACAATTGTCTTGCCGCTACCCGTTCGACTGGGAGTTGGCCGTCGCGGAGGTACTTTAGGATGGGGGCCATCCAGCTGTCCTCCTGCTGCCCCAGGTTACTCACCCACTGGTTGGAGCTCGTGGGGGCGGTCAGGTAAGTAACTGTGATCTGGGACATGTCGGCTGCCCCTTCGGATGTTGCGAGGCGGGCAAGTGCGTCTGCTTGAGTATTGTCGAGTCGGGGTACCACCTCTATGCAAACTTGATCGAATTTTTCGAGCAGGTTCTTGGCTAACCCTTGGTAGGCCAACATCCTATCGCTGCGCGCCTCGTATTCTCCTGAGATTTGACATGTAATGAGCTGTGAGTTGCTGTAGACCTGGAGTCTCTTCACTCCCATGGCCATGGCCATTTCCAGGCCGTTAATTAATGCTTCGTACTCGGCCTCATTGTTGGTCGCGTGGAAACCGAATCTTATGGCTGTCGTGAACGACTGGCCGGACGGGCTGAGAAGGACAATTCCCGCACCTGCCCGCGTAGTTGTGGAGGATCCGTCAACGTACATTTTCCACGGTGGCTGCTCGATCTTGGACATCGCCTCCGGGTAAGTGAGCTCGACTATGAAGTCGGCCATGGCTTGGCCTTTGATGGATGTTCGAGGAGCGTATGTGACTCCGAATTGCCCGATCTCAACAGCCCACTTGAGGCATCTGCCCGCCGTGTCTGGCCGATGAAGTACTTGGCGAAGTGGCATTGTTGTCAGTACCTCTACTTGGTGATCGAAAAAGTATGGGCGTAACTTACGTACGCTCATTACTAGAGCGTATGCTAATTTTTCCAGGGGTGGGTACCGTAGCTCGGCGTCGTGAAGTGTCTGGCTGACATAGTAGATTGGCAGATGTGCCTGCCCCTCAGCCCGCACTAGCACGGCGCTGAGAGCTGAGTCTGAAGCCGCCAAGTATAAGAAAAGCTTCTCTCCGGGGACGGGTTTGGCCAGCACCTGGGCGTTTGACAGGTATGCTTTCAAGTTATCGAAAGCGAGCTGACTCTGGGGAGTCCAGTTTAGTTTCCCCTTCCGCATGCTGTCGAATAAAGGCTTGCATCGGTCCCCCATGCGGGAAATGAAACGGCTGATGGCGGCCAGGCTGCCCGTCACTCTCTGCACCTCTTTCACCGTGCGGGGAGGGCTCATATCGAGGATTGCCTGTACCTTGGTCGGGTTTGCCTCGATTCCCCGCTGGCTAACCATGTGCCCCAAGAACTTGCCCGACTCGACGCCGAAACTGCACTTTTTCGGGTTGAGCCTCATCCGATACTTTCTCAAGATCTCGAACGTTTCGGCTAGGTGTGTGAGGTGGTCTTCTTTCTTCTCCCTCTTGACGACGATGTCGTCGATATATACCTCCATGGTCGCCCCGATCTGATCGTGAAACATGAGGTTGACCAGCCTCTGGTAGGTTGCCCCAGCGTTCATGAGCCCGAATAGCATCCGCTTCCAGAAATACATGTTTTTCTCGGTGAGGAAAGTGGTGTGTTTCTGGTCGTCTGCGGCCATCGGGATCTGGTGGTAGCCGGCAAATGCGTCCATGAAAGTGAGCATCTCGTGCCCGGCCGTGCTGTCCACCAGATGGTCGATGTGTGGCATCGGGAAGTGATCTTTTAGGCAAGCTTTGTTCAGGTCTGTGAAGTCGATACATAGCCGCCAGGTGTTGTTGCTCTTTTTGACGAGTACAGCGTTGGATACCCATTGAGGCTTGTCGTCGGGGTCGACCATTCCGATGAGTTTGTTGTCGAGCAGCTTTTTGACTTCGGTGGCAATGACCGCGTATTTGTCTGGGCCGAATTTCCTTCTTTTCTGTGAGATTGGCTTGCGGGATGGATCGATGTGTAGTTGGTGTGAACATACGGCTGGATCGATCCCGACCATGTCTTCGTGGGACCAGGCGAATACGTCTAAGTTCTCTTCTAAAATGCGGTCATTTTTGCCCGCATCTCGCCGGACATTGACGAACCGAGTTGAACACTTACTTTTGGCCGATTCTTCATTGTGACCGAAATTAATTCCTCGATCGGGCTGGCTCCCCGCTCGCCGTAGCGTGGATCGTCGATCTGCCCTGTTAGGGTTTTGTCAATCTCCATGGGTTCGTACCCGAGCCTTGGCTCCAGGTCGACTTGGATGTTCTCAAAAGTTTGTGAATCTTCTTCCATTGGGAGGGCAGTGGGTGGGATTTCTTCGTCTATTTCCATGTCTCCCTCCCCGATTGTGCAGACATAATCTAGATTTGCAAAATTTGAAATAACATCGATATACGCCAAACATCCGCGTGCCATTTTCTGATTTCCCTTAAGAGTCCCAACCTTCCCGGAGGGGGTTGGGAACTTGATACAATAATAGAATGCTGAGGCGGCGGCTTCGAACTCGTGCTCGAATGGCCTGCCGAGAAACCCGTTATAGGTTGACGGCTGGTCGACAATAATAAAGTCGAGCTGTTTCGAAGCCTTAACCTCAGCGTCTATACTAGAAACTAATTCTACGGCTAGCCTAACTATCCCGTAGGGTTTTACTGTGGCGTCGCCGAAGCCCTTGATGACCTGGTCGCATGGTTCAATGTACTTTTCAAAGGAGCTGTCCAGCTGGTCGAATGCGGTCTTGAAGAGAATGTTGCAGTAGGCCCCGTTGTCGACGAGCATGCGGTAGACGGTGACGCCCATGATGTTGACGGATACGACCAAGGCATCGTGGTTCGGGTAGATGACCCCGGTGCGATCCTCCTCCTTGAAGGCGAGGAGGTCTGTCTCTCTTGTCGTCATGTTGACCGGCATGGTGATCTGGTGGACGTTGTCCATTGCCCGCAGCTCACTCTTCTGCCTGCGGTTGGACAGCGAGGTGGTGGGTGCGAAGCCACCCACCGGGGAGAGCGTGTTGACTGCCCGACGGGCTTGATGTTCTGGCATGGGTGGGCATATGAGGGCTGCCTCCCGGTTTGGCTCTGCGGGGCAGGCAGCGGCTTGAGCTTCCGGTCTGGCCGCCGGTCTCTTCACGAATTCCTCCAGCTTCCCTTCCTCGAAGAGACGCCAGAGTTGTTTCAGGAGGTCGCGGCACTCACTTGTGTTGTGCCCGACGGTTTGATGGTAGTGGCAGTACTTGTTGGGGTTGAGCTGCACCTCTGGCTTGTGGACCCACGGCCGTGCCTTGGGCATCATATTTTTGTCCCAGATTTGCACATAGACGTACTCCGGGGTGGCCGATAATTTTTCGGCCAGCTTCACCTCGATGGAATCGAAAGGCTTGAAAGGCTGGGGAGCCCGGTAGGAAAAGTTCCTCCGGCTTGATGCGGTGCCCGCCTGGGTACGAGGTTTCTCCTTCTCGGTAGGGGTGCTCTCGCCCAGCCGCTGCGCCAGGATGTCAGCGTTGTAGATGATTTTTCCGGCTCGCTGCCGGAACTCCGCGTAGGACTTGGGGTAGTCCTTGTTCATCGACTTCCACAATTTCGTTTTTAGGCGGAGTCCGCCTATGATCCCGACGAGCTTGACCTCGTCCCCGACGGGCTCGCCCTCCATAATAATGCGATCTACCCGGTCGATGTACGCCCGGTCTGTCTCGTCCTTTCCCTGGGCCAGGTTTGCCATGCGGTTGGCGCCGGCCATTCGTGGTGCCATCGAGGAGAAATGTTCCAGGAACAGCTCTCCCAATTGGTGGAATGAAACCACCTTCCCCGCGGACAGCGAGGAGTACCAACGGTGTGCCCGGTCACCGAGGGTTAATGGAAACATCCAGCACTGGGTTGCGTCCGTAGCTCCCATGGAGATCGTGTAAGTAGAGTACTTGCTCAGGTGGGTGACGGGGTCCGTCTCCCCGTCATATTGGCCCACAGCGGCCACGTTGATCTTTGGTTGGGCTGGGGCCCGCACCAGGATGTCTGCGAGGGGCGAGTTGGGCATGTAGGGGACATGATGTTGCCCATCCCGCCTTTCGAGTTTGGCCTCTAGGTCCGTGACCTTCTTTAGGATAGCGGCCATAACGCTGTCGGCCGTGGGTGGAGAGCGGGGACGAGGGTTGTCCCCCAAGCGGTCACGGACCGACGGCCTTGGGGCCGTATCGTTGTGACGCCTGGGGGATCGCGCCCGCTCTTGCTCCCGGGGTCTGGAGCTGGCGTTGGACTCGTAGTGTCGGGCAGCTCCCCGAGCTTGGGAACCCAACCGAGAGAAAACTGACCCCACAGGTCGGCGTGAAACCCGTTGCGAGTCGGCCTCCTCGTCGAGGCGCCTCTTTAGGTTCTGAGGCCGTGGGTTACTGGCGGCCCTCCTGGCCGTTTCCTGCTCCTACTGTGGCTGGCCGGTGGCCCTGGACAGGGCTGGCTCCTTTCCGGGTCTATGAGTGCGGATAGGAGCGGCGTTGATCTCGGCCTGGCGGCGTTCGATCATGGCCTTGGCGGCCTGGAGGTCTTCCGGAGTTCTTATGGCTGATAAGAACTCGAAGGGACCCTGGAGGGTTTCCGCCGTGGCTGGAGCCGGGGTGGCGGTTTCGCCGATGTCCTCGGCTTGGTGCTGGGTTCGTGTGGCCTTTGAAGTGGTCATTTTTTCTTTGAATGAAAGTGGATGGGGTTTTGTTCGAGGTGACTAGATAAACGAAACCGAGTGTACTTCGATATTAGCACCCTCCTTCTAGCGCCAAAATGTTGACAACGATTTATAACGGATCTCGCTGCCGGGTTCCTAGCGGGTAGGATTTGATATTAATGATAACAAGAAGCAATCAATGTGTGAGTAAATGAGCTCTCAAGAGTGTATTTGCAATAAATGTGATGTGTCTTACAAATGGGCATTTAAAGCCCTATTTATAGTATACAAGGTGGGGGTTCCCCATGCTTGGTAGATGGACTTGTGGGTCCCCCCTACTCCTAGCTGGAAGGTAATAAGTGGCTACAGCCTCCCCTACGGGCCAATGAGGGGACGCCACGTGGCACTGTCACCCCTGAGGTGATTGGACTTGGCCCCAACTGCCCTCTTTGACCCTGTCACATCCTCTGGACTGATGGCACCCGACATCCTCTCACAGCTGACGCGGTCTGGGGTCGGGCAGACGGGTACTCGGGTACCGGGAAACGAGTCCGGACGAGAGTACCCTGGTTGTTCATCTGCGGGTAGGCGGGTAGAGCACCTGCCCCGGAGCTCGCCGCTGGCCGCCCGATACCCGGGCCTGTGGGTAACTAAGTATCCTGCCCGGCAGCTCCCAGAGGCTCGCGTCGGGTAGCCTCTACGTCCCCGCCCGTCTGCCTGACCGGTCGGCGGATCATTCTTTCCCGAGCCCGCTACAGTAGTAGGTCCATGTCTGATACCCGACGGGTCGGGTAGTAAATATCGGGTGTAACATATAGTGTGAAACTTGTTAATACATAAATTACTTTGTAATATATTTTAATAGAATGAATCATACTATTTAACGTAAACAACTCATATTATTTGGTGAAACAATTCATAACTTTCATACCTTTAACTCATATTTTTTAATGAAAAAAAAATGTACACTCCAAAATTAAATAGTTTTTAGTGAAAATAACTAATAATCCACTCTATGTTCTGTCTAATACCACATGTTACACACAAATTACTAGAATACTTTTATTTCAAATCATTAATATCTACATGTTTAATATAATACTAAATTTTTCCATTTCAAATTATTATCTTCTACAAATTTTATATAATAATATTTATAAAAACTTGTGTGAAACAGTTTTACGATAAAACGGTTCACAAATTAGCATAATTATTACTTTTAAAATATTAATGTATCATGTCTAACTTATACTTCATCTCACCGCGAAACGGTTTGCGCAAAACCTTCTTAATAATACTAAATATGATTCAAAATTTTCATAAATCATACATAAATTAAATTATTCACAATATTTTTTTGTCTTATCAATATACAATACCAATATCAAATTAATACAATAACAATTTTCATTAAATTATTAAAATTAAGTTTTACTGCACAATTCAAAGTGATGTAATTGATTTTCTGGAACAATATCAAATTAATATTTTCAATAATATTTAATATTATTAAAATATACACCCAAAATACAAATATATTTTCACAATGTTGGTACCTACATTAAAATAATACATTAATTATGAGGTGTATAACAGCATCTCCCAGAAACAACGGCAGTATACAATGCTAACTGCCGGCACATCAACGCCTTCGGCTCGGCGCTATTGTCCTGAGCCTCTGCCGCGTGCCACGTAAGTGGACCCCAACACGCGCGCTCTCTCTCTCTCACACACTGTCTACACATACCTACGTACATACATAAAGTCATACGTAACATACTCTCTCTCTCTCTCTCATATTACTTGGGCGGCGGCTCGCCCCCAGTCAAATCCCTTGTTGACCGTGCCCCCCAACCCTCCCCCCATCCGCCAAACATTTTTCCTATATAAAAGAGGCTCTCCCCCACCTATGTTATTGCCCATCCTTCTCTCACTGAAATAATATTCACCACTATATCCACAACACACTAACCATAAATGGCGATGAAGGACAAGCCCACCGCCAAGGTTAACGGCGTCAAGGAGGTCCATTACCGTGGCGTCCGCAAGAGGCCCTGGGGCCGCTACGCCGCCGAAATCCGCGACCCCGGCAAGAAAAGCCGCGTCTGGCTCGGCACATTCGACACCGCCGAGGAGGCGGCGCGTGCCTACGACGCCGCCGCCCGTGAGTTCCGCGGCGCCAAGGCCAAGACCAATTTCCCCCAGCCTTCCGACGTCGTCCACAGCCCCAGCCAGAGCAGCACAGTCGAGTCATCCAGCGCCGACCTCAACTCACGCGCCCCCGTCGAGCTCGATCTCACGCGCCGCCTCGGCGCCGCCCCGGATCTCGGCGTCACCGTCGCCGAGGTTGGTGGTGGTTTGAACGGGTACCAGCTGTTTCGCCGCCAGCCGGCCATGGCGGTTTTGCCCAACGGACAGCCGGTTATTCTGTTCGATCCGGCTATGGCGGCGGCGTACCGGTTTAACCAGATGAGCGTTGGCTACCAGCGCGGCGGCGCGTTGCGGAGCGACTCCGACACTTCGTCGGTTGTCGATGAGAACCATTTTGACGGCTCTGATGCGAAGAGAGGGCTAGATCTCGATCTCAATATGCCCCCACCCGTCGAAGCTTGAATCTGTGGTGATGATAACCCGAGAAACTGACGTTTTGATTATGTAAATAGATTTGGGGAAAAAGAAGACCCTTTTTTTGCGGCTGCGAGTAATTTCTCCGGTTGTTTCAATAGCGTACGGCTATTAGGGTTCTTCCATTAATTTTCTTTTCTTCAATTGAGAAAAAATCCCAGAAAATTTGAGTAAATTTTAAGATGTTGATTCCTATTCCTATTCATATTCCATCAGATCTGAAATTGGAGTTGTGATATTGTGTTAGTTTTATTCAATGCTTTGTGGTAAATCGAGTTTATTATACGGTGTATCTTCAAATATTGTTTAAATTTACGGACATTTCACCTTGCTTCAGATGACGATTTTCTGTGATGGAATGTCCCAGAATGATTATAGGGAAAGAAATACATACGCAAATTAATTATGCCCTGCAAAATGGATAAGATTTTTAATTAGAAGAAATGAATTTTAAAAAATATATATATATAAATAAATAGAAGTGGTCAAAAAGTAAGCAATTAGAAGGAAATGGAGTAGTAGGAGGACAAGAGAGGAGAGAGAGCACCGACGGCGAGACAGGCAGCTGAATTGAAATTGGAAAGGTGGGGTCCAGAAAGACCTCCGAATTCCGTGTTGACGGGGCACATGTCGTGCCTAAGGTGGACGGCACGTGTTACTTTTAGCTTGCCGCCCACTATAAATTATTATTTCTCAAATTCTTAATATTTTGCCGCTTTTTCCATTGATGTTTCCATCTCATAAGGAGAATATTATATATATTTGGCTGAGCCTTATGCAGTTTAAGAACTTAAAATTATAAAATAAACTTAAAAAAAAAAAATCCAACCAATTCATCGCCCACGCACTCAATATTAAAAAAAAAAAAAAAAAAAATTATATTAAAATTAAAATTTATAATATATTTATTAAATTTTCAAAGATCTTATAAATTGTAGTATTAACTAAACGTTTTAGCAACTTATAAGCTATTTAAAAATTACAGCTTGTAAACTTTTAAAACAAACTTATAAGATGTTTTAAATAAATTTGATCAAACAGACTCTAACTACTAGATGAGTGGCCTGTGTAAAATAAAATTGTTCACAAAATTAATTTAAAATTTGGGTGACTCTCTTGTGCACTTGGTGTATGGTGCACTCACTCAATAGTTGACATTGTTTATACTGAAATTTTTTTTCCAATTATATTGAAAAATGTGGTTGGATTATATTGAAAAATTTACATAGAAAATCAATTTCCAGTGTAAATTTTTCAGTGTAATCCAACCACACTTTTCACTATAATTGGAACAAACTTTTCAGTGTAAACAATATCAATTGTTGAGTGAGTGCATCGTGCATTGGGTGCATATGAGAATTTGCCTTAAAATTTTATATTTTATTGATACATATTATAACGTTATGTAATACAGTCTATTTTAACACACGTATATATGGTAAATATATATATATATATATATATATATATATATATATATTTCATATAAAATTAAACATATAATTTGATAAAATTTCATTATTCAACCTATAATTTATAGAGATTTAGAGGGAGAATGGTTGCGCTTATAAGCTCTTTAAAGCAACACTTTAAAACAACTTACAAGCTATTTAAGAGCTTATAAGCACTGTGAATGTGTTTGAGAAAATAAAATATTTAACAACTTATAAGATCATAAAATAAGTTTCTAACAACTTATAAACTGTAAAATAATAAGTTGAGGTTTTTTCACTCATTTTCCTAACCACCTCCACCCCCAACCACCCACCCACCCCACCCCACCCCACTCTAGAACCACCCATACATATATATATATATATACACACACACATATATATATACATACACACACACACACACATATATATATATATATATATATATATATATATATATATATATATGTGTGTGTGTGTGTGTGTGTGTGTGTATGTATATTATATTAAAATTTAAATTTAAAAAATATTTATTATAAATTCTAAAAAATCTTATAAGTTGTATTAGCCAAATATTTTAGCAACTTATAAGTGATTTAAAAATTACATCTTATAAGATGTTAGAGCTTATATGATGTCTCAAATAAACTTAGTCAAACGGGCTCTTAGTCATCACATTTTAAAATTTGCAAAAGATAATTTTCCAAGAAAAAATAAAATTATTGGCTAATAAATGAAGAAAAGATAGAGAAAAAAAAATTGAACTTGCTTCAATTAAAAAAAATGGTTAAAACAAAAAAAGTTATCTAATTCATCCCCTACTAAATTTTTCCACCTTCAAAATGTATAGCCATTATTCTATAAGGAATATGAAAACTTTCTTGGGAGAGAAATAAAAATAAGATTAGTAGTCCAAAAAAAAAAAAAAAACCACAACATGAATAACTTTAAGAAGATTATATTTTCTTCTTGAAAATCTTCACGCTTCAATTTGCTATACATAAAAAATAAACATAATATTGTAAAAAATAGAAGAAGAAAGAAAAAGGTAGAGTTTACATGAAAAAAAAATCTTTGAAAATAAACTGATCGTTGAATACTAGCAATTAGAAATTTATGCGTGGACAAATAATCGAGGACAACACAGAAATTCCATGGGAAAAAAGAAGGAACAAGGAAAGATATAGAGTTTGAGATCATTGAACTGCCTCTCTTATAATCAAAATTATATTCGTAAAGTATTATTAAAAAAATTCAAACCTTCCATAAAATAATCAAGAGTCCTTAAGAACATATATTTTTATAAACTCAAGTTATATACATTAAATATTCAAATTTACAAAAAATTACAGTTTAGCTTGATTGGTAAACATAATAAATAATACTCTTGAAGTCAAAGGTTCAAGTGAATATAAATATATTTTTTATGAGACTTCTTATTATGTAACGCCATATAGATGACACACATAAGATAAATTATCATGTGCGATTTTTATAATCGTGTCACGTAAAATTGAAATTATTCAGCATTTGGCAGATAGGCAAATTCAACTACAAATTAATACAATAATTTCAAACTCCCTACTAGTATAATAGGGAAAGGGAATTGTAATTGTATATTTACACTTAGGGAAAATTAAATTATTAGGACACTATCTTATAGCAATTTGCAAAAAGAGGACAATTTCTTTACGCGCTGGCAATTTCAGGACACATTCTTTAAAGCTTTGCAAATTGAGGCCAATTGATACTAATTTCGGGTCAAACGAGATTGATCCTCCAACGTGGCTGCTTTGTGGACGCCACATCACTAAAATCCTTCCACGTTATTAAAATAATTGCAAGTCCATCTTTCGGCTTTTCATGATGAATCTGCAACGCTCTTTTATTTCAGTTTTCTAATCTAAACTCCTTTCTTTCGATTAAAAAATACTTAGAAAAATTGCAATATTTATTTATGGAGTAAAAGCTATCCTCTGGGTAGCTAAATGTTAATAACACAACTTATTATTTGGCTGTGTATATTTAATACTTTGTGGGGGAGGTTCATCACTTAACCAAACTAAATGTCTGCAATTAACTTTTATTTTTTTAGAATTTAATTGTACTCTTGAGTCTTGTTTCTTAATGAAAATGACTTTTATTATATCTTAGCTCAATGTTATAGATTTGTTGAGAATGGTTTTATAAGTCTTTTGACCTGTAAATTAACCTTGCAAATAGAAGTTATCGTTGTTCATTTGCAGAGAGTACACCTCTGTTCCCTATGATGATAAGTTGGTTGATGGAGAGAGCACAACACGAATTTGCAAACAATGTAATATAGCTCTCTTTTATCAAAGAAATGCTTCATAAATTTACATATTATGTCCTAAGTCCAGAACATAAGCATTTATCAAGTAGATGAACATGATTTTTTCTTAAAAAATATAAATGCAACCCTCATATTAATTGCATAAAAAAGAATAACTGCATAACAAAGACAATTGTCATCTTAATTGCATAACTTAAATAATGGAAACCAATGTCACCAAATATCCCACAAAAATCCACTTTTGAGCAAAATGAGGATCAAGCCCGTTTGCCCGAAATCAGCATCAATTGGCCTAAATTTGCAAAACTTAAAAGAAAATATTTTGAAATTGTCAGTTCATAAAGAAAGTGTCCTATTTTTGCAAATGGTTTTAAGATAGTGTCCTAAAATTTTAATTTTCCCTGTACACTCATGTATTGTATAAACACATTTAATAAATATTTAATTCAATTTTATTTTTGTTAAATAAGAATACACTCACTCTTTTACTCCGACAACTTATACTTTGTCCTCTAATCAACTCTTTTCCTTTAATTGATGTGTGGTTGCAACTCGGGACCACCAAATTAGATGGTTAAAAAAATTGAACACAATAACTTCTCAGTAAAATGAACGTTAATTTCTATCACTTTTTCCTAATTCTGAAGTTATTTTCTAGTGTTTCTTTTTAATATTTTACTCCCTCGTCCCCAAACACTTTTCACAGTTACTTTATTTTCGTGTTTTAGCGAGCGAGTTGTTTATTAGTATTTTTAAGATAGTGTATGATAGATCTACCTCTTCTCTATTATAAAGTAATTTTAAAATTACTTTATCATTTCAAATATTAATAAAAAAACTCGCTCGCGAAAATACGAGATGAACAGTGACTGTGCAAAGTGTTGTTGGATGGATGTAGTACTATATTTTTCTAAAATGTATTATATTTTTGTGATGTTTAATTTCGATTCATGTTAGTTGAAACAATGTAAAAATTTCGATCTCAATGGTCAAAATTTTCAACACAAATCAATCAGGTTGGCCAAAATCTTATAAAAGCATCAAACAATTCGAATTTTAGGTCTAATCATGTTTCAACCAAGGTGATCAAAATTTGCAATAAGTTTGGACAATTAGGTCTAAGATGATGTTGATAGGCGAACAGCCGAGCAACGGGATTAAGATAAATAAATAATAAAATAATAAATTAAGAGGTCACTAAGAGTAAAAAATCAAAAAGGACGAGCAGCAGAGAAGAAGACACTAGGAGGCGAGCAGCTGGATAGAATGACCAAGTCAGAAGAGACGAGCAGCTGGTAATTTGGGCATAAAAAGAGAGGCGACCAACTTGACCAAGAAGGATATTAAAGAAGTAAAAAGAGGCGAACAGGCGAGCAAGAGGACATCTCGGAAGATCATCAGAAATCTCAATAATTAGGCATTACATTAGGGACAAACAAGTATTTTAACACTTGTCATTGTATAAGATGTAATAGCTCAAGTATATAACAAGTATCTTAACACTTGTCACATTGTAAATGAAAATGGTTAAGGAGGTGACACCTCCTACTTGCTTATACCATTATATAGAGCTGGCAAAATGGGTCGTCCGGCCCGGCCCGTTGGGCCAATCACTGTTCGCGGGACGGACCGTTTGCACGTCGGGCCTGTAAAATCCCAGCCCAGTCCATCCCTAGCCTGCGAGCTAATGGGCCGGCCCAGCCCGTTTCAATTTTTTTTTCCTAATCTCAAAATAATGTTGTTGATGGACGAACATCATCCAAAATGAAGCGAACAAAAGTTACAGGCTTAAACAAAGATTAGTCAACATTGGGGTGCATCTACCAATCTGAGAGGTGTATAAAGTGACGAACAACTCCCCCGACGAACAACTAATGGGCGAACAGGTATTAGGACCCGAGACCAAGAATAAGCCAACTGTGAAGTCATCTGTGACGAACAACTTGGTCAAATTATGATACAACAAACAGCCATGGAGGTGTGTACCAGTGAACAAAGCCATAAGGCGAACAACTTCCAAAGCACAACCTCAAGAGGCGAACAACTTTAAGTTGGAGAATCAACAAGATCAATCAAGCCGACCTAGGCGAACAACAATGAGTCCAAGATAAGACCAAAAGAAGACTTTGTAGCTAAGATTCAGCTTTGATAGGATCAAAGGGACACATGTCAAGCATGCAGGCTAGGGAGACCAAGAGTCTTAGACACCTCATGCTTGTTAGTCTCTATAAATAGTTGTTCTCCAGCTGTGAAATACAAGTTCAAAAAAAGTTAAAATACATAAACAATTCCAAAACACACACAAATACACCTAAAACGCCCACACATACGAAATCAATTCAATTTCGACTACCGAATTTACTAATTCGATAAATTCACACCTCGATTTACCAATTACGGTGGTAATCAATCACACGTATTGATTGGTGACGTAACACAGATTTAAACAGCCATTAATCCATCCGATTAAATACGTTCATCAACAAATGTTTGGTAGAGTTTTTTTATTCCACAGTACTGAAAATTGAAGGATTTCATTTACAAAATTCATTATTATAGCATCAATTATCAAGTCAAGTATGTTTTTAAAAAAAACTAAATATACAACACTAAATATCATTTAAATATCACTAAATATCATTTAAAAACTAAATATACAACACTAAATTCCTTATTATGGCAGTATCAAGTCAAGTATGTCCATATATTTGTAATTGCAACACTAAATATCATTTAAAAAAATATCACTAATTATAATCTTTTAAAAATAATGTAGATAAAAAAATTAAAATATAATCAACTAGCTCAAACGGGCTGGCCCGTGGTCCGTTGGGCCGGGCCAAAAACGGCCCGATTTTTCGGGCCTCTGTTTTTTGGGCCCAGCCTGGCCCATATGTCGGACGGGCCGGACCCAAATTGCCGGCTCCACCATTATATATACCCCTTCATAGGATAATAAAAAGAGGTTCAATTATTCAAAACAAGGCCAAAACTCTTGCCAAATTTCTCCTCAAATCTTCCTTATGAAAATTTAGCTTTAATCTTTGATTTAATTCTTGTTTGATGATCTTCTAAGCCTAAAAACAGCCACTAATCATCTAATCCAAACTAAGATCATCAACAATTGGCGCTAGAAGGAGGGTTCGAACCTTCGATTGGTTGAAGATTTGAAGAATTCTTGTGAAAAGTCGCTGGAATCTGCAAAAATTCGACAGCAGGTCGCCGGAAACTGAGTTTGGAGGTGTTGGCTGGTATTTGTGAAGTGTTTTGTTTGGAGATTTAAAGGCTTGAATGCATGCATGTATGAACAAGGGTTGTAACAAGCCAAAATCATACATGCAAGGCTAGTTGTTTTTAAATCAACACTCATAAAACACAGATCTTTTGTCAAAAAATACATCACATTTGATAAATGGTGAGATCACACGAGATGCAATCATCAAGTTCTCATCCGTCGAACAAGTCACGAACAAGGGTATCGTCGATGGGTGAACATGCAAGAACTGTGCGAGCGACGTCCCGGAGGAATGTACAAGTTACAATCGATACTCTTCCCCCGGAAGTGGAGGCCTTGGCTCAAAACCTGGAGGAATTAGCGAAAACAATTGTCGTCTTACAGTCATTACAAAGACGACAAGAGGCCACAGGACCATCAAAGACCCGGGAGGCGAGCAACCGGGCAACAGGGCAAGGGCCATCCAAAGCCCCGGAGGTGAGCAACCGGGCAACTGAAAGAAGAACCAAGCAACGTGAAGATATAAGAATGGATGAGGTTGATAGTGAACAAGCTAGGAGAGCCAAGGGCAAAACACCAATAAGTGAACGACTTGGGAGTCGAGGAGAATCCACTCCGGGAATAGGCGAGGAGTCGAGCAGCGGGGGGACAAAGAGTGTGAGTCACTCTCACACGAGAGGAAGAACAAATAATCATGAAGGACATAGGAGAAAGAGTCATCAAAGGAGCGAAGAACGAGCACACAAGCAAGCACACCCTGTTGCTCGCCCCTCAGTCCATGAGAGGTTGAGAAGGTCAGCCTTTGGGCGTTTGGGTCCCAACGGAGCTAGCAACATCGTTAAGCATGTCACACAGGAGAAACGTCCCGTTAGCAAGGGACTGCGTCATGAAGAGGTCATCGAACCCAACCATGATGAACAACCTTCTAATGGAAGAACGTCTTCGGATGAGTGGCAAGCTCTGAAAAAAGTGGTGAAAGAGATGCAGAAACAGTTGGAGGCCCAAAAAAACGTTGGATCGACGATATTACCATCATCACCCTTGTCCCCAGCTATTCTAAATGCGCCAGTTCAGAAAAAAGTACAATTCCCGGTCATTAGTTTATATGAGGGGAATTCAGATCCAAAGGTGCATCTATCAAAATATGCTGATTACATGATATCAGTAAGAGCATCAGATGCAACACAGTGTCGCAACTTCCCGTTGACTTTGGGTGATGGCCCTCATAGATGGTTCTCCGCACTTGCCCCTGGCTCTATAGACTCGTTCATGCAGCTCATCAAGGAATTCCTATCACACTTTTCAACAGTCGGATCTTATCTCACACAAAAACACAGACTCGCAGATTTGAAACAAGGAGATGAAGAGTCCGATAGAGCTTTCCTTGAAAGATTTGATAAAGTCCTTCTAGAAGGTGAGATGGTGAGTGAGGACACCAAAATCGTGGCAGTCATGGCAGGACTCAAAAAAGGGACAGACCTCTGGAAAGAAATGCACCTGGCTTTCCCTAAAACTTACTCTGAATTCAGGCATAAAGCCGGTGTGTACATCTCAATGCAAGAAACCCTACAGAAAGAGTTAGGTGACAAGGCTGACACCAAAAAGTTGGGAAAGAAGTCAGGAGGGGAATACAAGGCCCCTAAGAACATGAAGGCCTTCAGAGGTTCCGAGTTGAAGGAAAAGTTGAACCATGTCCTATCCACATCTATAGAAGCCGTATATAACAACATGAAGGATAAAGATATGCTGTCAGAACCCCGAAAAATATGGCAAGAGTGAGGAAAATTAAATCCTAACAAATACTGTGCATATCACCAAAATATAGGCCATTTCACAAGTGAATGACGGGACCTCTTGAAGCAACTGTGGAGATTCTATGAAGAAGGGAAGCTGTCAGAGTTTGTCAAAAGGCAGCCAGGCAAAAGGCCCAGAATGACAGTTCCATCTAACTCGGAGGATGACGAGGAAGACGAGCAGCCGAGCAAGATGGACAAGAAGGGTAAAAAGGCATTCACGGCTTCGGTGGAACCCATCCGAGAAATTTTAATGCTTGAACCAGCCGGACCAGTAGGAGGTTGTTCAGATGGAAGACCTCCAATGTCCAAAAGGAAGAGAAAAGCAGATCTGAGAGCAGTGGCTCAAGTCAGAGAAGTAGGAGTGAACCAAGCTACTAAGAAGACGGGAGACCTGGTGTTTTCTGAAAAAGACTTAGATGGAATACTTACTCCACACAACGACTCACTAATCATCTGTGCTAACATTATGGGGATCTAACTTGAACCGAAAATACTAGTTTTCTACTAGTAGTTTCCCCACAAGAGTATGGGTTCACTGTAGTATTGGCAAGTATAGGGACCAAGTCTTATTGAACCCAAGGGAAGTGATGTATGCGAATAGATCCCCGAAGATCTACGCGTTGTAATTAATATGGGTGTATGCTTTTGGATTTTTTAAAAGAAAATATAATCTAAACTAAATTACTCTACGAATGCAAAAAGGAAAATTAAACTAAGAACGTAGAAGTGTGTTTTCGAATATGAGATGGAGATGCTCAGGATAGAAATTCCTATGTATACTAACGGAGCAGTTACATAATCAAAATAACCGTGACGTGCAAGAAATAACCTAAGTAAAAGATTGTAAGATGAAAGCTCAAGAATTCAAACCCTAATACTTTATCCTAACAATCGACTTCACTAATCCACTAACAAGTTAATAGATAATGCTTAATTAACGAGACCCTAATTTAACTAAGGTGATGCGGTCGTCCTCCCTAGATAAACCGGTAGATTAATTAACCCTCTTTAAACCCTCTAGTTAAGTCTACTAGTTGTTAAAGCGTGATAATGTCGTCCTCTCTCTAACACTTTTTGAACGAAATTTAAAAGTAAAGTTAAGATCGATTTTAAGAATTCATTAATTAAGAGAATTAAAACTAAACATCATGAATTACCCTAATTACGTACCCACGTTCTACTTCTACTAGTTCATCCTACCCCAAGCATGCAAGGGTTTTAGCTAGACATGGTTTTAATGGTAACAAAAGCAATTGAAGAAATACCAAACATAAATATGATGATTTGAATTGAGTATCTACTAAATATAAACTAGGGTTTCAAAGAAACTAAATGCTAAGAACTGAAATTAGATTGATAAAAATGAAGTCTCAAGTGTTTAACGTCAACGAGTTAATTAAGAGAAACTAAAAATCGAAAACAAACTAAAAATTCGTAAAAAAACCTCGATTACACGTGAAAATTAAGCTTGCTCGTCTCTTCTCCTCTTTCTCTCTCCAAAAACTAACTCTAAAAGTGATGTGGTATGAAGTGGTCTCCAAAAATGTGTTCGGGACGAGTATATATAAGCATCGGGCAGAATCGGGAACTTATGGGTCGAAAAACGAATCTAAAGGGCAAAAGGGGAATAGCGCTCGAGCACTTCCCGCTCGAGCGGAGGCGCTCGAGCTTAATAGCTCGAATGACTCTGGGGGTCGAGCGTTGGCGCTCGAGTGGCGTAGCTCGAACGGTGCATGGGCTCGACCAGTAGCGCTCGAGTTGCTCGAATGGGCAAAACTCTCTGTAAGATTTAAGCGCTCGAGCAACATGCTTGCTCGAGCGGTGGCGCTCGAGTGGCGTAGCTCGAGTGGCCCTCCTTCTTCTCCAACTGATACTTTTCTTCTTGCGCACTAATACCATTCGTATTTCTTCTATATTTTCTCAACCGGGCATCCGTTTGAGTCGATTCAAAGTCCTACGAACTCTATTTTTCGCCCTCAATTCACCTATAAACATCAAAGAGACAAATTCATCAATGTGTAGAAATAGTACTCAATTGACTCTAAATACTCAATAAAATCGACCAAAACTAGGGCATTTCTAGCTACGAATCATGACAATTTCACGCCTAATCAGGATCCGAGTCCATCGCTTGCTTTTGGATATCGGCTCCTACACGAACATCATATTTAAAAGTACACTAGATCAGTTAGGTGATTGTGAAGAGTATGTAAAGGAGTGTAATCATAAGATAGTAGGGTTCGGAGATGCTGTAACCGTTCCCTTAGGACTAGTTACGTTATCGGTCGAACTTGTATCGACCGAGAACCCCGAAAGGAGACTGACTAGAATGGTAGAAGTTTTAGTTGTAAATCAACAGTCTGCCTATAATGGATTTCTCGGTCGACCATTTATGAATGAATTCAAAACGTCCGTTTCAATGTACTACTACTGTCTCAAATTTCCAACTCCAAAAGGTTCAGGTACGGTTAAAGGCGATCAAAAGAAAGCTCGAGAATGCATCCTGCAACTTCAACCTAAAGACAACAAGGTGTCCGTCATGGACGAACAGCCGAGCAGCAGGGTTGGGGATGAACCCTCCATCTTAGATGAAATCATGGAATCCACTGATACCGAGATGATGGAGGTAGACGACCAGCAGGTCGAGGATGAGCAGGAGGGCTCAGGTGAGCAACAAGGAAAGAAAGTCGTACCAAAACCAAATAAAGTTGAAGACATAGAACCGAGACTAGAGGCAGAACCCATGATCGAGGACGAGCTCAACCTAGAGGGCCCCATCATCGATCCTCGTTGGAAAAGTCAGAAAAGAAGAACAACCCCGGTTGAGGAATTGGAAGCAATAAGAGTCGACCCAAATCGAGAAAACTTGGAATTATTCATTGGGTCTGAGCTCTCTGAGCCATACAGATCCAGAATGAAAGAATTTCTCAAGTCTAATCTCGACGTATTCGCATGGTCGCATGCTGATATGGTAGACATAAGCCCTGAGCATGCCCGTCATAAGCTAAATATTGAGTTTTTTGCACTTTTGGTCCCATTGGACATCAAATGTTTTACTTTTGGTCCCAAGCAAAACACTTTTGGTCCCATTGAAATATTTTTTTACACTTTCAGTCCCACTCATTCCAAAACTTGCAATATTGGTTCCAAAGTTAACGGTCGCTTAGCGGATCTAACGGACTTGCACTTTTGGTCCCATAGGATACACTTGCACTTTTGGTCCCATAGGATACACTTGCAGATTTGGTCTTTTTTTACTTTTTTTACCAAAATAATTTTATTAAAATAAATATAATTACAATATACATACAAATTTATTTTTATTTTAAAATAACATATATATATATATATTATTTTAATAAAAAAATTAATTCGAATAATTTAATCTATATTAATTATTTAAAATTAGAAAAAAAAATTACTTTTGTGCCATTTTTTTAATAATAATAATAATTTTCTCAACACCTTATTTAATTAATAATCCCCTATAAAAATCTCTAAATTACATATAATTTCGCTAACGATTACACACAACAACATCTTTCTTTTGTTTCATTCCTAAAATTTAACAATGCACCCACATAAAAATTATATTATCCATGTTTAATTCAATTTAATTTTTAATAAGGTTTTTAACATGTACAAAATTGCTATGTTACAAAAAATATTTATAAAAATTGGTACGTTGATGCCATTCAAAAATTGGTACGTTATTAAATAAAATTGAACAAAAATTGGAACGAAAATTGGTATTAACATGTACAAAAATCTTTGTTATGTTATAAATACTGAACCGTACAAATGTTGGTACTAACATGTACTAAAATTTTGGTATGAACACGGACACTCATATTCTAAATTACCTAAATTTTTTTGTGGTTGAATCTATAGAAAATTGAAAGGTGAAGACTGTGGATGATTTTTCTAACTTTGTGGTGTACAAGTTATTTTGAAATGTTCGAATAAGAAAATGTGCAAGTTATGGGACTGAGTGAGTAATAATTTTTTAAAATATTATAATGATTTTTATTTATTATATATCTAAAAATTATAATAATTAATAAAAACCTTATTAAAAATTAAATTGAATTAGATTAAAAGAACACGGCATATTGTAAATTATTATTATTGAACATAGGGTAAATTATTTACAATAAATATTTATTTATTTTTTAATTAAATAGAACATAGGGTAAATTATTATTGTTGAACAATCAGCATAAAAAAAAGAACAATATAGTTTTTTTGTGGGTGCATTGTTAAATTTTAGGAATGAAACAAATTAAAAGAAAGATGTTCTTGTGTGTAATCGTTAGTGAAATTATATGTAATTTAGAGATTTTTATAGGGGATTATTAGTGAATTATTAATTAAATAAGGCGTTGAGAAAATTATTATTATTATTAAAAAATGGCACAAAAGTTAATTTTTTTCTAATTTTAAATAATTAATATAGATTAAATTATTCTAATTAATTTTTTATTAAAATAATATATATATATATATATATATATATATTATTGTAAAGTAAAAATAAATTTGTATGTATATTGTAATTATATTTATTTTAATAAAATTAATTTGGTAAAAAAAGTAGAAAAAAAATGAATTTTTTAATCCTATGAGACCAAAAGTGCAAGTGTATCCTATGGGACCAAAAGTGTAAGTGTATCCTATGGGACCAAAAGTGCAAGTCTGTTAGATCCGTTAAGCGACCGTTAACTTTGGGAACAATATTGCAAGTTTTGGAACGAGTGAGACTGAAATTGCAAAAAAAAATTCTAATGGGACCAAAAGTGTTTTGTTTGGGACCAAAAGTAAAACATTTGATGTCCAATGGGATCAAAAGTGCAAAAAACTCGCTAAATATTGATCCAACCAAAAAACCGGTGAAACAAAAAAGAAGAAAATTCGGGCCTGACAAATACGAAGCACTGGACGTGGAAGTAAAGAAGCTACTTGATAATGACCTTATCAAAGAAGCCTTATGCCCCAGATGGGTGGCAAATCTAGTGTTAGTGAAGAAACCAAATGGCATGTGGAGGTTATGTATTGACTTCACCGATTTAAATGTCGCTTGCCCTAAGGATAGCTTCCCACTGCCACACATTGATCAGTTGGTGGATAACACGGCAGGGCACGAACTCCTTACGTTCATGGACGCATTTGCGGGATATCACCAAATACCAATGCACCCAGACGACCAGGAAAGCACAACTTTCTACACCAACAAAAACTTATTGTGTTGGAAGAGGATGTCACTCGGATTAATCAACGCAGGAGCCACATATCAGAGACTCGTTAATAAAATGTTCGATGAACACATTGGCAAAACAATGGAAGTGTACGTGGACGACATAGTCATAAAATCCCGAAAAAAGAAGATCATTTGGAATACCTGACACAAGCATTTGAAATACTTCGAGCATACAACATGAAACTAAAACCCAAAGAAAAACAGCTTCGGAGTTCACTCGGGAAAGTTCCTTGGGCACCTGGTCAGTCAACGAGGCATTGAGGCGAATCCATCAAAGGTCAAAGCGATCATGGACATGCAGCCACCAAGATCGGTCAGGGAGGTTCAACACTAACCGGATGCTTAGCAGCGTTGAATAGATTCATTTCAAGATCAGGTGATAAGTGTCGACTTTTCTTCGACGCCATCAAGAAAGGGCAATTCCAATGGACAAGCAATTGTCAACAGGCATTTAAGCAACTAAAGGAATATCTTAGCGACACCAAGATACTATCAAAGCCTGTCTCGAGAGAGAAACTGTACCTATACCTAGCTGCGTCAGAGGTGGCCATCAGCTCAGTCTTAGTTCGGGCGGAAGGAAAGTTCCACTTGCCAATCTACTACGTAAGTCAGGACTTACATGAAGCGGAGATCAAATATTCACCCATGGAAAAGTTAGCCTACGCTCTGGTAATGAGTGTAAGAAAGCTACGGCCTTACTTCTTTGATCATC
The DNA here is from genome assembly GCA_947034835.1 of Ballota nigra. Taxonomy (NCBI): domain Eukaryota; kingdom Viridiplantae; phylum Streptophyta; class Magnoliopsida; order Lamiales; family Lamiaceae; genus Ballota; species Ballota nigra. The sequence goes on from OX344730.1 coordinate 19,510,056, forward strand.
AAGTGGAGGTGCTAACAACATTCCCATTGAGGCAAATTCTGCAAAGGCCTGACACGGTCGGCCGTCTCCTTAAATGGTCGCTAGAGATAAGCCAGTTCGGAATATCTTATGCACCTCGAACAGCGACCAAAAGACAAGCGTTAGCCGACTTCATAGTCGAGTTAACCTTCCCTCAGGATCCAACGAGAGGTCATAACCATCCATGGCATATGTACGTGGACGAATCATCAAATAACACAACAGCGGGAGCCGGGATAGTGCTGATCAGTCCAGATAGGCAAGTGTTCACTTCAGCGGTCAGGTTCGAATTCATGGCAACAAATAACGAATCTGAGTACGAAGCACTGATAGCCGGACTACGACTAGCTCTGGCCGTAGGGGTTCGAAAAGTACAAATTTATAGAGATTCCCAGTTAATAGTCAACCAAGTCCGTGGGGAGTACAAAGCTAAAGATGAAAACATGGCCTTGTATCAAAAGATTGTTGCTCACCTAGCTTCACTTTTCGAGCAAATTTATATTGAACAGGTGCCGAGGGACAACAATGCACAAGTAGATGCACTTGCTCGTTTGGCTACTAGCACGGGACCAGTAGAACTTTCAGAAGTTACAATAACAAAGATTTCTCATCCATCCACCAGTGACTATAAGATCAACCAAGTCGAAGAAGAACTGACAGAGGAAGATTGGAGAACACTGATATATAGATATCTCAAAGACAACAAAATGCCCGAGGACCCACAGGAGGCAGCCAAGATAGCCAAACGAGCAGCAAGATTCACTATTATGGACAATCAACTTTACAAAAGAGGGTTTTTGCTGCCCCTATTAAAATGTCTAGCAAGGGGGCAAGACCAGGAAGTGTTGAAGGAAATACACGAGGGGGTATGTGGAAATCACGCAGGAGGACGAGCATTGGCATACAAGACAGTGAGACAAGGATACTATTGGCCAAATCTGCTACAAGATGCAATTGAAATTGCAAAGACATGCCACATGTGCCAGTTGTTCGCCCCCAGCATCCATAAGCCACCAACGGGAAAGGGAAATGTAAGATTTGCAAAGTGGGGGATAGACATCATAGGACCTTTCCCAACGGGAAAAGGGAATGTAAGATTTGCAGTAGTGGCCGTGGACTATTACACAAAATGGGCCGAAGCTGAGGCACTGGTGACAATAACACAAGAAAAAATGGTCAGTTTTATCTGGAAAAACATAGTGTGCCGATTCGGAGTCCCGCAAGCAATACTAGCGGATAATGGAAGGCAGTTCGAAGGAAAGAAGATAAGATACTTCTGCAAAAAATGGGGTATCAAGAAACATTTTTCAACACCTTACCACCCTCAGTCTAACGGCCAAGTTGAGGCGGTTAACAAGATAATCAAGCATATCCTAAAAATCCGTCTGGTGGATAAGAAAGGCAAATGGTCAAAAGAACTGCCCGAGGTACTTTGGGCATACAGAGTATCACATAGGACAAGCACCGGGGAAACACCGTTTGCTATGACATTCGGCACCGAAGCAGTTATACCTGTAGAGCTCAAGGTACCAACTGAAAGAGTAGCTGAGTTTGATGAACAGTCAAACAATAGAGTACTGGCTGCAGAAATGGATCTGATTGACGAAAAAAGAATTTCAGCAGAAATAAAAAATGAAATATACAAGAGAAAAATCGTGAAATATTACAATTCGCAAGTGAAAATCAGGGAGTTTGAAGTCGGAGATTTGGTACTCCGAAAAGTTCTAGCACCGCCACCAGGAGTATTTGGACCGACTTGGGAGGGCCCATTCAGGGTAACCCACAAGTGACACAACGACACATATGATCTTGAAGACATGGAAGACAACTCGGTCCAATACACCTGGAACGCAACTTTATTGAAAAAATATTATCAGTAGTTAGGAAACCAGTGTATTAAGTTTTTCTATGAAGATTATTGTTGAAGTAGTACAAGTTATTTAAGATAGATCATTTGTGTTGTAAGATTGATAAAAATTTTAGACATTTTTTGGCAAAATTGGTGAGTAAGAATGATTGTTCGTTGTATTACGCATTTAAATAGACAAGAAGATATCAAAGCCCAGTTGTTCGCCTAAAGGGAAAAGCTGCTCGCCAGAAACAATCAAGTGTTACAACACGAGTACAGAAGGAGGCGAGCAACAGGGCTCCTAAGTCATAAAAGACCAACTAATCGCCCCTATAACACAAAGTTGCTCGCCCCAAAGCTAAATGCACTTAAGCACAAACATAGCGAGTGGCGAGCAACAGGGTATGAAAGGAAATATGAGGGTCAAGTTCTTAAAGAACCAATACAATAAGACCCGTACATGATCAACATACACAAGTTTGCAAGGAAAAGTATTTAACTAACTTTCAATCAGAGAGAAATACTTAAGCAAAAATAAATAAAAGGCGAACAAGTAAAAATAAGAAATACAAGTTCAATAAAAGGATTTCCAATAAAAGTTCAAGGAAAGAAAGGTTACATCATCCTAACACATCAGCTAAAATAGCAAAAATTAAACAAAGAGACTTCAAGATTCGGGAGTCGGAGGAGCTTCAATATGAGGAGGTGGAGGAACATCCGGGTTGGTCGCCACCGGGACTTGCTGCTCGCCTACCACAGCGGAGGTGCCCGCTCCATCAAGTGGATTTGGGAAGAGAGAACTTAGAGCGTCAAACACGGTGGCATCTCTGTTTACTTCCTCGGTCCTCTCCTTCGGGGCAACCACTCGGACATCATCTTTAAAGATATCCAAGTTCACCCCCATCTCTCCTAGGTCGGCAACAGGAATGTCAAAACCGGAAGCTGAAGGGTTCTCGACGACGTAGTCCACGAAGTCTTTAACAGTGCAAGTCATGACATCGAGACTGTTGTCCAAAGCATACTTCACGGACCTCACACCGTCCGCATATACACATATGTAACCGAAGTTTGCGTTATCAGTTACATCTTGTACATATGTGATGTATGGAATAGCACCCTTCCTCTCGCTCTCCAGCCGGTTGACGTGAACCTTTAAAGATTCAACCCGCTCTACCAGACCTACTCGCTCCATCTCTAGAGTCTGCAAGCGGTCGGTAGCCACCCCCAGGTCCAACTTCAGCTTTTTAGAGGCATTGGAAGCCACCTTCTCTCGATCCTCGGAGGCCCTCAAACTCTTCTCCCAGGAGAGCTTGGCCTTCTCAAATTCAGCCTTCAGCTTGGCCAGCTCATCTTCCTTCCTCTTCAACTGAGCGTCCCTGTCTGCCTCAAGCTGTTCTATTCTTCGTCCCAGGCCCCGGTTCGTCCGCTCGAGCTCGATAGCTTGGTCAAGGACATTCTGAGCGGAGATGACTTGGTGACTCGCATTATAACTCAGAAGACGAGCATTGTCACTCAAGCTCTGGCTTTGAAGAATCTTCTCGCCCGTTTTCGTCCAAGAGCGAGGGACAAACTCTGTTGCCCGCCGGACATGAGAGTCCTTTATCTCGTGATAAGCAGGAGCAGACTTGACGCAGCTAAGTTGGTGGAGTACCTTAGCTCACCCGGGGTAGTCATCCTTCCTGTACCTGCATGAAAAAAAAAGTTAGTCAACAAACGGGAAGGGAGCGAATAGCCGGGCAAAGGGGATAATACTTACTCCCTCATTTTGACTGGGTCATAACCCAGATAGGAGTTATCCGGCGAGGAGCTCCTCCCACGCATGGTAATCATTGCACCCACCACCTGTTGCTCGGTTACCTCCTCCACGGGAGAGGGGCAAGCAGCAGTCTTGCTCGCATGGGCCTGGCCTTGGCCCCTTGCTTGCTTTGAGCGGTCATCATCCTTCCGGGGAGCCGTCTCTTTCGTTAGCCTTTTCTTCCCCCGGGTGTCTTTAGGAGGCGAGGAGCGGGGAGGGAGGCGAAGAGTAGGGGCTGGTGCTGGGGGAACTTCTTCCTTGTCTTGCTCCTCAGCTTGCAGCTTAATGAGGAAAGTACAAGGATCGAATTTCTTTTTTTTTAGGGTTGATTGACCGCCATTTGCTTCACTCGGCGAGCAAGAAGATGGTAGCACTCTGGGATTTGAGGAATGACTACAGTTACTCTTTGAGCTGAAAGCAAGGAAGTGAAAATTGGTCAGGCGATCAGACGACCAGCAGGTCGTAGGCGACCAGACGACCAAAAGTTATAAAGTAACAAGAATATAAAATATAACAAAGTTACCTTCTGGAACGTCGGCTTGAGCCTCCAAGTGGTGAGCGCTAGTAGTTACGAGAGCAAGCTTCCGACAGTGCGCTTTGGAGAGGTGGCCGATGCTGCGGTCTTTCACGTCCCGTAAAGAGATCAAGGCAAGAACGTACAAGAACTCTTCAATCAGCTCAGGATGCCCCCACTTTAGAATGCGCGGACCTGTAAAACAAAAAGAAAAAAGATTAAAATTAGTTCACCCTGGATATGATAAACCAAAAGGTGAAACCTACGCCGAATTTCTCCGAAATGTATGGGGGAATTAATACGCCCGAGTCCACCCGAAAAATCAGAGGACGCTCGCTAGTCGCCACCGATGAAGAAAAATTACTTGTGCCAGCTCTTCACTTTGTTTGGCACTCCTTCGATCAGTTTCACGCCGCTGCGAGCCTTGATATAATATCATCCCAACCCGTCCTCGTTAGCAGCCAAAGAGATAGTTAGTGCATAGTGTATCTCTACGGTGCTAATCTTGTTCTTGTACCCCTCAAGCCCAAAAAGGGTTATTAAAGCCAACAGGTTACTCCATCCATTTGGCGTGATCTGGGTTATTTCCAGGTTAGTGTCTTCGAGAAACTGGCCAATGATGGGGTGGAGAGGCAATGGGAATCCCGTATTGAGGACATCCAAGTTAATAGCGGTACAACCAGGGGGCGGGTTATCAGCTGTCTCCCCTTTCTGCGGAGCATAGAGGTGAATGTCATACGGGATGCGGTAGAAGGAGCGAATCCGGGCTAGATCATCTTCTGTAACCACACTCGCTACCCTACCCGCCGTATACAGGGATTCCCGAGCTTCCATAATAACCCTTGGAGGAGTGGGGAAGGTGTTATGGTACTGGTTGGCGTAATCGATCCACTCCTGCCTTCGAACAACCGCTTCGGGGATCAGGGACTCAGGAGTTGGTTTAGAAATGGGAAAATTAATCTCACGCAGAAATTCTCAAGTCACACCCAGCTGGTCGCTTCCCGAGTGGGCCACCTGCTCGCTTGGGTCTGGCTGCTCGCTGCTCGCTCCCATTGCTCTAGGGACACTCATCTCCTCAATTTCAGCGGCAACCTCAGCGGAATCCTCCCCCAAGTCTGAGGAAGTGCTCTCTCTTGGCGAGGAGCGAGCAACAGGAGGATGGACATCCTGCTCGCCAGAACTGTCCACGGCATAGAACTCATCTATGGAGTGAACAACGAAGCTCGCCTCCGATCCCGTATCTTCGTCAACAAGCAAAGTCCGTGGATTTTGAGCAATTGCTCGTCGGAGCGAGGAGTGGGGGATGGCCGTTCATCTTCCATGGGCCGTTTTCCAGGGTTCCGACTAACGAGTTCAACGGAAGGCGTGCTACTCGAAGAAGAAGACGTCATTTACGAAATCCAAATAGGAAGAGGGGAGAGAAATAATGGTATGGCGGCGCCGATAGCGTCGCAAAGGTACGGCGACGAAGGCGGTGGAAGTATGTAAAAGTGGCGGAAATTGAAAAAAAAAAAAGGAAATTGAAAATGCAATGCAGGGAATTACAATGAAAGAACAAAAGAAACCAAGAATTCACCTTCGATTTGAGTAAAATCGACTGAAATCTGAGAAAATTTGGGGAAAGGAAAGCTTCAAGAAGTTCGTCTATGGAGAATTTTGTGAGTCGCGATCGTGAAAAGATGAAAAAGAAGGAGAAATGGGCTATTTATAAGAAGGAATTCGGGGTTAAAATTGGAAGATTTCAAAAAAGAGAAGTCCCTATGTGCAAAAAAGAAACGCACGCGTAGACGGCGGTGATGTCACCAACCGCCCACGTCGCCTCGTATCCCGCACCTCGGGAAGCAAAAAGTCACCAGTCCAAGGGTCGTTCCCTGTAGGTCGCTCCCAAATTTCCCGCCTATAAAATTCAAATCCCTGTTGTTCGCCTCCTATCATAAAGGTATGACCCAGCTTGTAGTTTGACATAGAAGGATAAAAATTCATCCTAATATATCAAACTAGGGGGCATTGTTGATAAGCGAATAGCCGAGCAACGGGATTAAGATAAATAAATACTAAAATAATAAATTAAGAGGTCACTAAGAGTAAAAATCAAAAAGGACGAGCAGCAGGGAAGAAGACACTAGTAGGCGAGTAGCTGGATAGAATGACCAAGTCAGAAGAGGCGAGCAGCTGGTAATTTGGGCATAAAAAGAGAGGCGACCAACTTGACCAAGAAGGATATTAAAGAAGTAAAAAGAGGCGAACAGGCGAGCAAGATGGCACCTTGGAAGATCATCAGAAATCCCAATAATTAGGCATTACATTAGGGACAAACAAGTGTTTTTAACACTTGTCATTGTATAAGATGTAATAGCTCAAGGATATAAAAAGTGTCTTAACACTTGTCACATTGTAAATGAAAATGATTAAGACACCCCCTACTTGCTTATACCATTATATATACCCCTTCATAGGGTAATAAAAAGAGGTTCAATTATTCAAAATAAGGTCAAAACTCTTGCCAAATTTCTCCTCAAATCTTCCTTATGAAAATTTAGCTTTAATCTTTGATTTAATTCTTGTTTGATGATCTTCTAAGTCTAAAAACAGCCACTAATCATTTAATTCGAACTAAGATCATCAACAGATGATGTGCAATATTTCTGGCAAAGATGACCAAAAAATTTGCAACATTTTCGACAGTCCCCCCAACCCCAAAATTGAATTTTTTGTTAACGTAGTCCATTCTATTTTCAGATCATGTTTCTGCCATTAGGTGTGCGATATACGACAATTTATCACAAACCATGATATCAACCGAATCAACGACCATAATACCATCAAGACACAACCTAAATTTTTATTTAATTATTTTTTTTATTTTATTTCACATTTCAAATACTATTCACTGAAAAAACAATTAAACTCATAACCTTAAGTTTTTTTAGCACAAACAGTTTTAATGTGAATACAAATGGAGTACAGAACCATACCAATTGAGATTCGTCAGGCTCTCTCCTGTCGGCCAGGTACAATTCATGATTCAAAAGTATTGGTTTCTAGTTGAATTTGGACGTATTTTGGTAGAAGAAATGATTTTGGGCATGAACATTGGGGTGAGAGATCAGGTAGTAAAAGTGATGGTCGTATACTTGTATGTAAATTTGTAAACCTTCATCTGTACATAAAAAGAAAGATTTAAAAATATACATACTTGATATTTTTAAATCTTTCATTTTTTATGTACAAATATATTTTGTAGTTTAGGATAATATGTATAACATTTTCAAATTTTGGAGGTAGACAATAGGCATATTTATTGGTGCATGTGATTATAAAAGTACAATGAAATTGATTTTTTCAAAAATCAATGTTATGTATACACACTATCATTATTATAAATTTTACTATTACTATCATGTATATTTACTATTACTGGTATCAATGACAAACCTACTTGTGCCATTGGGGTGCACGTACCCCCATAATTATTTTTACTACTTCTGCCGTCCCAATTTTGTTTACCCATTTCATTATGTACCTCTTCAAACACTTCTAAATTACACCGCATTTCACTAATAATTACGTAGAAAAACATCTTTATTTTATTTCATGCACTTCAATTGAATAATACGCAATCATAAAAAAATTATTTTATCCATTTAAATACTACAAATTAAATCTCACAAAAAAGTCAACAAAAGTCAAATGGGTAAACAAAATTGGGACGAAGGTAGTATTATACATATAATTAACATGATCAAAATTATCTCACACACACACACATATATTCTAAGACACTAAGAGAGAGTGTTTTACGCTGATATTTTTTGTATCACATTTCTAATTATGTTGATTTTCGTCCACATTATCACACGATTTGAGTTGTCTACTCTATCCTAAGTATTTCCTTGTTCCAGGGTTATTTGTACAATTGTTTTATTTGGACGTCATACACAAATTTGCTCACTCCAAATAAAAATATATTGATTTGTGTGCATACTAAAAAATGTATGTATATTTACCCATATAACTCTATTTTAACCAAAAAAATATTCTATTTTTTTAATCTATGTACAAAAGTGAAAGTGCAAATTACCCTAAAATGGTGGGAATATCAAAATATTTATAATCATTACCTAAGCACTTCTCTACAATTGTATATATGAAAATATCCTTTCAACTTAAAACTTTGCAATTTTTGTCTCATTTTAATTTGTGATATAAAATCTAGTTTTCAAGTCTCATATTTAATTCACACCTAAAATATCTATAAACTTAATATTATTATTCTTTCCAATTCAATTCCTTTATACACGTGAATAGATTACCTATAAACATATAAGTTTTAATTGTAATAGAATTGAATTGTTATATAAGAAGAACTTCTTAAATTATCTTATAATTTTTTTTTTGTGCTTTCGCTATAAAATTTTTTTGGAGTATAAAATAAAGAATTTTTAAATAGCTATAGTATGTATATATATATATATATATATATATATATATATATATATATATATATATAAATGATAGTAAATTAGTAATATATACATAACAATATTAATTAAAAAGGAGAGTTCATGTGATTGGGTTCACGAAATAACTACTATAGAGAAAATGTAATCGTAAATATCCGACGTTACTTGAAAATTGGGCAGTGATGACACATTAAAATTTGTAAAGTGATTTTCATTTTTTTTGGACAGAAAAAGAAATTTTATTATAAAAATTGGAGAACAAGGGGTCCTCCAACCCTTACAATAAATTTCAGAATTTCGATCTACTTCTACTCCACTACAACTTTTGACAACATTGTCTCGGATCTCTATTCCACTCCGAGTATGAACAATTACTAAAGCTAACTTCCTTTGATCCTATCCAAGTCCACACTCTTGCTTTGATTTCTGAAAAAGTTTTATCTGGATTCGGCTCCTTACCATTGAAGATTGCCTCGTTCCTGCAATTCCAGATGGCCTATACAATTGTTGTCCATAGTGTCGAAGAAGCCTTGCCTTTCTTTTTTGACCCAAGTAAGTCACCCATTTGCAAGAAATGACAAGCTGGGTCAATGTGGGAGGCCATAGGCATCTTTGTCCATGCAAGACAGTTCTTCCAAATTTTCTCCGCAAACTCACACAACAAAAACAAATGATGAAAGGATTCCTCTACCCTTCCGCATACTCCAAAATTAACATCCTCATCTGTTGGAATGATACCTCGAGATTTTAGAATTGGTCTTATTGGCACCCTTTGTTTAAGAATTTTCCACACAATTGCTTGGGCTTTTCTCGGTGCATAGCTTTTCCAAATTCTCGAACAAGCCTTTTCTTCCAAACTCTTTGACTTCTCTGTGAGCGTCTTCCTTCGGTATTCCTCGGCTGTGATATAAACGTCTTTTGTAGAATGCTTCCATCTCCAACAATCGTTTGAATCTTTGTTCATTTTGTACCTGTCAATAGAGGACAAAATAGAATCAATCCACTCTTTCTCCCTATCTCTCAAGACCCGTCCCCACTTTAACTCCCATACCCACCTCTCTCCCTCCCATCTACCTACTTCACATTCCTCTCCTTTTGCACACTCAATCTATAAAGTCTCGGATATATTTCTTTAAAAGATCTCTCCCCTATCCACCAATCCTCCCAGAATCGAGTGCTATCCCCTTTCCCTACTACCTTCACTACAGCTTCTCTCAATCCTACTCCCTCCTCTCCCCAATATAAATTACAAATATCCTTCCACCAACTCGAAACTGCTACCCTCCCCCTCCTCTCTCTACCCCTTCCCGACTCAGACTTAATACCGCACTCAAACAGATCCTCTCCGTATTTAGATTTAAGGACTTTGACCCATAGCCTATCTCCTTCTTCTAACACTCTCCAAACCCACTTCTCAGTAAGAGTTTTATTGAAAACTTCTAAATTTCTAATACCCAATCCCCCCGTCTTTGCTTTTACACACCTCACCCCACCTAACCCAAGGGATTTTGTTTTTTTCCTCACTGCCTCCCCCCCCCCCCAAATAAAGTTTCGTTGCACTCTTATAAGTTCACGAATTACTTTTTTGGGTATCAAATAAAAAGAGAGACAGTATATCGGCATCGCGGAAAGAACGGACTGGACCAGAGTGATTTGACCCCCGAAAGATAAATGCTTACCTTCCCAAGACTTCAAACGATTCTTTACCTTCTCAACTTTAATCAATATTTGATTTCAACTTTATATTTTGACAGCAATATTTATTTATTTTAACTGTTAAACTTTAATCAAAAGATCGAGGAGCATTTGCTATTTTCTTTTAAAAGAAAATCAGAAAAGGGATAGTTCGAAGTCGTTGGCTTAGTTGAAATATTATGATTCAAGGGCACTTATTAACAACTTTTTAATGGTAATGAGAATAAGTTTAAAAATTAGTGTAATTATGAGAATTTATTAGAATAAAATCATCACCACTCCTTGTAAATAGGGTAATCAATACTCTATTTTGATTACCCTATTTTTCTACTACAATCATCTTTCTCAATCACTCCCTTGTTTTTCCACCAACAACCACCAACAAACATTTTTTTGTCCAATTTTATTCCAAAATTTTCGTTATGGGTAATGTAAATGAAACATTTGTTGTTTTTGTTAGGGTAAGCAAATATGCAGTCAAATTAAACACCTCTCCGCGCAATTTTTAATTTATGTTTCTATATTAACTCCACATATTTTATTACATTAACAAACATTTATTTTTTCGTAGTATACAATTTCCTCCAGCTTTACAAAAAACTAAATATGGAGAAGATTGTTTATATTAGATTTGAAGAGTGTTTAACTGAGTTTATAAGCTTTTTTAAAATAGTTTATAGTTAGTTTAAGAGTTTATAAACGCTATCAATATGTTTGACAAAATAAAATATTTAACAACTTATAAGATCATAAAATAAGCTCCTAACATCTTATAAACTGTAAAAAATAAATTGAGATTTCCCAATTTATTTTCCTAAACACCTCCACCCCAACCACCCTCCCCACCCTGGAACCAAGGATGAAAATATCCGGAAATTTCCACGATATATCCCCGATATATCCATTTTTCGTGGTCACCGATATCGATATTGGGGGTAACGATGTTTCCATAATACCCGTAAAAAATATCGATAAATATTGGTATGCAAGATCAATTTCGACTATATTTTTGTGCAAATTGAGCATAATATCGGTAAAATATCGAAAAATATCGGTAAATATCGAAATAGTATCGAGAAATATCGAGAAAATATCCATAATTTTGCCAAATATCACAAATGTAAAATTTGATCAAATTCAATTGTAAATTTTATGTATTAAATGTTTGTTAATTAAATTTTCATAATTTTTTAAAATTATCGATATCGATATATCCATCGATATTTCCATAAATTTAAAGTCTTGATATATCCATCGATACCGATATTTTCAACTTTGTCTGGAACCACCCCCACCCCTACCTCATCCCTCTCCCACCTATACTTCAACACAAAAAAAAAAAAAAAAAATTATATATATATATATATATATATATATATATATATATTAAAGTTAAAATTTAAAAATATTTATTATAACTTATCAAAGCTTAAAAGTTACATTTTATAAATTTTTAAGATAATTTATAAAATGTCAAAGCTTATTAGATATTTTAAATAAATTTATCCAAATTTACTCTTAATCAAATAATTACTTCAATCCAGACCAGACGAATTTATAGGAATGCCAATTGAGCGGCGGGAACTTAAAACCTAAACATATCTTTCTTTCAAGTTGATAATATAGGTCGACCCGCAACAGGTCACGGAATTGGGCGATAATAATTCTAAATTACGCTTTTATTATCGCAATAATAATACATATATATTTTTTTCTTAAATATCAATGTGTTATGTGTATAAGATATAGTACTCCTATATAGAGTGAAAATGTTTATACATAAATTATTTGAAGAATATTAGTTATTTTTACAATAAAATATTAGTTGAAGGGTACGAAAAATATTAATTTTTTAGATAAAAGACGTATTAGTTGGTTAAAAAAAAAATTGTGAAGTAATTCATATATGAATCAATTTCTCTATACATATTCTGATAAAAATTAATCCCTTTGTTGTTGTTTTTTTTTTGTTTAACTTCCCTTTTGACCTGATCACAATCATTAAAATATTTTTTTTAGGATATTTGAGTCACTTCAGTTTTTTTTTAAAGAAATAAAGTAATGACTCTTGATATATTTTGAGATGTTTGGAGGATAAAAATAGCAATTGAATAGTTAAATACTAATATTAGAGTAAAACGAGTGAGAATGAGATAAGGCATGCATCCAATCATCCGTCCGACTGTGGGTCACGTAAACGGGCTGGTCAAATTATGTTGCCATTGATTTTCCAAAACCAAACGTTTGGCTGCTCTAAATAAAAAGGAAAATAAATAAAGAAAGTTGTTAGGCGGGGAACAAGAAGCGTGTGGGAGAGCGGGAGGCCGACAGGAGGCGGTGGGGTCCATAGCGGTGTGGTACCAATAGGCTGCCGCTTTCGGTGGGGCCACTTTTCGTGTGGCATCGGCGAAATTTGTGGAGTAGACTTTGGTTTATTTTCCGTTTTCTTTGTTACCTCCTCTACCCCTATAGCCATGCCGCATCTTTTCCTACCATAATTCTAATCCCTTCAATTTCAAGGGAATCCCTATCCCTCCCTCTCTCTCTCTCTTGAAGTTATATTTATATTCCTTATTCAACATCTTATTTTAATTTCAAAGTTAAAGGGTTAGAATTACTCCCCCAACACTCTTTTTGAAGATTATATTATTAGTATTTCAAAATCATACTTCCAAACTCAGTTGTCAATTTATAAATAAAAAATAAAATAAAATCTCCCCTCCCCACATTTTACACACTCTCCTTGTTTATTAGTCTCAAAACACTTTACACGTCATGTAAATACTTTTTTTTACTTAATTTTATCTTCATAATATTAACATATTTATACAAAATATCATTACATTTTACACTCACACCAACCAACACTACAAAAAAATGGGAATTAACAGCTGATTTTCGGTCGCAAAATATGATTAGCGACCGATTTCTGACCGAAAAATCGGTTGTTAAAAAGCGGGTAGCTAATATTAGCGACCGCTTTTTGAAATCGGTCTCTAATTTGCGACCGTAGAGGCGGTCGCTAATATCAGCGACCGCCTATAGTTGGTCGCTGAATCAATCGAGTCCGATCCGGTCGGGTCATGAATTAACGGCCGCCTGCTAATTTATTTTTTAAAATAAAATTAATTTTTTTATTTTATTTTCTGATTAGCGACCGACCCGGAGGCGGTCGCTAAGCAGCGATCCTGCGTATTAGACGACCCATGTAGTATATAAGCCCTTGTGAGGCTTGTAGAAATAAATGGGCAAATATGCGCCCAAAGGGGAATCAAACCCACGACTTCCGGGTAGACCGGAAGCGGTGTGAACCACTAGGACACATGTTATTCTTGTTCATTTATTTGCATTTAACTGTATATAACCTCAAATTGACTTTTTTTTTTTTTAAACTAGTAATAACCCGGTCCCGTGCTTCGCACGGCCATTTTCATCAAAAATTTTAAATACATTTATTTATATTTATATATTTTATATTCCACCATAATCACATAATTTTAATCCAAACAATATTATTTTTCAAATTTACTTTTAATATTTGAAGATACAAAAGTGTATCATAAAAAGAATCTGTTTTATAAGATAACTCTTCAACTTTATTAATTTATATTTAAATTAATAAAAAAATTACATATCATTTTGTTGAAAAAACTTCACTAAACATACTCATTTCTAAATAATAATAATAAGTTAAATATAAAAAAATATCAATTAAAATTTTATGAAAAGAAAAAAGAAAAATGGTTTTGATTAATAATATAGATGAGCATAATAAAAGTAGACTTTATACGAAAATGGTTCGTGATAAACTTATCATGAAATTGTTTTAATATAATAATTTATAATTTTTTATGTTTTACAAATATCAAATTTCTTCACACATTGATTTAGCACAAAAATTTTAATATAATATTTTTTAATTATATGGTAGTGTAACATGTAAAATATTCGTTTTGTTATATAAATTTACAGAGAATAATGAATTATTTTGTAAGTCTTAACATCAACTCATTTTAATCTTAAATATAAATAATAAATACAATCTGAATCTGTTAACTTTAAAAGTACTTACAATATTATATAATCATATTTATAAAATTAATATAACAAATCAAAAGATAATTACTAATAAAGTCACAATAGTGAGTGTAGATAGTTTCACCCTATTATTTTTTGATGAATTGGTATTCAACAAAAGGACCAATTAATTCGGGTGACCAAAGTTGTGCCCTATTATATACTTATCTATAAAAAATCATATTTAATTCAAAAAAATTAAAACAAAGTTCTTTACTTTTAAAATAATTATGACATAAAATATATTTTATTAAAAATAATTAGAGAATCAATTTTATACTAATAAAGGTGAAAAACACCCAACAATATTACATATCATCATATGATTTAAGAAAAATATAACAAAAGTAAATACATATAATCATAGTAAAAATAATAAAGCTCTTTTCTTTATGTAGCCGTGTGTTATTTCTAAATCTTAAAATCCAAATAAATTATAAAGGGTTAGTAACATAGAGGCACACTTCTTAGAGTTTTATTGCATGACACCACCACAATTTTCCTACATTGCAAGGAACCCAATTTTGTGGGATCCACAGCCCAAAACCCCATCAACACTTCTTTTATTGCAGAACGTGTCTGCTTTTTTGAAGGCACTGTCCTTTTTTTTTTAATTCAAATTTTTAGATACATTTTTAAATTTCATTTTCTTTTTATTTTTGAATTTCAAGTTTGATGGGGAATTTTCATTCCCAGTAATTTCTTTTTCTTTTTTAAATTTTCACTTCTTTTGTTTTTTTTTTCTTTTATTTTTGAATTTACACAAATAAAAAAAATGCAAAACATAATTATTAATAAACATTTTGATATAAAAAATTCTTAAATTGCATTTAAATATTGGGAGAACTATTTTGAATAACACAACTTTTTTTTTTTTTTTGTGCAGAATGCAACAAATTAAATGCATAAATGCAAAATAAAAAATTTGCAGCATGCAACAAATTAATTGCTTATTGAAACAACTATTGCATAATGCAACAATTTATTTGCAGAAAAATGCAAAAATAATTTTCCTCATTATGCCCTCTTCTCTTCTCTTCTCTTCTCTTCTCTTTGCTCCACCATTTGTCAAGCTCCCAACATGTAAACAATAACAGTTCAAACATTAGATAAAATTGTACAATAAAATCAAGAAGACCCCACAAATTATTATCAACAAAATCGGCCAAAACAATCCAGAAAACAAAATACATAATATCACCATAAGACAGATGGTTCCAGAGGGAGCGACTTCCTCTGAATGCTGAAGTACTTAAGGCGTGGAGACTCTTGGAGAATCATCTATAATACAAATGTATAATATAAATACTGCATGCCTTACTGGATGAAAATATATCAGGATGGAAACAACAATACAGTATACAAATCTGGAGGGTTAATATGTAGGCATTAAATCCAATCTCAACGCAAAAGCATATGGTGGAAAAGAAAAAAGGGCAATAAAGTTTTGTAGAAAACTAAGAATTCAATTGGGGGAACGAATTGAATCTCAAAAATAGAAAAAAAAAAATAAGCACCATTTCCCAATCATTACTTTAAATTAATTATATTTAACATTTATTAAATAGTTTTTTTATATTTAAATCACTACTTTTTCATTATTTAAATGTATTACAAATAATAGGAAAGGATGATTAAAATATTTTTATAGTAATACGATTGTCAATTTCAAAAAAATATTAAATAGTTTTTTTGATATTTCAATCCTTAATTTTTAATTATAAAATATAAAGTGCATTTTCATCAAACAACACTATCACCTCAACATATACCGGATATAAATTGGTTGTAGCCGGTTATGGGACATTTTTGCTAAATTTTAAAAATATAATGGACATTTTCACCAAGTGGAAAACATAATTAGGAAAGTCCACGTCAACGTATACTAACAATATGTTTCTTGAGTATCTAAAAATCTCTGAAAACTATCTTCAAATTTTTGTCGAATATCTTCAAAAAATTTATCACAATTACAAATTCAATTAAACTTATACATCTTTGTCTACAACAAATTCTACAGAAGAACAAACATAGATTTAATTACTTTTTTGTCTGATGCATAAGAACGTAAATCTATAAATTTCAAAAAATGAATTGCAAATCATAGAGTAATTATATTCTAATCCACAATAATAAAAAAATGAACGGTGATGATGAAACCAATACATGTTATATACAATACTATCATTAACTATAAAATAAAACGTATGATTTTAGTTATTGTAATATATATTTTTTATTAATATTTTTGGTATAAGATAAACATACCACACGTTCACCACATATACGGCTCAGTCCGATCATTGTTCCCTACTATAAATAGTTATAATAAATAAATAATTTAATTTTTTTTAAAATCATAAAATACTAAAAAAAACATAGAATTTTAGTTAATAATCAACTATAATATAAAAATCAAACATGATTTTCAATGAATGAATTAATACAATTCTAAATTAATTAAGTGTAAGTAAAATAAATTCATCATACTAAAGGAATAAAATTTCGTATCGAAGATGTTTACCCACGTAGGAATATCATTACCCATTCCAATAAAGTTTAAGGTATATGCCAAACACTTGGAAATACTTAAAATTAACACCCCACTTGTATTATTTAAATTGTAATTTTTAATTTAAAATTATATATATATATATATATATATATATATATATGTATATATACAACATTGCCGGCAAATTTATGTAAATATTATGAATTTCAAATTGAATAGTCAAAATGGGGAGAAAAGGATAAATTTTACTGATATAGGGTTGATCGCCTCTGTTGTTGATAGGCAAACATCATCTAAATATGGAGCGAACAATTATTGAAGCCTAAACAAAGAAAATCACGATTCGGGTGCATTAACCAATCTGGGAGGTGTATGAAGTGACGAACAACTCCCCCGACGAACAATTAATGGGCGAACAGGTATTAAGACCCGAGACCAAGAATGAGCCAACTGTGAAGTCATCAATGACGAACAACTTGGTCAAACTATGATACAACAAACAGCCAAGGAGGTGTGTACAAGTGAACAAAGGATAAAGATCCCAAAGCCAAGCTGAACAAAGCCATAAGGCGAGCAACTTCCAAAGTACAACCTCAAGAGGCGAACAACTTTCAGTTGTAGAATCAACAAGATCAATCAAGCCGACCTAGGCGAACAACAATGAGTCCGAGATAAGACCAAAGAAGACCTTGTAACTAAGATTCAGCTTAGATAAGATCAAAGGGACACATGTCAAGCATACAGGCTAGGGAGACCAAGAGTCTTGGACACCTCATGCTTGCTAGTCTCTATAAATAGTTGTTCTCCAGCTGTGAAATACAAGTTCAAATTCATAAACACTCCCAAAACACACACAAACACACCCAAACTTACACGTACACGAAATAATTTCAATCTTCATATTACCCGAATTCGATAATCCAAACCCCGATTTACCATTTACGGTGGTAATCAATCACACGTTATTGATTGGTGACGTAAAAACGGATTAAAACAGCCACTAATCCTTACGATTAGATTCGTTCACCAACAATTTGGCGCTAGAGGAAGGGGCGAACCTCCGGTTTAGTGTGATTACTCAAGAACTTCAAGTTGAAAACTTGAAGATTCATAGAAAATCTCAAGAAATATTTGAAGATACAAACAAAAGTGTTCTTGGTGTTCTTGGTGTTCTTCAATTTTAAAATTAAGAAATAATTTAAATTGAAATACCTCAATCTAAAGAAACCCAAGGATCACGTTTGTCGAAAAAAGCATCTCAGACCCGAGCCACGTCGGCCGACCACCAGGACCGTGACCCGAGACATGCGAACAGGTCACAACATACAGCCATAACACATAACCTCCCCCCTGAGATGGAGGCTTTGGCGAACAACCCCAACGAGTTGGCTAAAACCATAGCTGCTCTCCAGGCCCTCCAGAGACAACAAGAGCAGGTCAGGCCAACACAAGCAAGACCAAGGGACAAGTCCCTAGAGGTTGTTAGGCCCAGGACTACCAGGGGCGAACAACGAGAGGTTGATAGTGCCCAAGTCAGACGAAATAATGGAAAGGCCAAGGTGGTCGACCAAAGAGAAGTACAGGCTGAGTCTGGTCGCGGACGAACAACTATGTCTAGCCATGGAACAACACGTTCCAGTGCCCAAGACAGGCTTAGCCAACCCCAACGGGAAGCTACCCGCCGGGAAGCAGAAGATGGGCGAGCAACTTTTGAACAGCCTCGCCCATCAGTCCATGAAAGACTCTCCCAGTCAGCCTTCAGGCGCCTAGGGCCAAATGCGGCGAACAACATTAGGAGGCAAGCCCAAGAAGTGCCCACTCCAAGCGAGGGACTGCGACGAGCAGAAAGGTTAATGCCTTTGCTCGCCGAACAGCCTCCAAGTCAGGGGGCACCTCTTGATGAATTATCAAGCCTAAGGAGGGCTGTGGAGAACATGCAGGGGCAACTAGACCAACAGAGGGGGATGGGAACGACCAGCATGCCATCCTCACCTTTGGCAGCTCACATTTTGAAGGCCCCGATACAGAAAAAGATTCAATTTCCGGTTAGCATTCAATATGAAGGCATCGCCGACCCCCGGGTCCACTTAACGAAGTATACGGACTACATGGTCTCCGTAGGGGCCAGCGATGCCACCCAGTGCCGGAATTTTCCGTTAACATTGGGCGATCGGGTTCACAAGTGGTTTTCATCAATGCCGCCGGCATCAATCCACTCGTTCGTCCAACTAAGTCGAGAATTTCTTTCTCACTTTTCAACGGCGGGGTCGTATCTTTCCCAAAAACACCGGCTGTCGGATTTGAGACAAAATGATGATGAAACTGACCGGGCGTTTATGGAAAGATTCGATAAAGTTTTGCTAGAAGGAGAACCGGTGAGTGAAGATACAAAGATCATCGCTGTGATGGCCGGATTGAAAAAAAGGTCGAAGTTATGGAAGGAGGTACGTCTGAAGTGCCCAAAGACTTATGCCGAGTTCAGAAACCAAGCTGGCATTTTCGTTTCCATGCACGAGGCCCTACAAACAAATTTAGGGGAGAACAAAGCTGATCCTAAGGAGAATAACAAAAAGCCCGTCGGGACAAGCTACAGGGTCCCGAAAAACATGAAAGCATTCGCTGAAGGATCGGATTTGAAGGAAAAATTGAACCAAGTACTGACAGTATCAGTTGATACTGTGTATGAGAGCGTAAAGGAGAAAGAGTTGCTTTCCCCACCACGTAAAATCCGCCAGGATACTGGCAAACTCAACCCAAACAAGTATTGTGCCTACCATCAAAGTGTGGGGCATTTTACAAGTGAGTGTAGAGATTTGCTTAAGCAACTCTGGCGATTTTATGAGGAGGGAAAGCTCTCCGATTTCGTTAAAAGGCAACCTGGGAAGAGAACCCGGGAGAACAACTCAGAAGACGAAGAGGATGGTCAACCTCAGAGAAACAACAGACCCGGGCGACCAGTTCCCAGTATACCAGCTCAACCTTTAGAAGATCTTTTCATGATGGAACCCGCAGGTCCCGCGGGAGGGTGTTTTGATGGACAACCACCCGACTCTAATCGGAAGAGGAAAGCAGAGCTACGAGCGATTGGCCAAGTACAAGAAATGGGAGTTAAGCCGTCTATCATGCAAACGGCAGAATTAACTTTCACCGAAAAAGACCTTGAAGGCGTCTTAACTCCGCACAATGATTCACTCGTAATCTGCGCCAAGATTATGGGGACCAGAGTCCACAGACTGTTGGTGGACACCGGAGCCTACACCAACATCTTATTCAAGAAGACCCTCGATAATCTGGGAGATTATTCGGGTTATGTTCGGAATACAACACATAGAATCATAGGCTTCGGGAATGCTGTGACAACACCGTTGGGAATTGTAACATTAGCAGTACAACTTGTAACGGCTAATGAACCCGAAAGAAATATAACAAGAATGGTAGATTTCTTGGTTGTAGACCAGGAGTCGACCTATAACGGGTTTCTTGGCCGACCTTTTCTCAATGAATTCAAAGCTGCGTGTTCCACTTACCATTATTGTTTGAAATTTCCAATAGCTAGTGGAACAGGCACAATTAAAGGAGACCAACGGAGAGCACGAGAATGCATTCAACAACTACGAACAAAATTTGTACAAATATCCATGATGGAAGCAACAAGTTATCCCGTCAACGAACCATCAATACTGAACAATATGATGGACATGGACGACCACATGGATACGGACGAACAACACTTGGACGAGCAAGTGTTGGACGAGCAACTCGTTATCACCCGCGAGGAACCTCCATCTGACGAACAACAAAGGGGTGATGACGAACAACCCTCAGTGGGGGACTTGGAGGGCCAAGTACAAACGAACAACAATGGGACAGAGCCAACTGATGATCTAGAACCCCGCCTGGGGGCAGAGCCCATGGACATCGAAAATTATTCCAACCCTGAGGAACCCGTACTTGATCCCCGTTGGAAGGGACAAAAACGACGAGCGACTCCGGTCGAAGAGCTGGAGGCGTTCAAAGTTAATCCCGACAACGAAGATCTTGAATTATTCGTAGGATCTGAGCTCCCAGAGCCTTACAGATCCCTAATGAAAGAGTTCCTCACCAAGAATCTAGATGTTTTTGCTTGGTCTCACGCAGATATGGTGGGGATAGACCCGAAACATGCTTACCACAAGCTGAACATAAATCAAGCAAGAAAGCCCATCCATCAAAAGCGAAGGAAGTACGGCCCAGACAAATATCAAGCGTTGAATGAAGAAGTTAAAAAGCTGTTAGACAACGATCTCATTTGACAAGCACTTTGTCCACAATGGGTAGCAAACCCTGTGCTGGTGAGAAAATCGAACGGAACCTGGAGGCTATGCATAGACTTTACAGATTTGAATGCAGCATGCCCGAAGGACAACTTTCCTCTCCCGCACATCGATCAATTGGTGGACAGCACTGCGGGTCACGAAATGCTAACATTCATGGATGCTTTTGCAGGGTATCATCAAATCCCAATGCATCCTGACGATCAAGAAAGCACAGCTTTTTATACTAACAAAAACTTGCTGTGCTGGAAGAGAATGCCGTTTGGCCTCATAAATGCTGGAGCAACATATCAAAGACTGGTGAACAAGATGTTTGATCAACAAATTGGAGACACGGTTGAAGTCTATGTAGACGATATCGTAGTCAAAAGTCCCAAGAAGGAAGACCATCTTCAACATCTGACTCAAGTGTTCGAAATTCTTCGACACTATAACATGAAGTTGAATCCAAAGAAAAGCAGCTTTGGAGTTCACTCAGGAAAATTCTTGGGTCATCTTGTTAGCCAGCGGGGAATTGAGGCCAACCCTTCAAAAGTTAAAGCCATCATGGATATGCAACCACCACGTTCGGTGAAAGAAGTGCAAAGACTCACCGGGTGCCTAGCAGCTTTGAACCGGTTCATATCCAGGTCGGAGGACAAGTGCCGTCCATTCTTCGAGGCCGTCAAAAAAGGAAAGTTTGCATGGACTAACAACTGCCAAGCGGCCTTCGATCAACTTAGAGACTACCTGGGAGATGTCAAAATCCTATCAAAACCAATCCCAGGAGAAAAGCTCTTTCTATACTTAGCCGCATCAGAAGTTGCCATCAGCTCTGTCTTGGTGCGCGAAGGCGGCAAATTCCACCAACCTATATATTACGTCAGCCAGGCTTTGCATGAAGCAGAGATCAAATATGCTCCAACCGAAAAGCTGGCGTATGCTTTGGTTATGAGCGTGAGAAAGTTACGACCATACTTTTTTGACCATCAAGTCGAAGTTCTAACAACTTTCCCGCTCAGGCAAATTCTCCATCGCCCCGACACTGCAGGTCGTCTCTTAAGATGGTCACTGGAGATTAGCCAATTCGGGGTGACCTACGCTCCTCGAACAGCGATCAAAGGGCAAGCATTAGCCGACTTTATAGTCGAACTAACTTTCCCACCAGATCCGACGAGAGGACTTGATCATCCTTGGCATCTCTATGTGGACGGATCATCAACCAATATAGCCTCGGGGGCAGGAGTAGTTTTAATCAGCCCAGATAGACAAGTATTCACCTCGGCAATCAGATTTGGTTTCATGGCAACCAACAACGAAGCTGAGTATGAAGCTCTTATTGCTGATCTCCACTTATCTCTCGCAGTTGGTGTCAGACACTTGCAAATATTTGGCGATTCACAATTGATCGTGAACCAAGTCAGAGGTGAATACGAGGTAAAGGATGATCACATGATCGAGTATCAACGGATTGTTGCTCACCTAATGTCCATGTTGCAGCAAGTTTTCATACAGCAAATTCCAAGGACGAGCAACACCCAGGCAGATGCGCTTGCTCGACTGGCAACAAGTGAAGGCCCCGTAGTGTTGGCAGATATTATAGTTACAAAGATGAAAGATCCATCAACAGTAAGCTATAATGTCAACCAACTCGACGATCAAACCAGTGAAGAAGACTGGAAAACAAGTATAGTCAAATACTTGAAAAGTGGGAAAAAACCAAACAATCCTTTTGAAGCTGCCAAGCTAGTAAAGCGAGCCGCCAGATATACTCTGGTGGGCGAGCAACTCTTCAAAAGGGGAATATCAGTCCCACTTCTCAAGTGTTTGCCTAGGGGGCAAGGGCAAGCAGTACTCGAAGAAATTCACGCCGGAGTATGTGGAAATCACACTGGGGGGCAAGCCTTGGCGTACAAAACCATCAGGCAAGGGTATTATTGGCCGACATTACGTCAGGATGCGATCAAGAAAGCAAAAACTTGCCATCAGTGTCAGATTTTTGCCCCGAATATTCATACCCCGGCCCAGGAGCTCGTGTCAGTATACAGCCCATGGCCTTTTGCAAAATGGGGGATGGACATCATTGGTCCTTTCCCGGCTGGAGTAGGAAATGTTCGATTTGCCGTTGTGGCAGTCGATTATTACACTAAATGGGCAGAAGCAGAGGCCATGGTGAACATCACGCAGCAGAAGATGATCAACTTTATTTGGAAGAACATTGTCTGTCGTTTCGGAGTTCCACAGGCAATTGTGACAGACAATGGTCCACAGTTTGATGGACAAGAGTTGAGAGAATTCTGTGCGAAGTGGGGGATCAAAAAACATTACTCCACACCTTATCATCCCCAGTCAAACGGACAAGTTGAAGCTGTGAACAAGATAATCAAGCATACATTAAAAGTAAGACTGGCGGAGAGCAAAAGTAGTTGGTCTATCGAACTCCCGGAAGTCTTGTGGGCATACAGAGTTTCTCCCAGGTCTAGCACCGGAGAAACACCCTTTGCTATGGCTTTCGGAACAGAAGCAGTAATACCTATTGAGTTAAGGACCAGTACGATTAGGACGACCAACTTTGATGAACAAGCAAATAATTCTGCTCTAAGTGCTGAAATGGATTTACTCGAAGAAAAAAGATTAAATGCTGAGTTAAAAAATGTAACATACAAGCAACGAGCGGAGCGTTATTATAATTCCCGTGTAAAAGTCCGGGAATTCAGAGTTGGAGATTTGGTTCTAAGAAAACTGCTCGCCCAATCTTCAGGAGTACTGGGACCAGCTTGGGAGGGCCCATATCGTATAACGGAAAAATTCGTAAATGGCGTATACGATCTCGAAGATATGGAAGGCAAGCCGGCCTCGTACTCCTGGAATGCCGTACATCTCAAGAAGTACTATCAATAAATGGGCGAACAATTATCTTGGGGGCAAGTATGGCGAATGAAGTAAATCAAGCAAAAGGGTGAATCAAGCAAATGGAATGGATCAAGGATCAAAAACTTGCATAATTTTTTGAAAATTTGGTTAAGTATATTAAAAAAGTTGCTCGCCACATTTGTATAGTCTGGTGCTGCGTCTTGAATAGAGTTGCTCGGCAAAAATTTATAAGCGAGCAAGTTTTTAGTTTATGTTCAAAGTTGTTCGTCATATTGTATATGTAAGTGATGAACAGTCTTATAACACTTGTAATTTGTTCAAAATGTAAATACAGTAGTTGTTCGTCAGCAAAGGAAAAAGTCCAAAAGCTCGAGGTACAAGTCCATTCAAAGGTTGTTCGTTTTACAAATGAACGGAACCTAAGGACCAAAGCCACTTAAAGGTTGTTCGTTTTTTAAAATGAACAGAACCTAAGGCTGAACCCTGATTCCACTAAAGGCAAGTTCAATTCGAACAAAAGCCCAACACTATATGTTATAATTGTAAAGGCATTGACAGAAATGTAAAGGCAATTAACATATATAAGAAAATGAGCGAACATGAGAAAGACGTTCCATTAATCAAAGGCATTAAGCCTAAAAAATAGTACAAGCTGGAAGCAGCCATTACAAGTACTACAAAAAGGAGCGAACAACTATTACAAAGAAAAAAAAAATTAAGTCTAAGGCCTATTGCTGCTCGGCGGGTGGAGGATCTTGAGCCTGCTCAACAAGGGGTTCAACAATCATTTCACGGGCCAGATCTTCAGCAGCTTTATCCTCGGCCTCTTTTGCATTCTGCTCGTTAGCCGCGGCCACCCCTTCCTCTTCTTCGCCTTCATCAACTGGAAGAGGAGGATGAGTAATGGAAATACTAGGGTCGAGTTTGTCAAGTTTGACCCCTAGTACTGCCAAATCCGCCAGCTGAATCTCGATATTGTTCGGCGGAGGATAGTTCTCCAGAAATTCATTCAGATCCTTGCTCATCTCTTCAACTAAATCCTTGAAGTTATAAGCATCCGCCGTGCGAATGCTGTCCTCATAGGCGCATATATAACCCAAGTTTGAGATGGGCCCACTCCGAGCTTGAAATTCTTGCTCGGCTTCTTCCCTTGAGAGCATCTCAGACATTTGCTTCTTTAGCCGAGCAACTTCTTCTTCTGCTCCTTCTCTCCTCTTCCTCTCTTCATCCAGCGCAGTCTTAGAGGAGAGCAGCTCGGCCTTTGTATCCTTAAGCTCGCCGGAGACAAGCTGATAGTCCTCAATGCGCTTCTTCTCCAAGTCATTAGCCAACTTCAATTGATCCTTTAGGCGAGCAATCTGGCCATTAAAGTTGTTCGCCATTTTATCTTTTTCCTCAGTGAGCTGGCGAATGGAGGCGGCATGATGACGAGCAGTCTCCTCTAGCTCGGCTACTTGAGCCATTCCCCTTTGAGCTGAGACAAGGGAGTTTGCAGCTTGGACCATTGATAAGTGAAAATTATCAATGGGGCCCTGGGCGAGGACCGCTTTGTTCAACGGCCGTGACCAGGCACGAGCAACAATTTCAGTTGCTCGGCGAACATGGTCGTCCGTAATATCACGGAAGCTCGTCGGCGTCCTAGAGCAGGCAAACTGGTGAATCAGATCTGCTCGCCCTGGATAATCGTTGGGCCGGTATCTGCGAACAAAAAGAAGGTCAACACTTGAAAGATTTGGCAAAATAAAAAACTTGTTCGGCAAGAAAGTAAAAACTTACTCAGAAAATTTTCGCTCATCCCTGCCTAAGTATGTGGTGTCCTCGGGGCCTCTGGGGGAACCTATATCTTTGCTCGCCTTGCCGGACCTCTCCGTGAGCTCGACAGGTGAACGGCGAACAACGTCCCCTTCTGGGCGAGCATGGCTCGAACCCACCTTCTCCTTCCCCTTGCCAGGGACATCGTGGGACAAGGGAGTCCCGTCAGCTTTCTTTAAACGTTTCCCCCCATGAGGAGGGGAAACGGGAGGGGACCGGATTTGGACTGGGGGCGCAGCCTGTCTCGGAACTCTAGCCCCCTCAGGCTTGTTCGACATGGCGAGCACCGCTTGAGGAGGGTCACCTCTCCTTTTCTTCCCTTTTGGCGGCCCCATTACAAGGACCCTTTGCTCAAGGAGAGTGTAACTTGGAGGAACGACAACTGTTACTTGCTCGGCTAAAAAAAAAAAAAAAATTTAGGCGAGCAAGTTAAACAAGATAATGACGAACAAAGTTTGAACCGAGAGTTAGAAATTTTCATACCTGGGGGCACCTCAGCTTGAGCCTCCAGGTGGTGAGGGTAAGTCAAGAGACGAGCAGCTCTTTGACACCTTGCTCGGCAAAGATAGTCAATAGTCCTATCTGCCCTATTGCGGAGGCCGACCAAGCACGAAGTAAACAAGAACTCGGAGCTCAACTCCTCTTTCGAATTCCACTTGGGTAGACGAGGGCCTGCGAACAAACAAGAAAAGTTAAATTAGAACTACTTAGCCCAAAGGCGAGCAAGAAACAAACTTACGTTTCAGTTTTCCATAGGCTGCTGGAGAATTTATTCGTCCAGGGCCGCCGTGTGGACCAGAAGATGCTCGCCAATCACCCCCAATCCAGAAGAAGTGTTGCTTCCAGTCACGAACCTTGTTCGGCACCTCTTCCACCATTTTCAACCCAGTTCTTGCCTTGAGATAGTGATAGCCTTCTTCTCCCAAGGGGCAGCTTGTAATTGTCATCAAGTAGTTGATCTCTTCCGCAGTGATCCGATCAACATACCCCTCTAAGGCGAACAGGCACATAGAGCCTAGAAGGTTCATCCACCCAATTGGAGTAATTTGGGTGATGGCCAAGTTGGTCGCCTACAGGAATCGACCAACAACGGGTGGAAGAGGCAGCTTTAATCCGGCAATCAAGGTGTGAAGGTTGATCGCCGTACATCAGGGGTGTGGGCGATCAGCTCTTTCCTTTCTCCGGGGGGCCCACAGGTGAATATCGTATGGGAATTTGTAGTCCTTCCGGATAGAGTCCAGTTCATCTTCGCGAACAACGCTTTTTATCTTGCTCGCCTGGTACTCAGTTTTCACCTTATCCATTATTTCCCTCTGGGGACGGGGAAAGCTGTTCGCATACCTTTCAGCATATGTTCGCCATTCGAATAGTCGAGCAACCCCGGCTGGGATCTCGTTTTCCCGCATCTTTGGGGATGGGAAATTGATACCCTCCAAGAACTCGCGAGTAAGTTCGTTAAGGTCTGGATCTTCAAATTCAGCAGAAGACGAAGAGCTTTCGTCCCGATTGTTGTTCGCCACAACCGTTAGTTCTCTCCCAGATGGGCCCGCACCGGTGTCCTCCACAGAGCGAACAACAGAGTCCACGTGAGCGTTCGACGCTGAAGAAACTTCAACTGGCTCTAGATCGCGAGCAACAATGGGAAAAAGGGGATCTAGGGTCTCCTCAGTTTTATTGCTCGATTGCGAAGACATAGAAGAGGAA
Organism: Ballota nigra; assembly: GCA_947034835.1. NCBI lineage: Eukaryota > Viridiplantae > Streptophyta > Magnoliopsida > Lamiales > Lamiaceae > Ballota > Ballota nigra. The sequence continues at coordinate 19,537,664 of OX344730.1, forward strand.
GAAAAATCCAAACGGTGGTAGAAAGAGTTGCAGACGGCGGCGCTATCGCGGAGAAGACGGTGGAGCTCGAACCCACACGGCGGCGATGGCGTTTTCGAGAGAAAAAGTAAAGAAAAAGATAGGAGAAGAAGAGTAACTACCTGGGAGTTGAAATTTGAGGCCAAATACTGTGGAACGGACGCCGGAAAGCTCGAAATCGCCGGAGGAAGGAAGGATTCGCCGGAGCACTGTATCAAGAAGGGGAAAAGTGGGAAAATTTTCAGTTTCCCCACTACTTATACCCCAAGCAAAAACGGGGTCCCAGGCGTAATTTCCCAAAAGCCCCGGGGATAAAATTGAAAGAAAACGGGGTTAATTCCTAGCTAAACCACAAATTGAAGGGCCTATAAACAATTATAGGAGCGCGTGGCCTCGGGGTTGCTCGCGCGTGAACGGCGCGCAATCATTGCGCTGGCGTCATCTTCGTGATCTCCCCAGACCATGGGAAGACGAAACGGTTATTCCAATGTTGCTCGCCACAAAGATGTTGTTCGTCCAAATCTTGGCCAAGACGATATCCTAACTACAGTTGCTCGCCACAAAGTTGCTCGTCTGATGCAACATCTAGTCAGGATAGGGGGCAATTGTTGATAGGCAAACATCATCTAAATATGGAGCGAACAATTATTGAAGCCTAAACAAAGAAAATCACGATTCGGGTGCATTAACCAATCTGGGAGGTGTATGAAGTGACGAACAACTCCCCCGACGAACAATTAATGGGCGAACATGTATTAAGACCCGAGACCAAGAATGAGCCAACTGTGAAGTCATCAATGACGAACAACTTGGTCAAACTATGATACAACAAACAGCCAAGGAGGTGTGTACAAGTGAACAAAGGATAAAGATCCCAAAGCCAAGCTGAACAAAGCCATAAGGCGAGCAACTTCCAAAGTACAACCTCAAGAGGCGAACAACTTTCAGTTGTAGAATCAACAAGATCAATCAAGCCGACCTAGGCGAACAACAATGAGTCCGAGATAAGACCAAAGAAGACCTTGTAACTAAGATTCAACTTAGATAAGATCAAAGGGACACATGTCAAGCATACAGGCTAGGGAGACCAAGAGTCTTGGACACCTCATGCTTGCTAGTCTCTATAAATAGTTGTTCTCCAGCTGTGAAATACAAGTTCAAATTCATAAACACTCCCAAAACACACACAAACACACCCAAACTTACACGTACACGAAATAATTTCAATCTTCATATTACCCGAATTCGATAATCCAAACCCCGATTTACCATTTACGGTGGTAATCAATCACACGTTATTGATTGGTGACGTAAAAACGGATTAAAACAGCCACTAATCCTTACGATTAGATTCGTTCACCAACATCTGTGAGTAGCGATCAACCAAGTAGATCGCTACTCCCAGAGGCTGCAGGCAGCAGATTCCGGTGGCGGGCGGAGGCGATTTAGGCCGCAGGCGAAAGATTCCGATGGTGGGCGGAAGATTGTGGGCGGCTATCGGAGGGCGGAGCAGGCTGTGGACGGTGTGCTGTGAGAGACGGGAGCCGCGTCACAGGCAGCGGACTGCGGTGGTGGGCGGAAGGTTGTGGACGGCTGTCGGAGGCGGAGCGGCGGCGTAAAAGCAGGTTTGGAGTTGGAAAATTAGGAAATAGATGCACGATCTAAATCTCTATTCCTCTGTTGCTGCCAAATGATTTTTGCAAAAGGTCACAGCCCATAAGTCAGCCCTTTTACATGTTTTAATCGGCCCAAAGGGTTGGAATTATTGGGGGCTGAGTCCATTAAATAAAACTCATTTATAATCTCAGTCCACCTCTAAAAAATCCTTGGTTTTAACCGTGAAATTTCTTATTTCCTCCATTGAGGGAGATCGTGCATCTCTGGAATTCCTTATAGAGGATTAGATCGTGCATTTCTGCAGGGTTTACGTCCGCCGCTCCGCCTCCGACAGCAGCCGCCCACAGCCTTCCGCCCATTCCGCCGCCTGTAGCCTAGATCGCCTCTGGCAGTGGCGATCTACCTTGTTGATCGCTACTCACAGAGGCGATCAACCCTATATCCGTAAACATTTTTCTTTTCTCCCCATTTTGACAATTCAATTTCGAAATCACGCTAGTTACATAAATTTGCCCAACATTGCCTCAACACCGTCATGATTTGTGACGAAATAAGTTGTAACTTGGTTGGAATTTGATTTCCATTTAAGAACTTCTAATAGTAACTTAAGGATAATTTGGGTTCAAACATGACTAAATAAAGCATAGTATACATGTTCTTGTTCAGAATTAATCTGGGGAGAAACTTATATTTGTGTACTTTATCTCACAATTACTTAATTATATCACTTCTATGTATCACTTATATATAATTAATACATAAAATATTTATGAAGTCACATGATCTCCTTTAAAAATGTTATGTATAAAAATAGGGTAGATGGTCTTTTGCGGCCAACAATTTATAATTACAATGGACATTAATATTATGATGTAGGTACCATTGAGCTAAATAAAGTATAATAAATGGGCTATATTCGTTACACTATTAATTCACAAGGATATCCTTATCATACCTAGAATGAAATTGCACTACTGGTTCCCATTCCAAATTTGAGAAAAATTAATATACATTATTATTACCATCTTGTGGATTTTACACTCACTCTATTTAGTCAGGAAAAAGAATAAATGTATTATATTTATTACACACTACAGATTTTTAAAATAGTGTACCCTCACATTTATAAGTGTTGACTTATATTTTATGTTTATTAATTTTAACATGCTATTAATATATTCAGATTAATTTTAACATGCTATTAACAATGGCTTGGCACTAATGCAATATTTTATTAAATTATTCTAATTACTTACTTTACGTTCCTAACTTAATAACATGTTAAAATTACAATTTTATAATATGATAATTGAAATAGCAAGAGAAGATCGTCTTGGATGATGTTAATTGGGTTACGATATTATTATTATTATTAAAATATGTTGTATAGATGCTCACATTTAATTTGAACTATATATGCAACAAAATATTTCTTCAAATGAAATGTTGAAACTCCTACGAAATATTTCCAATGCTTCCCTGAGAAATAAGAATGAATAGGAAATGGCTATGATTTGACGTATATCTAACAAAATTTCAAAAATATAATCTACCAATTTATACACAGAGTAGTTATATTTTAAAATAAAATGTATCATACACACAGTAATTATAATTTAATAAACACAGTAATTTAAAATATGTGAAATACCTATATAATGCTATGAATTGAATATAAATTCCACAACTCATATGATTATTATGAAAACAAAGACGATGACACATTAATTTAACAAAACAAAAAAGGTAACGGTTAAAAATCTCAACATTGACTGAGTCCAGTGTATAGCGTCAATACTTAATCAATTAAATATTAGAATCACTATAAAACTCAATCTATTATTATGTACATATAAAAATCTACAAATAATTTTTTTTATTAATCATAACACAGAAAAAATATCATAAACATACATCAAGATAAAATTAATAAAAGTAATATTCCATCACATAATTAATAATAATTACATGATGATTTTGCAGATGAAATAAAAATTCCACATTAAAAAGATATATTCAACATATCCAAAAATTCTTTAAGTGAAGATTTGTTGTCTCTCTCACTACAAAAAAGACGGAGATTAGCGACGGCAATTTTGCGACGGCCAGAATATCCGTCACAAATACAGTGAATTTGCGACGGATTTTTGTAAGTCGTCACAAAAAATGTCAATTTGCGACGACTAAGGAAGTCCGTCGCAAATGATAGTAATTTGCGACGGATATGTCGTCGCAAACACTAGGGCCCACCGACTCCGTCTTGAACCGGCTACATTTGCGACGGAAAAGTCGTCGCAAATTTCAACTTTGTTTTTGCGACGGTCCATTCCGTCGCAAAATATACCCGTTTAAAGGTGACCGTTCATGAAGCGACCCGTTTGACTGATTTGCGACGGAATTTGCCGTCGCAATTTTTAACTTTGTATTTGCGACGGACCTAAGCCGTCGCAAATATTACATTTATATTCGCGACCTTTCGGGAAACGGCCATTGACTGATTTGCGATGGAATGTCCGTCGCAAATCCGAACCGTTTTACGCGTCTTATCGGGAAACGGTGCGTTGACTGATTTGCGACGGAAAAGCCGTCGCAAATCAGTAAAAAACGGCGTCATTTTCCCACTTATATATACAGACCCGCCGAATTGCAGACGGAGAAAGAGAGAGAAGAAGAAAGAAGAAGAAGAAGAAGAAGAAGAAGAAGAAGAAGAAGAAGAAGAAGAAGAAGAAGAAGAAGAAGAAGAAGAAGAAGAAGAAGAAGAAGAAGAAGAAGAAGAAGAAGAAGAAGAAGAAGAAGTTTAAAATTTAATTTTAAAGCATGTTTAGAGGATTGATTTTAGATGAATTATTTGAATTATATTAGTAATGAATTGATTTTAGTTGATTTAGTTGATCGAATTTTAATTTAAAGCATGTTTAATTTTTGTTAAGTTTAGAATTGAATTAGTTGAATTGTTTGAATTATATTAGAAATGAATTGATTTTAGTTGAATTATAATTTAATTAGTTGATCGAATTTTAATTTAAAGCATGTTTAATTTTTGTTAAGTTTAGAATTGAATTAGTTGAATTATTTGAATTATATTAGAAATGAATTGATTTTAGTTGAATTAGTTGAATTATAATTTAATTAGTTGATCGAATTTTAATTTAAAGCATGTTTAATTTTTGTTAAGTTTAGAATTGAATTAGTTGAATTGTTTGAATTATATTAGAAATGAATTGATTTTAGTTGAATTAGTTGAATTATAATTTAATTAGTTGATCGAATTTTAATTTAAAGCATGTTTAATTTTTGTTAAGTTTAGAATTGAATTAGTTGAATTGTTTGAATTATATTAGAAATGAATTGATTTTAGTTGAATTATAATTTAATTAGTTGATCGAATTTTAATTTAAAGCATGTTTAATTTTTGTTAAGTTTAGAATTGAATTAGTTGAATTGTTTGAATTATATTAGAAATGAATTGATTTTAGTTGAATTATAATTTAATTAGTTGATCGAATTTTAATTTAAAGCATGTTTAATTTTTGTTAAGTTTAGAATTGATTTAGTTGAATTGTTTGAATTATAATTTAATTTTAAAGCATGTTTAGAAATAGTTGAATTTGTTAAGTTTAGAATTGATTTTAGTTGAATTGTTTGAATTTTAATTTAATTTTAAAGCATGTTTAGAAATAGTTGAATTTGTTAAGTTTAGAATTGATTTTAGTTGAATTAGATTAGTTGATCGAATTTTAATTTAATTTTAAAGCATGTTTAGAAATAGTTGAATTGTAGAGCCGAATTGATTTTTTTTCGAATTATGTTATAGATTTTTAAAGCATGTTTATTTTAATTGATTTTAATTTAATATTTCGAATTTTGTTATAGATGAGCGGACAAGGCAGTGGCAGTGGCAGTCAGGAGCCTCCGAGGGATGAGGAGGTTCGTCGAGGAGAGCGAGGAGGGAGGAGACGACGGGCCTCACTAAGACCCGTGGTTCCACCTATTTTCAGACCGAGGTCTCAATCAGAGACCTCTTCACAGCCTGGTGCGGGCTCCTCCTCCTCCTCACAGCAGACTGCTGAGGGCTCATCCTCCTCCCGACATCATCCGATTGTTCAAGCACGGATGACTGTTCAGCCACATGGTTCAACGTAAGTTTTAATATTTTATACTAAATTTTTTTATTAATTAAAACCTAATTATTTTACTAACTTTGAAGTTTTAATTTTACAGTTGGATTCCTGGTCATGAGGCTACTAATCAGGTTTCCCGGTCCATCCTTGGATGTGGATTCGAGCCCACCGCTTACAGTTGGAGGCTAGTGTCCGATGCAAAGAAAAAGACATACTTCGAGGAGTTTAAGGTATTAATTTAATTTATTAATTCACCGTTTATTAATATCAAATATATAAACAGATATTTACATTTAAATTGTAATTGCAGAAAGAATGTGTCTGGGCACCGGTGCACGATGACCAGATGTGGAAGAATTTCGAAAAATATGCGGCGGAAAGGTACAAAGACCTCCTTTTTAGAATGAGGGAGAAGTGGTACAAGAAGGGAGAGGCCACCGACCTGGGGACTGACAGTGAAAACCGGCCGATTTGGGATCAATTCCTCCGCTACTAGGATTCCGCTGAATTCAAAGAGAAGTCGGCGAAAAACAAGGCGAATCGGCGTAGTAACCCTGATGGAGAAGGGATGGCGAGACATCGGCCCGGTTCTCGGTCCATTTATGAGCACGGGTTGAGATTTGTAAGTTTCGTCTTTAATTTTGTAGTTTTTGAATTTATATTATTTTTTTCCTAATTTTTTATGAGTGGTATTAATTTTTACTATCTTTTTTTCTAATTAGGCGGCGGAGCAAGGACGCGAGCCCTCTCATTTTGAGAGATTGCAGCTCGCCCACCCACTCGTCGAGGAGACTGGGAAGTCTACCTACGGCCGTACCACCGAGATCCACGTAAGTATTATTTCAATATTAATAGTATTATTTTAATTTTTAAAATTAAAAGTATTATTTTATATTTTGTGTTCAATTTATTTAATTTTTTGTATAATTAATTTGCAGAGAAAGATGCTCGAGGACCTTGCCTCCCAGCCTCAGCCTGAGGAAACGGCAGAGGGGTCGGGGTCGATGCCCCCCACACAGCCTTCTGTTGACGTTCAAAATGAATTGTACTTCAAGAACGTCAAGGCTAAAAAGGGGCGGTTCGCTGGATTGGGTGGCTTCGGAAAGAACTTTTTCCGACCTCGTGGCTCGGGCTCATCCTCCTCTCAGTCTTCCATCGACTCTCATCCCAGTGAGGTCGAGAGGCAGCTTGCCACGGTGGTGGAGCAGATGAACAACATGCAGAGGCAACAGCGAGAGAAGGAAGAGTCTGAGAGGCAGTACAATCTCCAAATGCAGCAGTATACAGCCGCCATGCAGGAGTGGTGGCGGTTGTTCACCTCTGATGTGCCACGAGAGCTCATGTCTGCGCCACCGATGCCGCCGATCCCGCCGACCCAGCCGTCGATGCCACCGATGCCACCGATGCAGCCGATTGTTAACCTGGACGAGGATGAGGAGGAAGAGGAAGTCGGATTTAATTCCGACGAGTAGAAAAATTTTAATTTTAATAAATGTGAAATACAATTTTTTTTTAGTTTGAATTGATGTTATTTTTATTTATTTTTTTGTGAAGTACTACAATTTATTTACTTTTAGTTCAAAATAAATAATTTTACCAAAATAATAATTGCGTACAAATGAACGAATATTTTTATAAACAAATTAGATACGAAAAGAAAATAATTTGGTGAATTATGAAAAAAAAATGAATCAATTTGAATACATATACAATTAATTGCATACAAATGAACGAATTATAAATTTAAGCGGGAGTCGAAATAAATAATTTTACCAAAATAATAAAAAATAAATGGCCCCAACATTTATAAAAACAAGTGAGAAACGAAAATGAATTAATTTGGTGAATTATGGAAAAACAACGAGTCAATTTGGATACATATACAATTAATTGCGTACAAATGAACGAATTATAAATTTAAGCGGGAGTCGAAATAAATAATTTTACCAAAATAATAAAAATTAAATGGCCCCAACATTTATAAAAACAAGTGAGAAACGAAAATGAATTAATTTGGTGAATTATGGAAAAAAAAACGAGTCAATTTGGATACATATACAATTAATTGCGTACAAATGAACGAATTATAGTTTAATTATGCATTGTCGAAATAAAAAATTTTACAAAATAAAAAAATAGTTGGGCAAAATATTTTTATAAACAACTTAGATACGAAAAGAAATTAATTTGGTGAAATATATAAAAAAAATGACTTAATTTGAATACATATACAATTAATTGCATAAAAATGAACGAAAGTAGCTTGTGCCCTAGTGGCGCGCGTCCCCTCCTCTTGCTCAAGAGGTCCCGTGTTCGATTCCCCTTGGACGCAAAAATAGATTAATTGTTCAAGGCCTAATAAGACTAATATAGAAGGTGGGCCGCATATATTAAGCAATGGGCCGAGTGGCCCAGTGGTCCGCGCCCGCCCCGCCCACCCCGGGTGCCCGGGCTCGAACCACGCGAGCCACTTTTTTTTGTAAAGGCTCGGTAATTTGCGACGGCCAAAATCCGTCGCAAATCTTTAATTTTGCGACGGAAAACAGCCCGTCGCAAATTATAACAGAAAAAAATAAAAAAAAATATATAAAAACATTTGCGACGGAAGATGACCGTCGCAAATATTTTTGACCCGATCGGGTCTAACCCGAAAGATTTGCGACGGAATATTGTCCGTCGCAAAATCTCTGCGACCCGGTCGGGTCTGACCCGCCATTTTTGCGACGGATTTATCCGTCGTTAATTTGCGACGGACCTCCAAAATCCGTCGCAAAAATTAGCTACGGCTGTTTTAAAAACGGACACGTGTCCGTCGCAGAGAACTGTTTGCGACGGAAATTCCGTCGCAAATTCTGTCGCAAAACAGTGTTTTTTTTGTAGTGTCTAATTAAAAAAAGAATGACAATCACCATCACTAAATATATGTTGTCTTCCAAACTTGAACAAAGAAACCGACACATTCGCACGTAGAACCTGATCCAATTGCCAAAACCTAAAAAATAATAAGCGGCGCCGATTCTCTATAGCCGGAATCAGATAAGTCCACATAATTCAATAAGGAAGACCATCAACAAATCCAAACACAAACAACTCTAAATCTAGATGGAAAATAATTGAAAAAAATGAGGGTATTTGCAAAAGAGGATGAATACTAAACATAAACTGATTCTACACGTGTAAATAGAGAATGAAAAATTAAAGCTAAACTCACAAAAAAAAAAAAAAATATGAATGAAAAGGTGAATATGTTGATGAGTCTTTAAATAGGTGATACGGGAGTAAATGTAACCTTGAAATTAGGAACTAATTGGACGTTATAGATATGAATATAAGGTAAGTATCAAAAGATAGTGCGTTGCAATAATAAATATAAGGTCAATCCTACCAATATTTATACATAACAAATATGAACGGTCGATATGGAGAGAGATTGATGTATTATATAGTTGGTCAATATTAAGTGGAATAAAAGGATGAATTTAATGATAATTAGATGTCAAATTTACCGTAATTAGTTAAAAAGGAATGGACGGTGATGATCAAGTCAAAAAAAGTAGATCAACATACCATAATTTTTCCCGCCCAAACCTATATATAGGAATGTAGTGTGTATTATATATTATTATAGATTCATCAAATTCAATCATTTTTGTTTCTAATTCGTTTATATATATGTATTTACTGATTTTTTTATTAATTTTATAAATTTAATATTTTAGACTATTCTAAATTATTAATTCGTTCGTTTTTATTCATTTAATTGTATATAATTCCAAATTGACTCCCATTTTTTTAAAGGGGCATTCACAAAATAATACAATTGAACACCACTATTTACAAGATAGTACAGTGTTCAAAAAATATATACTTATGTTCAATTTTTTTTTGTGCGTCTGTTCAATTATGCTGTACCAATTTGTAAAAAGTGGTTTGGAATTGTATTATCCTGCACTTAATCCTTTTTTAAATTCATCAAATTAATTTCTTTTTGTTTCTAATTCGTTTATATATATATATTTACTAATTTTTTTATTAATTTTATTAATTTAATATTTTAGACTATTCTAAGTTATTAATTCATTCGTTTTTATTCATTTAATTGTATATAATTCCAAATTGACTCCTTTTTTTTTTAATTCATCAAATTAATTTCTTTTTGTTTCTAATTCGTTTATATATATATATATATATATATATACACTAACTTTTTTTATTAATTCTATAAATTTAATATTTTAAACTATTCTAAATTATTAATTCATTTGTTTTTATTTATTTAATTGTATATAATTCCAAATTGACTCCCATTTTTTTTAAATTCATCAAATTAATTCATTTTTGCTTCTAATTCGTTTATATATATTTATTTACTAACTTTTTATTTATTAATTTTATAAATTTAATATTTTAGACTATTCTAAATTATTAATTCATTCGTTTTTATTCATTTAATTGTATATAATTCGAAATTGACTCCTGTTTTTTTTTAATTCATCAAATTAATTTTTTTTTGTTTCTAATTCCTTTATATATATATATTTACTAACTTTTTATTCAATAAAAAATATATGCAAATATATAATGTTCAATATAAAATATAAAATATTCAACAAATAAATAAAATATTCAACAAAAAATAAAAAAATTCACCTCTTTCGTCAATCCTCTCCAGAGAGGAACTCGTTGATATCAATATCATCATCCCACCATCTCCCTCACCACCTCCGTGCCCGCTCACCCCGGCACCGCTCACCCCCGCATCAAAATATGGTGTGAGTGGGGGTTGGAAATTAATGTTCATCTGCTGAGTGAACTGATGCTGGTGAACCAAATCTGAAGACTCATGTTGTAGCTCGTGAGGGCCTCCATCTGCTTCCGAACGGCTCTCAGCTCACGCTCTACATGTGAGGGAGCGGAGTCGATCTAGGAGGACGATCCACTACTCTGGCGGTAGGTCTGCAGGATGGCCTTACTGTGACCGCCCTGCCCTACGACCTTCCCCTTCTTGACTCCGACCACATCTAAATAGATGCGGTCCTCGTCAATCCGGGGAGGGGTGGGGTTCTCCCCGCTATCGTCTCCGGGGTTCACCCGCTGCGAGGCCTGAGCAAGACGATCCTTTAACTGGTTCTAAAATTAAAATTATAATACTTAAACTACAATTATAATAATTAAATTAAAATTAATTAAAATTAAAAATACTTACGTGGATCTCGGTGGTGCGGGCGTAGGTAGACGTCCCAGTCTCCGAGTTCACTGGGTGGGAGATCTCCATCTGCTCATAGAGAGAGGACTTTCGTCCGTGCTCTCTCTCCTGTTTCGAACCAAATTCAATGATATGTTAAACATTAACAAATTTATTAATATTCAAATGTAATTAAAATTCAATAGATACTTACAAAGGCGAGGGAGTGCTCGTAGATGGATCGGGATCCAGCCCGATGTCTGGCGACGCCGTGCCCGGTGGGGTCCTTCAACCGGTTCTCTTTGGACTTCTCAGACTTGGCTTTGAATTGCTCATTATTCCAGTGAGCAATCAAAGCGTCCCAGACGGAACGTCCGTCTGGCCTTCGTCCCAACTCCAGCTGCGCCCCACTATCGTACTTCTTCTTCAGCCCGTAGATAATGTTCTTGTACCGCTCCTGCGCTTTCATACAGAACAAGCCGTACATAACACTATCATGGGTTGGGTCTCAGACGCACAGCTTCTGCAGTTAAATTAAAAATAAAATATAAACAAATAAATTCAATATAAAATATTAAATGTAATTAAAATTATAATAAATATACCTTGAACTCCTCGCAGTACTCCCCCCTCTTTCGTTCGGGCACCATGGACCACGAGTGGGCACCAACCTCCAAGGGGAGCTTATTAATGGCCTTTGAGACCTTACCGCTAGTCTCATGGAATGGAAGCATACTGCAACACAAAAAAAATTCAAGTTAATATTAATAATTAATATTAATGAATACAATTAAAATTATTTAATTCGTTTCTAAAAATACTTACATGTTGTCGCTAGGGACAACAGTGAGACGGCTATCAATCAGGGGATGCTGCCGTGAAGCCGAAGATCCGGCAACAGTAGTAGAGCCAGCAGCACTAGACTGCTGGGAGGAGGATGATGTCATCTCCGGGGCCCGTCGAACCTCCGGGAGCACAGGTCTCAACGATCCCGACCTCCTCTTCCCCCGACCTGACCCCGACCCTGTCCCCGACCCTATGACCCACTCTGATCGGGGTTATCATGAGAGCTCATCTATAATAAATTTAAATTCAAAAGATTAACATAATATATTATATTTATACACAACTACGAAAATTCCTAAACTAAATTAACAACTACGAATATAAATCAACTATATTCACAACTACGAATATAAATCAACTAAATTCACAACTACGAAAATTTCTTAACTAAATTCACAACTACGAAAATAAATCAACTAAATTCACAACTACGAATATCCCTAAACTAAACACACAACTACGAATATAAATCAACTAAATTCACAACTAAAAATATCCCTAAACGAAATTCACAACTACGAATATAAATCAACTAAATTCACAACTACGAATATAAATCACTAAATTCACAACTACAAAAATTCACAACTACGAATATAAATCAACTAAATTCACAACTACGAATATCCCTAAACGAAATTCACAACTACGAATATAAATCAACAAAATGCACAACTACGAAAATTCACAACTACGAATATAAATCAACTAAATTCACAACTAAGAATATAAATCAACTAAATTCACAACTACGAAAATTCCTAAACTAAATTCACAACTACGAATATAAATCAACTAAATTCACAACTACGAATATCCCTAAACGAAATTCACAACTACGAATATAAATCAACAAAATTCACAACTACGAATATAAATTAATTAAATTCATATATATACGTATATGTATATGTATATATATATATATATATATATATATATAACTTCATGCATTATTCAAATATACAAAAATATATAATATACGGCTAAAGTTTAAAAAACATACGTTTATTAGATAGACGGAGAAGCAAGGAGGGTATTGACCGGAACGGAAAGCTTGACGGACGGCGGTGGCGGAGATTTTTTTAGCGTAGGCCGAAAGTGAGTACGGCCTGTAACTAAAGATGAAATTAAATTTTGAAAATTAAGATGAAAAATCAGTAATAATATTTTTATTTTATTTTAATCACCTTATTATCATTGGGCTACTTGAGGGGCCTTTAGGAGAATTAAGATTGGACCACCAAAGGACTTCTGAATTTTATTATTGAGCCCCAATATAATTCAGTCCATTAATATTAATTAATACCACTATCAAATTAATATTGCACTATCAATCTTAATCCATATTACGATAATATGGACTCTCGGTTATTATTTCTCGTGTTTAAGATTATCTAGTCCATTAATTAATTGAGCTTTTGAATAGCTCTAAATTAATTAATATCTTGTGTCTTGGAGTAAAGACAACTCAACATTATTATCCATACCGGAAAACTAATTTCCACTTGCAAGATTTGGTACGATAAAACTTCTGAGCCCACCAAGGGGACAAATCACACAAACCATACTCGCACACGTTTCTCCGTATTAAATCTTAGCAACTGTCGTATGATTAATATCATTGCCCAAAACACAAGGTATCAAAGTCACGGTAATTCTCACCCAACATGTATCAAAGCAATAAGTATTAACCACACATGATCATATTTAAGTGACGAAGATTAAGAAATCAATAACCACTGAAGTCTAATTCTTCTTCGTTCAGAACAGAAGAATTTATCCTTACTGTTGGTCCTCTTCAACATATACAAAATGCACTAGTGCAATCTCTTGGTCAAGACATGTCAATTTGAGAACTACATCTCGACCTTTTACGGTGGTTTGTTCAATTCTGTCGTGAATTTGTAAATTTAGTTACAAGGAACTGTTAATGTGATCTTCAGTGATCTTGTATCACCACATTAACTACAGTGTAACACATACTATATTGAACGGTTTGCAATAAACATTTAACATCCATTCATATTTAAAACAATAGTAGTAAAAGATTTATTCTCATAAATAAATATTTAATACATAAGTTATACAAAGTAAAAACATACTTTCACGTATAATCCCAACATCTTTAACACTAGTCAAATAGACAAAGTAGATGATTAAGGAGATGTCACCTTGTATAAATACCCCGTAATTTCAACAATCAAACGTATACAGATAAAATTCCAAATACTACTTATAATAGCGTAATCAAATCCTTATTCAATTTCATCCGATTCTTCCCATAAATACAATCACATGCCTTGTTCGATGATCCTATCATAGATCAAACAACCACTAATCCTTAATTAGCAAAGGGATCATCAATACCATTGAGCCTATGGTAATTATTAAATAAACCCACTTCCAGTTAATTAAACACATTCACGCCGCAATGTGTGTAATCCACTATTTGTATGAATTCAATTTCACACATAAATAAGCTTCATTTTATACGTACGCCTTATACTTTTATCAACATATACAAAGATACCCATTAATTATTTTAAAAGTTACATCCTATAAATTATTGAAACAACTTATAAGATAATAAGATACCATAGAGCTTATAAGATATTTCAAATGGGCAATGCTATTCACCCACAAAAAAAAAACTTTGTTCACCCACCACTATTTTTTAATAAGAATATATTTAATAAAAATTACTAATATACCCTTCATTAAAAATTAACATTAAATTTATTAAACGCTCACGCTTTCAACATTCTGCTCAAAATCCCAGAATTCACGCATTTTTTTTCTATTTTTTTACATACACAATTACACCATTAAAAAAAGGAAAAAAAAGGTATGATTATGAAAAATATAAACTATAAAGACACAATTTAATGAGATTAAATTGGAACACCATAAAAAAAAAATAAAGAAGAAATAAAGAAAGAAAATGAGGTTGGTGATGGTGGTTTGTTGGGTCGGCACTGTAAAAAAAAAGGTGTTGGTGTGCTATTTTTTTTAATTTCAAATTGGTGGATATGCATATCTAGTGAATGATCTAATTATTAAATTAAGGTTATAGTAGTAAATTTTAAGGGGGTATATTAAGCAAAATAAAAAAATAAGTAAAATATATAAAGAGTTAACTTAGTAGTGGATGAACAAAATATTTTTGTGGGTGTTAATAGCCTCGCCCATTTCAAATAAACTTTAGTCATACTAGTTCTAGCACTCATTATCTATCGTTCAAATATTCATATATTCATATTTATTCACATTCTGCTTTAATTAATTTACAATTTTATTACAACCTTAAAATGGAAATTATTTTAAATTAAATAAACATAATAATTCTTCATTACATATACAAACTTATTAAAACTACCCATCTTATTTTTTAAATGTCCCGCATTGATTTTTTTTTTTTTTTTTTATCTAAAGAGTCTCACTACTTAAACCCCAAAATTTTCTAAACTTAACTCATCATTCTAAAGACAATAATAGACATATATAAAATAACCAAGTAATCCTTGTATAAACAAAGATAAATTATCTTCTAAATTTTGTTGACTTTGACTTTAGTTTTTTAAATTATTTAATTTTAAAATTAGTACATTAAATTAAAATTGATAATTTTTTATTTTTCTTTAAAATATTTGAAAAATCTAAAAAAAGTTAGAATTAAATCTAAAAAATATTTACAAAAATCGGATAAATATTTAAATAATAAAATTATATGAAAATTAGAAATTCAATTAAAAAAATACTTTATAATATGAAAAAATTAATTTTTTTAAAAATAAATTAATTATATCTTCCAAGTAATTCAATTAAAAATAGAATCCAATTTTAATTTTTTAAAAGAAAAATAACTAAATAAAAAAAAATCTTCAAAACTAAATAAAAATTGATTAATTTTTAAGTTAAATATTTACAATGATGGAATTGACTTTTATAAAATATATTTCTGATTTTATTTGACTTTAACCTTTTATTTTTTATGTTTTTTAATTTTTATTTAATTTCTAAAAGATTTATTTTATTTTCTTAATTATTAAAAAAATTATCTAGTTTTTTTATTTTTCAGATTTATATTGTAATTAATTTTTTTCAATTTAATTTATTTTTTGAAACATTATTTATATTATGTTTTCTTTTTAAAATATTTTATAGGATTTTATTTTATTAATTAATTTTAGTAATTTATATATTTTAAAAAATTGATTTTTTTTATAATACTTTTCAATAATATATTTAATTTTTTAAGATTATTTTTATCAAATTTCGATCAAAAGTTAAAGAATAAGAAAGAATAAATATTATTTTCTTGAGAATATAGACAATTATTATAAGCATATAAAAATAGGAAAATGTTATTTTTTATTTTGATAATGTAGAGATATTATAAGAATAAATTAAGGTATGTTTAGTAATTCATGTTAATTTTTAAATTTTATTGAAGTATGTTTAGTAGGTGGGGTGCGTTTAGAGGATTTTGGGTTTTGAGTAGTGGGACTCTTATCTAAATTGTTATGAGAAAACGATCATGAAATATTCAAAATAGAACCCGCTTCAATGATTTTCCTATTTTCAGATATCTATTACACGTGCTTAACATCCGCCATAATTAACAATAATAATACTCCAAGGACTAATTAGCATTACCCTAAAAAATAATCAGTAATATCCCAATTTTTTTAATTATATATTTTTAATTAAAAATGTTAAAATTGAACTTAAAATTCAAGTGTATAGTATGCACTTGGATACATGTTAGAATTTATGATAAATAATTAATAAATTACTCCATTAATTCAATTAAGTTAAAAAAAAAAAAGATTTTATCTTATCCCATTTGTTCCATAGCAATTTGCACACTTGTCTTATTTAAATATTTCATAAAAATTTGCACACTACCAAAAAATAAACATTGATTTGGGTGCACAATTACAACAATATGCACATATCTACCCACATAAATATCACAAGTCCATCAGCGGACACAAATTTATATACCCACCGCGAATGTGTTAATGACACATAACACTTGTCTTATTTATATGTTTCATAAGAATTTGCACATTATAAAAAAATAAACATTGATTTGTGTGCACAATTACTACAATATGCATATATAAATTTGTGTTCACCGGTGAACATGTGATCAATTCCGTATTTACCCACATGACACCATTTTATTAAAAAACATATATATTTTTTTAATAAAAAATGTACATCATTTAGGCTATGTTCTTTTTCTGTTTTAAAAATCCAACCGATATAACACTCATTTTTTTTTTTGATCGGTAAATGTTAGTTGTTAGTAGTTAGATTAGTTCACCAAGTCTCCATACACTCCCAGAAATCTCCAAGCCTACCTTATAACTCCCTCCCAATTCGTTCCCAAAGGGAATCGAACCCAAGTCACTCACTAGAGTGAGGAACCCGGTGACCAGGTGGGCTAAGCCACCTGGTTGATATAACACTCATTTACTTTTACATCATAAAGTTAAAACTCATCCTACTTAAAATCTAAAAAGAATACGGACTTACTAGTTTTCAATAAGGTTGTGTTTGGATGGAGGAAATTGAGGTCATGGATTTTAAATCCACACCTAAATTCACTTCACTTGTTTGGATAAAATATTTAAATTGATAAATTTCAAATACTTAACTTTATTTCTAATGCTACATTTGAGAAATTTTAAATACTTTCATTTTAAATACATGAATTCTTATCTCCATTCATTTTAAAATCCCATAGATTTCAGATGGCTTCATTCATTTACAACTTTTACTATTTTTAAAAGTTACTGAACCGAAAAAAATAAATAAAAAAACATCACCTTAAACTTTAAATGGTTGTGGGTGGGAATAATTAAGAAAGACCGCTAAAATTGAAGAAATGAGATTATCCCAAAAAAAGAAAAAGAAAAAAGGCGGTGAAGCGTGATTTGCATCGGAAAAAGGGAGTATGGAAGGAGTCAAAGAGAAAGCGCGTGTGGTGAGAAATTTAGGTTGGGGGAAGAAAGAAACAAGAAAGGACACATCAAAGCACGTGGGGATGGCCAAGGGTAGGAGCGCGTCTGCAGCCACTACCCGTGGAGATTGTGTATATATATATATATATATATGTGAGAGCGGCGACGTGTCGTAAAGGAGGGACAGAAATGGAAGCGCCGCCTGGGTCGGCACGTGGGGACCGCCACCCCCAACTGCTCAGAAATTGCGTAATTATTCGCCACGTCTCACGTGCAAAGCAGCCGTGCCGTCATCCCCACTCTCCAGTCCTCCCCCATAACACAACCAAAAGTATCAAGGGGCGGCTGCCCTGCCACCTCC
Organism: Ballota nigra; assembly: GCA_947034835.1. Lineage (NCBI taxonomy): Eukaryota > Viridiplantae > Streptophyta > Magnoliopsida > Lamiales > Lamiaceae > Ballota > Ballota nigra. Next base: position 19,555,787 of record OX344730.1, read on the forward strand.
CACTTTTTTTTTTTTTTTTTTTTAAGACACTAATTAGTTTTTTATTACCCATACCATATGTTGTGTTGACTTGGTCCTACCATGCCCATTGGACAGGGGTAAAAATTGGATTTGGGTTGAGATTTAGTGGGGAGGTGTTTGATAAAAAAATTACTCATACCATACCAATGTATTCAAATTTGGGAAGCTATTTATTAAGCATTTGGTTTTCTTTATTAATTACGAATGCAGTATTGATTACCATGTACTCCCTTCATTTTAAATAAATTCTTTTTAATTTCTTCACATATATTAAAAATTTAAAACACTTACTAATATATATCATAATTATCTCTATACAATTTTCTTTTTATAAATTAATTTTATTTATTCAAAACAAACTATAGACTACTTTATATGCATTGAAAAGTGTTTCAAAACCTAAAATATTATTTATTTTGCTAAAAATGCAAAATGCTAAAATGACATTTATTTTGAAATGAAGATAGTATTATGAGGGGCCGTTTGGTTTGAGGGATTGTCTGAGATTGTCTTTATAATCCCAGATAATTTCGTGCTTGGTTTAAGGGATTACACAGGACCATGGTCCTGGATAGACTAGAACGACTATCTTTTGTATAATTCGATCCAGAAAATTTGGTTATAGTCTATCTATTTTTCGATAGTCGTTCTAATCCAATCTTAGCCCGTAAATCAAATGTCCCCTGAGTGTATTATTGAAAAAATTTATATGGATAAATTTTTTATATACTCTAATACTCCTTTCAATTCATTTTAATTATTTATTTCTCCATAAAATTTTTTCCTTTTCCAAAATAGTAAAAAGTAAACAACCTTTTAAGTGTACCCCTTAAAAAGCTGAAATAACTCTTTTATCTTTATTAAAAAAACAACTTTATACCTACAAATATTAATAAATAATTTTTTTATTAAAACTTGTGCTATTTTATTTGGAGCAACCTTGGAGAGAGTATTATGAATCATGTGTTCATGGGTCCCTATCCAACCAAATTATAATATTATCAAAATATTAGGGTGATACCATTTCACATAACAAGACTCTCTTTTACGTTAATATTTTTTTGTTAAATTAAGTACTTTATTATATATATATATATATATATATATACACACCACTATACTTATGTAGGGTGATGCCAAATGGACAGACTCAGCCAAGGGCATAAACCAAAAAGTAATAATTAAATGTTAATTATATTAGATAATTACTATCAGTTTTAGGCGCCTAATTTCCCTCCATCCTCTAACTTCCCTTCCTATTTTCCCCCCATCCATTCCCTCCACTCCAATATGCATGCACCATTATTTTGTTTCTCCCAAAGTGATCTTTGACATTCTCAAAATATAATTAATGACAGAATTACTCTTTCATTATCAAACAACTATTTTTCAAAAAAAAAAAAAAAAGAAGAAAAATCAGCAAATTATCTCTTTATTTAATCTCATTATTCAAACGATTATTTAGTCTCATTTAGTCGAATTACTCCCTATTTAGTCTCATTACTAGTGTAAAACCTTTATTGGTACAAAATTTGTGTGTTACAATATAAAACAAAGTTTAAATATTAATATTTTGAAGTAATACTTAATAAATTCATTATGCATTAAAATACAATATAAATTTTTTATATTTTAAATGTGTATATGATGAATTTAATTTATAAATGTTAGATAATGTATGACATGTAACTTTTAACTAATTATATATTGCAAATATATTTCAAAGAGATTTAAATAATGAATTTATAATTTAAAATATTGAGAAGCCCACTTTTGTTGATGCAGCCATAATTCAATATAAGAACTTGAACAAATAAAAAAATATTGTGTTCAAAATGATTTATTTAAGCGGGACAGATTTTTGGCGGTAATGAACATAAATGTAGAGATAAGGGACGTGTATGAGAAGTTCTGAGAAGTTTTTGATAAAATTAAATTGAAAAGGCTAACTTAAAAATGTGGACTCACTAAAATGCACGATTTTTTGGAAATAAAATATATTACTAATAATTTTATTACTTAATAGTAATACTAGCAAACTAGAATAATAATACTAGCAATACATTGAAAAAACTATTAATAATAGATTGAAAAACTCTTAGTAATACTTATAAATACTATTAGTAATACATTGAAAAACTATTAGTAATAGATTGAAAAACTCTCAGTAGTACTTATAAACACTATTAGTAATACATCGAAAAATTATTAGTAATAGATTGAAAAACTCTTAGTAATACGTATAAACACTATTAGTAATACATTGAAAAACTATTAGTAATAGATTGAAAAACTCTTAGTAGTACTTATAAACACTATTAGTAATACATTGAAAAACTATTAATAATAAATTGAAAAACTCTTAATAATACTTATAAACACTATTAGTAATACATTGAAAAACTATTAGTAATACATTGAAAAACTCTTAGTAATACTTATAAACACTACTAGTAATACATTGAAAAACTATTAGTAATACATTGAAAAACTATTAGTAATAGATTGAAAAACTCTTAGTAATACTTATAAACACTATTAGCAATACATTGAAAAACTATTAGTAATAAATTGAAAAACTCTTAGTAATACTTATAAACACTATTAGTAATACATTGAAAAACTATTAGTAATACATTGAAAAACTCTTATAAACCCTAAACCCTAACACTAAACCCCTAACCCTAAACCATAAACCCTAAACCCTAACACTATTAGTAATACATTGAAAAACTCTTAGTAATACTTATAAATGCTATTAGTAATACATTGAAAAACTATTAGTAATAGATTGAAAAACTATTAGTAATAGATTGAAAAACTCTTAGTAATACTTATAAACACTATTAGTAATACATTGAAAAACTATTAGTAAAAACTCTTAGTAATACTTATAAACACTATTAGTAATACATTGAAAAACTATTACTAATAGATTGAAAAACTCTTAGTAATACTTATAAACACTATTAGTAATACATTGAAAAACTATTAGTAATACATTGAAAAACTATTAGTAATACATTGAAAAACTCTTAGTAATACTTATAAACACTATTAGTAATACATTGAATAACTCTTAGTAATACTTATAAACACTATTAGTAATACATTGAAAAACTCTTAGTACATTGAAAATCTCTTATAAACCCTAAATCCTAACATTAAACCCCTAATCCTAAACCCTAAACCCTAACACTAAACCCCTAACCCTAAACCCTAACACTATTAGTAATACATTGAAAAACTATTAGTAATAGATTGAAAAACTCTTAGTAATACTTATAAACACTATTAGTAATACATTGAAAAACTATTAGTAATACTTATAAACACTATTAGTAATACATTGAGAAACTATTAGTAATACATTGAAAAACTCTTGGTAATACTTATAAACATTATTAGTAATACATTGAAAAACTATTAGTAATAGATGGTTACATTGGGATGTGATTGGTGGTTGTTAGAACTTTTGAAATATTATCTATATGGCCCTTAGGCCTTAAGATTTTTTTTTATATGTACCAATGGCCGAGAGCTAAATTTTCACTATTAATGGTATAATATAAATTTTATTAAAGCTTTATTTACATTTTTGAAACATATCATACAAATTGAAATCTAAAAGTTTATCCACCAAGTCATCAAATATGTGCGTATATATTTCAATTTTGATATGGATGCACCTATTTTATAGGAAATTTGTTACATATAAATTCTAATGAATTTAAAAATTGGTACGGTATAAGACATTTAGGGTGTGTTTACTTTTAAAATAAGGATTAAATGAGATATAATATAATTAATAAAATTAATATAAAATTAAAAGATAGCAAATGTATGATTTATCTCAATAAAAACTTCAGCGGTAAGTTTGAATTATTTAAGGGGAATTTTCTTGTATTATATATAAAATTATTAATATAAATGATGAAGTAGCAATAATTAATAAGACATATATATAAATAGGCAGAATGTAAAAATTGTAGTAGATGCTGGTGGTGGGGATGAAATGGACGGTTGAAATGATTAAAATGGATGACTGTGAGATGCATGACATATAGTGTAGGACTTAGTCAATTAAGAGTTAAAATGAAAAAAAAAAAATGGACAATTAAAAATAGCAACATTAAGGGTTTAGTGGGGTTGTATATATGTGTGTGATTTATTGTGTTGGACTTAGTCAATTTAAATCAATTTTGAAAATTGTACAACTTTAATTTTATTTAATCAAATTTAAAACAAATTAGGATTGAATATCAAGCTTTAATTTCGAACTCATTTTTTAATCAACTTTTTCTATTCTATTCCAAATTTTATTTTAAATAAAATTCAATTATATTAATAAATTATATTAACTTTTCCTACTTTATTGGTTCGGTTAGTATATAAATATTATTGAAATATTAATTGGTACGGTTAGTATATTGACTTTATTGGTACGGTTAGTATATAAACTTTATTGAAATACTAATAAAGAAATTTTAATTAACTTTTGCTTATTGGTACGATTAGTATAGTTCAATACTGATACTTCTCTCTTTTAATTAAAATAACTCATTATAATATATGTCATATATTTGTGTGAATATATTCAAACACAAAATCAAATATGTTGTTGTAAATCTAGAAGATTTATTATTCCAAATCTAGAAGATTTGATGTGGACATTACTAATGGACCAATAACCCAATGGGCTTCATATCTTAGACTAGGATTTTATTCTTATAAATAGACTGTTGTACTCATAATTGTAATTACTCATACACAAGAACATTAGTGAAACTCCTGGCTTGGCTCGCCCCCAGACGTAGTCGTTCCCGACGAATTGGGTGAACAAATCTCGTCTTTTATTCTACGCATTTATTTACAACACGTTATCAGCACGAGACTCTGACCGAGATTAAACGGTACGCCCTAAAATTAATTCTCTACAAATCATATGAATTAGTCCCCGTACCGAATTATTTGATCCATGCGTTACATGATTTATATGCTCTAGAATTATTAATTTGATTTGTTCTTATAATTAATTGAATCAAAATCGTGTTTCGAATTGTATTAATTTCAAATTGAGAATCGAACGAGCAAGGCCGCCGCCCGAAGACGAACGACCGCCGCCCGCCAGCAGCTGCCGCGGCCCAGCGCGACGCCCGCGGCCCAGCAGCCACCACCGCCCAGCGCGACGCCCGCGGCCCAGCAGCCGCCGCCAGCGCGGTGCTCCCCGTGCGCCATCCGCACGACGCTACCCGTTGTGCTGCCGGTCGCCCCTCCGCGCGCCTCCGTGCGCGGCGTCTAGGCGGCGCAAGCCCTCCGCACGTGGCGCCATTCTCCCCGGAATTTTGTGAAATCCTAATCTAATTTCAGTTTTATTTTAGGATAATACAAAATTCTAATTAATTTATGTTTAAAAATCCTAAAAATATTTCGTTAAATTTCATTAATATACATGAAATATTTAGCCTCATGAATATGCATGTTTATTAAGTCGTAAATTTTCCTTGAAATTATTTTCATGTGATTATCGTTCATATTAAATTATTTTGCATGTATCTATGATTTAATTATCTTACGTGCATTATTTTTTTCACGCACATAGTTTATTTCTTTATAGTCCGCATATTATGCACGGGTAGGCGGCGCCCGGTACTTGACGGACCGTAATTTATGTTTTGGGTAGACGACGTCCAATTCTTGGCTCTATGTGCTCTAGAATAATTAAATAAATCCTCATTTCTCCGTTGTCAATAAATTTTGTCAAGCCCCTTACCATGTCACTTTATTAATTGTAGTGAATTATGTCTGAAATCACTATGAAAGAATTCAATGAGCTCGCTCTCGATGGTAACAACTACCCGACATGGATGCTAGATGTCGAGATCCATCTAGCCTCGAATAGTTTGAGCGAAACCATTATCGAAGGTTCAAAATCCACTAACGCCCAGAAGGCGAAAGCGTTGATTTTCCTTAGGAACCATATGAATAAGGGTCTGAAATATGAATACCTCACTCAAAGGGATCCCGGAATGATGTGGAAGTCCCTGAAGGACCGTTTCCAACAACAAAGTGACATACTCCTCCCTTCGGCACAATACGAATGGTTGAACATCCGTTACCAAGACCTTAGGTCTATAACAGAGTACAACTCTGCTTTGCAGCGTATTGTAGCCAACTTGATCCAGAACTCTGTATCAATATTCCACGCTAGCAACCTAGTACTCCAGCAACAGTATAGGGCCAAACATGCGATTGGGCGCAACCGTGGAAGGGGGAGATTGAGTAAGAAGTTATGGACTAAAGGATGAGGTCGTAGTTCATTGGTGGTCACAGAACCTGAAATTTCACTCCACGAAAACCTAGCTCTCAAGGCATGATTGAGCAGTCCTGCTATAAACGCGGATGCAAAGGCCATTGGTCACGCATGTATCGTACTCCCAAACACTTGGTTGAGGTTTATCTAATAATGCAAAAGGACGACAAGGGGAAGGCTCACATGGTTGAACCTCAAGATGACAGTCTGCCTGAAGCAGAATTTGACCAAGACAACGATGATCTCTTGAGCACGTAGCTCGAAATTTATGAGACAATGAGTGATTTGCACATTTGATTATTCTAGTACTTTATTTTTTAATAAGACAATTTTATGTTTTTGGATCCTTTCTTTCAGATACTTTGTTTTATTTTATGGATGATACTATTATTTTAGCTTTGATGTATTTACCTTAAATAGCTGTCCATTACATTTATTTGGATATTGTTGTTCTCATTTATGGCTTGTAAACATATCAGCTATTAGGTTTGGACAATTTTCTCTTGCATGATGGACGCACATAGTGATTTATGTTTGGTAGATAGCGCCACCACACATACAATCCTAAAAGATAGGAAATATTTTCATAACTTGATAGAACGTAAGTGGAGTATAACTACAATAGTCAATGACAGTACGTTGATAGTGGGTTCCGGAAGAGCTTCCATTGTCCTCTCCATGGGTACCGAACTCATAATCGATAATGCTTTATTGTTTCCACAATCTAAGCATACCCTACTCAGTTTTAGAGACATTAGAATAAACGGATATCACATTGAAACTGAAACTAAGAACAATAACGAATACCTTTTGATGACTACTACTCGAGGTAATCGTAAACAAGTTATAGAAAAACTTCCTTCCTTCTCCTCCGGATTGTACTATTCCTACATCCGGCCGTCTAGTTCCCATCTAGCTATGAGTATGAAATTCCATGACCCAAATTCTTTTAAATTGTGGCATCAACGATTAGGTCATCCAGGACAAACTATGATACGTAGGATTCTATTTAATTCAACTGGTCATAATATTTTGAATAATAGAATCCCTCATATTGATGAATTTATTTGTGATGCATGTTCTAAGGGTAAGTTGATAGTACGCCCGTCGCACACTAAGGTTGGACTAGAGTCTCCGGTTTTCCTTGAGCGAATTCAAGGAGACATTTACGGACCGATTCTCCTAGCATCAGGACCATTTCGTTATTTCATGGTCCTTATTGATGCCTCCACTAGGTGGACATATGTCTGTTTGCTGTCCACCCGCAATCAAGCTTTTGCGAAGCTCATTGCAAAAACTATCGAGTTAGAGCTCAATTCCAAGATTATCCAATCAAATCGATTCGCATGGATAATGCAGCTGAGTTCAGCTCAAAGGCCTTTACAGATTACTGTATGGCCCTGGGAATTAAAGTGGAGCATTCGGTCACCTACGTCTATACCTAAAATGGTCTTGCTGAGGCGCTAATAAAACGTATCAAAATTATCGCGAGACCATTGCTTATGAACTCCAAACTACCCACCTCATGCTGGGGGCATGCAGTCCTACATGCATCGTACTTAATCCAAATCCATCCAACTGCATATAATGATCATTCTCTCCTACAGTTAATGCGTGGAAAAGAACCTAGCATTTCCCATCTGTGTATTTTCGGATGTGCGGTATATGTTCCGATAACATTACCAAAGCGGACCTCTATGGACCCACAAAGGAAACTCAGTATTTACGTCGGATTTGACTCTCCATCCATCATGAAATACCTCGAGCCTTTGTTCGGGGATCAATTAACGGCCCGGTTCGATGATTGCACGTTCGATGAAGATTACTTCCCGGCAATAGGGGGAGATCCGAATTCAAAATTGAATGAATGCAGGGAGCTTACATGGAACGTAAGCAATCTTCAGTATCTAGATCCACACACTAATCAATCTGAACTAGCAGTTCAGAAGATTATTAACTTGCAAAATCTAGCAAATAATATGCCAGACGCGTTCACTGACCATAGAGTTGTAACTAAATCGCATATACCTGCAGTAAATGCTCCCCAAAGGGTTGAGGTCCCAAGAAAAACAAGTACTCATTCCCCCACGCGCCAGAAGCACAAAGGACCCTCAAGAGATAGTAATACACCTAAACGAAAGGCTAGCCAATCTGGTCAGTCGAATGTAAAATCTCTAGAAGAGATTCGTCTAGATAACTCAAAGTCTCTAGGAGACGAGCGTCCTAGTGATGAAGCACGTGTACAAAATATTCAATGCACTAGGACCATGGAACGACCAGACCCAAATACAATGGGAAATGAGAAAGGTCTGGTTGTCGTAAACGTCGAAGTCTCTGTGAATTTCACAGATACGGGAGAAACATATATTAGAAATATTATTTTCATCGACGACACATTTGCAGCGTCAATTGCTCTTTCCATTATAAATGATCTAGATCCAGAACCCAAAACAATCGCCGAGTGCTGGAAGCGCTCCGATTGGGTTACATGGAAAGGGGCAATTGAAGCAGAGCTCACATCGCTTAACAAAAGACAAGTATTTGGCTCTATCGTTCGTACACCCACGCGCGCTATCCCCGTAGGATATAAATGGGTATTTGTACAAAAACGAAATGAGAACAATACTGTGGAGAGGTATAAAGCGAGGCTTGTAGCTCAAGGGTTTTCGCAGAGACCCAGGATTGATATCGATCAAACCTATTCTCCCGTCATGGACTCAATAACGTTCCGCTACTTGATATATTTGGCAGTTAAAATGAATCTCCAAATGAGATTAATGGATGTAGTAAACGCGTACTTATACGGATCACTTGATGCCGACATTTTCATGAAAATTCCCGATGGATTTGACATTCTGATTAGGCGTGAAATTGTTATGTTTTGATGCCCGATTTGCTCATGTTTTGAGTGTTTTCGATTAGTGTTTGGAGTCAAATGAGTATCATTTTTATAAACTTATTAATTTGTCTCTTTGGTTTTCATAGATGGATAGAGGGCGAAAAGAGGAGTTCGTAGGACTTTGAATCGGCCAAAACGGACTCCCGGTTGAGGAGATATGAAGATTTTACGAACAAGTGCACAGCAGCCGAAGACCGCTCGAGCGTGTTGCTCGAATGACCGAAAAATGGCAGAAAAGTTTCGCCGCTCGACCAGCTCGAGCGGGAGCGCTCGAGCACCTGTTTCATTCGACCTATATGCTCGAATGGGGCCGCTCGAGCGTGTTTTTGCTCGAGCACTTCCATATTTTGGCCTCCGGATGCGTTTTTTCGGCCCATTTCGACCCGGTGCCTATATATACCTCTTCCAAACACGTTTTGAAGGATACCCGGACTTTTAGAAATCACTTTAGATTTAGTTTTTAGAGAGAGGAAGAGGAGAAGAACGAGCAAGCTTTACTTTTACGTTGTTGAGGTTTTTCATACGAATTCTTAGTTTCTTTTCGTTTCTTAGTTTCTTTTCATTAGCTTGATTACTTTAAACGCTTTGAACGTCGTTTTAGTTAATTAAATTTCAGTTCTTAGAATTATTTTCTTTTAAAACCCTAGTTCATGTTTCTTATTTTCTTCGTTCAATTCATTATGTTTATGTTCGTTGTTTCTTCTATTGCTTTTATTTTTGTTATAACCATGTCCGGCTAAAACCCTTGCATGCTTAGGGTAGGATGAACTCGTAGAAGTAGGATGTGGGTACGTAATTAGAGTAACTCGTGACGTTAGATTTTAATTCTCTTGGTTAATGAATTCTTATAATTAATCTGAACTATACCTTTGAATTTAGTACGAAAGTGTTAGAGAGAGGACGACCGCATCACTCAATAACAATTAGTAGTCTTAACGAGAGGGTTTAGGAAAGGTTAATTCATCTACCGGTTTAGCGAAGGAGGACGACCGCATCACCTTAGTTAGATTAGGGTCTCATTAATTGAGCACAATCCATTAACTTGTTAGTGGATTAGTGAAGTCGAGTGTTAGGGTAAAGTATTAGGGTTTAGAATCTTGAGCTTTCACCTTGCATTCTTAGACTTAGGTTAATTCTTGTGTGTCACAGTTATTTTGATAATGTACCCGCTCCGTTAGTATACGTAGGGATTCCTATCCTGAGCATCACCATCTCTTATTTGAATCCAACCCTTAGTTAATTCGTCTGCTTTTGTATTTTAGTTTAATTAGTTTATTTTAGTTTTAATTAATCTTTCTAAAAAATCCAAAAACATACACTCATATTAACTACGACGCGTAGATCTTCAGGGATCTATTCGCATATACACCATCCCTTGGGTTCGATACTACTTGGTCATTATACTTACTCTTACTACAGTGAACCCGTCCGCTTGCGGGTGAGCGACTAGTAGAAGTTAGTAAAATCGCTTCAAGTCAATGGCGTCGTTGCCGGGGATGGCGTTGTATGCTTTTGAATAGGACTTGTAGATAGCTTAGTAGTTAGTAGTGGGTGATTTATTTTCTGTTTTTATTTTTATTTGTATTCAATCGGCAGTTGCGTTTTGACCCTTCTGCTAGTGTGTCAGGTTTATGAAAACACGCTCACAAAGCAATACGAGCGAAGAGAGAATACCGTTGGACCCTGAGACAATAGCCAGAAGGAACCGAGCCTTCTTGAGAAGGATGAACGCTGCCGACTTAGGAAAGGAACCAATGGATATCAATAATGAGTTGGACGATGCTGCCAACGATTTCAATCAGGCAGTAGACCGAGTTGAAGGCACTGGAGTTAGTGGTAGCCAGAATCAAATTCCATTAGGGGATAGCCAGAGCCTAAACCCGGATACACAAAACGTAGGGAATCCAGCTCAGAACCTTGTCCATAATCCTCATAACAACCCTGCTTACCCACAAAACCCAAATAACCCTTTTAACAACCCAGTATACCAACATTACCCATACCCACCTTATCCTTACCCACCATATCCATATCATCCACCACCAGTCTATAATCAACCACCTGTTTACCCACCACCACCCCAACAAGTACCAGTACCTGCTGCTAATCCTCACCACGTTCTTCAGAACATAGATCACAATATGGCTATTCGAGGGAGGTTTGCAGCGCAGCCACAATGGTACTATGATGGAGTGGCTTTGCCTCCTGTTGAGGCAAACAACTTCTCGATATCCCCGGGGATTTTAAAGTTGCTTACCGAGAATCAGTTCAAGGGGGTGATCGGGAAGGAGAATCCTCATACACATCTGAGGAGTTTTCTCACGATAGCCTCAACATTTAATTACAATGGCATCTCTGAAGATGCCAAGAGGCTTAGGCTGTTCCCTTTCTCATTAACGGGAATAGCCAAGGAGTGGTACAATAACACGCTTCCTCGGGTAGGTGTAACCACTTGGGCCAAGCTCGAGCGTCTGTTCCTCGAGCGATTCTACCCTCCATCTAGGACGATCAAGGCTAGAATTGAGATCTCGTCCTTTCGCCAGAAGTCCGGAGAGGATTTATGCCAAGCGTGGGAGAGATACTCAAATATGCTGATTGAGTGCCCGCAGCACGGGTACAATGAGGGGGATATTATGGCATTCTTCTATAGTGGTGCCAACAAGGCGGGGCAAGACCATTTAGACGCCTGTGCGGGCGGAGCATTCTTGAACCAAGGCATAGAGAGGTGTAGGGAGATCATGGACAACATTGTCACGAATGCCGGTGCTTGGGGTGTGGATGTAGATTTTCAGAGGGTGCATCAGGTTGAAGAGGGAGAAGGAACGAGAAGGCTATTGATGGCCATGATGGAGAAGATAAACAACCTCGAGTTGGGGAAGAATTTGGTTGGAGAGCATGCAGTAGAGAATGAGAGAGTAGACCCACCAAGTGGGCAGCAAGAGGTAGTCAATTACATGGGAGGTCCGTATTACAATCAACATGTCTACCAAGGTGGAAATCAGTATGGAAGGCCTTCTTATGGCCAACCATTTGTACTTCCAGGCCCTCAGCCACCTCAAAATCAATGGAGGAACACAGAAGGAGTTCAAGGAGGCCAGCAACCTCCTCAAAACACATGGAGGAAGAATGATAATTTTTCTTATGCTAATCCAAAAGCTGGTATTACTGTGCCTGCAGGTGTTGATCCGGGGTCTAAACCTCCTGGAGGAGAAGGCGGTGCATCAACCGAGGAGATGTTGAGAGCCATTCTTCAGAAGGTGGAGGAGGGAAGCAAGCGGTTGTCATCCTTGGAGTATGATGTGAAGGAGTTGCATAAGAAGGGTGATCAACGTGATCAAGAGCTCCAGAAGATGAATGTTGAGTGGACTAGAACTCAACAAGAGAACAATCGAAGGTTCACTTCTTTAGAGTTCCAGATGAGCCAGATTGCAAAGTCAGTGAATAGAATGCCGGAGGGGAACTCGAAAGAGCAGTGCAAGGCGATCCAGCTAAGAAGTGGAACCAACTATGAAGGTCCTCAGATGCCTGCTGATTCTGAGACGCCTCAAGTTGAGAAGGGGATTGAAAGTGAAGGGATTGGGAAGCATAAAGATATGGATGAGTCCCAGAAGGGAAAGGAAAGTGAGGAGGTTGAGAGAGTTCCAAAGTGGAAGAAGGCAAAGGAAGCAAGGGATAAAGTGAAAGAAACAGAAAGAGATGAATGTGGGGTACCCAAATCTGTGATACCAGTCCCGTATCCACAACGCTTCATGAAAAAGAAGCTTGATGAAAAGTTTGCTAAATTTCTTGATGTTTTTAAACAACTTCACATTAACATTCCTTTTTATGATGCTTTGGAACAGATGCCGCACTATGCGAAGTTTTTGAAGGACTTGATCGTGAAAAGACGGCGAGTGGATGAGCCGAAGTTGGTGCAGCTGAACCACGAGGTGAGTGCATTAGTGCACAAGGCGCTCCCACCGAAGCTGAAGGATCCCGGGAGCTTCACGATCTTATGTGACATTGGGAACGGGATCAAGAAGGGAGCGTTTTGCGACCTCGGGGCGAGCATTAATTTGATGCCACTGTCGCTTTTCAAGAAGTTGGAAGGTGTTGAACTTCAACCCACAATGATGACGCTTCAACTTGCCGACCGGTCTATTACGAGACCTCAAGGTGTGGTTGAAGACGTCCTAGTGAGAGTTGGAGATCACATTTTTCCAGCCGACTTTGTAGTGCTAGAGATGGAGGAAAATGAGCACGTGCCCCTGATCTTGGGAAGACCATTTTTAGCTACGGCGGGGATGGTGCTAGACGTGGAAAATGGGAAGATTACGTTGAAGGTAGATGATCAAGAAGTGAAGATCTCCCTATATGAAGCCATGAAGCACCCGAAGGAGGACGAGAGCTTGTATTGCATGGATGCAATTGATCCTCGTGTTGAAGACACGCCTCCTATCCCTAATCTTTCTCATACTCATGATTTTGTTAGTCCTTCACTTGACTATTTAACCCATGAGCATTATGATCTTGATTATTTTGATAGGGATAAAGTGAAGAAGTTGAAGGATGAAGAGGTGAGGAAAGTGGACGTGGTCCAGTTAGAAGGGAAATGAGGAGTTAAGAAGAAGAAGTCAAAATTCAAGAAATTGTTTAGTAAGACTCTTCCAGATAAAGGTGAGAAGGAGTTGAGACCTATACCACTTGAGGTGGGGAAGGAAGCAAAAGGGCTCATGATGGTGGGGCATCAAGGAAAGGAGTTCAAATACCACTCTTATGAGAGTGGGGGAGGTAAATTTGAGTATGATGTCCCATAAGCTCCTTTGAGCTTGGTCCGGCATGAGGACCTTAAAAATAGCGCTGAATGGGAGGCAACCCATTTTTATTTGCTTTCATTTATTTTTAGTGTCTTTTTATATTATTAGGGAGTATTTTGAGTCGTATGTTTAACCTCGTACTTGAGAGTTTTATTTTGTAGGCTTGTCTCTAAAGGAGTAAAGGTATCATGGAGTTATTCAGATTGAAGGAACCAACTTGAGACAAGGGAATGTGCAAAGCTATTGAGAGAAATTGAATTATTTGGTTGAGGTAACCCACAACCCCAAACTTAGACCTCTAGCAAGGTCGAAGTTTGGGGGGGGGGGGGTGGAGTTTTTTATTTGTTTTATGATTACATTGCACATGCATGCATGCCCTTATCTTTGAGTTGAGTTTGATTGATTATTGGTTTGTTGAGATACTCCTTGGGGTAATTTTGGTTAGACTCGCTAGTGCATATTTCATGCCTATCAACCATCTTATGCTTGTTGATTGCTATCTTTGAGTATGATTTGATGAGTAGGGTGAATTGTGAAGTTGAGTTAAGAATTCTTTTGTGTGAGTGTTTGAGTTTGAGCTGATTTGAGAAAGAACTTGTATGCTTGTGAAGTTTTCTTTTGAGTACTTGTGTGATGAGAGTGAGAATGCACTAGGACTAGCATGGATGTGAAAGCCGTGAGCTTTTGAGCCTTATGAGATTTTGATGCATTAATCAATCTCTTCGTTTGTGAGTGAATCATCACCTTAGAGGATGCTAGAACTTGTGTGTGCTCTCTCTTCTTGATTGTGTCTAGTTTGATATGCCGAATAGGATCTTAGGCCATCGTTGATTTTAATTGAGTCACTTAGCCAAAATTTTCCTTACCAATGACATTGAATCCCTTGTTAGCCCCTTTGAGCCTAAAGCCTATTTTATTTGCTAGCACATATGAACACTATTCCAATTCCTAAGCCTTTTTGTCCCAATTTGAGTGGAGAATAGGAAAGTGTGAATATGAAGGGAGTGAATTGAGTTGAAAAAGGAAAAGGTTGTTTGTTGAGTGAATATGAGAAGAAGGTGTGATGAAGTTTTGAGATGTGGGAAAAAGAGAAAGAAAATTGAGAATGAGCAAAAAGAAAAAAATGAGCTCATGTGTTTGTGCGAAAAAAAAAAAAGAGAAAAAAAAAAGTGATTGAAAAAAAAAAGTGAAAGAGTGAGAAATTTTTTTTTTGAAGTGTTGAGAGTATGGAGTTGAAAGGGTGTTGATTGAAAATGTTTGAAGTAGTCTGTTCCTAATCTCGAAGTGCCAAAGTTTGATTTTCTATTCTCCATTCACTTTAGTCACTTTACCTTATATTGTTATCCCACCTGTCCAAAGAGCCTACATTACAACCTTGAGAAAAGTCCTTTTTGATTCGGCATTGATTTCTAGAGTATGGTCGGAGTTGAGAGTGCTTACAAGCCTATGGCTGCCGATATGTGTGATTGATTGTTGAGTGAGTCCTTTATCATTGATATACACTTGTGAGGGAGTGAAACACATCGTTGAGTGCACATCCATGCTTGATCTTGGTGTTTCTTGTCATTGTTGCATGAGTACGATAAAAGAAAGTGAGTGAGTATACGGGTGATTGACTTTTGAAGCTCGAGTTCATTTGCTTGCATGATTTGATTCGTTGACTCATTCCTAAAAATTTCACTTGACTTATTATTTCGTTGCTTGAGGACAAGCAACATGGTAAGTTTGGGGGGGTTGATTAGGCGTGAAATTGTTATGTTTTGGTGCCCGATTTGCTCATGTTTTGAGTGTTTTCGATTAGTGTTTGGAGTCAAATGAGTATCATTTTTATAAACTTATTAATTTGTCTCTTTGGTTTTCATAGATGGATAGAGGGCGAAAAGAGGAGTTCGTAGGACTTTGAATCGGCCAAAACGGACTCCCGGTTGAGGAGATATGAAGATTTTACGAACAAGTGCACAGCAGCCGAAGACCGCTCGAGCAGCTCGAGCGACAGCGCTCGAGCGTGTTGCTCGAATGACCGAAAAATGGCAGAAAAGTTTCGCCGCTCGACCAGCTCGAGCGGGAGCGCTCGAGCACCTGTTTCATTCGACCTATATGCTCGAATGGGGCCGCTCGAGCGTGTTTTTGCTCGAGCACTTCCATATTTTGGCCTCCGGATGCGTTTTTTCGGCCCATTAACTCCCGTTTCGACCCGGTGCCTATATATACCTCTTCCAAACACGTTTTGAAGGATACCCGGACTTTTAGAAATCACTTTAGACTTAGTTTTTAGAGAGAGGAAGAGGAGAAGAACGAGCAAGCTTTACTTTTACGTTGTTGAGGTTTTTCATACGAATTCTTAGTTTCTTTTCATTAGCTTGATTACTTTAAACGCTTTGAACGTCGTTTTAGTTAATTAAATTTCAGTTCTTAGAATTATTTTCTTTTAAAACCCTAGTTCATGTTTCTTATTTTCTTCGTTCAATTCATTATGTTTATGTTCGTTGTTTCTTCTATTGCTTTTATTTTTGTTATAACCATGTCCGGCTAAAACCCTTGCATGCTTAGGGTAGGATGAACTCGTAGAAGTAGGATGTGGGTACGTAATTAGAGTAACTCGTGACGTTAGATTTTAATTCTCTTGGTTAATGAATTCTTATAATTAATCTGAACTATACCTTTGAATTTAGTACGAAAGTGTTAGAGAGAGGACGACCGCATCACTCAATAACAATTAGTAGTCTTAACGAGAGGGTTTAGGAAAGGTTAATTCATCTACCGGTTTAGCGAAGGAGGACGACCGCATCACCTTAGTTAGATTAGGGTCTCATTAATTGAGCACAATCCATTAACTTGTTAGTGGATTAGTGAAGTCGAGTGTTAGGGTAAAGTATTAGGGTTTAGAATCTTGAGCTTTCACCTTGCATTCTTAGACTTAGGTTAATTCTTGTGTGTCACAGTTATTTTGATAATGTACCCGCTCCGTTAGTATACGTAGGGATTCCTATCCTGAGCATCACCATCTCTTATTTGAATCCAACCCTTAGTTAATTCGTCTGCTTTTGTATTTTAGTTTAATTAGTTTATTTTAGTTTTAATTAATCTTTCTAAAAAATCCAAAAACATACACTCATATTAACTACGACGCGTAGATCTTCAGGGATCTATTCGCATATACACCATCCCTTGGGTTCGATACTACTTGGTCATTATACTTACTCTTACTACAGTGAACCCGTCCGATTGCGGGTGAGCGACTAGTAGAAGTTAGTAAAATCGCTTCAAGTCACATTCCTCAGATGAGGGATGGTGAAAACTGCAGTATGTATAGCATAAAACTGCAGAAGTCGTTGTATGGCCTGAAAAAATTGGGCCTTATGTGGTACAACCGACTTAGTGAATTCCTTCAGAAGAAGGGATACACATTCGATAAAGCTTTCCCATACGTATTCACGAAGAAATCGCAAAATGGTTTTTACATCATATCCGTCTATGTTGATGACCTGAACATAATTGGAACATGCAAAGAGATTGAAGAAGTCAGTTCAATCTTGAAAGCCAAATTCAAAATGAAAGCTTTGGGTAAAACCAAGTTTGCCTCGGCCTGCAGATCGAGCATCTCCCAGAAGGAATTCTTATACATCAGTCGACCTACGTGAAGAAGGTATTGGAGAGATTTTACATGGATAAATCTTATCCACTTAGCACCCCTATGGTTGTTCGATCACTCGAAGTGGATAAGGACCCATTTAGACCAAGAGAAGATTCAGAAGAAATTCTGGGGCCAGAAGTTCCTTATCTTAGTGTTGTTGGAGCATTGTTCTATCTCGCAAATTGCACTCGGCCGGACATTGCATTTGCTGTCAATTTGTTTGCGAGACATAGCGCTTCTCCTACAAGAAGACATTGGAATGGTGTTAAGCATGTTCTACGGTACCTCTAAGGGTCTCAAGATCTTGGACTGTTTTACCGTAAGAATCAAGACAAAACCTTAGTAGGTTATGTGGATGCTGGCTATTTGTCTGATCCCCACAACGCCATATCCCAGACTGGTTACATTTTTCTCTGTGATGGTACCGCGATCTCATGGAGATCGGTCAAATAAACTATGGTTACCACGTCTTCAAACCACTCAGAGATAATAACTTTATTTGAAGCCGCACGAGAATGTGTTTGGTTAAGGTCCTTGGTAAAACACATTGGTGACTCGTGTGGTATCGCTAAAGGCAATACACCTCCCACCGTTATATTTGAAGACAACGCAACTTGCATCGCACAAATGAGTAATGGGTACGTCAAGGAAAACCTGACGAAACATATTTCACCTTAGTTTTTCTACCCATACGAAATCCAGAAGAGTGACGTGATTACCATTCAAAGGTGCAATCTAGTAACAATCTAGCAGATCTGTTTACTAAGTCCTTACCTACGTCTACTTTTGAAAAGTATGTTTGTGGTATTGGGATGCAAAGGCTCAAAGTGTTGTTGTCTTCAGAGGGAGCGGTAACCCCGAAATGAATCTAGAAGATTTGATCTAGAAGACCGATTACATTCCTCCCTAACTTATTATTTGGCCGATACCTAGCACGTGGAGTTTTTATGACAAGACATTTATGTTATGTCGTAATGTCCAAGGAGGAGTGTTGTAAATATAGAAGATTTATTATTCCAAATCTAGAAGATTTGATGTGGACATTACTAATGGACCAATAACCCAATGGGCTTCATATCTTAGACTAGGGTTTTATTCTTATAAATAGACTATTGTACTCATAATTGTAATTACTCATACATAAGAACATTAGTGAAACTCCTGGCTTGGCTCGCCCCCAGACGTAGTCGTTTCCGACGAACTGGTGAACAAATCTCGTCTTTTATTTTACGCACTTATTTACAACATATGCAACGTATGCACAAATCAAATTTAATATGCAAAATTTATGTATTTGATATAATATAATTTGAAATTTCTTTATATTTAATATCAAATAAAAATATAGAAAATAAATTCTTACTCAAATACCCTCAACTTCTAGTGTTCGATAACAATAAACCCATTAAAACTGTATCCCATTTCCTGGTGACAAGGAAATTTGACTAAATATTTTTAGATTAGATATTATTCCTTAATTATTGTAAATATTGTTTTACATGATTGTAAACTCTCTCTAAAATAATAAAATATCAAATATCACTGTAAAATAATGAAACATTCATGTCAAACATAAGGAATCGAGCAATATTTGGATCATTCCAATAATTTCGATCCACAACTAGAAACCATACCAAATGTGACTTAGAACCCAACCAAACACAACACCAAGAAAAAAAAATTGCGAAAAAACAAAAGTGACAAAATTTGCACTTCTTCACAACTCCTTCGACTTCCTCCACTTCTTCAAAATCTTTTTTCAGACTGTCTTCATGGAGTTCATTCTTCACGTTCCTCTTGAAAAATTTCTTCTTCGTTCGTTCTACATCTTCTTCTCTGGTGTCACTCCTCTTCATAAACTTTTCGTATGCATGTAAGATTTCTTGCGGCCTTGGTGCATTATTTTTTCATAAAAAAAAAATTAAAACAATTTTTTTTATGGAGAAGAAGATATATTTGAGTAATGCTTGTTAATGGAGAATAAATTTGGCATCTCCACTATTTTGGAAGTTACTAAGTTATTAACTAGAGAGAGGAGAGGGGAGATATAATATATTTTCAAATTTCAAATTTGAAAATAGAGAGAAAACAGAAATAGAGTTTCAGTTTTTTCAAGGATAAATTAATTTCATACTATGCATTCCCGTTAATACCCCTATTTATATATAGATCACCTATAATACCCTTTCTGCTCTGGGCTGATTCTGCCTATGTAGCATTACCGAATTATCTAATACATCAATCAACGGTTTCACTCTTTTCAATAACCCTTGCATTTTCATATAAATTAGCATTTCATGACTCATGAATCCAATGTAGTAATTTCATTACCTTGTTCAAATGTGAGAAGTCTTAGACTAATCAAAGTACATATACTGGCTAGAGGATAATGCTTTGCCAAACTTATGAAAAATATTTAAGGTTGCTAGATATTGCTTTCTAACTTTCTAATTTAGTGACCCTTTCATGACATCACGGTCTAAGTCTAGTTAACGAAAATTTTCGCTAAGAAAATCGGTCAACCTCAGACAATATTACTCACATCAAATCAAACAATACAGTTTTTATTTTTCTTAAATCTTTATCGAGGTGTGATCAATATCTCATTTTCTATTATATGTATGGATCTTTGAATTGTTTCGACAATTGATCACATTTTTAAAGAAATTATGGCTTTGTCAATTTAAATATTCATTTTCGTGGACAGGATATACGAAATTATTGCTTATAGATTAGTTTTGTTTGGACCCTCATGTGAGATCACTGATATGCCATTTTTTTGCATTTGGTTCCATATACTATTATTGACTCTATTGAAGTCGATTTGTTGCTTGTGCTTTGATTGTTATGTTATTCCCCTTTAAAAAAATAAAAAAAGATATAATTAATTATCTGTAAGGCTCCACTTGATAGGAGTTACAAAATTAAGGGGTGTAATAATATGTATACTAATTTAGTAAAACATAATGAGAAAAAGTTGATTGGTAGGATATAATAAAATATGCAATAAAACATGTATTAGTTTTAGATGTTGCTTGGTAGGTAAGATAATTTATAAGCTAATGTAAGATAAAAGTTGAAAATACAATTTTACCCTTTTTGTATTAAGAAAATGGTTATGGGTACTTCCATACCCACCGCCATTGTCGAGGGAATGAACCCAGAACTCATAAAATAGAGATGAAACAATCCTCCATCATTCTGCTCTTTCTAGGACCCAAATGACCAACCTTTATCCCCACCTCTCCAAATAATCAAGAATAAAAAAATTGAATAAAAAAATTGAAACAAATTGAATCAAAGCACTCCAAATTGATTTTACAGAACCAAAATATTCTAAAATTGAACAGCGCTGGGAGGGAGGCAACGCGATGGGGAGACGACGTACGGCGGCGCGACGACGGTGGAGTCGATTGAGCGACGACGTCGATTGGCTTCGTGACGGAAAGAGGCGACGATAGCATCGATCGGAGGTCAGTACTTGAGGCTGGAGGCGGAGGGACGCGGCAGTCGACGGTCGGCTGCTCTTGGTGGCGGCGGTGGATCGGCGCGGCCGATTTCAGAGAGAGAGAGAGAGAGAGAATTTTGCTGGGCGATGAGAGAAGACTTCTTAGATGAAGATCTGAGAGAGGTAGAAGGAAAGAAAGGAAAGGGTAAAATAGGAAAATGTTATCTTTTTCACCCTTTAATAAAATTGTAAGGGGTGTTTGGAGGTGTAATTTTGTATTGATTCGGACACATAAAATTTGATATTGTACTGGGTCGGCATAACCCATTAGTATAAAAAATGGATCCATATTAATTTAGTAAGGCCTACCAAGCAAGATATATAAAGTATAAAAATCCATAATAAAAGCTTATATCTCCTACTAAGTGGAGCCTAAGGGAGCATTTGGTAGCTGCGATTTTTTATCGGCCCAGATAGACTAATACTCTTGATGGGCTAGATTACCTATCCCTTGTTAAGTTAACGGTAGTTTGGTATGCACATTTCAGTAGGTGCAATTCGGAATTTTGTGGATTCGGATAAACAGTAAAATTGACTACCATTTTCCAATTCTATCCACAAAAATTATTTTTTAATTTCTGAATATTTCAAATGCCGCCAAAATAATTTTGCACTGCTGAGATAAGATACAAAATCTCTCCAGTTTGGGCTGATAATTTCTCTTGCAAAAATAGTGTTTAACGACGGACTTTGGAGAAGTCATGGGCTTACAAAGTGCCTACCAAACATCAGCTAATTAAAGAGCGACAACTAATCCATCTGTCCATAATCTGACTTACCAAATGGACCCTAAGGGTGCATTTGGTGTCACAGAGAAGATATCTCACCCGACCCAATATCTTGGCCAACATATCTGATTTTATATATATGATAATCAACTTAGTGATTTGGTTTGCATCCATAGATAGTGTCGCCTATGGAATTTTCAATTGATTCAAATTACCACATTGCCCTTTTTAACATTTTAAAATTCTCATAATACCCACATGTAATGCGGTGGCCGCCGGTGGGATATCTGTGGAGCTATTTGGTGTCATAGATGGGCATTTTAGACATTTTACCCATCCCAAAAAAATACTATTACGATTTGATGAAATATCAACCCATTTTGAACCGATCATCTGTCTTGCGAAAACAATATTTAGACAAGGGATTCTGGATTTATCTCGGGCTTGCAAAAAGCATACCAAACACTTGTTAGCCCCGATAACTAAGCAATCTTGGTGCAATCTTGTACACCGAAGGGACCCTAAACGTATACATAAGTCCTAACATTCATTGAACATACTATCATATAATACATATAATAATTTGTTTGCATGGACGTTCAGCTTCATGACTGAGTGATATTCATTCATTTTTCCGCAGGACAATATTCACAGTTAAGTGATTGTTTGCAAACTTTATAAAAAAAATTACTTCTACAAATGCTTGCAATCACTATTTTAAACAACTAAAATCAATTTTGTCAAAACAGATTTTATAGATTCTCTAAAGCCCATTCTAAGCATAACTACCCCACAAATAACTACCCCACTATCAATAAAAGTGAATTTTGTGCAAATATGTTACTTCCAAAATCTAATTTAAAATCACTTTATTTCCAAACATTTAACACTTTTAATTTTACCACAAAAACCAATTAATATCACTTTTTCAAAATGAGTAGGGGTTAAATAACTTTAAAAAAGTGAGAAAAAGGTGAAAAAAAAAAAAAAAAAACCAATTGGAATTTCCATGTATTCATGAATCTTGTCCATTGAGGCATAATCAAGTATGCCAAATATACACCTCCCCACTTGGTCTATCGCAATCTTACACCATAAAACTATCCCTTACAAATATCCAATACGATATTCTTGAGTATAATTGAACGAATTAATAGCCAAATTTTCCTAACGTCAAATTAATTAGATCGTAATTTTTTCTTCTTGGTTAGGAAAGGGAAACAATCAATCCTTCACTTTTTACTTCTTCCGCTCCATTTTGAAGAGCAAGATGTGCTCTTGATAGAAGATAGTATGTATTAACAAATGTTACTAATAATCACAATAATATTGTGCAAATTTGCAGGGATCTCATCTCATCTTGACTCAACTCAATTTATTCTGTTAAAAATGGATTGTCCAGTAAAATTTGAATTCACCTCTTTTAAGCTAATTTACACATTATACATTTACAAATAAGACTTGCCAATAATAATGTAATATTTTCCTAAAGATTTCTTAAATCTTAACCGACCAGCTAGCGATGATAAATGATCAGAGGAAGGTGAAGGTTACATCAAATTAAATATGCCCCGGTGACACGAGGTACAATGGCTGGGATATTCATGCAATGATATAATATTGTTACAGAACTTGAAACTTTATTTTATTTAGTATCTTTATAATTGACGCCATAACTTTGAATGATAATGTTATCGATTGATTGCTTAATCTTTAGTTAGCTTTTAGTTTCCTTACCTGAAACCTAGCGATGATCCTACGTTCAGTGGCATGTGTAAGTTTTTGCGTCGGGTGAGCTAGGTTTGTATTGTGTTGTTAAAATTATATGTTATCGAAATATATATATATACAGATGCATATTTTATATTGAGAATTCGAGGCCATAATTTGAAACAATAATAAGTAATCATCATCATAATGTTTGAAAGAGTCTATATAAGAATGAAGAATAAAAGGACTAAAATAAATAATATTGTGAAAATAAAACAAGAGGACCAAATTTTACCTAATTAGGATGGAGTACTAAACTATCAAAAAAGAAACCTAGTGAAGAGAGGAAAGGGATGTAGTTAGTAATAATTAAATCATGGACTGAATGTTTGTTGGCTTAGCTAGCTTGGTAATTATTTGATTTTGACGTTAGTGAGTTAGTTGAACCTAGCAACCACACGACGTTTTCAGTTTTACTTTTATACTAACAATAACTAAATGAATAATGCATGTATTGATCAAATTTTTGAAGAACTAATTACTAAATCAATAATTTGTTGAATACAGTATCCATTCACACACACATATATATTTGTAATAACTATGTCAATATTAATCAATTAATCATGTATGAAATGTTGAATAACCTACACCAAAATCAAAAAAGGTGAACGAAGGTTCCACTTTCTTTTGACTTAAGTTCATAAAATCTTATTAATTGATTTACCTTTTCAATGTCAGATCTTTTAGAATAAATCTTTCAAAATAAAATCAGGGTAATAAACGTTGAAATTTATGTGGTGTATTGATCCAAAACTACATATATGCATCGGGTTATTTTATTTATGAATAACATGTCTCAAAAAATTTACATCGTCAAATGAGCTGTACCAAACACATTATGCATTATTTATCTGCATAAACAAGTATATGTATACAATCAAACATATATCCATATTTTTTTTGCACACATTTATGAAAATGCGACGTAGTTAATCAAATATACTCCCGTCCAACTTTATATATTTCCTTTACCTTTTTCTTTTTGGTTGTTTTATTTAAAAACTTATATTTATTTATTAATATATGATGGACCACATAAAATAATGAAAAATTATGAAAAAGTAAAAGATAGCAATTTAAAAATGTATTTGTTTATTAATATATGAAATGTTTTTTTTTTACTTTTTAAGAAATGAAGAATTTATTACAAGACATTTAATAAAAAGAAAGAGAGAAGACGGAGGGAGCAATATTTATAAGATCACCTTATTCCTTTCATTCCAGTTTTTTTTTCATTTGCCAAAAAAGTCTGTCCTAATTTTGTAGTCTCATTTCCAAAATAGAAATAAAGTGATTCACCTTTTTAAACTTCACCCCTATAATTCAACTACTTTATTCATTTAAATAATACTTTATTCACCATTTACCATTCCAAAGACTATTTTACTCATTTAAATACTACATAAACTTTTTAAAAATCAAATCATTACAAAACTAGCTAACCCATCAACATTTAAGTCAGGTCGTATCGTACAATTGGGCCTTGAGATAGCACACTTGGTGTCCAATCTAAGCCCATTTCAATAATAAATAATTGAGTTTCTTGCATAAGTATTGGATCATTCTCAGCCAAATGGGCTGATCTAAGAATATATAGTAGCAGACTTTATTTAGAGTTGCTTAATATTATTGGGTTTAGAAAGGATCAAAGTCTAAAAACGGAAAACACTATTGATACCAACTTAGGCCCAAATATATATCTTATATTACTTTGCTATTAGTTTTCTTTATTTAAATATTTAAATAACAAGATCAGGTTGTTTAACAATACTTATGTAAATTAGGATTAACTTGAATTGTAGTTCATTTACTTTTATGACAGTTTAAGTGAACTTGTTTTCATAGAATATTATTGTTATGTATTCACACTATCACTATTATGCATATATATTATTACTATAAAAAAATCAAGTATTTTTTTAAACATTAATATTTAAAAAAAGAAAGTCCACATAAATTCGGTTCCCCAGGAGATATTTTGGTACTTTTATTATGCATATACGCATGCGCAAACACGTCAGAGTACATGTATAGAAGCACATACACATTTAGTTGTTTTACATTATGTCATCATATTCTAGCCAAAAATGGAAGTTATGTATTCACCATTTCTTCAAGGGAGAAAGGAAACTAATTAATTCATTATGTACAATTTTCTTTTTTAAATGTGGTTAATTCAGTATATACAATTTACCACCATATCTTCAACGGATAAAGATAGGAAACTAGTTAATTCATTATGTACAGTTTTCTTTTTTAAATGTGGTCAATTCATTATGTACAATTTTCATTTTTAAATGTGGTTAATTCATTACGTACAATTTTCATTTTTAAATGTGGAAGACAATAATCCTTATTCGAGAATGCACACTTTGGGGTCGTTTGGTTTGAAGGATTGACTGATATTATTTTTATAACTCCAGATAATCCCATGTTTGGTTTGAGGGACTGTACAGGATCATGACACTGGATTATATTAAATTTTAGAAATAATCCAATCCTACAATCCAAACATACATTCACACTCAAATAATCTCATCTAATCCAATCCTATTTAATCTAATCTTATCCCTTGAACCAAACAACCCCTTAATAAACTTTACACTACAAGAAAATAATGATTTACCTACGGAATTAAAATTGCCTATAAAATTTTTCCAACAAAAAAGTTTGTTGTAAGAATTTTCTACGATTTGCCTACAAAATTTTCTAATTATAAAAGCATCTACATTTCTCAACCTAGAAATAACTTGCCTACGGAATTAATTTGCCTACAGAATAAAATCCTTAGGTATAATTACCTATAAGTCATTTGCCTACAAAAATTTACTTACAACACAATTTGCCTACATAATTTTCGTAGGCAAATTATTTTATAGGTGGGGAGGGAAGATGCATATACAATTAGAAATTTTTGTAGGCAATTCCCACTACGAATTTTTTTTGTTGGAAATTCCATAGTCATATTGACAATTTCTGTAGACAATTTTATGTTTTTTTTGTAGTGTTAACTTCGTAACATTAGAGAAAATATAAGTTTGAATTCGCAACTTTCGACCACAACAATATTTCACTTGCTCACTATGAATACTTTTATTTGCATAGACATATAATATAATATACTAGAAAAGGAAACAAAGTGAAATGAATTTCCGATGTATTAACACTTATGTATATATAAATATATACTCATTAAAAGTCACTGAGTGCTAGAAACTGTTAGATCTACTACAGTAGAAGATAGTCTTGCGCACTCATGAGTTGTCAACTACACCCTACCTAGCAAGTATGGGCTCATGTCTCATGCACGCCAACATTGAATTCTTTAATTCTCAACTTTCATTCATTTAAATGCCCTACATTATATATATTTATTTTGAGGAAAAATTACCAAGTGCATATATAATTAAATATTTCTATTAATCCATTACACACATATATACATTCCTTCATGTTTATAAAGTATCTAACTTATAATGTTACACTCAGATGGATTTGGGGTGGGGGCGCGAAAATGAAATCATATGTAACATATGCAGTGTTGCATTGTGTGTTTTATAGTGTTAATGAATAACATGTGGAGGTTGAAAAAATAATCAATGAATATTATACACCACATCAATACGTGTTAATAATTTAGTAGTGTGGAACACCAAATGAATTATGAAAAGTTGAACATAGGAATCAAATTAGGGGTTCAAAGAAATCGTTCATTGAAGCTATGGTATGTATATTTTTATATCTTACACTATAGTTACATAATGTTTCATTTTCAAGATCTCACTATAATAACTAATCAAACATTCCCAAAAATTCCAAGTTCGAGTGGTGTATAATTCATATGTGACAACAAGTTAATTACATAAACAATCATAAAAGTAAGTTGGTGTGAAATGGACTGATTTACATATACCAATTACATACATCCAAAAACAAAATAATTCGATCAATTTTTACAATACCCCAATAAAAGAAAGTGAAATGTGAATATGGGTAGATACATGATGGCCATGAGTCAGTGAGTTATTAAAGGCATGTGGGATATAGAATTGGGAGGTGGCTGGGGGACCTCAATTGAAGCTAATTCAGACATTTTAGGGAGGGTTGGTTCTTTTAGACCTTAGACATAAAGCAATATACTTGTGAATTAGGGCAAGTTCACCTAACCCTAACACCCCCCTTACTGCCCCAAAACCCTACATCTTGGATCATTCTTCACTGACTCTTTATGGTTTCCTACCCTACTTCCCTTGCTTTCCACCAGACGAGGTTCCTTCCTAGGAAACACACCTACATTGCACAAAAAAATATTGACTTACATTATTCTATATCCTGTCCTATAGTCATTACCATTAATTTTTTCCAACAAGTTCATAATCACCCATTATCTTAATAGACAATTAATTAGGGATGATTTGGGTTAGAAAATTAATACAAATGAATTAATTTAATACTTCTCAATAAGTTCGTACTTTTATAAGATATATAATTCTTTAATGATATTAGACTTTTAAGCTCACGCCCACAACCGATCCTGGGTTTAAATTCAATTGAAAACAATTCTACACATATTAAATTTTTTACTCAATGAGTCTCCCTCCAAAAAGGCAGAGTAGAGAATCCAACCGATGTGTAAATAGAAGAGTACTAGAAAACTAAGATAAATAAATTAATTTCACAACTATCCATAAATCAATATTTTATTTGATTATGACCAAATAATTTTTATTCGTACATTTTGAGAGTAGTTTCAATGATACACAACATTAAAAAAATTGTGTAGGTAAAAGTTGTAATTAGAGGATGAGGATTCACAGACTGAAATAGTTTAAGTGATTAAGTTACCACTATTTATGGTGGTAATTAAGTAAATAGTAAAAAAATTACAATTCGAATAATGACACTTAACAAGCCAACTCATTATCTTCTTCATGAGAACATTTAAAATTACTGGTATATATGTTCGCTACTCTTCTCTTCTACCACAACAAACAATAACAAATGAGATCTAATTTATAATCAATTTATAGTACATTATACATACGGTATATACAAGTCAATTCAGTGTATATATAATCACTAGTTCGAACCCCGCGAATTTCGCAGACAGGAAAAAAATTTGTTATTATTATTTCAAATTATAAATATTAATTTTTTTTTAAAAATATCTTGTAATTTTGATATAATATTAAAATTGTAATTATAATTAAACAATTAATAAAAAATATTAAACATGAATAAATAAAAAATTTAAAAAATATTAATTAATTTACACATTTAATATCAAATTAGTACACCCTCCGTCCCAAATTTTGATTACCCATTTCAAAATGTCACATTTTTTAAGAAATAAATTGTTTATTAATATTTTTTAGTATAAAATAACTTTTAGGAATTGTTTATTAATATTTTTTAGTATAAAGTAACTTTTTAAAAGTTGAGTGAGAAAAAGTGGTGTTGCTTTTTGCTATTTTAGGAAATGGGTAAACAAAAAAAAAAATTCTTCATTGGGTTTTTGGGTAAACAAAATTGGGACGGAGGGAGTATAACACAATATTTACAGTTGTTGTATACTTGCATGCTCAGTTTTCCCCCTTGGAATGAAGAATCAATAACAATCGAACGCAAAAGTTTAATTCTAAAGATAAAATCACACATTTCAGATCTAAAGGTAATTTTTTACCAAAAAAAATCATAATTAAAATAAAATATTGTGTAGATGTTTGTGTGGAAACAATTGCTTAATGTGTTGGTATTTATAATACAAAATTCAACAATAAGAATTAACCTTTAGGCGTCAATCTTTTTTTTTAAAATTCAATTCTCTCCTAGACATTTCAAATATGCAGATATTTTGCACAAAAAAAAAGTTAAAAAATAAATATTTTACAGGTTCAAATTCTATTTGCAAGTAGAATTTTATCCAAAAAAGAAAAAAAAATGTGTTACAATCTATAATTGATGGTAAAATATTATATTTGGTGGCAATATTTATTTGGGATTCATATGTTATTTCAGTGACAATATTTTTTAAAAAATATTTCAATTTCTTGCTACAAATTTCACATCTATCAATATTTAGGAAAAATAAATTCCAAAAATATCAAAGAAAAGAAATCGTTCAACTTTGAAAAAATATTTATTTGCATTAATTTAATGTTAAAAATAATATTCCATTTATATGTAAATATTATGTTTCTATTGATTAAAATATATTCAAATTTATTGTATTTTAGAATAGGGGTGGAGCAAATATCGAAAATACCGGTATACCGCACTTACCATACCGAAAAATACTGAATTTATAGAAAATTTTAGTATACCGTAATTTTCGGTACGGTATCGGTATGAATATTTAGAAAATTTCGGTATTCGGTATCATGTATACCGATAATATTTTGGTATACCGACAATATTCGGTATACCGAAAATATTTCGGTAATTCGGTATATACCATACCGATAATTTATTATTAACATTTAATATTTAAATTATTTTTATATTAAATAATTAGTTAAATATTTCGGTATGGATCGGTATGGCCGGTATTTGGGTATGAATCGGTATTTCGGTATGGATCGGTATATACCGAAATATCGGTAAGGTACGGCATACCGAGTGTTCGGTACGGTATGCAGTACGGTACGGTATGGCCGGTACGATACGGTATGCCACCCCTATTTTAGAGTAAGATCTTTTTTAAAGTTATAATACTTAAGCTGTTAGTAAAGAAACTTATTGTCCTTTTTATTTCCCAACACTATAATTTTTTATCCATAAAAAACTAATTTCACATATTTAAAAAAATTATATACTATATAACAACCTTTTACATATTTATCATTTACAATACAATTTTAGTATTTATATGTTAAAATAAAATAAAAGAAAAATTGAAATCATAGTCTATAAAAGAATATATTTGGCGGTATAATTTTATCCAAAAGTAAATTTTTGTATTATAATCTATTATTGAAGGCTAAACATTATATTTGGTGACAAGATTTTTTTTGGTATTATATACTATTTCGGTGACAATATATTTTCTTAAATATTTCAATTCCTTCCTACAAATTTAACATCTATTAATATTTTGCAAAAATAACTTCCAAAAATATCTTAGAAGAGAAATCGTTCAATCGTGAAAAAAGATCTGCTTGCATTAATATAATATTCCATATTTTACGTAAATATTTTGTTCCTCCATTGATTAAAATATATTCACATTTATTGTATTTTAGAGTAAGATACTTTTTTTAAGTTGTAATACTTAAATTGTTATTAAAGATACTTAATGTCTTTTTTTTTTTTTTTTTTTTTTGCCAGCACTATAATTTTCTATCCATAAATAAAATTATTCCACATATTTTAAATAATTTATACATTAATTATATAAGATACAACAGTTTTTTACTTAATTATAAATTACACTACTCTTTTAATATTTGTATGTTAAAAATAATATAAAAGAAAAATTGAAATCTTAGTCTAGAAAAGAATATTTATATTTTGCAGTTTAATAGCCTATTTTGGCCGCATAATTTAATCCAAAAATAAACTTTTATATTACAATCTATTATTGAAGGAAATATGTTATATTTGGTGGCAAAAAAAATGTTGGTAGCATGCACTATTTTGGTGACAATATCTTTTCCAAAATATTTCAATTCCCTCCAAATTTTTTTTCATATATATCAATATTTTGCAAAAATAACTTTAAA
This sequence comes from Ballota nigra, assembly GCA_947034835.1. Taxonomy (NCBI): domain Eukaryota; kingdom Viridiplantae; phylum Streptophyta; class Magnoliopsida; order Lamiales; family Lamiaceae; genus Ballota; species Ballota nigra. The sequence continues at coordinate 19,587,180 of OX344730.1, forward strand.
AAAATATCTAAGAAGAGAAATCGTTCAACCATGAACAAAAAGGTCTCTACACCACCTTTAGGATATATGCAATACAAAACGAAGAAACATAAAATTTAATCAGATTTCACCAATAACGCATACCTTATTCGAAAAAGAATAATAGTTGGATCAAAATCGTAGGCGTGCGGTGGGAGAATCTCCTTATTGAAAGAGTAAAAAATTATTAATGGTGAATTCTAAAAAATACGAATGTAAAGATATGAAATATGAATATGCTTTAGAAACTTACGAATAATTTTTGGATACGCTCAAATAATCTTCAACTCAAATTAATGCACATATAATTTTCTCTTAATATGTGTCTAATCATCTCCGCGTGCATAATAAACACTTCAAAAAATTCGCATTCTAGCGATCGAAATTAGCGACAGCCTAGAAATCGATCTCTAAATAATATATTAGCGACCGATCAGCGACTGAGAAAGACCACCAGTCTCAAATTAAAAAAATTGCAACCGCCAGAAAAATCGGTCTCTAAATTGAAAGATTGGCGACCGCCTACAACTGCTGAGCGGTCGCTAAACTCAAAGGTTGGTCAAAATTGACCAACACTTTTTGCCGCCTGATTAGCGACCGCAATGGCGGTCGCAAACTGGTCAGTTTGACTCGTTCTTGGAAACGGACAATGGTCATTAACGCTTGTTGCTTTGCGACCGCCTCTAGCGGTCGTTAATCACAAATTTGGTCAATCGGGACCGTTGGTATATGTGATTAGCGACCGCCTTAGGCGGTCACTAATTTTTTTTAACCTTTTTAGGCCGATTCTGTACTCACTTTCGGCCATCACTCTTCAAAAACTGCCGCCGCCACCTCCGTCGAACAATCATTTCCGATCAAATCATTCGTTGCTTCCCCGTCTACACAATAACCGTAAGTTTTTTAAATTTTAACTGTTTATTATGTTTGTATATCATTTTTTTAAAATTTTAACCGTTTATACATGGAGTTATATATATATGTTGGTATATATGTTTGTATAAATAATGCATGTTTGTTTATAGGATTTATATATATGTATATGCATGATTTTATATTGTTGTATATATATTTTTAGTTGGTATGTTAGTTGATATATTTAATTAGTTGGTATGTTAGTTTAGGAATATACATCTTTACATGTTGATTAGTATGTTAGTTGATTGATATTTTTAGTTGATTGATAGGTATTGTATTAGTTGATTGATATACGTAGCTAGGTATTAATTTAGTCGATTGAAATACGTAGGTATAGTTATGAATTTAGTTGATTGATATATGTAGGTATGAATTTAGTTGATTAATATGCGTAGTTATGAATTTAGCTGATTGATATATGTAGGTATGAATTTAGCTGATTGATATGTGTAGGTATAAATTTAGTTGATTGATATACATATGTATAGATTTAGTTGATTGATATACATATGTATGAATTTAGTTGATTGGTATATGTAGGTATATATAAATTTAGTTGATTGATATACGTAGGTATGAATTTAGTTGAATGTGTATAAATATAATATGGTATGCTAATCTGTAGAATTTATAATTATTACAGATGAGCTCTCAAGATAACCCTGATTAGAGTGGGGGACAGGGTCGGGGGAGGGGGAGGAGGAGGTTGGGGTTGTTGAGACCGGAGATCCCGGAGGTTAAACGGGCCCCGAAGATGACAACATCCTCCTCACAGCAGTCCAGTGTTGTTGTCTCTACTTCAGTTGTCGGATCTTCGATTTCACGGCAGCATCCTGCGTTGGATAGTCGTCTAACTGTTGTCCCTCGCGACAACATGTAAGTATTTTTAGATAACGAATTAAATAATTTTAATTGTATTCATTAATATTAATTATTAATATTAACTTGAATTTTTTTATGTCACAGTAAGCTTCCAGGCCATGAGACTAGCGCTCGTATCTCAGAGGCCATTAAGAAGCTCTCATTCAAGATTCGTGCCTCCTCGTGGTCCATGGTGTCCGAGCGAAAGAGGATGAACTACTTCGAGGAGTTCAAGGTATATTTATTATGATTTTAATTTTAATTTTAATTTTAATTTATTTGTTAATGTTTTATTTTTAATTTAATTGCAGAAGTTGTGCGTCTGGGATCTTGCTCATGATAGTGTTATGTACGGCTTGTTCTGTGCGAAAGTGCAGGAGCGGTACGAAAATATTATCTATGGGTTGAAGAAACAGTTTGATGAGGGGAAGAAGTTGGAGCTGGGCCGAGGGCCAGACGGACGTTCCGTCTGGGACGTTTTGGTTGCTCACTGGAATAGTGATGCATTCAAAGCCAAGTTCACGAAGTCCAGGGAGAACCGGTTGAAGGACCTCACCGGGCACGGCGTCGCCAGACATCGGGCTGGATCCCGGTCCATCTACGAGCACTCCCTCGCCTTTGTAAGTACTATAATTTTTATTTTTATTTGAATATTAATAAATTTTTAAATGTTTAATATTTAAATATCTATTGAATTTTGATGTCGGGGGGAGCGGTGTCGGAGGGAGCAGTGCCGGGCACGGAGGGGCAGGTGGTGAGGATGACGATGACGAGGTGGACTGCTTTCTCTCTGATGATGATACTTAGGTGGAGAGAGAGAGGGAGGGGGGGGAGGAGGTTTTAATTTTTTTTGTTGAATATTTTTTTTTCACTACAACATAATTGACTTTAAGTAACATCTTATTGTAACACATTTAGTTTATGTAACACATTATGGTAACACATCTTTTAGTTTATATATTATGTAACATTTTATATAATACTTTGTTAATATGCAACACTTTTAAATAAGTAACGCTTTTAGGTAACACTTTATAGTAGGTAACACTTTTTAGGCAACACTTTTATATATGTAACACTTTTTTGGTAACGCTTTTACAATGGTAACACTTTTTAGTAACACTTTAACATAAGTAACACCTTTCAGGTAACACTTTTATATAAGTAACATATTTTGGTAACACTTTATAATAAATATTTAAATTCAACATATATATAATCATACATTATCTATAATACATATTATAATATTATTAGTTCGATATATATATATATATATATATATATATATATATATATATATATATATATATATATAATTATTAGTTCCATACATATTATATATAATATGCATAAGATTTAAAAAAAAATCATATGCATAAAATTTATTTACCATTTAAATCAATTTATTAATTAAAAACTATGTTTATTATATATGTACAAAATAATTTATATTTTTCATTTAAAATTATTAAATAATACAATTATACTATTTATGAATTTATATTATATGTATACAAACACACACACAAATATACATATATTATTTTATAAAGTAGGTAGAAAATTGTTTGGTCCATTAAGAATTAGTAATTTTAATTATTATATAAAAAAAAAGTATAGAGAAAAAAAATGTTAATAAGTTAAATAATATTAAAGTCCAAAATGTGTATAGTATTATAAGTAGCCTAGATGGAAAGTACCAAGTTTTCTACTTAAGAAGACAAGAGGTCCAGGGTCAATACCCAGAGATTACATTTTTCCCCTTTTTTCATTATTTATTTATTATTTATTATTTATTTACACAAGTGTTACCTAAAGTTTTTATATAGGTGTTACATATTTATGTAACATTTTTTGGGTGTTACATAATATCACTTATGTTGTAGTGTTTGTTGAATATTTTATATTTTTGTTGAATATTTTATATTTTTTGTTGAATATTATAGATTTGCATATATTTTATGAATCTATATAAATGATGAATTAAAAAAAAATGGGACTCAATTTGATGAATATATATATATATATATATATATATATATATATATATATATATATATGAATTAGAAACAAAAAAGAATTAATTTGATGAATTTAAAAAATAACGGGAGTTAATTTGAATTTACATACAATTAAATGGATAAAAACGAATGAATTAATAATTTATAATAGTCTAAAATATTAAATTAAAAAAATTAAAAAAATAGTAAATATATATATAAACGAATTAGAAACAAAAAGGAATTAATTTGATTAATTTAAAAAAAGAAACGGGAGTTAATTTGAATTTATATACAATTAAATGCATAAAAACGAATGAATTAATAATTTATAATAGTCTAAAATATTAAATTTACAAAATTTAAAAAAAGTTAGTAAATATAGATACATATATAAATGAATTAGAAACAAAAAAGAATTAATTTGATGAATTTTAAAAAAATTGGAGTCAATTTGAGGTTATATACAATTAAATGCAAATAAATGAACAATAATAGCAAGTGTACTAGTGGTTCACGCCTCACCCGGAGGTCGTGGGTTCGATTCCCCTTGGGCCCATATTTGTCCATTTATTATATCTATAAGCCTCATAAGGGCTTATATACTATATAATCAGCCTAATACTCCCTCCGTCCATGAGTAAACTTCCCACTTTCCTTTTCGGGCCGTCCACGAGTAAGTTTCTCATTCCATAAATGGAAATAACAACACTCTATTATATATAAACTTTAACCTTCAAATTCACACAATATTACAAAAATGTCACTCATTCACTTTACTTTTCAACACTATTCATTACTTTATCCCAAAAGTCAACATGTGGCCCACCATATATTAATAAACAAATACACTTTCTTAAACCATTCAACAAAAAGAAGTGGAAAACTTACTCGTGGACGGAGGGAGTATATGCTAGTGGGTCAATGACTCAGTGGGTTCGAACCCGCGCCCAGATTAATGACCGCCTAAAGGTCGGTCGCTAACAATTAATTTTATTTAAAAATAAATTAGCGACCGCCTTGAAAACAATCGTTAAATCCTGACCCGGCCGGGTCAGACCCGATCAGTTCCGCCACTGTCAGGTGGCGGTCTCAGATTAGCGACCGATTTTAAAAGGAAATACAAATGAAATGTATGGTTGAAATTAAAAGTGTAAAATATATGGTGTAGATTAAGTTTTAAAATGATTTAAAACATGCCTAAAATAACTTTTAAGGAGGATGCAGAATTTTGAAATAAAATTTTTTGAGAGGTGTCACATTAACCTAAAAATAAGGAGGCGCTGACACCTCATCTTGGAGAAGTTTGAAAATATAATATAATAAAATAAGATATATTATATTTATATATTACATTTTAATATATATATATATATATGTATATTATATATATATATATATATTTATATATATATATAATTAGTGGTGCGGTCGATGCGATTTAATTTGTACTTTAAATTCAAATTGTTTTGTTTGTAAACTTCAATTTGCTAAGAAAAAATTAATCGTAATTTATCTAAAAAAAATTCACTAGTAGCTGGTGCAATGCGGTTTGAGCCGGCCAGTGGTTTTTAAAAATTTTAATCACCCCGTACCAATTAATTTAGAAGGTCACATAATTCAAATGGCCACATCAACTTATTTTTCTATTAGTTTCATACTAGGATATATTTCAGATATGGAGAACTTATATTATTGGATAAATTTATCGGAATTCTTCGATGTGTAATAGAATAATGAGATCATTATATAACATTTGTCCTTGACCTTGAGTATTTAACGACTCTTTGTAGCAAAAGGCGAAGCCCTCGCCCCCAGGGCCCCCACCCCCTGGCCCGACAGGATTGGGTGGAGGAGGTAAATCATGGTGACTCAGCGGCCCATTAGGTGGGAGGACCAGTGCCTGGTGCCCACAAGGAGCTATCCCCCACATTGGAGGGATAAAACTCCCACACTGCGGCTGCCAGGGCTCGATCCTGGGTCCTTGTAGCAATCTGTCACCCAGGAACCAACTGAGCTACGCCCATGCGGGCGAGTATTTAATGACTCTATTATATATGGCTGGTGTTCCCATTATTGCATAAGGCTGTACATATATATGATTATAACTTAGGTTGTTGCCAAATTTAATGAATTCTGGTCGATAATTAAAGATTGGGAGTTCTAGAAGGGATAGATTACTAGGGTTTGATCTTATCCCAAATTCCAATTATCGATAGCTATATCTCCATATTTTTAAATTTTTCTGGCCATAATAAAATTTTTATTGGCAATTCTTTTTATAGTGTTTGGATTTGTAATTAATGGAATTGCTTTCCAGTATTGATCTACTCCTTTATAATGAGTTGTTTAGTTCATATAACAGCTCCGGAACTATATTTCAGCTCGAGTCCAAACATGGGTTATTATATATCGATCCAATGATGATTCTGTTCAAAATAGGGGTGGGATAATCCAGTCCAAAAATGATACTCAATTTTTAACTTAAAATGACCATCCTACCCAACCAATAATTTCACAACTAATTCATTGCATCCCATTATATTATATTAAAATTGTGAAGCAAACGAACCCTATAGTATGATATCGACGATTAAGTACAAATTTCACAAATACAACCTACAAAAAGGCGAAACGTAGAAAGATCAAATTGGAATTCGGATAAGTCCATCGTTCATAGATATACGTACCATCACAATTCACAACTATTCATAGCTGAAAGCGTTCTAAAAAAAACACTACAAAAAAACTCGCGTTTTAGTGACCGAAATTAGCGACCGTCATAAAGTCGATCTCTAAATAATGTATTAGCAGCCGATTAGCGATCGAAAGAGACCACCGGTCTCAAATTAAAAATATTTGCGACCGCCATAAAGGACGGTCGCTAAATCGAAAGATTAGCGACCGCCTACGACCGCTTAAGTGGTCGCTAAAACTCAAAAGACGGTCAAAACTGACCAATAATTTGAGAGTTATTAATGCGGGAGGTATAGCGACCGCCAAGAAGCGGTCGCAAATTCTAAATTGGTCAAACTGAACAGTCCGATTTGGTCAACAAGACCAGATATCGGGAAATAGCGACCGTCTCTGGCGGTCGCTAATCATTTCTAAAAAATTATATATTACTTCTCCTCTGTACGCCATTTTACATACTCATAAAACTTTTCCTCCTACTCCGCCGTCGCCGCCGCCGCTAGCTTCTACATAAAAATTAACCGTGAGTTTTCAAATTTTTTAACCGTTTAAATTTTTGTAAAATTATATTTTATGAATTTATGCGTATTTGTGTAGATTTTATGCGTATATGAAATTATGTGTATGTGTATGTGAATAAGTAAATTATTATATATTATAGTAGGTCATGTTGTGATAGAATCTGTTAAGTGCAATTGAAAATATGATCACATAGGAAATGAAAACTGAAAATTACAATTATTTATCAATTTCAACGGAAATTTAGTTACAATTTTTTTTAATTTATTTGTCAATTTATTTTATGAATTATATATAGTGAGTGAATAAGTAAATTATGCGTATGTGTGGATTTTATGCGTATGTGAAATTATGTGTATGTGTATGTGAATAAGTAAATTATTATATATTATAGTAGGTCCTGTTGTGACGGAATCTGTTAAGTGCAATTGAAAATATTATAGTTGTATTTGACTAAATAATATTAGTTCTATATTTTGGTTATATTGTTGAAAGTATTAGTTGTTTCACTAAAATTTGTTGATTTGATAGTAATATTGTTACATACATCATTCATCATTTAATTTAAGCATACAAATGTTTGTGGGAAATGATTATATTTATTAGTTGAATTTATAATTATTACAAATGAACCCAGTTCAAGATAATCGTCTCAGTGTCATTGTATTCGACAACATTGTTGATAGGCGAACATCATCTAAATATGGAGCGAACAATTATTGAAGTCTAAAACAAAGAAAATCACTATTTTGGCGCATTAACCAACCTGGGAGGTGTATGAAGTGACGAACAACTCTCCCAACGAACAACTTGGTCAAACTAGGATACAACAAACAGCCAAGGAGTGTACAAGGGAACAAAGGACAAAGGTCCCAAAGCCAAGCTGAATAAAGCCACAAGGCGAACAACTTCCAAAGTACAACCTCAAGAGGCGAACAACTTTCAGTTGGAGAATCAACAAGATCAATCAAGCCGACCTAGGCGAACAACAATGAGTCCGAGATAAGATCAAAGAAGACTTTGTAACTAAGGTTCAGCTTAGATAAGATTAAAGAGACACATGTCAAGCATGCAGGCAAGGGAGACCAAGGGTCTTGGACACCTCATGCTTGATGGTCTCTATAAATAGTTGTTCTCCAGCTTATTTATGTAATTTTCGAATTTCAGACTAAAAACACACACAAATACACCTTAACGTACACACATACGAAATTAATTCAATTTCGATATACATATTACACAAATTCGATAGCCCAAACCCCGATTTACCATTTACGGTGGTAATCAATCACACGCTATTGATTGGTGACGTAAAAACGGATTAAAACAGCCACTAATCCTTACGATTAAATTCGTTCACCAACAATTTGGCGCTAGAAGGAGGGTTCGAACCTCCGGTTTAGTGTGATTACTCAAGAACTTCAAGTTGAAAACTTGAAGATTCAAAGGAAGTCTCAAGAAATATTTGAAGATATAAACAAAAGTGTTCTTGGTGTTCTTGGTGTTCTTCAATTTTAAGATTAAGAAACAATTTAAATTGAAATGCCTCAATCTAAAGAGACCCAAGGATCACGTTTGTCGAAGAGAGCGTCTCAGACCCGAGCCACGTCGGCCGACCACCAGGACCGTGACCCAAAACATGCGAACAGGTCACAGCATACAGCCATAACACATAACCTCCCCCCTGAGATGGAGGCTTTGGCGAACAACCCCAACGAGTTGGCTAAAACCATAGCTGCTCTCCAGGCCCTCCAGAGGCAACAAGAGCAGGTTAGGCCAACACAAGCAAGGCCAAGGGACAAGTCCCTAGAGGTTGTTAGGCCCAAGACTACCAGGGGCGAGCAACGAGAAGTTGATAGTGCTCAAGTCAGACGAAATAAGGGAAAGGCCAAGGTGGTCGACCAAAGAGAAGTACAGGCTGAGTCTGGTCGCGGACGAACAACTATGTCTAGCCATGGAACAACACGTTGCAGTGCCCAAGACAGGCTTAGCCAACCCCATCAACGAGAAGCTGCTCGCCGGGGAGCAGAAGATGGGCGAGCAACTTTTGATCAGCCTCGCCCATCAGTCCATGAGAGACTCACCCAGTCAGCCTTTAGGCGCCTTGGGCCAAATGCGGCGAACAACATTAGGAGGCAAGTCCAAGAAGTGCCCACTCCAAGCGAGGGACTGCGACGAGCAGAAAGGTTAATGCCTTTGCTCGCCGAACAGCCTCCAAGTCAGGGGGCACCTCTTGATGAATTATCAAGCCTAAGGAGGGCTGTGGAGAACATGCAAGGGCAACTAGACCAACAGAGGGGGATGGGAGCGACCAGCATGCCGTCCTCACCTTTGGCAGCCCACATTTTGAAGGCCCCGATCCAGAAAAAGGTTCAATTCCCAGCAAGCATTCAATATGAGGGCATTACTGACCCCCGGGTCCACTTATCAAAGTATACGGACTACATGGTCTCCGTAGGGGCCAGCGACGCCACCCAATGCCGGAATTTTCCATTAACATTAGGCGATCGGGTTCACAAGTGGTTTTCATCAATGCCGCCGGCATCAATCCACTCGTTCATTCAGCTAAGTCGAGAATTTCTCTCTCACTTTTCAACGGCGGGGTCGTATCTTTCCCAAAAACATCGGCTATCAGATTTAAGACAAAATGATGATGAAACTGACCGGGCGTTTATGGAAAGATTCGATAAAGTTTTGCTAGAAGGAGAACCAGTGAGCGAAGATACAAAGATCGTCGCTGTGATGGCCGGATTGAAAAAAGGGTCGAAGTTATGGAAGGAGGTACGTCTGAAGTGCCCAAAGACTTATGCCGAGTTCAGAAACCAAGCTGGCATTTTCGTTTCCATGCACGAGGCCCTACAAACAAATTTAGGGGAGAACAAAGCTGATCCTAAGGAGAATAACAAAAAGCCTGTCGGGACAAGCTACAGGGTCCCGAAAAACATGAAAGCATTCACTGAAGGATCGGATTTGAAGGAAAAACTGAATCAAGTATTGACAGTATCAGTAGATACTGTGTATGAGAGCGTAAAGGAGAAAGAGTTGCTCTCCCCACCACGTAAAATCCGTCAGGATACTGGCAAACTCAACCCAAACAAGTACTGTGCCTACCATCAAAGTGTGGGGCATTTTACAAGTGAGTGTCGAGATTTGCTCAAGCAACTCTGGCGATTTTATGAGGAGGGAAAGCTCTCTGATTTCGTTAAAAGGCAACCTGGGAAAAGAGCTCGGGAGAACAACTCAGAAGACGAAGAGGATGGTCAACCTCAGAGAAACAGCAGACCCGGGCGACCAGTACCCCATATGCCAGCTCAACCTTTAGAAGACCTGTTCATGATGGAACCCGCAGGTCCCGCGGGAGGATGTTTTGACGGACAACCACCCGACTCTAATCGAAAGAGGAAAGCGGAGTTACGAGCGATTGGCCAAGTGCAAGAAATGGGAGTTAAGCCGTCTATCATGCAAACGGCGGAATTAACTTTCACCGAAAAAGACCTTGAAGGCGTCTTAACACCACACAATGATTCGCTCGTAATCTGTGCAAAGATTATGGGGACCAGAGTCCACAGACTGTTGGTGGACACCGGAGCCTACACGAACATCTTATTCAAGAAGACCCTCGATAATCTGGGAGATTATTCGGGTTATGTTCGAAATACAACACATAGAATTGTAGGTTTCGGAAATGCTGTGACAACGCCGTTGGGAATTGTAACATTAGCTGTACAACTTGTAACGGCCAATGAACCCGAAAGAAATATAACAAGAATGGTAGATTTCTTGGTTGTAGACCAGGAGTCGACCTATAACGGGTTTCTTGGCCGACCTTTTCTTAATGAATTTAAAGCTGCGTGTTCCACTTACCACTATTGTTTGAAATTTCCAACAGCTAGTGGAACAGGCACAATTAAGGGAGACCAACGGAGAGCACGAGAGTGCGTTCAACAGCTACGAGCAAAATTTGTACAAATATCCATGATGGAAGCAACAAGTTATCCCATCGACGAACCATCAATACTAAACAATATGATGGACATAGACGACCACATGGATGCGGACGAACAGCACTTGAACGAGCAAGTGTTGGACGAACAACTCGTTACCACCCGCGGGGAACCTCCATCTGACGAACAACATAGGGGTGATGACGAACAACCTTCAGTGGAGGACTTGGAGGGCCAACTACAAACGAACAACAATGGGACGGAGCCAACTGATGATCTAGAACCCCGCCTGGGGGCAGAACCCATGGACATCGAAAATGATTCCAACCCTGAGGAACCCATACTTGATCCCCGTTGGAAGGGACAAAAACGACGAGCAACTCCAGTCGAAGAGCTGGAGGCGTTCAAAGTTAATCCCGACAACAAAGATCTTGAATTATTCATAGGATCAGAGCTCCCAGAGCCTTACAGATCCCGAATGAAAGAATTCCTCACCAAGAATCTAGATGTCTTTGCTTGGTCTCACGCAGATATGGTGGGGATAGATCCGAAACATGCTTGCCACAGGTTGAACATAAATCAAGCAAGGAAGCCCGTCCATCAAAAGCGGAGGAAGTACGGCCCAGACAAATACCAAGCCTTGAATGAAGAAGTTAAGAAGTTGCTAGACAACGATCTCATTCGACAAGCACTCTGTCCACAATGGGTAGCAAACCCAGTACTCGTGAGGAAACCAAACGGGACCTGGAGGCTATGCATAGATTTTACGGATCTAAATGCAGCATGCCCGAAGGACAATTTTCCTCTCCCACATATCGATCAATTGGTGGACAGCACTGCAGGTCACGAGATGTTAACATTTATGGATGCTTTCGCTGGGTATCATCAAATTCCTATGCATCCAGATGATCAGGAGAACACGGCGTTTTATACAAACAAAAACTTGCTGTGTTGGAAAAGAATGCCTTTTGGCCTCATAAATGCCGGAGCAACATATCAAAGACTGGTGAACAAGATGTTTGATCAACAAATTGGAGACACGGTTGAGGTCTACGTAGACGATATCGTTGTCAAAAGTCCCAAGAAGGAGGACCATCTTCAACATCTGGCTCAAGTGTTCGAAATTCTTCGACACTATAACATGAAGTTGAATCCAAAGAAAAGTAGCTTTGGAGTCCATTCAGGGAAATTCTTGGGTCATCTTGTTAGCCAGCGGGGAATTGAGGCCAATCCTTCAAAAGTTAAAGCCATCCTGGATATGCAGCCACCACGTTCAGTGAAAGAGGTGCAAAGACTCACCGGGTGCCTAGCAGCGTTGAACCGGTTCATATCCAGGTCGGGGGACAAGTGCCGTCCATTCTTCGAGGCCGTCAAAAAAGGAAAGTTTGCATGGACTAACAACTGCCAGGCGGCCTTCGATCAACTTAAAGACTACCTGGGAGATGTCAAAATCTTATCAAAACCAGTCCCAGGAGAAAAGCTCTTTTTATACTTAGCCGCATCAGAAGTTGCCATCAGCTCTGTTTTGGTGCGCGAAAACGGCAAATTCCATCAACCAATTTATTACGTCAGCCAGGCTTTACACGAAGCAGAGATCAAATATGCTCCAACCGAAAAGCTGGCGTATGCTTTGGTTATGAGCGTGAGAAAGTTACGACCATACTTCTTTGACCATCAAGTCGAAGTTCTAACAACTTTCCCGCTCAGGCAAATTCTCCATCGCCCCGACACGGCAGGTCGTCTCTTAAGATGGTCACTGGAGATTGGCCAATTTGGGGTGACCTATGCTCCTCGAACAGCGATCAAAGGGCAAGCATTAGCCGACTTTATAGTCGAACTAACTTTCCCACCAGATCCGACGAGAGGACTTGATCATCCTTGGCATCTCTATGTGGACGGATCATCAACCAATATAGCCTCGGGGGCAGGAGTAGTATTAATAAGTCCAAACAGACAAGTATTCACCTCGGCAATCAGATTTGGTTTCATGGCAACCAACAACGAAGCTGAGTATGAAGCTCTTATCGCTGGTCTCCACCTATCCCTCGCAGTTGGTGTCAGACGCTTGCAAATATTTGGCGATTCACAATTGATCGTGAACCAAGTCCGAGGTGAATACGAAGCAAAAGATGATCACATGATCGAGTATCAACGGATTGTTGCTCACCTGATGTCCATGTTGCAGCAAGTTTTCATACAGCAAATTCCAAGGACGAGCAACACTCAAGCAGACGCACTTGCCCGACTAGCAACAAGTGAAGGCCCCATAGAGTTGGCAGATATTATAGTTACAAAGATGAAAGATCCATCAACAGTAAGTTATAATGTCAATCAACTCGACGATCAAACCAGTGAAGAAGAAGACTGGAGAACAAGTATAGTCAAATACTTGAAAAATGGGAAAAAACCAAACAACCCTTTTGAAGCTGCCAAGCTAATAAAGCGAGCCGCCAGATATACTCTGGTGGGCGAGCAACTTTACAAAAGGGGAATATCAATCCCACTTCTCAAGTGTTTGCCTAGGGGGCAAGGGCAAGCAGTGCTTGAAGAGATACATGCTGGAGTATGTGGAAATCATACTGGGGGGCAAGCTTTGGCATACAAGACAATCAGACAAGGCTATTATTGGCCGACTTTACGTCAGGATGCAATCAAAAAAGCCAAAACTTGCCATCAATGTCAGATTTTTGCCCCAGGCATCCATACTCCGGCTCAGGAACTTGTGTCAGTATACAGCCCATGGCCTTTTGCAAGATGGGGGATGGACATCATTGGTCCTTTCCCGGCTGGGATTGGAAATGTTCGATTCGCCGTCGTGGCAGTCGATTATTACACAAAATGGGCGGAAGCAGAGGCCATGATGAATATAACACAGCAGAAGATGATCAACTTTATTTGGAAGAACATTGTCTGTCGTTTTGGAGTTCCACAAGCAATCGTGACAGACAATGGTCCACAGTTTGATGGACAAGAGTTGAGAGAATTCTGTACGAAGTGGGGGATCAAGAAACATTACTCCACACCTTATCACCCCCAGTCAAATGGACAAGTTGAAGCCGTAAATAAAATCATAAAGCATACGTTAAAGGTGCGACTGGCGGAGAGTAAAAGCAGTTGGTCTACAGAACTTCCGGAAGTCTTATGGGCATACAGAGTTTCTCCCAGGTCAAGCACCGGAGAAACACCCTTTGCAATGGCTTTCGGGACAGAGGCTGTAATACCAATTGAGTTAAAGGCCACTACATTTAGGACGACCAACTTTGATGAACAGGCGAACAACTCTGCTCTAAATACTGAATTGGATTTGCTCGAAGAAAAAAGGTTGAATGCCGAGCTAAAAAATGCCACATACAAGCAGCGAGCAGAACGTTACTATAATTCCCATGTAAAAGTTAGGGAATTCAGAGTTGGAGATTTGGTTCTAAGAAAGTTGCTCGCCCAACCTCCAGGTGTATTGGGACCAACTTGGGAGGGCCCATATCGAATTACAGAAAAATACGTCAATGGCGTATACGATATTGAGGATCTGGAAGGCAAGCCGGCCCAATACTCCTGGAATGCTGTACATCTAAAGAAGTACTATCAATAAAGTTGGGCGAACAAATGTCTTGGGGGGCAAGGGATGCGTATGAGTTGAAGGAAGGCTAAAAACTTGCCAAATTTTTTAAATTTTCCTAGGAATGGATTCAAAAGTTGCTCGGCACATTGTATAGTCTGGTGTTAGTTCTTTTGATTTTATAGATAGAGTTGCTCGGCAAAAACATTATAAGCGAGCAAGTTTTAGTTTGTGTTTAAAGCTGTTCGTCAGATTGTATATAATAGTGATGGACAGTCTTACAACACTTGTAATTATTTTGCGATGTAAATATAATAGTTGTTCGTCAAAAGAGGAAAAGTCCAAAAGCTCGAGGTACAAGTCCATTCAAAGGTTGTTCGTTTTACAAATGAACAAAACCTAAGGACCAAAGCCACTTAAAGGTTGTTCGTTTTTTAAAATGAACAGAACCTAAGGCTAAACCCTGATTCCACTAAAGGCAAAGTTCAATTCGAACAAAAGCCCAATACTATATGTCATAATTGTAAAAGCATTGACAGAAATGTAAAGGCAATTGACATATATAAGAAAATGAGCGAACATGAGAAAGACATTTTCCATTAAAAAAAAAAAAAGGCATTAAGCCCCAAAAATAGTACAAGCTGGAAGCAGCCATTACAAGTACTACAAAAGAAGAAAAGAAAAAAAGCTAGGTCCTAAAAACTACTGCTGTTCGGCGGGAGGAGGATCTTGAGGTTGCTCGGCAGAGGGGTCGACAATCATGTCCCGAGCAAGGTCTTCAGCCGCCTTATCCTCCGCTTCTTTAGCACTTCGCTCGTCCGCGGCAGCTGGTTCATCTTCTTGCTCGCCATCATCAACAATTGGTGGAGGATGAGTGATGGTGATACTGGGGTCAAGTTTATCCAGTTTAACCCCAAGCACAGCCAGATCCGCCAACTGGATTGAAACGTTGTTCGGCGGAGGATAGTTCTCGAGGAACTCATTCAGATCCTTAGCCATCTCCTCCACCATCTCATTGTAATCATAGGCATCAGCCGTACGGATGCTGTCCGCATAGGCACAAATATATCCAAGGTTGGAGATGGGGCCGGTACGAGCTTGAACCTCCTCTTCAAGCTGCTCGCGGGTAAGGAGATTGGCTTCAGACTCTCGGAGACGAGCAACCTCTGCCTCAAGATCAACGATTTTCTGCTCGGCCGCTGACAGTTTCTTCTCCCCCTCACCGAGTAAAGCCTCCTTGTCCCCGAGCAGGGCCTCTTTATCCTTCAGCTCTTTGGACATGGCCTGAATCTCTTCCAAACGCTTGTGCTCAGCATCAATGTAAACATTGACTTGGTTGTTGAGGCGAGCAATTTTAGCCTCGTATTGGCCAACCAGGCCATCCTTTTCTTCAGTAAGTTGCCGAGCAGTATTTGCGTAAAGACGAGCAGATTCTTCTTGCTCGGCAACTTGGGCAATGGCTCTTTGAGCAGTAACGAGGCCATTGGCAACGAGCATCATTGAGAGATGGAGATTGTCCATTTGCCCCTGCTGAAGAATGGCCTTGTCCAGAGGACGCGTCCAGGCCCGGGCGACCAACTCCGTCGCCTTGCGAACATGTTCGCCAGGAATCTCCCTTATGTTCACGGGAGTCTTCGAGCAAGCGTACTGATGTACAACACTTGCTCGGCCGGGATAATCGTCGGCACGATATCTGCGAACAGGAAAAGAAAGAATACTTAGAAGAATAGTAAAATGAGATGATGAAACTTGTTCGGCAGAAGCTAATGTGGACTTACTCCTTGAATTTTCGCTCATCCCAACCCAGATGGGTGAGATCCTCTGGACCACGACCAGAGGTGGAATCCTTGCTCGCCTTGCCTGTTCTTTCCACAGGTTCGGTAGAGCGACGAACAGCATCCCCCTCTGGACGGGGATGACTGTGACCCACTTTCTCCTTCCCCTTGCCGGGGACATCATGGGACAAGGGAGTCCCATCAGCTTTCTTTAAACGTTTTCCCCCTTGGGGAGGGGAAACGGGAGGGGACCGAATTTGAACTGGGGGGGCAGCCGGTCTTGGAACTTTGGCCCCCTCAGGCTTGTTCGACATAGCAAGCACCGCTTGAGGAGGGTCACCTCTCCTTCTCTTTCCTTTTGGTGGTCCCATCTCTAGGACCCTTTGCTCGAGAAGAGCGTAGCTTGGGGGAACTGCAACAGTTACTTGCTCGGCTAAAAAAAAAAAAAAAAAAAAAAAAAAGAGATAAGAAATTTGGCGAGCAAGTTAAACATAGCAATGACGAACAAAATTTGAACCAGGAGTTAGAAATTCTCATACCTGGGGGCACCTCAGCTTGAGCCTCCAGGTGGTGAGGATAGGTCAAGAGGCGAGCAGCTTTTTGACACCTTGATCGGCAGAGATAGTCTATAGTTCTATCTGCTTTATTGCGGAGGCCGACCAAGCACGAAGTAAACAGGAACTCGGAGTTCAACTCCTCTTCTTTCGAATCCCACTTGGGTAGACGAGGGCCTGCGAACAAACAAAAAAAGTTAAATTAGAACAACTGTCCAAAGGCGAGCAAGAATTGAACTTACGTTTCAATTTTCCATAGGCTGCTGGAGAATTTATTCGTCCAGGGCCGCCGTGTGGACCAGAAGATGCTCGCCAGTCACCCCCAATCCAGAAGAAGTGCTGTTTCCAATCACGAATCTTGTTCGGCACCTCTTCCACCATTTTCAACCCAGTCCTGGCCTTGAGGTAGTGATAGCCATCTTCTCCTCGGGGGCAACTTGTGATTGTCATCAGGTAGTTGATCTCTTCCGCAGTGATCCGATCAACATACCCTTCCAAAGCGAACAGACACATGGAGCCCAAAAGGTTCATCCACCCAATTGGAGTAATTTGGGTGATGGCCAAGTTGGTCGCCTCTAAGAATCGACCAACAACAGGTGGAAGAGGTAACTTCAACCCAGCAATCAAGGTGTGGATGTTGATCGCCGTGCATCCGGGAGGTGGGCGATCAGCTCTTTCCTTTCTCCGAGGAGCCCACATGTAGATATCATATGGGATCTTATAGTCTTTCCGGATAGAGTCCAGTTCATCTTCGCGAACAACGCTCTTGATCTTGCTCGCCTGGTAATCAGTCTTCACCTTGTCCATTATTTGTCTTTGTGGACGAGGAAAGCTGTTCGCGTACCTTTCAGCATATGCTCGCCATTCGAATAGGCGAGCAACCCCGGCCGGGATCTCACTTTCCCGCATCCTTGGGGATGGAAAATTGATACCCTCCAAAAATTCACGAGTGAGCTCGTTGAGATCTGGATCTTCAGATTCGCCAGAAGACGAAGAATTTTCGTCCCGATTTTTGTTCGCCACAACCGTTAGTTCTCTCCCAGATGGGCCCACACCGGTATCCTCCACAGAGCGAACCACAGATTCCACGTGAAGATCCGACGCCGAGGAAATCTCGAAGGGAGGTTGATCGATGGGGATCGCGACTGGAAATAGTGGGTCTAAGGTCTCCTCAGTCTTATTGCTCGAGTGCGAAGACATAGGAGGGAAAGGAAAAATCCAGGCGGTGGCGGATAGTGTTGCAGACGGCGGCGCTTTCCCGGAGAAGACGGTGGCGTTTGGGTCCACACGGCGGTAGAAAGAATTTTCGAAAGAAAAAGATAGAGAAAAAGAAAAATAACTACCTGGGAATTGAAATTTGAGATCAAATGCTGAAGAACGGACGCCGGAAAGCTTGGAATCGTCGGAGGAAGAAAGGGTTCGCCGGAGACTGTTGCAAGAGGGGGAAAAGTGGGAAAAATTTCAGTTTTCCCACTATTTATACCCCAAACAAAAACGGGGTCCCAGGCGTAATTTTCCGAAAGTTCTGGGGCTCAATTGAGAGAAAACGGGGTAAATTCCGAGCTAAACTAGAAGATGAAGGGCCTATAAATAATTATAGGGGCGCGTCGCCTTGGGGCTGCTCGCGCGTGAGCGGCGCGCAATCATGGCGCTGGCGTCATCTTCGTGATCTCCCCAGATCATGGGAAGACGAAACGGTTATTCCAACATTGCTCGTCACAGAGATGCTGTTCGTCCAAATCTTGGCCAAGACGATATCCTAACTACAGTTGCTCGCCGCAAAATTACTCGTCTGATGCAACATCTAGTCAGGATAGGGGGCAATTGTTGATAGGCGAACATCATCTAAATATGGAGCGAACAATTATTGAAGTCTAAAACAAAGAAAATCACTATTTTGGCGCATTAACCAACCTGGGAGGTGTATGAAGTGACGAACAACTCTCCCAACGAACAACTTGGTCAAACTAGGATACAACAAACAGCCAAGGAGTGTACAAGGGAACAAAGGACAAAGGTCCCAAAGCCAAGCTGAATAAAGCCACAAGGCGAACAACTTCCAAAGTACAACCTCAAGAGGCGAACAACTTTCAGTTGGAGAATCAACAAGATCAATCAAGCCGACCTAGGCGAACAACAATGAGTCCGAGATAAGATCAAAGAAGACTTTGTAACTAAGGTTCAGCTTAGATAAGATTAAAGAGACACATGTCAAGCATGCAGGCAAGGGAGACCAAGGGTCTTGGACACCTCATGCTTGATGGTCTCTATAAATAGTTGTTCTCCAGCTTATTTATGTAATTTTCGAATTTCAGACTAAAAACACACACAAATACACCTTAACGTACACACATACGAAATTAATTCAATTTCGATATACATATTACACAAATTCGATAGCCCAAACCCCGATTTACCATTTACGGTGGTAATCAATCACACGCTATTGATTGGTGACGTAAAAACGGATTAAAACAGCCACTAATCCTTACGATTAAATTCGTTCACCAACAAACATGTAAGTATTTTTTAATGAATTATATTTTTAATTATATATATTAATATTATTAACTTGATTTTTTCATTTGTTGTCACAGGCTGCTTCCAGCCCATGAGACTAGCTCAATCGTCTCACAGGTCATTAAGATGACCACATTTGAGTATGGTGTCCACTCGTGGAGACAAATGTCCAAACAAAAGAAGATGGAGTACTTTGATGAGTTCAATGTATAAATTTTTTATTTATTATGATTTTAACTTTGATTTTTTTAATTAATTTGTTAATATTCTATTTTTAATTTATATGTAGAGGCGGTGCGTTTGAGACCCTGCCCCCGATAGTGTTATGTACCAGTTGTTCTGTGTGAAAGCGCAAGAACGGTACAAAAATATTATCTACGGGCTGAAGAAGCGGTGGGAGCAAGGGAATCGGACGGAGTTGGGTCGAGCACCAGACGGACGATCGATATGGGATGGTTTCGTGGATCACTGGAACAGTGAACCATCATTCAGAAGAAGATCGTGGGGGGGGGGGGGGGAGAGAGAGAGAGTTTTTTTATGTTTTTTTTAAGTATTTATTTATATTTTTTGAACAATTTATTTATATTTTTTGAACTATTTGTGTATGTTTTTTGAACAATTTTAAACAATATTTCATTTAATTAGTAATTTGATGAAATTTAAAAAAAATGGTAGTCAATTTCGAATTATATATAATTAATTGTATAAAACGAATGGATTAATAATTTATAATAGTCTAAAATATTAAATTTATAAATTTAATAAAAAAAATTAGTAACAATATATATAAAAACGAATTTGAAACAAAAAAAATGATGAATTTAAAAAAAAGGACTCAATTTCGAATTATATACAATTAAATGTATAAAAACTAATGAAATAATATATAATAGCCTAAAATATTAAATTTATAGAATTAATAAAAAAGTTAGTAAATATTTATATATAAACGAATTAGAAACAAAAAATGATTGAATTTGATAAATTTAAAAAAAAAAAAAGGAGTCAAGTTGAAGTTATATACAATTAAATGAAAATAAACAAACAACAATAGCATGTGCCCTAGTGGTTCACACCTCTTTCGGGCTACCCGGAGGTTGTGGGTTCGATTCCCTTTGGGCGCATATTTGCTCATTTGTTTCTACAAGCCTCACAAGGGCTTATACATAACATGACTCGTTTAATATAAGCTAGTGGGTCAGTGGCTCAGTGGTTCGAACCCAATGAACCACTTATTTTTTTTTTTACGCAGGTTCGCTGATTAGCGACAGCCTCAAGGTCGGTCGCTAATCACAAAATAAAATTAAAAGATTAATTTTATTTAAAAAAAATAACCATGATCCGGCTGGGTTGGACCCGATAGATTCAGCGACCTGCTAAAGACGGTCGTTGATATTAGCAACCGTCCTGACGGTCGCAGGCTAGCGACCGATGACAAAAAGCGGTCGCTAATATTAGCTACCCGCTTTTTAACTGATTTTTTTTCTGTCAGAAATCGGTCGCTAATCACGTTTTGCGACCAGAAAATTGGTCGCTAATTCTCATTTTTTTGTAGTGAAAATTAAATAAAGAGTAAATTTTTTGTGAGACCATCTAATATCATAAGACATAGAATGTGATATAAATTGAACATGATACATTAAAATTCTAATTGGAGTATTAATTTATGTTGTTTAAGCAATGAGAGGTCTCTCACACATTTTTGCCATAAATAAAATGATTAAGACTCTTGTGCATTTGGTGTATGATGCACTCACTCAACAGTTGATATTGTATACACTGAAAAGTTAGTCTCAATCACACTGAAAAGTTAATCTCAATTACACTGAAAAGTTTACACTGAAAATTGATTTTCAGTGTAAACTTTTCAGATTTTCAGTGTAAACTTTTCAGTGTAATTGAGACTAATTTTTCAGAGTAATTGTGACTAACTTTTCAGTGTATAAATATCAACTGTTGAGTGAGTGCATCGTGCACTTGGTGCATAGGAGACTTTGCCAAATAAAATATGCTCATCAAAATGAAAGGAAAAAAAATAAAAATCAGAAAGCATGTCGTATCCGATTGCACCCAAGGATGATATCTCAGTGTGGATAATAGGATCGAAATCTTTAATTAACGTATTGAAATTAATTTCTAATACAAAATTAATGACATAATTATCATTTATCTTGTCCATTTAATTTATCTAAAGCTTACCCTCTAGATTTGGAATTATAGAGAAAATCCCGAAAATAAAATTTCAATTGGTGAACAACCTTCAGAAAAGGATAGATCATGTATATGAGCATTAATGAAAATTATTTAAAAACTTAGCTATAAGAAAGAATTCTTTAATTTTCTTATCCAAATCTCGATCTCATCGTTTTATTAATAGATATATACACACTTACATCAGATATAATTAGTATAGTACACGTGCGGTGCACCTATACAATCCTACACGATATTAAAAGAGTTTACGAATAAGAAAAATAAAAATAATAATATTATAAAAATCAAAAGATCATCCTAATCTAGAACCCACCACCTGGCATGTTTGCATGCTGGCCAGCTGTCTTAGGTTCACATGGCATTTGCCATTTAACTGCGTTATCTTTGTTGCCGAGACGCGTTTTCAATTGGTAATAAACCTCCAGTGAAATTTGTTTCTAACTATAAAATTTATATTAATATATATAATTATTGATATAATTATATATATTTATTAGTATTATAATATTATATATTGTAATTTTAATTTATATATATTTAAACTATATTAATAAATACATTTAATAATATCAATAATAAATGTAGTGGTATAAATTTTATATTATAAAAAAAAATTAATTGATTTTGTAATTTCTCTGTACTGCGGATTTAGTGCAATTTGGAAATAGAATCTATGCACTACTTGTCTTAATTTCTCAGTATTATAAAAAAAAAATTACCTTAAAACATTTTTATTTTTTGTAATTGGACATAAAATTTTATTTTCATAATATTTTTCGTCATTAGGAGAAAATAGAAATGAATTACTTTTCATTCTTTAATTTTTTAATGAGGAAAAAACAAAGATAAATAAGAATTAAGACAAATGAAAGTATGAGAAGATAAAATAAGGATACCAAAAATACAAAAGATACTAAAAAGAAAAATAAAAGACAAGAGCATATATAAAATTGAAAACAAAATTACTGTGGATTGAAGGAAAAAAATTATTTAAAGAAGAGCTTAATATTGAAGGAAAATATATTAGTGTGCCTTCATCAACAAGTAACTGATGGAGGTCAATATGGTCATTTCATTATATTCTATGTACACATCTAAAACCCTAGATTGTAACCTATATAAAGGGATCTCATACACAACAAATAGGAATAATCTCCTGACTTGGTACGCCCCCAGACGTAGTCATTCCTGACGAATTGGGTCAACAAATCTGTGTTCTTCTGATCTTCACTTTATTTCTCTATATCCTAAAATACATTATCAGCACGAGTGCTCTACCCAATTAGTTTTCAGAATTTTGCAATCTCTCCTCCAATAGTATTTGGATCTGATAAAGAAACGAGTACCCAAATCCATCCAATAGTCAGATCCAAGCATGAAGTTTCTGATATTAGAAGAAAAGGCTAATCGGTATGTTTTACTCCTATAAGTCCAATTTTTTTTCTTCTTTTCAATCTTTCCGTGGGTTTGTATGTGTGCATACAAGTTGATTCATTTATTAATTTAGAAATTAAAATAGATTTAACTTTATGTTTATGTTTGTTTACTGTAATCGGTGGTGTTGCCATTAGGTATACATTAAAATGATTAATCATTCAACAGAGTGAAATAATAATTTGGATGAATGGTGATTTGATTGTATAGTTGGCAGTATATTAATTGGTATATGATAGAATTGAGACTTCACAATTTTTTTAACTTTTCTTATAATATTATTATTATTCAATTGATTGAAACATATTGGTCAAATATGATTTTCAATGGTTGCATGTATACGGATTCATGAAATTGGTTAACCTGGCACTTGTATGATAGAATTTGAGATCAATTCAGAAATTCCGTCAATATTTCGAATCGTTTTGGTTAAATGATTTTATGTTCCTCAAATTTGGTTAATTTTTATAACGATTCATGGAGTTTTGTAGGTGAGATGGACCAATAAATAATAACAGTTTTGGTTTTATAAAACCATCCCAGTAGTATTAGTGTTTTTTTTTATTTTTTATTTTTACTAACTTGTCTCTATGTTGAGTTTTATTTTGGACTCGATATTACTGTTTTTTTATTTTTACTAACTTGTCTTTATATTGAGTTTGCGCTCAACACGAGACGAGTCTCTGTGTCTACCATTTGATGTTTAGGAACCCTTACTGTAGGGTTCCGCTCTGGTAAAAAGGCTTAATCCTTTATTTAAAATCTCAGCAATTAGCACTGTTTGCCGCAACATAGGTCTGTGAATTATTTGTTGTAACATAGGCCTGTGAATTATTTGTTAAAATTAGGATTTCTGTGAAAAATCTTTGTTTGCTTTTCATTAAATAATTTGCGGCTAATGTGATTCATCAAAATCCACAATAAAGAATTTAATGACTTATTTGTTATATTAATGTCATCAGTGATATGTATACTCAATTTGTATGTATACATGTTCATTATTGAATATCTCCATGATAAAGAAATTTCATGAATGATATTTATGAGTACAAATCAATGTGATAAATTATTTTCACAAAGCATCGAAAAATATGTGACTCATGGTCTTAAAATCTAATTCATACTCACATTCTTGAAAAATAAATTTACTATATTGTATATTGCTAAGTTTGCAAAATTAATTTCCACTTGCTTATAAAATATTGGACTCAAAAGGAATTGAGTACCACCGTTGGGTTCATAATTTGACTATAAGGACGAAGAGCTGTCTATTAGGCCAATGCCCTAATATTTTTAGGCAACATATCAAACCTCATTTTATGTGGAAAGTATCTTTTAATGCCCTAATATTTTTAGGGAGCATATCAGACCCCATTTCATGTGGAAAGTATCTTCTATTTATTTAATACCCAATGAACTGTGGTAGATTTTGAAAAGATGTTTTAGAAACATATGTACTTTTAGAATTGGTAATACAGTGGAATGAAATCCACTTACTTAACTATAAAGAAGGTCATAAATTTCCTTAAAAATATATTGCACTTTAAAGTACACTTTATTTTATGTGAAAAAAAAATCACAGAAGATGATACAATATATAGAAAAAAAATCTCTCAACTTTCTCCACGAATGTTTGACTCCCTGGGAAAAAGAAAATTCGCGAGGTTAATTTTGTTTAATGAAACAGTGGGAAGAACCCAAAATGAAAGATGAGGACTATCCCTCAAATTTTACCTCACAGGTGTTGATTTCAATGGCAACAAGGATTTTGCCCAATTAATGAATACTTATGATTTTGATTAATTTATTTATAAATTTCTCATTTTTCAAGAAAGTTATTTAGTCATAATGTTTCATTTTATTTGGTCAGATATTTTGGTCTTAAAGTTAATTAGATCAACAGTGATTTTTTTAGTTCGATCTTTTGGTACGAGACCTTACTTATATTGAAGTTGGTTCATAATAAATTTGAATTTTTTCGAAGTACTGAATTATTTGAATTTATACACATACATTAATATACATGGTTCGAAAATAATACTATCACGATGTATAGTGATAAAGTATTGAATGAAAAGTAAATCATTCAACTCAAATTGAAACTCAGCAGAATATGAGATTTCTTAAAAAGGGCGAAGAACTG
The DNA here is from genome assembly GCA_947034835.1 of Ballota nigra. Classification (NCBI taxonomy): domain Eukaryota; kingdom Viridiplantae; phylum Streptophyta; class Magnoliopsida; order Lamiales; family Lamiaceae; genus Ballota; species Ballota nigra. Next base: position 19,612,333 of record OX344730.1, read on the forward strand.
TCAAAATTCTTGATGTTTAACAATACACTTATTAAACTCAAAGAAGTTTTATATGCATCAAGAGCTAATCGAACTTGGTTATGTTTTAAAGATACATGTGACAGTATTATTATTTATACACACACAGTGAGAATGAAATTTATATTTATCTAATTAATGTGAAAGAAAACACATCTTAGATAAACTGAAAAGTCAATCTAGTGGAATGCAGCCCACTATTGTTCTTGAATCATTTGTTGTCACCAATGATGAACTATGTGACACTGGTTTATACAAGCTTTGACGTGATGATCCATATTTTGAAGAACATATATGGACACCCTTCTTCTTTGTTTGAGTGAAATTTAAAATGAGATGAAAATCCGATACGATGCACGATATCAGTCATGTTATTGTTTTGTCGCAATCTTTGTATTCTGAAATCTGAAGTACCAGATATACTATCTACATCTCACTTTGCCTTAAAAATATCAAAGACGCGTCACTCATTTTGTAAAACCCGATCTTTAGCAAAAGTAACATTGAGACATGTTTATGCTAAAGATACAAAACTAAATATTTCATTCTTATAAAGGATAAACTATGATATTTGTGGACTAATTCATCCAGAATGCGGACCATTCAAGTAATTTATGGTTCTGGATTATACTTCGGCATACTGGTTACATGTCGTTTTACTCTCCACAATAAATTTTGCATGTAAACCTCTTAGCACCAATTATATGTTTTAGGGCTCACCACCCTAATTATGCTATCAAGATAGTTTGCATCAAAAGAATTTGATGATTATTGCATATTTATCGTGATCGATGTAAAGCATCCAATACCCCATGTGCTACACAAAATGGCCTCACAGAGGCCACCATTAAAAGGAAGTAATGATGGTTAAGACATTGTTTATTCGCACCAACATGTCAATCTCTGCTTGGGGTTATGCAATATTGCATGCAAATTTACTTATTCGTTTCAAACCCACTAAATGACTAGCCAGTTTATGTGTACCAGTTGGTAACTGGATATAAGCCTGACATTTTATATTTACACATATTTAGTTGTGCAATATGTGTCTATTGCGTACCCACAACGCATTAAATTGGGTTCCTAAATACAATTAAATATTTATGTTGGATATGAATTTCCAACAATTATCCGCACTTTAGAACCCTTGACAGACGACCTACTTACCGCTAGATTTGCGGATCGTCACTATAATGAGACAGTCTTCCCGTCGTTAGGGGGAGACAAGAAAAAGAATTTTTTAAGGGAACGACATGAAGTATTGTGTTTGTCCCCATGTTGTCTCATTTGATCCCCAAACTTCACAATGTGAAAGCAAAGTAAAATGAATTATTTATATTCAAAATGTAGCATATTCGATGCCTAATGTGTTACTGATACTGCTAAAGTGACTAGGTCTCAGCTGCAAATATGTCTGTAAGGTTATAAATCTAGAAATCCTCAATAAGGGGCAAAACACCGCTGAAAATGTGTTGCAACCACACTTGGTGGAGGTGTGGTTGAGGCCGTGACTCCCAAAAGGAAATTAGGGAGGTCACCTGGTTCGGTTGACACCTACTTAAAAGAAAAAATGGTAGGTGTGGCACAATCTAACACATTGATCATCAATGTGGAGAATACATCTCACGAGATTATCTCTGATTAAACTTATGTCCATGAATCATTACTGGAGGACGCTTCGATGTTTGATATGATTCCAGAGAATGGAAAATCTCTATATGATTATAAGAGTGCATATAAGTCGATGGACAGACATTGCACGCAGATTAATGATGTATTTATTTATATTGTTGCTCAAGAAAGTATAGAGCACAATGATATCGAACCACACTTGGTTGCAGAGTGTCAACCAAGAGCATATTGGTCTAAATGAATAAAAGTAATCCAGGTAGAATTTAATTCTCTGACAAAAAAATAGGTATTTGGTTTGATAGTGTTAGTCCGACCAAGTGTAAAGCCTGTAGGACATAATTGAGTCTTTGTCATAAAGCGTAATGAGAAATATAAGGTCTTGATATATAAAATTTGTCTTATAACGCAAAATTTCTTATTACGCTCTGGATTGAGTATGAGGAGACAAACTCTCGTAATGGACGTCATAATGTCTCATCACTTAGTTTCCGAAGGATTGGAGATGCAGCTTATGAATGTGGTTATGACATATCTCTATGGGGATCTTGATTTGGAGATATATAAGTATCTGATGACATCTATTACCCAAATCAAGTGACTCTAAACCACGAAGTGTGTTTGCAATTAGATTGAAACACTAACTCTATTGATTGAAACAATTAGGCGGAGGTGGTATACCCGTCTAAGTGACTACTTGATTGGGATATGTTACAAGAACGATAAATAGTGACCCTATGCATTTATAAAGAAAATAAATTTCGGATTTGCAATTATTTATGTTGAAGGATGAACATAATAGGTACTCTTAATGCAATAAGAGGACCATGAGTATTTGAAATCCGGTTTTGAGATAAAGGATCTTGGGAAAACTCAATTTTGTCTAGACTTTATACTAGAATATTGAGTTTGTGGAATACTTATCCACCAGTTTGCATATGTCCTGAAGATGTTCAGGCAAATTAACATGGACAAAATGCATCTGATTAGCACTCTCATGATTGGTCGAAGTTTGGATTTAAGGAAATATCCATCTCGTCTGAAGGAAGATGACGAAGAGCTAGCGGGAGATGAAATTTACTACTTAAGTGCAACATGCGTATTATTGTACTTAGCTCAATACACTCGACCACATATTACTTTCTCAATGAACTTATTAGCTAGATTTCAATCAGGACCAACACAAAATCATTGGAATGATGTCAGGAATGTACTCTGATATTTAAAGGAAATCATTGACAAGGATCTGATATTCATTGTAGTAAATATTGAAGGGGACCACAAATGGAATTGTGGACCTTAAGGAAATATTGAAGCTACCATCTATACTTATACGCCAAATGATGTACTATTTGGATTTGTATATTTTGTATCCATACAAAGTGTTACCAAAATGGTTATGTATTTACCATGGAAAACACAATGATATCTTGTAGATCAACTAAGCAAACTCTTGTAGCTATCTCATTAAACCACTCAGTGATCATTATCTTACATGAAACAGTTCAAGATTGCATTTGGTAGAGATCTATCACCGTACATATTCGAAGAAGAAATGACTTGAGTTCTACCACTGAAGAGGCCACATGTATATATGAAGAACATGTTTCTTATGTTCATTAGCTGAAATTGGGCTACATCAAAGGTGACAATATGAAACATATATCACCGAAGTCTTCTATAACCAACAACAAAATGTTTTTTTCAAGATTCAAGCTCTAAAGTAAATGGGGTTGATCTGTTTATAAAAATATTGTTCAAGACAATCTTTGGGAAACATCTTAAAGAATTGAGATGTGTAGACTTTCTGAAATCATTTGATAGATGTACGTATCATGTGAAAGGTGTAGACTTCAGGGGGAGTTTCAACATAGGTGCATTTTAAATCTTTTTCCCTTGATCAAGATTTATTTTCCATTGAATTTTTGCTACTTGTCAAGTTTTAGCGAGACAGCATTCAAGCACCATCCACACTTTTGATTTGGCACAAGGGGAAGTATTGAAGAAAAATATATTAGTGTGCCTTCATCAACAAGTAACTGATGGAGGTCAATATGGTCATTTCATTATATTCTATGTACACATCTAAAACCCTAGATTGTAATCTATATAAAGGGATCTCATACACAACAAATAGGAATAATCTCCTGACTTGGTACACCCCCAGACGTAGTCATTCCTGACGAACTGGGTCAATAAATCTGTGTTCTTCTGATCTTCACTTTATTTCTCTATATCCTACATTTTACGCGCAGGAAATACGCAAACATTAGTTGAAATAATTCTTAAATGAAGTTTCCTAATTATAGAACTTTTTTCTGATTTTATTAATTACTACATCTATTTCAAAATAAGAGTCATTCCACATATTCCAATTCAAATTAATAACTATAAAAATTTGACATATGTACACTCCACGTAAATCTCTAATAAATTTATTATATTTTAATAATCCTAATATGTATGTTATGTATTAATATAATTTTTAGAAAAAAATTTATAACTTAAATTCGAAATAAATTAGGAAAAGCATGAAAACATATGACACTTATTTTGACAAAAATATTAACTTCTAGAATAACACTAATTATCTTGAAAGTGAGGGAGTATCATCTATATATATATATATATATATATATATATATATATATATATATATATATATATAAAAGGGCAAATTTTTTTTATTTAGGCCAAGTTAGTAAATGGATTGCAAAAATAGGGAGGTTTGAAAATTTATTACGAAAATAGGGTTGATCGCGCCTGGGAGAGGCGATCAACTGAGTAGATCGCGCTCCCCAGGCGCGATGCATCAAAGACCTCAGATTCTCCTCTTGATCGAGCCTGAGAGAGGCTATCTAAAGGAGTAGATCGCGCTCCCCAGGCGCGATCAACTCAAATATTCAGCTCCTCCTAGCTCGTCTTCCGCAAGCGCGAGGCACGACATACTCTGGCCCACGCACATGGCCTCCCCTGCAAGATTCCCGCGTGCATGGCCATTTTGGCTTTTTCTCTTTGGCGTTTTCTTCCATGGAATGCATATAACAGCATACTTCCACCTCCTTTTTTTTTACGAAACCCACTCCTTCTTCCTCCTCATTTCTCTTCTTCCTCCTTCCTCCTCTTTTAATTTCAGTTTGTTAGAAAATTTTAGTACTCCTCATTTCATAATTTTAGTACTCCTCATTTCATAATTTTAGTACTCTTATTTCATCAGTACTTCTTCCTCCTCATAACAGCACCGTGCACCAAAAATTTTAGTACTCTTACCAAAATTCATCCATCATTTTAGTATTCTTTCTCCCCCCTTTATTCTTTCCGAAATTTAGCCAAAAATAAAAACATAAGGGCTGCTTCCAAAATATAAACCAATCCCCACAAAAATGTAAGTATTTTGATATTTTTAAATTTTTTACAGTTTCTTATTTTATTCTAAAATTTATTTTTCTCAACTTGCAGTCTCACATTTGGACAAAAGTAAAAGCTAGTTGGTATTTTGCTATCTACCTGAGGAGTACAGACACTACTATCAAAAGGTAAATTCTTCAAAAAATAAAATTAATAATATTTTTCAAATTTTTTTGCATGCATATTTATGGTGAACAATATATTTAATATGTGAGCATGTGCATAGATGCACCAAAAAATGAATTGATAATTTAGTAGAATCTTGGCATTTCTTTTATTTCTTGCATTAGTTATTTCTTTTAGTCTCTAAATTAGTAGGGAATTAAATTATGTTCTAAATTGATAGTTTAACCTTCTTTTGAGCTTGAATTAATAAAATTCTCATTTGAAACGTAGAAAATTATTGATAATGGTTATATATGCTCTTTCCAAATAGAAAATGCATAGGTTGACTACTATTTTTCGTAATTACAAAAATTACGTTCGTCAAATTAATAATTGGAAAACTTAACGAATATAGTTACAAATATTTTTTTTTTGAAATAGTAATAAAGTGATTACACTATTTTAGGAAAAAGATCCAAAAAAAGTTCCTTTATTTTTGTAACTGTTTCAAAAAAAAAATTTAATTTATTACTTTTTCGAACAATTCAAAATTACTGCTATAATATTACATTATTTTCATGGAAATCGTTCTTATAACCAAATTTTCAAAAGTTAATTAAATTAATAGATCGAACCTCTAGGCTTGGGCTAAAGTTGTTTTTGTTTTACTTGTACATCTAATTATATTCATCAATTTATGAGGAATTAAAAGCAGAGTATCTTTTGGTCTAAAAGAGTGTGTGAGTATATAATATAAATAGATACTAAAATTAATTAATTGGGCCATGTATGCATATATATATATATATATGATATAATATAATTGGTAAAATGAGTTGTCAATGCTGCATTAAGTTAGTGGCTATTAATTAATTTATAAATACAAGTCCACTAATTTCTTGGTGCGGCTTAGCTTGGCAATTGGTTGGAATTCGCGTTTCCCGCGAAAATCCGACCCGAACGAAGTGGGTAATTTCTATTTTTCTTTTACGGTGATCAAAATTTATACCAAAGATCATAAAAAAAAATTGTATGGTAGAATTTTGTTTATTTTTTATTTTATTTCTCTACTATACTCCTAATCAATTCTCCAAAAAGCATCCTCATATTTCAATTTACCTTTAATAAATGAGTAACTCTCTTGTACATTTGGTGTACAGTGCACTCACTCAACTGTTGATCCTGTTTATACTGAAAAGTTTGTTCCAATTACATTGAAAAGTGTGTTTGAATTATACTGAAATAATTACACTAAAAATCAGTTTTTAGTATAAACTTTTCAATGTAATTCAACCCCACTGTATAAAATTTTGCATTTCTTGAACGATTCTTATGTCAATCTATAAATTTTATCGTACATCAGTTTTTGTATATTTGTTTTATTGAACTTTTATTTATAATCTTTATTTTATATAAAAAAATTTATCGTGCATCGAATTTTTTTATCATATAATTCAGTGTTCATATATTTAAACAATCACGAGGGAAAATGCATTGGCAAAATAAAAAGTAACACAAATTAATTTTGTTGCAAGAACCCCTCATTTATTCATTCATTCTTTCTTTTCATAGGTATATCTCCAATTCATAAATGGCATTCCCTTGGGTTTAGGATTAAAGACGGATGCACTTTTCTTCATTAAAAGAAATAAACATTGCGTTAATATGTGATGGTCATATATATTTAGAAAATCTTTAATTTGTGATATTTTAAACATGAAAATTAAATATATTTATTATGTTGATTAGTTGATTACCATTAAAAAGTTAGATATATTTTAGTTGATTAGTTAGATATATTTTAGTTGATTATGTTGATTAGTTGATTACCATTATGTTGATTAGTTGATTACCATTAAAAAGTTAAATATATTTCTTTACAGGATGGATGCTGCAAAAGAGACATTATTATATGGACCGGCGAGCCGATCTGACTCACGATGCAAAATGAACATCGCTCGAGACTAGACCGTATTAATCGGGAATCAAGTGAAACTGTGCTCAGTACATACCAAGGAGGCGATGGGGTGTTTTGGACATTTAGGCAAGATGACCCCGATCCTCGAAAGATTGTACTTCACCCCCGTGTAGTGGAGAGATTGAAGACGATGGGTTTTTACGGTCTACTTCGTTGTGGGTCGTTCAGACTTGATCGACATCTCATCACTGCATTAGTGGAGAGATGGAGTCGAGAGACGCACACATTCCATTTTCCCGTCGGAGAGGCCACCATCACACTACAAGACGTTGCCATTTTGTGGGGATCACCCATAGAAGGAGAGCCAATTATATGCAAAGATGAAAAACGTACTTTCGGTGAATGGCAAGCTAGGTGTAATGCGCTTTTGGGCATCAACGTACAACAAGTTGATATCAGGGGCAGGAGTGCGATCATGTTTTCTTCTCTGAAAAATATGTTGAGAAATGATATTGCTATTTACGACGAATCACCACAGGAGGTAGTTGATCAATATGCACGGGGGTGTGCACTTTTACTTCTGGGGACAGTAATGATCCCCGACCACACTCGAAATGCTATCCCGTTAGTGTATTTGAACTTTCTGGAGAACGTGAATACATCAGGGGAATACAGCTGGGGAAGTGCTGTATTAGCGACTTTGTATCGGGAACTCTGTATGGCTTGCCACGCTAATGGCAAGATTATCGCTGGAGCATTATGCTTGTTACAGGTAATTCTTGATTAGTTTTAATTACTTTTAAACAAATCATTGATTAGTTGTATGTTGAAACTAATTTACTCATGAATACAACAGATATGGGCATGGTCAAGGATAATACCAATATAACCAAGGAACGTATATCCTATGCTCCAAGAAGGACACATCTTGAGTGTAGATGGTCGCAATTTGGGGCTTCCACCGTATGGGGCTAGGTATTTTTCTCTAAACACATTTATCTATAAATCGCATAACATTCGTTTGGCTATGCATACTTATTGTGATACCTACTTAAATTATAGGTGGATACATTATCACAGTCACACTGAAAGTGCGGGCAACTCGATTCGTGTATATCGCGACATATTTGATCGTTTGTCTGATGGCCAAGAAAGTTATTATTATAATGATCCGCACAAATATATAAGTGTGTTTGAGGAAAATTAATTTTTTTTGTCTACACACAGTTAATCTGGGAACCCTATGATGAGCAAGCTGAGGAGATCTCGAGTCTTGGACCTCGTTGTTTGACCCAAAATTGGAGGTCACAATGTCCGCTGATCAATATTTAGATAGTGGAACTTCATTATCCAAATAGGGTGTTAAGACAATTTGGAATGGTCCAAAACATTCCGAGTGATGTTGAAAGTAGAGACCAGGACTTGCATAATCATACCCGCCAGGGAAGATCCGGCTGCGATTGGACCATTAAACATCAAAAATAGATTACTTATTGGAGGAACAGACGACCATTCATGCCTTGCACTCCTATCAACAATGGTAATCCGGTCTCCAATGACTATATGCAGTGGTACTATGGAATTACACGACGATTGATTTCACCAGTGGAGTATACTGCAGTGGCCCGAGGTTTCCAACCAGCAAAAACATCTACTCGAGATCTTTTGGTAATATATATATCACAAATTTAATTTTATAATGTTTGAAAATTGAAACATGAATAACACTAATTTTTTTTGGGTTACAGGTAGGATGGTTTCGGAAGCTCAAAATTAGTAAAAGACAGTGCAATATTGATGATAGAGCATCAGTAGAAAGTCATTTGGAGCTCACTGAGAATTACATCACTGAAGTGGAGCCTTTCATAGAAAACCCTGCTTATCTACAAGATGTGGCCTCAGATGAAAACGTAGAAGTTGAGGAAAGATCTACAAGACAAAGAAGAAGGAGATCCGTAGGACGTGAAGATGCGGGTCCTTCAACGTCTAGGAGTCGGAGAAGACATTCCTCAGCAATGCCATCAGAGTCCCCTTTTCCCCGACAAGGTATTCAACATGGGGTACCTCAGTCTGCTCCACGCACGCAATATGGTGCTGGAAATGGTATTGAATTTACAAAATTACACTTGTAAATATGACCTTAAGTGGATTTACATATATTTAATGCCTAATTTTTTTATAACATGTGACAGATGCTTCCACGTCTGAATTTTTGGGTAACACACAACCAACTGCATATGGTATGTAATTCAATATTAAGAAATTATATTTATTATTTTATTTATTATATATGCATATCACTGTTAATTTGATAGCAACCTGACAATCAAATGAGGGGGCGTCTCAGCCTACGCCTCACACACATTATGGGTTACCCTCATTTGGACATGGAGCTTACACACAACCTGCTGGAGATGGTATGCAAGTTACTAAATCCTGAAATTACACAAATAAATAATATTTTTTAAGAGATAATGTTTATGAATAACACTAATATATTATTGTTAACTTGATAGTTGGTTGGGGTAGCTATGAGGGGGTACCTCAGTCTGCTTCTGCATCGACGTTTCAACAGGAGGTGCCTCAGTCGAGTTTTCACACACCTTATAATGAACAAGGTATTTAATATCAACTTATATAAGTAAATGTATATATTGTAAAATATATTATTGATCTAAATTCATTAAATGTGTGACAGATTTTCTTACATCATGGGGTGATTCATTTACTGAGATGTTAAACACGGGTATTGATTTGAATACCTATTATCAACCTCAGTTCTCACAAGAACAACCAAATTACACTTCAACGCCTATACCATTTGCGGGCACAAGTGAGAACCTTGGACCAAGCCAAGATGAACAACAACCTCGTCGTGGTCATCGTGATAGACGTCCGACACGATGTGGCACGGGTGGTCATTTACGTCGTCACTAATTGTATGATATTTTGTATATATATTTATTTTTAATTGATAATTTTTTTATGTATGCAATTTTAAATACCACTACTTGTGACATTTTTTTAAGTAGTACTACCTCCGTCCCAATTACACAAATAATTTAAGTAACACAAAGAAAATGGGCCAGAGATGAAACCATTGTAAGTATATTAGAGTTTTACAAATAACTTTTAAACAACGAATGTACATCTCATTTTTCACATTCAAAGCTTACAGTGCATGTCCAAAATGAAATCCTATAGATATCATTAGATACAACAAGTTGATTCAGCAAAGGGGTTCAGAACATCAATGCGAAGGTCCAGCTCTATCTTGGGCTTGGTACTGTTGTCTAGCGCGGGTTTGGGCCCAATCCATCTCATTGTGAATCCTGGACGTCACATCTCGACCACGACGCCTTATCCTGCGATCTGGATTATGCCTCAGTTGGAAATTGGATTCATCCCACTCCTCAGGATCCGGCAATGGCTCAAAAAACCTAGATGTGTAAGTCGAAGTATACACATTTGTACTGTAACAGTCGGGCACATACACACTTGGATCAATCCTGAATTGTCTACACACCTCCAATGCATGTGAGCATGGGATACCATCCAACTTCCATAGCCCGCAATCGCACTCGCATCTCGATAATGCAACTCTGTATGTGCGATACTGTACTGAGCCCTTAATACGAGTAGAAAATCTGACTGATCCCACCTCCTGATTAAAAAGGTCTACTCGATGTTTCATCCCCTCTCGCTGCCCTGAATCAAACCTGTCATGAACATATTTAGGCCACATCCGATTTCTCAACACTAAAATCCCTGCTTCTTTAGCACGTTCCATAAAGGCATTTTTGGATCGTGTGAAAATTGCACTGACGATGGCTGTGATTGGGAGGCGTCGTGCACCCTTAAGAACACCGTTGATGCATTCTGAGATATTAGTTGTCATAACACTGAAACGGTGACCTCCATCATGGCAAAATGTCCACTTGGTAGGATCGATGTTTCGTAGATACTCATGACCTTCTTCACTTAAAACTCGTATTTCGTTCATCCTTATCTCAAAATGTCTTACAGACAATGCTCTTCCCGCAACATAACACAAGTCCTTCAGCTTTTGACTTTTGAACTGAGTATTGAAATTTGAAGCAACATGTCTTAAACAATAACGGTGCACTCCTCTTGGTGGTGAAAATGCTGGGACTTCGTCCACTGCCTTCAGTATACCCTTATGTCTATCGGAAATAAGGCATACCCCCTCCATATCACCGACAACATGTGTGGCTAACATATTAAGAAACCATTTCCAAGACTTATAACTTTCATCGTCAACAATGGCATATGCTACTGAAATGATCTTCTGATTGGCATCAAGGGTGTTAGCAATCAACAATTTGTGTTTATACTTAGTGTAAAGGTGAGTACCATCTACACAAAGTATTTTGCGACAATGCATGAATGCTTCAATGCATGGCTTGAATGCCCAGAAGACATAGCCCAACGTGTGCACATTCCACTCAATCGTTGCCTTGTGCTTCCACTCCACAATGGTCCCGGGATTGTATTTCTCCAAGGCCCTCATATACTTGGGCAAATATTGACATGAACTCTCCCAAGTTCCGAACACATTCTCTCTAGCACGTTTCAATGCTTGCCATGCCTTTTGATATGAAATAGTGTAATTATATTTCTTATCTGCATGCTCCACGACACATTTAACGTCGTATGCTGGTTCAACTTGTATGAGACTCTCCAAGTCAGCTGCAAGCAAGTTTTTACATAGATTTGAATGATTGCGTGAGTCAATATCCATCAGACAGGTATGTGGCGGTCCCAACCTGGTGATTTCCCAATGACCAGATCTTTTACGGTATGAGGCGCGCAAATGCCACTCACAATGTTGCAATGTCGAGCAATTGTCATTTTCACTTGCATAGTTCTGCTTGCACACCAACTTCATTGACTTCGAGTTGCTCTCTTCGACTCTGTACTCACGTCTTGCATGTTGGACCGAGTAATTCTTCACGACATTGATCGCAGTCTCTTTGTCTTTGAAGATCATTCCTAACCTCAAAACTCCATCATCCGCATCGTAGCCCAGATCACCACTTGGAACGCCTACTGAATCAACAGGTACATCATCACATGACCTATCAAAAAATGGCACTCCAACCAAATTTGGATGAGGTCGCACTCTTGGCATTAGAGAATTTGGTACAACAATACTTGGCATCCAAGGATTGTTAGTGGTATCATCCTCATCAGACGGCCCCTCGTCCTCAGAACCATTATCGCTTGGTTCAGAATTACAAGTAAAGTCTGGATATAGATCACCTTCTATATCAGCTATGGAGGTGCCGACATGGGCCATTATCTTAGTGATACCAGAAGGTCCAACATTAGGATCTGAACCACCGGCATGACTAGACCCTAAACGTTGGTAGGGTTCATCTTCCCAAGCACCCCACTCATTATGGTTCACTTGCAGGGCCTCGTATGTAATGTTTGAAGGTCTATCCATATTGGCTCCCCCACGACCTGACCCTTCAGAAGGATAGTATTGGTTCTCCCACTGACCATGGGATGCTGGGTACTGCACCTTCATTTCAACCTCCACTAATAGCTCAACTGAATTGAGCCCCGCTTGTGGATGGAAGAAATAGAGAAGGTCGTTGTTGTTCCTAATAGGATAACTAGAGGAGGCATTCTCATTATTTATTATGCAAGACACATTCAAAGAATACACTCGCAAATCTAATCCCGTGATCTCAGACAACACACGTAATAGACCATAGAAATCAAGCATACAATCAACTCTTCTTGTTCCAATAACAGCTCCACAAGAGCGCACAAGGATTCCAATATCGCGAGAGATTGACATATCTTCAAAAACACAACACACTTATAATTAATATACAAATCTATATTAAATTTGATACTTAAAATGCATCAAATAATTATATAATTATATAATAAAATAACTAATATCTTTTAATGATACAATTAATATTCTTCGACTAATTTTTTTAATGAAACAATTAATATTATTCAAAATTACTATATTATATTGTAAATAATTAATACCCTTTAAATAAGTTTTACAATGAAATTAAGACACTACTATTAAAAATAGTTTATTGTAATATAATATATTTATTTATGCATGATATATTTTTTTTTAATTAAAATTTAACTTTTTATAAGTTAGTTCCTATCAAACAATATATTTTTATTAATAATTTTAGGATATATTCCAAATAAATTTATAATTCAATAAAATTTATAAAATGATGTACAAAATAAACGTATTTTTATTTTGAAAAAAATGGGTGAATCATATAATTATGTCAAGGAACATGCATCCTCCTAAATATGATATTCCTTAATTTGATTGATGTTTCTCCAAGTGAAATGATATTAAACACCTCAAAATAAGTTATATATTAAAATAATTAAATTACAAAAAAAGACACCTAAACTAAATTCACAGCAAACACAATTACATGCCGATATATGGACAAACTAAATTCATTAAAATATTTAATAACATTGTTTGTTTCTTTAGAACCAATAATAAATACTATGTGTACAATAATTGCAACAGTGAGTTTATTAAATTTTAATATATTTTGTGAGTAATATTTATCTTGAAATTTATTTAAAGAGTATTAATCGTTTCATTAAATGATATTAGTTGTTTTCACTAAAAATATTAATTGGAGAAGTAATATTGTTTCATTAAATAATACTAATTGTTTTATTATGTTAATAAAATTGTAGTTCACAGTTATATAGTTAACATGAATATCATTAAAATAATATCTTCTCAATTAAATATTACAATTTTTTTTTTCAAGTCAATTTTTTTAAGTGTAATGTTTGACTCCAAATTCATTAAAATATTTTTTTTAATTGTGTAATCCAGATCTGAGGTTGATTTGAGTTAAATGCTACCTAAAATTAATCGTTTAAAGAAAATATTACCATGACCATGATTGATATGAATGTTTAGACTGAGCTTCTTATAACCAATTTTATTGTGCAAGAATTAAAACGATCTACGGGTTTATATCATTTGGCATTTGTTTATATCATTTTTATTTTTTAAATAGATACTTGTAAAAAAAAGTTCATGATTGAAATCTACGGGTTTTAAGTGATCTTTAAGAATAAGATTTCGAAATATAGGGGGCTTTGATTTTTTTTTTTTTAAATAATGTGATAATAGATGTATAATGGTGGTGATAGTATTTTTTTTAAATCAATTTTCTAAATTACAAACTAGATTTAATATTAAATTTCAAAATTTTCCTTATTTATTTTCGGTCAAAAGCCGATCATGCAACATATATTCAAGTCTCCATTATGATAAAAAGAAATACTCCCTCCTATCCAAAACTTTTGCTACTTTTGGCCTCAAATCTTATTTCAAAATATTTGTTATGTTTATATAATTTTTCTCAACTTTTTTTTATTTATTTACACCCTCTAAAATAAAGTCTTATAATTATAATGTAAGTTTGACCCACTAAATTAGCACATCCTTATATAGAAAAAAGGAGTGAATTTGTACAAATAATTCATTTATATCCATATTTAATTGGGTTAATTGGAAAAAAACTCACGAACTTAATAATATTTATCAATTACAACATAAACTCAATATCAAGATTTAAAACCTTTAGAACCAAGAACAAATACTATGTGTACAATAATTGCAATTTACATATATATACTGAGAATTTTTCATCTAGTAGCATATTTCATGTGTACCGTTATTTAAAAAAAAAAGATAATATATGCATGCAAATAAATTCGAAAAATATTATTAATTATTTTTTGAAGAATTTACCTTTTAATAGTAGTGTCTGTACTCCTCAGGTAGATAGCAAAATATCAACTAACTTTTATTTTTGTGTATATGTGAGACTGCAAATTGAGAAAAATAAATTTTAGAATAAAATAAAAAAACTGCAAAAAATTTAAAAATATCAAAATACTTACATTTTTGTGGAGATTGGTTTGTATTTTGGAAAAAAATGGTTATTTTTTCCTTGTATTTGGCTAAAATTCGGACAGAATAAAGAGGGGAGAAGAAATACTAAAATGATGGATGAATTTTGAAAGGAGTACTAAAATTTTCGGTGCAATAAGGGGAGAAAGAAGAACAAAACTGAAATAGTAGTGAGGGGAGGAAGAATAAATTTTCGTATAGCAGAAGAAGAGGAGGAAGAAATTTTCGTGCATCAGAAAGGTGAGGAGGAAGCATCTGTTATATGCAAAATCCCATAGAAAAAAGCCAAAATAGAGGTCATGCACGCGGGAATCTTGCATGGGAGGCCATGTGCGTGGGCCAGAGTATGTCGTGCCTCGCGCTTGCGGAAGGCGAGCTAGGAGGAGCTGAATATTTGAGTTGATCGCGCCTGGGGAGCGCGATCTACTCCTTTAGATCGCCTCTCTCAGGCGCGATCAAGAGGAGAATCTGAGGTCTTTGATGCATCGCGCCTGGGGAGCGCGATCTACTCAGTTGATCGCCTCTCCCAGGCGCGATCAACCCTATTTTCGTAATAAATTTTCAAACCTCCCTATTTTTGCAATCCATTTACTGATTTGGCCTAAATTAAAAAAATTGCCATAAAAAAGTGACCTTTTGCAAAATAACCATACTAAAAAAATAATTGATCACAAAATTAACTGTCATCTTTACGTGTATATTCAGTAAAGGAGTGAAAAGATTATTGCCCGAATTTAACACCTCGAAGTAAACAGTAGAAAATGTTTAATTAATTTGTCTATAATCAAATAAATAAATATTGTCCTAGAATCATAAGAATGAGGACCAAATTCTTTAATTTGAAAGTTATGAAGGATCTTAAACATCACATCGATGTCATTCAATTCAATCGTGTAATTGTGTTGAGCTTTTATCTAAAACATTTGTAAATTATAATTTTTTAAAATAAAAACTGAATCTCGACAAAAATTAAATAAACACGCATGATTTTTTTATATAACATCTCCTGGGTGATCAGGACAGAATCTCGTAATAAATTGATCAAATGTATATCTAGTAAAACATAAATTGATTATATATCTAACAGAACAGGCATGAAGATTATACTTAGAAACAATTAATCATTTGAAAATACTTGGGGAAATATGATAAATAACCACTTCAATATAATTAATTAACAAAAATGATGAAAACCAAAACCACACGTGTATTACACATTACGTATGTGTACTACCCCAACAATCCGTACAATTAGTAATGTATATCAACACACGATCGTGTCTTCCCATTGCGACATTGGGCAGTAGGATTTCTTGATCTATTTCGTATTTTTAGCAAGTAATTTATCATTAAGTAACAAATCACGTGTATTAGATCATATGAAACACGCGAATCAATCAGAAGTTTCTCCTTAATTAATCAAGATTATCCGAACAATTAGAAATTAATGGCATTAATTAAAAAAAAAAACAAAAGAGGGAGCATTAACAAAAGGCACATGTCTAATTAATGAAAAAAGAAGGAAGAGACACATATTACAGGTACGATTGATTGAGGGTGATCACCGTACGACTTGGTAGGTGATCATCAACAAGAATTACTTAGGTACAACCATAGCTTAAATCCCCGAGCAAGCTTACACAAGGACTAATTATTCGATTAACACAGCATATATAGCTTAATTAACATAGTAATACAGTACTAGTTATGCATTGCAACAACAAAAATAAATTGAAAATCGAAAAACAATCTTAGCAAAAATAATCACATTAACGCCATTCCATTCTTCTCCATGAATCTCTCACCTGCAGGCAGGATTGTATATGTAGAAATTAATATCCCGGTGCAACTCCAAGCAAGCAAGATCCTTATATATACAAAAATCTTGATCATCTCCACCCCATCTTTCTTTTTGTGGTCCACCGAACCATTTAAGTTAACAGATCATTGACCCACCCGAGATCAGGCCCACCCGAATTCCCTTCATTCCCGTCCATCAAATTCCTCCCGGAATAATCCCCTTGGAAAAACTTCCTCTCCCCGGAAAACGCCTTCCCCCGGCTGACCGCCGGCGATGGTGTTGACGGAGACAGCACGAACTGTGGCTGCTCTTCCACGCTGAAATTCACATCCAGCCACGGCAGATTGCCCGGCGACGGCGACGGCGACGACATATTCATGGCTTCGAAGGAAGCCATCAGCTCAGTTAAAGCCTCTTTGTAAGTACCCACGCGGTGGTCCTGAAAATCAGAAATAGCACAAGAATCCACACTCCCGAAACGGCTAGCGCCGCAGGGCTCGAAACGGTCTCCGTACGGCGAGCACGCCGGCGGCGACATGGGCGGGGAGGAGTGGGACATCCCCATCAGAGTGGAGGTCGGGGACGCCGTGACCGAGTGGCAGTACACACAGCAATGTGTCAGATTCCGGCAATTCTTGTCCGCCGTGGGGGAGTTAAGCGGCGGCGGAGAAGGCGGAGATTCGGGCACAATTCGAAGCTGGCGAGTAGAGTGAGCAAAAAAGCATACCTTTCTCTTGCAATTCTTGCCGTCCTTGCATGCCTCGGTCCGATAGCGAGAAGGATGGAGCCAGCACTCGAAAACCCCGTGCGAGAATTCGCAATTATCGCCTTTCCCGCAGCTGCCCTTCCGGAATTCGGAGCAGACCGTGCCCGAATAGTGGAACCGCCTCGGGTCCCTTCGCCGGGCCTTCTCGCCCGGGTGGGCGAAGGGGCACTCCGTCCAGTCGTGGCTGCGGCTCCGATTGCACTTGCGGACCTTGAACTCGTACATCCGGAAATGGTCAGAGGAGTAGGGGTCGTCGTCATCGTCGTCGACGTTGTTGTAGGGGAGGAACTTGGAGAAAACGGCGTCGTCGACCATGTCGGCCGCGGAGGGGGAGGAGCGCCCCCGGCTCAGGAGCTTCCGGGGCGGGATGTCGATCTCTCGGAGGGATTTCTTGGTTAGGTAGTTGAGTTGGTGGGAATGGTGGAACTTGTGTTGCTGCTCAGCGCAAACGCTGCCCATCATGATTCTTTTCTTTAATTTGCAATGGGGAATCCTATCTGTTATACATGAGAGAGAGGGGGAAACAGGGGGCGATGGGTGGATAGTAGAGAGAGAAAGGGGGTTTTATAGGGGGGGAGGGGGGTGACGAGGATGGTGTGAGGGTATGGGGCGGGAGGTGCGTGGCGGCATAGCATTAGGGGTGTATGCATGCAAAGTTATATATGTGGCAGCTCGATATCAAACTATTACATGCAACCACCATCTCACTTATTCTCTCATTTCTCTCTCCTCTATTTCTTTGGTGAAAGTCTGCCTCCTCTTTTGGAGTTTTCTTATACTTTGTCACTTTTCTAGTTTTTTTATTTAACACCCTTATGTCATCAATTTGCTATATTTAAGAAAAAAATACACCATCTTGTTGTATGCTCATATTTATTGTTTTTAGGCACACATATTGATTGCGCTTTATTTACAGTATTCAAATAATCCTGTCTCGTCTAAATAGAATTAATTTTACCATAACATAACTTAATTAATTTGTGCCATCAATTAAGATCACATATTTTAAGATCTTTAATTTTATTATTTTTTATATATGATATGTACGTATAATTAATAATTTATTCATTATAATTGTGTTATATATTAAAACACTAAAATACAAGATAAAATGCAGAAGTGGAATGGAAAATCTGTTCTTTAATTTATGGCATTTATTTACAGCTGAAAGCTTCCACTACTCATAATAAAACGACATAATTTGATTTGGAAATGTGTCAGAAAATATGCAACCATCTTTTTTCTTTTTCTTTTTTGAAAAAACACCAACCTTTTATTTTCAACAGTAAAAAGTTTCATTTTCATTAATTCTTTACAGATATCTTGTATGTTTTTATCAAAATACATTTTCCCTGTTCTCAAGTGTGTAGAATAGGGGGCATGCAGAGATTGAAATTACAAGCTCCAGTTTTCTATCTACAAAACCCTCTCAACTTATTAAACAACAATTAACTTATTTACTGCTCACTGATCAAACAAAGATACTTGAAATTTGTGTAGGTATTGCGAGATAACGCTCTACAATGACACAAATAATAAGTTGAGCATGACGTATTAATATTTTAAAAATAGTGTGTACTAATTTGTGAAACATCACACTATTAACACCATCTTATATAAATTTTTGTCTTAATTTTTTTGCATAATGTTATATATGACTCGGCTCTCAAGATGACGGAAAATATTGTAAAAAGTTATTTTCTTCATCCCATAACTACTTTTACATTTGTCTTATTTTGACATCTCACAATTACTTTCACACTTTTAAAAAAAATTCTCTCAAAAATGTCAATAAAATAATTTTACTTTATTAAAAAGTAATTCACTCACTTATTCATTTTCTTTTTAAATGTCATTTTCTACTATAAATGTAGTTCCAGAATGAAAGAAGTAATTTTTTTGCCTTTTATTTTTATTTTTATTGACTGTTAAAAAAAAAAACATTTGAAGTATATATGCAACCCAAGCCCCGCGTGTGTGTTTTTCAGAATCTATATTATTTTTTCCTATTGGGCTGAATTATTTAGGAATTGTTGGATTTATATAGATACAAGTCATTTGTCATGAATTACTTAGTTGGAGTTTTCGCAATCCACCAATTTGTAAGCGGCTGTAGCCCAATGGACCAATATATAATTGATTATAATTAGAATTGGATAATGTGAAAAATCTATATTCTACTTAGGGATGACACAATATTGATCCGTCCTGCCCTAAGGTATTTGAGCCAGATCGGACCAGCCACATTTTCAGAATGGGCCGAACTAGTCCCGTCCCATTTATAAACCGTTCGAATTTGAGCCTTATATTGGCTCCATGGGTACCAGTCCCATCCTGACACGCCCCACACATATATACATATAAATATTAACATATAATTAAATAGGTTTATTAGCAAGCTATATGTGTATATTTTAGTACAATAAAAATAGATTAAGACTATCGGACTTGATAATTCTTTGATTATTTTCCATTATTCATTTTAGTTTTTAATTGTGTCCACATTCATTTTTAGTTTTATACTATAAATAAGAATATCATCTCTAACATATTTTCATTCTATAATTTTATTACAAAGCCTGGTTTTATCATGAAATGATAGTAAGCTATCATATTTCTTGGGGAAAAATATTATGTAAAAGAAAAGGTGAAAATGTAAAAATAGAGTGGGGCGGGTCATCTCGACCCATCAGGCTAGGTCATGGGACGACTATTCAGAACCCGTGCTGATTGTAGAGAATATAGAAACAGATTAAATTTGAATAATCGATTATCCATCCCGCCTTAATCCGTTGTCGTCCCTATATTTTTAGGCATATTCCAGATTTAAAATGAAAGCCGGCGGAATCGTTAAGGATAGGATGGTAAATTCGGGTATTCTCTCTCTTATTAAACCCAAGCTATTATGTAAAATTTGTTCCCTCGTATTAAAATTGGATTCAGTATTTTCATTCAATAATATCAATTTCATCCTCTACATAAATTTCGACAGGAGACACAACCCCTGCTTTAAATAAGAACAACGCCATAAGTAAATACAATTCATTTCACTTCAAGTCTATCCTTAAATTCCAAAACAAAAAATTTGGAAGTTTTATTTTAAATTAAGGCAAAAACTTGAAGAGACCGTCTCATGGCATGAGACCACACAATTTAACACCTACTTCTACCAAAGTGTTAATAAGTCAATGACCTAGTTACACTAATTCCAATTATCTCATGCTATGAGACGGTCTCATACGAGACTTACTCTTAAATTAATAACGTGAAAGGACTAAATAGTACTACTATGATAAATACGAAACGAAATGTCTAAATTAGCCAACAAGCCCTCCCACATTTGTCTTTATTCCTTTGTAATTTGTTGTTAGAGGATTCACATGATTGGTTAGAGAAGAGGTATTAGCTGGAGAGGGGCACGTGGCACGCAGTAAAGAGAATTTGTTGAATTTATTGTTAACTGCTTTATTTATACCTTTGCCTCGAAATGTAAGTTTGTGAAACTTTGTCGTTTAATGATGCACTCAAAGTTTGGGCCAGGCCTTAATTAAATTATGGGTTTTCCAATCTCTAGGCCCATTGTCTGCATATGAGCATCGCGTACCCCACGCGAGTATCACGTGATTATTCCTACGTGGCATGTCCAAATGACTAAGGTCATCTTCAAGAAAGATGTAATTACTCGATCATTCAACCCCCTAACACATTTCAAAATTAAACCCTATAAATGCCATTCAGTATATCAGCATGGACTCAAATTTGAGTCTATTCATGAAGGCAAATCAACTTGTTTGTTTAAAATCTCAAACAAATTTGAATTTTCGTTTAATTTTAAATTTAGTTTTATTCTTTTAATTATTTTTTCTTAATGCAGCAACAATTTTTTTATATAATTTTAAATTTATTTATTTGTATTACAATTTTCTACTTAATTTTATGAGACATTAATATTATGGAATTTTTTTTTTTTTTTATGTATATAACTTAGTGGTACTTGAATATTGTAATACTATGGACACCAAATTGTAACGGATAGAAATATAATGAGAAGAATTTTCATGTTAGAATTTCCTTTTCACGTGGATTTGTGAAATGGAAAAAAAGAAAAAATGAGGGTGTGTATTTTGAGTATGAGTTTATGTGTCTTGGCCCTTGGGGTGCATATGTGGGAGGAAAAAAAAGTATATATCATAAAAAATCTATTAATTATCTAATGCAAAAGAGTAAGGAGACGTTTGGTTAGCAATTTTTCAATGACAATGAGAATGAAAATTTATTTCCATCTATGCCCTCATAAGAAAAATGATATGTTAGGGGAAGAAGTGTTCCAATGGTGACACCATTGATAGTGTCATGTCCCAATTTTAAAATAGAAGTTGACAACAAATGGTTGTTGGTGGAGGAATGAGGGAGTGATTGAGGAGGAGGATTGTAGGAAGAAAATAGGGTAATCAGTGATTTTGTTATGATGAATCATGCTAATTACACTAATTTTCAATCTCATTCCTATTATCATTGAAGAGTTGTTAACCAAGAGTCCCTAATATATATATTACTAGTATTTTGACTCTAACGGACAGTATTTTTAGCAAAAAAAATTAGGTGGGTGAAGTAAATGAAACGGTGAGGGTGAATAGCTTTATTCGAGCCAAATTAAAAGAACTAAGTCAAGTGTATTTTTAAATAGTTAAAATTGTTTTTATAAAAATAATTATACTTATTTTATTGAAAAATTAAAGTTAGTTATAACTATTTTTTAAGTAAAAATATGGATAATTATTTAAAAATATATTTGAGTGTAGCCATCGTACATATGAGACTAATGCAAGCTAAATTGGTTTAATCAATCACGACTGTTGAAACTATTTCAAATAAAAATTATACTTGTTATGTAGTACTAGTTTTAATTCAGTTCTATGAAATAAATTACATAATACAAAATTTTCTGATTAATTAATCGAACTATGTATTTCACACTTCCTCAGTATGTAATGAAAATGGACTCAATAAATATGTAATGAAAATGGACTCAATAAATTTGTGCCGAATAAATATCTGTAAAGAGTCACTTGTATGCAATTTTAGATCTATATTGATTTGATTTTTATCCATTCCTAAACATTTCTAGACAGGTCAAAGTATATCTAAAAGTTAAATTAAAATTGTATTAAAACTCAATTGCACAAAAAAAATTAAAGATGGCAACGTATAAAATTTTCTTAAATGAAACACGGTCAATGAATTCATTTGGAGATCAATGAACATGTCCTACCGTTTGGCCAAAGAAAATTGAAAATCAACCAAACTTGGACAAACCTTATTAAACACCCTTTCTTTATCTATTTCCCTTTTTGAAATTCGAAATGAACAACATTTGACACAATAGGATAATCGGGCTGTGAAGAGTTGAACCCTAAACTTCCTCTACAATAGAGCAAACCGGATGTCAATAATCGAGTTTTAGAATTTATATTTAAATTTATTAGATAATTAATTGAGTCGAGTTTTACAAATCGAGCTTGAATAGTTTAACATTATTATACTTATTTGATCTTTTTATTCCAATCGAGTTCGGACCAAGCTTCAAACTTTTCCAAACATAAAAATATATTTAAGTTTGTTTAATATTAATATCAAATTGAGTATCGAATAATTTGGCGTGATTTTCAACCATATATTACTCCCACTGATATAAATATGAGAAGAAGAAAAAATCAAAACTGACTGTTTATGGATACCATTATAAGATTCTTATATGAATCCTCGCCTAAACAGAGGTAGCTTTCATCCAAAATAAAAATCTCAAAAGTAAAATATTTAAACAAGTGGTGAATCAATCAAATGCGTAAGAAGAATAAAAAAGAAAGGATCAACACTCAATACTAACATGAAACTGGTGATGACTGGCGGCATATATGCAGGTTTCTAAATGATGCTTCATTATATACAGAAAGAAGGATACGAAATAGATAGTGATTTATCCTGACTCCAAATGAGAGATCAATGAAACCTCACGACGATGCAGGAGATGTCGTCCTTAGATTTCCTGGATAGCGCCTCATCGATCAGATGCTTTGCCGCTGAGTGAGAGTCCTTAATGCTTCTAATCGACTCCACAGCTTCCTGGTTCGACATCACCTGCAAATACATTGGATGGATAATGTGATATATCTTCACATAAAGAGAGAATGAGAATTAGTGAGAGAATCACAAAACTTGTATGAGACGGTCTCATGCATGAGATACTGAGACTAGATACTTTTGCCTTTTATAATACTTTAAAATCCAAAGCATCACAAAAACCTATAAAAGTATCACCAGACAATCTCATATAAGAATTCCCCAGGGAGAAGAATATACTACTCGCATATGCCTCACTTATTGTGCTAACCCGACTAAATTAAATCCCTTTGACCTAGAAAGGAGCGAAGTTTCTCCAAACTACAACTTTATGATTTTCTCCAAACATGATTTTTGAAACGTGATTAAATATATAGACGACAACATAAGAAAGGAACGGTTAAAAGGTTTGGAAAAGCTTCACGGATAATCGTACCTTCCACAATCCATCACTTGCTAAAATGACGAACTCAACATCATCGTCAATCATCTCTACTACTGTATCAGGCTCTATACTAAGATGTCTCTTTAAGCTCTTGTCACCAAATGCCCTGGCCACTGCCAGCTGTCCATCAACACGAGGGACGTCACCTGTCGTACAAAAGGTCTATGCATTGAGACTCCAAACCAACTACATATTCATTATTCAGAATAATGAATTGAGTTTCAATTTTAAAGACCTATAACAGATGGATTATGTTATGTATACCTGGAAGGTTAGATACAAATCCACCCTTGCTCTCAATCAACTTCTTTTCCTTACTAGGTTCATGATCAACAGACAGTTGTTTAGCAACACCTTTTCGACTGATAATGGCCCGAGAGTCCCCAACGTTTGCAACTACGAGCTTCTGTCCATTGATCAATATTGCAGTAACTGCTGTTGATCCACCGTTCCCCAACTGCAGCGATGGCTCCAATATATCCTTATCTGTTGCCCGATAAGCATTCTTCAGAGCGTTCTCCGTGTGGGTCCAAAAGTCGTTCTGAATGATTTGACAGGAAATTTAGTGAACATTGTTCAAACATAGGTATTTGTTGATTTGTTCTGTTATACGGAACAAACAGAAACGTGGCATACCTGCATTAAAATATTGTCAAACAGGTAATCTTGCAAGTACTTTGCAACTTCGTGCCCCATGTGTCCATCAAAGATGGCAAATAGGCCCAACTCTTTATCGCCAAATTGCTTGAATTCAGAAACTAAACAATCTTCCATGCCATGATTTGCTTTTCCTTTCATCAGATGGGAGCCATGTGTAATGTGCTTCGATAATTTACTTTTGCCTTTTCTTGGGTCAGGTGTCACTGAAGAAGAAAAGCATGCCTTTTCCTAAACCATCCAAGAAACGGGATTTAATTCGATGCATTGGCAATTGATACATGAACAGATACACACAACCATACAAGTAATGCACAATGTGGAATACAAAAGTTAAACTAGATTGCGTTAAATGTGCTAACAAACGGAATCTATTCGTTGCAGCTATTTAAGATGCTATGTTTATTTGAAGCAATAAATGCAGGAATGAATAGTCGTGGCACGTGTAATAGCGTTATAAATTGGAAATTACTATTTACAACACGGTGAAAATAAGTTATTCGTCACAAGAAGTGAGATCATCAAGTGTGAATGAAATAATACTCAAATCATATTTGCGGCTGCTGTTCGTTACCACTTTTGCAAGCAATGTAATCCTGATCCACGTGGTCTATTATCACATTTATATTCCCCTTTGGCAAGGGAAGTAATGAAAAAGATGGCAAAGTTCAGGTCCCTCTAATAAGCAGCCATGACAGATCTAGGGACGCGCTATAATCTTTTCCTAAGTTTAGATTCATATTCCACCACATAAAGATACAAAAGGAAGAGAATTTCAGATAACCACCAGATTGTAGAATTGGGCATTAAACAGGGGTTAGCTAGAAGGAAAAAAAAATAAGCTCGATTTACTACTGCAGTTTTTAATGTCAAAATGTCATGTTATCATCTTTAAGGATCATTATCAAAACTCACAAAACCGTGAAATGAACACAACTACAAATGAAAGACTCTTGTATTCAAGAGTAAATCCACATATCAGATTGATATGATAACAGAAGCCTATCCGAATTGAAGTTACTTACTTCCATATCACCGGATAACAACCCGAGTTCCACAAAATTCTCTTCACTTTCATAATGCATTCGGCTCCCAACACACCCAAATGAACAAAAATTAAGAAAAAGGACCATGTAATTAAACACAAGAAACACAATTCCTTCAGAATCTCATTAATCACCCCATAAGATTACTCATTTGTGATCAAACTTTCCTCCACAGCCTTTTTTTTTTCATCAAGGATATACAAACTCCAAATTGTAGTTTAAACTTCCCCCATATACTTTGCCATAAGGATATATACGTATAACATATCGATTTTTTTTTCAGCTGCAATAAATCCAAACCACTGATCAATTCCCCTCACCCTAGTTGAGCTAACTATGCAAGAGTAATTTATCAAGTGAATTCACCAAATTTTATGCATCAATTGCATAACCACATACTTTGCCAGGGGAAATAATAAATAAAGAAAGAAACTAAGTGTACAGTGTTAAGATTGATTAATAATCAATTAACTGTTAATAAGTTTTGATACTGCATCAACGCATGATAAAATAGATGAGAACTCACCTTCATCTTGTTGAGAAGTTCTCTTCCGTTCATGATTGTTTCTTCTTTCTTCAATTTCTTCTCTGTTTTTTTCTGAAACCCAGAAAAGGATGAGACTATTTTTGATTTAATAGCAAATAAAAATGAGAGAGAGAGAGAGAGCGATTGGACTTTTCTTTACTGGGATTATAAAAAAACCACAAGTATAGTATTTATGAAGCAATTTGCCAAGTAATATATATATATATATGTGTAATGTAATTTGAAGAATGTTGACTTGGAGCCACAAGATACGAAAAGATGACGAACTGACCGTTGACTTTTTCTTTTACTTTTGGAAGCCGCGTTTCCCCCTTTATCTTTATCATTTTTTTGCTTTTAAGTTTTAACCATCTTTCTCTATTGTTTGGCTTTTTTATTCATATATTGCATTTTTCAAATGAGTTTATCAAAATATGGTAATTTTTGAAACTCTTGTCAAAATAAGCATGGGCGTCGTCCGCAACGGCGCCCATACTGTAGAAATAGAGGGGGCGCCGTCAAAGAAGGCGCCCATATACCTTCCGACGCCGGCACCGGAAAAGAAATATAAACTGATTGTAGGGCGCCGTTAGGATTGGCGCTTTTACTGTTCAAAATTAGGGGCGCCGTCCACAACGGCGCCCATTACTTTTCCGATCAACCTCGAAGGGCGCCGTTTCCGATCAACCTCGAAGGGCGCCGTTGAGGACGGCGCCCATCGCTTTTTTTTCGGTCAACACCACTTTCCAGCGACTTGTCATTTCTAGCATGCGAATATATTCCTCCGGCAGTTCGCATGCAACCATGCAGGACTTATTCTAATACTGTTGCAAAGTCTACGTGAATATAATTCTTTGGCAGAAGAATTCTAAGTTTGAAATCGGGGGAGTTCATATGCATACAGTAAACTAGTTTTACCTCTTATAAATACAAGTGTGTTTCTTCATTTTAACATTTCTATGACAAAATTTTCAGAGACATAAGTAAGTTCAAGAAAATATTTTAAGTAGAAGCTGTGAATTTATGTATCTCATGAGATTTGTTTTATTATTGTTCTTAGGTTATTTTGCTCTTGGATTGATGTTGGCAATAATCACAAGACCTATAAAGAGGACTATATCATCTTGAGGTATTTTTATTTATTTATTTATTGTAAGTACTTGCATTCTCTGATTTTTTTTAAGAAATTATATAATATTTATATCAAAATCCATGATTATCATATTTTTATATCAAAATGCATATGCGTTGAATTTATTTGAAATTAATTGGTAGGGGAGAAAACCACATAAAGTAGTATATATATGGACCATATATTTACTTCGAAAATTCAATAGTTTTTTACCATTAGAAAGTAGGAAGAAAGAAAATATAATCTCTTTCCAATATACGTTCTCTCTTTTTTTTATAAATATATATTGGTAAAAATTTATAAGAGTTATCTTGAAAATATAAAAATGAAGGTATATTAATTTGTTATACTATATATAAGGGTATGAAAAATATAACAACATGATGTATAAATAACAGATTTTTTAAAGTGGTTAGTAAACAAAAGGACGGAGTTTTAATATGGTGTCCTTGTTCAAGTTTGCTAAATTACATAAAACATGGAAGATATTAGATGCCATTAATTATAAACAAAGAAATCACACATAATATGATGTAATTGTGATCAAATTAGAAGGAAAGAAATCACAGTACATAGTATATTGTCTTCCTAATTGAGATGATCTTGGTGGGCATGAGTTAGTCTATTAATTTGGCGATGTGTTTATTTTAGGGGTGTATTTTGAACGGAGCTTGTAGGTATGGCAAATTCAAATGATATTGGAATAATTGTACGATGTGATGAAGTAGTGGTTGGATTACAACGAGTTGATCGTCGGATTGATTATAATGATCTGCTATCTTTATTATCTGAGATGACTGGTTTTGACTTGAATCAATATTCGTTGAAGGTATCTGCAAAATATGCCATTAATAACATGTCACAAATTTTTCCGATTACGTGTAACCGTGACCTTCGTTTCTTTTTTGATCCGAATGCTGGTTTCGGATCAGTTGAACTATTTGTTGATGCGGAAATGATATTTCCTTCACGATCATCTCATGATCCAATGGAAGATACGTACAATCAGTACGCATCTTACATTGCCGGTGAATCTGAAATGCCTCATTTCACCAATTACGTTCCAACTCGTAATGTGAATGATCATGATCATGGTGGGCACACAAGAGTTTATGATGAGGTACCCTCTGATAGTTTGGGGCATGATAGTCCATGTGATTCTGAGCCAGAAGCACAACAGAATGACGATGAATGCATTATTGATGATGTCGTTCATTCAACTGTACATATGCCACAACAATTTGCACCACATCCTAGTTTATCGAGAGCTTCTTTTTTTGACTCATCATACGCGGATGTGCATATTGATTCGATAGGCATACCAGATGGTGAATTCACATATGATGATGATGTGGGAATTTTGAAGGTGGGAATGATCTTCACAAACAAAAACCAATTGCAGACTGCTGTTAAGAATTATTCAATTCGACATTCCATGCGTGAGTTTGCAGTCAAGGAGAGTACCCCAACCATTTGGAAGGTTGTATGCAAACAAAATGTGAGAGGGGCTGAAGGGAACTCTTCCTTTCAACAATGTAATTGGTACTTGCGGGCGAATTGTTCGAAGAAGACTGCAAGTTGGAAAATTACTCGATTGGGGCCGCATCACACTTGCCTTATCAGGGGCTCTAACATGCGTCACAACAATTTGGGTAAGAATTTAATTGCGGGTATGTTAGAGAGTATGGTGAAGGTAAATCCTGCATATAAAGCTGAATGTGCAAAAGTAATGGTAAAGGACCGATATAATTATGATATTTCGTACCATTTGGCATGGGACGCAATTAAACGTGCGGTGGAGAATGTGTATGGGACTTGGGAGAGCTCATGCCAGTATTTGCCCAAGTTCATGAGAGCATTGCAGAAATACAATCCTGGAACAGTTGTTGAGTGGTGTCATATGGAACGTGAACCAACCAGAGGTGTCTATACATTGAACTATGTGTTTTGGGCATTTAAACCATGCATCGACGCATTTCAGCATTGCCGTAAAATCATTTCTGTGGACGGCACACACCTCTACACCAAATATAAGCACAAGTTGTTGATTGCAGTCACCGTTGATGCCAATCAGAATATCCTTCCTTTAGCTTATGCCATCATCGATGAAGAGAGTTTTAGCTCCTGGCGCTGGTTTCTGCGCATGTTGGCAACACATGTGGTTCGGGGCATTGGTGGTGTTTGTCTCATTTCAGACCGACATAAGGGTTTGGTGAAAGCAGTTGAGGAGATCCCAGATTTTCATGAACCAAATGGTGTGCATCATTTCTGCTTAAGACACATTGCTTCAAATTTCAATAATCGTTTCAAGAACGTGCAGTTGAAGGATTTGTGCTATAATGCGGGTAAATCATTGACAGTGTTGCAATTTGAACGAATCATGGAGCAAATCAAAGAGTTAAATCCTGAGGCTTTTGAATATTTGTCCGCAATCGAAAAGTGTAAGTGGACACTTTCCTACGACCAAGGTCGTCGATTCGGTGTTATGACCACCAACATGTCTGAATGCTTCAATGGCGTATTGGTTGGTGCACGACGTCTTCCAATCACAGCAATCGTGCGAATAACATTCACTCGATCAAAAAATGCTTTTCTGGAAAGGGAAGAGGCTGCATTAAAGCTACAACAAACAAATCAGATGTGGTCTGATGACATTTTGAGAAGATTTGACAAAGAGCAACGCTTAGGACTGAATTTGAGACACAATGTGGATAGGTATAATTTTTCACTTCAAACTGCTAGTGTAACAACATTTCATGATGGATCTAGACGATCACGTACATATACAGTAAAATTATCGTCACAAGAATGTTCGTGCGGTCAATGGAGCAACACTGGTATTCCATGCTCACATGCAATGGCCGTTTGTAGACACTTTGGAATGGATCCGACGGGGTACGTGCATCAATGTTATAGTACACATGCATATGTTTTGACATACACTTCAGGTATATTTGAGCCACTTGCTGATGAAGAGGAATGGGATGAACCGTTATTCATGCTGCAACATAATCCTGAACGTAGGATCAGACGTCGTGGTCGAGATGTTATCTCTAGAATCCCGAATGAGATGGATTGGGCGCAAAATCGCTTGAGGCAACAATATCAAGCACGGGATCTAGCCGGGAGTTCTAATCAAGGGTCATCATCGCGCCAAAGATGAATTAATCTCTTAAAGTTATTGTCGTGTGTTTCATTATTGTAGTGTGTTTATTTTGCTTTTAAGATATTTCATTATTGTCGTGTGTTTATTTTGCTATTGTCGTGTGTTTCATTATTGTCGTGTGTTTATTTTGCTTTTAAGATATTTCATTATTGTCGTGTGTTTATTTTGCTTTTAAGATATTTCATTATTGTCGTGTGTATATGTCATTCTCTAATTAATATTACATTGCTACAGTCTTCTTTGTAATGGCTAATAAAAAAAAATGGAAGGCAAAGAACCAATTCGAGACACTCGAAAACAACCATTTATGGACTCCTGATGCAGACTTTACTCTTGCTAACAATCTTGTTTATGAACATTCTGTTGGGCGATGGAAAGTTGGTGGAATTGACAATAGTCAGCCCATTATGAATGCTACGTCAAAACTGAATCAACAATTTCGAAATCGGAATTATAACATTAATCACGTGACCGAACGAATTGCTTCGTTCAAATCAAGGCATGATTGTTGGTCCATGATGATCAACACTAAGGGGCAATGTGAATGGGATAGGGATTTCACTACTATTTCTGCATCAGCTGAGATATGGGAGTTTTGGTTGGATGTATGTTCTAAACTTGTCTTTTATTTATTAAATTCACACTTTGACATTTTTTAGAAATTGATTCATTATTTTGGTACAGGTGAATGAACAATCATACTCTTATAAGTTCTCCGATGAACCTCTATGGGATATGCTTAACATTTTGTTTCAAACGCCGACCCTTCAACCAACACTCTCTGATTGGCGTCGAAGACGTACACTTGATATGACTTAATTTTGTGGTGTTATTATAAATTCAGTTTGTTTGTAACTATATACTTGGTTTAGTATCAAGACCCCAATATTAATTCATCTTGTGTATTTTTAATATTGTAATATTTTGTATTAAATTCATTTAGTCGTTAATATTTTAAAATAAATAACTTGTGTATTAATTCTCTCAAGTGAAATTCCTATATGTATGTGTTTATATTATATACGTGTATGTGATTATCACTTTATGCATATAGTAATTTAAATTGGTTTTAAAAAAAGGTACATAAATTAAAAAAAAATACAAATCAAGTTCCACAAAAGTAATTACTACATGTGTCTATGACCCCCAGTGCCACATTTCGGTGGTCGTCTCTGACGTGGACGACGTTGTATATCATGATTTTCATCCTCGTTTTGGACCATCTCCTCGGGCTCATGTGATGTCACATTCAAGGGAGAATTTTTGTAGTCAGGAAAGGGAACAGGTGAAATGTTAAAGTTCGGTGCCCCAACTATAGACTGACCATAACCTCTTTGTGCATACACTTCGGGTGCATAATCTGACTGCAAAATAGAAATAAATGATATGTCTTGGGGGGAGTTTGCATATGTCATGTCAATATTTGTCTGCCCTGGTTGCGGAATGTAGGAGGCTTGATCAAACGCTGTGTTATGAAACATTGTTTGAACATCTGTCATGAATAACAAAATATAGTCAAGTAAACTCATATGAAAATACTTATTGTATGACCTGTAAATTCATACCTGGGTAGGTATGGGGTGTGTACGTGGAAGGAAAATCAGTTTGATTTGGGACAGCCTGCGGCAATTCTTGTGATGTACTAATGCGTCTCCTTTGACCCCTAGAGGTCGAAGTACCAAGATCCTCAGTCTGATTGTGTCGTCTCTGACTTCTAGATGTAGAAGGCACAGTAGAAGTCCCAGTAGTAAATTCATCAGTCAGATTGCATCGTCTCCGACTCCTAGACGTAGAAGGCACATTAGAAGTCTCAGTAGTAAATTCATCAGTCTGATTGTATCGCCTCTGACTTCTAGATGTAGAAGGTTCAACATTTGTCACTGGTGGATCTACAAGGTATGGAGGTGCTCTAAGTAAGTTATCCATATGTGATACAACCTCTCTACTGGTGCGACATAAATTTTCAACTGATTGTGGATTTTGAGGATTGGCTTGTTGGGCATGAATAGATAGACGTTGCATCAAGTGAACCTGGAAAGTTTTTAAGTAATTAGTTAACATTCGTATATATATATATATATATATATATATATATATGTGTGTGTGTGTGTGTGTGTGTGTGTGTGTGTATGTGTACGTGCATATAAAAATCTACACATACCATAGCATCACGTGCAGACGTGTTTGCTGGTTGATAGCCTGTAGTCGTCTCATAATGAGAAGGCGATATCAAACGTCGAGTGATTTTACGGTACCATTGCATATAGCCACTGCTCAAGTTTGTATTATCATTAGCAACAATTGTACCTTCCACTGGTTCTCGGGCATTCCAGTATTGGATCCAACGCAAATGGAATTGTGTCCACTTACACCCATCTCTCCCTTGAAAACTAAAGCCATGAAGTTCATCATGAGCATTATGTAACTCAGGAGGAATATCTTGTTTCCGTCCAAACTGTCTCAACACTCTATTTGGATGGTGAAACTCCACTATACATGTATTGATAAGTGGACATACTGACATGCAATTTTCTGTTAAATATCTTGGACCAAGACTTTCAATTTCAGGAAGACGCATATCATACGGTTGCCAATCAAACTACAAAAATAAATAAATATAATTAGACTTCAAATGTGTTGGATTACAATAATTATCATGAGGAAAAAATATGGATCTTGACTTACTTCTTCACCAGTCATGCGATCAAACATGTCTCTGTATATACGTACAGAGTTTCTTGCGCTGTGGGTATGACTATGATGTTGCACCCATCTAAACAATAATAAGTCAAGCGTAGATATACATATGACCATAACACATAATATATAAATATTTAAATATTTTTTGTTACCTGATTCCATAAGGTGGAAGACCTAAGTTGCGACCATTGACACCGAATAGTGGACCTTGTATAAGAGAATTGCGAACATTCTTAGGTTGTATTGTCAATATTCTTGACCATGCCCATATCTATAATAATGATTGTATCAGACATGCAAACATACAATAAACAATTTAAGCACAATCCTAAACAAAATTATAAAAAAAAAACCTGCAAAATAGACAACGGGCCACTAACAACTTGTCGCTCATACTCTGTAGCCCGACAAAGCTCGCGATATAAAAAGGCTAACACCGCGCTAGCCCAACTATAAGTTCCAGCTTCTTGTATATCAACCAGGAAATGTAGATATATCAATGACACAGAACTACGAGAGGTATCAGGAATCATAAAACCACCCAACATAAGAAGTGCACACCCTCGTGCATACTGATCGACAATCATCTGATCGGTATCATCTGTAATCACAATATCTTCAAGATGTTCTTTCACTGCAGATAAGTAGATTCGTGACTTACTCTTCATGTCATTACTATTGGGCATGAAACCTAACAAGTCATCACAATAAATCATCCACTGGTCTTTTGTAAAATTGGGATCATCACAAATAACTGGTCGACCCTCTATAGGCAATCCCCAAATGATCGCCACATCCTGTAATGTTACAGTAGTCTCTCCAATGGGAAAGTGGAATGTGTGGGTCTCTGGGCGCCATCTTTCTACCAACGCAGTAATAAGATGATTATCAATTATAGTCGATCCACATCGAGCAACACCATAAAAACCCATAATCTCTAGAGCATCAAGAACACGAGGGTGCAAACTGACCATATTTTGTACATCTTGCTTAAAACTCCAAAAAATATGTGATTTTGCGTGAGTTGCCCTTAAAGTAAAATCCTCATCAATTTTTCTTTTAAAAAGTGCTTCTGAACGATGTGTATCTTGTGAGGTCAAGACAGACGAATCTTCTGGTCCATACAACTCTTTATACGAAGTCATCCTGATATTATATAAAAAAAATAGACTCATTTGAATGAATATTAGTTTTGGAATAAGGGAGACAGCAAAAATATTGTAACTTAATATCTACAGTGAGGTTCCCACGCCTCATGCATTTCCATGGAGCACATACCTACAACTCATATATGACCACATCTTTATGCAGTGAATGGAATCAAATTACTAATTTTTTTTATATCTTTGTCTTAGGTATTACTAAGATATTTTATTTCTAAGGTATTACAATAACTTTTATTTTAAGAAAATAAAATAGGGTTAATTGCACTTTTAGTCCCAAGAGAATTTTAAAATTTTTAATATAATTAAAAAATCGAAGCTCCAACTTATGATATACGAGGAAAAACGCTACCACATTCTTCACAAACTAATTCAGAATCTCATAATATCAAATTTTCTTTTGAAAAATCACCTGGTCATTATTAATTAATTGTTACGTTGATCAAATGTTAATTGTATGAATATATTTAAATGCATGTAGACTGTTGACAGGCATTTTCGTACGGGTAGATTTATGTGGCTATTTGAGTTATGCCCGACAAACAATAAATATGAACGAACACGAACGGTTGGGGAAGAACTTTCGTTCTTCCCACGAATATGAGAGCTTCTTGGATATCTGAGAAATGAGAGAAAAGTCCATCCTTTACAATGAGGGGGTGACCCCCTATTTATAGGGGTTCACCCCCAAAGGCCCAAAAGTGACCCTAAATTCGTCTCAACCCTTTATTTAGGGATTTATTACAATTATTAATATAAAGATCAACAGTAGACCTATAATACATTAAATACTCTTTTCTGATGTAGACTCTCGATTTTGTCGGGTCAGTGTATCTTTAGGAATCTGACCTTCTGTCAGGCGAGGATATTTCCTGCTGTAACAATTGCCCCCAAGATTGGGCTCTGATTGCGGCCAGAGTTCGATCTTGATCTGTGCTTCAAATAGGTTTTGCCCCCGAGCCTGAAAACAAGATAGCTCGGATGCCCCGGAGGAATCTTCGACAACAGGGTCCGTGATGGGCGAATCTTCCGTGTAACCTTCGAATAGTCAAACTTTTTCGAAATTGGTCGGGTTAGATGGGGTACGATCTTCCGTCGTGCCCCCGAGTCGAGAACCGTGACGTTCAATTAATAAAGAGTTATTGACCGCGATGATAAATTAATGAAGTGCTTAGGCCGCTTGAGGGTAGCGACTTCACGGATAACAGATTGACTTATCAATCAATCAAAAGACAAATCAACAGATTAATGAGTGAAGTGCTTTAGCCGATTGACGGGCAGCGACTTCACGATGATGGGATTAAGTTAACAACCGCTTAAAAGATTAACCAACAGGTTAATGAGTGAAGTGCTTTAGCCGATGATCGGGCAGCGACTTCACGAAGATGTGATTGATTTAACAACCGCTTAAAAGATTAACCAACAGGTTAATGAGTGAAGTGCTTTAGCCGATGATCGGGCAGCGACTTCACGAAGATGGGATTGATTTAACAACCGCTTAAAAGATTAACCAACAGGTTAATGAGTGAAGTGCTTTAGCCGATGATCGGGCAGCGACTTCACGAAGATGGGATTGATTTAACAACCGCTTAAAAGATTAACCAACAGGTTAATGAGTGAAGTGCTTTAGCCGATGATCGGGCAGCGACTTCACGAAGATGGGATTGATTTAACAACCGCTTAAAAGATTAACCAACAGGTTAATGAGTGAAGTGCTTTAGCCGATGATCGGGCAGCGACTTCACGAAGATGGGATTGATTTAACAACCGCTTAAAAGATTAACCAACAGGTTAATGAGTGAAGTGCTTTAGCCGATGATCGGGCAGCGACTTCACGATGCAGAGAATAGATTAGTTAACGCCGGTGAGGACGAACCAAACAATACCTCGCCTAGTAAGGCGGAAAGTCAACGCTTAACATGCGGACTGGATCCACGCCGAGAGGCGGATCAGTTGACGCCGGTGAAGGCGAACTTATCAAGACCGAGGGACGGATCGTCTTGAGAGGCAGATTAGTTGACGCCGGTGAAGGCGAACTAATCAATATGTCAACGCATAAAAGGCGGACTAATCAACGCCGAGAAGGCGGATTAACTCGAGAAAGGGATTGGTTGACGCCGGTGAAGGCGAACTAATCAATACGTCAACGCCAGAAAGGCGGACTAATCAACGTCGAGGAGACGGATTACCTCGCCACTACAGGCGGATTGTCGACGCCTAAAAGGCGGATTAACTCGAGTAGATTAGTTGACGCCTGTGAAGGCGAACTAATCAATACGTCTACGCCTGAAAGGCGGACTAATCGACGTCGAGGAGACGGATTACTTCGCCACTCCAGGCGGATTGTCGACGCCTAAAAGGCGGATTAACTCGAGTAGATTAGTTGACGCCTGTGAAGGCGAACTAATCAATACGTCTACGCCTGAAAGGCGGACTAATCGACGTCAAGGAGACGGATTACTTCGCCACTCCAGGCGGATTGTCGACGCCTAAAAGGCGGATTAACTCGAGTAGATTAGTTGACGCCTGTGAAGACGAACTAATCAATACGTCTACGCCTGAAAGGCGGACTAATCGACGTCAAGGAGACGGATTACTTCGCCACTCCAGGCGGATTGTCGATGCCTAAAAGGCGGATTAACTCGAGTAGATTAGTTGACGCCTGTGAAGGCGAACTAATCAGTACGTCAACGCCTGAGAGACGGACTAATCGACGTCGAGAAGACGGATTACTTCGCCAATCTAGGCGGAATGTCGACGCCTAAAAGGCGGATTAACTCGAGAAGTGGATTAGTTGACGCCGATGAAGGCGAACTAATCAGTACGTCAACGCCTGAGAGGCGGACTAATCGACGTCGAGAAGACGGAT
This sequence comes from Ballota nigra, assembly GCA_947034835.1. NCBI lineage: Eukaryota > Viridiplantae > Streptophyta > Magnoliopsida > Lamiales > Lamiaceae > Ballota > Ballota nigra. Next base: position 19,649,765 of record OX344730.1, read on the forward strand.
TACTTCGCCAATCTAGGCGGAATGTCGACGCCTAAAAGGCGGATTAACTCGAGTAGATTAGTTGACGCCTGTGAAGGCGAACTAATCAATACGTCTACGCCTGAAAGGCGGACTAATCGACGTTGAGGAGACGGATTACTTCGCCACTCCAGGCGGATTGTCGACGCCTAAAAGGCGGATTAACTCGAGTAGATTAGTTGACGCCTGTGAAGGCGAACTAATCAATACGTCTACGCCTGAAAGGCGGACTAATCGACGTCAAGGAGACGGATTACTTCGCCACTCCAGGCGGATTGTCGACGCCTAAAAGGTGGATTAACTCGAGTAGATTAGTTGACGCCTGTGAAGGCGAACTAATCAATACGTCTACGCCTGAAAGGCGGACTAATCGACGTCAAGGAGACGGATTACTTCGCCACTCCAGGCGGATTGTCGACGCCTAAAAGGCGGATTAACTCGAGTAGATTAGTTGACGCCTGTGAAGGCGAACTAATCAGTACGTCAACGCCTGAGAGGTGGACTAATCGACGTCGAGAAGACGGATTACTTCGCCAATCTAGGCGGAATGTCGACGCCTAAAAGGCGGATTAACTCGAGAAGTGGATTAGTTGACGCCGGTGAAGGCGAACTAATCAGTACGTCAACGCCTGAGAGGCGGACTAATCGACGTCGAGAAGACGGATTACTTCGCCAATCTAGGCGGAATGTCGACGCCTAAAAGGCGGATTAACTCGAGTAGATTAGTTGACGCCTGTGAAGGCGAACTAATCAATACGTCAACGCCTGAGAGGCGGACTAATCGACGTCGAGAAGACGGATTACTTCGCCAATCTAGGCGGAATGTCGACGCCTAAAAGGCGGATTAACTCGAGAAGTGGATTAGTTGACGCCGGTGAAGGCGAACTAATCGACACGTCAACGCCTGAAAGGGCGGACTAATCGACGTCGAGAAGACGGATTACTTCGCCAATCTAGGCGGAATGTCGACGCCTAAAAGGCGGATAAACTCGAGTGGATTAGTTGACGCCTGTGAAGGCGAACTAATCAATACGTCAACGCCTGAAACGGCGGACTAATCGACGTCGAGAAGACGGATTACTTCGCCAATCTAGGCGGAATGTCGACGCCTAAAAGACGGATTAGCTCGAGTAGATTAGTAGACGCCGGTGAAGGCGAACTAATCAGTACGTCAACGCCTGAGAGGCGGACTAATCGACGTCGAGAAGACGGATTACTTCGCCAATCTAGGCGGAATGTCGACGCCTAAAAGGCGGATTAACTCGAGTAGATTAGTTGACGCCTGTGAAGGCGAACTAATCAATACGTCAACGCCTGAGAGGCGGACTAATCGACGTCGAGAAGACGGATTACTTCGCTAATCTAGGCGGAATGTCGACGCCTAAAAGGTGGATTAACTCGAGAAGTGGATTAGTTGACGCCTGTGAAGGCGAACTAATCAATACGTCTACGCCTGAAAGGCGGACTAATCGACGTCGAGGAGACGGATTACTTCGCCACTCCAGGCGGAATGTCGACGCCTAAAAGACGGATTAACTCGAGTAGATTAGTTGACGCCTGTGAAGGCGAACTAATCAATACGTCAACGCCTGAAACGGCGGACTAATCGACGTCGAGAAGACGAATTACTTCGCCAATTTAGGCGGAATGTCGACGCCTAAAAGGCGGACCGGTCAACGCCTATGAAGGCGGACAAATGTTTGTAGTCGAAAGGTGTGACCATTTTTAAATACTGAGTTATTTATTCGGTGAGCAACCTCAATAATTTTTCGAAATTATATTCGAAGTTTCAAATAACCGACTGTATTTAATAATACTCAGTGTCAAATAATTTGTTTTTGACATCACAAAATGAACTTAGGATGTGTATATCCATGTCCCCGCTTTTAATATATATGAAAACTTACGAGTTAAGATATATATTAAAAGGAAGTATCAAATGAAAATTGAATTTAAAAAATTGCCCCCGCTTCGATTTTTCAAAATACGAGTATTGCCCCCGCTTTTAATATATATGAAAACTTACGAGTTAAGATATATATTAAAAGGAAATATCAAATGAAAATTGTATTTCGAAATTGCCCCCGCTTTGAATTTTCGAAATATGAATATATGCCCTCGCTTTTAATTTATATGAAAATTGTGAGGCGTAATATATATTAAAAGGAAATTGTCGAAATAAACCTGATGCGAGTGGGCAAAGGACTGCCTGTAGATTTTTCGTTGTCGAAGAGGTCCCGAATGCTCGTCTCAAAAGCTGCTGCCTTTTTTTTTTTTTTTTTTTTTTTTTTTAGCCTGGGCTCCCTCCTTTCATTTTAAAAGGGAGGCCCTACAGCTTATCTGCCCAATACCATGATTTAATATGGGCCCAGCAGTTTAATAAACCTGGCCCCATAGATAAAATAAGAAAGGGCCCGACAATAATACAAAGCTGGCCCAAGAAACACAAGATTGGGCCTAGATTAAACATAACTCTGGCCTGCATCTCAGAAGAAGATTCGCGAGATGAATTTGGGCGAAGTGCGAGGCTCGACCGCTGGAAGGTTGGCCGCGGAGGGCGGTTTCCGGAGATCGGGGCGCTGGTTCGAGTCGAGGCGGCCGGCGTGGCGGTGGCGGCTAGGCCGCGATAGGCGGCGACGGGGGGGCACACCGTGGAGGCGAGCTGGCGGCGCGGGGAGGCGCGGGCAGTGAGGCGGCCGCGGGCCGCGAGCTGTGGTCGAAGGAGGCTGCGGGCTGCGGAACCCTGGGCGGCGCGAGGAGGCGCGGGCAGGCGGCGATGCGGCCCGGGGAGGCCGCGCGGATTGGCTGGTTGACCCCGGGGAGGCGGTGTACAGCGGGCGGCGAAGGCGGTTGCGGGGCGCGGCTGCGCTCGGTGCGGGCACGATGCGTCGGCTGGCGTGAAGAAGCGGGGAGGCCAAATCGGCCGTGCGGTTTCGGCCGCACGATGGGCGGCGTCGCGGGTACCGACTTGGGTACGCGGCGGGCTGTGACGGATGGCGGCGACGCAGAGGCGGCGGCCGAGGCCGTGACCCGTGCGGGGAGGCGGCCGTGCGGGGAGATTGGCTCCGATCGGCGGCAGTGGGGGGGAGGCCATGCCCCGGGCAGCGTGTGCTTTGCGGGTGAGTGATGCGGGCAGGCTTTTGTGAGGTCGCGATGGTGGTGCGGGAATCACACGTCGGGCAGCGGCCACGATTTGGTGTGGCCGGAAGCAATGATCGGGTGGGCGACGCGGGCAAGCTGGTCGCTAGGAGGCTGCTAGGACGGCTTTGAGGCGAATGCGGCATCGACTGCGTGCAACCGCGGGCAGCGACCGGGGGCTACCGAGCCTCCGCGGGTAGACGGGTATCGGCCTCGGGCGGTGCTCCGATCGAGGCCGGAATCCTTGACTTTTCAACGTCTTGGGAAACGTGCCAAAAGGCTGTGGAAAAGCTGGCACACCAACCAAGGCACACCAAGTGGGAGACAAAGCAGAAAACAGAACCTTCGCTTGAAAAAACCGGTGACTTTACTTGAGAAAAGCGGGACAACGGCGGTGAAGGCGCGGCGGCCGGGCCTGGGCCGCGGCAATGACGGCTCCGTCGCCGGAAACAGGGGCAGCGCTCGCCGGAAACGCCCGCAACACTCTTTCTTCTCCTTTATTTTTTCTTCTTTTTCTGGTTAGCTGAGAGTCTTGGAAGCTTTCTTGTTGGACATGGGATTGGACAATAGATTTCTTGAGTTTTCTCTGGACAATTTTTGTTATTCCGGATTGTAAAATATCTGTTGGATAATTCATATTAGGAAGGCTGTTGATTTCTGGAAAATGGGTTGAATACAGATTCGAAATGGGATGAAATTTTTCTTGGATGATTTTGATTCTACAAGGTTGTTGGTTTCTCTGTTTGTAGGATTTTTTACTTTTGAGGAGAAGATCTTCGTGTTCATCCCTCGAGATGAACCCGAATACCCTCCTTCTAGCGCCAAATTGTTGACAGGCATTTTCGTACGGGTAGATTTATGTGGCTATTTGAGTTATGCCCGACAAACAATAAATATGAACGAACACGAACGGTTGGGGAAGAACTTTCGTTCTTCCCACGAATATGAGAGCTTCTTGGATATCTGAGAAATGAGAGAAAAGTCCATCCTTTACAATGAGGGGGTGACCCCCTATTTATAGGGGTTCACCCCCAAAGGCCCAAAAGTGACCCTAAATTCGTCTCAACCCTTTATTTAGGGATTTATTACAATTATTAATATAAAGATCAACAGTAGACCTATAATACATTAAATACTCTTTTCTGATGTAGACTCTCGATTTTGTCGGGTCAGTGTATCTTTAGGAATCTGACCTTCTGTCAGGCGAGGATATTTCCTGCTGTAATTATGAATCGTTGCTCTTCATCAATTCTAGTTGTAAAGAAACTAGTTTGTAAGTCTTTAATAATTATAGGGACACATTGTACAATGTTAAATTCTAACAAGGGACTTATGTCATTACACGTCATATATATTTAGATGACTTGATTTTTTTTCCACAATTAATTTATGCAAAACTTAATTAATTTTCCCAAAAAACCTTGCCGGAAAATATAAAAAACGACACTATAAAAAATGACAAATTTCTATAAATAGGATGTGAGACAGGATGAAAACTAAATGTAATTACAAAATATTGCAATGAAAGAACACGTTATATATCAACAATATTATGCACACACATAAAAAATATGGATATATGTATAAATTAGCTGTCTAACATGATAATTCAAATATTTTGAGAAATGAATTTAGCAATAAAAATCCATTAATATTGATAATTTTAAGTTTATAACAATCTAAAACAATTATAATGACACTAACTTTATAAATACTAGTATTAATAAAACGTGCGTTTCATTCTTTTTATCAAAAATTCTCATAATTATGTATAAATATTTAGACAAAAATTCACAATATAAACTTAATTTAGTAGCAAAATTAAGTTCCTAAATGGAACAAAAAATCACTAATAAATGAGAAAAAAAAATAGAGAGAGCATTCATACTTTCAAAGATAGCAGTAGGTTTCGATACAGCAAGAGTTCGAACTATAATCGTTGATCGTATCAGCACCGGGAGCAGACGCTTGACGTTGTGGTGAGTGGAGCCATAAGGGGGTTATTTCTCGTGAGTGAGATGAGCAAAGTGGGAAGAGAATTTGGAGTGAAAGCAGCAGAAAAAAGAAAGAAAGCAGCAATAGTATGGGGAAGAGATGGTATGTTTACGGAAGAAAAAAGCAGCAAGAAAAATTCATGGCATTAATTCAACTACCACCTTCAACAACCATCTTCAATGGCTTGCAGCGCATGGGGAAGAGTGAGGTTGTCGTATAGCGCGTAGACTGAAAAAGCGATGGGCGCCGTTGAGAACGGCGCCCTTCGAATATCTGTATCTCGCCGGAAAAGTGATGGGCGCCGTTGAGGACGGCGCCCCTAATAATGAACAGTAACATCGCCTTTCACAACGGCGCCCTACAACCAGATCATACCTCCCTTCCGGCGCCGGCGTCGAAAGATGAATGGGCGCCTTCTTCGACGGCGCTCTCCCTATTTCTACAGTATGGGCGCCGTTGCGGACGGCGCCCATGCTTATTTTGACAAGAGTTTCAAAAATTACCATATTTTGATAAACTCATTTGAAAAATGCAATATATGAATAAAAAAACCCTATTGTTTCCTACTTTCGGATTTCGATTTTATTATTAATATAAAAATTATATGTAATTTCCGTTATTTAATAAATTATACTTTCTTTGTGCAAAAACTATTTTCATACTTCACAGTAGACTACTTTCATACTTTAATGTAATCGTGGTCGTGGGGTGGTAAATAACAAAATTTTATGAATTGACATATACATTTTTTTATATTTATATTTATATATATATATATATATATAGAATAAAATAAAATTTAAAGGGAGCTCACCCCTGAACCCGTTCTTCGTGGAGAATATTACTATACTATTATCATATATATCGAAACTATTATTATATATATGGAAGAGTGAAAATGTTTATATATCCACCTGCGAATATGATAATTAATAATAACACATAATTAAATTTAAATAATCAATTAAAATAATAGTGAATTTTCTTGTTTGTGTGTCTTAATTATATTTGTTGTGGACATATAATCAAATTTATATCTAAGAGTTATGTTAAGTCCATGCAATATAAAATGACAAAGTATAGAGTGAAATTGGTTTATATATAAATCACTGAAGGGTATTAGTTGTTTTCACTGAAGAGTATTAGTTGTTTTTACTAAAGAGTATTACTGATTTACACTGAAGAGTCTTGGTTCATTTCCACCGAACAACTAAGACTATTTAGTGTAAATCAGTAATACTCTTCAGTAAATACAACTAATATTCTTCAGTTAAAACAACTAATATCTTTCAGTGATTTATGTATAAACTAATTTCACTCTATACGTACTCATATAAAATATATTCCGAATTTATCAATATTTATGCAACTGTCCAGACTTTTAAAAAACTTGTAGAAAAGGCACTGGGAAAGAGGAACCAAAAATGTTACTATATTTAATTAGTTTAGAAGGTGTATCGGAGACCATTTTCCTATTAATTATGATGTTACTATATCAAAAATCGAAATTTAAGTAGTCAAGGATATAATCATTGCATATAGATGGATTAATCATTCAGTAACTCGTAATTAAATTATAGGGAAACTCAGTTAACTTCTTGTAATAGTAAAAGTCATTAATTTATAATCAAATTGTAAATTAGAGACCAGTTCCATATTTGTGAATTTATAATCCTTAAATCCTGTCTATTTTAATACAATATGAATCCAAAATGCAAGTGTCTGGAATGTTACAGAACAAATTTAAAAGAGCAAATTAAGAATCACGCGGAAATAAATATTCGATGCCCACACTTAGATGTATTTACATTGGAAATGGGAACCAGATCATAAAATTATAAAAATGGCATGGGGACATATGGCTAATACTTTAATCAAATACCTCTTAATTTTAATTAATTTCATCATAAAAATTAACTGAAATTCAATTGGCAAATTATATTCACCACAAACTCTGGATGCACCTGAGTCCATACTATATATTTGAATTTTAAGCTCAATTTAAAATTCAATTTTGATTTTTTCAATTAGAAACATATAATTAAAAAAAAATTGCTTAGAGTATTATTGATTACTGCTCAAAGTATTATTGATTATTGTTAGTGATATTACTGATTATTGTTTGGGGTATTGCTGATTCTAAAACACAGTTCACGCCAAAGTGTATAATTTTCATATTTTTTGCAATTGAGTTTTTCAAATTCAAATTAATAGTATGCATTTGAATGTATACTAGTATTACTCCTTATACTTTTATATATATATATTAAAATTACGAATATAAGAATACAAATAAGCAAAAGAATTGGAAAATATGCATTGCATTTATTACAAAGTCCCGATTTAGGTCATTCTCTAGTATTTTTATTAGGTATTTGCTCTTGCTAAACGTTATTTAAAAAGAAAAAAAAAGATACACTTCGATATTCACACTTATAAACTCAAAATATCTACGTTTAATTGGTTTAGAACTTTTTCTTTCCAAACACAAAATATTGACCTTTATGGTGGAATTACCTTTATGTATCCACTATTCCAATATCCCATCCGATGAGGTAGCACGGAGGTTAATGTTTTAGACCTTTATGGCGGAATTACCTTAACTGCATCTAAATTTATTTGGAGGATGAACCTGCCCCGGCAAATAGACATCCATAGGGATTAGTTTATCAACTCCCCGAACAGTACTATAAGAATTGGTACTGAACATCCCTCCTGTAATTGTACACGCTCCCAATAGCAATAACATATTAAATTTTAGGATATATTTCAATATAAATACTGTCTCAATTGAAGCAAAAGAAAATGTGATAATATTTATTTAGAACAAGATCAACATAGCAGATCATTCATAAATTTTGGAAACAAACCTAACAATAAAAGTTAGAAAAAGAACGAGAAATCGAAGATAAAATTAAGATTATAAAACAAGTACAAGCAGACCAAATTTTGGAACACGCTTAGCGGTATGCATTAGCACAAATGTAATATTTGCATTCGTGCCACAACGATAACACGCTATGATCCCATATCTTTAATTAGCACATGACAAAACCTTATAACGGCAAGCAATAAAGGAAACCCTAATCACTTAAAATTAATCATGCTATAACCTATCTAGGATGTGGCGTCGAAGAAGATTGCATCCACATTGATTTTAATAAAGGGATATATGTTTTTATTGGCGCCACGTCTATCAGTTAGGGTTGTAAACAAATCAAACAATTTTATTTTTAAACTGATGAATCAAACAATTTTGATTTGATTTAATATTTGTATTCGAAATTTAGTATTAAAATTTGAGTCAATTTTTTGACAAAGTATAGAGTGAAACTGGTTTAATCAGTGAAGGATATTAGTTGTTTTCATTGAATAATATTAGTTGTATTTACTGAAGAGTATTACTGATTTGCACTAAAGAGTCTTAGTTGTTCAGTGAAAATGAACTAAGACTCTTTAGTGTAAACCAGTAATGCTCTTCAGTGAAAACAACTAATACCCTTCAACGATTCATATATAAATCAATTTCACTTTATACATACTCCAATTTTTTTTATTCGGTTAGTTATCAAATATGAATATAAAACTATGATATTCAATTCGATATTTGTAAATATTTGTTTAAATGTATACTCCTTTATTAAATATAATAATAGTAAAAATAGTTATTTATAAATTTAAGTCCATTATAATTATTTTAAGGATATTAACTCTTTATTACTTTATCCAATATGTGAAATTTTAGACAGTTCTTAAAAAAACCTAATAAATTAAAAAAGAACTGCAGATCTGGACTCTTCATTTGTTTATTAAAGTGTTTTTTCATGAATTTGATAATTAATTTTTTTTATTTACGTACATACTTGTTTATATTATGCAAATTTTAAGTTTATGGCTTGTTTGTGAATTCAAATAATGACACTTTTAAAATGAATATATGAATTTTATTTGTTTGGAACATGCTTGAGAAAAAAAAATAGATTAGAATAATCAGCTCGAGTATTCGTATATTTTTTAGAAATAATTATTGTGTAGTACACAAAACTCAAAAGTATTCCTCTCTACTACATGAGTCAAAAGGTATTTCTTTCTCCTACATTGACTTTTGAGTTAATTGTCTAATATATCCTTACTTTTCATTTTAATTCAACCATTGTCTCATTAATTCTCCATTAATTTAGAAATAATTTAGTCATTCTTCATTTCAAATTTCAAAATCAATTCCCCCACGTCTCCCCTCCCCCCACCCTCACCTCCCCTTCCCCCACGTCCGTCGCCCCATCTCCAGTCGCGCGTCCAGACGGTTTCCGCTAGGTTTTCGGCACGGAAGAAATCATGCTCCTCTTCCTCCTCTTCCAATTAGTTGAAAGAAGAGGGGATTTGTGTGTAGATTTATGCAACAAAGGTTTTGTTGTTGTTGAAATTATTTCTTTTCCCATCATCAGAATAATTATTATTTGAATATTAATGCATTGAGTATCTATTAGATATATAAATTATGTTTGAATGTTAATGCATTATTATACATTCTGGCTGGTGTGTTAGCTATATGAAACCGCTTTCGATTGTTTGTGATTTGTGGCTAATAGTTATTAACAATATTTAATTTTTAATTGTATGTACAACTATAATATGCAATTTTTATCGTATGTACAATATCAAAAAAGATCCCTATATGGAAAAAAATTAGAAAAGATTATAATATACAATGTTATATAAGATGTACAAATTTTGAAATAGTAGAAAATTATAAAAGATCCCTATATGGAACTTATTTGATTTTTAAAATGGTGGAAAATTAGAAAAGTTTCTGATATACAATGTTTTATAAGATATACAAAATCGAAATGGTAGAAAATCAGAAAAGATCCCTATAGGGAACTTGTTTCATTTTTAAGATGGTAGAAATCAGAAAAGATCCCCATAGGGAACTTGTTTCATTTTTGAAATGGTAGAAATCAGAAAATATCTCTATAGAGAACTTGTTTCATTTGAAATGGTAGAAAATTAGAAATGTACAAATTTTTATAAGATGTACAAATTTTGAGATGGTAGACAATTAGAACAGATTCCTATAAGGGCAAAATCGTACATTTACCTTTATTATTACTTTTTCAGAGTTATACTTGTCTCATCATGTAGTAGAGCCTAAAGTGTTTTTCCATCATGTAGTAGAGAGTTTCCCCCCTATTTTTTTAATAATTCGACATAAGTTTCAAGTCAATGTAAATTATACTCCCTCTGATTCATTTTTTATTATCCGTATTACCATAAAAGGAAGATTTTTTTTGTTTTGTTTTCCACTTACCCAAAATAGCAAAAAACAATTATTACTCCTTTTAACTTACCCCTTAAAAACATCATTTATTTACACTAATGTCACTACTTTATCAGCTTTATATCCAAAAATACTAATAAACAACTCTTACACCTTTTAAAAAGCTACTTTATACCCACAAATACTAATAAACAACTATTTTTATTAAAACCCGTGCAATTTTTTTATGGACAATCAAAATCGAATTGGAGGGAGTATTTATTATTCATAAAATATTCGATTCGAATTCGACATTCAAAATAATTTCACAAATATGAATTCAAGAGTGGCATTCGACTTGATATGATTCGTTTACAACCCTATACTAGCAGCAGTGCATTCCGAAAGTTAACAAATTAATTGCAGCACTTACACCTCAAGTTGTCCAACTCGTGAGTACCCTCCCAAAAAGACGAACCCCTCTCCCTCCGCATCAACAACTTTTGTGATGAAATGTATTACATATACATCATTAATATTTGGTGATGATAATAAAATTTCGTTGCAGAATTTCGATATGAAATTTTATTTTATTCCAGCTATGATAAGTAGAATTTCCAACTCAATGATGAGAATTTTGTTGTAAATCTGAGCTTATATGTGATTTTCTTTAATGGTGATTTTTGTGATAAATTTTCAAATTTCAATATTTTGCTGCAAATTTAATTTATTGCTAATATTTGTGATTATGTATAAAACTTTCGTCTCAAAATATATTCGCAACGAATACATGGCGATGGCAAAATATTTTCCATCGTTGATTCCGAAAAGATCAATATATTTCCATTTTATTGTAGTGTGCCAATCCACCAACTATGGGTTGAACACTTGTAGATGCTATCTATAGTCTATTTGCGCTTATATTTGGATGAAGTTCAAATATTTGGGTTATCAAAATAGAGAAGTAACCTCCGTTTTAAGCAAACATTCGACAGCGATAGTATAAATTCCCTTCTTTACAAAAGCTAGGAATGTGTTATATCTGGTAAAATTAATACATTATAGATGTATATATGCGTTTATATGTATATCCATGGATACAAAATTAGTAAATATTCCAGTTTTTTTTTTTTTTAGTGGAACATTGAATATTTAAGTATACAAATCAAATTCAAATATATAGGTATTTAGATCTACAATAATTAGTAATAAAATTCTTCTTTCAGTTTCAAAATCAAATTTGTTAATTAATTATGATATTTAGGTGGATCAATTACGTGATCATTTGGCAAAACCAGTCAAACACTGCCAGCTATATTATTGAAGAGAATCGGGTTAATGAAAGTTGGATTAGTGCAACAAAACGTGTCTAACCAACGCAATTTCATTTATACCGACGTTCGCCTTAATTAAAATTAAATTATCATCACATTCATTTCATAATAATATTTTTTTTTTCATAATAATATATAATAATTCTCATGAATAAAAATGAGGTTGGAGTAAAAGAAAACTCAATGACCTTTGAAATCAATTCCACTGGTAAATATTAATTGAAATCGACTATTTGATCATCAAATTTCTTATGTTTACAATTTGAAGTTGGTACCCATTAAACCATAAACGTATATTGATTTTTATATATTAAATGTATTTTAATAAAAAAAATTAATTTATTTATTTTTTGTCATGTCGTTCAATAAATAATAATTAAATAAAATCGTAGGAGTATTTATTTTTAATATGCAACTTCAAATTAAATCGATTTTTTAATCTGAAAGCTAGGTGAAACTCAACAATGATTCGACTGGGAAAGCAAGCACTACGTACAATCAAATTAATCATACACTTTTTTCATTTAAAAAATTATAATTAAATCTCCTCTTAAATATATTACTGAATTTTCTAAACATTAGTTTCAATTATCTGAGCCTTCGTGACACAGTAGAATTCTTTGTTCAAATTTCTAATAATTCTCTATTTTAAAACCCAAATAAAAAAATTTAATGAGAAAACTATGTATTAATGTGGATCAATTTCAAGTAGTCAACGCTATTATATACTATACGTGTGTGATATACTGATATGTTTACCATTTGTTTCTTAATTAGATAAATATCATTAATATATATAGAAATAGAATTAATTGTGGTCAATCAAATCATCCCAATCATTTATTTTTCTAAACAATATCTTGATCATTCACTTTATTTGTATTTTCTGATTTTCTAATTAATTTATATATCTTATAAAATTCTAGTCACAAATTCTAAGCTAGCATATAGGAAAGGGAACGAATGCCGAATCATGAGAGGTTGAAGCTTTGCAAGAAGTTATGGAATGGTTATGCATCTAAGCGAGTTCAGAAAAGTCGATTACCAACAAAGTTATGATTGCAAAAATATTATAAAAAAAAAATGAATCAATCCAATTGAATTGAGTTATTTAATGACATAGTAAACTTGATTATAATTGAATAAATATTTAAAGTAGTTGATATAAAATTAATACAAAAAAAAAAAGCCATATCCTGCATATGCTAGATTAAGAGCTAATCATAGCTTGAAAAAATTAACTCTTTTAAGGTGCGAACGGGTGGTATGTTCTTTGTATAACGACAATTTATCCATATTTATATAAGGACAATTTAGTCATTTTATATATGTTTATTATTGTCTTTAAAATAATGGGGTATGTTTAGAGGTTATTGGGGTTTGAGTGGTGGAACTCTTTTTTTTTCTTTTTTTTTCTTCTTTTCTTGTGTACCAGTCTCAACTTTTATTTGTAATATTTTGTTTGGCTATAATAAAAATTAAGAGAAATTATAGAGTGAAAATGATTTATATATGAATTATTGTAGGGTACTAGTTATTTTTATTAAGGAGTATTAGTTGTTTTCACTATAAAATATTAATTGTTTTTACTGAAGATTATTAGTCGTTTAGTGAAAATAAATTAATATCTTTCAGTGAAAAACAAACACCCTTCAATAATTCATGTATGAATCAATTTTACTTTATACATGTTAAATATTAATGGTGTTAAAATTATTGTTTATTTGACAAGTTTTATGCGTTAAGTTTTTTTGACTGACTAAACATATGTATTAACTTTAATTGGATACTATTTTTAAAAGATGTGAATATAAAAACTATTTTATATTTGAAATTTTTAATTGACTGAATTTCATTATTAATATACATAAAATAAGAAGAGGGTCTTGTATAAGACGGTTTCTTCACTATAAGATGAAATTCTATTTTAATATAAAAGCATCATTTTACTTTAAAACAAAGTATAGAGTGGAAATGGTTCATATATGAATCATTAAATGGTATTACTCCCTCCGTCCACGAATTTTTTACCCGTTTATTGTTGGGTACAGTGTTTAATGAAAATTAGTATTTCTTTTTGAAAAAGTAGATAAAGTAAGAATATTGTGGTGGGTATTGTGGGACTATTTATTTGTTTGTGAGTGTAGTTTATTTCCAAAAGAAGAATGCGTAAATATTTGGTGGGCAGACTAAAAAGGAAAACGTGTAAAAATTTTGTGGACGAAGTGAGTAGTTGTTTTCTATAAAGAGCATTAGTTGTTTTCACTGAAGAGTATTAGTTGTTTTCACTAAAGAGTATAAGTTGTTAACTGAAAACAAACTAAGACTTTTCAGTGAAATTAATTAATACTCTTTAGTGAAAATATCTAATACTCTTCAATGAAAAAAAAAAACTAATATATTTCAATAATTCATGTATGAACCAATTTCACTTTAAACATACTCTACTTTAAAATATAATACGGATAGGATCACAAATTCACTGATCATATAATATATGCGAATACGTCTCGTACAAGTTTTTGTTAATAAAAAAATATATCAACATAAGAATAAAACTAAATTTATTAAAAATATAATAAAATAATATATTCTTAATAAATAATATGTGTTGGTTTTAGGGTTCTTATTTTAGTATACAATAATAAGTATATGAAAATTAACTTTTCAACCAATATATTTTTTTTTTAAATGTATGAGAGTAAAAATATATCCACGAACCCCTTCTTTTATTGAAACGGTACCGTATTACCACCCAGCACCATTTGCTGGGTTTATCAACTTGTTGATGATCTGGTCCGAAATAGAGGAAAAGGAAACTAGCCGTTATCACCCTAACCTTCCAAATAGACACCAGCTCCTCGCCCCTTTTCGAAAAATTCGACCGTTATACACTAACGTTAATATCCCTCTCTCTCTCCACCCTTCCTTCTCTCTAAACGAAGCCATCTATTATTTCCGATCAAAACTCTCTCTTTCCCATTTCATTGATAAATCCATATAATTTCTTTCTCTGATATCAATTTGCGGAATAGTTTGTTGCCATCTAATCGATTGAATGGCGATACTGGATGATTCTTCTGGTAATTTCCTAATCGACGAAGTGTACGAGTTCGCAGCGCCTCGATTTTACGACTTCAAGTTTGGAGAAACTGATGAAGATGTTCGCAAGGCGGAGCTCTGGTTTGAGAATGCCCGCTCCTATCCCCCTTCTCGTGCGTCTCCTTTCCCTCAATTTTTTATAGTTATACTTGAATGTTGGTTAGGAATTTCTTGAAATTGCTTAATTTGTATGTGGATTCTTGGAAATTTTGAAATTTTATTCTCTATTGTCTGTTCTGTGTCGTGTTTCATTCTTCGGGATTTAGGGCATCTTTGCGGTCAAATTCCCGAGATGGTTTCTGAACTTCTTTGATTTTTTTTAGTTAAAATCTTGAATTAATTGTGTTTTTGTTATGGTTTACTTCAAATATTTCATGCTATACGATTACCAATTCAAAACTTGGAACGTTACTGGTTCAATTGATATTATAGAGTTAGTTAATTATTTGTGGGACTAGTGATCTGAAGTTATGTTGCCCATTGTAACCTGTTTCCCTGATTGATTTTTTTTTATCTTTAAGGTATTATGAAAATCAATCAAATTAATTTCCATCTTTGCTGAAGATGATTTCCATAGTATGAGGGATTCTTTGTCTTTAATGCTCTATTAACTATACTCTATTCGAGTTACGCTGTTGTTTCCGTCTTGAAAATGGGAGTCATAAATTACAATTTCATACATGTGAATGCAAATTAATTTAGAAAACTGTTGATGATAATGCTGCTATTTTGTTGAGTGAATAAGTTACATCTGTTTTTGGTGTGCAGCGTTTATGCCTAGAATTAAGGGTAGCAGAGCAGTTGAACAAATTCTTTGTAATATCAATGAAGAGCAACATGTCCACAAGGAGGCATCGGAATCAGGGCAAACAATGTTAGTCTCTCCACCACTTTTTGTAGATTTCTTTCTTTCTTGATGGCTTAAATCTATTATAGTTTGGAAAAAGATGACTTAATTACTTCCATACTTCACAGAAATCAAGCGGAGATCAGTTCATCTGACAACAAAGAAGTTCAAACACAAAAAAGCCGTGAAGCAGCAGAGCCCTCCCAAGCTGAAACTAAGGAAAATGTTAGTATAAACAACCTTATACAAGCCATGTTACTTCTTCCTATTGAGAAAATGATGAGAGCTTTTCATTACTATAAGTATTCCTCCGTCTAATGATGCTTTGTTATAAATGCAGAATCCTGAAACTGAGAAGACATTGGATGGAGGAAGCACCCAAGAAACTGGAAGGTATGTTCTTTTTCTTGAATAGCTTATTTCTCCAGAGAAAGGTGTAATACTCTTGATACATGGTCTAACAAACAGTAACATTTTCTGTTTTGATTTTTCCAGTCTTGAACAAGCTCTTGAGGCAGCCTCTTCTGTTCCAAAGGAAGATGGTCTGCAAGGTTAGTCTAGTCACCTTTTTATGCCTGAAAATGTATGAGTTGTGTTTCCTTTTGGAATTACATCTAAACCAAGTCCATGATTTAGGGCCAGAAATATGCTGCACCCCAGCACCTCAGAAAGTTAAAGAAAGCAACAGGGTTCAAACTGCAAAAAAGATAGCTAGTATGATTAGAAATCCTTCAGCAATGAACTCAAAGAAGCAGTTGCCAAAATCGCACACCAAAAGTACTAAACCAGTTAGTGTTAGGAGGTTGGTTGTTTTCCTTCTCTTTTTCCCTTGATTATTAGTTCAAATATCATCATGTGCTAAAAGACTTGAATCTTCCTCAGAGACCCGAATGCTAAGAACATTGTTGGAACTCCCATCATTGCCCAAGAAAACCATGCCATCAAGAGGCAAAAGCTTGAAGGAGGAAAATCAAAACAGGTAGTTAGACATTATTGTAGTTTCATGTCTGTTTGTCAAAAAAATTTAGTGCCTAACTATATTATTTATGGTTTCTTGATTTGCATTTCAGATCCTTACAGTCAACAAGCCTTCAAATCTTCCTCATAAAACTAGAGGTGGCATCATCAGCAACAATTCTAGCTTCTGCTCTTCAGTTGTTGCTAAAACTAGTAAAGAAGATAGAAAGGTAGAATTTCATTGTATCTCTAGTTTTCAACAGTTTTGTTTACTATTAAGGTGCTCAATCATTCTCTCTCTCCATTGTGAAGATGTACGTTCGAGAGCCCGCAGCGCCATTCGTTTCGATGGCAGAAATGATGAGGAAGTTCCAATCAGGGACAAGAGAGGTGTCTTTGCCTCGTAGCAGTTGCTCTATGTCACAGGTAACCACTTGTATTTCCTCATAAAATGTTGTACCTATATATATCACTCATTCTGCATAAAAATGATCAGAGTGATGCTGGAGCAATGCAGAGGAAGCCTAAGCTTACACTCACAAGGCCGAAAACACCTGAATTCGAAACATCTCAACGTGTGCGTTCTGTTAAACTTAAGAGCTCTGCTGAAATTGAAGAAGAGATGATGGCTAAAGTTCCCAAGTTTAAGGCCCGCCCTCTCAACAAAAAGGTAACCTTCAATAGCCTTTTTGGATAAATTTAATGCATTCAAGTGTGTACATTCTTCTAACTTTTCTTGTCTTGTTATTAGATTTTTGAAGCTCCATCTTTACCACCTTTGCCAAGAAGTACACCCCATCTTCCAGAATTCAAGGAATTCCATTTGGAGACAATGTCGAGGGCCAATCACAATGCAGATGCATCTACTGTGGCCTCGACCGATTCCATAGAGGTAAAGAAGGTACTGTCGAATAATCGTCAGTTCTCAACGAAATGGTTAAGGCATTAGCATTCACAGTTTACTACTTTTACAAGAAATAAAACTTAATTGTGCATATTGTGTTCTTGCAGAGCCATCAATGGAAGCCTCAACTTACAGCCCCCAAATCACCTCTTCTGCAAACATCTCTCCGAGCACGTCCTCCCAAGATCAAAACCTTTGAGGAACTAGAAAAGGAGGAGCTTGAGAACATTCCACAGTTCAAGGCAAGACCTTTAAACAGAAAGGTACTTACTTCACTCCCACCAACAGCAGTCGTAGATATTCTGGCAAAAATTCTTACTCAGAATCTTGTTTTTAATTCATTTTTTTATTGTGCAGATATTTGAAAGTAAAGGGGACATGGGCATATTCTGCAACATGAAAAGGCAGGTTACCATTCCTCAGGAATTTAACTTTGCTGTAGATAAGAGAATCCCTCCACCAACAGCAGTCGTAGATCTCTTCGATAAGGTACTACTTTTAGAACAATACATTACTTTTTTCCTTAGTTCTCTTGTCTAATGAGTTGCTCGTACTTTCAGCTTTCAATATGTTCGGAATCTCATCATGAGAAGCCGCCTCTTCCTAGACTTACCACACCAAATCCATTCCACCTCCACACAGATGTATGACCATTCTTCTCTGCATATCAATTATTTTGATGGATATCAATCCTGTGTTTTTATAATATTCATGCTTTATCCTTTGTACTACCAGGAAAGAGGGGCAGAGAAAGAGAGAAGGTTGGCCGAAGAACTCCGGCAGAAGCAGTTAGAAGAGGAGAGGGCAAGAGTACCTGTAGCTCATCCTTATCCTTACACAACTGATTATCCAGTGGTATGGATATCATATCATAATATCTATATCTCATTTGTAGTTTAATCTACTTGGCTGCATGCTTTACATTTTACACTCTGGTGTGCAGATTCCACCGAAGCCAGAGCCTAAGCCATGCACGAAACCATCGCCTTTTCAATTGGAAAGTTTGGTGAGGCATGAAGAGGAGATGCAGAGAGAAATGGAAGAGAGGAGGAGAAAAGAGATGGAAGAAGAGGAGATGAGGAAATTCAAAGCGCAACCTATTTTGAAAGAGTATGAACTGCATGTTTTCATATATATATATGTATAGTATAATACTTCTGGTAATACATACTTTGCAGTAGCAACTCACACATTGTTGATATTATTATAGGGACCCTATTCCAGTTCCGGAGAAAGAGCGAAAGCCACTAACTGAAGTTCAGGAATTCAATCTGCATGTTATCCACCGGGCTGTTGATAGAGCAGAATTTGATAAAAAGGTAATCTATCAATCTATCTATATATCTGTTGATAGAGCAGAATTTGATAAAAAGGTAATCTATCAATCTATCTATATATCTGTTTACATCTTAATGTGGATTCAAATTCTTACAAGAAAATTGTTCCCTAGATGAAGGAGAAAGAAATGATTCACAAGAGATACAGAGAGGAGGCAGAGGCTGCAAAGATGGTATGTATAACATGAACATAAATGAAACAAATACGATTCATATATCAATCTTTTGCATCCATGATTTGACGACTAACATATTTACGCATTGCAGATGGAGGAGGAGAAGGCCTTGAAACAGCTGAGAAGGACATTAGTTCCTCATGCAAGGCCGGTGCCTAGTTTTGATCATCCTTTCTTACCACAAAAGTATGACTTTAACTTAAACTGCTCTCTTTTTTTTTTTCCTACATTACTCGCACTGGGATCATTTTCTAATCTTATTTTCGGAACTAACAGGTCCGGTAAAACTACGAAAGCCAAGTCCCCAAAACTGCGTGTAAATCTCCGCAAAGAGAAGCAGCGGAGAATGGTTTGTCCGGCCACAGGCGCAGCCGCATTTCATATGAGGTGATGTGCGGGTGAGGCTGGTGTGTAGGAGATGTATGTTCAAGTACCCTTGAACTATGTAATATGATCATATATAATTCATTAACTCTCAGATTCAATGATATTTTTTGTAGAAGAATTGTTTGTCCTCAACTACTAGTAATATATCTGTAATATATTTGAAGTGTGTATTATGAAGTGTGTATTATGATTTCACTATATAATATATACTTCCCAAAAAATGGAAGTACAGAACCGATGCAACAGAATTCAGCTCCTTTAGCATTTTAGTAGTGCCCTTGAAATAAATTTGGTATGGAAAAGATCTCTGCAATTTATTTTTATTAAATGCAGAGACTAGATGTGATAATTGCATATGTAAAATACAGTAGGAAAAAAAGAAAGTATGGAACATAAGTCAAAAAAAAGTAACTTGGGTATAAAATTAAATGGGAAAATTGGGTTTAAATGTGTCGAATTAAAATCTAATGGCCTAAAATTAGCATGTATTTTGTGATTTTCTTATAGAATAGTGTTTTCGAATATGTAACAGAGTTCAACATAAGAAAATTCGAACCTTGAGGCAAGATAGCCAAAGAGAAGTCCAAATTTAAAGGGTAAAATAAATGCCTATTGTCTTTTACTTTCTGTGGATATCTCATCTACAAGCAAGGCTTTTGTTGAAAATCGAAAAACCAATCAGTCATTATATATGCTTTCAGCGTTTTGACTATCTTCATCAGCTCCATACACGACGGAAAAATAGTGGCGTAAATCTCCAGA
Source organism: Ballota nigra (assembly GCA_947034835.1). Taxonomy (NCBI): domain Eukaryota; kingdom Viridiplantae; phylum Streptophyta; class Magnoliopsida; order Lamiales; family Lamiaceae; genus Ballota; species Ballota nigra. The sequence goes on from OX344730.1 coordinate 19,669,979, forward strand.
ATTGAGACCTGGAAACCTATGGTGACTAGTTGGCTGATAATCAATTTGGACAAATGGCAATCCCATAGCTTGAGCAGCTTCGCACTCCTCCCACCCGTCCCCAATAACACAGAATCGAACGTTAGGCCCTTTAAAACGCTCCTTGATCCACGTGAAGCACTGGAGCTTCCCCACTTCCAGTGAACTGTAGACTGCAAAACAATGTTTATTTAGTATATGAACTCGTGATTAACACTAATACCAGATGTTAATGGAAGGACAGACATACCATTGTTGCAAGTAAGCATATTATCGAGCCGAAAGAATAGGCATTTGACCAAGCTGGGTACAAGAGGTCCAGATGTAACTAACACATTAACATGCTCAAAGTTAGCATCTCCACCATTACCCGAGTTTAAAGGGTCAATATCTATTTTCTGGCCGGCACACTGCTCCAAGCAGGCCCTGGCTGTAACCAGTAAAAATAATAATCAGGAGCTATATTGTTATACTTTGAAATGAAAAAAGCATTGTGAAACAAAAACGTAAAGGAAATTATTCTTTCCTGAGGGTAAAGTAAGGCACAGCACTACTAAAAAATTATTCCAGGGACTCCCAACATGGCATACAATAAAATTTGTCAATAAAAAAATAGCAAATCAATTAAACAGTACATATCATGACAACAAGTCTAAATTTATTTAATTAAAAAAGGCTACATTAAGTATTACCAAATTTGCTTAATTAAGGGTTAATTAATTTTAATGTTGTTTTATCAAAAAGTTTCAAGGGCTCTTTTATCAGGTTTCACAACGTTTTAACTTCAAACATATGCTCTATAAGCACTGCACGTCTTTGTTCCGTGCTGTGCTCTATAAAAAATAAGTAAATAATTAAAACAGCCTAGTAACACCCAGTTTCAGGTAGTTCATTTACATTAACTTGGTTTCTCTTTGGCAAGTTTTTTAGCTTCTGTAAGATAATATTTCTTATGCATGTACAAGATCAGACTAATCCTATCTCTATAATATCTTAAACTACTACAGCAAACGTCAAAAACTTATAATATCATACATACAGAAAAATTTACCTGAGGAAAGCCATCTCTCTGTGTAAGTATCAGTCAATTCATAGAGACTATCCCACAATTTTACTAGATCTTGATTGAAAATATTGTGCAGCCCCTGCAAAAACACAAGGACTGCTGCTACGGTAAAGAGTATTAAGTATTAACATATCATAATCTTCTCCTACATCAGAGAATGGTCTATTGAAACCCCCCAGATAAAGCAAGTTTAAATAGTCTGAGGATTTGGAAATATGATAAGCAAAGGAGGTTCTTTGCTTTATCTCCATTAACTTCAGGCTATCACAAGACTACACCACCAAACAACACTATGAACATGTATCTAATATCTATCACACAGCATGTTTATTTAGATAAGGATGGTGGTTAACCACCATAGCATTCATGCAATATAACCCAGAAGCCCTAGAGGTGGATCAATGCCATTTTATTATGGTTTTCCATTACTAAAATGAAATCACAGACTTCAACAGCCATTCAGGTTTTCTGAGTTGAATAAGATTTAGATTTAGATTCCACTAAACTACTTCATGCCATTGGTTCAGTATAGCCACATTTTGTTGGTAATTTTTTTAATTGATGCATAAAGTCATGTGATACCAAAGGAAAATGCCCATATACAGAAAAAACTGCAATATACCCATCTCAGCAAAGGATACAATGTTCACTGAATCAGCAATCACTAATAACTATACCTAAATATTTATAAAGGAACATACCTTTCGATACTTCTCAGCTATAACCCTATGGCGGTATGCCAATTTACATTTGTTGAGAGCATCAAGTGGGGGACCAAAACCATCCTGACTAAAGTTGTAACTAGAGAGATCTATGCCGTCATCATATTCTTTCAAGAAATCAAGATATGGTTGATTGAAACTTTCAACCTAAAAGATCACATAAGTATGTTAAAACTAACAAACATGAGGAAGGGGGGGGGGGGGGGGGGGTGGAGCAAGAAAACATTAGATAAGAAAGTACTTGTTCGTAAAAGAAATGTCTGTCGCAGACTTGAAGGATATGATTCTCCCAAAGCTTGCCAATCTTTACACCGTGTTCCACATCCTTTAGACCATTGAAAGCCCCAGCATACGTCCCATTTAGTAAAGACTTGAGCAATATAAGAGTCTCATCCATGTCCCAAATGTACACATCCATTTTCCGATCCATGCTTGCTCTTGGCAAAATGCAATCAATGGTTCAGTTGAGACACCAACCATTAACACAGTATGCCCTAGAAGATAGAAGTCCCCAGTGAAACATTGTTAAGTTACCAATACAGTATGAGCCTTAACACACAGACAAACAAAGCTTTGATCTATAGAAGCAATATTCTTGCAGCCAACAAATAATGCTTCTTTTGCTACATATATAGACAAAGCATGCATGCTTACCCATACAACCAAATATATATAACTTAAGCTTCACACTACGTGCACAATCACTTTTTTCACTATACTGATTCTGGCATATTCCACATGTGTATTTCAATCCTATTGACATCTGTATTGAGTTCTATGATCACCACAGACATAATCCAATGTTTCTTACATTGATATTCAAAATTTTAGTAGGTCTTAAGACCGTCTCACGGAGGGAATTAATCTGTGCTATGTGAACCATCTCAACAAGTGTTTGCCTCAAAATTTTCTGTTTGATGAACTACTTTTTCCTCAGTTTAGCAAGTGCATCTACATGCACATCCCAACTTTCTTGCAATTTCATGAGGAATTTTAGTTTTTCGTTAGCACGGAAATCAAAACAGGACCATGGAGTACTTACTACTTAGTACTATAAGTGTTCCTTCTTCTCAGTAGAGAAGACAGAAGGGGCTGTTCCAGTTGCGAAAAATATAGTTCGAATTTTCAATGTCTTATTTACCAAGTTATGTTTTATCTCAACTTTTACTCGGATCATGCAGTGCAAGCACTGCTCGACAACTAGTTACAAATCCATAGCTATCACCATAGTTCAATAACTTCATCCTACACGTATATTAGTCATTTCATCGTTCATCCCAAACCCAATAATTGTTGCAACCTTGTTAGGAAATATAGGTGACCCAGAAATGCAGATTATTTCACCTAAAAATCATTTCATTAATCGGAACCCATCAAAAAACAGATTTTAACAAATAAGCTCTCCAACACAGAATTGAAACAATTAATTCCAGTCTAATTCAATCATAAACTAACAATTACCCTATGGCTTAGCTATTTATAGCATATAACTCGAAATTGTCAGCCCAATCAACCAATATCGTTTCGTACAACTAAAATCACATGTATTTCTCTACTCCAATTAGAAAATTACGTAAAAAAAAATGCAGGAAACTTCACCATAAATCCGTCGAAACAGGTCAAAATAGAGAAACGTAAAAATCCCATTTGAACAATTGAGAAAGAAAGCAACAAAAAGGAGAGGGTAAACAGGAAAAAAAAAAAAGGGTTTGCAGAATTACCAACAGAGCTAACGACAGCTGATTGCTGAGGCCTTCGTTGTTGGCCTGTTTCTGTAATTTCGTTTCTTTTTTTATTTTTTCCTTGATTTATAGCTTTTGGTTGAGAAGAAATAATGTGTAATGGTGACAGTAAAACAACCAAGTCTATAATATTATTGAAACTTGTTTTCTATTTAATAGATATAAATTCCCTTCTTAAATTTATTGCAAGCTAGCCAACCCTCAATGATATTACAGTATTTTTATTTTTTTGGAACCTATATTTCAGTTTGTTAAAATTTAAAAGGATTTAAAAATTGATTGCAGGCTCTGGTTAAAGTGTGTATTTCAGGTTTTCCAACTGAATCTGGATTTTTTAAGACTCGTTTGAAATATATTTGGAAAAGAGAAAATCTGAATTCATAATGAATTAATAGTAGTTTATTTCATTTACATTGTTATATTTGTAATCAAATATATAATCTAATTGATCGTACTATCCAATAAAAAAATGATTTTATTCCAAGATATATAGTGATAAAATATAAATATAAATCTTCATTAAAGTTTACAGTAGAAATGCATATGTCAGAAATTATATCAATAGTAAAAGGTCTACTATTATTTATTTATTATATTAATTTTGTATAAATTATTATTATTATTTTTTAAAGAAACAATAGATTAAACAAATTGGAGTCACTCATGTTGATGATTGATTTTAATCACGTGGATTAGTGGTTGTTTTAATCCGTTTATGAAATCATCAAACAATTATGTGTGATGATTACCACTGTAAATGGTAAATACGTAAGATCGGGGTAAATACGTGTATGGATTACTTATCATTTTCGTATATGTGTGTTTCGAGGTGTGTATGAGTGTGTGTAGGAGTATTTTGTGAATTTAGACTTACTTTAATTAATGTAAATCAAAGTTTTTATACACTCCACCAAGTAGGTGGTGGCAAAATCTTTTCATCTCCCTTCTTTGTATGTTTGAAAACATGTATGCGTTATTTGACCTTATCTAAGATATAACTTAGTTATAAAGTTTTCTTAGTCTGAGGTGCTCGATCGTTAGGTTGTTCGTCTTGGACCTTCTTGATATTTTTCATCTCGGCTCTTTAGTATAAGTTGTTCGATTCTCTTGAAGTCTTGCTTCACCCTGTTCGCTCAACTTGTTAGGCATTTGAACTGTTTGGTTACCCTTGTAGAGCTGTTCGCCCATCTGGAATTGTTCGTCAGATGGTTCTGGACTTTGATCCGCTTTGCTTTGTATGAGCTGCTCGTCTAAATAGTTGCTCGCATGTAGTAGTTGTTCGTCGCGGAAATTGTTGAAGCTCCATCGTCTAATCTCGTGTTTAAAAGCTTTAATAGTTGTTCGTCGACTCATTAGGTTGTTCGTTTATCAACAACTCAACAATGGTTGAAAAGAGGAAGTTTGAAATGGACGAAGATAAATTAGAATATGCAAAGAAAGCAAGTTTGTGAGCAATCACATTTGATGCTCGCCTATAAAATTATAAAAGTAGTTGTGAAAATTTTATTACTCAAAGTAAATTAATTAATTACTTTAGCAATATTATATATATATATATATATATATATATATTGTGAGATTCGCGAAGAGCTGCCCTTATGAATGTTCATGACCAATTGAATCTTTGTGTGTTTAAAAAAATTAAGAATTTCATCAAGTTGTTTGGATGGAGAGATTTGCATTATGAATTTGAAATTCACAAATTAAATATACTTCTCTTATTTGGGTAAAATATTCAAACGAAAGGATTTCAAATACTTAGCTTCAAATTGAAATTCATGAATTCTTAAATTTGGTCATTTTCAAATCCCTTATATTTCAAATTACTCAATTCAAACACAACCTCAAGAAGATTCATCTGATCTTAAAAACATAAAAGAATTTTATCAATAACTAAAGACTAGAAAAAAATTATGATATAATAATTATTAATTTAAAGAAATAAAATGATCTCATTCATTTTTTTACTTCCTAGTAGGGATATTAAATGGACTTGCCCTAATCCACTAGGGTCAGCCTTACAGGACTGCAGACCTAAACAGTTTCGGACTTTATCGGTTCATTTTTATCGGTCTACTAATACTCGAAACCTAACTCTAATCCTAGCGGTCCACAGGCTACATGACTTGGCCGTAAAATACTAGCTTTTACTAGCAATTACCCCACAAGAGTATGGGATCACTGTAATATAGGCAATTATAGTGACCAAGTAGTATCGAACTCGTGAGAGGACTTGTAAGCGAGTAAATCCCTGAAAATCTACGTGTTGTAGCTAATATGAATGCGATTTGGTTTTAGACTAATACTAATAATTATATTCTACTGATTACTATCTAGTAAACACAAATAAAACTATTCTAACTTCGGTTTGAAGTGCAAATGAGATGGATGATGTCTTGGATAAGAATCCCTACGTATACTAACGGAGTTGGTATGTTAACTTGATGGTCCTGTTTTCGAAGGGCAAAATGGGAATTCAGGAGCAAATTTTTTTTTTTTAAAACCTTGCGTTGCGCTCTGAAAGAGTTCAGTGAAGGAATACTCAAGTCACTGCGTTGCTGAGAGTCAGAGCTATCAAGTCAGTGATGAGACTTGAAAGCTCAGGCTCTCAACAAGGCAGTGACTCGAGAAACTGAACTCTCGAGTGCGTTGCCTGATCTGGTCAGTGAGAGGAATCTCCCTGACCTGATTGCTTATCCAAAGTTTTCTTATAACAAAGCTCAGTGAGCTGACTTTCGCAATACTTTGGTAAATACTTTGAAAGATAAGTGCGCTCAGTTTAACGTGGTTCAGAGACTCAAGCTCTTACATCCACGGCCTGATTTAACAGGAAATCCACTCCTTTGGATTCTTGTTTTTAACGTGCCAAGGTGCACTTACAACTGGACTCACGCCACTCCCTGGGCTGCCTTCTCCTTCTAACAACTTACTCCCAACAAGCCTAACTTAGGGTTTTGGTTTCGGTTAGGGTTTTCTCCAACTAGGTGAGGTTTTCCCTTTACAATGTGTTAGCCAATAGCTAAGATAGGGAAAACCTCTCTAAGCCTAGAGTTACAAGCTGAGCACTCTTATGTATATATTTGTGAACTCTCAGTGTATAGGACGTGAGTAGGACCTCCTTATATCTTCCATGCACGTATGCTACTACTCACACTCTCAGCTCGTAGGTGTTGGTTTTCTTACAATGATACAACAACACAACAACTCAACACAACACGCTCTAACAACAAGCTATGAGCTTGTATTTATAATGGGGATTCAAATGTATCCGTTGGAGAGGAAAATACATTTGAATCCAACATTAAATGGTTTCAACCACTTTTCTCGGAATGCGGCCTTGTCAGTGTCAGACATGTTTGACTTGACTTGATTAGTCCACGTGGACTGAATCCAACGGATCTTTGACTCAGTGTGCTTGATCAGGGCGCACTGACTTCAGTTAACATATCCTCCACTGACTCTGATCTTCAGTGGACTGACTCGTCCTCAGTGCAGTTGTCCTTCAGAGACTGTGAAGATCACTCCAAGAAGTTTGTCATAAGGCTGAATGACAAACTTCCCTGACCACAGTAGCCTGACTCCTTCAGGCCTACTTGGTGCAGCACTGATCCTCCTGATCAGGCTCTTCACTGAGTGGTCCATCAGACTTGGCTTAGATCAGCCTGACTTGCACTCAGTGGGACATCCTTCAGGCTTCTCTTCAGGTTCAGGTCTTTCTTCATTGGCTTCAGTCAGTTCTTCTTGGTGTCATCTTGATATCCTCAGGCTGTGTTGCAGAGTTCCCCCTCACTGAGTTCCCCCTCAACTGAACAGCCTATTCTACTGAGAAATAACCTAGCCTGACCTGAAACTAAAGATACAATCCTGACTGCTTTCAAACCTATTACATGTTGTTTTGGAAAATCATCAAAACTAAAACATATCCCAACAATTTCCCCCTTTTTGATGATTCCAAAACTTCTAACCAAATGATTTTCTATTACAAGAACAGTGTCAGAGTACAGGTAATAGTTTGAAATATGCAGGAATTCCCATAGTTTAAAACATTTAAGATCTGTTCGGTTGACCATTTTTCTTAACAAAACTGGATCAGTGGTCATGTGAACAACCCGCTCTGATACCAATTGATGGTCCCGTTTTCGAAGGGCAAAATGGGAATTCAGGAGCAAATTTTTTTTTTTTAAAACCTTGCGTTGCGCTCTGAAAGAGTTCAGTGAAGGAATACTCAAGTCACTGCGTTGCTGAGAGTCAGAGCTATCAAGTCAGTGATGAGACTTGAAAGCTCAGGCTCTCAACAAGGCAGTGACTCGAGAAACTGAACTCTCGAGTGCGTTGCCTGATCTGGTCAGTGAGAGGAATCTCCCTGACCTGATTGCTTATCCAAAGTTTTCTTATAACAAAGCTCAGTGAGCTGACTTTCGCAATACTTTGGTAAATACTTTGAAAGATAAGTGCGCTCAGTTTAACGTGGTTCAGAGACTCAAGCTCTTACATCCACGGCCTGATTTAACAGGAAATCCACTCCTTTGGATTCTTGTTTTTAACGTGCCAAGGTGCACTTACAACTGGACTCACGCCACTCCCTGGGCTGCCCTCTCCTTCTAACAACTTACTCCCAACAAGCCTAACTTAGGGTTTTGGTTTCGGTTAGGGTTTTCTCCAACTAGGTGAGGTTTTCCCTTTACAATGTGTTAGCCAATAGCTAAGATAGGGAAAACCTCTCTAAGCCTAGAGTTACAAGCTGAGCACTCTTATGTATATATTTGTGAACTCTCAGTGTATAGGACGTGAGTAGGACCTCCTTATATCTTCCATGCACGTATGCTACTACTCACACTCTCAGCTCGTAGGTGTTGGTTTTCTTACAATGATACAACAACACAACAACTCAACACAACACGCTCTAACAACAAGCTATGAGCTTGTATTTATAATGGGGATTCAAATGTATCCGTTGGAGAGGAAAATACATTTGAATCCAACATTAAATGGTTTCAACCACTTTTCTCGGAATGCGGCCTTGTCAGTGTCAGACATGTTTGACTTGACTTGATTGGTCCACGTGGACTGAATCCAACGGATCTTTGACTCAGTGTGCTTGATCAGGGCGCACTGACTTCAGTTAACATATCCTCCACTGACTCTGATCTTCAGTGGACTGACTCGTCCTCAGTGCAGTTGTCCTTCAGAGACTGTGAAGATCACTCCAAGAAGTTTGTCATAAGGCTGAATGACAAACTTCCCTGACCACAGTAGCCTGACTCCTTCAGGCCTACTTGGTGCAGCACTGATCCTCCTGATCAGGCTCTTCACTGAGTGGTCCATCAGACTTGGCTTAGATCAGCCTGACTTGCACTCAGTGGGACATCCTTCAGGCTTCTCTTCAGGTTCAGGTCTTTCTTCATTGGCTTCAGTCAGTTCTTCTTGGTGTCATCTTGATATCCTCAGGCTGTGTTGCAGAGTTCCCCCTCACTGAGTTCCCCCTCAACTGAACAGCCTATTCTACTGAGAAATAACCTAGCCTGACCTGAAACTAAAGATACAATCCTGACTGCTTTCAAACCTATTACATGTTGTTTTGGAAAATCATCAAAACTAAAACATATCCCAACAATTTCCCCCTTTTTGATGATTCCAAAACTTCTAACCAAATGATTTTCTATTACAAGAACAGTGTCAGAGTACAGGTAATAGTTTGAAATATGCAGGAATTCCCATAGTTTAAAACATTTAAGATCTGTTCGGTTGACCATTTTTCTTAACAAAACTGGATCAGTGGTCATGTGAACAACCCGCTCTGATACCAATTGATGGTCCCGTTTTCGAAGGGCAAAATGGGAATTCAGGAGCAAATTTTTTTTTATTTTAAAACCTTGCGTTGCGCTCTGAAAGAGTTCAGTGAAGGAATACTCAAGTCACTGCGTTGCTGAGAGTCAGAGCTATCAAGTCAGTGATGAGACTTGAAAGCTCAGGCTCTCAACAAGGCAGTGACTCGAGAAACTGAACTCTCGAGTGCGTTGCCTGATCTGGTCAGTGAGAGGAATCTCCCTGACCTGATTGCTTATCCAAAGTTTTCTTATAACAAAGCTCAGTGAGCTGACTTTCGCAATACTTTGGTAAATACTTTGAAAGATAAGTGCGCTCAGTTTAACGTGGTTCAGAGACTCAAGCTCTTACATCCACGGCCTGATTTAACAGGAAATCCACTCCTTTGGATTCTTGTTTTTAACGTGCCAAGGTGCACTTACAACTGGACTCACGCCACTCCCTGGGCTGCCCTCTCCTTCTAACAACTTACTCCCAACAAGCCTAACTTAGGGTTTTGGTTTCGGTTAGGGTTTTCTCCAACTAGGTGAGGTTTTCCCTTTACAATGTGTTAGCCAATAGCTAAGATAGGGAAAACCTCTCTAAGCCTAGAGTTACAAGCTGAGCACTCTTATGTATATATTTGTGAACTCTCAGTGTATAGGACGTGAGTAGGACCTCCTTATATCTTCCATGCACGTATGCTACTACTCACACTCTCAGCTCGTAGGTGTTGGTTTTCTTACAATGATACAACAACACAACAACTCAACACAACACGCTCTAACAACAAGCTATGAGCTTGTATTTATAATGGGGATTCAAATGTATCCGTTGGAGAGGAAAATACATTTGAATCCAACATTAAATGGTTTCAACCACTTTTCTCGGAATGCGGTCTTGTCAGTGTCAGACATGTTTGACTTGACTTGATTGGTCCACGTGGACTGAATCCAACGGATCTTTGACTCAGTGTGCTTGATCAGGGCGCACTGACTTCAGTTAACATATCCTCCACTGACTCTGATCTTCAGTGGACTGACTCGTCCTCAGTGCAGTTGTCCTTCAGAGACTGTGAAGATCACTCCAAGAAGTTTGTCATAAGGCTGAATGACAAACTTCCCTGACCACAGTAGCCTGACTCCTTCAGGCCTACTTGGTGCAGCACTGATCCTCCTGATCAGGCTCTTCACTGAGTGGTCCATCAGACTTGGCTTAGATCAGCCTGACTTGCACTCAGTGGGACATCCTTCAGGCTTCTCTTCAGGTTCAGGTCTTTCTTCATTGGCTTCAGTCAGTTCTTCTTGGTGTCATCTTGATATCCTCAGGCTGTGTTGCAGAGTTCCCCCTCACTGAGTTCCCCCTCAACTGAACAGCCTATTCTACTGAGAAATAACCTAGCCTGACCTGAAACTAAAGATACAATCCTGACTGCTTTCAAACCTATTACATGTTGTTTTGGAAAATCATCAAAACTAAAACATATCCCAACAATTTCCCCCTTTTTGATGATTCCAAAACTTCTAACCAAATGATTTTCTATTACAAGAACAGTGTCAGAGTACAGGTAATAGTTTGAAATATGCAGGAATTCCCATAGTTTAAAACATTTAAGATCTGTTCGGTTGACCATTTTTCTTAACAAAACTGGATCAGTGGTCATGTGAACAACCCGCTCTGATACCAATTGATGGTCCCGTTTTCGAAGGGCAAAATGGGAATTCAGGAGCAAATTTTATTTTTATTTTAAAACCTTGCGTTGCGCTCTGAAAGAGTTCAGTGAAGGAATACTCAAGTCACTGCGTTGCTGAGAGTCAGAGCTATCAAGTCAGTGATGAGACTTGAAAGCTCAGGCTCTCAACAAGGCAGTGACTCGAGAAACTGAACTCTCGAGTGCGTTGCCTGATCTGGTCAGTGAGAGGAATCTCCCTGACCTGATTGCTTATCCAAAGTTTTCTTATAACAAAGCTCAGTGAGCTGACTTTCGCAATACTTTGGTAAATACTTTGAAAGATAAGTGCGCTCAGTTTAACGTGGTTCAGAGACTCAAGCTCTTACATCCACGGCCTGATTTAACAGGAAATCCACTCCTTTGGATTCTTGTTTTTAACGTGCCAAGGTGCACTTACAACTGGACTCGCGCCACTCCCTGGGCTGCCCTCTCCTTCTAACAACTTACTCCCAACAAGCCTAACTTAGGGTTTTGGTTTCGGTTAGGGTTTTCTCCAACTAGGTGAGGTTTTCCCTTTACAATGTGTTAGCCAATAGCTAAGATAGGGAAAACCTCTCTAAGCCTAGAGTTACAAGCTGAGCACTCTTATGTATATATTTGTGAACTCTCAGTGTATAGGACGTGAGTAGGACCTCCTTATATCTTCCATGCACGTATGCTACTACTCACACTCTCAGCTCGTAGGTGTTGGTTTTCTTACAATGATACAACAACACAACAACTCAACACAACACGCTCTAACAACAAGCTATGAGCTTGTATTTATAATGGGGATTCAAATGTATCCGTTGGAGAGGAAAATACATTTGAATCCAACATTAAATGGTTTCAACCACTTTTCTCGGAATGCGGTCTTGTCAGTGTCAGACATGTTTGACTTGACTTGATTGGTCCACGTGGACTGAATCCAACGGATCTTTGACTCAGTGTGCTTGATCAGGGCGCACTGACTTCAGTTAACATATCCTCCACTGACTCTGATCTTCAGTGGACTGACTCGTCCTCAGTGCAGTTGTCCTTCAGAGACTGTGAAGATCACTCCAAGAAGTTTGTCATAAGGCTGAATGACAAACTTCCCTGACCACAGTAGCCTGACTCCTTCAGGCCTACTTGGTGCAGCACTGATCCTCCTGATCAGGCTCTTCACTGAGTGGTCCATCAGACTTGGCTTAGATCAGCCTGACTTGCACTCAGTGGGACATCCTTCAGGCTTCTCTTCAGGTTCAGGTCTTTCTTCATTGGCTTCAGTCAGTTCTTCTTGGTGTCATCTTGATATCCTCAGGCTGTGTTGCAGAGTTCCCCCTCACTGAGTTCCCCCTCAACTGAACAGCCTATTCTACTGAGAAATAACCTAGCCTGACCTGAAACTAAAGATACAATCCTGACTGCTTTCAAACCTATTACATGTTGTTTTGGAAAATCATCAAAACTAAAACATATCCCAACATAACTAGAATAATTGCGATGTTCCAAGTTAAAATCCTAAGTGTACTATAAACTAGGCAATCAACTTTCCTAATCTAGCACAAAATTTTTAAGAATTTAAGCTCAGAAATAATCTCAATATTCAACTCTTAATAATTTACTTCACTAACCCACTAATTAAATTATATAAGTTATGCTTAATTATTGAGACTCTTATTTAACTCGGGTGATTCGGCAGTCCTCCCTAGATAAACCAGTTGATTATAAACCCCTTCAAAAGCCCTCTCCTTAAGCCTATTCGTTGATAAAGAGTGATGCGGTCGTTCTCTCCTTAACAATTTTCATACGTAATTCTATGATTATTCTAGGGTTTATTAGAATTATTTAATAATTAAGAGAATTAAAACTATACATCACGGATTATCCTAATCACATACCAACATCCTAATTATACGAGTTCATCCTACCCTAAGCATACAAAGGTATAGCCTAGCATGGTGAATATGGTCTCACAAGCAATAACAATGATAACAATCAAAGACATAATTAACGAATTCAAGAAAATCAAGAACATAAACCAACTAAGAATTTAATTAAACTCAAATCTGGAAAATCAATCTATAAAATCTGGAATTTAGGTCTAACTCAATGAAAGAATCCAAAAAAACTAAAGTAAAAAATAAAACCGTGCAAAGTATTAATCGTTCTATGGAATCCGTATGATAAAAACCTCATTTCTTCTCTTGAAATCCTTGTCAAACACCCAAAATCACCTTCTTGTCTTGTTCTCCTTCGAAAAACGAGTCCAGATCTCTAAAATAAGGGTATGGGGATCTATTTATATGATTTGGGCCAAAATTCCTCGCAGAGGTCGAGCACTTGGTGCTCGCTCGAGTGTCGGTCGAGCGTCATATCTCTACAGTGGACAATATGCGCTTGAGCTGGGGTGGTCGAGCGCGAGGCCGGTCGAGCACTAATTTCTTCTAGAATCTAACACCCGCTCGAGCCTTGCTCGAGCACTTCTCCCTTTTCGTGCCAACTGATACTTTTTTTCACCCAAACTAATACTTTTCGTATTTCCTTCATATCTTCTCATTCGGGAGTCCATTTGAGTCGATTCAAAGTACTATGAACTCATTTTTTCGCCCTCTTTCCTAAAATGAACATCAAAGAAGCAAATTGATGAGTTTATACAAATAGTACACAAATAACTCTAAAATCTCACAAAAAACACTCATTATGTGGAATAATCGGGCAACAAAACATCATAATTTCACATCTAATCAACCCCCTAAACTTACTATATTGCTTGTCCTCAAGCAATGAAATAATAAGTCAAGTGAATTGTTAGAAATTAGTAAAATTATCAAATCATGCAAGTATTATTTTCAAACTTCAAAGATCGGTCAACCCACACACAAACTCATCTTCATTTCTACTACTCATGGGTAATCAACAATAAACCAAATCAAAACATGGATGTGCTCTCGGCGGTGTGTTTCACTCCCTCACAAGTGTTTATCAATAAATCGGGACACTCTCAATCAATCATTCACACAAATTAGTAATTTTAGGCTTGTAAGCACTCTAAACTTCGACTACATACTAGAAATCATGCCGAATCAGCAAGGACTTGTTCAAGGTTGTAATGTACGGCTCTTTGGACAAGTGGGGTAAATGTATAGGATAAACTGACTCAAGTGAATGGAGAATAGCAAATCATAGCTTCGGTATTTCAATTCACGGAACAGAACACGTCTAATACCTTCATACAATGCACTTTCAAATCCCTCTAATTTCAACACCTCAACTCTTTTTCTTTTAACTCTTTTTCACTTTTTTTTCTTCTTTCAATGCTCTTCCAATTTTTTCTTTTTCTCAAACTATATATGAGCTCGTATTTTCTTTTGCTCATTCTCAAATTTTTCCTTCTTCCCTACTACTCACAAAGTCATTACCCCTTTTCTCGTGCTCACTCAACCATACACAATTCTAAATCAACCAACTCTATCCCCTTTCATTCACAACTTTTCCTATTCTCCACTCAAATTGGGACAAAAAGAATTTTAGAAATTGGATAAGCTCAAATGTGCTAGCAAATAAATAGGCTCAAGCTCAAACGGGCTAACAAGGGATTAATATCATTGATCTGGAATTTTTTTGCTAAGTGACTTATCAAATAAAAAATAGCCTTAGATCACTTTCAGTATTTCATACTAGACACAATCTAGATGCGAGAGTACCCACAAGTTCTAGCACCTCTAAGGTGAAGATCCACTCACAAAGAATGAGATTAACTTGATGAATTCTAATTGACTTGAACCGAACTTTACTAGCTTTTACTAGAAGTTACCCCACAAGAGTATGAGTTCACTGTAGTATTGACAAGTATAGGGACCAAGTATTATCGAATCCAAGGGAAGGTATGTATGCGAATAGATCCCTGAAGATCTACGCGTCGTAGTTAATATGAGTGGATGTTTTTGCTTTTAAGAATTATTAAATCTAAACTATATTACTTTATGAATGCAAAATAAAGAATGAAATTAATGATCTAAGGTTTGATGTCAAATATAAGAAGGTGATGCTCAGGATAGGAATTCCTACGTATACTAATGGAGCCGGTACATAATCAAAATAACTGTGATGTGCAAGAAATAACCTAAGTATAAGATTGCAAGATGAAAAGCTCAAGAATTAAACCCTAATACTTTATCCTATCAATCGACTTCACTAATCCACTAAACAAGTTAATAGATTGTGCTTAATTAAAGAGACCCTAATTTAACTAAGGTGATGCGGGCGTCCTCCCTAGATAAATCGGTAGATGAATAAACCCCTTCTAAACCCTCTCGTTAAGCCTATTAGTTATTAAAGAGTGACAAGACTGTCCTCTCTCTAACAATGTTCGTACGAAATTCAAAGGTAAATCCGAAATTTATTTTAAGCATTCATTAATTAAGAGAATTAAAACTAAACATCACATGTTATCCTAATTATGTACCAACATCCTACTTCTACGAGTTCATCCTACCCCAAGCATACAAGGGTTTTAGCCTAACATGGTGGTTTGAATAATAAAAGCAATCACAAGAACAATAAACATATGCATAATTGAATTAACTATTAAAATCAAGAGCATAAACGAAAGAACAAATTAAAGTCTCCAAAGAAATCTATATAAATCTGAAAAACTAGGTTTAATCGTCTCAAGAACTCAAGAAATAAAGAGTTAAAACTAATCGGTTCAAAAGAATTAATTAATCTAAGAATTCGTATGCTAAAAACTTCGATCACACGGTGTAAAATTCTTCAAAACTCCTTTCCAAGCTCTTCTCCTTCGAAAACTATGTCAAAATATGTGTTGGTCTCTGTTGATATGCTTGGAAAGGGGTATAAATAGGCTTGGGATCGAATTTGGGCGTTTTTGGGCCAAAAATATGTGTCTACTCGAGTACAGCTCGAGCACTAAGTGCACGAGCAAGTGCAACTCGAGCGCACCAATCTTCCAAAACCCAA
This sequence comes from Ballota nigra, assembly GCA_947034835.1. NCBI lineage: Eukaryota > Viridiplantae > Streptophyta > Magnoliopsida > Lamiales > Lamiaceae > Ballota > Ballota nigra. Next base: position 19,686,008 of record OX344730.1, read on the forward strand.
AAAGTGCACAACCAGAGGAGCTCGTGCACCTACTTCATGACCTGATTCCACTCGTGCACAGTACACGACCACTCGTGCACGACCAATTGAGCTCGAGCACTTTTCGGCAGCAGTACACATGTTCGTAAAATTTTCATATCTCCTCAATCGAGAGTCCGTTTTGGCCGATTCAAAGTCCTACGAATTTCTCATTTCGCCCTCAATCCATATATGAAAACAAAAGAGACAAATTAGTGAGTTTATAAAAATAATACTCAATTGACTCCAAATACTCATAAAAAACACTCAAAACATAGGCAAATCGGGCACCAAAACATAACAATTTCACGCCTAATCAACCCCCCCAAACTTACCATGTTGCTTGTCCTCAAGCAACAAAATAATAAGTCAAGTGAAATTGTTAGACATGAATCAAGAATCAAATCATGCAAGTAATCGAGCTCAAGTTTCAAAGATCGTTCACACGTATACACAACTCACCCACTTCATCATACCTATGCAATAATAGCAGGAACCACCAAAATCAAATATGGATGTGCACTCAACGATGTGTTTCACTCCCTCACAAGTGTATAATAGTATTAAGGGACTCACTTAATCAATCAATCACACATATCAGCAGTCATAGGCTTGTATGCACTCTCAACTTCGACCATACTCTAGAAATCAATGCCGAATCAAAAAGAACTTTTCTCAAGGTTGTAATGTAGGCTCTTTGGACAGGTGGGGAAACTATATGGTTAAGTGACTCAAGTGAATGGAGAACAGAAAATCCAACTTTAGTACTTCGAGACGAGGAACAAAATAATTCAAACATCTTCATGCAATACACTTTTCAATTCCTCTACTTTCAACACTTCAATTTTTCTTTTCTCTAACTCACTTCACTTTTTCAATCACCACACTTTTCTTTTTCACACATACATATGAGCTCATTTTTCTTTTGCTCATTTTCAAAATTTTGTTCTTCCCCACAACTCAAAACTTCATCACACCCTTCTTTTATCACAACTCAACCATCATAATGCCCTTTCTCAACTCAACTCAATCCCTCCTCATTCACACTTTTCCTATTCTCCACTCAAATTGGGACAAAAAGAATTTAGGAACTTGGATAAGTGTTAAAATGTGCTAGCAAATAAATAGGTCAAGGCTCAAATGGGCTAACAAGGGATACATATCATTGGTAGGCTTATTTAGGCTAAGTTACTCAACAAATCAAAGATGGCCTAAGATCACATTCGGCATATCAAAATAGACACAATCAAGAAGTGAGAGCATACACAAGTTCTAGCATCCTTTAAGGTGATGACCCACTCACAAATGAAGAGATCAATATAATGCATCTTAATCTCACAAAGGCTCAAATCTCACGGTTTTTACATCCATGTTGTTGATAGGCGAACATCAATTACGATTCGGCGAACAAGGTTTAAGTCCTAAAAGAGGATTGTCCAAACTAAAAGTAATTAACAAAGAAAAATCAAAGGAGGGTGCATAAACAAAACTGAGAGGTGTATTCAATGACGAACAACATTATTGACGAACAGTATTTGGGCGAGCAAATCCTAAGACTCGAGACCAAATGAGAACCTTGCACCGGGTCATGAACAACGAACAACGTTGACAAGAGGAGGTGAATCTACCAGCTTAAGAGGTATACAACGCCAAAAATCAAACAAAGTACACGACGAACAAAAGACGAAGATTACAGAGCCCATTTATGCGGAATATAATGGCGAACAACTTCTGAACCACAAGGTCAAGAGGCGAACAACTTTTATAAAAAGAGTACAAGATTACCCAAGCTAATAGGGGCGAACAACAATGAATCCGAGATAATACCAAAAAGAATATTTTGTAACTAAGTTTCAGCTTAGATAAGGTCAAACAAGGTCAAAGGACACTTGTCTTGCATACAAGCTAGGAAGTCCAAGAGTCTTGTACACCACCTACTTGGTAGTCACTATAAATAGTTGTTCTCCAACAATAAAATTGAAGTTCAAATACACAAATACTCCCAAAACACACACTAACACACCTAAACGTGCACACATACAAAATAAATGCGAATTTAACACTCGTATTTACGATTCTACAACACGAACTATCGAATTTACCATTTACAGTGGTAATCTTAGGATGTAAAAATCTTGATAAATAATATAAGCGTGTGTTTGTTTTGGAATTTTAGTAGGGTGAGATTTTGCTTTATACCTATCAAATTACACATTCTTGTTTGGTGATCCTAACCCGGTTAAAAACAGCCATTAATCCACGCGATTAGAACCGATCACCAACAATTTGGCGCTAGAAGGAGGGTTCGAACCTTTGATTGAAGTGTGATTATCAAGAACTTCAAGTTAAAACTTGAAGATTTGGAGGAATCCTTAAGAAATTATTGAAGATTCAAACAATAGTGTTCTTGGTGTTCTTCAATACCAAGTTTAAAGATTCAAGGATAGAGAAGATAATTAAAATCAGGATGCCTCAATCTAAGGAAACTAGGGTTTCACACCAGTCGATGGAAGTTTCCCCAACTCGGGTCTCATCCACTGACCATCAGGATCGTGACCAACGCTATGCGAACAAAGTCCTTACTTTGGTTGCAACTCATGCAATGTCTCCAGATTTGGAAGCCTTAGCTAAAAACCCTCAGGAGTTAGACAAGACCTTAGCTGCTCTCCAGGCAATTCAGAAACAACAACGACATCATAGACCTTCACAAGTAAGGTCTAAGTCTCGCCACTTAGAAGTAGTGAGGGCAAGGCCTGTTCATGGCGAGCAGCGTGAAGTCAACAGTGCCCAGAATCGGGGGGACAAAGGCAAAGCTAGAATGGTCGATCAAGCTGAAGGGCAAGCTGGGAGTGCTCATGGGCGAACAACAATATCTAGCCATGGAACATCTCATTCCAGTGCACATGACAGACTTAGCCAACCTCAACTTCAACAAGAAGTTGCTCGCCAGGGGGCAGGAGATGGGCGAGTAACTTTTGAGCAAGCTCGCCCATCGGTACATGAAAGACTCACTAGATCCGCCTTTGGGCGCCTAGGACCAAATGCAGCGAACAACCCAAAGAAACAACCTCAGGAGATTCTTCCTCCAAGAGAGGGACTGCGACGAGCAGAAGGGCAAACGTCCTTGCTCGCCGAACAGCCTCCAAGCCAGGGGGCATCTCTTGATGAGTTGTCAAGCTTAAGAAAAGCGGTGGAGAGCATGCAGGGACAGCTTGACCAACAAAGAGGAATTGGGGCGACCAGCATGCCCTCCTCACCATTATCTTAGATTATTTTGAAGGCCCCAATTCAGAAAAAGATACACTTTCCGGCAAGCTTGCAATACGAAGGCATTGCTGATCCCCGTGTTCATCTAACAAATATTCAGATTATATGATCTCTGTGGGGGCAAGCGATGCGACTCAATGACGGAACTTTCCCTTAACTTTGGGGGACAGAGTGCATAAGTGGTTTTCAGCAATGCCACCAGCATCCATTCATTCTTTTGCTCAGTTAAGCCGAGAGTTTCTCTCTCACTTTTCAACTGCAGGATTGTACCTTTCCCAAAAGCACCGACTATCAGATTTGAAATAAAATGATGACGAATCAGACCGGGCTTTCATGGAAAGATTCGATAAAGTATTGCTGGAGGGAGAACCAGTTAGTGAAGATACCAAGATCATAGCCATCATGGCCGGACTAAAAAAAAAGGTCAGACCTATGGAAGGAGGTATGTCTGAAGTGCCCAAAAAGTTATACCGAGTTCAGAAATCAAGCCGGCATATTCATCTCCATGCATGAAGCTTTACAAGCAAACTTGGGAGATAACAAGGCTGATCCAAAGGAGAACAACAAAAAGCCCGGTGGAACAGGCTATCGAATCCCTAAAAACATGAAGGTATTTACCGAAGGGACGGAGCTGAAGGAAAAGCTGAATCAGGTGCTAACAGTACCCATCGATACTGTGTACAACAATGTAAAGGAGAAAGCGTTGCTCTCTCCTCCCCGGAAGATTCGCCAAGAAACTGGTAAACTCAACCCGAATAAGTATTGTGCCTACCATCAAAGCGTGGGGCATTTTACTAGTGAGTGTAGAGATTTACTCAAGTAGATGAATAAACCCCTTCTAAACCCTCTCGTTAAGCCTATTAGTTATTAAAGAGTGATAAGACTGTCCTCTCTCTAACAATGTTCGTACGAAATTCAAAGGTAAATCCGAAATTTATTTTAAGCATTCATTAATTAAGAGAATTAAAACTAAACATCACATGTTATCCTAATTATGTACCAACATCCTACTTCTACGAGTTCATCCTACCCCAAGCATACAAGGGTTTTAGCCTAACATGGTGGTTTGAATAATAAAAGCAATCACAAGAACAATAAACATATGCATAATTGAATTAACTAATAAAATCAAGAGCATAAACGAAAGAACAAATTAAAGTCTCCAAAGAAATCTATATAAATCTGAAAAACTAGGTTTAATCGTCTCAAGAACTCAAGAAATAAAGAGTTAAAACTAATCGGTTCAAAAGAATTAATTAATCTAAGAATTCGTATGCTAAAAACCTCGATTACACGGTGTAAAATTCTTCAAAACTCCTTCCTAAGCTCTTTTCCTTCAAAAAATATATCAAAATACGTGTTGGTCTCTGTTGATATGCTTGGAAAGGGGTATAAATAGGCTTGTGATCGAATTTGGGCGTTTTTGGGCCAAAAATACGCATCTAAACGAGTACAACTCGAGCACTAAGTGCACAAGCAAGTGCAACTCGAGCGCACCAATCTTCCAGAACCCAAAAAGTGCACGACCAGAGGAGCTCATGCACCTAGTGCACAACCTGATTCCACTCGTACACAGTACACGGCCAATTGAGCTCGAGCACTTTTCGGCAGCAGAACACATGTTCGTAAAATCTTCATATCTCCTCAACCGGGAGTCCGTTTTGGCCAATTCAAAGTCCTACGAACTCCTCTTTTCACCCTCTGTCCATATATGAAAACCAAAGAGACAAATTGGTGATTTTATAAAAATGATACTCAATTGACTCCAAACACTCATAAAAAACACTCAAAACATGGGCAAATCGGGCACCAAAACATAACAATTTCACGCCTAATCACTAATCTCTTTAAGGGCTCAAATCTCACGGCTTTCACATCCATGCCAAGACCTAGTAACTTATCATCATTCACTTCACAAGTATTCAAAAGGAAAAAATCGTAAGTGCACGACTTCCCTTTCATATCCACTCTACTCACAACACAAACACTCTCTAGCACTATACTCAATCTCACAATCACCACTCACTAATTCACACTCAATGATAAACAATTAATAAGCAATCAGGAGAGTAACCACATAGTTAAAAAATACTCAAATTTGCCACAATACGTGCATGCCCCAACATACGAAATATATGAAAAAGGAAACTTGGGATAGAAAGAATGTACCTTTGGTGGAAGGTAACTACGGTAAAACATGTAAAACACTCCACACCCCCCCCCTCCAAACTTAAACTTTGCGAAGCGATCTAAGTTTGGGGTTCGGGTCTACCTTATACGCATATTTCCCGGTTCACACTTAGCACTCTAGCACCCTTCTTTTGTTCCTTTGAAGTACTCCTCGATATCACTCTCTTAGAAACTCTTGCACACTTAATACAAGCCTACAATCAAAACACTCAACACGAGATTAAGCAACACACAATCACATAAATAATTAACACAAAACAGAACACACAAAATCAAGTAAAAATGGATTGTCTCCCATTCAGCGCTATTTTTAAGATCCTAATGCCGGACCGAGCTCAAAGGAGCTCATGAATCATTAAGCTCGATGTTACCTCCCGTATCCTCGTAAGAGCGGTGATAGAATTTCTTCACCCGGAGGCCATTTACCTTGCACGCTCTTCCATCTTTCGGTAGTGGTTTCGATTTCTTTTTTGCTTCCAACGGAGTTGCCTGGTCGAACATCTTCTCAAAAGTCGTCTCATCTAAGTCAACTCCTCCTTTTTCCTCCACTTGCTTCACGTTTACACACTTCAATTCCTCGTTGTCTTTCTCCATCGGATACTCCATTGCCTCATAAATGGAAATCTTCACTTCTTGATCATCCACCTTCACCGTGATTTTTCCATTGGCTACATCTAACACCATCCCAGCTGTAGCCAAGAAAGACCTTCCTAAAATCAAAGACACGTGCTCATCCTCCTCCATATCAAGGATCACGAAATCAACTGGAAAGACATGATCACCCACCTTTACAAGAACATCCTCAACCACGCCTTGAGGTCTTGTGATAGACCTATCGGCGAGTTGGAGAATCATCATTGTCGGTTGAATATCTCCACCATCCAACTTCTTAAACAAAGATAATGGCATCAGATTAATGTTGGCTCCTAGATCGCACAATGTCCCCTTCTTAATTTCATTCCTGATATCACATAAGATCGTAAAACTGTCGGGATCCTTCAACTTCGGAGGAAGAGCTTTGTGAACCATCACACTCAACTCATGGTTCAGCTGAACTAGCTCTAGCCCGTAAACTCTCCTTTTCTTGGAGATCAAATCTTTTAGGAATTTTGCATAATTAGGCATCTGCTCCAAAGCATCATAGAGCGGAATATTAATATGCAACTTCTTGAAGACTTCAAGAAACTTCGCAAACTTCTCATCCAATTTCTTCTTCATAAATCTCTGAGGATAAGAAACTGGAATCACGGACTTGGGTACACCCCACTCATCATGTTCAGTTTCCTTGATATTCTTCTTAGCCTCATTTGTCTTCTTGTTGGAGTTATACGTGAAAGTATATTTTTACTTTGTATAACTCATGTATTAAACACTTTGTTTTATGAGAATAATTTTTTTATCACATTTGCTTTGAATGTGAATGAATGTTAAATATTTATTGCAACCCGTTCAATATATATAGCATGTGTTACATTGTAGTTAATGTGGTGATACCAGATCACGGAAGATCACATTAACGATTTCCCTGTAACTAAACATACAAATTCACGACCTAGGTGGAATTGAACAATCAGCCATGAAAGGTCGATGTGTATATCTCAGATTGACATGTCTTGACCAAGAGATTGCACTAGCATAATTAGTATGTGTTGAAGAGGACCTACAGTGAGGATAAATTCTTCTATTCTGAAATTTGAAGATTTAGACCTCAGTGGTTATTCTTAATCTCCGTCACTTAAATAGGACCATGTGTGGTTAATAGTTATTGCTTTGATTCATGTTGGGTGAGAATCATCGTGACTTCGAACCTTGTGTTTTCGGCAATAATATTAATCATACGGCGGTTGCTAAGGTTTAATACGGAGAAATGTGTGCGAGTACGGCTCGTGTGATTTGTCCCTTTGGTGGGCTCAGAAGTTTTATTATACCAAATCTTGCAAGTAAAGAATTAGTTTCTACGGTACGGATAATAATGTTGAGTTGTCTTTACCCCAAGGTAAAAGATATTAATTAATTTAGAGCTATTCAGAAGCTCAATTAATTAATGGACTAGATAATCTTAAACACGAGAAATAATAACCGGGAGCCCATATTATCGTAATATGGATTAAGATGGATAGTGCAATATTAACTTATTAGTGGTAATAATTAATATTAATGGGCTGAATAATATTGGGGCTTAATATTGAAATTCAGAAGTCCATTGGAGGTCCAATCTTAATTCTCCTAAAGGCCCCTCAAGTAGCCCAATAATAATAAGGTGATTAAAATAAAAGAAAATATAATTGCTGATTATTTCTTGAAATTTTCGAAAATAAGAAATATGGAGAGAGAAAATATTTTGTTGATTTTCTTGGAAAGATATTATGGAAGATATGTATTCTTGGAATACAAGATTATCTCATAAATTCAAGAAGATCCAAATCTTGCATTCTTGCTCTATAATTTTCGAAAATTACCCCTTAATGAGGAGGTTGAGATTTTTGTGGAATATTTTATTATGGAAAAAAGAATATATGGGATATATTTAAGATTTCTTAGAGATAGAGAAAAGATTTTCTCTCCCTTATTCCATAGCTAAAAAATCGGTCACCCTCTCTTATAAATAGGGGATGATTATTTCATCCTCAAGTACATAATTCCATGTGTTGGAAAAATCAAGAGCAAAAATATTTTTTTTCTTTCTTATTATATTAAAATAGTTCGTGAGCGCTTCCCACCGCCGAACGAATAAGGCGAAAGAGAAATACTTGAGAAAGTTTTTATGCTTGATAGAATCGGTACGCTTGTCCCGTAGATCTCGGTTGAACGTCGCTTCAAGAGGTACATAATCGCGTAAATTCTTAGTTTTTCGCCGTAGAATTTTACGTGAATATATTCATATGAATGATTAATTTGTTGTTGGTATAATTATTATTTGAATTAATTTAGGATTAATTCATGCTAGTAATAATTAAATTTAAATTTGTATTTAAGTTTCATCCTGAATAGATCCGGGCACCCAGAATTCCCCAACAACTGGTATCAGAGCCACGGTTTTCAGGCTCTGATCTTTAAATTGGAATTTCAATCGTTTAAACATTAAATTGAAATTAGATAGTAGAATTGCTTGATCATTTTTGCAGGTATCCAATTGTCATGGTTAATGTTTGTTTTTTTTTCATGCGTATGAATGTTTAGTTATTTTTAATTCAATTCGTTTGAATTCATTTTTCTCGTGAGAAAATGCACGGGTAGATTATTATTTTTATTTGTTTGATTCGATCAATGTAATAGACTAGTCTAGATCTAGGTTTTTTTTGTAAATAAATTGTAACCGGATCGGAATGAATACGGAGACGAAAAATTAAGAACGGTGTAGCCGAACGATGCATGCATGTGTGTCGCAGCATGGACGTGGATCGTGCATGGGGCGCCGAGCAGCTCGGGGCGGGCGCGAGAGGTGCGGCCGCCCCACGGGTGCTTGTCGCCCGTGTAGGGGCGCCGAGAGGTGCAAGGCCCACCGCCGTGGGCCATCGCGTGCCGGATCTTGGCCCGTGCAATCCTGTTTCGTGCTTATTTTTTTGTGTGATGTCAAACATCATCCCGACCCCAAACATAGGACATTCTTTATGATTTTTTATTGTTCAAGTGGGAGCTTTTCGAGACGAACAATGAGAGCAACGAGGACGATTTCTCGCATCAAGACGTGAAGAAAATTAAACCGTGACCATTGAATTTGAATGCTCCAATGTGTTTTAATATTTTATTTTGATGGTTGTTTTATTTTCGTACATTTATTATTTTTATAATATGTGTTTAAATGAATTTTAATTGTCCAAGAAAAACCTTACTTTCGAAAATTACTAAGTATGAATTTTATAATTAATCACGATTTTATTCCGGATAATAAAATTGGATTAATTGTGACCTCCATAATTTATTTATTTGTGAAGTCTTTTTGGAATACATTTCCCACTCGGATCGGCCAAAAAGACGGATTTCACATGAATAAATTCCGAAAGGATGATTGTGGATTATTACTAGTGGCGGTATTGACCACCACCACGAGTGACTTGCTCAAAACGAAATAATAATCCTGTATTGAATTATGGTTATTACTTAGACATAAGAAATTGATATTAACCGCACTAGGAACCCCTCAACAGAACGGTGTGGCGGAACGAAGGAACCAGACTCTTTTAGAAATGAACAGAACCATGATGAGTTATTCAGATTTACCCAAATTATTTTGGGGTAACGCCTTAGAAACGGCGGCTTACATTCTAAACTTGGTGACATCCAAATCGGTTCCTAAAACTCCGATAGAATTGTGGATTGGGCGCAAGCCCAGTCTGAGATACATTCGGATATGGGGGTGTCCGGCATACGTGCTAGACAAGGAAGCCGGTAAATTGGATCCACGTTCGGAATTAAGGTTATTTATAGGATACCTCGTGGGAACGAAAGGGTATATGTTCTATAGTCCCAAGGATCAAAAGACCGTGATTAGTACACTTTTTAAATTCTTGGAGAAAGACTATATGAATAATCGGAAGCCTAAAAGTGAAATTACCTTAGAAGAATTGAGAGGGCAAACCCCGATACCAAGTATACAAGATGATGTACCACACGTCACACCTTCACAACAGGAACCCCATCGTAGTGGGAGGTTTGTTAGACAACCCGAGAGATTCATGGGAATAGAAGAATCTTCGGATTTGATTCCCGGTTATGAATTAGACCCATGGACATACGACGAGGCAATCCAAGATAAAGACGCAGAGTCATGGCAAACGGTAACGGAAGCCGAGATGGATTCGATGGATCATAATCAAGTGTGGGAGTTGGTCGAACCACCCAGTGAGGTAGAACCCATTAGATGCAAGTGGGTATACAAGAGGAAAAGAGGACCGGACGGGAGGGTTGAAACCTTCAAGGCTAGGCTAGTGGCAAAAGGATATACTCAAAAAGAAGGGATCGATTATGAGGAAACCTTTTCACCTGTAGCTATGCTTAAGTCCATCCGTATTCTCTTATCGATCGTTGCACATCTAGATTACGAGATTTGACAAATGGATGTCAAGACAACTTTTCTTAACGGAAGTCTTGACGGTTTAGATATCTATATGCGACAACCCGAAGGTTTTATTGCGAAAGGCCAAGAGCATCTTATATGCAAGCTCAAGCGGTCCATCTATGGATTTAAGCAAGCATCACATACTTGGAACCAGTGTTTTGATTAAGTTATTAAGTCTTATGGGTTTGATCAAAACGAGTTCGAAAGTTGTGTGTATAAAAAGTGTGACAGAACTGCGGTGGTATTCTTAGTATTATATGTAGATAATATTCTGCTCATTGGAAACAATGTAAAGGTATTGTCAGATGTAAAGGTATGACTGTCAAAACAATTTGATATGAAGGACTTAGGGGAAGTCGGTCACATCCTTGGGATCAAAATCACTCGTGGTCGCAAGAAAATGATGTTGGGCTTATCGCAATCTTCATACATTGACACTGTTTTGAAGCATTTCAGCATGCAAGATTCCAAGAAAGGTTTTGTACCTTTCAGGCACAGAATCCATCTATCAAAAGAAATGTGCCTTAAGACGCCTGCGGAGATAGATGACATGAAAGGTGTTCCGTACGCTTCGGCCGTAGGAAGCCTTATGTATGCAATGATGTGTACGAGACCGGATATCTGCTATGCCGTGGGCATGGTGGCAAGATATCAAAGTAATCCCGGAAAAGACCATTGGACTACCGTTAAATGCATCTTGAGGTATCTAAAAAGAACTCGTGATATGATGCTGATTTACTAGTCAGATAATCTAATTTTCGTGGGATACACAGACTCGGATTTCCAATCAGACCTAGACTCCAGAAAGTCTACCTTGGGTAGTGTGTTTTGCATGGGAGGAGGAGTCGTTTCATGGAGAAGCGTTAAGCAAAAATGCATCGCAGATTCGACCATGGAAGCCGAATATGTAGCTGCTTATGAAGCAGTGAAAGAGGCAGTTTGGCTCAAGAACTTCTTAGTGGACTTGGACGTTGTTCAGAATTTGCCCCACATAATCACTGTCTATTGTGATAATGTCGGAGCAGTTGCAAATTCAAAGGAATCAAGAGCCCACAAGGCCAACAAACACATAAAAAGAAAGTATCATCTTATACGAGAAATTGTTAAGAGAGGAGATATAGAGGTGGCAAGGATTGCGTCGGAAGACAACCTAGCGGATCCATTCACAAAGGGTCTGCCTCAGAGAACATTCGAGAGGCATGTGGATGGAATGGGTGACAAGACTATTGTCAATCTTCTTTAAGTATAAGTGGGAGGAATTATTAGGTTAGTGTAGGTTGACATGAGATGTCACGTAGAACTACACTAGACATGCATGATGTATACTAAAAAGCAGACTTTAAGTATAAGTGAGAGATTGTTGGAGTTATACGTGAAAGTATATTTTTACTTTGTATAACAAATGTATTAAACACTTTATTTTATGAGAATAATTCTTTTATCACATTTGCTTTGAATATGAATGAATGTTAAATATTTATTGCAACCCGTTCAATATATATAGTATGTGTTATATTGTAGTTAATGTGGTGATACCAGATCACGGAAGATCACATTAATGGTTTCCTTGTAACTAAACGTACAAATTCATGAACTAGGTGGAATTGAACAATCCGCCGCGAAAGATCGATGTGTATATCTCAGATTGGCCTGTCTTGACCAAGAGATTGCACTAGCACATTTAGTATGTGTTGAAGAGGACCTATAGCGAGGATAAATTCTTCTGTTCTAAATGTGAAGAATAAGACCTCAATGGTTATTGATTTCTTAATCTCCATCACTTAAATAGGACCGTGTGTGGTTAATAGTTATTGCTTTGATTCATGTTGGGTGAGAATCATCGTGACTTCGAACCTTGTGTTTTGGGCAATAATATTAATCATACGACAGTTGCTAAGGTTTAATACGGAGAAACATGTGCAAGTACGGCTCGTGTGATTTGTCCCCTTGGTGGGCTCAGAAGTTTTATCGTACCAAATCTTACAAGTAAAGAATTAGTTTCTTCGGTACGGATAATAATGTTGAGTTGTCTTTACTCCAAGGTAAAAGATATTAATTAATTTAGAGCTATTCAGAAGCTCAATTAATTAATGGACTAGATAATCTTAAACACGGGAAATAATAACCGGGAGCCCATATTATCGTAATATGGATTAAGATGGATAGTGCAATATTAATTTATTAGTAATATTAATGGGCTGAATAATATTGGGGATCAATATTAAAATTCAGAAGTCCATTGGAGGTCCAATCTTAATTCTCCTAAAGGCCCCTCAAGTAGCCCATTAAGTAGCCTAATAATAATAAGGTGGTTAATATAAAAGAAAATATAATTGCTGATTTTTGCTTAAAATTTTGAAAAATAAGAAATATGGAGAGAGAAAAGATTTTGTTGATTTTCTTGGAAAGATATTATGGAAGATATGTATTCTTGGAATACAAGATTATCTCATAAATTCAAGAAGATCCAAATCTTGCATTCTTGCTCTATAATTTTCGAAAATTACCCCTTAATGAGGAGGTTGAGATTTTTGTGGAATATTTTATTATGGAAAAAAGAATATATGGGATATATTTAAGATTTCTTAGAGATAAAGAAAATATTTTCTCTCCCCTATTCCATAGCTAAAAAAATCGGCCACCCCCTCTTATAAATAGGGGATGATTATTTCATCCCCAAGTACATAATTCCATGTGTTGGAAAAATCAAGAGCAAAAATATTTTCTTTCTTCCTTATTATATTAAAATTATTCGTGAGCGCTTCCCACCGGCGAACGAATAAGGCGAAAGAGAGATACTTGAGAAGGTTTTTATGCTTGATAGAATCGGTACGCTTGTCCCGTAGATCTCGGTTGGGCATTGTTTCAAGAGGTACGTAATCACGTAAATTCTTAGTTTTTCCACCGTAGAATTTTACGTGAATATATTCATATGCATGATTAATTTGTTGTTGGTATAATTATTATTTGAATTAATTTAGGATTAATTCATGCTAGTAATAATTAGATTTAAATTTGTATTTATGTTTCATTCCGAATAGATCCGAGCACCCCAAATTCCCCAACACTTCTTCCACTTAGGCATTCACTCTTCTTCCACAATCCCTTCTCCAACCTTTTCTTTCCATCATCCATCTTTTTCCTCTCGCTTTCTTCCTCAACCTCTCTATGAATTTCCTCAACTTCAGCAGGCAGTGGAGGATCATCATACTTAGTGTCATTTCTCAACTCAATTGCAATACTCTTTAGGATTCACTTCAGGCATAGACGGAAATTTACATGCCTCTCTATTCTGCGATTTCGCGATCTGGCTCATCTAAAATTCAAGTGAATTGAATCGCCTATTATTCTCTTGCTGGATCCGGTTGAGGTCTTGATCCCTCATTTGAGTGTCTTGATCTCTCTGATCAATCTTCTTACTCATCTCTTCCATGTCATACTCAAGCGAGGATAATCTCTTACTCCCCTCTTCCACCTTCTGCAAAATCGCTCGTAACATCTCATCGGTTGAGGCACCGCCTTCTCCACTAGGAGGCTTCGAACCTGGATCGATGCCTGGTGGTACAGTTATTCCGGCTTTTAGATTACTGTAAGAGAAGTTATCATTCTTTCTCCACTGGTTTTGATTAGATGCAGACCCTCCTTGGTAGCCTTGATTATTTCTCCACTGATTCTGAGGAAGTTGTGAACATGGTGGTGTTGGAGTTATACGTGAAAGTATGCTTTTACTTTGTATAACTCGTGTATCAAACACTCGATTTATGAGAATAATTCTTTTATCGCATTTGCTTTAGTTATGATTGAATGTTGAATTTCTGTTGCAAACAGTTCAATATATAGTACGTGTTACATTGTAGTTAATGTGGTGATACCCGATCACGGAAGACGACATTAACAGTTTACTTGTAACTAAACGTACATTTTCACGGCCTAGGTGGAATTGAACAAACCACCGTGAAAGGTCGATGTGTAAGGCTCAGATTGGTCTGTCTTGACCAAGAGATTGCACTAGCACATTTAGTATGTGTTGAAGAGGTCCTACAGCGAGGAGAAATTCTTCTGTTCTGAAAGGTGAAGAATTAGACCTCAGTGGTTGTTGATTTCTTAATCTCCGTCACTTAAATAGGACCGTGTGTGCTTAGTAGTTACTGCTTTGATTCATGTTGGGTGAGAATCATTGTGACTTCGAACTTTGTGTCTTGGGCAGTAATATTAATCATACGACGGTTGCTAAGATTTAATACGGAGAAACGCGTGCGAGTACGGCTCGTGTGATTAGTCCCCTTGGTGGGCTCAGAAGTTTTATTGTACCAAATCTTGCAAGTGAAGAATTAGTTTCTTCGGTACGAATAATAATGTTGAGCTGTCTTTACTCCAAGGTGAAATATATTAATTAATTTAGAGCTATTCAGAAGCTCAATTAATTAATGGACTTGATTATCTTAAACGCGGGAAATAATAACCGGGAGCCCATATTATCGTAATATGGATTAAGATGGATAGTGCAATATTAATTTATTAGTGGTAATAATTAATATTAATGGATTGAATTATATTGGGGCTCAATATTGAAATTCAGAAGTCCATTAGGAGGTCCAATCTTAATTCTCCTTAAGGCCCCTCAAGTAGCCCATTAAGTAGCCCAATAATGATAAGGTGATTAAAATAAAAAGATTATATCATGCTGTTTTTTTTAATGAAAATTTCGAAAATAAGGCCTATTTAGGAGAAATAAGATTTTGTTGATTTTCTTGGAAAGATATTATGGAAGATATGTATTCTAGAAGTACAAGAATATCTCATATATTCAAGAAGATCCAAATCTTTGGATTTCTTCTATAAATTTTCGAAAACTTCATGAATAATAGGAGAGTGAGATTTTTGTGGAATATTTTATTATGGAGAAAAGAATATATGGGATATATTCAAGATTTCTTAGAGTCTAAGAAAAGATTTTCTCAAGGCCCAAATATACCCAAAAAATTCGGTCACTTCTTATTATAAATAGGAGATGATTATTTCATCTCCAAGTACATAATTCCATGTGTTGGAAAAATCAAGAAGCATAGATATTTTTCTTTTTCCTTAGTTATTAAATTACTTGAAAGCGTCTCCCACCGGCGATCAAGTGAGGTGAAAAGGGAAATACTTGAGAAGGTTTTGGGTTGATAGTACGAGATTACAAGTGTCCCGTATATTCAAAGGCCATTACTACAAGAGGTACGTTAATCACATATTTACTTGTTTAATTCCGCCTAGTTAAATATGTGAAATTAATTTAACATGCATGATGATAATTAGTTGTTGGAATTATTATTTGAATTAATTATGATTAATTCATGCTAGTAATAATTGTATTTAAATTCGTATTTAAAGTTCATCCCGAATAGATTCCGGGCATCCCTAAATTTTCCCAACAACTGGTATCAGAGCCACGGTTTCGGGCTCTGAATTTTAAATTGGAATTTAAATTGTTGAACATTAAATTTGAAATTGGATAGTAGAATTGTTAGATCTTTTTTGCAGGTATCCAATTGTCATGGTTTTTAATGTTGTTAATTTCATGCGTGTGAATTAATTTGGTTTTTAATTCGATTCGTTCGAATTCGTTTTTCTCGTGAGAAAATCCATGAGTAGATTAGTTGTTTTTATTTTGATTCAATCATTGTAATAGACTAGTCTAGATCTAGTATTTATTTTTTTTGTAAAAATAAATTGTAACCGGATCGTGACGAAGAACGAAGAATTAAAAACGGCGTACCCGGACGACGCATACAAGCGTGGCGCGTGTATGGAGGTAAAATCATGCAAGGGGTGAAGAAAACGAGGATGAACGGCGAAAAAACGGCGCACGGGAGTGCACGGCGCACACCGTGCGCAACGGGCGCACGGCGCGCGCGCGCTTCAGCTGGGGTCGGCAGCGCCTCGGGGCGCCCCAGGCAGCGCCTCGGGGCGCCCCAGGCAGCGCCTCGGCGCGCTTCTGTGCAGCGCCTCGGGTGCGCCTCGGGGCTGCGCTTCGGCGCGCCTCGGGCGCTTTTCCAGCGCTTCTCGGGCCGGGAAGCGCGCGGGCCCACTTCGTGGGCCGACGCGCGCTGTATCTCAGGCCGTGGAATTTTTTCGGTTCGTGTTTTTTTTCCGTGTGATTTTAAACGTCGTCCCGAACCCCAAACGATGCTGTTTTTGAAGAAGTGTTGTTGTTCGAGTGGGAGCACGTCGAGACGAACGTCGGAAAGCAACAAGGACAATTTTTTTGCATCAAGACGTGAAGAAATTAAACCGTGACAATTGGATTCGAGTGCTCCAATGTGTTTAATTTTGTTTTGATGGATGTTTTATTTCGTGCACTTATTATTATTTGTTAATATGTGTTTGCATGAATTTAATTGTCCAAGAAAAACCTTACTTTCGAAAATTACTAAGTATGTTTTTATAATCGCAATTTTATTCCGGATATTAAAATTGGATTAATTTGACCTCCATAATTTATTTATTTGTGAAGTTCTTTTGGAATACATTTCCCCCTCGGATCGGCCAAAAGAACGGATTTCACATGAATAAATTCCGAAAGGATGATTGTGGATTATTACTAGTGGCGGTATTGACCCTCACCACGAGTGGCTTGCTCAAAGCGAAATAATAATCCTGTATTTAATTATGGTTATTACTTAGGCATAGGAAATTGATATTAACTTACTCCCCTCGGAGTCCCTGTCAGTTTCTATGTGGTCAAAGTGGGAGCCAACTATTAATTTTGAATTAAGGATTTGTAACTTTTAAGTTTGTAATCCGCTTGAATGTGTTTAAATGTATAGACCACCCCTCGTGGCGCATTTAAATTGTTTCGAGATGTTGGCTGATGCATGATTATATTGTTTTAAGGTTTCAATATAATTGATGTGATCAAATTTATGTGATAATTTCATATTTTTCTAGATATTGATATGAATGTATGTTTTATTCTCAGTTCATCATGTCGCAACCTTTTAATCCACTGTTTAGTATACTTAAAGATAACAAACTTGTTGGTGAGAACTATGTTGATTGGAAACGTAACCTTAATATTGTCCTAACCGCTCAACACCACAAGTGGGTACTTACCACTCCTAAGCCCCAAGAGCTTGCCGAAGATGCCACGAAAGCGGACAAGAAAGAGCATAAGAGTTGGTTAGACTCCGATGAGATGGCTAGGTGTACTATTCTGGCTTCAATGTCAGATGTGTTGCAACACCAACACCAACACATGGAGACCGCCTCTGAGATAATGCAAAATCTTGAAGCGATGTTTCAACATCAGAACCGTACGGCTAGGCAAATCACCATGCGAAAGATGCTTTCGTTGAAAATGGTGGAAGGTACACCCGTAAGGGATCACGTAATCGAGATGATGGGTTATCTCAACAAGTTGGAAGTACTTGGTGCGGAATTTGACCTCCCTACTAAGGTCGATTTCGTTCTCCATTCTCTGCCGAAGAGCTTTGAGCAGTTTCAATTGAACTATCAAATGAATGACCGGGCAAATAGCTTGCCCGAGCTCTTGCAAGCTCTGGTATCGGCGGAGACTCTAATGGATCACCAAACCGTTGCTATGGTGGTAAACGGTCCGTCTTCCTCTTCGGGTCCCAAGGGAGGGAAGTGTGATCTCATTCTTGCTAAGTCGCCGGGTTAGCTGGAACCCCTGAAGAGTGAAACAAATATGATCAGTTGCCCCGGTATCCACTACCCAAACATGGGCAGCATACGCCGCAACAAATGTTTCAACGACTAAAGCATGAGACTTACCTTTCTTTCCACCCTTCTTAGGCTTAGAACAGGTCGCCCTCCAATGTCCCTTCTCACCACAATTAAAGCACTTACCCTTAGCAGCTTTCTTTCCACCTCCTTCTCCCTTTGCCTTGGGTTTCGCAACGGTTGGATTTGCTTGGGTCTGGCCCTTCGTCCTCTTCCTCTTCTTCCCTCCCTTGGGACCCGAAGAGGAAGACGGACCGTTTGCCACCATAGCAACGGTTTGGTGATCCATTAGAGTCTCCGCCGATACCAGAGCTTGCAAGAGCTCGGGCAAGCTATTTGCCCGGTCATTCATTTGATAGTTCAATTGAAACTGCTCAAAGCTCTTCGGCAGAGAATGGAGAACGAAATGGACCTTAGTAGGGAGGTCAAATTCCGCACCAAGTACTTCCAACTTGTTGAGATAACCCATCATCTCGATTACGTGATCCCTTACGGGTGTACCTTCCACCATTTTCAACGAAAGCATCTTTCGCATGGTGATTTGCCTAGCCGTACGGTTCTGATGTTGAAACATCGCTTCAAGATTTTGCATTATCTCAGAGGCGGTCTCCATGTGTTGGTGTTGGTGTTGCAACACATCTGACATTGAAGCCAGAATAGTACACCTAGCCATCTCATCGGAGTCTAACCAACTCTTATGCTCTTTCTTGTCCGCTTTCGTGGCATCTTCGGCAAGCTCTTGGGGCTTAGGAGTGGTAAGTACCCACTTGTGGTGTTGAGCGGTTAGGACAATATTAAGGTTACGTTTCCAATCAACATAGTTCTCACCAACAAGTTTGTTATCTTTAAGTATACTAAACAGTGGATTAAAAGGTTGCGACATGATGAACTGAGAATAAAACATACATTCAAATAATGAATCCAATAACACGTCGATCATTTCGAGCAATAAAAGAAAGCGTTCTTCGGAGATGGACGAAACACTTTTATGGCATATTAGACTAGGTCATTTTAATCTAAAGTGGATAGAGAGATTGGTGAAAGACGGATCCTTGGAATCGCTCCAAGTTGAGCCGTTTCCAACTTGTGAATCCTGTTTAGATGGTAAAATGACCAAGAGGGCATTTGGAGCCAAGGGGAATAGAGCCACGGAAGTGTTAGAACTCGTTCATACCGATGTGTGTGGTCCAATGACGATCAAAGCGAGAATGGGGTATGAGTATTTCGTTACCTTCATTGACGATTACTCAAGATAGGGGTACATTTACCTTATGCGGCATAAGTCTGAAACTTTTGAAAAGTTTAAAGAGTTTAAGGCCGAAGCCGAGAAACATAGGGAAAAGAGTATCAAGTTTCTACGATCAGATCGTGGAGGCGAATACCTCAGCGATGAATTCTTGAACTACCTATCGGACGAAGGGATCGTATCCCAGTTGACCGCACTGGGAACCCCTAAACAGAACGGTGTGGCGGAACGAAGGAACCGGACTCTTTTAGAGATGGTCAGATCCATGATGAGTTATTCGGATTTACCCAAGTCGTTTTGGGGTAACACCTTGGAAACGGCGGCTTATATTCTAAACTTGGTGCCATCCAAATCGGTTCCTAAAACCCCAATGGAATTGTGGACCGGGCGCAAGCCCAGTCTAAGACATTTGCGGATTTGGGGTTGTCCGGCATACATGCTAGACAAGGAAGCCGGAAAGTTGGATCCACGTTCGGAATTAAGGCTGGTTATAGGATACCCGGTGGGAACGAAAGGGTGTATGTTCTATAGTCCCAAGGATTAAAAGACCGTGATTAGTACACACTTTAAATTCTTGGAGAAAGACTATATGATCAATCGGAAACCTAAAAGTGAAATTACCTTAGAAGAATTGAGAGGTCAAACCTCGATACCAAGTATACAAGATGATGTACCACATGTCACATCTTCACAACCGGAACCCCGTCGTAGTGGGAGGGTTCTTAGACAACCCGAGAGATTCATGGGGATAGGAGAATCTTCGGATTTGGTTCCCGGTGTTGAATCAGACCCATGGACATACGACGAGGCAATCCAAGACAAAGACGCGGAGTCATGGCAAACGGCAATGGAAGCCGAGATGGGTTCGATGGATCATAATCAAGTGTGGGAGTTGGTCGAACCACCCAGTGGGGTAGAACCCATTGGATGCAAGTGGGTTTACAAGAGGAAAAGAGGACCGGACGGAAGGGTTGAAACCTTCAAAGCAATGCTTGTGGCCAGTGGCCTGTAGCTATGCTTAAGTCCATCCGTATTCTCTTGTCGATCGCTGCGCACTTAGATTACGAGATCTGGCAAATGGATGTCAAGGCAGCTTTCCTTAACGAAAGTCTTGATGGGATCTATATGCAACTGCCCAAAGGTTTCATTGGAAAAGGCCAAGAGAATCTCGTATGTAAGCTCAAGAGATCCATTTACGGACTTTAGCAAGCATCGCATACTTGGAACCAGTGTTTTGATCAAGTGATTAAGTCTTATGGGTTTGATCAAAATGAGTTCGAAAGTTGTGTGTATAAGAAGCGTGACGGAACTGCGGTGGTATTCTTAGTATTATACGTAGACGATATTCTGCTCATTGGAAACAATGTAAAGGTATTGTCAGACGTAAAGGTATGGCTGTCAAAACAATTTGATATGAAGGACTTAGGGGAAGCCGGTCACATCCTTAGGATCAAAATCACTCGCGATCGCAAGTAGAGGATGTTGGGCTTATCGCAAGCTTCATACATTGACACTGTTTTGAAGCGTTTCAGCATGCAAGATTCCAAGAAAGGTTTTGTACCTTTTAGGCACGGAATCCATCTATCGAAAGAAATAAGCCCTAAGACGCAAGCGGCGATAGATGACATGAAAGGTGTTCCGTACGCTTCGGCCGTAGGAAGCCTTATGTATGCAATGCCGTGTACGAGACCGGATATCTGCTTTGCCGTAGGCATGGTAGCAAGATATCAAAGTAATCCCGGGAAAGACCATTGGACTGCCGTAAAGTGCATCTTGAGGTATCTGAAAAGAACTCGGGAGCAGATGCTGATTTACCAGTCGGATAGTCTAGTTCACGTAGGATACACGGAATCGGATTTCCAATCAGACATAGACTCAAGAAAGTCAACCTCGGGTAGTGTGTTTTGCATGGGAGAAGGAGCCATGATATGGAGAAGCGATTTGCAGAAATGCATCGCAGATTCGACCATGGAAGCCGAATAAGTAGTTGCTTGTGAAGTAGCGAAAGAAGCGGTTTGGCTCAAGTACTTCTTAGTGGACTTGGACGTTGTTCCGAATTTGCCCGACAAGATAACTGTCTTTTGTGACAATGTCGGAGCAGTTGCAAATTCAAGGGAACCGAGAGCCCACAAGGCCAGCAAACACATTGAAAGAAAACACCATCTTATACGAGAAATCGTTAAGAGAGGAGATAAAGAGGTGGCAAAGATAAATGTCGGAGGACAACCTAGTATATCCATTCACAAAGGGTCTGCCTCTGAATACATTCGAGAGACATGTGGATGGAATGGAAGTCAAGACTATTGCCAATCTGCTTTAAGTATAAGTGGGAGGAATTATTAGGTTAGTGTAGGTTGACATGAGATGTCACGTAGAGCTACTACACTAAGACATGCGTGATGTATACTAAAAGCAGACTTTAAGTATAAGTGGGAGATTGTTGGAGTTATACGTGAAAGTATGCTTTTACTTTGTATAACTCGTGTATCAAACACTCGATTTATGAGAATAATTCTTTTATCGCATTTGCTTTAGTTATGATTGAATGTTGAATTTCTATTGCAAACAGTTCAATATATAGTACGTGTTACATTGTAGTTAATGTGGTGATACCCGATCACGGAAGACGACATTAACAGTTTACTTGTAACTAAACGTACATTTTCACGGCCTAGGTGGAATTGAACAAACCACCGTGAAAGGTCGATGTGTAAGGCTCAGATTGGTCTGTCTTGACCAAGAGATTGCACTAGCACATTTAGTATGTGTTGAAGAGGTCCTACAGCGAGGAGAAATTCTTCTGTTCTGAAAGGTGAAGAATTAGACCTCAGTGGTTGTTGATTTCTTAATCTCCGTCACTTAAATAGGACCGTGTGTGCTTAGTAGTTACTGCTTTGATTCATGTTGGGTGAGAATCATTGTGACTTCGAACTTTGTGTCTTGGGCAGTAATATTAATCATACGACGGTTGCTAAGATTTAATACGGAGAAACGCGTGCGAGTACGGCTCGTGTGATTAGTCCCCTTGGTGGGCTCAGAAGTTTTATTGTACCAAATCTTGCAAGTGAAGAATTAGTTTCTTCGGTACGAATAATAATGTTGAGCTGTCTTTACTCCAAGGTGAAATATATTAATTAATTTAGAGCTATTCAGAAGCTCAATTAATTAATGGACTTGATTATCTTAAACGCGGGAAATAATAACCGGGAGCCCATATTATCGTAATATGGATTAAGATGGATAGTGCAATATTAATTTATTAGTGGTAATAATTAATATTAATGGATTGAATTATATTGGGGCTCAATATTGAAATTCAGAAGTCCATTAGGAGGTCCAATCTTAATTCTCCTTAAGGCCCCTCAAGTAGCCCATTAAGTAGCCCAATAATGATAAGGTGATTAAAATAAAAAGATTATATCATGCTGTTTTTTTAATGAAAATTTCGAAAATAAGGCCTATTTAGGAGAAATAAGATTTTGTTGATTTTCTTGGAAAGATATTATGGAAGATATGTATTCTAGAAGTACAAGAATATCTCATATATTCAAGAAGATCCAAATCTTTGGATTTCTTCTATAAATTTTCGAAAACTTCATGAATAATAGGAGAGTGAGATTTTTGTGGAATATTTTATTATGGAGAAAAGAATATATGGGATATATTCAAGATTTCTTAGAGTCTAAGAAAAGATTTTCTCAAGGCCCAAATATACCCAAAAAATTCGGTCACTTCTTATTATAAATAGGAGATGATTATTTCATCTCCAAGTACATAATTCCATGTGTTGGAAAAATCAAGAAGCATAGATATTTTTCTTTTTCCTTAGTTATTAAATTACTTGAAAGCGTCTCCCACCGGCGATCAAGTGAGGTGAAAAGGGAAATACTTGAGAAGGTTTTGGGTTGATAGTACGAGATTACAAGTGTCCCGTATATTCAAAGGCCATTACTACAAGAGGTACGTTAATCACATATTTACTTGTTTAATTCCTCCTAGTTAAATATGTGAAATTAATTTAACATGCATGATGATAATTAGTTGTTGGAATTATTATTTGAATTAATTATGATTAATTCATGCTAGTAATAATTGTATTTAAATTCGTATTTAAAGTTCATCCCGAATAGATTCCGGGCACCCCTAAATTTTCCCAACAGGTGGCACGAACGGTTGACCATAGGCAGGTCTTCCTTGCTGATAGCCGCCTTGGCTGTAATTCGGCATCCCCATATAGTTTGTCTCCTCTAGTTGGCATCCACACTGATCAACTCTCTCATTCATAACTGCGTCTCCTTCTCTCAGATTCTGCCCAACCTCTAGATTGCTGATTTTCTCCATAAGTGTCATCAACAGCTTCCCATTGCCCTCACTCTCTTCCATATGATACACACTCTACTGACGAGGCTGGCTAGCATTCCACTGTCCCGCATTCTTCACTATATCCTCCACTATCTGTCTACACTCGGTTGTGCTTCGGTTCAGAAATGCTCCACCCGCACAAGCATCAAGATGATGCTGATCATTCTCACAAGCCCCACAATAGAAGTAAGTCATAATGTCTCCTTCATTGTACCCATGTTGTGGGCAATCAATCAACATATTGGAGAATTGCTCCCATGCTTGACTCAATCCTTCATTCGGTTTCTGCCTGAATGTGGAAATTTCATTCCTTGCCTTCACCGTTTTGGACGGAGGGTAGAACTGCTCTCGAAATAGACGCTCAAGCTCAGCCCATGTATTCACACCACCTTGAGGAAGTGTGTTACCAATCCTTGGCTATCCCCGTTAGAGAAAACATAAATAACTGAAGCTTCTTCGCATCCGTCGACATACCATTGTAGTCAAAAGTAGATGCTATCATCGGGAAGTTCCTGAAATGAGTGTGTGGATTATCCTTCCCTACTGCTCCCTTAAACTGATTTTCCAAAAGCATCTTTAGGATCCCGGGAGAAATTGAGAAGTTATTCGCCTCCACTGGTGGCAGAGCTACTCCATCATAGTATTGTTGAGGCTCAGCCTCAAATATCCCTCTAATGGCCACCCCCGGAGGACCTGCGTTCTGAGGAACTTGCTGTTGGAGTACTGGTGGTAGAGGTACTTGTGGAATATTGGTCGGTTTTGGATAGGTTGTGGTGGGTAGTATGGTGGATAGTAGGGTGGATAAGGGAATGGATATGGTTGATTGTGGTGTTGGTAGAATGGGTTGTTGAATGGGTTGTTGAATGGGTTGTTGAATGGGTTGTTGTGGTTTTGGTTTACAGCTTGGATTAGGTTTAATACGGGATTGTTTTGGTTTGGTTGGTTCTGGTTGTGGATGGGTTGGTTCTGCCCATTTACACCATTAAGACCCTCCACATGCCCATCATTCTGATTCTACTGTAGTCATCCTTCTCTGGAAAGCTCTATTCCTTCTGGCTATAGTCTCAGGATCTAATTTTGTTCTATCTTCGCTCGTTTTTTCCTTAGAGCACATTTTTATATACCTGAAAACCTCAAAAGATATATCAAATGCAACTGGCTAATAAATAAGAAAACAGAAAAGAATGCACTTACTACTAACTACTAAACTATTTCCAAGTTTCACCTAATGAGCATAAATCACCTCCCCGGCAACGGCGCCATTGACTTGGCCGTAAAATACTAGCTTTTACCAGCAATTACCCCACAAGAGTATGGGATCACTGTAATATAGGCAAGTATAGGGACCAAGTAGTATCGAACCCGTGAGAGGACTTGTACGCGAGTAAATCCCTGGAAATCTACGTATCGTAGCTAATATGAATGCGATTTTTTTTAGACTAATACTAATAATTATATTCTACTGATTACTATCTAGTAAACACAAATAAAACTATTCTAACTTCGGTTTGAAGTACAAATGAGATGGATGATGCCTTGGATAGGAATCCCTACGTATACTAACGCAGTTGGTACGTTAACTAGAATAATTGCGATGTTCCAAGTTAAAATCCTAATGGACTATAAACTAGGCAATCAACTTCCTTAATCAAGCACAAGAATTGTAAGAATTTAAGCTCAGAAATAATCTCAATACTCCACTCTTAACAATTTACTTCACTAACCCAATAATTAAATTATATAAGTTGTGCTTAATTATTGAGGTCTTTATTTAACTCGGTTGATTCGGCCGTCCTCCCTAGATAAATCGGTTGATTATAAACCCCTTCAAAAACCCTCTCCTTAAGCCTATTCATTGATAAAGAGTGATGCGGTCGTCCTCTCCTAAACAATTTCCGTACGTAATTCTATGATTATTCTAGGATTTATTAGAATTATTCAATAATTAAGAGAACTAAAACTATACATCACGGATTATCCTAATTACGTACCAACATTCTAATTCTACGAGTTCATCCTACCCTAAGTATACAAGGGTTTAGCCTAGCATGGTGAATATGTGCTCACAAGCAATAACAATGATAACAATCAAAGACATAATTAACGAATTCAAGAAAATCAAGAACATAAACCAACTAAGAATTTAATTGAACTCAAATCTGGAAAATCAATCTATAAAATCTGGAATTTAGGTCTAACTCAATGAAAGAATCCAAAAAACTAAAGTAGAAAACAAAATCGTGCAAAATATTAATCGTTCTATGGAATTCGTATGATAAAAACCTCGTTTCTTCTCTTGAAATCCTTGCCAAACACCCAAAATCACCTTCTTGTCTTGTTTCCCTTTGAAAAACGAGTCTAGATCTCTAAAATAAGGGTATGGAGATCTATTTATATGATTTGGGTCAAAATTCCCCGCAGCGGTCGAGCACTTGGTGCTCGCTCGAGTGTCGGTCGAGCACCAGTCGAGCACTAACTTTCTATAGCATTCCAGGGGCGCTCGAGTGGTGGCGGTCGAGCGCCATATCCCTACAGTGGACAATATACGCTCGAGCTGGGGTGGTCGAGCGCCTCGTGCTCGATCATGGCCAATCGATCACTAATTTCTTCCAGAATCTAACACCCGCTCGATCCGTGCTCGAGTGGTGCTCGAGCCTTGCTCGAGCACTTCTCCTTTTCATGTCAACTGATAATTTTCTTCACCCGAACTAATATTTTTCGTATTTCTTTCATATCTTCTCATCCGGGAGTCCGTTTGAGTCGATTCAAAGTCCTACGAACTCCATTTTTTGCCCTCTTTCCTAAAATAAACACCAAAGAGGCAAATTGATGAGTTTATGCAAATAGTATACAAATATATCTAAAAAATCACCAAAAACACTCATTATGTGGACTAATCGGGCAACAAAACATCACAATTTCACGTCTAAGCACTACACGGACTCCAAAAAAATTAATTTTTTAATATAAAATATAAACTTGTAATTGTAATATGATACCATTTAAACTTAACATTCAAACATTGTTAACAAAATTCATGAAAATTATATTTAAACATTGTTTATAAAGTTAAAACATTAACAATTAATTCATAATTTAATATAAATGTCCCAAAACTCTTCAATTTTCGGCATTCAATCCTTCCTTGGACAATGACAAAACATCATCTTCCAAATCATCACCATCATCATCATATAAAACATATAAAAAAATATAAATTAGTTATTAACTATGTAAAATAAATTAGCTATGAAGTAATTAAAAAAATTACTCCGTTCTCATTTCCTACGTAAAGTAAATTAATCAATTAATTAAAAAAAAGACTTTCAGGCTACGCGGGCTAATCGGTCCGGGCCAAAAAAATCCAATTTTTAAACGGTTCACTATATACTTGAACCTAACCCTGTACGGTTCAGGGCTAAATGGGCTAGCCCGCCAACCCGCGGCCCGTTTAACTGTTGGAGTTATACGTGAAAGTATGCTTTTACTTTGTATAACTCGTGTATCAAACACTCGTTTTATGAGAATAATTCTTTTATCGCATTTGCTTTAGTTATGATTGAATGTTGAATTTCTATTGCAAACCGTTCAATATATAGTACGTGTTACATTGTAGTTAATGTGGTGATACCCGATCACGGAAGACGACATTAACAGTTTACTTGTAACTAAACGTACATTTTCACGACCTAGGTGGAATTGAACAATCCGCCGTGAAAGGTCGATGTGTAAGGCTCAGATTGGTCTGTCTTGACCAAGAGATTGCACTAGCACATTTAGTATGTGTTGAAGAGGTCCTACAGCGAGGATAAATTCTTCTGTTCTGAAAGGTGAAGAATTAGACCTCAGTGGTTGTTGATTTCTTAATCTCCGTCCCTTAAATAGGACCGTGTGTGCTTAGTAGTTACTGCTTTGATTCATGTTGGGTGAGAATCATTGCGACTTCGAACTTTGTGTCTTGGGCAGTAATATTAATCATACGACGGTTGCAAAGATTTAATACGGAGAAACGCGTGCGAGTACGGCTCGTGTGATTAGTCCCCTTGGTGGGCTCAGAAGTTTTATTGTACCAAATCTTGCAAGTGAAGAATTAGTTTCTTCGGTACGAATAATAATGTTGAGCTGTCTTTACTCCAAGGTGAAATATATTAATTAATTTAGAGCTATTCAGAAGCTTAATTAATTAATGGACTTGATAATCTTAAACGCGGGAAATAATAACCGGGAGCCCATATTATCGTAATATGGATTAAGATGGATAGTGCAATATTAATTTATTAGTGGTAATAATTAATATTAATGGGCTGAATTATATTGGGGCTCAATATTGAAATTCAGAAGTCCATTAGGAGGTCCAATCTTAATTCTCCTTAAGGCCCTTCAAGTAGCCCATTAAGTAGCCCAATAATGATAAGGTGATTAAAATAAAAAGAATATATTATGCTGATTTTTCTAAGTAAAAATCGAAAATTGCAAGATAAGAAGAAAAAAAGATTTTGTTGATTTTCTTGGAAAGATATTATGGAAGATATGTATTCTAGAAATACAAGAATATCTCATATATTCAAGAAGATCCAAATCTTGGTTTTTCATCTTATTATTTTCGAAATTTACCCCATAATTAGGAGTGTGAGATTTTTGTGGAATATTTTATTTTGGAGAAAAGAATATATGAGATATATTCAAGATTTCTTAGAGTCTAAGAAAAGATTTTCTCCAAGGCCCAATATACCTCAAAATTTCGGCCAACACCACCTATAAATAGGGGATGATTATTTCATCCCCAAGTACATAATTCCATGTGTTGGAAAAATCAAGAGCATATATATTTTTCTTTTTCCTTAGTTTATTAAATTACTTGAAAGCATCTCCCACCGGTGATCAAGTAAGGCGAAAGGGAAATACTTGAGAAGGTTTTTGGGTTGATAAAGCGAGATCGTGATTGTCCCGTTTATTCAAAGGCCAATTCTACAAGAGGTACGTTAATCGCATATTTAATTGTTTATTCTGCTTAATTAAATATGTGAAATTAATTCAACATGCATGATGATAATTAGTTGTTGGAATTATTATTTGAATTAATTAGGATTAATTCATGCTAGTAATAATTGTATTTAAATTCGTATTTAAAATTCATCCCGAATAGATTCCGGGCACCCCTATTTTCCCAACAACTGGTATCAGAGCCACGGTTTCGGGCTCTGAATTTTGAATTGGAATTTAAATTGTTGAACATTAAATTTGAAATTGGATAGTAGAATTGTTAGATCTTTTTTGCAGGTATCCAATTGTCATGGTTTTTAATGTTGTTAATTTCATGCGTGTGAATTAATTTGGTTTTTAATTCGATTCGTTCGAATTCGTTTTTCTCGTGAGAAAATCCACGAGTAGATTAGTTGTTTTTATTTTGATTCGATCATTGTAATAGACTAGTCTAGATCTAGTATTTATTTTTTTTGTAAAAATAAATTGTAACCGGATCGTGACGAAGAACGAAGAATTAAAAACGGCGTACCCGGACGACGCATACAAGCGTGGCGCGTGTATGGAGGTAAAATCATGCAAGGGGTGAAGAAAACGAGGACGAACGGCGGAAAAAAACGGCGCACGGGGGTGCACGGCGCACGGCGCCGCGCGCAGGCGTGCGCGCGCCTCGGGCGCGGGCTGCAGCGCCTCGGGGCGCTCTGGGCGGCGCCTCGGGTGCGCCTCGGCGCGCCTCCGTGCAGCGCCTCGGGTGCGCCTCGGCCGCGCCTCGGGCAGTTTTTCAGCGCTTCTCGGGCCGGGAAGCACGCGGGCCCACTTCGTGGGCCGACGCGCGCTGTATCTCAGGCCGTGGAATTTTTTCGGTTTGTTTTTTTTTCCGTGTGTTTTTAAACGTCGTCCCGAACCCCAAACGATGCTGTTTTTGAAGAAGTGTTGCTGTTCGAGTGGGAGCACGTCGAGACGAACGTCGGAAAGCAACAAGGACGATTTTTCGCATCAAGACGTGAAGAAATTAAATCGTGACAATTGGAATTGAGTGCTCCAATGTGTTTAATTTTGTTTTGATGGATGTTTTATTTCGTGCAATTTTTATTATTTGTTAATATGTGTTTGCATGAATTTAATTGTCCAAGAAAAACCTTACTTTCGAAAATTACTAAGTATGTTTTTATAATCGCAATTTTATTCCGGATATTAAAATTGGATTATTTTGGCCTCCATAATTTATTTATTTGTGAAGTTCTTTTGGAATACATTTCCCCCTCGGATCGGCCAAAAGAACGGATTTCACATGAATAAATTCCGAAAGGATGATTGTGGATTATTACTAGTGGCGGTATTGACCCTCACCACGAGTGGCTTGCTCAAAGCGAAATAATAATCCTGTATTTAATTATGGTTATTACTTAGGCATAGGAAATTGATATTAACTTACTCCCCTCGGAGTCCCTGTCAATTTCTATGTGGTCAAAGTGGGAGCCAACTATTAATTTTGAATTAAGGATTTGTAACTTTTAAGTTTGTGATCCGCTTGAATGTATTTAAATGTATAGACCACCCCTCGTGGCGCATTTAAATTGTTTCAAGATGTTGGCTGATGCATGATTATATTGTTTTGAGGTTTCAATATAATTGATGTGATCGAATTATGTGATAATTTCATATTTTTCTAGATATTGATATGAATGTATGTTTTATTCTCATTTCATCATGTCGCAACCTTTTAATCCACTGTTTAATATACTTAAAGTTAATAAACTTTTTGGAGAGAATTATATCGATTGGAAATGTTTTTTTAAAATTTGTCCTTACTGCACGAAAACACAATTGGGTTATTTATGTTAATATACCCGGCAAGCCTAATGATAAGTCAAGCAATGGGAAGAGGCAGTTTGTGATCGGAAGCGTGACAATGAATGAAGTGCATCATCTTGACATTTCTGTCTGAGGATTTGAGGCGCGTTCATGAAGACATTGTATCCGCTGTTGAAATCATGGAACACCTTGAAGAGATGTTTTCACATCAGAATCCCATGACTAATCAGTTCACCAAACATGACTCGGTCAAGTTGGAAATGGTGGAAGGAACGCCCGCAAGGGAGCACGTTCTCGAGATAATGGCATACCTTAACAAGTTGGAAGTACTTGGTGCGGATTTTGATTGATTCCATATACCATTCCCTACCGAGAAGTTTTGAGTAGTTTCATCTGAACTGTCAGATGAATGAACGGACAAGTCGTTTGCCCGAGCTCTTGCAAGCTTTAGTTTCGGTGGAGGTGATAATGGAGCACCAGTCTAGTGCTATGGTGGCTAATGGTTCGTCTACCTCTTTTGGTCCCAAAGGAGGGAAAAAGAGAAAGAGAACCAAAGGCCGGATCCAAGCAAATCCAATTGTTGCGAAAGGCAAATGCAAAGGCAAGCATCGAAGGGGAAGTGTTTTAGTTGCGGTGAGAGAGGACAATGGAGGTCTGCCTGTTCCAAGCCTAAGAGGCTAGGAAAGTTAGGTAATTCACACACCTTAGTCGTCGAAACTTGTGAAGTGGCGTATGCTGTCTATTCGTGGATAGTGGATACGAGAGCTACTGATCACATTTGTTTCATGGGTTTAAGCTAACCCGACGACTTAACGAAAGTGAGATCCCCATCACATCGGGCAATGCTACGAGAGTGGCAGCTGAAGCAGTGGGAGAAGTGCGCCTATCTTGTGAAGATATAGTTATGGTCTTGAGAGACGTTCCTCATGTTCCTAGTTTAGAAAGAACTCAACCTTCAGTTTCTAAACTGTTTGAATAGATACTCAGTTTCTTTTAATAAGGATGTTATTATTGCTTGAAACGATGAGTTTATCTGTTCTGGAACTTTAATGGATGATCTTTATACCATTATTTGGGCACACCACTCACAAAATTGAATCTAATAACACATCGATTATTTCGAGTAATAAAAGAAAGCGTTCTTCGGAGATGAACGAAACACTTCTATGGCATCTTAGACTAGGTCATATTAATCTAAAGTGGATAGAGAGATTGGTGAAAGACGGATCCTTGGAATCATTCCAAGTCGAACCGTTTCCAACTTGTGAATCCTGTTTAGAGGGTAAAATGACCAAGAGGGCATTTGGAGCCAAGGGGAATAGAACTACGGAAGTGTTAGAACTCGTTCATACCGATATGTGTGGTTCAATGACGATCATAGCAAGAAGAGGTATGAATAATTTGATGATTACTCAAGATACGGATACATCTACCTTATGATGCATAGGGAAAGAAGTATCAAGTCTCTACGATTTGTTCGTGGAGGCGAATACCTTTGCAATGAATTCTTGAACTACCTATCGGAAGAAGGGATTGTATCCCTGTTGACCATATCGGGAACCCCTCAATAGAACGGTGTGGCGGAACGAAGGAGCCAGACTCTTTTAGAAATAGTCAGACCCATGATGAGTTATTCGGGTTTACCCAAGTCGTTTTGGGGTAACGCCTTGGAAACAACGACTTACATTCTAAACTTGGTGCCATCCAAATCGGTTCCTAAAACCCCAATGGAATTGTGGACCGGGCACAAGCCCAGTCTAAGACACTTGCGGATTTGGGGTTGTCCGGCATACGTGCTAGACAAGGAAGCCGGTAAATTGGATCCATGTTCGGAATTAAGGTTGTTTATAGGATATCCCATGGGAACGAAAGGGTGTATGTTCTATAGTCTCAAGGATTAAAAGACCGTGATTAGTTCGCACTTTAAATTCTTGGAGGAAGACTATATGAACAAAAGAAAGCCCAGAAGTGAGATTACCTTAGACGAGTTAAGAGGGCAAACTCCTATACCAAGTATACAAGATGATATACCACACGTCAAACCTTCACAACCGGAACCCCGTCGTAGTGGGAGGATTGCAAGGTAACCCGAGAGATTCATGGGAATTGGAGAATCTTCGGATTTGATTCCCGGCGATGAATCAGACCCATGAACGTACGACGAGGCAATCCAAGACAAAGACGCGGAAGTGTGGCAAACCGCAATGAAAACCGAGGTGGGTTCGATGGATTATAATCAAGTGTGGGAGTTGGTTGATCCACCTAATGGGGTAGAGCCCATTGGATGCAAGTGGGTGTACAAGAGGAAAAGAGGACCGGACGGAAGGGTAGAGACCTTCAAAGCAAGGTTTGTGGCCTGTGGCCTGTAGCTATGCTTAAGTCCATCCGTATTCTCTTGTCGATCGCTGCGCACTTAGATTACGAGATCTGGCAAATGGATGTCAAGACAGCTTTCCTTAACGGAAGTCTTGATGGGATCTATATGCAACAACCCAAAGGTTTCGTTGAAAAAGGCCAAGAGCACCTCGTATGCAAGCTCAAGAGATCCATTTTATGGACTTAAGCAAGCGTCGCGTACTTGGAACCAGTGTTTTGATCAAGTTATTAAGTCTTATGGGTTTGTGATCAAAACAAGTTCGAAAGTTGTGTGTATAAAAGGTGTGACGGAACTGCGGTGGTATTCTTAGTATTATACGTAGACGATATTCTGCTCATTGGAAACAATGTAAAGGTATTGTCAGACATAAGGGTATGGCTGTCAAATCAGTTTGACATGAAGGACTTAGGGAAAGCCGGTCACATCCTTGGGATCAAGTTCACTCGAGATCCAAGAGGAGGATGTTGGGTTTATCGCAAGTTTCATACAAAGCCACTGTTTTGAAGCATTTCAGCATGCAAGATTCCAAGAAAGGTTTTGTACCTTTTAGGCACGGAATCCATCTATCTAAAGAAATATGCCCTAAGACGCAAGTGGAGATAGATGACATGAAAGACGTTCCGTACGTTTCGGACGTAGGGAGTCTTATGTATGCAATGTTGTGTACGAGACCGGATATCTGCTTTGCCGTGGGCATGATGGCAAGATATCAAAGTAACCCCGGGAAAGCACATTAGATTGCAATTAAATGCGTTCTTTAGTTTCTGAAAAGAACTTAGTATGGAATGCTGATTTAACAATCAGACAATCTAATTCCCATGGGATACACGGACTCAAATTTCCAATCAGACATAGACTCCAAAATACCTACCTCGGGTAGTGTGTTTTGCATGGGAGAAGGAGCCATGACATGGAGAAGCGGTTTGTAGAAATGCATCGCAGATTCGATCATGGAAACCGAATAAGTAGCTGCTTGTGAAGCAGCGAAAGAAGCGGTTTGGCTCAAGTACTTCTTAGTGGACTTGGACGCTGTTCCGAATTTGCCCGACAAGATAACTGTCTTTTGTGACAATGTCAGAGCAGTTGCAAATTCAAGGGAACCGAGAGCCCACAAGGCCAGCAAACACATAGAAAGAGAATACCATCTTATATGAGAAATCGTTAAGCGAGGAGAAAAGAGGTGGCAAAGATATGCGTCGGGGACAACCTAGTAAATCCATTCACAAAGGGTCTGCCTCTGAATACATTCGAGAGACATGTGAATGGAATGGGAGTCAAGACCATTGCCAATCTGCTTTAAGTATAAGTGGGAGGAATTATTAGGTTAGTGTAGGTTGACATGAGATGTCACGTAGAGCTACTACACTAAGACATGCGTGATGTATACTAAAAGCAGACTTTAAGTATAAGTGGGAGATTGTTGGAGTTATACGTGAAAGTATGCTTTTACTTTGTATAACTCGTGTATCAAACACTCGTTTTATGAGAATAATTCTTTTATCGCATTTGCTTTAGTTATGATTGAATGTTGAATTTCTATTGCAAACCGTTCAATATATAGTACGTGTTACATTGTAGTTAATGTGGTGATACCCGATCACGGAAGACGACATTAACAGTTTACTTGTAACTAAACGTACATTTTCACGACCTAGGTGGAATTGAACAATCCGCCGTGAAAGGTCGATGTGTAAGGCTCAGATTGGTCTGTCTTGACCAAGAGATTGCACTAGCACATTTAGTATGTGTTGAAGAGGTCCTACAGCGAGGATAAATTCTTCTGTTCTGAAAGGTGAAGAATTAGACCTCAGTGGTTGTTGATTTCTTAATCTCCATCCCTTAAATAGGACCGTGTGTGCTTAGTAGTTACTGCTTTGATTCATGTTGGGTGAGAATCATTGCGACTTCGAACTTTGTGTCTTGGGCAGTAATATTAATCATACGACGGTTGCTAAGATTTAATACGGAGAAACGCGTGCGAGTACGGCTCGTGTGATTAGTCCCCTTGGTGGGCTCAGAAGTTTTATTGTACCAAATCTTGCAAGTGAAGAATTAGTTTCTTCGGTACGAATAATAATGTTGAGCTGTCTTTACTCCAAGGTGAAATATATTAATTAATTTAGAGCTATTCAGAAGCTTAATTAATTAATGGACTTGATAATCTTAAACGCGGGAAATAATAACCGGGAGCCCATATTATCGTAATATGGATTAAGATGGATAGTGCAATATTAATTTATTAGTGGTAATAATTAATATTAATGGGCTGAATTATATTGGGGCTCAATATTGAAATTCAGAAGTCCATTTGGAGGTCCAATCTTAATTCTCCTTAAGGCCCCTCAAGTAGCCCATTAAGTAGCCCAATAATGATAAGGTGATTAAAATAAAAAGAATATATTATGCTGATTTTTCTAAGTAAAAATCGAAAATTGCAAGATAAGAAGAAAAAAAGATTTTGTTGATTTTCTTGGAAAGATATTATGGAAGATATGTATTCTAGAAATACAAGAATATCTCATATATTCAAGAAGATCCAAATCTTGGTTTTTCATCTTATTATTTTCGAAATTTACCCCATAATTAGGAGTGTGAGATTTTTGTGGAATATTTTATTTTGGAGAAAAGAATATATGAGATATATTCAAGATTTCTTAGAGTCTAAGAAAAGATTTTCTCCAAGGCCCAATATACCTCAAAATTTCGGCCAACACCACCTATAAATAGGGGATGATTATTTCATCCCCAAGTACATAATTCCATGTGTTGGAAAAATCAAGAGCATATATATTTTTCTTTTTCCTTAGTTTATTAAATTACTTGAAAGCATCTCCCACCGGTGATCAAGTAAGGCGAAAGGGAAATACTTGAGAAGGTTTTTGGGTTGATAAAGCGAGATCGTGATTGTCCCGTTTATTCAAAGGCCAATTCTACAAGAGGTACGTTAATCGCATATTTAATTGTTTATTCTGCTTAATTAAATATGTGAAATTAATTCAACATGCATGATGATAATTAGTTGTTGGAATTATTATTTGAATTAATTAGGATTAATTCATGCTAGTAATAATTGTATTTAAATTCGTATTTAAAATTCATCCCGAATAGATTCCGGGCACCCCTATTTTCCCAACATTAACACCCCTACTTCCTCGTACCCGAGGAATGTGAAGTCACATCAAACAAATAATACTTGACATATATATTATTGTTAGGATAATTGTTGTATAGTTTTGATGAGTTAAAACAAACCAGAAGATGTAATAGGACCATCTGGACCTGTTAGCCAGATGAGAAACTAGTTTAGGACTTAGTATAGGGGGAACTGCCAGACCAGAAGACTTCACCAGAAGAGTCACCAGAAGTCCTACCAGAGGACTCCACCAGAAGACTTCACCAGAAGAGATCTGACTAGAGGTAGAGGACCTTTCCCAGACCAGACGAGTCCGGACCAGACGAGTCTGGTGGAACAAAAGATGCTCAGAATCCTCTCCTGATTCTGGTGAGCATTCTGTTTCTTAACATACTTTGGACCAGAAGACATCGAGGTTGCCTGGTATCTGATCTTGCCTTCTCTGGAAGAATCAGAGTTAGGCATTGGAAGCATTTGACCGTTGGTGATTCAAATCAAGTCAACAAGATCGGATTGGAAAATTTTGAAGTCAATCAATCCAAGGATCCCACCAACCCAATCAATCAATTAAGGAATTGATTGATTGGAAGCTTCCTTAAATAGAGATCTGATTAAATTAGCTCGCCAGTGGCTAAACCCTAATCACCTCTATAAATACAAGAGTGCAGACTCAAAGAAAGGCTCTAGAATCTTACGCGCACGAAGTCATATTCCAAGCCTTTGTTAATCACGCACTTAGCACTCTTATTGTTCATTCTTTCATATTTACTCATAAAGGAGTAGTTGGATCTCAACCTGTTCATCTCTAAGAAAAGGTTGAAGGCTGTAGACTTTAGATCGAAGTTAGATCTAAAGGGTTTGTAAGAAGGAACTGGTACTTCGCAATTCCAGTACGCAAGTTTGTTTGTTGGTTGGTTAGTGAGGCCCCTTAGATAAAAAAAAGGGAGAGTGGACGTAGGATCTTCTAATCCGAACCACTATAAATCTGGTCTATTTACTGCTTTTTTATTTATTGTCTTGTTTTTTTTTTGTGCTCTTATAAAAAAACTTTGTTAAGACTCAAACATTAAAGCTTCCGCAATATATCTACTTAGTGGGACCAACAATTATACTCCCCCCGTCCCAATTTTGATTACCCATTTTAAAATGACACAATTTTTCAGAAATGAATTGTTTATTAATACTTTTGAGTATAAAGTAGCTTTTTAGGAGTTGTTTATTAATATTTTTTAGTATAAAGTAACTTTTTAAGGGCTGAGTTTGAAAATGTGGTATTGCTTTTTGCCATTTTAGGAAATGGGTAAACAAAAAAAACCTTCTTTTTTGGGGTTTTTGGGTAAACAAAATAGGGACGGAGGGAGTAAAAATAATAAATCATCCCAACTTCACCAATCCCCTGTCAACAAATTATACCCTAATAACTTGAGTAAATTCGCTCATCTAATCAATAAGACTATTATTCAACTTGGGCCCCGTTTGGTGTCATAGATAAACCCAAGATTGAGATGTAATCAGCCTTAACGGATGTTTGGTTGCTCTCTTGCAAGCCCAAGGCAACATTTAAGGCCTTTGCCTAATCATTGTTTTCTACCGCCTATTCATCGGCCCAAAATGGGCAGATATTTCATCTTATCCGAATAGTGTCATGAGCTGACCGGCCAAATGTCCAAAATACCATCGTTGAATATACACTCTATTAATCTCGTTTTTTCTCATTTTCCCCTCTCTGAACACAACTCGCCAACGATTTCATAGAATGAAAAAGAAATCGATCCTTATTGATGCAGAGGCCCTTGAGAATCTCCATACCAATGGCTATTTTTCAAAGTATATGCCTCGATGATACAAGGGCATGGATCGGGAGAGTGACAAAAGATAAAAAAAAATGGTATGTTGATTTGGTGCTTTAAGAGCATTTAAATTAGAACTTAGAAGTGGAAATTGGAGAGGCAATGACCTATTTACAGAGGTCTACAAATTGTTGCAGAAAGAATTTATACGAGTGATATAGAATGTTGAATCTCAAATCTTATTCACAGCTCTAACTCAGCAAAGGGAAGATTACTCCTATTTTGGGGGTTTCATGATTGATATTCGCTTGAAGGACAAGTTCAATCTCTTTGAATATATTATCTATTTTTTTTTTCAATCTGTTTTTCAATGTGTATCTGAAGTGGTTGTGATTTGTTAATGGCAGTTTAGTATAAGCGTGACAGGTGTGTGGGTAGTTTTGGGTTTATATTATTTTATGAGGACAATCTTGTAAATTTGCGGTTATTGACAATGTGGGTAGAAACCAACACACGCACTAATCAGGCCTCAAATGTGGGCGTACCAAACAACCGTCAAGACAATGTATCTCATATTTATCTGGCGGATTATTAATGGCCACAATCTGAACGATAACTACTAAGGGCCACCAAACGAGGCCTTGGCCTCCTTTGGTAACACCGATTAGCCCAAGATTGGCTAAAAGTCGACCCATATCGGCGGTTTGGTTGCAATATCATAGGCTCAAGATTAATGAAAGGCCCGCAGTTATTCACTGTTTTTCTCAGCGAAGTAATATCTCAAATTTGGGCAGATTAAAAGTCTTGTTTTACAGTGCCCAAGATGGAACACGGAAAATAACTAAATTACTCCTACCTACTTTAATCAAACCCATTTCCTCATTTCAGCCGTTCTCAATTTCCCTTTCATCTTCTCCCGTTAAAAAAAAAAAAAAACTCTTTCATCTCCACCCTGAGAAAAAGGTTTCACGAGAGCTACATCATAAGAACTACCCACCACCTCCAACGGTATAATTGCAACGTTATGTGATATTGAGTAATTGCAAAATTTTTTAAATTTTATGGATACTACGGGAATTATCAAATGCTTACGAGGACAATGTGGTAATTTGAAACAACTATGTTTACTACTCATCAGTGGAAAAAACGCATCTGACACTATCTGTTGGTGCAAACCAAATCACTAAATTAATTATCATAGACATAAAATCGTCTATGTTGGCCAAGATATCGGGTCTCGCGAGATATCTACTCTATGACACCAAATGGCCCCTTACAAAAACTCTAAATTTAGGTCACAATATAATATACATATATATATATATATAACAATTAATTAGAATGCCCAAGAGATTACCTAAATTGTTCGATATCGAGTAAAAAATGCATGAACATGCTATGGCTAGTCTTGTTCCAAAAACATGAACCCTTGTCCTTTAGTATAAAGTCAAGATACTTGTAAATATAACAATTAATGCACATTTAGCTAAAATTAAACACAATATTTGAGTGATCGTCTAACAATATTATTTTCCGAAAAAAAAGTAGATGTTCAAGATAATAATGTTGTACGTACACCGAAAGATATTACAACAAAGGATGCAAAAAGGCAACTTATTGGCAACATACATAGTGATGAGATGGTGGATTTTTGGCTTGGCTAAATATGATGATGACAGAAGAGAGGGAGCTAAGGTTGGATCATCGGACATGGAAGTGTTTGTCTTGGACGCTGATTTGAATCCTTCCCCTATCATCAACTTGTCCGCACACCATATCTTTCTTCATACGGCTGCTTGTCGACCCTTCTGCATCCGACGGGTTTTTTCGTCTCCTCTCATTGTGACCTGCTAAACGCCTTCTGCAACTTCTTTTGGCTTCATCAAACTCTGAAAGCTCATGAAATCTGCATCAAAATATCATATGCATTAATTAATTTGATGTGAGAGTACTAAAATGATCATATAATTATTAATTAATGGTTGATTTTAGCAAAAGGCTAGGTTTTTGGTCATGAGGTCATGATCGAATCTGATGCTGCTAACTAATAGCATCTACAGAAATTGATCTTCAAGCTTAACTTCTCAAAAATCTTGATGAATACAACTCATTCATTTCAGGCGGGGGTTTAATTTTCATTTTATTATGACTTAATTCAAAGCCCTCTCATGAACTTCAATTAATTAGTATGGCACACACTTGACTAGTATTTACTAGATCCTCAATGCCTGTCACTTGAAATTTTGGGTACGAATTAGCACTATTTTTGGTTTTATAGGGAGTTCCTCATTTGGAAAACAATGTAATAATCTTGAACTTAATTGATTTTAAAATTTCCACTAACAATTTTAAGATTGGGACAAGTAAAAGACGACAGAGACAGAGCCCAAAAGTCACTAACTTAGCATGGAACGGAACTGTCTCAGTAAACACCAAGAACTAATTATAGAAAATGATCTTAGAAACATATTTATAATAAGTAGACATCAATTAGACCCAGTATCTTATCCAATTAGAATTCTGTAACACATTAATTATTACTGATCATGTCTGATAAGGGGAAAGGGGTTCCAATTATTGATACTACAAATCAAGAAATCATTAGTATATACAATTAATTAATTAACCTAATTAAGTCAACGGCAAAGGTTAAAAAAGAAAAGAAAAACCTGCTGCATTGCTGGCAAAACCTCTGGCGGATTCCGGCGACGAGGGCGACCTGAGCCTTAGCATGGAGTTCACAGACCTTGTGGCGGCGGTGGTAAGTCTTGGCGGCGGTGAGATCGGCGGAGCAGTTCTCGGCTTGGCAGGTCTTCATGGAGGCGTCAGCAGCACCGGGTTTCTTGACGGCCACCCTCTTCCGCTTGTCGTCCTCCGGCGCCTCGTCGTCGTCAGTGTCTCTCTTCATGATGGGGGGATTGTGCTTGAGGCCATCCATATATGAATGAATAGCTGGGTAGGATCAAATTGGTTTGGGTGGTGGGGTGGGTTGATGGGAATTTTGAGAGGACCACAATTTGCATTGTTTGTTTGTGATTTCCTTTTATATATACGCGTGTATGAAATATGAGATATGTAATGTAAGAACAAGGTATCTCTATTTTTGTGTATGTGGGGAAGCTACCCAGCGAGACACTCACATCAAAGAAAACGACCCCGCCCAGGATTTTGTACAACCCAAGGTTCCATATGCACTACGCTGTATTTGCATTAAAAAGTTTGGGCTCAAAATCGATAACACTCAAAAATTTTCAACTGTTAAGTACGTCGTGCACCAAATGTACAAGAAACTCACATTTTATATAATTATTTCGAGTAAAGGCTACTTAATTATTTTATATGATTTCCACGACACTTTGAATTTAAATATCATTCTTTCCTTAATGCATCTGGATTTCGAAGCGAATTAATTTTTCATTTTATACTTCCGCCAAAATTCCTAGACAAAAATTTGTGTCACCACAGTAATGAAAATTTATATTGAATTCCATAATATTTTCACCATCTACCAAATTCGTTCTTACGTGGCTGTATATGAAATTGATCTCATATCCTTTATAATAACAATTATTTTATCTTCACTTTCCAATTGTTGCTTAGTTACTTAAATTAATATTGGACCTACTTACAAATAGGGCAGAGTATGGCTACCGAACCGAACCGAAAAGTCATAACCGAAATAAACCGAATTATATATAAAATTAACCGAAACCGAACCGAAATTTTTTTAAACCGAAAATACCGAAACCGAAAATTTCGGTTCGGTTTCGGTTAATAACCGAAAAACTGAAATATAATGGATTTTTAAATTGGACCATATTTTTACGCTTATAACCTGCTAACAGCTCAAACCCATATGTATTAATAGATTGCAACCAAAACAAAAAACCACAATAAAAAATTAAAGAATGGGAAGGGAAGACCATAAGAGACAAAGACAATAAATTTGGAAATGAGTAAATGTAACTAAAGTTAGAAATTAGATACTTATATATATCCTCTCATTTCGGTTTCGGTTTCGGTTATTTTGGTATTTTTAACTAAATAACCGAAACCGAAAGCCAAAATTTCTAAAATTTAAAATCGATATCGAACCGAAAACCGAAATAACCTCGGCTCAGTTTTTCGGTTTTAACCGAACTCTGATCTCCCCTACTTACAAATAATTATTTTATTCATAAAATGTATTTCCACAGTGTCATTACTTTATCTACTTTTTATTAAGCAGTGTCCGAAAGTATGAAAATAAATTTCAAAGACGAAGGGTACTGGCCTGTTTAATATATAATGTATTGAAGTTTAATAATTTTGAAAAGAATATCACACAATCAAAATAAAAAATAAAAATCAAAAGGTGATACTTTTTCAAAGTTCATGTCAACTTTGTTCAGAGGAGACCTATCCCTAACATAATTAGTGAAAATTGTTGTTGAGTCTTTGAGTGTGATTGGTAAAAATAAGCGGGTCCACAGGTGGTCAAATATCACTTGCTCAATCGTGCACCCATGAGTAATTTTACGGGTGTTTGTTATAGGTAAATGACTATATGTATTTATAAATTTACATGTTCATTTTTAAGGCAAAATATTATATGAAAATAGTTAATGATAAGTTTATCATGAAACAATTTTAAAGTATCATTAATTTCATCGGGAGTATCATTAATTTCATCAGGGGTATCATTAGTTTGAGTTCAAGAAAATTTAAAAGAATTACAATATAATACCACTGATCCAGCTTAGTGATATCTCTGACAGGTTTAGTGATACTCCTGATGAGATTAATGATATTCTAAAATTATTTCATGTTAAGCTTATTATGAAGTGTTTTCATATAAAACCTACTCTCATTTTTATTTTGCGATATTATAAAAATAAGGGAGTTTATTATTATTTT
This sequence comes from Ballota nigra, assembly GCA_947034835.1. Classification (NCBI taxonomy): domain Eukaryota; kingdom Viridiplantae; phylum Streptophyta; class Magnoliopsida; order Lamiales; family Lamiaceae; genus Ballota; species Ballota nigra. The sequence goes on from OX344730.1 coordinate 19,728,872, forward strand.
ATTAATTACTTATATGACATTACAATATTGGTAATGAATGTATAAATTTGTGTTAATTGATGGTCATATATAAGATCCTTTTCAATTTATTATAATATTAAACTATTTTTCTTCTTTTAGTGTTTTGTTGTTTGTTTCGATGATCAGTAATTAATCCAAGCATGTTGATTTAAAACAGAAATAATCTTGACTAATGAATTTTAGTATTTCCAGAAATTAACAAAAAAAAAAAAACGACTAGGAATCGTAGTCAAAGCATAAAAAAAAGGCCCCTTTCCCTTACCACCAACACGAATTAAATAGCTTTTTAGGTGATGGGTCCAGGGGAGGGGTTGGGAAAATTAAAATTAAGAAGAAAAAAAACCTTTATATATAAATCGAATTCGCCAGTGATATTGAAGGTGACACAGATTATATATTAATTTTAGTTACGCCAAAAATTAGTATATGCATCGAATTATTTTAAAAAAAATAATTGATAAATACTTTAAAAATGGCGAATTTTGATTTAATTAACACAAAAAAACGCACACATAAGCAGAGATACAGACACATAAGAAAGAACACATATATGCCATATGGTGATAGGAACAAACAAGACCTCTTAACATCAAGCACGAGGGTACATGTCTCATCAAGAACTCATCCACAAATTAAAGTCACAAAAAAGAAACGCAAAAGAAAACAAAAGAGGAGGGATCAAACAAACTCGTGAGTGGGGGTGGGCCCCCCACACAGTAAAAATAAAGGAAATAACACACTTTAATTAATTGAATTGTAACGAAAACCCCAGACCCCCTTTGTATGGGATGGGACGATTCTGTTGTTGTGGGCTCTGATTTTGTAGGAGATGCCAAACACCATTTAACTCCTCTTTCGCTCTCCTGATTGGTCGGTTTTTCTTGAAACTCAGCTGTTGATCAATCAGAGATCGAAACGTGAGTGGGTTCATTTGGGTTCACATGTAGTGGGAAAAATGTTGTTTGTGTCCTTTCAAGGGGAAAAGGTACAACTCTGATGCAGTTGTGGGCCGGATGAAGCCAATCAATAACTAGGTTCCTGGGTTGTACCTTGTGAGTTTCATGTGATGATAAAAAATTAAGTTCCTCTCTGGGTCCAACAAATGTACCTCTTTAGAGTACAAACCCTTCAATACTGCACATGGTGCTGGTTTGTTTTGATTAGTCACACTGGAATTAATAAGGAAAATAAGGAATTCATTCATGATATCTTTTCTAAACCAGTATCATTATGCAATTCAAAACCGTATTAATTGTTTCATTAAAAAATAATTAGATAATACCATCTTTCAATGTAATAATTAATGTTAATAACTACACATAAATATAAACACATTTTACAATGAAATTGGTTCACAATATACTTTTTTTTAATGGACATTTAAAATGACGATACTAAAAAAAAACGAAAGAAATTCGAAATCCTAAAATAAACAAATTTGAAATAAATTAAGAAAACTTAAATGGCCAAACGTGCCTAAACAATAGAACCTATCAATTTATGATTAAAAAATATTTATTATAGTTTATTTTCTTATTTATTTATATACATTATTTTTTATTTTACTTTTTCTTATCTTTCCTGATCATGTGAAATTAATATACATCTTTTATTTTGTGATGTTGATGGGCGAACAAAATCGTCGCATGAGCGATTAGGACTAGCTACAAATACTCACGATTAAGGCGAAGTTAGAGCAAAACCTGCACGCCACATAAAGACAAATAGGCGAACAAGGACCAATCAAAATATTCTGAATTCGGATCAAGGTCGAACAAGTCCACCTACTGTATGGCCGACCAGATTCCACCTCAGTCCCAAAGCCACCTTTCGACAAAGATCAAAGACTAGCAAAATCAGACTAAAGACTCCTCCAGGACAAGTCCAACTTGGCGAGCAACTCTTGACCGCGAGCAAGTCCAACAAGATAAGGATAGAATTTAGTCTAGATAAGGTCAACTTAGTCAAAGGCCAGGTGTCGAGCATGCAGGCCTGGTAGGCCAAAAGTCACGACACCTCCTGTTAGGCAAGTGTCTATAAATACTTAGATTTTTTCAGCTAATAAAACAAGCACAAATTATTATACACGTCCAAACTTCGATTACGAATCTAAAGCTGCTCGATTAACTTACAATCAAACTTAAACACGTAAGCTTTCATACGATTCTAATCCACCTAAACCCGAAAATCCGTATTCACTAATTACGTTAGTGATCAATCACACGTAATTGTTTGATGATCAATTAACCACCTAAAACAGCCATTAATCTTCGAGATTAAAACTGATCGTCAACAAATTGACGCTAGAAGAAGGGTTCGAACCTTTGAATCGTTGAGTACGGGAAGATTACCCCAAGATTAAAGAACAAGATTTGAACTTTTGAAGAAAAATTCAAGAACATCAAGAACAATACTTGATATCTTATGTGAACATGCCTCAATCACGAGAGACACAACGTTCACAACATATAACCCGGGATTCACACTCCCGAATGTCCCAAGCTGGTGGGCGAGCAGGGGCGAGCAGAAACAACCAAGAAAATCAAACTAATGTTGCTCGCCAGTTAATACCACCGGAGTTGGACGCCATTGCCCGCAACCCCGACGAATTGGCGCGCACAATTGCCATGCTCCAGGCTTTACAAAGACAACAAGCCCAACCTGGCCCTTCATATGTGCGAGCAAGGTGTAGCCCCACAAAGACTCGCGAACATGAAAAGGCTAGGGGGGATCATTTGAATGAGGCTGATAGCGCCCAAGCTCGTAAGGCCAAAGGCAAAGAAAAGTTGAACGTTGAGGCCGCCAGTCAGGGAGGTTCGACTCAGAATCCGGCCATGGCAGGGAGTCAGGGCACACGCCAAAGTGCTCTTGAAAGATTGGGTCGTCGAGGCCGGGGAATCATGGAAGTCCATCCCACTACTGGAGCAGCTCGCCCAGCTGTAGTACCTGCTCGCCAATCAGTCCATGACAGGCTGACTAGGTCAGCTTTTGGTCGCCTTGGCCCAAATGCAGAGCCCAATCCTAGGAGGCCAATCCAGGGGGTTCCCGCTCCCAATGAGGGACTGGAGCGAACAGACGGCTGTGCGCCTCTGCTCGCCGGACAGCCTCAGAGTCAGGGGGGATCCTTGGAGGAGCTCGCCTCCATGAGGAAGGCCATAGAGAGCATGCAGGGCCAGCTTGATCAACAGAGAGGATATGGGAACACAACTCTTCCAGTCTCACCTCTATCTATGGTGATTCTGAAGGCTCCAATTCAGCAAAAGATCCAGTTTCCAGCAAGTATCCAATATGAGGGCACGGCGGATCCCCGAGTGCATCTGATGAAGTATACCAATTATATGGTATCAATGGGGGCAAGTGATGCAACACAATGTCGCAACTTTCCTTTGACTCTGGGGGATCGTGTCCATAAATGGTTTTCAGCCCTGCCGCCGGCTTCGATTCATTCGTTTGCCCAGTTGGGCAAAGAATTCTTGTCCCATTTCTCTACGGCCGGGTCTTATCTATCCCAGAGACATCGGTTATCCGACTTGAAACAAACTGACGACGAGTCGGACCGATCGTATCTGGAAAGATTCGACAAGGTCTTGTTAGAAGGGGAGTCTGTCAGTGAAGATACCAAGATTGTGGCCGTCTTAGCTGGGCTAAAAAAGGGCACTGAACTCTGGAAAGATGTACACCTAAGATGCCCGAAGACATATGCCGAATTTCGAGATCGGGCAGGCGTCTTTGTCTCCATGCATGAAGCCCTGCAAAAGGACATGGGAGACAAAGGAGAACAGAAAGAAGGTGCGAAGAAGCCTGGAACTAGTTATCGAGCTCCCAAAAGCATGAAGGCGTTTACTGAAGGAACGGAGCTGAAAGACAAACTAAACCACATTCTTACCGTATCAATCGATACGGTTTACAATAACGTTTGAGACAAAGAATTGCTCACACCTCCCCGTAAAATACGTAAGGATACAAGCAAGCTGAACCAGAATAAATATTGTGCCTACCACCAGAGTGTGGGACACTTTACAAGTGAATGTCGTGACTTGCTGAAGCAGTTGTGGCATTTTTACAAAGAGGGAAAGCTATCTGAGTTCGTAAAAAGATAGTCCGGCAAAAGAACCAGAGACGAAGATTCTGATGAAGAAGACCAGGAACAGGCACCTCATCGGAATCGGGCTGGGCGACCAGCTCAGGCGCCAGCCGGGGGACCAGTTCCAGACATCCAGATGATGGAACCTGCAGGGCCCATAGGTGGTTATTCTGATGGACGACCACCAATTTCTAATCGGAAAAGAAAGGCAGAATTACGAGCGATCGGACATGTACAAGAAATGGGGGTCATTCCACCTACCATGAAAATACCGGAATTAACTTTTACCGACAGAGATTTGGAAGGAGTACTGACCCCTCACAACGATTCGCTTGTGATATGTGCCAAGATTATGGAAACGAGGGTGCATAGATTGCTGGTGGATATTGGAGCCTACACTAATGTCCTTTTCAAAAAGACACTTGATCAAATGGGAGATTATGCAGGCTACATCAGAGACACAAACCACCGTATTCTGGGGTTCGGAAATGCTGTGACGATCCCGTTGGGAATAGTAACTTTCGCTGTGCAACTTGTGACGGTCAAAGAGCCTGAGAAGAATATCGCGAGAATGGTGGATTTCTTGGTCGTTGATCAAGAGTCAACATACAACGGATTCCTGGGTTGACCTTTCTTAAACGAATTCAGGGCCGCGTGTTCAACTTACCATTATTGCATAAAATTCCCAACAGCAAGTGGAGTTGGCACAGTGAAAGGAGACCAGAGAAAAGCTCGAGAATGTCTTCTGCAAATTCAGTCAAGACAAGGATAAGTATCTATGATGGAAGCGTCAACCAGTCAACTTGAAAATGAACCCTCAATCTTGGAGGACATTCTTGGAGCTCAAAACGATAAGATGGACATTGACGACCAATCTTCGCCCACGGGCGACCAAATGCTGCAGGGCGGTGAGCAAAACCTGCCAGAAGCAATGATACTCCCCGTGGCCGACGGTTTGTGCCCAAATGATAGCCAGGGGAGTCTGACTTTGGTGGCCGAGTCTAACCCAGAACCCGCGGACGATTTTGACCCCCGGTTGGGTGTTGAACCCATGGACATCGAGGATGAGCTAAGTCCGGAAGGACCAATAGTTGACCCTCGATGGAAGGGGCAAAAACGATGGGCAACTCCAGTTGAAGAATTGGAGGCCATCAAGATTGATCCTGAACGTGATGGTCTTGAACTTTACATCGGATCTGAACTTCCTGAGCCTTACAGAGCCCGCATGACGGACTTTCTGAAGGCTAACTTAGACGTCTTCGCATGGTCCCATGCTGATATGGTGGGAATCGATCCAAAAGATGCTTGTCACAGGTTGAATATCAACCCAGCCCGAAAACCTGTCCACCAGAAATGACGAAAATATGGACCAGACAAGTATCAAGCTCTAAACGAATAAGTCAAAAAGTTGCTGGACAACGATTTAATTAAACAAGCGTTATGTCCACAGTGGGTTGCAAATCCTGTCCTGGTACGAAAGCCGAACGGAACCTGGAGGCTATGCATAGATTTTACAGATCTTAATGCAGCATGCCAGAAGGATAACTTTCCGCTCCCGCACATCGATCAACTGGTGGACAGTACTGCCGGTCACGAAATGTAGACGACCAAGAAAATACGGCCTTTTATACTAACAAAAATTTGTTATGCTGGAAGAGGATGCCGTTTGGTCTAATCAATGCGGGAGCAACCTACCAGAGGCTGGTCAACAAGATGTTTGACGAACATATTGGGGAAATGGTGGAAGTGTACGTCGACGACATAGTCGTCAAGAGTACACAGAAGGAAGATCACCTCCATCATCTTTCCCAGGTATTCGACATACTCCGAAAATACAATATGAAGTTAAATACAAAGAAAAGTAGTTTTGGAGTACATTCTGGGAAATTCTTGGGCCATCTGGTCAGCAAACGCGGAATCGAAGCTAATCCAGCAAAAGTAAAGGCGATCATCGATATGGAGCCACCACGTTCTGTTAAAGAGGTGCAAAGGTTGACCGGATGCCTAGCCGCTTTAAACAGGTTCATATCACGATCAGGAGACAAGTGCCGTCCATTCTTTGAGGCCATCAAAAAGGGCAACTTTGCCTGGACGGAAAGCTGCCAGAAAGCCTTTGATCAATTGAAAGAATATCTGGGAGATGTAAAAATTCTGTCAAAATCAATCCCCGGTGAAAAGTTATATCTATACCTGGCAGCGTCTGACACGGCCATAAGTTCGGTGTTAGTTTGGGCGGATGGCAAATTTCACCTGCCAATCTACTATGTTAGCCAGGCTCTGCATGATGCTAAGGTGAAGTACTCACCAACTGAAAAGCTGGCGTATGCTCTTGTCATGAGTGTCAGGAAGTTAAGACCATACTTTTTCGATCATCAAGTCGAAGTATTGACAACTTTTCCACTCAAACAAATACTACATCGACCCGACACCGCTGGCCGTCTTTTGAAATGGTCCATAGAGATAAGCCAGTTTGGCGTGACATATGCACCTCGAACCGTGATTAAGGGACAAGTGTTAGCCGACTTTATAGTCGAATTAACCTTCCCACAAAATCCAACGAGAGGGCTGGATCACCCATGGCACCTTTATGTGGATGGTTCGTCAACGAATCTGGCCTCGGGGGTAGGAATAGTGCTCATCAGTCCCGACCGTCAAGTATTCACTTCAGCAGTCAGATTTGAATTCATGGCCACCAACAATGAAGCTGAGTATGAGGCCCTCATTGCAGGTCTTCACTTGTCATTAGCAGTTGGAGTAAAACAACTCCAAATTTTGGGAGACTCCCAACTCATTGTAAGCCAAGTACGAGGTGAATACGAGGCCAGAGATGAGCAAATGATCGAGTATCAACGAATAGTTGCTCACTTGGTATCTCTATTAGACCAAGTATTTATCCAGCAGATACCACGATCGAGCAACACACAAGCTGACGCCCTAGCAAGATTAGCAACAAGCGATGGGCCAGCAGATCTGACGGACATTGTCATTACCAGAAAAGTCCAACCATCAACAATGGACTACGAAGTAAACCAAGTAGTCGAACACAACAACGACAATGATTGGAGAATTCCTATAGCCAAATACTTGAAAGACGGGGAGTTGCCAAGCAGCTCGTTTGAGGCTGAAAGAGTCAAGAAACAAGCAACCAGATATACTCTGGTAGATGAACAGCTTTACAAAAGAGGCTTTTCACTCCCGCTACTCAAGTGTTTGACTAGGGGGCAAGGAAGGACAGTCCTGGAGGATATACATTCTGGAGTTTGTGGAAATCACACTGGGGGGCAAGCTTTGGCCTACAAAACTGTAAGGCAAGGTTATTATTGGCCAACCTTACGGAAAGATGCAATCCAGTTAGCCAAAGCTTGCCGCCAGTGTCAGATTTTTGCTCCAAATATTCATGCCCCAGCCCAGGAGCTTGTATCGGTTTATAGTCCATGGCCATTTGCAAGATGGGGAATCGACATTATTGGTCCTTTCCCGGCAGGAGTGGGAAATGTTCGATTTGCCGTCATAGCAGTCGATTATTATACAAAGTGGGCAGAAGCGAAGGCCATGGTAAAGATTACACAGCAGAACATGATCAACTTCATATGGCAGAACATCATCTGTCGCTTTGGAATTCCACGAACAATTGTGACAGATAATGGCCCGCAGTTTGACGAAAAGGAGTTGAGAGACTTCTGTGCAAAATGGGGGATCAGGAAACACTATTCGACTCCCTACCATCCCCAGTCAAACGGGCAAGTTGAAGCTGTAAATAAGATCATCAAGCATACATTGAAAATACACCTGGCAGAAAGCAAAAGTAGCTGGTCAGAAAAACTCCCAGAAGTCCTGTGGGCATATAGGGTTTCTCCCAGGTCGAGCACCGGAGAAACACCTTTTGCAATGGCCTTCGGAACAGAGGCGGTGATACCAATTGAATTAAAGACCAACACAGTCAGGACGACCAGCTTTGATGAACAAGTAAATTATTCTGCTTTGGCCACAGAAACAGATTTACTCGAAGAAAGGAGACAACATGCTGAGCTAAAGAATGCCACGTACAAGCAAAGAGCAGAGCGTTATTATAATTCCCAAGTCAAGATAAGGAAGTTCGAAGTTGGTGATCTTGTTCTAAGGAAAAAACTTGCCCCACCTCCAGGCATATTTGGCCCGACTTGGGAGGGCCCGTACAGGGTAACAGACAGGTTACCCAATGGAGCATATGACATACAGGACTTAGATGGCAACTCGGCCCAATATTCCTGGACTGCAGCTAACCTAAGAAAATACTTTCAGTAGGCGATCAGTTTTGCCTTATGAAAGAATAAAGTTGAGTTGGGCGAGCTACTAAGTCCATTGGGCGAACTGGAATGGCAGAGATACAAGATGGATCCAAAAACTTGCCTAATTTTTTGAAATTTTCACCAAGTATAAATGGTCGAACAAAGTTGAATTGGGTCAAGTCTGGTTGCGTGCTGGGATGTCAGTATCTTGTATAATTTTATTTCCTCTTAAGAGTTTAAAGATGTCTTGACAAATTGTATAGTAGTAGAGCAACTTTGACTCTTGATGTGAATTATGTTTTTTAATGGTTGGAAGCTTAACATTGTTTTTGTCGAGCAAATCCAACCTAGCTAGTGCAGGATTACATTCTTGGTCGTGTTTGATACTTGTAATTTTTAATATTTGTTCAATGTTAAGTTGTTCGTTCAAGCAGAAATGCAAGCTCAAGGCGCAAGTTGATTATACAACCAAGCCCATTAAAGGCTGTTCGTTTTTAAATGAACATAGCCTAAGGCCAAAAGCCCATTAAATCCTAAGGCCAAAAAAGTTCTTAAGGAACAAGGCCCAACTACATTAAGATTGTTGAAGCACAGATAAAGATGCAAAGAACAATTAATGCAAGATAAAAGACGAGCAATTGAGCAAAATATATTCATTGAAGATAAGGCTTAATCGCCCAAAAATTACAATGAAGACGAACAACTACAACAACAAAAAGAAAGGAAAAATACAAAGTCCTAGCTAATCCTGTCCGCTAAGATCCTTGCCCGGCAGGTGGAGTGATGTTATCATCTTTGGGATCTTCAAGAGGAGAGCCTTCGAGGGCAGGGTCAACTGGGACCACTTGGGTTAGCTCGGCGATCAATCCCTCGGTGTCAGCTTGCTCTTTGAGAGCTCTTTCATTTTGACCGGCCGGCAGGATTTGCTCGCCCTCGGCAGCATCGCCCTCCTCATCCTCCTCGTCCTCTGGAGGACTTGTGATAATTATCTCCGGACCGATGAAGTCAAGATTGACCCCATATTCAGGCAGGTCGCCAATCTGGAGAGTTGTGCCCGGAGCAGAAGGGTTCGATTCGACAAAATTACACAACTCCTTGCCGATCTCTTCAACGACTGCAGCAGCTTTAAACTCATGTGCGATACAGATGCTCTCCGCATAGCCAGTCACATAACCTAGAATTGAGCTCACCTCCATTTTAGGAATAAGTTCCTCTTGAGTAATGGAGTTGGCGAGCTGGGCTTCGAGGTCGGCGATCTTAGCTGTCGCCTCAGTCCCGAATTTCTCGGCGACCTTCTTCTGCTGTTGAGCGCGGGCAAGTTCTGCCCGCATTTGCTCGATCTCGGCCATTTTAACCTTCAGTTCTTCGGAGACCTTGACGTGCAGGTCCAGAGCACGTTGCTCGCTAATCTGATGGGCCTTGGCCTTATTTTCCAGATCGGTCACGATTCTCCTCGCCTCTGCCTTAGCATCATCCCGCTCTTTGGCAATGCGGCTGACCGTGGCCGCATGCTGGCGAGAGTCTTTCTCCAGGTCCTCCACCTGGTCGACCAAACGTTGCACGGCCGCCAAGTTGTTACCCGCCTCGACAAGACACAGATGGCCATTATCACGAGGCGTCTGTGTCTTGATGGTCTCATTTAGCTCCTTGGTCCAGCTACGAGCAACGACCTCGGAGGTGCGGCGGACAAAAGAGTCCGGGATCTCGCGAAGGTTGGCGGCACCTTCGAGCAGGCAAAGCGGTGCACCAAGTTAGACCGCCCAGGGTATTGCTCGGGCGAGTAGCTGGAGAGAAAAAACTTCAATTAGTAAAAAAGAAAAGGAAAAAGAAAATGCTAAGTATCCTGGGCGAAGAGAATTGTACCTATCAAGACGACCCTTGTCCCATCCGAGGTAGGTGAGGTCAAATGAAGGGCCGGAGCCTTCGCGAGCACTAGCGACCAGAGCTTGCTCGCCGGGATGCTCCACGGAAGGAGTTTGCTCGTTGTCGCCTTCAGTTAGCCGGACAGCCACCGTCACTTTCTCTTGAGCCGTCTTCGCTCGTTTGGCCGCCTTCTCAGTATCGGAGATGGGAGTACCGTCTCCACGAATAAGTCTCTTCGACCTTGAACTAGAGTCTTGGGCGGACTCGCCACTGGGGCAGGTGGCTGTGCCGAGCTCGACCTTTCGACTTGCCTTGGGTCACCTTTTCCACCCTTGGCCGCTAGGGCGATAATCTTCGAGAGGGGATCCGACTTCTTACGTCCTTTTTTAGTCGGTATCTCCCACACACGGTTATCGAGCTCAAAGAAGGAAGGGTGAAGAGCAACTGTGGCGAGCTGATCTGTAAAGGACATGAAAAACGAGTTAATACTAAGTGTAAGGCCGATCAGATCTGTTCGCCCGATATGAAAAGATACTTACCCTCTGGGATACGAGCTAGAGCCTCAAGATGGTGAGGGTAAGTAGTGAGATGAGCAACTCGCAGTGTATCCTCGGAGAAGAGATGGCCAATACTTTGATCCTCTCGGCGACGAAGGGCGATCAAACACGCAACGAACAGGAATTGATCGCTGATGCTGTTCTTTACAGTTCGCCACCCTAAGTTTTTGGGACCTGAAACAAAGGAAAAAGAGAATTAAAATTAGTCTAACCACTTCAAAGTTATAGAAGAGGTAAGACTCACGCTTTAATTCCTTAAACTCCGCCGGGGTCTCAATTCGTTCAGGACCCCCTGAAGAGCGAGCAGAAGCACGCCAGTCGCCTCCGACCCAGAACCAGTCATGCTTCCAGTCTCGCACCTTCCCAGGGATGTCCTCAACCAGTTTCTGGCCTGGTCGCGCCTTCAGATAGTACCAGCCCGCCTCTTCTCCAGTGCAGCCGGTCATCGTCATCAGGTAGCCAACTTCTTCGGCGGACAGCCTATTGGGGTATCCCTCTAAGGCGAACATCACCATCAGAGCCATCAAATTTATCCACCCAACGGGAGTAAGTTGGGTGATAGCCAAGTTCACGTCTTGAAGGAATTGGCCGACTAAAGGATGCAACGGTAGAGAAACTCCGGCATTCAGGGTGGCGAGGTTGATCGCCGTCAATCCGCGTGGTGGGCGATCAGCTCTGTCGTCCACCAAAGGAGCATACATCGGGATGTCAAAGGGAATCTTGTAATCCCTCCGAATCCCGGCCAAATCCTCCTCGGTAATGGCGGACACGATACAGCTCGCTGCGAACTCGGTCGCTTTAAGCTTCCGTACTCCGCGAGCAGGAATGACGAATCGGTTTGAGTGCTCCTTTTCGTACTCATTCCAGTCAACTCGGCGAGCAACCGCGACTGGAACCCGATGCTCGATCAGTCTGGGTGCAGGGAAGTTGATGTCTTTTAGATAGGCCCAGGTTAGTTCGTCAAGGTTCACCGGCTGAAGTACCTCGACCTCTTCATCCTCGTCCTCGTGGAGGTCCGAGCTCGTTTCCTCCAAGAGCTAGCGAGCAGGATTTGCTCGCTCCTCTCTTTCTCTGGAGGGACGAGCTCCAGAATTAACCGAGCGTGCAACCGAAGCCGCCTCAGGATCGGATTCCAGGTTAACTATGGGAAGATTCTCTTCGACGGGCCGTTTCTCGGGGTTCCGGGGAGGAAAAGAACCGGTCTCAGAGTGCGACGCCATCCAATAAGTTAAGGGAAAAATGTTTTGAATGCTAACAGATTCCGGCAAGGGAGAACACGGCGGTTCAGAACTCTCCACGGTGGAGTAGGGATTTCGGTGAGTCTAGAACGCACACAACACAAGGGAAGAAGAAAGAGAAGAAGAAAGCAAAGAAGAAACTACCTTGACGTCGTTTGAAGGTCGCCGGAAAGTGGAAACGATCGCCGGAAATTTGAAAGAGGAAAGAAGGAGAGATTCGCGCTTAATACACAGTAAAAATGATAAAAATCGTGAATTTTTTCCTTAAATACTCTCTGAAAAAACGGGGTACCGGGCTAGCAACTTAAAGAATCAAAGGACTAAAATGCAATTTCTGGGCGCGTGCAGCACCTGCCCGACAAAGCGGGAAGGCGCGTTGCCTCGGGATCGTGTGCGCGTGGGCGGCAACAATCATTCCGCCCACGTCACACCTCGAGCCGTACCCAGACCTTGGAATCTCAACCGTCTTCGGCCCAAGTCTGCTCGACCAATGTTGTCCGCCCGTGAAAAGTTGCTCACCCCCGCAACATTCTTGCTCGCACCAGTGACACTTAAAAGTTGCCAACCCAAAAAATGTTCATTCATCATCTTCACAATTTATTGATCGGCAAGGGGGCAATTGTTGATGGGCGAACAAAATCGTCGCATGGGCGATTAGGACTAGCTACAAATACTCACGATTAAGGCGAAGTTAAGCCAAGATTAACCAAGGCATCTGGCGAGCAAAACCTGCACGCCACATAAAGACTAATAGGCGAACAAGGACTAATCAAAATATTCTGAATTCGGATCAAGGTCGAACAAGTCCACCTATTGTATGGCCGACCAGATTTCACCTCAGTCCCAAAGTCACCTTTCGACAAAGATCAAAGACCAGCAAAATCAGACTAAAGACTCCTCCAGGACAAGTCCAACTTGGCGAGCAACTCTTGACCGCGAGCAAGTCCAACAAGATAAGGATAGAATTTAGTCTAGATAAGGTCAACTTAGTCAAAGGCCAGTTGTCGAGCATGCAGGCCTGGTAGGCCAAAAGTCACGACACCTCCTGCTAGGCAATTGTCTATAAATACTTAGATTTTTTCAGCTAATAAAACAAGCACAAATTATTATACACGTCCAAACTTCGATTACGAATCTAAAGTTGCTCGACTAACTTACAATTAAACTTAAACACGTAAGCTTTCATACGATTCTAATCCACCTAAACCCGAAAATCCGTATTTACTAATTACGTTAGTGGTCAATCACACGTAATTGTTTGATGATCAATTAACCACCTAAAACAGCCATTAATCTTCGAGATTAAACTGATCGTCAACATGTGAAATTATGATATATAAAAAAATATAAGAGTATGTGTAGAGTAAAATTGGTTTATATATGAATCATTGAAAGGTATATTAATTATTTTCACTGAACAATATTAATTATCTTCACAGAAAAAAGTCTTAGTTTGTTTTCAGTCTCTTTAGTGAAGACAACTAATAATTTTCAGTGAAAACAATTAATACTTTTTAGTGAAAGCAACTAATATCCATCAATGATTTGTGTATGAACCATTTTCACTCTATACTTTGTCAAAATATAATTGCATAACTAGAAATTATAATATGACAAACATGGTCTTAAAATTGGTGAGTCTTAAATTAATAATTTCAATTTTTCAGGTCTTGAATTGATAATTTTGAATATTTCAAACCTTAAATTAATAGAAAAAATCTTTTAGTTCCTAAATTGATAAAAATTTAATGTTGATAAAATTATAATAGATATCTCTTAAATTTATTTTTGCCGTCAACAATTAGGGCCCGATTGGTATGGTGGAATGACTTAGGAATGGAATCACCATTCATAGATATGTTTCTAATTTTATGATTGGTAAGAATTTTTAATTGGAATCCTAATTCTATAAAGAATGGTGATTCCAAAAAATAAAGAATAGTCATTCCTTTTAAAATTCATGTCTTTAGCTATTTCATTCTATGAGAAGTCAAAGATTTTATCTAATAATAATAAATATTAATATCAATATAACAATTTCAACATTATAAATAATATTAACAAATTATAAAAAATATATTATTTCTAAAAATATTAATACTTATAAAAATAACAAATAATGGTGTGAGAAATAATATAATAATTTTCAAGAATAATATTACTATCAAACAATATGAATCATAATATTATAATTTTCAATAATGTATCAATAAAAAAAATTATTATTATTTTATTAAAATATAATAATCATAAATAATAATAAAAATAATTTTATTATTCCTATTTAAAATAAAATCTGTAATCTTATTTAAAATATATTTATATTATAATCAATAAAAATGATATAATCAATAAAAATACAAATAAATATTAGTAATAATAACTCTTCAATCAATACTTATTTTTAAACTATCAATAATAAAGTAATATTTTATTAATTTTATAAATAATAACAATAATTAATATTATTATTAAATAATAATTCCAATACCCCTAAATATTAATAATTTAAAACCAATTTAAACAGTATAATATTACATTCCTAGTCAATACCAATCATTAGAATGATCATTCCTGTCATTCCATTCACGTCTTTATTCCATTCATGAGTTCATTCCATTCAGTCATACCAATCACACCCTTAAATCTTTGGATCTTTATTAATTTACTTCCTAATATTTTTTTAAATATATATGAAAGGTATTATATGTGCGAGTATTTTCAATTACACAATTTTTTTTATGCAATATTGCACCAATATAGACCCGTGCAATATGATTTATTTTGACCCGTGTCAATTTCAAATAAATCTTCTCCTTTAATGTATGCGCTTCCATGGTGATTTCTTCGCACGTTATTTCCTCCTCCTTCTCACTCTCATGGTGTTTCTTCTCCATTATAGTTTTCTCTCCCCTGTGAGCTTCCATTACGAGATTATCCACGTTTTCATTGTCTTTTTCTATGTTCATCATTGTTGGATTTTTTTCGCATCATGTACTCTGTTTTTCATACTACTAAAAATTATATTATTCTATGAACAAACGAGTGTTAATGCATGAGCAAAAGTGTGTTACTAGCCCATATCGTAGCACAACTTAGTTCTTATAGTAACACTCATTTGTTCATGTAGTAACACATGAATTACTTAATTATATAGACTTTTTATTGTTCAGATTCTTCCATTTTCATATGGTAACATGACTTGTATGCGAAAATACCAGCTTTCTACTAGTAGTTTCCCCGCAAGAGTACGGGTTCACTGTAGTATGAGTAAGTATAATGACCAAGTATATAGAACCCAAGGGAAAGTGTGTATGCAAAATAGATCCCTGAAGATCTACGCGTTGTAGTTAATATGAGTGAAATGTTTTTGGATTTTTGAAAGATTAATTGAAACTAAAATAAACTAATTAAACTAAAATACTAAAGAAGACGAATTAACTAAGGGTTGTGTTCAAGTAAGAGATGGTGATGCTCAGGATAGGAATCCCTACGTATACTAACGGAGCAGGTACATAATCAAAATAACCGTGACGTGCAAGAGATAACCTAAGTAAAAGAATGCAAGATGAAAGCTCAAGATTCTAAACCCTAACACTCGACTTCACTAATCCACTAACAATTTAATAGATTGTGCTTAATTAATGAGGCCCCCATTTAACTAATGGTGATGCGGCCGTCCTCCATAGCTAAACTGGCAAATTAATTAGTCCTTTCTAAACCCTCTCGTTAAGTCTACTCGTTGTTAAAGAGTGATACGGTCGTCCTCTCTCTAACACTTTTCGAACGAAATTCAAAAGTAAAGTTAAGATTAATTTTAAGAATTCATTAATTAAGAGAATTAAAACCTAACGTCACAAGTTACCTTAATTACATACCCACAACCTACTTCTACGAGTTCATCCTACCCCAAGCATACAAGGGTTTTAGCTAGACATGGATTTAACGTAAACAATAACAATTGAATAAATAACGAACATGAACATGATAATTAGGATGAAAAAGAAATCAAACATAAACTAGGGTTTAAAGAAATAAAAGAATAAACTGAAATTAAATCAATAAAAGAAGTCTCAATGTATTCAAGAACAAAGATATAAAGAAAGGAAACTAAAAAATAAAATCGTAATATGAATTCGTAACGAAAACCTCAAAAACGTAAACGTAAAGCTTGCTTCTCTCCTTCCTCTCCAAAAACGAACTCTAAAAGTCAAAATCTATCAAGTGATATGTGGTGGTCTGTAAAAATGAGCTCGGGACGAGTATATATAAGCTTTGGGCCAAATCGGGAACTCGTGGGCCGGAAAAACGAACTTGGAAACTTAAGTCTTGAGGCGCTCGAGCTGGGCTAGCTCGAGCGGAGGCGCTCAAGCAATGGTGGTCGAGCGGATGCATAGGTCGAGCGGAGGCGCTCGAGCAATGGTGCTCGAGCGAAGAAAGTTCTCTGCAAGTTTGGGGCCCTCGAGCTGGTTGGTCGAGCGAAACAGGTGGTCGTGCGGAGGCACTCGAGTGCTCTCGCTCGAGCACTTTTCAGCAGCAGTACCCTTGTTCGTAAAATCTTCATATCTCCTCAATCGGGAGTCCGTTTCGGCCAATTCAAAGTCCTACGAACTCCTCTTTTCGCCCTCTATCCATCTATAAGCATCAAAGAGACAAATTCATTAGTTTATGAAAATGATAATCAAATGACTCTAAATACTCAACAAAATCAATCAAAACTAGGGCATTTCGAGTGACGAATCATGACAATTTCACGCCTAATCAACCCCCCCAAACTTACCATGTTGCTTGTCCTCAAGCAACGAAATAATAAGTCAAGTGAAATTGTTAGGAATGAGTCAAAGAATCAAATCATGCAAGCAAATGAATTCGAGCTTCAAAGATCAATCACAAGTATACTCACTCACCTTCCCTCATCATACTCATGCAACAACAGCAAGAATCACCAAAATCAAACATGGATGTGCACTCTACGATGTATTTCACTCCCTCACAAGTGTATATCAATGATAAAGGGACTCACTCAAATAATCAATCACTCATATTGGTAGCTATAGGCTTGTAAGCACTCTTAACTCCGACCATACTCTAGAAATCAATGCCGAATCAAAAAGAATTTTTCTCAAGGTTGTAATGTAGGCTCTTTGGACAGGGGGATAACAATATGGATAAGTGACTAAATTGAATGGAGAATAGAAAATCAAACTTCGGTACTTCGAGATTAGGAACAAAATACTTCAAACATTCTCAATCAACACATTTTCAATTCCACTACTCTCAACACTTCAATTTTTTTTTTCTTTCTAACTCCTCTCACTTTTTTTTTCTTTTTCGCACAAACACATGAGCTCATTTTTCTTTTGCTCATTCTCAAATTTTTTTCTTTTTTCCACATCTCAAAACTCAATTACATCCTTCTTCTCATACTCACTCAACAAACAACATTTTCCTCTTTCAACTCAACTCAATCCCTTCATATTCACACATTTCCTATTCTCCACTCAAATTGGGACAAAAAGGCTTAGGAATTGGAATAGTGTTCATATGTGCTAGCAAATAAAATAGGCTTAAAGCTCAAAGGGGCTAACAAGGGACAAATGTCAATGGTAAGGAACATTTTTGGCTAAGTGACTCATTCAAAATAAAGATGGCCTAAGATCATATTCGGCATATCAAACTAGACACAATCAAGAAACAAGAGCACACATAAGTTCTAGCATCCTCTAAGGTGACGATCCTCTCACAAACGAAGAGATCAATTAATGCATCAAAATCTCATAAGGCTCAAATCTCACGGCTTTCACATCCATGCTAGTCCTAGTGCATTCTCACTCTCATCACACAAGTACTCAAAAGGAAAACTCACAAGCATACAAGTTCTCTCTCAAATCAACTCTAGCTCAACCACTTATACAAAAGAATTCCTAACTCAACCTCACAATTCACCCTTCTCATCAAATCATACTCAAAGATAGCAATCAACATGCATAAGATGATTAATAGGCATGAAATATGCAACAGCGAATCAGATCAAAATCACCCCAAGGAGCATCTCAAGACACCAAATAACCAATCACACTCAAAGATAAGGGGTGCTCTGGTGCAATGTAACAAGAAACATAAAAAACTCCACCCCCCAAACTTTGACCTTGCGAAGAGGTCTAAGTTTGGGGTTGTGGGTTACCTCAACCAAATAATTCAGTTTCTCTCAACAATGTTGCACACTCCCTTGCTTGAGTTCCTCTATTTTGGATAGCTCCATGATTCCTCTACTCTCTCGAGACAAGCCTACAAAATAAAACTCTCAAGTATGAGGTTAAAACTTACGATTCAACACCACCCTAATAACATAATAGAACACTAAAAATACTCAAAAGCAAATAAAAATGGGTTGCCTCCCATTCAGAGCTATTTTTAAGGTCCTCATGTCGGACCAAGCTCAAAGGAGCTTATGGGACATCATACTCAAATTTACCTCCCTTACTCTCATAAGAGTGGTGGTTTCATTCCTTTCCTTGATGCCCCTCCATCATGAGCTCTTTTACTTCCTTCTCATCCCCAAGTGTTATGGGTCTCAACTCCTTCTCACTCTCTTTCCACGGAGGTACCCACTTCTTGACTTTTGACTTCTCCTTCTTAACTCCTCCTTTACCCTCTAATTGGACCACGTCCACACTTTTCACCTCTTTATCCTTCATCTTTTTTCATTTTATCCCTATCAAAATAATCCCGATCATGATGCACATGGGTTAAATCATCAAGTGAAGGCTTAACGAAATCATGAACATTAGAAAGATTAGAGATATGAGGTGTGTCTTCAACACGAGGATCAATTGCATCCATGCAATACAAACTCTCATCCTCCTTCGGGTGCTTCATGGCTTCGTATAGGGAAATCTTCACTTCTTGATCATCAATCTTCAACGTAATCTTCCCATTTGCCACGTCTAGCACCATCCCCGCCGTCGCTAAGAACGGTCTTCCCAAAATCAGGGGCACGTGCTCATCTTCCTCCATCTCTAGCACTACAAAATTGGCTGGAAAAATGTGATCTCCAACTCTCACGAGGACGTCTTCAACCACCCCTTGAAGTCGAGTAATAGACCGGTCGGCTAGTTGAAGCGCATCATTGTGGGCTGAAGTTCAACACCTTCCAACTTCTTGAAAAGCGACAAGGGCATAAGATTTATGCTCGCTCCGAGATCGCACAACGCTCCCTTCTTGATCCCGTTCCCAATGTCACATAAGATGGTAAAGCTCCCGGGATCCTTTAGCTTTGGAGGAAGCGCCTTGTGCACTAATGCACTCACCTCATGGTTCAACTGCACCAACTTCGGCTCATCCACTCGCCGTCTTTTCGCGATCAAGTCCTTCAGAAACTTTGCATAGTTGGGCATCTGTTCCAAAGCATCATAAAAAGGGATATTAATATGCAATTGTTTAAACACATCAAGGAATTTAGCGAATTTCTCATCAAACTTCTTTTTCATGAAGCGTTGTGGATATGGGATGGGTATCACAGATTTGGGTACCCCACATTCATCTCTCTCGGTCTCTTTCACTTTCTCCCTTGCTTCATTTGCCTTCTTCCACTTAGGAACTCTCTCAACTTTCTCAATGCCTTCCTCTTCAAGCTCTTTGCTCGCTTGAGTGCTTTCACCCTCATCCTTCTTCTCAACTCCTACCTCTTCAATCTCATCTCTATCTTGGAGCGTCTCAGAATCAGCAGGCATCTGAGGACCTTCATAGTTGGTTCCACTTCTTAACTGGATAGCCTTGCAATGCTCTTTCGGGTTCCCCTCCGGCATGGAAGAATACTTACCCGGCTCCCTATTCAATGATTTTGCAATTTGACTTATCTGGAACTCTATTGAGGTGAACCGCCTATTGTTCTCTTGTTGAATTCGATTCAGCTCTACATCTCTCTTTTGGAGTTCTTGATCACGCTAATCACCTTTCTTATGCAACTCCTTCACATCGTACTCCAAAGAGGACAATCGATTGCTACCTTCCTCCACCTTCTGAAGGATAGCTCTCAACATCTCCTCGGTTGAGGCACCGCCTTCTCCACCAGGAGGTTTAGAGCCCGGATCCACGCCTGGAGGAACTATAATACCCGCCTTCGGGTTAACATATGAAAAGTTCTCGTTCTTCCTCCATTGGTTCTGAGGAAGCTGTTGGCCTCCTTGGTACTCTTGTGTGTTCCTCCATTGATTTTGAGGTGGCTGTGGACCTGGAGGTACAAATGGTTGGCCATAAGAAGGCCTTCCTTGAAAATTTCCACCTTGTGGATACCCATTCTGATTATAATAAGGACCTCCCATATAGTTGGCTACTTCTTACTGAATTGTGGGCTTGTCCTCTTGCTCATTCTCTGCTGCATTCCCTCCAACCATATTCTTCCCCAACTCAAGGTTGTTAATCTTTTTCATCATGGCCATCAACAGCCTTCTCGTTCCTTCACCTTCCTCAACCTGATGAACTCTTTGGAAATCTACGTCCACATTCCAAGCCCCGGCATTCGTGATAATGTTATCCACGATCTCTCTACACCTCACTATTCCTTGATTCAGGAATGATCCACTAGTACAGACGTCTATATGGTCTTGCCCAGCCTTGTTGGCACCACTATAGAAAAATGTCATCACATCTCCCTCATTGTACCCGTGCTGCGGGCACTCTATCAACATGTTTGAGTATCTCTCCCACGCTTGACGTCTCCTTGCTTCTGGCGGAAGGAAGAGATCTCAATCCTTGCTTTGATCGTTCTGGATGGAGGGTAGAATCGCTAGAGGAATAGACGCTCGAGCTCGGCCCAAATGGTAATACCTCCCCGTGGAAGCGTATTATCATACCACTCTTTAGCTATTCCTGTTAATGAGAATGGGAACAACCTAAGCCTCTTGGCATCTTCAGACATGCCATTGTAATTGAAAGTGGAGGCTATCATTAGAAAACTCCTCATATGTGTATGAGGATTCTACTTCCCGATCACCCCCTTGAACTGGTTCTCTGTAAGCAGCTTTAGAATTCCCGGGGAAATTGAGAATTTATTTGCCTCTACTGGAGGTAATGCAACTCCATCATAGTACCGTTGTGGCTGCGCCGCGAACCTTCCTCGAATAACCATATTTTGATCTGCGTTCTGAGGAATGTGCTGAGGGTTAGCAGCTGGTACGGGTACTTGTTGGGGTGGTGGTGGTTGGTAAACAGGTGGTGGATTGTAAACTGGAGGTGGAGGGTATGGGTATGGGTGATAAGGGTATGGTGGGTATGGGTAAGGTGGATAAGGTAAGTTGTTTTGCGGTAAGTTAGGATGTGGGTAAGCAGGGTTGTTATGAGGGTTTTGAACAAGGTTGTGAGGTGGATTGTCTACGTTTTGTGTATCCGGGTTTAGGCTCTGGCTATCCCCTAACGGAACTTGATTCTGGCTACCACTAACTCCAGTGCCTTCAACTCGGCCCAATTCCTGATTGAATTCATTCGCAGCATCGTCCAACTCATTAGAGATGTCCATTGGTTCTTTTCCTCCTCCGGCAGTGTTCATTCTCCTCAAGAAAGCTCGGTTCCTTCTAGCTATCGTCTCAGGGTCCAATGGGATTCTCTCTTCGCTCGTATTGCCTTGTGAGCGTGTTTTCATATACCTGACACACTAGCAGAAGGATCAAAATGCAACTGCCGAATGGATAAAAATAAAAATAAAAAACAGAAAAGAAAAGCACTCACTACTAACTACTAAGCTATCGACAAGTCCTATTCAAAAGACATACAACGCCATCCCCGGCAACGGCGCCATTGACTTGTATGCGAAAATATCAGCTTTCTACTAGTAGTTTCCCCGCAAGAGTACGGGTTCACTGTAGTATGAGTAAGTATAATGACCAAGTATATCGAACCCAAGGGAAAGTGTGTATGCAAAATAGATCCCTGAAGATCTACGCGTCGTAGTTAATATGAGTGAAATATTTTTGGATTTTTGAAAGATTAATTGAAACTAAAATAAACTAATTAAACTAAAATACTAAAGAAGACGAATTAACTAAGGGTTGTGTTCAAGTAAGAGATGGTAATGCTCAGGATAGGAATCTCTACGTATACTAACAGAGCAGGTACATAATCAAAATAACCGTGACGTGCAAGAGATAACCTAAGTAAAAGAATGCAAGATGAAAGCTCAAGATTCACTAACACTCGACTTCACTAATCCACTAACAAGTTAATAGATTGTGCTTAATTAATGAGGCCCTCATTTAACTAATGGTGATGCGGCCGTCCTCCATAGCTAAACTGGCAAATTAATTAGCCCTTTCTAAACCCTCTCGTTAAGTCTACTCGTTGTTAAAGAGTGATACGGTCGTCCTCTCTCTAACACTTTTCGAACGAAATTCAAAAGTAAAGTTAAGATTAATTTTAAGAATTCATTAATTAAGAGAATTAAAACCTAACGTCACAAGTTACCTTAATTACATACCCACAACCTACTTCTACGAGTTCATCCTACCCCAAGAATACAAGGGTTTTAGCTAGACATGGATTTAACGTAAACAATAACAATTGAATAAATAACGAACATGAACATGATAATTAGGATGAAAAAGAAATCAAACATAAACTAGGGTTTAAAGAAATAAAAGAATAAACTGAAATTAAATCAACAAAAGAAGTCTCAATGTGTTCAAGAACAAAGATATAAAGAAAGGAAACTAAAAAATAAAATCGTAATATGAATTCGTAACGAAAACCTCAAAAACGTAAACGTAAAGCTTGCTTCTCTCCTTCCTCTCCAAAAACGAACTCTAAAAGTCAAAATCTATCAAGTGATATGTGGTGATCTGTAAAAATGAGCTCGGGACGAGTATATATAAGCTTTGGGCCGAATCGGGAACTCGTGGGCCGGAAAAACGAACTTGGAAACTTAAGTCTTGAGGCGCTCTAGCTGGGCTAGCTCGAGCGGAGGCGCTCAAGCAATGGTGGTCGAGCGGATGCATAGGTCGAGTGGAGGCGCTCGAGCAATGGTGCTCGAGCGAAGAAAGTTCTCTGCAAGTTTGGGGCGCTCGAGCTGGTTGAGCTCGAGCAGAAGCGCTCGAGCATGTTGGTCGAGCGGAACAGGTGGTCGTGCGGAGGCACTCGAGTGCTCTCGCTCGAGCACTTTTCAGCAGCAGTACCCTTGTTCGTAAAATCTTCATATCTCCTCAACCGGGAGTCCGTTTCGGCCAATTCAAAGTCCTACGAACTCCTCTTTTCGCCCTCTATCCATCTATAAGCATTAAAGAGACAAATTCATTAGTTTATGAAAATGATAATCAAATGACTCTAAATACTCAACAAAATCAATCAAAACTAGGGCATTTCGAGTGACGAATTATGATAATTTCACGCCTAATAATAACACATGAATAAGAATTAATTATGATGTTATGATCATCTATTAGTTTTAAGATTTTTTGGTGTTTATCAAGTTTTTCTTCCTCATGATTTATACATCTGGTTTTTTTTTTTCCGATTCCACATTATTTTGTATATATTAACACATACATACTCTTACAGTAACACTTGCTTGCTCTTAAAGTAACACGGACCTAAGAGCGAGATTTTTTGTTTGCTTTTGCGTAATTTTTTTAAAAAATCCATTTGACCTGCGAATTTTATTATGTTGACCCAGATCTCAATATTGACCCTCGAGTTTTTTAATTTTCCTTTATTAGCGCAATATTGCACCCATGACCCTCTCTTTCAATTATATACTAATCTCACTGTAAATATTGATATTTATAAAATGTTATTAATATTTAATAAAATTTATTTTAAGATAAAAAAAATAGTTGTTGAAAATACAAAATATATAATCAAAATTAATTTATAAAGTATTTTAAAACATTAAAATTCGTATAATTTGAAATCTGAATTTATTTTTTTATATATGCAATAAACATGTCAAATTAAAGATATTAAAAGGCGATAAATTTGATACATGACCTTAAAATATACCTGAAATTAAAAAAAAAAATCAAACTTGGAAAATATGAGAAGAAGAAAAAAAAAATTGATATCATATCATTTTCTTTGCTAAATAGTGAAGTTCATTGTTCACCATAAAGTAAGTGCAGCTACACTTGCCCACACAGGCAATAAAAAGAATTCACAAACTTTTATTAGAAGTAGAACTATTCTTCTATGAGACATTTTTTTAAATCAATCTTCTGTGAAACATGCATCTTCACTGTATGAAATTGGTACCATTACATTTATTCAATAATATCATAACACTTGTTTAATAATATCATTATATTTATAAACTAATATCAAACATTTATTCATAGTGATATTATTGAATAAATGTTGTAATATTATTTGTTATGGATAGTTTCTTATGGTAAATAAGTTTTAATGAGAGCTTGTGTTATTTTTATATATGTATAATTTTTTAGTGTTTACCATTCCATTGATTTGCAACCATCACTTTGTTGTAAAACAATTAATTTTTTTTAATGAAACAATTAATATTGTTAAATTAATAGTTTTTTTTATAAAACAACTAATAATGTTTAAAAATACACACAAAACACAAACCAATTATATAATACACATATTTACATAGACTTTAAGTAAATTTCATGTTTTGAACAAATAGTATAAATTAACATTTCAATTTTCGTAAAATAAAGCTTTAAGTAAAAAAAATTACTACAAATCTCCGTCAATTGTTATTGACGTGGAGCGATGGAGTAATAGAAATTCGGCTAAGGATGGCAATGGATCGGTGAGGGCGGGTATAGGTACCCAGACCCGCTCCACTCTTAACGAGGTGCGCGTGTCACGGCGCAGGCCACGGTGCGAGTGAGGCGACCCATT
The DNA here is from genome assembly GCA_947034835.1 of Ballota nigra. Classification (NCBI taxonomy): domain Eukaryota; kingdom Viridiplantae; phylum Streptophyta; class Magnoliopsida; order Lamiales; family Lamiaceae; genus Ballota; species Ballota nigra. Next base: position 19,753,755 of record OX344730.1, read on the forward strand.
TTAGATATGTTTTTTGTTATTTAAAAAATAATACATAATTAATTTTAAATATATAACTTAATAAATGTCTATAAATTAAATTATTGTTATTTATATAGTATTATATATTGATAGATATGAAAACTATATTATATTTATATGTATTTGTATAATATATTTATTAAAATTTAATATATAAAATGAGTCACGGGTTCGAGGTATGGGTCTTGAGTGATACCCAAACCGCTTCATTCACTAGGGGGCACGAGACAGAGAGATCCAAACACCACGGGTCAGGGCGGGGTGGGTTAATATTGTCATCCCTAAATTCGGCGTGTCACAATTTTATATTTTAGATTTTTACATTATCAAAATGAGGTTTTTTAGTTTCAGGTTAACATAGTGAGATAAAATGCCAAAAAAAAAAGGTAAGATAAAATAATGTTGTTTGAAAATGTAAAAAAATGTTATTGACATGGGCACATATGTCAACACAATTTTTTTGGAAATTACGGTTCAACCCTAATCCAAATAAATTATTAATTGTAGGTGGTCCAAGACCAAATGAAAAGGTTCATAGTACGCCCAAGAAAAATCCAACTTTAAAAATTATATATGCTACACAGCATCATAATGCCCAGTACTGTTGTGTAGTGTTGTATCAGCTGCTTTGATGTGTTAGAGCAACCACAATGGTTGCTTTGTAACATGTTATAACTCTTGAAAAAGGGTTACTACCATTGTGACCACAAGTTATAACACTCTCTCTCCTCAAATGAGTTAGTGCAGAGTAACTAGTTACTCTTTCCAAAATAGCATTTTTCTTTTATTTATTTTAATTCTAGTTTTTGTTTCTATTTTTTTTTTGTATAAAATAATTAATAGTATAGTGAAAGTGGTCCCCCAACAAGTATATTATAACTCTTGAACCATTGTGAGAGTTAGTGGGTTTTATGAAATAGTGAGGTGGAATTGATGTGGAAGAAAGAGAAGAGTTATAACACTCAAACCATTGTTGATGCTCTTATATCTTAATGCACAAGGAAAATCCAACTTTAAAAAATCACAACATATCAAAGCAGATGGTACAACACTACACAGCAGTGTTGAGCACTTTGATTAGGCGTGAAATTGTTAGGATTTATAGCTCGATTTGCCCATATTTTGAGTGATTTTGATGAGAATTTAGAGTCAATTGAGTACTATTTTCATAAAGTAATGAATTTGCCTCTTTGATGCTCATAGATGGATAGAGGGCGTAAATGGAGTTCGTAGGACTTTGAATCGACTCAAACGGACGCCCGGATGAGAAGATATTAAAGAAATACGAAAAGTATTAGTTCGAGCAAGCTAAAGTGTTAGTTGGAGGTGTTCAAGCAGGTGGACTCGAACACAAAGTGCTCAAGCACTCGAGTAAGGTGCTCAAGCGGATTCAACCCGAGCACTAAGTGCTCGAGCACATGAGGTCGAGCACTGGAGTTTCTGTAAGATTGATGTACTTGAGTAGGCATCACTCGAGCACAAAGTGCTCGAGCACTCGAGTAGTGCACTCGAGTGATCGCGGGTCGAGCACAAAGTGCTCGAGTAAAGGAGCTCGAGCGTTTTTAGGTTCTTTTAGTTTTTAGTGCTCGAGTACAATCACTTGAGCACTAGGTACTCAAGTACGTGCTCAAGTAAAGTGGTTTTGCACGGATTTTCGGCCCATGGCGTTTTTAATCGGCCCATGCCTATATATACTTCATCTCGAGCTCGTTTTTAGAAAACAATTCATACTTTGAGGTAGAATTTCATAGAGAGGAGCTTGGGGAGAGTTGAGCAAGAGATTTTGCAAGTGTAATTGAGGTTTTTGAACTACAAATTCATAGGTTAGAGTTTACTTTCCATTATTTCTTTCTTCGATACTTAATACTTTCAGACCTAGTTTTTATAACTAATTGAGATTCATTTTTGAGACTTTGATTCATTGATTTAAACCTAGCTTATGTTTTTTAGTTCTTTAATTAAATTCATCATGTTTATGTTTATTGTTTATTCAATTGTTTTTGTTTTCGTATTCAACATGTTAGGCTAGAACCCTTGCATTCTTGGGGTAGGATGAACTCGTAGAAGTAGGATGTTGGTACATAATTAGGATAATTCGTGATGTTTAGTACTAGTTCTCTTGATTAATTAAATTCTTAAAATAAACTCTAGAATTATCTTGGAAGTGAGTACGAAAGTTATTAGAGAGAGGACGATCTTATCACTCTTTGATAACGAATAGGCTTAACGATAGGGTTTTAGAAGGGGTTTATAATCTATCGGTTAATCTAGGGAGGACGACCGCATCATCTTAGGTAAATAAGGGTCTCATTAATTAAGCATAATCCATATAACTTGTTTAGTGGGTTGTGAAGTAAGTTGATATGACGAAGTATTAGGGTTAATTCTTGAGATTTTAGTCTTTCAATCTCGTTCTAGATTAGGAAAGTTGATTGTCTAGCTTTAGTACACTTAGGATTAATACTTGCACATCACGATTATTTTAGTTATCGTACTAGCTCCATTAGTATACGTGGGGATTCCTATCCTGAGCATCATCATCTCGTATTTGATTAAACCCTTAGTTATTTGTTTGATTTCATTATTTGCATTAATAGAAGTAGATTTTAGAGTAGTTTAATTCTATTCTTAAACCAGAACATCCATTCATATTAACTGCGATGCGTAGATCTTCAGAGCTCTATTCGCATACATACCTTCCCTTGGGTATGATATACTTGGTCCCTATACTTGCCAATACTACTGTGATCTCATACTCTTGTGGGGTAATTACTAGTATAGCTAGAATATTGCGTTCAAGTCAATGGCGTCGTTACCGGGGAAGGCGATGTATGTCCATTGAGTAGGACTTGGAGATAGTTTAGTAGTTAGTAGTGAGTGCTTTTATTTTTCTGTTTTATTAGTACACAACAAGCAGTTGCGTTTTGATATTTATTTTGGTGTTTCAGGTATATGAAAACTTGCTCACAAGGAGAATCAAGCGAATATCGAACAAAGTTAGACCCTGAGACAATCGCCAGAAGAAACAGAGCCTTCAATCGAAGGATGAACAATCCCGACGATCCAAACATGGACTTAGGGAATTAGTTGGATGCAGCTGCAACTAAGTACAATCAGATAGTGGAACGGGTCGAGGGAGTTGAAGTAGACGGCAGTCAGAAGTGAACCGATTCAGTTGGAAGCCAGAACCAAAACCCTGTCCCACAACATCAAAACGACCCAGCTCAAAATCAAGTCCAAAATCCTCTTAACAACCCTGTCTACCCACAAAACAACGCACCTTATCCCTACCAGTACCCACCATATCCGTATCGACCATACTACCCTCCTCACCCTACTTATAACCAACCTCATATTCCGCAAGTACCTTTACCACCAGTGTATCCTCAGCACGTTCCTCAAAACGTTGATCCTGGTATGGCAATTAGAGGAAGGTTTGCGGCGCAGCCGCAATGGTATTATGCTGGTGTAGCGTTGCCACCAATAGATGTAAACAACTTTTCTATCTCCCTAGGGATCCTGAAGATGTTAGTCGAGAATCAATTCAAGGGGGAGGTCGTAAAGGATAATCCTCATACTCACTTGAGAATTTTTTTTATGATTGCCTCAACTTTCAACCATAACAGTATATCTGAAGATGCCAAGAGGCTCAGGTTGTTCCAGTTCTCATTAACTGGAATCACGAAGGAGTGGTACGATAACACGCTCCCACAGGGAGGTGTAACCACATGGGCCGAGCTCGAGCGATTCTACTCTCCATCGAGAACAATCAAAGCAAGGCTAGAGATCTCATCTTTCAAGCAGAAGCCAGGAGAGGAATTACGTTAGGCTTGGGAGAGATACTATAATTTGCTCATTGAGTGCCCACAGCATGGGTACAACGAAGGGGATATAATGGCTTATTTATACTGTGGAGCCAGCAAGGCAGGGCAAGACCACCTTGATGCATGTGTTAGTGGAGCGTTCTTGAATTGTGGTGCAACTCGGTGTAGAGAGATTATTGATAACATTGTCAAGAATATGGGGCAATGGAATGAGGCACAAGAGTTTCAGCGAGCTTATCAGATGGAAGAGAGTGAGGGTACTAGAAAGTTATTGATGGCGATGATGAAAAAGACCAGCAATCTAGAGGTTGGGCAGAATCTGAGTGGAGGGAATACTGTAGTGAGTGAGAAAGTAGACCAACCAGCAAGCCAGCAAGAGGTGGCCAACTATATGGGAGGGCCTAATTATAATCAGAATGGCTATCAAGGTGGAAATTATCAGGGGCGACCAACTTATGGTCAACCGTTTGTACCACCTGGTCCACAACCTCCTCAGAATCAGTGGAGGAATACTCAGGGGTATCAAGAAGGCCAGCAGCCTCCTCAGAATCAATGGAGGAAGAATGAAAATTTCTCTTATAGCAATTCGAGAGCGAGATAACTGTACCTCCAAAACTCCCTGGAGGAGAAGGAGGTGCTACCACTGGCTCAAAACTCCCTGGAGGAGAAGGAGGTGCTACCACTGATGAGATGTTACGTGTCATTCTCCACAAGGTGGAAGAAGGTAGTAAGAGGCTATCCTCTCTGGAGTATGATGTGAAAGAGATGAGTAAGAATAATGATCAGCATGACCAAGATCTTCAGAAGAGGGATATGGAGCTAAATAGAATCCAGCAAGAGAATAATAGACGGTTCACTTCTATGGAGTATCAGATTAGCCAGATCGTGAAATCATTGGGGAGAGAGCCCGGTAAATATCCTTCTATGCCGGAGGGGAACCCGAAAGAGGAATGCAAGGTGATCCAGTTAAGAAGTGGTACCACATATGACGGATCTCCACTACCTGCTGATGTGGAGGAAGTCCATAGGGAGATCGAGGATGAGAGTGAAGAGAAGAAAGAGGATGAAGAGGTTGTGATGGAAGAAGCTCAGCAAGAGAAAGGGAAGAAAGACGAAGAGCGAGTACTAAAGTGGAAGAAGGCTAGAGAAGCAAAGCAAAATATCGAGCGAGATGAATGGGGAGTACCCAAATCTGTGATACCAGTCCCATATCCGCAGCGGTTCATGAATAAGAAATTAGATGAAAAATTTGTCAAGTTTCTTGATGTTTTTAAAAAGTTGCATATTAACATACCTTTTTATGATGCTTTGGAACAGATGCCTAATTATGCCAAGTTCCTGAAGGACTTGATAGCTAAGAGGAGAAGAGTTGAGAACCCAAGCTGGTGCAGCTGAACCATGAGGTGAGTGCATTAGTGCACAAAGCGCTTCCCCCGAAGTTGAAAGATCCCAGTAGTTTCACGATTGTATGTGATATTGGGAATGAAGTCAAGAAGGGAGCGTTGTGTGATCTTGGAGCGAGCATTAATCTGATGCATTGTTACTATTTAAGAAGTTGGAGGGTGGAGAACTTCAGCCGACAATGATGACGCTTCAACTCGCCGACCGGTCTATTACTCGACCTCAAGGTATAGTTGAAGATGTCCTTGTTAAAGTTGGAGATCATATTTTTCCAGCTGATTTCATAGTGCTCGACATGGAGAAAGATGAGCACGTGCATTTGATCTTGGGAAGGCCTTTCTTGGCCACAGCCGGGATGGTGTTAGATGTGGCGAATGGAAAGATCACGGTAAAGGTAGATGATCAAGAGGTGAAAATTTCCCTATATGAGGCCATGAAACACCTGAAGGAAGATGAGAGTTGTCATTCCATTGATGTCATTGATCCTTGTGTTGAAGACACGCCTCATATCCCTAACCTTTCTTATATACGTGATTATGTTAATCCTTCACTAAATGATTTAACTGTTGAGCATTATGATCTTGATTGTCTTGATAAGGATAAAGGCAATGAGTTGAAGGATGAGGAATTTAAAAGGGTGGAGGTGGCCAAATTAGAGAAAAATGAGGAATTGATGTTAAGAAGTCAAAAGTCAAGAAGTGGGTACCTCCGTGGAGAGCAAAAAAGAAAGTGAAACTAACGCCCGAGGTGAAGAAGGAGGATGGGAGTCGAGAGAAATTTTATAACTTCTCTTATGAGAATAAGGGAGGTAACTTTGAGTATCATGTCCCATAAGCTCCTTTGAGCTCGGTCCGGCATTAGGACCTTAAAAATAGCGCTGAGTGGGAGGCAACCCACTTTTATATGCTTTTGTATGTTTTAAGTTAGGGAGAAAAGCAAAATTGCCCTTTTTTGTAAGGTCAAAATGTTTTTTGCCCAACTTTTTTAAAAAGATATTTTTTGCCCCGAAAAGGTTGGCAAGAGATTGGCAAATGGTTGGCACACAGGTTGGCATGGATGTCAACCCTTTGCCAACCTTTTGCCAACCGTTTGACAACTTTTTAGGGGCAAAAAATATCTTTTTTACAAAAGGGGGCAAAAATCAAGTGCCCCCTTAAATTTTGGGCACTTTTGTATATTTTCACTTTAAGTTATTAGGGTTTTATTTTGAGTCGTAAGTTTTAACCTCGTTCTTGAGTGAGTTGCTTGTAGGCTTGTCTCGAAAAAGTAAAGGTATCATGGAGTTATTCAAAAGGGAGGAACTCAAGCAAGAGAGTGTGCTACATTGCCAAGTGCAAAGGGGATTATGCGTATTAGGTAACCCACAACCCCAAATTTAGACCGCTTCACAAGGTCGAAGTTTGGGGGTGGAGTATTTATATATTTTATGGCATACATATGCACCAGCGCACTTGAGAGGTTTATTTGACATTGCACAGGCGCACATCTCTTTGAGTTGAGTTAGGTTATATATTGTGCCTTGAGATGCTGCTTGAGCTATTTTTATATTGTGAACTAATTGGGTGCTACTACATATTTTATGCCTATCAATTCTCTTATGCTTGTTGATTACTATCTTTGAGTGTGAAGTATGAGTTAGTGAGTTGTGGAGTTGAGTTAGGAATTATATTGTGTGAGTGTAGGAGTTAGAGTTGATTTGAGAGGGAACTCGTATACTTACGAATTTCCCTTTTGAATATTTGTGTGATAAAAATGAGAATTCACTAGGACTAGCATGGATATGAAAGCCGTGAGATTTGAGCGTTTATAGGATTTATAGCTCGATTTGCCCATATTTTGAGTGATTTTGATGAGAATTTAGAGTCAATTGAGTACTATTTTCATAAACTAATGAATTTGCCTCTTTGATGCTCATAGATGGATAGAGGGCATAAAATGGAGTTTATAGGACTTTGAATCGACTCAAACGGACGCCCGGATGAGAAGATATTGAAGAAATACGAATAGTATTAGTTCGAGCAAACAAAAGTGTTAGTTGGAGGTGCTCAAGCAGGTGGACTCGAGCACAAAGTGCTCAAGCACTCGAGTAGGGTGCTCAAGCGGATTCAACTCGAGCACTAAGTGCTTGAGCACATGAGGTCGAGCACTGGAGTTTCGGTAAGATTGATGTACTCGAGTAGGCATTACTCGAGCACAAAGTGCTCGAGCACTCGAGTAGTGCACTCGAGTGATCGCGGGTCGAGCACAAAGTGCTCGAGTAAAGGAGCTCGAGCATTTTTTCGGTTCTATTAGTTTTTAGTGCTCGAGTGCAATCACTCGAGCACTAGGTACTCGAGTACGTGCTCAAGTAAAGTGGTTTTGCGCGGATTTTCGGCCCATGACGTTTTTAATCGGCCCATGCCTATATTTACTTCATCCCGAGCTAGTTTTTAGACAACACTTCATACTTTGAGATAGAATTTGATAGATAGGAGCTTGGAGAGAGTTGGGCAAGAGATTTTGCAAGTGTAATCGAGGTTTTTGAACTACGAATTCATAGATTAGAGTTTACTTTCCGTTATTTCTTTCTTCGATTCTTAATACTTTCAAACCTAGTTTTTATAACTAATTGAGATTCGTTTTTGAGACTTTGATTTATTGATTTAAACCTAGCTTATGTTTTTTAGTTCTTTAATTAAATTCATCATGTTTATGTTTATTGTTCATTCAATTATTTTTGTTTTCGTATTCAACATGTTAGGCTAGAACCCTTGCATGCTTGGGGTAGGATGAACTCGTAGAAGTAGGATGTTGGTACATAATTAGGACGATTAGTGATGTTTAGTACTAGTTCTCTTGATTAATTGAATTCTTAAAACAAACCCTAGAATTATCTTGGAAGTGAGTACGAAAGTTATTAGAGAGAGGACGATATTATCACTCTTTGATAACGAATAGGGTTTTAGAATGGGTTTATAATCTGCCGGTTTATCTAGGGAGGACGACTGCATCACCTTAGGTAAATAAGGATCTCATTAATTAAGCATAATCCATATAACTTGTTTAGTGGGTTGTGAAGTAGGTTGATATGACGAAGTATTAGGGTTAATTCTTGTGTTTTTAGTCTTTCAATCTCGTGCTAGATTAGGGAAGTTGATTGCCTAGTTTTAGTACACTTAGGATTAATACTTGCACATCACGGTTATTTTAGTTATCATACTAGCTCCGTTAGTATACGTAGGGATTCCTATCCTGAGCATCACCATCTCGTATTTGATTAAACCCTTAGTTATTTGTTTGATTTCATTATTTGCATTAATAGAAGTAGACTTTAGAGTAGTTTAATTTCATTCTTAAACCAGAACATCCATTCATATTAACTACGACGCATAGATCTTTAGGGCTCTATTCGCATACATACCTTCCCTTGGGTACGATATACTTGGTCCCTATACTTGTCAATACTACTGTGACCCCATACTCTTGTGGGGTAATTACTAGTATAACTAGAATATTGCGTTCAAGTCACACTTCATTGTTGTGTAACAAGAAATAACCAACCTTAAAGATGTCTTAATTACACTGGAAATGAACCTAATACCCTCATATATATATGTTATACATATTTTTTTTTTTTTAGAAGTACATATAAATTTTTCACTCTTACAAGGTAAGTCGTGAGAACTCATTTATGCACAAAAACACTCATCTTTACTCATCTTCTCTGCATATTTATATTATAAAATTATTATGAAATCAACTCCCATATGATTTGAGCATCGGAGTTCCTACAACGGCATCTCCCCAGATATATCTTTTGCAAGTTCAACGAATAAAGTTCAGATTGTATAATAAAAAAATGAAAACCTAAAATCCTAGTTTGCATCGGTTATCTCAACGTTTCCATAATTGGAGAAATTATAGATTGATGATCACAAACTTGTTATTCTTTTGAAACTTTATATTTTAATTTGTAAAAATTGAACCATTATATCAATACGTTTGTAATACACGAAATATTAGGTAGTAAACATGTGTACAATATTACACATATAATATTCATTAATTTTGAAAAATATCAACTTTCGCATGTCTTTAACAAGTCAAGCAAGTTACTCATTAATAGTGTTGTAAATTCAAAAGATTTGATATGCCAAATTCAGAAGATTTGGTGTGGACATTACTTATGGGTCAAGTAACATAATAGACTTTTAGGTTTTCTGTTATTATAAATATATCCATGTACTCAGTATTGTTGAGGAACTGGGTAAACAAATCGGTGTTCCTGTATTATTGGCACGAGTCTCTACCAGCAATTAATCGGTATGAATCTCAATTTTTTCTCTTTATTATGAAAGTTAATCCGATTAATTGAGTCCATGTATGTTCGAATACTTATATATATGTATATATGCCTATGTAATTCAACCGTGAGTATACATGTGTCGTGAATATACATGTGCCGTGAATATATATGTCCCCTTCGACAAGGCGACGACGGGGCCTGGAAGGCCGTCCCCTTCGACAAGCTCGATTCAACCATCGATTCCCCGTAGCAGCCAATGAAACTTCGTATCTCCCCTCCAGCGTCGACCTTGTGGCTTGGTGAATTGCATCGACCGTGGCTGCGAGATTCTCGGTGACCTGCAGTCATCGAAACTATTGGTTGTAGCACGACCAAGCGCCAACGACGATGGGATAGAGGCAGTGCGTCCAGCGGTGCGATCGTTGCGGTCCTGGCGATTTGAATGACGGCCGTGGATCTGGTTTTGAAGTTGTCGCTGCGCACCAGGCTGAAACGACGGTTATGACCTCACTCTAGCTTCGGCGGGGAAGTTTCGGGCTATTGTCGCCCGCCAGTGGAGCGGCACCCGGTGGTGGCGGCCTGTGGCTATCTCTTACGACCCGTGGAGGCGATGCGCAGCGGCGTGATGTGTGACGGAGGCGATGCGCAATAGCTATCTCTAACTGCTGTTAATTAATTTAGTTGGGCCTTTTAATTAATTAACCTGGACAGTTTGATTAATTTAGTTGGACCTTTTAATTTATTAACCTGGGCCTTTTAATTCTGCTTGTAACTTTTGGACCTTTTAATTTAATTAACCTGGGTCTTACAATTAAATGAAATGAATTGTTGCATATAATAATTAAGCCCAAAACTTTTTTAGGATTAATTTTATATTAGTTCTCAATAAATTATTTTAATTTATGTGCTTAATTACTATATGTGCATGCTATATATGATAATTGCTCATGCGTGTATTAATTTATTTTTTACACATAGTTCTTATATTATAGTCCGCATACATTGTCTGGGTAGGTGGTGCCCAGTAATTGTCGGACCGTAAATCATATTTGGGTAGACAGCGCCCAATACTTTCTCCTATATGTTTAAACATGATTAAATAAATCCTTATTTCTCCGTTGTCAAGAAAAGGTCACAAGACTGACCATGTCACTTTAAATACTGTAGCGAGAATGTCTGACATTACCAAGAGAGAATTTGCTGAGCTTGCTCTCGATGGTAGTAATTACATGACATGGGCTCTAGATGTTGAGATACATCTAGACTCAACTGAGCTGAGCGGAACTATTGCCGAAGGCTTGAAATCCACTAACACCCAGAAGGCGAAAGCGTTGATTTTTCTCAGGCACCACCTGAATCAGGACCTGAAAAATAAATACCTCACTGAATAAGACCCCAGAGTGTTGTGGAAGTCCCTGGAGGACCGTTTCTAGCAACAAAATGATATAATCCTCCCTCAGGCACAATACGATTGGTTGAACCTCCATTTTCAAGACTTTAAGTCTGTGACGGAGTACAATTCTGCCTTGCACCGTATTGTATCTCAGTTAAAGTTATGCAAGCAAGCAATAACTGAGGCCGAGTTGATACAGAAAATGCTATCAACATTCCACGCTAGTAACCTTATACTTCAGCAGCAGTACAGGGCCAAAAACAACACTGCCCACTCAGAGCTAATTTCTGCACTTCTAGTGCAGAAAAGCACAACCAACTCCTAATGATGAATCATAATTCTAGACTAGTTGGCTCACAAGCAGTGCCCGAAACACATGTTATGGCTCATGGAAATCTGAGTGGACGTAAGCGTGGAAGAGGGAAAGGAAAGGAATATACTCGGGGTAGAGGCTGAGGTCGTTGTAAATCTGGTGGTCGAGGAACCTCGAATGACAACCAAGCTCAGAATCGTGGAAAGGGTGAACCCAACACGAATTCCGCTCCATAAAAATCTGACTCTCAAGTCAAGGTTGAGAAAACTTGCTATAGATGCGGAGGCAAAGGTCATTGGTCTCGCACGTGCTGCACTCACAAGCATTTGGTTGAGGCTTATCAAAAGCAGCAAAAGGACAACAAGAGGAAGGCCCCTCAGGATGAATCTTACCATGCCAGCAGCTAGCCTGCCTGAAGCAGGATTTAACCATGACAATAACGATCTCTTGGGCATGAAGCTCAAAGATTATGGTGATAATGAGTGGTTCGAATATTTGATCATTTTCAGTACTTTATTTTGATTAATGTTGATGTTGTTGGTAGTGAAGTATTCACTATTTACTTTGAAACAACATGAATTTGTCCTTTCTTCTCATTAACCAACACTTTATGATCAAATGTTGTCTTAGATGTTTTAACATGCAGGATGAAGATCTAGAAGGATCTACAAGGTTCTGGAATTATCAATGTTGCAGTGAATGTTGCATAACATTGGTAGCAACATGAGCAGTTACGGGTTCCAGAAGGATCTACAAGGATCTACAAGGGCCTACACGTTCCAGACTTATCCAGGACGTTTTAGAACTATCTAGATCAGGCGGTTGCATCAAGAAATATCAGGAATAAAGATAAGAAACGTGGGACAACATGAAGATCATGGAAGCGGTTACATAGAGAAGTTATTTTTGGATTGAAGACTTCTGCCTATAAATAGAGGCCGAATCTTTCAGTACCAAGTGTGGAGTAAACAAGTACACCTACTCTAGTGTTGATCCTGAGTTTAAAGGTGATAGGGCAGTTATTCCAACATTTATGTTATACCTTGAAATAGAGTTTTTCACGCATAGCTTGTGATCGAACTTGTATCCATAGATAGTGAGATCATCGATATAAAGTGAGATCAATTTTGACGGTGTATTATGTTATACACTTAGCCAATTTAGATTTGATAGGTGATATCAAGTCTTGTTTCCGTTGTGAACGATCATACTCTTCACACAACTTTTGTATCACTAATATTTTATAGTGAACCTTTCGCCATAAGGCTAGCACAAGCTATTTATGATAGTTTGTGTTAAAAAGTATTCCCTTTCGCAATTATGTGTTTAAGTCTTCCGCTGTACACGTTTTATATTCTGATTTTCCAGATTGTTGTAATATTTACTTTAATATTTGTTACAACATCTGCACTTTATAACACACGTACACTTTCAATTGGCACCAGAGCCATAAACTTGATATACTAAGTTTAGATCCTGAGTTTTTAAGTGTGTCTTTTTCTATGGAATATCCTGTAAACACCCCACTTAGGCCCCCTATACTAGATGAAAACAACTATGCCTATTGGAAACCTAAGATGCGCATGTACATCAAGTCTATTGATGAACGTGCTTGGAGAAGTGTTCTGACCGGTTGGGAATGGCCCAGAAATCAAGCAGATGATGATGGCGAGACAAGAGTCAAACGGGAGATTGAATGGACAAATGAGGAGACTACGACAGCAAGCTGCAATTCCAAAGCTCTCAATGCTATCTTTACCTCTGTTGATGTATCTATGTTCAAGATTATATCAACATGTACCACGGCTAAAGATGCATAGGAGAGGCTTCAAGAACATTGCGAAGGGAGTGGAAGTGTTCGAAGGACCAAACTTCGAATGCTTGGGACCAAGTTCGAGAATATAAGGATGAAGGATGATGAGACAATCACGGCGTACAATGAGAGGCTGAGTGAGATTGTCAACGAGTCACATGCACTTGGTGATCCAATTTCCAATGTACGAGTTGTACACAAAATTTTGCGATCTGTTCCTAAACGGTTCGATGCAAAAATTTATGCTATCGAAGAAGCCAAGGACACTGACACTTTAAGTCAGAATGAGCTTGTAAGTATTCTCAAAACATATGAGATGAACACAACTCAATCTGATGATACAAGTGAAGGAAAGAAGGTTGTTGTTTTCAAAGGTGAAATATCATCCAACACTGAAAATCAGCCCTTTGTGACTGAAGTTGAGTCTGATGAAGATGTTTTAGACCAATGTTACAACACTCCTGAGCACATTGCCCTCCTTACAAAGAAGTTCAATTCCTACCTGAAGAAGAAACTGAATAGATCCAGAGGAAATGTCCAACAGAGAACTCCTTTCAACAACACACCATCAGACCCTGAGAAAAGGAAGGATCAGAATCAATCGAGGCAATTCAGAGGTAATAAATCAAGGTATGATCCTGATTTTAGAAAATCAGTTAGATGTGATGCATGTACTGGATTTGGACACTATGCAAATGAGTGTGCAAATACCAGATTAAGACAAAAACTGAATTTTAATGTTACCTTTAGTGATGACTCAGATGATGATGAACCTGAAGGTTCTAAAGATGAGGAACTAGCTTTTTCTGCAAGAATTGATTATGATGATTCTTTAGATGATGATCTGGATGATCTAGACACTGATGTTGTTTCCAATGTTATAACATCAGAAACAACATTTGTAAAAAATTATTCAGATTTGAACTGTTTTAATGGGTGTGTTGATGAGACATGTTCTAATGATATAAGTAATGATGATTCCAGTATAGCCAAAGAGAATGATGATCTCAGAGAGACTGTGACAAAGTTAGAAGTCATTCTAACAAGGAAGGATTTAGAAATTTCTAAGCTAAAGGAAGAATTGAAAAATTCTACCTTAAGTTTTAAGAAATACTCTAAAAGTTCTTCCATTGTAAGTGACTCCTTAACTACTGGACAGTCAAATAAACATGGTTTGGGCTATTATGGTGAGACTTCTTCTAAATTAGTGAATAATCCTGTAAAATTTGTTAAGGGAAAAACTGAACTTTTTTCAAAAACAAAAATACATGAGATTGAAAAACCTGTGAAGAAGTATGTGTGTCACTACTGTTCTGAAATTGGTCATATTCGTGCTTACTGTCAAAAGATGAAAAGGGATCTAGAAATCCAGAAAGTGTTGTCTGAAATGTCCTCACATTCTAAGAAACACTGGTCAAAATCTGCTAAGAAAAAGAAAGAACATGTTACATGTAATGTTGTTCAAACTTCTCTGAAAGCATGCGTTCCTGATCTATGGTACTTTGATAGTGGTTGTTCTAGACACATGACTGGTCATGATAAATACTTGTCTGACTATGAATCTTATAATGGTGGAACTGTTACATATGGTGGTGGATCAAAAGGTAAAATCATTGGAAAAGGGACCTTAAATGTTGAAGGTTTTCCTAAACTTAAGAATGTTTTGCATGTTGATGGTTTACTTGCTAATCTCCTTAGTATAAGTCAACTATGTGATGATAATTTGCATGTTAAATTTGATAAAGATTCATGCTATGTTCTAAACAAGGATAACAAGTGTCTAATGATTGGAAATAGGTCAGCAGATAATTGTTATCTAACTGGAACAAACAAAATATGTCATTTGTCAAATTGTGATGAGAATGTCCTATGGCATCAAAGACTTGGACATGCAAATTATAGATTCATGCAAAAATTGGTTAAGTCTGAAGCAGTGAGAGGTTTACCAAAACTGAAGATTGGTACACCCACTGTATGTGGTTCATGCCAAAAAGGTAAGCAGGTAAGAATGTCGCATAAAATGTTATCACATTGCATGACACATCGTTGTTTTGAATTACTGCATATGGATCTTATGGGTCCTATGGAAACTGAAAGCATTGGTGGTAAGAAATATTCACTAGTTGTGGTAGATGATTACTCTAGGTTTACATGGATTGAGTTCTTAAGAGAGAAATCTGAAACATTTGATTTTTTTAAAATTCTTTTCAAAAGATTTAAAACTGTTTTCAACTTGAAAGTAAGCAGGATTAGATCTGATCATGGTAGAGAATTTGAAAATAACATGTTTTCAGAATTCTGTAATAAGAAAGGAATTGTCCAAGAGTTTTCTTCTCCTAAAACTCCACAACAAAATGGGATAGCTGAAAGGAAAAATAGAACTCTTCAAGAAATGGCAAGAGTAATGCTTACTTCAAAAAATCTAGCAAATAAATTTTGGGCTGAAGCATTGAATACAGCATGCCATATTGCTAATAGAGTCTATTTTAGATTTGGAAGCAACAAAACTCCATATGAAATCTTGAACAATAAGAAACCGAATGTGAAATACTTTCATGTTTTTGGTTGTGTGTGTTACATTCTGAATTATAGGGATCAACTGCACAAGTTTGATTCTAAGAGTGATAAAGGTTTTTTCTTAGGTTATTCTAGAAATAGCAAAACCTATAGAGTCTATAACCTTAGAACTAACACTGTTCAAGAATCTGTGAATGTTGCTTTTGATGATGACAGGAATCTGATAGATGGTAATGACACTGAAGATGTGACTGAAGTTACTGATGTTCCAAAAGAATCACTGAAAACAGAGAATGTTACACCAAATATTACAGCATCTGGTTCAACATCTCCTGTAGATTCAGTTGATACTTCACAGAATAATCAGTATACCCCAAAGAAGAATCCAGCTACTTGGATTACTAAAAGTCATCCTTCGAATCAAATTATTGGTGATGCTTCAGTAGGTGTTCAAACAAGAAGAAGAGTAAGTGCAAATCGTGTTGATATGGTAAGGTCTGTGTGCATGTCTTCAATATGCAATATTGTGAATGCTCAGTGTTACTATTCTGAAATTGAACCTAAAAATGTTACAGAAGCATTAAAAGATGAAAATTGGATTAATGCTATGCATGAGGAACTTAATCAGTTTGAGAGAAATGATGTTTGGTCATTAGTTCCAAGACCTGATGATGTCAATGTCATTGGAACTAAATGGATCTTTAAAAACAAAACTGATGAGTCTGGTAACATAATTAGGAACAAAGCTAGATTAGTTGCACAAGGTTACACTCAAGTTGAAGGTATTGATTTTGATGAAACATTTGCACCTGTTGCTAGGATAGAGTCCATTAGATTGTTACTAGCAATTGCATGTTACATCAACATTAATCTTCATCAAATGGATGTAAAAGCTGCATTTCTGAATGGCATATTAATTGAAGATGCATTTGTTGAACAACCTAAAGGTTTTGAAAACCCACAGTATCCTGATCATGTGTACAAACTAAAGAAAGCCTTGTATGGTCTTAAACAAGCTCCTAGAGCTTGGTATGGTAGACTTGCTGACTTTCTGTTGCAATTTGGTTTCATAAGAGGAGAGGCTGATAGAACCTTGTTCATTAAAAATTCTGGAGAAGACTTGTTAATAGCTCAAATATATGTTGATGACATTGTTTTTGGTTCAACTTGTAACATTATGTTAAACAAGTTTGTTGAAGCAATTACAGCAACATTTGAGATGAGCATGGTAGGTGGTTTGAATTACTTTCTAGGACTTCAAATCAAACAAACTGACAAAGGTATTTTCTTCTCTCAGAGTAAGTATGCAAAGAATTTAGTGAAAAGATTTGGTTTAGAAAGCTCAAAAGTCATGAAAACTCCTATGGGATCTACACAAAAGTTGTGTAAATCCATGATAGGTAGTCTTCTGTACTTAACTTCAAGCAGGCCTGATATTATGTATAGTGTTTGTGTTTGTGCTAGGTACCAAGCTTGTCCCAAAGAATCTCATTTGAATGCAGTCAAAAGAATCATAAGATATGTGGCTGGTACAACTGATCTTGGTATATGGTATACCAAAGACACAAGCAGTGCACTTGTTGGATATAGTGATACTGATTGGGCTGGAGATATTGATGATAGGAAAAGCACGAGTGGTGGCTGCTTTTACATGGGTAATAATTTGATTTCATGGCATAGTAGAAAACAGAATTGTGTATCACAATCTACTGCAGAGTCTGAGTACATTGCAGCAGGTAGTTGATGTACACAACTTCTTTGTTGAGTAAAATGTTTAGTGATTATGGTTTAAAGAGTGACACTTTAACTGTATTTTGTGATAACACTAGTACTATCAACATTTCAAAAAATCCAGTTCAACACTTACTTACTAAACACATAAGTATTAGACATCATTTCATAAGGGATCTTGTAGAGAAGAATATTGTGAAGTTAGAATACATACCCACTGAAAATCAATTTGCTGATGTGTTTACTAAAGCATTAGACCATGAGAGATTCTCATTCTTGAGGAAATATCTTGGTATGTGCACAATCTGAGTAACTGAGAAGCGGATGTTGTTATGTTTGTTAAAACATCTATAACAACATTAGGGTATTTGCATGTTCTAATTAAAGCCTGTTCTTGTATTTTGATTCTTAATTCCTTTGTAAAATAAATCTGGACTAAGTATGTTTGTTGTGTAAAAATAAAGAGGAATCACTCTTCTCAAATGCATAATAAGTTTTTGAAAAAAAAAAAGCACATCAAGATGTAACTAATTCACTGAGTAACTATGGAGCACGGAGTTCGCTACTACGATGTCTTCTTTTCAAAAGGTGATTAGCAAAACATCAAAATGTCACAAATCCATTGAGTAATTATGGGGCACGGAGTTCGCTGCTACGATGCACTCTCTTGAAAAGATGGATCAATGTGAATAAAAAGTGCTAAAAAGTGTTTGATAAAAAGTGCGACATTGGATATTAAAACCGATGTTGAAGTGTGTGTTCCAATTTTGAATACAACATCATATGCAGTTCGTGTTTATTTTTCTAAGTTAAATTTTGAACCGATTTTTCAGGAATTTGTTTTTAATTTCCACATGCATAAACCCACGTTTTTCAATTTATTCAAGTAGTGCATAATTTAGTGTGTTTAATTAATTAAATTTCAGATTTTTTAATCATAAAATAACCCACGATCTCTTATGGGGGAGTGGGTAGTTTCAACTTCTTAAAAATTCCAGAATATTCATTTTCATGGGTAATTAAAATAACTTCCGTACTTTCTTCTATATATATTTCCTTCATGTCTTATGTTTAATTCTCAGTGTTCAGCATATGAGTGAAATTCAGTTTTTTTCGAATAAGTGTTGAAAGTTGTGTGTTCACATCTTAGGGTTTTAGTGTTATTTCTTTTAAATTTTATTTTTTGCTTAATTTTACTATCTACTTAATGGCTGGAAATCAAAAGAAGACCTCTCACAGTTCAAAATCTCGCGCAAACCCTTCAACTCCTCCACATTCAAATCTGAACCTTCTTGCAGAAATGGCCTCAAGCCAAAACCCGAATGCTGCATCTGTTGCTCCATCATCGAGCACAACACCTCCTACTACTCTAACACCTGTTCAAGCCTTTCCTGTAAACATCTACATCCCAAATGAGGCCACTGTCGATCAGCTTGAGACGATCGCACGCGGCATTGCACAAAGCCTTCAAGGAAGCCATGTGGTTCCCAAACTAACCATTGGCTCTATTGAAGTAGATGTTGCATCCTACTTGAACCAACCTCAAAACCCTTCTCATACTGTTCATGTCGAAGGCCCTTCTTCGACTGTACAATCAGAAAATCCTAAATCCTCTAGCCAAGCCAAAAGCCCTACTACTAATGTTTCAAAGAGTGTTGAAACAGGTGATCAGGCTACGAAGGAGACCCCCATTGTCAAGGAAACTGTTGCTGAAGAAACTAGGGAGAAAAGCCCTAATGCTGAGGTCCCTAATGTTGAAATGTCAGAGGAGGACAAAGAAGAATCACCCAAAACTGATTCTTCAATGTCTGAGGATTCTGAGCCTGCTCCAATAGCCAAAGCTGTGAAGAAAAAGGGTGGCAAGAGGAAAAGGAGCCTTGTTCAATCAAGGAGGAGATCGGGTAGAGCAAAGAAAAGGGTGAACTACTCTGAAACCGCAAGGAAGAAGAAGGATGATGAAGGAGATGTTGCTACTCGACCTATTCGAGTATTTTCAGAATCTGAAAAGGAGTCAAGCTCCAAAGACTCATCTGAGAAAAAGACTGATCAATCTGAAAGCCAGGAGAAAGAAGAAACTGATGAGAGTGATGTACCTATTTTTGAACTGAGGAGGAGAGCAAGAGTTGAGATGAGGACTAAGAGAAAGTTTGAGTATGCTACTGGTGGTGCTGGAACAAGTGCAGCATCACCAGAACCTAAAGCTGATGACAGCAGTTCTGAAAGTAGCTCAGATAGAACCAAAACTGATTCTGATCAAGGTAATGCATCTGAACATCCTGTTGAGCATGTTAGTTCTGATAACGATGATGATGAATCTTTAGACCAAAAGTTGGAAAGGTTGAGGAAAAGAAATCTGTTAATTGAAAGAAAAATTAACATTGATGAGTTTGAATCCAAGGGTCTAGTTAGATTTTTAGAAGAAAGAAGTTTGATGCATGCTGTTACTTTTGCTGATGCATTTGTTACTGATTGGGTGTATGATTTTTATGCTTGTCTGAGAAAGAACCAGGCTAGAAGGAATTCTAGGTGGTATGGTGCTGTAAGATTTAGAGATAGGAGTGTTCCTTTTACTCCTAAGTTGATTAATCAGTTTCTGCATGTTGAGGATGTTGAGAAAGAAGATGTTCCTCATATGGATGATATCATAACTGTAATACCCAGAAAATTATTTAGTATTTGTTAAGCATGTGGAAGTATTACTTGGGTTATAGTTCAGTATTTGTTTATTTGGGTGATTTTATTGTCGGATTTAAGTTAACTGTTATTTCTTAAGTTTTAAAGGTAGGATGTTATATTATTTTTGGGTTATGGGGTAATGGTCGAATTTTTGAGTATGTGTAGAGGAGTTTTATTTTATTTTAAGACGATATAATTGTGATGACGGTTTCGGACCATTAATTATTTGATTTAAAGGATAAATGTAACAAGAATTGAAGAGGGGTTTTTTTTTTCTCTCTTCCTCATTTTCCCTACATTGTCGTGAGTTATGCTAGTAGGAGGGAGGCTACATGTATTTTGAATTAAGGACTTAATTAGGATGAAAGTGGAAGAAAAGGAAGGAGTTACAAATTAAAGTTAAATTAAGGACTCATATGTTACTTTTTGTGAATGACCGTTTTGTGGGCTTCTTTGTAGGAAATTGTTAAGGTTAATAGCTATTATTTTGGATGACTTTTAACTATAGAGTAAATGCTGGCCGGTTTTGTGTAAAAAAAAAGGGTATTACGCTTGAATTTTGGAGCGTTTTGGAGGTTACAAAGGGGGGAATTGATGGCTGAAGTTATTGGGTAGTAAAAGGGAGTTAAGCTAGTCAAAATTTCCATGTTGGCCGTCTAAATTTTCTGCAAAAGTAGAGAGAGGCCGTGAGCAAAAGAAGAAAGAAAAGAGAGTGGGAAAAATTCATTAAAAACAAGAGAGAAAGTGTGCTTGTGTTCAAAATTTTCAAAGTGGCCGTGAGTGTATGAGTTTTGGCCGTGAGTTGAAGAGAAAGGGGTGTGCTTTTGCTTGGTGTTTCGTCCTACGTTCGTAATGAATTCATAGTCTTGAGCGAATCGAAGGTTGGTAAAATTTTAGGTTTGATAATCATCTTTTATTAGAATGATGTTCTAAGTGATGTGATATTTTTTTCATGAAAGGTGAGACTTGTACATACCTTCGTGGTGATGAGGACGTGTTGAGGATAAATGAAAGTGGAGGTTTAGTGCGAGTGTGCGTATCATATCCGTTCGTATTCGAACAACAAGTTTGTAAGATTTAAAAGTGGGGGATTATGTTTATTCTTTAGACATGCATGTATACTGTGTGCATGTATCGTATGAATGTGAACTCCGAGCCCTGAAGTTGGTTCGTGAGAGATGTGATTATATTGATAGCTCTTGTGGCTATAGTAAGTTGATTGAAAGATACCCGGTTACGTGACGTTGTTTGAAGTTTAAATGAATTCCCCACTGTGTATGAAATTATTTCGTACTCACCCTTTTTCACTTTACAATTTTTCAGGTTGAAGAATGAAGGAGGAGGCCTAGGGGATAAGTGGTGTGGTCTTGAACGAGATAAAGAAAGATTGAAGTTATTTTCGAAATAAAAGTGGTATTTTAATTTAAAGGATGATTTTCGAAATTATTTCCAACATGTATTGTTTTGGATTTGAATACGTGTTAAACATTGAAAGGACTTTTGAACTTGGTTTTGGAATATTTCATATTTTTGGACGGTTTGAAATGTTTTATTTCTTCAATAGTATTACATGAGTATTGTAATAGTATGATGAAGTTGGTATGTTTATGAATAATTTGTTAATGGGATTAGTTGTTCGGTCAAGTATGTTTATTTGATTAAAATAGGGGCCTTTTTGCTTAAAAAGTCATCTTTAGTATTTTTTAGCATAGGGAAAAATATTAGTTGGCGTTTAATAGACATATGTGTATTTGGATTTGTTTGGAAAATCTTGTATATGTATTATATCTTGTATTTTTATTCTTTGGGACTAAATTAGTATTTCTGAAATACAATTCAATAATGTTTTTTTTTTGCTTCTTATGAAAATAAAAAGATATGTATGGTTTTCTATGAGAATTGCTACTTGTGGGTAAAAGCATTATTTGTAGACTTATAGAGTATTTTGTTGTCAATATGTTTATTCTCACAAAAATATATAATATCGGTCTATGTATTGTTTGTTTCACTTGAAAATATTATTTGGTATTATAAAGTGTTATTTCTATTTTTTTGGTTAAAAGTGTGTTTGTGAATGAGAAAAGTTGAGTTCTTGAAAATATTCATGTTAAGTTACTAATAAAATTCTTTTATAAAATCGTCTTGCAAAGTAATAGTTTATTTAGGATTTTGTATTAAATGTTAAAAATATCTTTCGGTAGGTGTATTACCAATTGGGTTGTGTGCAAGTGTATTATTGTGTTTGCCAAGTTATTTTGGTTTTTAGGTTAAAGTGACATTTTGGTAAAAATGATGTTTTCTGATTCAAGGACAATATATTTTATTTCTTTTTTTGTGTAAAATAAGGTTTTAAGAGTGAATGTAATTTTTCCTAGGTGTTATTTCAAGCTAAAGATGATAACGTTTCCGCTCAGAAGTTTAAAGAAGTTTAAATAAAAAAACAAAAATTCACGCCCAAAGAAGTATTTACAAATTATGGTACTTTATATTGTACTTTGAAAACTAGGGTGTGACAATAACTGTTCTTACTGGGGGAAGAGTTAACAAATGGAAGAAGAATATGTTAGCTGCATCATTGACCTCTCTGTATTCAGTGTTACACAAACTGGTGGTGTATAACTGGATACCCTCCACAAAGGTGACCAGGGATCAAGCTGTACTGATGTACAGAATTGGTGTGATGAAAAATTTTAACCTGGGATTGGTTATTTTTCATCACATGATGAAGTTTGCTGGGAAGATCTCTGAGAAAGGCAACCTGCCTTACCCTGTGCTGATTTATGGATATTTGAGAAGTCACAACTTTGTTCACAAAAGGAATGAGTTGTTGAGGGGGAGAGTTCATCTGATGGGTATATCTCATTATTTACTGTCTGGAAATAGAGTGTTAGACTTACCTTTGCAGGATAATGCTGAAGAAGAAGATGCAGAACAACACCAACCTGTTCCTGACCCTGCTCCTGCACAAGATGCTGCACAGAATGCTGGGAACATACCTAGCAACATTCCAGCTCCCACAACCTATTCTCTGAATATCTCACCTGAGTTTATTCAAACTCAACTAAAGCACTTACAGGACTCAATTGATGAACTTCAATTCCTGAAGAACTACTGCGAAAACCTACTTTCTGCCACAACAGGGGGAGTACCAGTTGCTGCTGCTGCCAGGGGAGTTGAAATTCATGAAGTGAATGCTGATGAGCCTGTTGCTGTTGAGGTTGCTGAGGAAGGTGGTGCAACTGGACCTGATGAGACTGGAGGAGGTGCAGATGCTGCTGCAGATGTTGTTGCAAACTTTGCAACATTTGATATCCAGGAGGAAGATGAACTATATGGTGATCTGCCTGACATCTCAGCCAAAGTTTGAAGATATCTTAGAGACTGGAGGAAGCACAATTTATGGGGGAGCTTAGTGCAAGATGCTTGAAGCTGCAGCTGTATATTTTATACAGTGATATCAAGTTTCTCTTTTGTGATTGCCTCTAAGTACTCTTGGTTGTTTTATGTTTTTAATTATTGTTGCTCTGATAGGATGTTTTTAATTTCTAAAAAGACAATATTATATTAGTTGTTAGGTTATTATATTAGAATTGTTAGGATTTATTTCAGTTAATTATATTTTTGAAGTTGTAATTTGAATGGGTAAACATTATGTTACTCATTCTGTTGATTTTGATGAGCATATATGATGATCTTCATTCTGTTTTGGTGAAATTAACTTAGTGTTATTTCATCTTGTTTTTGGTGGTTCAACTTACAGTTGATCATCTTGTTTTTTGGCTGTTTTGCTACACAAGGGTGAAAAGATAAGTGTATAATACGATGTTGATCTCTATTATACATACATCACTGACTTATATATTGAACAAATATATATATCAGGTGTGTTGTAGCAGAAAGCTCAAATTGGGGGGGGGGGGGGGATTGTTGATGTTGTTGGTAGTGAAGTATTCACTATTTACTTTGAAACAACATGAATTTGCCCTTTCTTCTCATTAACCAACACTTTATGATCAAATGTTGTCTTAGATGTTTTAACATGTAGGATGAAGATCTAGAAGGATCTACAAGGTTCTGGAATTATCAATCTTGCAGTGAATGTTGCATAACATTGGTAGCAACATGAGCAGTTACGGGTTCCAGAAGGATCTACAAGGATCTACAAGGGCCTACACGTTCCAGACTTATCCAGGACGTTTTAGAACTATCTAGATCAGGCGGTTGCATCAAGAAATATCAGGAATAAAGATAAGAAACGTGGGACAACATGAAGATCATGGAAGCGGTTACATAGAGAAGTTATTTTTTGATTGAAGACTTCTGCCTATAAATAGAGGCCGAATCATTCAGTACCAAGTGTGGAGTAAACAAGTACACCTACTCTAGTGTTGATCCTGAGTTTAAAGGTGATAGGGCAGTTATTCCAACATTTATGTTATGCCTTGAAATAGAGTTTTTCACGCATAGCTTGTGATCGAACTTGTATCCATAGATAGTGAGATCATCGATATAAAGTGAGATCACTTTTGACGGTGTATTATGTTATACACTTAGCCAATTTAGATTTGATAGGTGATATCAAGTCTTGTTTTCGTTGTGAACGATCATACTCTTCACACAACTTTTGTATCACTAATATTTTATAGTGAACCTTTCGCCATAAGGCTAGCACAAGCTATTTATGATAGTTTGTGTTAAAAAGTATTCCCTTTCGCAATTGTGTGTTTAAGTCTTCCGCTGTACACGTTTTATATTCTGATTTTCCAGATTGTTGTAATATTTTCTTTAACATTTGTTACAACATCTGCACTTTATAACACACGCACACTTTCAATTAAGACCTTTTATTATTGTGGATCCTATTTTTGGATACATTATTTTACCTTTGGTATGACAATTGTGGTTTAACTTTGATGTGTTTACTTTATATATGTTATCCGTTATATTTGTGGATATTGTTATTCTGATACATGGCTCGTAAACATATCAGCTATTTGGTTTGGGGTATTTTCCTCTGGCATGATGGATGCAAATTGTGATTTATGTCTGGTAGATAGTGCCACCACACACACAATCTTAAGAGATATGAAGTATTTTCATAATTTGATAGAAAGAAAATAGAGTGTAACTACGATAGCCAATGACAATATTATGATAGTGGGCTCCGGAAGAGCCTCTGTCATCCTCCCTATGGGTACTGAACTCATAATTGACAATGTTTTGCTGTTCTCACAATCAAAGCGTACCCTTCTCAGTTTTAAAGACATAAGAACTAATGACTATCACATTGAAACTGAAACCGAGAATAATAACGAATACATGATGACTGTCTCTCGAGGTAGCCATAAACAAGTTATTGAAAAACTTCCCTCCTTCTCTTCCGTATTGTACTATACTTACATCCAGCCATCTAACCTCCATATAGCCATGAGTGTGAAATTTCATGACCCAAACTCATTTAAATTATGGCATCAACGGTTAGGTCATCCAGGACAAACAATGATACGTAGGATTCTATCTAATTTCACTGGTCATAATATATCAAATAATAGAATCCCTCATGTTGATGAATTTATCTGTGATGCATGTTCAAAGGGTAAGTTAATAGTGCGGTCTTCGCGCACTAAGGTGGGACTTGAATCTCCAGTTTTCCTTTAACGGATTCATGGAGATATTTGTGGATTGATTCACCTAGCATCAAGACCATTTCGGTATTTCATGGTCTTAATGGATGTCTCCACTTGGTGGACTTATGCATGTTTGATGTACACCCGCAATCAAGCCTTTGCCAAGCTAATTGCAAAAACTATTGAGCTTCGAGTTCAGTTCCCAGATTATCCATTAAAATCAATTCGTATGGATAATGCTACTGAGTTTACCTCAAAAGCCTTTACTGATTACTGTATGGCGCTGGGAATTAAAGTGGAGCATTCGGTTCCTTACGTCCACACCCAAAATGGTCTAGTTGAGGCGTTAATAAAATGTATCAAATTAATCGCTAGACCATTACCGATGAACTCAAACTTACCCACCTCATGATGGGGGCTTGCAGTCCTACATGCATCACATCTGATACAAATCTGTTCAACTGCATATAATGATCATTCTCCCTACAGCTAGTACGTGGGAAAGAACCTAACATTTCCCATCTGCGTATATTTGGATGTGCAGTGTATGTTCCAATAACATTACCGAAGCGTACCTCTATGGGCCCACAAAGAAAACTAGGTATATACGTTGGATTTGACTCTCCATCCATCTTGAGATACCTAGAACCTTTGTCCGGGGATCAATTAATGGCCCGGTTCGCTGACTGCACATTTGATGAGGATCACTTTCCGGCATTAGGGGGAGATCTGAATTCAAAATTAAATGAATGTCTGGAACTTACGTGCCCAAAATATTCAACGCACTAGGACTGCGGAACGACCAGACCTAGATACACTGGGAAATGAAGAAGGACTGGTTGATATAAACGTTGAAGTCTCCATGAATTTCATAGATATAGGAGAAACTTATAATAGAAATATTGTTGTCGTCGACGACACATTTGCAGCGATAATTGTTCTTTCCGTTACAAAAAATGATATGGATCCAGAACCCAAATCAATAGCTGAGTGCCGGAAGCGCTCAGATTGGGTGAAATGGAAAGAGGCAATTGAAGCAGAGCTCGCCTCGCTAAATAAAAGAAAAGTACTTGGATCGTTCGTACACCCGCACGCGCTATCCTTGTAGGATATAAATGGGTTTTTGTATGAAAACAAAATGAGAACAAAACTGTGGAGAGATACAAAGTGAGGCTAGTAGCTTAAGGGTTTTCACAGAGACCCGGTATTGATTTCGATCAAACCTATTCTCTTGTGATGGACGGAATAACATTCCGCTACTTGATATCTTTGGCAGTTAAATTAAATTTTCAGATGAGATTGATGGACGTTGTAACCACATATTTATACGGATCACTAGATGCCGAAATCTATATGAAAATCCCTAATGGATTTAAGATTCCTCAGATGAGGAATGATGAAAATCGCAGTATGTATAGAATAAAACTATAGAAGTCGTTGTACGGTCTAAAACAATCAGGTCTAATATGGTACAACCTACTTAGTGAATTCCTCCAGAAGAAGGGATACACAAACAATATAGCTTTCCCCTGTGTATTTATAAAGAAATTGCAAAGTGATTTTTGCATCATATCTGTATATGTTGACGAGCTAAACATAATCGGAACATACAAAGAGATTGAAGAAGTCAGTTCAATCTTGAAAGCTGAATTCGAAATGAAAATCTTGGGCAAAACCAAGTATTGCCTCGGCTTGCAGACCGAGCATCTCCCTGAAGAAACCCTTATACACCAGTCAACCTACGTGAAAAAGGTATTGGAGAGATTTTACATGGATAAATCTCATCCACTAAGCACACCTATAGTTGTTCGATCCCTCGAAGTGGATAAGAGCCCATTCAGACCAAGAGAAGATACAGAAGAAATTTTGGGACCATAAGTTCCTTATCTTAACATTGTTGGTGCATTACTCTATCTCGCAAACTGCACTAGATCGGATATTGCATTTGTAGTTAATTTGCTTGCGACATATATCGCTTCTCCTACAAGGAGACATTGGAATGGTGTTAAGCACATTCTACAGTATCTCCAAGTGTCTCAAGATCTTGGAATGTTTTACCCTAAAAACCAAGATAGAACCTTGGTAGGTTATGGGGATGCTGGATATTTGTCTGATCACCACAATGCCATATCTCAGACTGGTTACATTTTTCTTTGTGGTGGTACTGCAATCTCATGGAGATCGGTTAAACAAACTATGGTTACCACATTTTCAAACCACTCAGAGATAATAAATTTTTTTGAAGCCTCACGAGAATGTGTTTGGTTGAGATCATTGGTAAAACACATTGGTGACTCGTGTAGTATTGCTAAAAACGATATATTCCCTACTGTTATATTTGAAGACAACGCAGCCTGCATCGCACAAATGAGTAATGGATACGTTAGGGGAAACTTGACGAAACATATTTCACCAAAAAATTTCTACCTATATGAACTCTGATTAGGCGTGAAATTGTTATGTTTTGGTGCCCGATTTGCCTATATTTTGAGTGTTTTTTATGAGTGTTTGGAGTCAATTGAGTATCATTTCTATAAACTGATGAATTTGTCTTAGTTTTTATAGATGGATAGAGGGTGAAAAGAGGAGTTCGTAGGACTTTGAATCGGCCAAAACGGACTCTCGGTTGAGGAGATATGAAGATTTTACGAACATGTGTACAGCTGCCGAAAAGTACTCGAGTAGAGTCACTCGAGTAGTCATTACTCGAGCACTCGAGTAGTGCACTCGAGCTGCAACAGGTCGAGTAGTCACTACTCGACCTATACTCGAGCAAATGCGTATTTTGGCCCAAAAATGCCCAAATTCGATCACAAGTCTATTTATACCTTTTTCCAAGCATATCAACACATACAAACACATATTTTTACATATTTTGAGCGAGGAGAAAGCTTGGGAGAGAGATTGGAAGAGTTTTATACGTTGTAATCGAGGTTTTAATTTACGAATTCTTAGCTTTAGTATTTCTTTTGAACGTATTAGATTAATTCTTTCTTTCTTTACTCTTTGAGACGATAAACCCTGGTTTTTCAGATTTATATAGATTTCTTTAGAGACTTTAATTTGTTCTTTCGTTTATGTTCTTGATTTCTTTCGTTAATTTAATTATGCATATGATTATTGTTCTTGTTATTGCTTTTATTATTCAAACCACCATGTTAGGTTAAAACCCTTGTATGCTTGGGGTAGGATGAACTCGTAGAAGTAGGTTGTGGGTACGTAATTAGGGTAATCCGTGATGTTAGGTTTTAATTCTCTTAATTAATGAATTCTTAAAATCAATCTTAAATTTACCTTTGAATTTTGTACGAAAATGTTAGGGAGAGGACAACCGTATCACTCTTTAACAACTAGTAGTCTTAACGAGAAGGTTTAGAAGAGGTTAATTAATCTACCGGTTTAGCTATGGAGGACGGCCGCATCACCATTAGTTAAATTAGGGTCTCTTTAATTAAGCACAATCTATTAACTTGTTAGTGGATTAGTGAAGTCGATTGATAGGATAAAGTATTAGGGTTTAAATCTTGAGCTTTCATCTTACGATCTTTTACTTAGGTTATTTCTTGCACGTCACGGTTATCTTGAGTATGTACCTGCTCCGTTAGTATACGTAGGAATTCCTATCTTAAGCATCACCATCACATACTTGCATACAAACCTTAGATACTTAGTTTAATTTTCCTTTTGCATTCGTAGAGTAATTTAGTTTAGATTATTTTCTCTTTTCAAAAACCAAAAACATTTCAATCATATTAACTACGACGCGTAGATCTTAAGGGATCTATTCGCATACACACTTTCCCTTGGGTTCGATAATACTTGGTCATTATACTTACTTATACTACAGTGAACCCGTACGCTTGTGGGGAATCGACTAGTAAAAGTTGGTATATTCTCTTCAAGTCAATGGCGCCGTTGCCGGGGATGGCGTTGTATGTCTTTTGAATAGGACTTGTCGATAGCTTAGTAGTTAGTAGTGAGTGATTTACTTTTCTATTTTATTTCGTACGTATTCGGCAGTTGCATTTTTATTCTTTTGTTAGTGTTTCAGGTTTATGAAAATACGCTCGCAAGGCACTACGAGCGAAGAGAGATTACTGTTGGATCCTGAGACAATAGCAAGAAGAAACTGAGCCTTCTTAAGAAGGATGAACGCTGCCGGAGGAGGGAAAGAACCAATGGACATTACTAATGAGTTGGACGATGTCGAGAATGAGTTTAATCAGACATTGAACCGGGCTGACGACACTAAAGGCAATTCCAGTTAAACCAAGACCCGTCAGGGGACAGTCAGAGCCAGAACCCGGGTACACAACACGTAAATAATCCAACTCATAATCTTGTCCAACATCCTCAGAACAACCCTGCTTACCCACATCCTAACTTATTACAAAACAACTTGCCTTATCCCTACCCATACCCACCTTATCCATATCCACCATACCCATATCCTTCACCTCCTGTTTACAAGCAACAACCACTACCCCAACAAGTACCCGTACCACCTGCAAATCCTCAGCACGTTCCTCAGAACGCAGATCAGAACATGGCTATTAGAGGAAGGTTCGCGGCACAACCGCAGAGGTACTATGATGGAGTGGCATTGCCCCCTGTAGAGGCAAATAACTTCTCAATTTCCCCAGGAATTCTTAAACTGCTTACCGAGAATCAATTCAAGGGGGAGGTTGGGAAGGAGAATCCTCATACTCATCTGAGGAGTTTTCTGATGATCGCGTCCACATTCAATTATAACGGCATGTCTGAAGATGCCAAGAGGCTAAGGCTTTTCCCATTCTCTTTGATGGGAATAGCCAAGGAGTGGTACGATAACACGCTCCCACGGGGAGGTGTAACCACATGGGCCGAGCTCGAGCGTCTGTTCCTCGAGCGATTCTACCCTCCATCGAGAACGATTAAAGCAAGGATAGCAATTTCTTCCTTCCGGCAGAAGCCAGGAGAGGATTTACGTTAGGCGTGGGAGAGATACTCGAACATGTTGATTGAGTGCCCGCAGCACGGGTATAATAAGGGAGATATCATGTCATTCTTCTACAGCGGAGCCAGCAAGGCTGGTCAAGCCCATCTAGATGCATGTTGACTTGAAGCGAACTACACTAGCTTCTACTAGTAGCTTCCCCGCAAGAGTACGTGTTGGTCCCGGTACAAGACTGAGGAATACGTGTATGGGGGGGGGAATACACGTATACCGATTTTTTATACTTAAACTGACTGAGTCCCCTTCACTCAGAGTGGTAAAGAACTAGGAGCTGATAATACACCCACTGACTACACTTGGTGCGGGTCAGTTGGCTAACTATCAGTTCAAGTTCAGTGCGGAAATGTTTGAGCCCTGATAGTTTAAAGTCCTGTTTAGTTTGCTTTCTGAAAAAACTTGTTTTACTCAAAACTTAGAAGTGTTTAGCAAGGCAGTGTACTTTAGAAGATCAGGTTGATTGATTCAGACCTGATAAGCTTGAATGCAATGAATGAATAAGTAATATGGCAGGTATGCACAATATCAAAGCAGTAAGAACACAAG
The DNA here is from genome assembly GCA_947034835.1 of Ballota nigra. NCBI lineage: Eukaryota > Viridiplantae > Streptophyta > Magnoliopsida > Lamiales > Lamiaceae > Ballota > Ballota nigra. The sequence goes on from OX344730.1 coordinate 19,784,895, forward strand.
GAGTTTAACGTGGTTCAGAGTCTCAAGCTCCTACGTCCACGGCCTGACTTAACAGGAAATCCACTCAAGGGATTCTTGTTTTTAACGTGCCAAGGTGCACCAAGACCAGTTACCTCACTGATCTATACAAACTCCTCTTACTATCACACTAACCGACTTACTCCCAACAAGCCTAACTTAGGGTTTTGGTTTCAGTTTGGATTCCAACTAAGTTGAGATTATCCTTACAAGGCAAAGCTGTGCTAAGGATTGGATAATCTCTCTAAGCTTCAGATAATTCTAATTAGCTCTTGGAATACAGAATAGCTCTCAGTTGCTAAGAAACACTTGGGAAATTTAGAAGGTTTCGAGTGTTTCTCTTAAAGGCTGAATGCTTTGATTGCTTGAGAGTTTTGAGTAATTTCTGGCTTGGAAATTTCCCGTAACCTTGAATGGGTTCAAGGCCTTCTGTATTTATAGGTGGTTTTGAAAAACTATCCGTTGGAGAGATAGCCTTCTAGCCATCTATGTAGAGTGGCTTCAAACGGACATATCTCTATGCAGCAGCCGCCTTTGCATGGATTTGGTATTTGCATTTAATGCACATTAAATGCTTGCCCGTTGAATATGCAGTCTGAATTCAGTCTCTGTGTCAGGTTCCGTACGTGCGTGTCCTCCTCGGATTGGTCCACGTCATCAGGTTGGTGAGAATGTCAGAACTTATTCCAGAGCTTCAGGCTTGTCTTATTAAGTTCATTTTGTCTTGAGCTCACCGGTCTTGTCCTGACGCTGAAATTCCTTTTGCATTGCTTGGCTCTACTCCAAGTCTTCCCATTTACTCAGTGACAACCTGTACCCTTCAGGACTGAGTTAGTAATGACCTCAGGGTCATACTCTTCATCACTGACACTTACTCAGCCAGCTTAGACGACTGCCATAAGTTCAGGATGGTGCTCTTCGTCTTCAGGCTCTGAGTCTTGATTGTCTCCAGTGAGTTCTCCTCTTACTGAGTACCTGTGAAGTGTAAAATGACTAAGTACTAATCCTAACCAAGACTAGCCTGACAAAGACAGATTAAGGCAATCATCTTTTCAGGGGCTTTTGGGATCTAAATCAAAACTGACAATGTCCCAACAATTTCCCCCTTTTTGATGATGCCAAAACACTGAAAAGATCCTCAAAACACTTAGAGGAAATAGGACACTCCTATCTATAAGATAAGACAGTGTTAGAGCAATTCTTGATAAAGTACAGAATTTAAACAAGCCAAAAAGACAATGAGTTTTTGTCTGTGGGCAAAAGTGATAGATTTCATTGATAGATGTGGAAATGATTACAATGAATCTAATCTATTACAAAGAAGCCTGTGAACACCTAGACTAATCTCATCTCAGGCTTGAGTCCATATCCAGCATAAACTCTTGCCTTCAGCTCGTCAAGTCTTCCAGGTTGGTTCACATATCCTTCAGTTCTAGCTATCTTCAAGACTTCCATCATTATGGCCTTAGTGTCATGCTTTAGAGTTCCAGGAATTAAGGGAGGAGCTCGAATGATGAACTCAGGAGCCTTCACTTGGACTTTAGCTGCCTCAGCCTCCTCCAAGATCTTCTGAAATAGCTCAGGATGATTGTCCATCATATAGTCAGTGAAGTGGGCATCAATATCGTCAGTGTCGCCCCATTTCTTCACAACGAACCATAGCCTGACAAATTCATCCCTTGCATCAGTCCAAAACTCCTTTAAAGTCTCTGAGACGAACTCATCAACAAAAGCTTCCCTTGCTCCTGATTCTGGCCTACTGACTTGAAGAATTGTTGCCTTCCTAACTGTTGGCTTCTTTCTGTACTTCCTTGGCTCAGGCTTCGCCTTCTTCCTCCTTAGCAAGCTGATCACTGCATCATCTAGTTCACGTTGTTGAAGCTCAGTGATATCCGTCAGCTTTTCAACCTTCTTCTCCAAAATGCGCATCTTCTCCTTCTGAGCAATTTCAGCTCTGCGCATAGCCTCAGTCTTTTCAGGTTGATCTCCCCATGCTTCAGCACATAGCTCCGCAACTAACTCACCTGAGTAAGTGATGGGATTCTTCCTTGAGCTCATGGGTGATGATCTTTGGACTGGCTCAGGTTGTTGCTTTGAAGGTTCATTATCCTTTGCCTTTGTTGCCTCCTCCCTCAGCTTGGCAACTAATTGTTCTCCTTCCTTCTCCACTGCCGCTAACCTAGCTGACTTCCTTACCCTTAGAATATTTCCATCAGGATTGGCTTCAGGATCAGCTAGGACGATTTCTCCTTGACTAACTGCCTCAGATGCCTCAGGGCGGGATCTTTTCTTCTTCTTTTCCCCCTTTTTGGCATCATCATTGGCCTCAGATGGGAATGCGTCAGATCCGCTGTTGATTACGAAGGAAGCTAGGGAATGGACATCATTGATTCCCTCCTTCAATAACTCAACTCCCATTGAAATCCCAGTCCCTGCAAAGGATACGGAACTGATGGCAGCATTGACTTTCTTCTCAAAGACCTCCATAGAGAGTTGGAGACTTTGTTCAGCCTTGGTGATCCTTTCTTCCACCTTCGAGGACTCACCGCTGACTCTGCTAACCTCAGTCAGTATCTTCACAGACTCCTCAGTGGCTTTAGCCAAAATGTCCGCCACTGATTGAGATGTGCGATCCAGCTTCCCTGACTCCAGCTCCAACTTGGACGCTGAGTCCTCCAAGGCCTGAGTGACAATAGCTCCAGTCTGAACTGCAAGCCTGTCCACTGCCTGATTCATCTTTTCGTCCCTGATCGCATCTCTCTCTTCAAGTTTCTTGAGAGTGTCCCTGAGCATCTTCTTTGTGCGCTTCCTCTCATTCTTCACTGACTTGGCCGTGTCAGTCATTGTGCGTTTTAACAAGATCAGCTCCCTGTTGGCAAGGGTGTTGTAAGCTGACTTTGTCCACCTGATGTGTTTCGCCAGGGCTTTGGAGTCTTCATCTTTTTCAGCACGTAGCCTCATTACCTCCTCCTGAAGTTCAGCTAGATTTTCCGAGGTTTTCTCCTGTTTGACCTCCACTATGCTTGTAAACTCAGCACGGCCGACCCCGGTTATGACCACATCTTCATCATCAGCGGCCTCCTCAGTGATTGGCTGCTTTCCCTTGTCAGCCCCTGCAGCATCAGTCCCTTCTTCTAGGTACACTGAAGGCAGTTGTGAAGTAGTCATAGCCGCCTCCTCAGGCTCAGCTAAGCTAACTTGAACCTTAGGAACTTGTCCTTCGGAACTGAGAGTCTCCTTGAATGCCTCAACATCTTCCTCTCGTGTCTCAGGGCAGGGAATCCCTTCATCGACAGATGTCTCATTGGCAGCTGAGATGTTCACAACATCCTCAGCCACTGGTCCATCCTTGGCACCAGTGTTCTTGTCACCTTCCCCCTGAGCCTGAGGCTCAGAGTCCATCTCATCTACTTCCCTTGCAGTCTCTTCCACTGCCTTTTCCACAGCTCCACCTTGAGCGTCATCATCGTCCTCATCATCCTCCTTCTCTTCAACGGAGAGAAGATCAGCCTTGCTTTTGGCCATCATTTCAGCCACAAGTTTCTTCAGGTTGTCGAAGTTCAAAAGTTGAAGCCAGCTTGTCAGGCCAAAGAATGAGCAGATCTTGGCCTCCTCCGTCTCCCAATGTTCCCAGCCGCGCGCGTCTACTAGCATATGTTGCTCCTGCATGTTTGATTGTTTAAAGTCCAACCAAACTTTGAGCTCCACCACATATGCCAGCAATTCAGTGTATTTGTACAGCCCAGGCCAGCACTTTCCTGCCCACTCCGTGGCATTCCCCCTGAGTGTATTCTCCAGTATACCTCCCGCCATATGCTCATCCAGCTCCTCCTCCTCTATTTCAAGGAACACATCCTCTTCTGTTGAAATAGATTTGGGACAGTCTTTGGGATTGGGGTATGAGGGAAAATCTGAAGGGTTGGGAAGGTTTGGCTCGGCTAACTGGTCAGGCTCAATTGTAGGTGAGGTTGATGGCACTGACTCAGTGGGGTAATTTGGCTCTGAAGGTTGGGGGAGTTGGGGAGTTTGAGGTGTGGGGTCAGGGATGAAAGGTGTTTGGGTTTCAGGGTGTGGGGGTGTTTGTGTGGATGCTGTCTCAGGCTGCAATGACTCAGCCGTCTCGACAGTCTTTCTCACCTCCTCTAAGTCAGAGGCTCCAGGAGAGCTTGACTTCTCCCTCTCACTCAATTCAGGGAGTTTCTTAGCAGGAGACTTCTTTACTCCCCTCCTAAGTCTCTTCAGGGGCCTCTTTCCCTGAGCGCCCTCTAAACTGACGTCATCATCAGTTCCCTCAGCCTCAGTCCCGGCCTTCTTGGGATCTGACTCAGTCCCTGTCTTCGTGCTCTTCCCTGACAGCACGATTTTCACCCTCCTCTCCTTCTTCTCAGCCGCGCCCACATCAGGTTGCTCCACCTCCTCAGCAACAGCCTTCTCAGCCTCCTTACTCCTCTCAAGGAGCTCATCCACCTTTTCAATGAGGCTGGTTGCCACTCTCTTGGCCGTCCCAGCTGGCTTTCTAGCCTGACCCTTTGCTTTCGCATTGGGATCAGTCAGCCCTAGCACTGAATAGGTGTCACTCAGTGATGAAAACATGACCTTCTTTGAGGAAAGGTTGTCCTCAAAGTCAAAAGTGTACCCATGGCACGCATGAGCAATTAGCATGGACAATCTTGTGCCAAAAGGCAAGATGGCACTGACAGATATGTGCTTTTTCTTCTCGTCACGCGTGATCTTGTCCAATCCCGCCTGATGGAGTTGATCGAGGAAGAACTGCTCCCAGTTCGCTTCCACTCCATCAGCGATTGCTCCCATGAGCCTCAACTTGGGCAGACTCAACTGCTCGTGAGAGCCAGTTGCTCCCATCACCATCTTGGACACCAAGTCCACCAGAGCCCTGTACTCCGGCTTCAGAGTGCTCTTGTTCTGACGGGCCCTGAATTCCGAAGACCCTGACTTGGTCCATTTCCCAAGGAATTCTCCCTCCGAGTTTTCCTTGTAAATCCTGGGGTTGATGCCAGAGGATGGCAGCTTGAAGACTTCCCTCACCGCCTGCCTGAGATCAATGGTGACCACCTCCGAGTCGTAGAGAGGCTCTCCGTCGCTATTCTTTTCCCCCGTCGGCTTTAGCGCAGTCACCTTGGTGCAGACTTCACCCTTCCGCAAGAACATGTTCAAATAAGCTTCCACCACGGTTCTTGGGAGCACAGAAGAGGGGCGGGTGGTGAAGTATGTTTCCAACCCGGCGTCGGAAATCCATTTAAAAACGGGTTTGATTTCCTTAACCGTTAGACAGATACCTTCCATGGAGATGACTTGCTCCATGTGTACCAGCCTCTTCTCAACAACATCGACGATCTTGTCGGTTGTCCAGTCGGAATCAAGGAATGCCATTGTGTTTTGAGAAAGAGGTTTTAGAAATTCTGTGTGTGAGCGAGAGAAGGCTCAGTGTGCAAATTGTGCGTTGTGTTTGCGTAAAGACCTCAAATGACACCCTTGATTGATAAGACTAAGTCAGTTACTCAAACGTGGGGTTGAGATTGATTCCTGAATTCGAAAGGTTTTGAAATGAGAGGCCAGGATTAATCTCAGTTTTAATTGAAACCCCAAGTCAGTCACATTCCGTATAAAACGGACACGTATATGAAAAAGTAACTTTGACATTAAATGCTCCGTGCGCGTGGGTTTAAATATAAAAAGGCGCGCTTTTAATGATAACGGAATGCATTTAATAAAGATTTTCAGGACGAATGACTCAGGGAGACGCTTGAGATTCACAAGAGTCAGGTTAGAGCCCATACCTGTCAGGGAGACATTGTAGCACCCTGATACCTCGCTGAGTCGAGTCTGGCCTGAGTTCCCTTAGAGCCCTACACTGACTGCTCTCCCGGATCTAAAAGCCCCAATTCCACTGATAGTTCCATAAACCTTGCTTCAGCCAAGGGCTTAGTCAAGATGTCAGCTCTTTGCCTATCAGTGTGAATCTTTTCCATCCTAATATCTTTCTTTTCCACATGATCTCGAATGAAGTGGTGTCTAATATCCACATGCTTGCACCTTGTGTGAAGCACTGGGTTCTGAGTGATTGCTATTGCACTATTGTTATCACAATAGATTGGAACCTGATTAGCAAATACTTGGTAGTCCCTCAACTGTTGCCTCAACCATAGGATCTGAGCACAACAACTCCCTGCAGCCATATACTCAGCCTCAGTTGTGGATGTTGCCACTGAATTCTGCTTCTTACTAAACCACGAGATCAACTTACTTCCCAAAAACTGACATGTCCCTGAGGTTGATTTCCTATCAATCCTACAACCTCCATAATCTGCATCTGAATACCCAGTCAGTTCAAGGTTGTCATCTGAAGGATACCATAGTCCCATATTAACTGTCCTTTTCAAATACTTAAGTATCCTCTTAGCAGCCTCCAAATGACTTCTCTTGGGATCAGACTGATACCTAGCACACACACCAACTGCAAACGTAATGTCAGGCCTACTTGCAGTCAGGTACAGTAAAGAACCTATCAGCCCACGATACTCAGTCTGATTCACTGAAGTCCCTTCAGTGTCAGGATCCATCTTCCAATTGGTGTTCATTGGGATCCTGGCTGGATTGCTGTTTTGAACACCAAACTTATGAATCAAGTCTCTTGTATACTTGGCCTGATTAATGAATATACCTTGATCAGTCTGCTTGACCTGCAATCCTAAGAAAAAGTTCATCTCTCCCATCATTGACATCTCAAATTTACCCGTCATCAGTTTAGAGAATTTCTCACATAACTGCTGATTTGGGGATCCAAATATTATGTCATCCACATAAATTTGGACCAGGAGAATGTCATCACCTTCAGTGATCCTGAACAAAGTCCTATCCACTGTTCCCTTCTTGAACCCATGATCAGTCAGGAATTGAGAGAGGGTATCATACCAAGCTCTTGGTGCTTGCTTAAGTCCATAGAGTGCTTTCTTCAAATGGTATACTCTATCTCCAACCTCAAACCCGGGAGGTTGTTCAACATATACCTCTTCATTGAGTACACCATTCAGGAATGCACTCTTGACATCCATTTGATACACCTTGAACTTCTTATATGTCGCATAGGCAAGGAACAACCTGATAGCTTCCAATCTAGCCACTGGAGCAAAAGTCTCATCATAGTCTATTCCTTCAGACTGACAATACCCTTTTGCAACCAGTCTAGCCTTGTTCCTTACCACAACACCATTCTCATCCTTCTTGTTCTTAAAGACCCACTTGGTACCAATCACACCTTGATGCCTAGGTCTATCTACCAGTTTCCAAACCTGATTCCTTGTGAACTGATTCAACTCCTCTTGCATGGCAATGATCCAGTTCGAGTCAGTGAGAGCTTCTTCAATGTTCTGAGGCTCTTGCTCAGAGAGAAAGCAACAGAACAATGCACTCTCACCATGAAACCGTCTGGTCCTGACTCCCTCAGTTGGATCACCAATAATTTGATCAATGGGATGATCTTCTAACCATGTTCTTTTGCCAGGAGTTGTTCCTGAAGTACCTGCAATGTTAGTGTCTACAGGCTCATAAAATTCAGGAAATTGAACAGAAGGGGATGATCCTGAGTCTATACCGAAGGGATTAACAAGTTCAATGTCAGGGACATTGATTCCCCCTTGATGAGGTGACTCAGGATCCGTCTCAGCTGCAACAGCATCTTCATAGACGGTACTTACCTCAGGTTGAGCCTGTTCCTCTGTCTGAGGCTCAACCATCCCTGATGTGCTGGGTTTAGGAGTGGCACTTGGTTCATCATCCTGATCGTCATCATCATCCCATCTGGGAATTGGCACAGTCTTGATCTTGAAATCAGGTTGACTCTTCAAGCTCAGCCTTGTCACACTCCTCGTGACCTCCTCAGTGTCAGGATTCAGCACCTTTGCCCTAGACTCATTAGCAGATTCATCAAAGACAACATGAGGTGATTCTTCCACAACAAGGGTCCTACAATTGTAAACCCTGAAGGCTTTGCTAATTTCAGAATATCCCAAGAATATTCCTTCATCAGATTTGCTATCAAAGGCTTTCAACTGGGTTTTCCCATTGTTGAGGATGAAGCACTTACAACCAAACACATGAAAGTAAGAAATACGAGGTTTTCTTTTGTTCCATGTCTCATATGGGGTCTGAGCATGTTGCTTGTTCAGCATGGATCTGTTCTGAGTGTAGCATGCAGTGTTGATTGCCTCAGCCCAAAACTTCTTGGGCAATCCTGACTCAGCCAGCATGGTCCTTGCAGCTTCCTTCAGTGTCCGATTCCTCCTTTCAGCGACACCATTCTGTTGTGGGGTTCTAGCTGCAGAAGTCTCATGAGCTATACCAAGTTCATTACAAAAGTCAGAAATATATGAATTTATAAACTCAGTGCCCTTGTCAGATCTGATCTTGGTAATGGACTGATTTTTCTCATTGCTGAGTCTTCTGAGCAACTCTGGAAGCTTCACCTGTGTTTCCTTCTTATTTAACAGGAAAATAACCCAAGTATATCTAGAATAATCATCAATAACCACAAGGGTATATTTTCTACCATTCATACTCACAGGTGTTATGGGACCAAATAGATCTATGTGCAGAAGCTGAAGTATCCTGTCAGTGGAGTAAGAAGCCTTTTCTTTGAATGACGCTCTGACTTGCTTCCCTTCCTGACAAGCTTTGCACACGTGATCTTTGCTAAAAACTTCATTAGGGAGACCATCAACAAGTGACTGTCTAGAAATTTTGTTAAGAATCTTGAAGTTCAGGTGGCTTAATCTTTTATGCCATAACCAACTGAGCTCTAGAGAGCTTTTAGCAACAAGACAAGTATTAGGAAAAGTGCTGCTCCAATCAGCGAGATAAACGTTACCTTTCCTTATACCTGATAGAAGCACTTGTGTTGATTTGTCCTTGACTGAACATTTATTCGATGAGAACTCAACACTGAACCCTTTGTCACAGAATTGACTTACTGACAGCAGGTTATGCTTCAGTCCTTCCACAAAGGACACATTTTTCACTCTTACTGTACCTATAATTAGAACACCAAAACCCTTAGTAACACCTTTTGAGTTATCACCAAAGGTTACCTGTGGACCATCTTTAGCCTGATACTCTTGGAGAAGACTCTTCATTCCAGTCATGTGTCTTGAGCAACCACTGTCTAGGTACCAAACAGCTTTGATTGAGTCTTCTCTCCTCTTGTTGTGATCCACAGCCGCCTGTGAGCAAATCAGGCTTTAGGTACCCATTGGGTGTTGGGTCCTATTGTGTCAGCTGTACCTTTCGGGATCCAGACTTGCTTCACAACCCTGATTGCCTCAGAGTGGTGAATCTGTCTCCCTGAAACATCGACATACACAACTTTCTTCTTCTTAGCCTGAGAGGAAGATGGTGTATGGGTGCTAGACTTAGGCTTCGCAGGAGCCTGAGTGGATGCCTTTTGGGCTGGCCTCCTGTTCTTCCTAGGTCTGGGTGCAGCAGGTCTTGGGCCTTGTTTTTGATAGGGGCCCTGATTTCTATTCCCCCTAGGCAAGTGAGGGAAAGGAAAACAGTTAAAGGCCTCAGGATGCCAAAACCACGGGGGTGTCATCATGTTTGGCCTTCCCTGATGGTATTGCCAAGCATGATGGTACCCTTGCTGACCAGTCTGAGGGCTCTTGGCCTGAGTCTTTCTCTGCTTTCGCTGAGGTTTTCCCTGGCCTGAGCTCTCAGGGGCTTCCGCAGGTTGCTTTGCCTTTCCCTTGGGTTTTGGCTTAGCTACCTTAGGAGCAACCCTGACTGTGTCAACGGTTTCCTTGCCCTTATCAGTTTGACGGGCCTGGAGCACAACCTTAGGTGCACTCTGGCCTGTCTGAACAAATACCCTCTCAGTGTTGCTCCCTGAAGCAACATGAGACTGACCTTGTGAGGATTTCTCAGGAACATATCCAAGTCCCTTTTTCTTGTTCCCAAGTATCTGGTTGCTATTTATTTCCTCTCTAGCCACTGAGGATTTATTCATTGCTGCAACCTTTTTCTTGAGAGAGTCCTCACTCTTTTTCAGGATTTCATGTCTGGTAAAGAGGTCATCAAACTTACTCTTAAGTGCTTTCAGCTCTTCCTTCCTGACCAGCTCTTCCTCAGCCAGTTCCTTCAGAATTTTCTCTCTTGGGAGACGCTCAGAATTGATCATGTCAATTTCCTGAGTTAGTCTCACAATCTGAGCTGATTCTTTGAGATCAGACTGAGTGAGTTGTTCATTCAGGTTTTGAACTTCAGTACTCAATTTCTTGTTCTCCTCTACCAAGAAGACATTAGTTTCCTGCAGTCTGGAGAAATCAACCATCAATTGATCAAGACAGATCTGAAGGTTCATTTCTCTAACTGACTCTGAGCTGAGCTCAGGATTTTGACCAGTGTAAGAAGCACAAACAGAATTTGATGTTACCTCAGGCTCATCCCTAGCCATTAGGCAGACATCATCGTACTCATCATCCGAGAAGAGTTCAGGTGACCTTTCAGTGGGGCCATCAGAGTCTGTTGCATCCTCAGCCACCATGGCCCTCCGATCAACAGATCTTAGATCCCTCGTGGCTCTCCTTTCCTCTCTCTCCCTAGCACTCAGCTCCGGGCAATCGTACTGATAGTGACCAATCTTGTTACAGTTGTAACATGCTACCTGCTCACTTATTCTTTCTTTTCTCGGTTCAGGGTTCCTCCTTGAGTCAGGTTCCCTGGTTCTTGGTGAGCTTTCAGCCTTGGTTGGATATCTATCATCACGAGTACGTCTCTGTTCGTCTCTTCTTTCAGTTTTTGGTTCAGAATATCTCCTTTCATCACCACGTTCTCTCCTCTGGTCAGTGTTCCTTCGCTCCTCATATCTCCTCGAGCTTTGGTGGGTTCCTTCAGGTTTCCTGTCACGTGAGTCCTGATAAAACTTTTTATAACGACCAAACCTGGAATTGAGCTTGTCAAATCGTCTGGCCATCAGGCTGTACTCCTCAGCGAGTTCTTCCCTGCTCATCTCCATCAGTGACTTTGATGAAGAATTTGATGAGGGCTCAACAGGTTCAGACCTGGCCTTGAACGCCACACTTTTCTCAGGAGTTTTCTCCTTCCCTTCCTCTTCTGACTGAACTTTCTTCTTCCTTTTGTTAAGATCAAATTCAAGCGCTTTTAGCTCTGAAAAAAGTAAAGCAGAAGTTATGTTACTCATATCCTGAGTGTTCTTAAGCATAATTACACTGTTGTCCCATCTCTCAGGAAGGGCATTCAGGATTTTTGAAGCAACATCTCTCCTTGGGACATCCTTGTCCAACATCACCAACTCATTCATCAACTTGATGAATCTTGACTCCATCTGATCTATGCTCTCATCAGGCAGCATCTCGAACGCTTCGAATTTCTGAATGGCAATATTCCTCTTGTTTTCCTTTATCTTTTCTGACCCTTCGCACATCCTGGTCAGCTCGTCCCAGACCTCCTTTGCCGTCTTTAGGTTCATCAGCCTGGCTGACTCCTCGAAGGGCACCGTATGCAAGATGATGTTTCTGGCGACGTTGTCAAGCCCCACCATCTTGATTTCATCGTTGGTCATGTCTTTCCTCTCCTTAGGAACCTGCACGCCAATCGCAAGATCATCGTATCCCAGTCCTCTGACGTTAGGAATAGTGATCTTGATCGGTCCTTCCCTGAGCACACGCGGCATCTGGTCATGGATGGCATCTAGATGTGCCTCTAGTCTGAACTTCCAATAGACAAAGTTAGATACAGAGAATTCAGGTAACGAGGCTTCAAGTCTCCTTGAAGCCATGACGATGATGCAAGTTTTGTGAAAAGCAAACTCAGATCTGTTCAGTGACCACCAACAGTTTCTCCTCTGAAACTATTAGTATTCAAAGTCAGTGGTCTTTCGAACCACTGCTCTGATACCACTTGTTGGTCCCGGTACAAGACTGAGGAATACGTGTATGGGGGGGGGGGGAATACACGTATACCGATTTTTTATACTTAAACTGACTGAGTCCCCTTCACTCAGAGTGGTAAAGAACTAGGAGCTGATAATACACCCACTGACTACACTTGGTGCGGGTCAGTTGGCTAACTATCAGTTCAAGTTCAGTGCGGAAATGTTTGAGCCCTGATAGTTTAAAGTCCTGTTTAGTTTGCTTTCTGAAAAAACTTGTTTTACTCAAAACTTAGAAGTGTTTAGCAAGGCAGTGTACTTTAGAAGATCAGGTTGATTGATTCAGACCTGATAAGCTTGAATGCAATGAATGAATAAGTAATATGGCAGGTATGCACAATATCAAAGCAGTAAGAACACAAGGAGTTTAACGTGGTTCAGAGTCTCAAGCTCCTACGTCCACGGCCTGACTTAACAGGAAATCCACTCAAGGGATTCTTGTTTTTAACGTGCCAAGGTGCACCAAGACCAGTTACCTCACTGATCTATACAAACTCCTCTTACTATCACACTAACCGACTTACTCCCAACAAGCCTAACTTAGGGTTTTGGTTTCAGTTTGGATTCCAACTAAGTTGAGATTATCCTTACAAGGCAAAGCTGTGCTAAGGATTGGATAATCTCTCTAAGCTTCAGATAATTCTAATTAGCTCTTGGAATACAGAATAGCTCTCAGTTGCTAAGAAACACTTGGGAAATTTAGAAGGTTTCGAGTGTTTCTCTTAAAGGCTGAATGCTTTGATTGCTTGAGAGTTTTGAGTAATTTCTGGCTTGGAAATTTCCCGTAACCTTGAATGGGTTCAAGGCCTTCTGTATTTATAGGTGGTTTTGAAAAACTATCCGTTGGAGAGATAGCCTTCTAGCCATCTATGTAGAGTGGCTTCAAACGGACATATCTCTATGCAGCAGCCGCCTTTGCATGGATTTGGTATTTGCATTTAATGCACATTAAATGCTTGCCCGTTGAATATGCAGTCTGAATTCAGTCTCTGTGTCAGGTTCCGTACGTGCGTGTCCTCCTCGGATTGGTCCACGTCATCAGGTTGGTGAGAATGTCAGAACTTATTCCAGAGCTTCAGGCTTGTCTTATTAAGTTCATTTTGTCTTGAGCTCACCGGTCTTGTCCTGACGCTGAAATTCCTTTTGCATTGCTTGGCTCTACTCCAAGTCTTCCCATTTACTCAGTGACAACCTGTACCCTTCAGGACTGAGTTAGTAATGACCTCAGGGTCATACTCTTCATCACTGACACTTACTCAGCCAGCTTAGACGACTGCCATAAGTTCAGGATGGTGCTCTTCGTCTTCAGGCTCTGAGTCTTGATTGTCTCCAGTGAGTTCTCCTCTTACTGAGTACCTGTGAAGTGTAAAATGACTAAGTACTAATCCTAACCAAGACTAGCCTGACAAAGACAGATTAAGGCAATCATCTTTTCAGGGGCTTTTGGGATCTAAATCAAAACTGACAATGTCCCAACAGTACGGGTTCACAGTAGTATGGGCAAGTATAGGGACCAAGTAGTATCGAACCCAAGGGACAGTGTATATGCGAATAGATCCCTGAAGATCTACGCGTCGTAGTTAATATGAGTGTGTGTTTTTAGATTTTTTTGAAAGATTAATTAAACTAAACTAAATTATCCTACGAATGCAAAAGGCAAATTAAACGAAATAACAAAAGGTGTTTTTTCAAATATAAGATGGTGATGCTTAAGATCGGAATTCCTACGTATACTAACGGAGCAGGTACATAATCAGAATAACTGTGACGTGCAAGAAATAACCTAAGTATAAGAATGCAAGGTGAAAGCTCAAGATTCTAAACCCTAATACTTTACCCTAACACTCGACTTCACTAATCTACTAACAAGTTAATAGATTGTGCTCAATTAATGAGACCCTAATTTAACTAAGGTGATGCAGTCGTCCTCCTTCGCTAAACTGGTAAATGAATTAACCCTTTCTAAACCTTCTCGTCAAGACTACTAATTGTTATTGAGTGATGCGGTCGTCCTCTCTCTAACACTTTTGTACGAAATTCAAAGGTAAAGTTAAGATTAATTATAAGAATTCATTAACTAAGAGAATTAAAACTAACGTCACAAATTACCCTAATTACGTACCCACATCCTACTTCTACGAGTTCATCCTACCCTAAGCATACAAGGGTTTTAGCCGGACATGGCTTTAACAAACATAAAAGCAATAGAAGAAACAACGAACATAAACATAATAAATTGAACGAAGAAAATAAGAAACATGAACTAGGGTTTTTAAAAGAAAATAAATCTGAGAACTGAAATTTAATTAACTCAAACGAAGTTTCAAAGTGTTTAAAGAAATCAAACTAACGAAAAGAAACTAATAAATGAAAAGAAACTAAGAATTCGTACGAAAAACCTCAACAAAACGTAAACGTAAATTGCTTCTCTCCTTCCTCTCCAAAAACTAAGTCTAAAAGTTATTTCTAAAGTTCGGGGGTCTTCAAAACGTGTTTGGAAGAGATATATATAGGCAACGGGCCGATTCGTGAACTCGTGGGCCGAAAAACGTAAGTTGGTGAAAAGGCCTTGGAAGCGCTCGAGCAGACCCGCTCGAGCGGGTCGCTCGAGCTATGGTGGTCGAGCGGTTCTGGTGCTCGAGCGGGGCGCTCAAGCTATCTCCCTCGAGCGGCCCAAATGTTCTGTATGTTTTTAGGCGCTCGATCCCTTCACTCGAGCGGGGCGCTCGAGTGACGATGCTCGAATGGGTCTTCCTTCCTTTGCAACTAACACTTTTCTTCACACGTACTAATACCAATCGTATTTCTTCGATATCTTCTCATCCGGGCATCCGTTTGAGTCGATTCAAAGTCCTACGAACTCCGTTTTTCGTCCTCGATTCACCTATGAGTATCAAAGAGACAAATTCATCAATGTATAGAAATAGTACTCATTTGGCTCTAAAAACTCAATAAATTCTACCAAAACTAGGGCGTTTCTAGCTACGAATCATGACAATTTCACGCCTAATCAACCCCCCCCCAAACTTACCATGTTGCTTGTCCTCAAGCAACGAAATAATAAGTCAAGTGAAATTGTTAGGAATGAGTAAAAAAATCAATCATGCAAGCTAATGAACTCAAGCTTCAAAAGTCAATCACCCGTATACTCACTCACTTTCCTTTATCATACTCATGCAATAATAACAAGAAACACCAAGATCAAGCATGGATGTGCACTCAACGATGTGTTTCACTCCCTCACAAGTGTATAACAATGATCAAGGGACTCACTCAAACAATCAATCACACAAATTGGCAGCCATAGGCTTGTAAGTGCTCTTAACTTCGACCGTACTCTAGAAATCAATGCCGAATCAAAAAGGACTTTTCTCAAGGTTGTAATGTAGGCTCTTTGGACAGGTGGGATAACAATATAAGGTAAAGTGACTAAAGTGATTGGAGAATAGAAAATCAAACTTTGGCACTTCGACATTAGGAACAGAATACTTCAAACATGTTCAATCAACACCCTTTCAATTCCATACTCTCAATACTTCAAATTTTTTTTCTTTCTCACTCTTTCACTTCTTTTTTTTTTCAATCACTTCACTTTTTTTTTCTTTTCGCACAAACACATGAGCTCATTTTTTTCTTTTGCTCATTCTCAATTTTTTTTTCTTTTTCCCACATCTCATACTTCATCACACCCTTCTCATATTCACTAAACAAACTACCCTTTTCCTTTTTCAACTCAATTCACTCCCTTCACATTCACACTTTCCTATTCTCCACTCAACTTGGGACAAAAAGGCTTAGGAATTGGAATAGTGTTCATATGTGCTAGCAAATAAAATAGGCTTTCAGCTCAAAGGGGCTAACAAGGGATACATGTCATTGGTAAGGAAAATTTTGGCTAAGTGACTCAATAAAAACAAAAATGGCCTAAGATCACATTCGGCATATCAAACTAGACACAATCAAGAAGCAAGAGCACATGCAAGTTCTAGCATCCTCTAAGATGATGATTCACTCACAAACGAAGAGATTAATTCATGCATTAAAATCTCATAAGGCTCAAAAGCTCACGGCTTTCACATCCATGCTAGTCCTAGTGAATTCTCACTCTCATCACACAAGTACTCAAAAAAAAAAAATTCACAAGCATACAAGTTCTTTCTCAAATCAGCTCAAACTCAAACACTCACACAAAAGAAGTTCTAACTCACCCTTACAACTCACTCTACTCATCACATCATACTCAAAGATAGCAATCAACAAGCATAAGATGATTGATAGGCATGAAATATGCAATAGCGAGTCAAATCAAAATCACCCCAAGGAGTATCTCAACAAACCAATAATCAATCAAACTCAACTCAAAAGATAAGAGGTGCATGCATGTGCAATGTAATCATAAAACAAATAAAAACTCCACCCCCCAAACTTCGACCTTGCTAGAGGTCTAAGTTTGGGGTTGTGGGTTACCTCAACCAAACAATTCAGTTTCTCTCAATAGCTTTGCACACTCCCTTGTCTCAAGTTGGTTCCTTCAATCTGAATAACTCCATGATACCTTTACTCCTTTAGAGACAAGCCTACAAGCAACTCACTCAAATACGAGGTTAAGCATACGACTCAAAATAACTCCCTAATAACTAAAAAAATACTCAAAGCACATAAATAAAAAATAATGGGTTGCCTCCCATTCAGCGCTATTTTTAAGGTCCTCATGCCGGACCAAGCTCAAAGGAGCTTATGGGACATCATACTCAAATTTCCCTCTCTCACTCTTATAAGAGTGGTGTTTGAACTCCTTTCCTTGATGTCCCACCATCATGAGCCCTTTTGCTTCCTTCCTCACCTCAAGTGGTATAGGTCTCAACTCCTTCTCACCTTTATCTGAAGGAGTCTTACTAAACAATTTCTTGAGTTTGGATTTTTTCTTCTTAACTCCTCCTTTTCCCTCTAGCTGGACCACGTCCACACTTTTCACCTCTTCATCCTTCAACTTTTTCACTTTATCCCTATCAACATAATCAAGATCATAACGCTCATGGGTTAAATAATTAAGTGAAGGATTATGAGAAGGTTTAGAGATAGAAGGTGTGTCTTCAACACGAGGATCAATTGCATCCATGCAATACAAGCTCTCATCCTCCCTCGGGTGCTTCATGGCTTCATATAGGGAGATCTTCACTTCTTGATCATCAACCTTCAATGTAATCTTCCCATTTGCCACGTCTAGCACCATCCCTGCCGTAGCTAAGAACGGCCTTCCTAAGATCAGGGGCACGTGCTCATCTTCCTCCATCTCTAGCACTACAAAGTCGGCTGGAAAAATGTGATCTCCAACTCTCACTAGGACGTCTTCAACCACACCTTGAGGTCTAGTAATAGACCGATCGGCAAGTTGAAGCGTCATCATTGTGGGTTGAAGTTCACTACCTTCCAACTTCTTGAAAAGCGATAGGGGCATGAGATTGATGCTCGCCCCGAGGTCGCACAACGCTCCCTTCGTGATCCCGTTCCCAATGTCACATAAGATCGTGAAACTCCCGGGATCCTTCAGCTTCGGTGGAAGCGCCTTGTGCACTAATGCGCTCACCTCGTGGTTCAGCTGCACCAACTTCGGCTCATCCACTCGCCGCCTTTTCGCGATCAAATCCTTCAGAAACTTTGCATAATGCGGCATCTGTTCCAAAGCATCATAAAAAGGAATGTTAATGTGAAGTTGTTTAAAAACATCAAGAAATTTTGCAAATTTTTCATCAAGCTTCTTTTTCATGAAGCGCTGTGGATACGGGACGGGTATCACAGATTTGGGTACCCCCCATTCATCTCTTTCTGTTTCTTTCACTTTATCCCTTGCTTCCTTTGCCTTCTTCCACTTAGGAACTCTCTCACCCTTCTCAATGCCTTCTTCTTCAAGCTCCTTGCTTGCTTGAGTGCTCTCATCCTCACCCTTCTTCTCAATTCCTTCACTTTCAATCCCCTTCTCAACTTGGGGCGTCTCAGAATCAGCAGGCATCTGAGGACCTTCATAGTTGGTTCCACTTCTAAGCTGAATTGCCTTACAATGCTCTTTCGGGTTCCCCTCCGGCATTCTATTCACTAATTTTGCAATCTGGCTCATCTGGAACTCTAAAGAAGTGAACCTCCGATTGTTCTCTTGTTGAGTTCTAGTCTACTCAACGTTCATCTTCTGGAGCTCTTGATCACGATGATCACCCTTTTTATGCAACTCCTTCACATCGTACTCCAAGGATGACAACCTCTTACTTCCTTCTTCCACTTTCTGAAGGATAGCTCTCAACATCTCCTCGGTTGATGCACTGCCTTCTCCACCAGGAGGTTTAGACCACGGATCAACACCTGCAGGAACAGTAATACCAGCTTTTGGGTTAGCATATGAAAAGTTCTCATTCTTCCTCCATGTGTTTTGAGGAGGCTGCTGGCCTCCTTGAACTCCTTGTGTGTTCCTCCATTGATTTTGAGGTGGCTGTGGGCCTGGAGGTACAAATGGCTGACCATAAGAAGGTCTTCCATACTGGTTACCACCTTGGTAGCCATTCTGATTGTAATACGGACCTCCCATGTAATTGGCTACCTCTTGCTGCCCACTTGGTTGGTCTACTCTCTCATTCTCTACTGCATGCTCTCCAACCAAACTCTTCCCCAACTCGAGGTTGTTGATCTTCTCCATCATGGCCATCAGTAGCCTTCTCGTTCCTTCTCCCTCTTCAACTTGATGTACTCTCTAAAAATCTGCATCCACACCCAAGCACCGGCATTCGTGATAATGTTGTCCACGATCTCCCTACACCTCTCTATGCCTTGATTCAGGAATGCTCCACCCGCACAGGTGTCTAAATGGTCTTGCCCCGCCTTGTTGGCACCACTATAGAAGAATGCCATAATGTCTCCCTCGTTGTACCCATGCTGCGGGCACTCAATCAGCATGTTTGAATATCTCTCCCATGCTTGGCGTAAATCCTCTCCAGACTTCTGGCGAAAGGACGAGATCTCAATTCTAGCCTTGATCGTCCTTGATGGAGGGTAGAATCGCTCGAGGAACAGACGCTCGAGCTTGGCCCAAGTGGTAATACCTCTCCGCGGGAGCGTATTATCGTACCACTCCTTGGCTATTCCCGTCAATGAGAATGGGAACAGCCTAAGCCTCTTGGCATCTTCAGTCATGCCATTGTAATTGAATGTAGAGGCTATCATGAGAAAGCTCCTCAAGTGTGTATGAGGATTCTCCTTCCCGATCACCCCCTTGAATTGATTCTCGGTGAGCAGCTTTAAAATCCCCGGGGATATCGAGAAGTTGTTCGCCTCAACCGGAGGCAAAGCCACTCCATCATAGTACCGCTGTGGCTGCGCTGCAAACCTCCCTCGAATAGCCATATTGTGATCTACGTTCTGAGGAACGTGTTGAGGATTAGCAGCAGGTACTGGTACTTGTTGGGGTGGTGGTGGGTAAACAAGTGGTTGATTATTGACTGGGGGTGGAGGATACGGGTATTGTGGATAAGGATAAGGTGGGTATGGGTAATGTTGGTATACTGGGTTGTTGAAAGGGTTATTTGGGTTTTGTGGGTAAGCAGGGTTTTGGTTCTAGTTTTGGGGTTGTGTTTGTGCAGAGTTGATTGTGTCTTGTGGGTTCGGGTGTGGGCTCTCAGTTCCCCCTATGGGTATCTGTTGATTACTGCTGTTTCCATTGGCACCCTCTGCCCGTTCCACAAGAGCAGTATACTCTGCAGCTATTTTGTCTAACTCTCCAAGTTCATCAGACATCTTGTCTTTGTTTTCCGCGGCAGTAGTCATTCTTCTCAAGAAGGCTCGGTTCCTTCTAGCTATTGTCTCAGGATCTGCAGGTAACCTCTCTTCGCTCGTATTGCCTTGTGAGCGTGTTTTCATATACCTGAAACACTAGCAGAAAGATCAAACGCAACTGCCGAATGAATGGAAATAAAAATAAAACAGAAAATAAATCACCCACTACTAACTACTAAGCTATCTACAAGTCCTATTCAAAAGCATACAACGCCATCCCCGGCAACGGCGCCATTGACTTGAAGCGAACTACACTAGCTTCTACTAGTAGCTTCCCCTCAAGAGTACGGGTTCACAGTAGTATGGGCAAGTATAGGGACCAAGTAGTATCGAACCCAAGGGACAGTGTATATGCGAATAGATCCCTGAAGATCTACGCGTCGTAGTTAATATGAGTGTGTGTTTTTGGATTTTTTTGAAAGATTAATTAAACTAAACTAAATTATCCTACGAATGCAAAAGGCAAATTAAACGAAATAACAAAAGGTGTTTTTTCAAATATAAGATGGTGATGCTTAAGATCGGAATTCCTACGTATACTAACGGAGCAGGTACATAATCAGAATAACTGTGACGTGCAAGAAATAACCTAAGTATAAGAATGCAAGGTGAAAGCTCAAGATTCTAAACCCTAATACTTTACCCTAACACTCGACTTCACTAATCTACTAACAAGTTAATAGATTATGCTCAATTAATGAGACCCTAATTTAACTAAGGTGATGCAGTCGTCCTCCTTCGTTAAACTGGTAAATGAATTAACCCTTTCTAAACCTTCTCGTCAAGACTACTAATTGTTATTGAGTGATGCGGTCGTCCTCTCTCTAACACTTTCGTACGAAATTCAAAGGTAAAGTTAAGATTAATTATAAGAATTCATTAACTAAGAGAATTAAAACTAACGTCACAAATTACCCTAATTACGTACCCACATCCTACTTCTACGAGTTCATCCTACCCTAAGCATACAAGGGTTTTAGCCGGACATGGCTTTAACAAACATAAAAGCAATAGAAGAAACAACGAACATAAACATAATGAATTGAACGAAGAAAATAAGAAACATGAACTAGGGTTTTTAAAAGAAAATAAATCTGAGAACTGAAATTTAATTAACTCAAACGAAGTTTCAAAGTGTTTAAAGAAATCAAACTAACGAAAAGAACTAATAAACGAAAAGAAACTAAGAATTCATACGAAAAACCTCAATAAAACGTAAACGTAAACTTGCTTCTCTCCTTTCTCTCCAAAAACTAAGTCTAAAAGTTATTTCTAAAGTTCGGGGGTCTTCAAAACGTGTTTGGAAGAGATATATATAGGCAACGGGCCGATTCGTGAACTCGTGGGCCGAAAAACGTAAGTTGGTGAAAAGGCCTTGGAAGCGCTCGAGCAGACCCGCTCGAGCGGGTCGCTCGAGCTATGGTGGTCGAGCGGTTCTGGTGCTCGAGCGGGGCGCTCGAGCTCTCTTGGTCGAGCGGTTCTGGTGCTCGAGCGGGGCGCTCGAGCTATCTCCCTCGAGCGGTCCAAACGTTCTGTATGTTTTTAGGCGCTCGATCCCTTCACTCGAGCGGGGCGCTCGAGTGACGATGCTCGAATGGGTCTTCCTTCCTTTGCAACTAACACTTTTCTTCACACGTACTAATACCAATCGTATTTCTTCGATATCTTCTCATCCGGGCATCCGTTTGAGTCGATTCAAAGTCCTACGAACTCCGTTTTTCATCCTCGATTCACCTATGAGTATCAAAGAGACAAATTCATCAATGTATAGAAATAGTACTCATTTGGCTCTAAAAACTCAATAAATTCGACCAAAACTAGGGCGTTTCTAGCTACAAATTATGACAATTTCACGCCTAATCACATGTATCAGTGGAGTTTTTCTAAACCAAGGGATTGCGAGATGTAGAGAAATCGTCGACAACATTGTCACGGATGCCGGTGCATGGAATGAGGATTCGGAATTTCAGAGATCGTGCAAGTTGGAGGAGAATGAGGGTACGAGGAAGTTGTTGATGGCTATGATGGAGAAGATCAGCAACCTTGAGATGGGGCAAAATCTGGTTGGAGGGAATGTAGCAGTGAGCGAGAAAGTGGACCCACCCACGAGTCAGCAAGAAGAGGCCAACTATATGGGAAGGCCTAATTATCCACAAGGGGGGTATCCACAAGGTGGCAATCAGTTTGGAAGACCTTCTTATGGCCAACCATTTGTACCTCCAGGTCCTCAGCCGCCTCAAAATCAATGGAGGAACACACAAGGATATCAAGGAGGACAGCAGCCTCCTCAAAACACATGGAGGAAGAATGAGAATTTCTCATATGTTAATCCTAAGGCTGGTATTACAGTACCTTCAGGTGTTGACCCAGGTTCTAAACCTCCGGGTGGAGAAGGCGGTGCCTCAACTAAGGAGATGTTGAGGGCTATCCTTCAAAAGGTGGAGGAAGGTAGCAAGAGATTGTCCTCTCTGGAGTATGATGTGAAGGAGTTGCATAAGAAAGGCGATCAGCGTGATCAAGAACTCCAAAAGAGGGATGTAGAGTTGAATCGAATTCAGCAAGAGAACAATAGGCGGTTCACTTCGATAGAGTTTCAGATGAACCAGATCGTAAAATCATTGGGTAGAGAGTCGGGTAAGTATCCTTCTATGCCGGAGGGAAACCCGAAAGAGCATTGCAAGGCAATCCAGCTCAGAAGTGGAACCAACTATGATGGTCCTCAGATGTCTGTTGATTCTGAGACACCCCAATGAGAGATTGAGATGGAGGGACGAGAACATAAGAAAGATGGAAGTGAGACAGTTGAGAAAGGGGTTGAGGGTGAAGGCATTCAGAAGAGTAAAGATGAGGATGAGTCCCATGAGAGCAAAGAGCCTGAAGAGGAAGGCATTGAGAAGAGTGAGAGAGTTCCTAAGTGGAAGAAGGCAAAGGAAGCAAGGGAGAAAGTGAAAGAGACCGAGCGTGGTGAATGGGGGGTACCCAAATCGGTGATACCTATCCCATATCCACAGCGCTTCATGAAAAAAAAGCTTGATGAGAAATTCGCTAAATTCCTTGATGTTTTTAAGAAGTTACATATTAACATTCCTTTTTATGATGCTTTGGAACAGATGCCGAATTATGCTAAGTTCCTAAAGGATTTGATAGCGAAGAGAAGGAGAGTTGATGAGCCCAAGTTGGTACAGCTGAACCATGAGGTGAGTGCATTAGTGCACAAGGCGCTTCCCCCGAAGTTGAAAGATCCCGGGAGTTTCACGATCTTATGTGATATCGGGAATGGAGTTAAGAAGGGAGCGTTGTGCGACCTTGGAGCGAGCATTAATCTGATGTCATTGTCGCTATTCAAGAAGTTGGAAGGTGGAGAACTTCAGCCGACAGTGATGAAGCTTCAACTTGCCGACCGGTCTATTACTCGATCTCAAGGTGTGGTTGAAGACGTCCTCGTGAAAGTTGGAGATCACATATTTCCAGCCGATTTTGTAGTGCTTGACATGGAGGAAGATGAGCGAGTACCGTTGATCTTGAGAAGACCGTTCTTAGCGACGGCCGGGATGGTGCTAGATGTGGCAAATAGGAAGATCACGTTGAAAGTTGATGATCAAGAAGTGAAGATTTCCCTGTATGAAGCCATGAAGCACCCGAAGGAGGATGAGAGTTGTTATTGCATGGATGTCATTGATCCTTGTATTGAAGACACACCTCCTATCCCTAATATTTCTTATATTCATGATGTCGTTAGTTCTTCACTTGATAATTTAACCCATGAGCATTATGATCTTGATTATTTTGATAGGGATAAAGTGAAGAAGTTGAGGGATGGAGAGATGAAAAGTGTGGACGTGGTCCAGTTGGAGAGGAAAGTAGGAGTTAAGAAGAAAAAGTCCAAGCGCAAGAAATTGCTTAGTAAGACTCCCCCAGATAAAGGTGAGAAGGAGTTGAGACCCCTAACACTTGGGGATGAGAAGGAAGCAAAGGAGCTCATGATGGAGGGGCATCAAGGAAAGAAATGCAACCACCACTCTTATGAGAGTAAGGGAGGTAATTTTGAGTATCATGTCCCATAAGCTCCTTTGAGCTCGGTCCGGCATTAGGACCTTAAAAATAGCGTTGAATGGGAGGCAACCCATTTTTATTTGCTTTTTAGTGTTTTATGTTATTTGGGTGTTGTTGAATCGTAAGTTTTAACCTCGTACTTGAGAGTTTATTTTGTAGGCTTGTCTTGAAGGAGTAAAGGTATCATGGAGTTATTCAGATTGAAGGAACCAACTCGAGACCAAGGAGTGTGCTACGTTGTTAAGAGAAACTGAATTATTTGGATGAGGTAACCCACAACCCCAAACTTAGACCTCTTCACAAGGTCGAAGTTTGGGGGGTGGAGTTTTTTATGTTGTATGGTTACATTGCACAGATGCACGCCTCATCTTTTGAGTTGAGTTTGGTTATTTGAGTCTTGAGATGCTCCTTGAGCTGATAATGTTTTGAGATGCTACTACATATTTCATGCCTATCAATCATCTTATGCTTATTAATTGCTATCTTTGAGTAAAATTTGATGAGTAGGGTGATTTGTGGATTTGAGTTAGGGACTATATTGTGTGAGTATGGGAATGAAAGTTGATTTGAGAAAGAACTAGTATGCTTGTGAATTTTTCTTTTTGAGTGCTTGTGTGATGAGAGTGAGAATTCACTAGGACTAGCATGGATGTGAAAGCCGTGAGATTTGAGCCTTTTGAGATTTGATGCATAAAATAATCTCTTCGTTTGTGAGTGGATCGTCACCTTAGAAGATGCTAGAACTTGTGTGTGCTCTTGCTTCTTGATTGTGTCTAGTTTGATATGCCGAATGTGATCTTAGGCCATCTTTGTTTTGATTGAGTCACTTAGCCTAAATTTTCCTTACCATTGACATTTGTCCTTTGTTAGCCCCTTTGAGCCATAAGCCTATTTTATTTGCTAGCACATATGAACACTATTCCAATTCCTAAACCTTTTTGTCCCAATTCGAGTGGAGAATAGGAAAAGTGTGAATGTGAAGGGATTGAGTTGAGTTGAGAAAAGGAATTATGATGGTTGAGTGTGATAAAAGAAGGGTGTGATGAAGTTTTGAGTTGTGGGAAAGACAAAAAATGTGAGAATGAGCAAAAAAAAAAAAAAATGAGCTCATGAAAGTTGTGTGAAAAAGAAAAGAAAAAAAAAAGGAGTTGAGTGGTTGAAAAAAAAAGTGAAAAGAGTTGAAAAAAATTGAGGTGTTGAGAGTAAAGGAATTAATATGCATTGTGTGAAGATGTTAAAGAAGTATATTCCTTGTATCGAAGTACCAAAGTTTGATTTTCTATTCTCTATTCACTTAAGTCACTTAGCCCATATGGTTATCCCACATGTCCAAAGAGCCTACATTACAACCTTGAGAAAAGTCCTTTTTGATTCGGCATTGATTTCTAGAGTATGGTCGGAGTTGAGAGTGCTTACAAGCGTATGGCT
Source organism: Ballota nigra (assembly GCA_947034835.1). Lineage (NCBI taxonomy): Eukaryota > Viridiplantae > Streptophyta > Magnoliopsida > Lamiales > Lamiaceae > Ballota > Ballota nigra. The sequence continues at coordinate 19,810,174 of OX344730.1, forward strand.
GCCGATATGGGTGATTGATTGTTTGAGTGAGTCCTTTTATCATTGATATACACTTGTGAGGGAGTGAAACACATCGTTGAGTGCACATCCATGTTTGATTTTGGTGATTCTTTTTGTTGTTGCATGAGTATGATGAGGGAAGGTGAGTGAGTATACTTGTGATTGATCTTTGAAGCCCGAGTTCATTCGCTTACATGATTTGATTCTTTGATTCATTCCTAACAATTTCACTTGACTTATTATTTTATTGCTTGAGGACAAGCAATATGGTAAATTTGGGGGGTTGATTAGGCGTGAAATTGTTATGTTTTGGTGCCCGATTTGCCTATATTTTGAGTATCTTTTATGAGTATTTGGAGTCAATTGAGTATCATTTCTATAAACTGATGAATTTGTCTCTTTGGTTTTCATATATGGATAGAAGGTGAAAAGAGGAGTTCGTAGGACTTTGAATCGGCCAAAACAGACTCCCGGTTGAGGAGATATGAAGATTTTACGAACATGTGTACAGCTGCCGAAAAGTACTCGAGCAGAGTCACTCGAGTAGTCATTACTCGAGCACTCGAGTAGTGCACTCGAGCTGCAACAGGTCGAGTAGTCACTACTCGACCTATACTCGAGCAAATGCGTATTTTGGCCAAAAAATGCCCAAATTCGATCCCAAGTCTATTTATACCTTTTTCCAAGCATATCAACACATACAAACACATATTTTTACATATTTTGAGCGAGGAGAAAGCTTGAGAGAGAGATCGGAAGAGTTTTATACGTTGTAATCGAGGTTTTAATTTACGAATTCTTAGCTTTAGTATTTCTTTTGAACGTATTAGATTAATTCTTTCTTTCTTTACTCTTTGAGACGATAAACCCCGGTTTTTCAGATTTATATAGATTTCTTTAGAGACTTTAATTTATTCTTTCGTTTATGTTCTTGATTTCTTTCGTTAATTTAATTATGCATATGATTATTGTTCTTGTGATTGCTTTTATTATTCAAACCACCATGTTAGGCTAAAACTCTTGTATGCTTGGGGTACGATGAACTCGTAGAAGTAGGTTGTGGGTACGTAATTAGGGTAATCCGTGACGTTAGGTTTTAATTCTCTTAATTAATGAATTCTTAAAGTCAATCTTAACTTTACCTTTGAATTTCGTACGAAAGTGTTTGGGAGAGGACGACCGTATCACTCTTTAACAACTAGTAGTCTTAACGAGAAGGTTTAGAAGAGGTTAATTAATCTACCGGTTTAGCTATGGAGGACGGCCGCATCACCATTAGTTAAATTAGGGTCTCTTTAATTAAGCACAATCTATTAACTTGTTAGTGGATTAGTGAAATCGATTGATAGGATAAAGTATTAGGGTTTAAATCTTGAGCTTTCATCTTACGATCTTTTACTTAGGTTATTTCTTGCACGTCACGGTTATCTTGAGTATGTACCTGCTCCGTTAGTATACGTAGGAATTCCTATCTTAAGCATCACCATCACATACTTGCATACAAACCTTAGATACTTATTTTAATTTTCCTTTTTCATTCGTAGAGTAATTTAGTTTAGATTATTTTCTCTTTTCAAAAACCAAAAACATTTCACTCATATTAACTACGACGCGTAGATCTTCCGGGATCTATTCGCGTACACACTTTTCCTTGGGTTCGATAATACTTGGTCATTATACTTACTTATACTACAGTGAACCCGTACGCTTGTGAGGAATTGACTAGTAAAAGTTGGTATATTCGCTTCAAGTCAAACTCCAGAAGAGTGGCGTGATTACCATACAATAGGTGCAATCTAGTGACAATTTAGCAGATCCGTTCACTAAGTCCCTGCCTACCTCTACTTTTGAAAAATATATTTATGGTATCGATATGCGAAGACTTAAAAGGTTGTTGTCTTCAGGGGGAGTAGCAACCTCGAATTAATCTTGAAGATTAGATCCGAAAGATCAATAGTTGCACTCCTCCCTAGCTAAACATTTTATCGTACCTAGCATGTGGAGTTTTCTGACGAGACATATACGTCGCATCGTAATGTCCAAGGATGATTGTTGTAAATCCAGAAGATTTGATATGTCAAATCCAAAAGATTTGGTATGGACATTACTTATGGGTCAAGTAACCCAATAGGCTTTTAGGGTTTTCTGTTATTATAAATATATCCCTATACTCAGTATTGTATAAACAACAAAATATAGTGAAAAACTCCTAGCTTGGTACGTCCCCAGACGTAGTCATTATTGACAAATTAGATAAACAAATCGGTCTTCCTGCTTTGCGCCCTTTATTTTTACAACAAATAGGTCGCTATCTACTTCTATGTATACATTTATGACAAAGTATAGAGTGAAACTGGTTTATACATAAATCACTGAAGGATATTAGTTGTTTTCATTGAAGAGTATTAGTTGTATTTACTGAAGAGTATTACTGATTTACACTAAAAAGTCTTAGTTGTTCAGTGAAAATGAACTAAGACTCTTCAGTGTAAACCAGTAATACTTTTCAGTAAAAACAACTAATACTCTACTTTGAAAACAACTAATACCCTTCAATGATTCATATATAAACCAATTTCACTCTATACATACTCTATATTTATATAGTATGATATATTTATCAATTTAATATTTTCGTAGGATGACACGAGTCTTTTAACATAATATTTATCTTCAAGTATCTTATAGTGATTTTCGCTTTTTGTTTCAAGGGATTATAATTTATTTTTAATATAGGAAATTTTAAAATCTTGATAAATAATCATATATGGGGTTTATTTTAAAATTTTGAAGAGTAAATGATATTTTATTATTATATTATTTTCGAATGTGATTGAGAAAACACCATATATCTCAAAGAAAATCTGAATATGATAATATTGGTGTTTGCAAGAGTTTCTTGTACCTTAGATGATGATTGTTTTGGACTTTAAGTGGCTTTTAAGAAATCAATTTTTTTTTTTTAATTTAAGAGATTTTGATAACATGATAATAGCAAAGTGTATTTTGTTTTGAGATTTTGAGTCGAGTGAAATTTTATTTTATCTTAAATCAATGTATAATAATTGTGATGTTGTATTATTATATTGTTGTTGGATACATTGTAATAATATATTATGTGGATTATGATTTAAATATATTACATTGCATGGATAGAAAATTAATCGTATTAAAAATAATAATAGTAAATTCAGAGATATTATAGTGTTGATTTATATAATTGAATTTTAAAATTTCGAAATAGAAGAATATTTAAATGAGTAGATTTTATATGAAAATGATTTATTATAAACTTATCAAGAAATTATTTTAAAATATCAAACAATTGACCAGGGGTTTCAAGAAAATTTACAACAATTACAATATAATATCATCGACCCAAATTAATAATACTCTTAATGAGATTATTGATACTCATGATTAAATAAATAATACTTTAAAACTGTTTCATAATAAATTTATTATAAACTATTTTCATATAATACTTTGCTTATTCAAATTTGTAAATTCAAAACCAGTTTTTTTAAGCCAAAAATATATATCACCTAAACAATATTTCTAGACCTTTTTATTTAAGCATATTCTTGAGAATTCGAGTTCATTCTTTTGCTTATAGTTTTAGTGGTGTTTGCAAATACAATTAGAGGGAGCAATTTTTTTTTTTTTTAAGTCGCCCCATCACAGCTTCTACTTTTTAACCATACTTTTAAATTGTGCATAGAGTTTGTAAATACCTCCTTACTAGATCGAGATCCGCGATCTCGCGGATCGAAAGAAATTATATGAATGATAAATAAATATAAGTAAATATTATTATTTTGTTGTTAAAAACATAAAATATTGACAAATTTACTTTCCTATAAAAGGAAAAGTGATTTTAAATACAAAAAAAAAAGATTAAATAATTAAAGAAAAAAATTAGCCAAACTATATATATATGTATATATACACGTTTTGACAAAATTATTTTTTAATGAAGTTTTAAGTAGAATATTAATAATCTTCATTTATAAAAAAAAAAAAAAGAGTATGTATAGAGTGAAATTGGTTCATGCATGAATCATTGAAGGGTATTAATTATTTTTACTGAAGAGTATTAGTTGTTTTCACTGAAGGGTATTAGTTATTTTTATTGAAGAGTTTTAGTTTATTTTCATTGAACAACTAAAACTCTTTAGTGTAAATAAGTAATACTCTTCAGTGAAAACAACTAATATTCTTTAGTAAAAACAACTAATACCTTTCAATGATTCATATATGAACCAGTTTCACTCTATGCTTTGAATATATTGATTGAATTATGAAATAAAATAACATATAAAAATTAAATATATATATATATATCAACAGAGTTGCAAGTAGAGGCATTTACTAATATTCCTTTAGATACAAATTATAATGTAATTATTAATAAACACATATTATTATTTATATAAGTTATTATATAACAAACTATAATGTAATTATTAATAAACACATATTATTATTTATATAAGTCCCCTAATATTCTATAGGGAGTTTCTTTTGCTGATGTGTCGATTTCTGGTGCGTTTTGCTTATGTGTCGATTTATGATGCATTTCACTTATGTGTCAAGTCTTACGTGGCATGATTGCGCATCACTTTATCCTATGTGTCATTCATGTGACATTGTGACCTTTCATAAGAAGAAATCTAATAATTTTTTTTTTTTTTAGTTGGGTTTGAACCAAGGACCTCATGAGTATTTTGTATTATGTTTACCAATTAAGCTAACTATGAATCATTATCAAATTTAAATATTTATTATATACAATTTAAGTTAAATATATATATATATATATGTATACATACATATATATATATATATATATATATATATATATATTTCTTCTAAAAGACTCTTAATTATTTGCAATTTTATTATTCTAAACTCTATATTTTATCTTATTCTTTCTCTGTCTTTATTTTTTTTCACAATATTTTAGTATTGTTCCTTCGATTATTTGTCCACACATAAATGTCTAATTGCTAATATTTGACGATTACTTTATTTTTAAATATATATTTTTTCATATAAATTCTACTTTCTTTCTCTCTTCTTCTATCTTGACAATATTATGTTTATTTTCTATGTGATGCAAATTGACGGATGAAGATTTTCAAGGAAAATTTTAAGATTATCAATGATATTTTTTTTAAATTTCATTTCGACTAAATCATATTTTTTAAATAGATTGTATTATATAATGTTATAATATTGAATAATGTGATGTGTTAATAAAATATAAATTTTTAAATTAATTTTACGAACAACCCGTATAAAATGCGGGGTACTCATCTAGTTATTATATATGTGTGTGTGTATGTATTTTTTATGTTATTAAATTATGACATGGTGAAAAAATAAATGGGTTAATTTCATATAAATTCACCACCTTTATGTTTAGTATCAATTTAATCACGAACTTTTAGATTTTTGTATAAAAACTCAACCTTTGATACTATTGCAATTTAATACACGTTTTTTTTCTTCCGGCCGGCAACCGATGACGGGGCTTGCCGGAGCGTGTGTCATCTTGCTACGTAAGATTACACATGTTTACTTTATTTATTTTTTAAATGCACATCAAAAGTAACACTTACAATTTAAATAACACATTTCTACTTAAAATTAAAATAGCAACCAAATAAATTAAACAACAACCAACATAAATTATATGTAATAAATCTTTTTACGTTCTTAGTTTTTGAGATTTATTTGGTTGTTATTTTAATTTTAAGTTAAAATATGTTATTTAAATGATAAGTGTTACTTATGATGTGGATTTAAATTATAAATAAAATAAACACGTGTAATCCTACATGGCAAGATGATACGTGCTCCGGCAAGCCACGTTATCGGTTGTCGGCCGGAAGAAAAAAAAAACGTGTATTAAATTGCAACAATGTCAAAGGTTGGGTCTTTTTTACAAAAATCTAAAAATTCGTGATTAAATTGATACTAAACATAAAGGTCGTGAATTTATATGAAATTAACCCAAAATAAATTCCATACTTTCACATCAGATTTTTTTTAGTATTATGAATGAAATATTATAGTAACAGCATACAATCATGACGATTAGTTTATCTTCGATTATTCTGAACAATTAGAACAACATATAATATTAAAATGTGAAGAATTGACAAAGTCATAGAAAGTATGGATATTAACAACATAATTAAAGCATTGATCAATTCATAAAAAGTTCTTTAAAATATGGCAAACTAATTGACACATTTGTTTAATATTTTTCCATATATATGAATCTATCACCATAAATTTAATTAATAAAGTGTAGTTACAATATATTAGACGTCCCAAAATTAGAAAAGTAACAATAGGCAATACTGAAATCTATGTATTTTGAGTAGGTTTTATATGAAAACACTTCATAATAAGCTTAACATTAAATAGTTTTAGAGTATCATCAATCTCATCAGGAGTATCATTAAACCTGTCAGGGGTATCACTAATATGGGTCAGTGGTATTATATTATAATTGTTTTAAATTTTCTTGAACTCAGACAAATGATACACTTGATGAGATTAATGATACTCCCGATGGGATTAATGATACTTTAAAATTGTTTCATGATAAGCTTATCATAAACTATTTTCATATAATACTTTGCCATGTATTTTTATCCCTCCATGTCTTCAATGATTAATTAAAATTCCTTAACTACACTATTATCACTGGAAATTAAACTCTACTGATTGTTAGTAAAAAATTAAAAGAATAAATCATGTTAGTTTCAACGTAAGAAATCAAGCATGAACATTACATATGTCAAGGTTAACTTACTACATTAAAATATTAATGTTTTATATACATAATCTTCTTTTCATAATTTTACAACTCTCACTTTGCCTTTGCATGAGCTTAGTCCAAACACCATGGCCTCCTCCGTCTCTATGACCTCTGTTTTTGCATAAAAATTGAATAAAAACCTCCATAAAAAACTAATTAAGAATTAGAAACATGGCAATAATTAAGAAAACCAAATGTAAAATTCTGACAAAAATAGTTAAGATTAAAAAATGAAAATCAAATGGAAGAAGAATATTTTTCCTCCCAAAAACAAAGGAAAGTCGAACGAATGTTCACTTGATTTCCAGCGAGTATGTTGAAAGGTGATTGTTGTCGATGCCCTCCCACATCTAAGTACGGCGAGACGAATAATAAAACGATGTATCGCCAAAAATCGTAGGGGGGGAATGATCATTATATGCAGTTGGACGAATTTGTATCAAGTGCGATGCATGTAGGACTGCATGCCCCCAACATAAAGTGGGTAGTTTAGAGTTCATAAGCAATAGTCTCACGATAAGTTTGATATGTTTTATTAGCGTCTCAGCAAGACCATTTTGGGTATGGACATAGGGGACCGAATGCTCCACTTTAATTCCCAGGGCCATACAGTAATCTATAAAGGCCTTTGAGCTGAACTCAGCAACATTATCCATGCGAATCGATTTAATTAGATAATCCGGAAATTGAGCTCTAAGCTCGATAGTATTCGCAATGAGCTCTGCAAGAGCTTGATTGCGGGTAGACAACTAACAGACATATGTCCACCTAGTGGAGGCATCAATAAGGACCATGAAATACCGAAATGGTCCTGATGCTGGGTGAATCGGTCCACAAATGTCTCACTGAATCCGTTCAAGGAAAACCGGAGACTCTAGTCCAACCTTAGTGCACGACGGACCCACTATTAACTTACCCTTAAAACATGCATCACAAATAAATTCATCAACATGAAGGATTCTATTATTCAAAATATTATGACTAATTGAATTAGATAGAGTCCTACGTATCATAAATTGTCCTGGATGACTTAACCGTTGATGCCTTAATTTAAAGAAGTTTGGGTTATGAAATTTCATACTCATGGCTAGATGGAGATTGGACGCCGGATGTAGGAATAGTACAATCCAGAGGGGAAGGAAGGAAGTTTTTTCTATAACTTGTTTACGGCTACCTCAAGTAATAGTCATCAAAAGGTATTCGTTATTGTTCTCAGTTTCAGTTTCAATGAGATGGCCATTATTTCTTATATCTTTAAAATTGAGCAGGGTACGCTTATATTGTGGAAATAATAAAGCATTATTGATTATGAGTTCGGTACCCACGAGGAGGACAATGGGAGCTCTTCTGGAGCCCACTATCAACCTACTATCATTGTTATTGTAGTTATACACCCCTTACGTTCTAACAAGTTATGAAAATACTTCTTATCTCTTAAGATTGTATGAGTGGTGCCGCTATCTACCAAACATAAATCACAATCTCAATCCATCATGCCAGAGAAAATAACCCAAGTAAATTTACTAGTCATGTATAGTAAGATCCAAGTAAATTTATAGTAAGATGTTTACTAGTCATGTATAGTAAGATCCAAGTAAATTTACTGGACAGAGTTAAGGTAAACACATCGAAGCTAAAACATAATATCATCCATAAAATAAAGTATCCGAAAGAAAGGATCCATAAAATTATTTTAATAAAAATAAAGTACTAAAACAATCAAATATGCAAATCACTCATCATCTCTAAAGTCCTTGAGCTCGATGCCCAAAGGATCGACGTTGTCTTGGTCAAAGTCTGCTTCAGGCAGGCTGGCATGGTGAGATTCGACTCTAGGGGTCTTCCCCTTGCCGTCCTTCCGCTGCTTTTAATAAGCTTCAACCAAGTGCTTGGGAGTGCGACACGTGCGAGACCAATGGTCTCTGCATCCATATCCAATGGTCTCTTGCGACCAATCATATATTTGTCCCTATACTGCTGCTGGAGTATAAGGTGGCTAGCGTGGAATGTCGACAGAGTGTTCTGCATCAACTGGGTTACAATACGTTGCAAGACAGAGTTGTACTCTGTTATAGACTTAAGGTCTTGGAAACGGAGTCTCAACCAATCGTATTGTGCCGGAGGGAGGAGTATATCGTTTTGTTGTTGGAAACGGTCCTACAGGGAGTTCCATAATATTCCGGGGGTCCCTGAATGAGGGTCTGAATAATGAATTCCTCACTCAGGTGATTCATGAGAAAAATCAACGCTTTCGTCTTCAGGGCGTTAGTGGATTTCGAACCTTCGAGAATTGTTTCGCTCAACTTATTTAAGGCTAGATGGATCTCGACATCTAGCACCCATGTCAGGTAGTTATTACCATCGAGAGCAAGCTCATCGAATTCTTTCATGGTAATATCAGACGTTATTACAATTTTTAAAGTGACATGGTAAGAGTTGTGACCAATTTATTGACAACGGAGAGATAAGGATTTATTCGATTATTCTAGAGCACACAAGAGCAAGAATTGGACGCCGTCTACCCAAAACATAAATTACGGTCCGACGAGTACCGGGCGCCGCCTACCCGGACATGATATGCGGACTATAAGAAATAAACTATGTGCGGGAGTAATAATGCATGTAAGATAATGAAATCATAAAGACATGCATATTTACCAATTTAGTTTGAACGATAATCACATGAAAATAATTTAAAAAAAAATTCCAAACTTAATAAACATGCAAATTTAGCATTCTAAATATTTCATGTATATTAACAAAATTTAATGAAATATTTTCAGGATTTTAAATTAATTGGTATTTTGTGATGCCAAAAAACGAGCCCAAAAGTGGGCTAGGGCTTCACAAGATACACGGCCATGTGCGACTGCGGGTGCGACGATGGGCGCCGCCTACCCGGGCAAAAGTAATAATACATGCAAGATAATTAAATCATAAAAGACATGCACATATATCAATTAAGCATATAAGACAATTTATTGAGAACTAATATTGAAATTAATTCTAAAATTTTCGAGCTTAATTCATATGCAAAAGTTATTACCTTGGACACGTCTTCAAGTGGGTGGAGCAACCATACAGGTATCAAGTAAAAAAAAAACTCAACACAAAATAGGTTAGTGAATTCCAAGAGACGATTTAAATTTAATGTTTTGAAAACTAATATATTAATTCTAAAAAATATTGGATTTAATTAGAGGCCAAACTCAACTACACCGTACATCAGAGGACCCGATTGCAACTATTTTTTTTTTCTCATCATCGTTGAAACCTAAGCTTTCGAGAGTGCAAAATCATCATCTCCAATTCGGCAAAAGGATCGGCCAAGGAAAAACGTAAAATTGGACAAGATGGCGGTCTTGATGGAGGCAATTTTGGGATGTCAATTATGTTCAGAGACAACAATGGTCTGTTGACCAATCGACTAAAACAAGCCATCCATAGGTAGAAGCAACCACATGCTTATTACACAAAATTGGTAAACTTACACTATCCAACTAATCCTCAAATACTCTGCACAAAAATTGCTTATCTTGCTCTTCTTCGTGTGTTATCAAAAGCAAAGGAAAACGTGACATAATTCAATTAATTCTCTTTGAGGAGACGAGCCGATTTTTTTTTTCAATTCAATTTGATCCAATTAATTTGCATACACATTTATAATTGATGCAATAATTCAAGTGCACGTAAAATATAATACGTATGGATCAAAGAGTTCGATACGACAATTAATAATCATGGAATAAAGAAAATTAATTTAGATCCGTACCGATTAGCTGCAGGCAGAGTCTCGTGCTGATAACGTGTTGTAAATAAGTGCATAGAATAAAAGACGGGATTTGTTCACCCAGTTCATCGAGAACGACTACGTCTGGGGGCGAGCCAAGCCAGGAGTTTCACTAATGTTCTTGTGTATGAGTATTTACAATTATGAGTACAATAGTCTATTTATAAGAATAAAACCCTAGTTTAAGATATGAAGCCCATTGGGTTATTGGTCCATTAGTAATGTCCACATCAAATCTTCTAAATTTGGAATAATACATCTTCTAGATTTACAACAAATACAAATCTAAAAGTGACATTTTGCCAAATTTCCTTTAGACTTTCAAGTTTTTCTCAATTAAAAATTTTCACTTCTAAAAAAATGGCACTACCTTCCACTATAAGAAAACATAAAATTGCCTATGGAAATTGCCAAATTGGCTACAAAATTTCCAACAAAAGAATTCGTAGTGGAGATTACTAAGAATTGCCTACAAAAATTTCTAATTGTATAGGCATCTTCCTTCCCCACCTACAAAAAAATTTGTCTACTGAAATTCCGCAAGCAAATTGTGTTGTAGGTAAAATTTTGTAGGCAAATGACTTGTAGATAATTATATCCAGAGAATTCATTTCGTAGGCAAATTAATTTAGTAGGCAAGTTGTTTTTAGGTTGAGAAATGTAGAAGCTTTTATAATTAGAAAATTTCGTAAGCAAATTCGTAGACAATTCTTATTACGAAATTTTTTGTTGGAAAATTTTTGTAAGCAATTTTAATTTTGTAAACAATTCTTTATTTTCTTGTAGTATTCGTCTAAAAAAAACTTGCACACATGTATTTTTGGTCCATCCCATAATAATTTGCACATTACATAAAAAATAATATTGATTTATGTGCACACTATTTATTGAAAGGTAATTTTTTTTTCTTAATTTATGTGCATAAACATATGTGTAAGTTTATGCGGAGACACTAATATTTCTGAAAAAAAAAAAGAATCTCTAAAATTGAAAAACAACTGCAAACATAAAACAAAATGGAGGATTTTAATTGGTACCCCCCTCCATCCCGCTGCTTTTGATGCTTTTGAATTTCAAAATATTCAAACGTTACAGAGTTTTCTGCTCCGTTTCCACTGTCGCCGGAATAAGCACTATCGATGGCCGTCGTTTCGAGTAATTCCGACAGCATCTCCAACGCTTGCTGCGTTAGAAACGTTACCGACGATCCTCTTTTACCTTGGCTCCAGTAAATCTATACTTCATTTTCGTATATACACACGCGCCTCATCTCCACCGATTTGCTTGAATAAATTCTCGTTTTTATCTTAATTATTTCGATTTCTACCTATTGAAGGTCCATTGCCAAGGCGTTGCAAAGCCAAAGTTCAGGCCATATCAACAATTGTGCAGACTTCGATGCGCTCGTTGCGACCTGTATTGATACCTTCAAGTACGATCCGCGTTATCGAGATGACGTCAGATTTCTCAAGATTTGGTTCCTCTATGTAATGTTAATTCTCGTTTTTTTTTTTTCATTTATATGTTGTTGACCTTCGTTCTAGTTCGGGATTTTAGTTTTGTGGTGGAGTAATTGTGTGTTAAGATTGCTCTTTTCAGTTGGTGGTCTGTTTTCTAGTTTTTACGCATGATCATTAAATAGTTTATCATGATTTAGTTGAATATACATTCTCTGTGACTTTGGGGATTATGCTTGTGATGTTTTATAAAAACATTGTAGTTGGATTAGTGTACTAATCGCTTGTTCTGAGTATCTCTATTTCTGGGAAAATTTAAGATCTTCTGTTTAATTAACAGATGGACGGACATTCAGATTATGAAGAAATTTTTAGAGAAATGGTGGATAACAATATTTGTATACGTAAAGCTATGCTATATGAAACATTTGCGTTGTTTCTGGAAGCAAAAGGCAGGTTGATTGATTCTTGTATGATTTATCACCTTGGCATCTCAAGGTTTGTTAACTTCACTTGACATTTGCTGTTTTGTATATATAAACAATGTTAAGTAAATTCTCTCTTTAGTATAAATTCTGTAATAAGCGTGTTCTTGCATTACAGAAATGCTGAGCCACTAGGGAGATTGAAAAAAGCACAGGTGCTATTTCTTGAGAGGATGTCTGAAAAAGTAACTAATGGATCATTTCAAAAGGTATGCTGGCTCATTGATCTTTTAATTGTTCACACTACACTAGTGAATGGATAGGAATTAGAAAAACATTTGCAGAGTAGTAAAAAAAACTCCCTTCTATTATTTTGTGCTTGTAATTTTCTTGATACACGTGAACCTACGTAGACTGGCTATCTACAAGAAAGTGCAATGTTTGTTGTTGAAATCGAGTAGATATGTCCTTTGGACATAAAGATAAGGAGAGATGAATTACCTACCTGACCTTGGAAAACTAATTGTTTCACCTAGTATTATTTGCTCGATCCACAGGTCTCTTTACAAATAGATTTGCAATTCCACGAACACATGAAAAATCAGAAGAATGTAATAGTGTCAATATCTCGCTTTACTGGATACTAAGAATGTAATAATTATTCAGTTTGATGTACTTAGCATAATCTCATGGGATAGCAAAAAAAAAAAAGCCAATGACCATCAGCATTTCTTCGAGTTCATTTGACTTTAACTAGTTGTAAAATATTTCACTTCTATTTTTTGTGCTTAATTTTGTGTGAATGTCTTTAACCCAATTTAGCTCTGACTCATATTGCTTTCTTCCTTCTGTACAGATTAAAAATGATGTTTCTGTAGAGAATGTTGACAATTTTGTTAATCCATGGTCTGTCGAAACCCTCAAAAACCTACTGCAGAATATGAATTCTCAAGTGGTACAATATGAGGTGAAGCATTATGTCTATCAGCAAATGTAATTAATTTCATATTATTTTCTCAACATCTAATATTGGAGAGTTGTGTATATTCTCAGGGTTACCATCCAAGTAACAGAGCATATCCGGGAAAGGTGTCCTTATCCTCCCTACTGAAATCAGCAAGAAATAAAACCATTGATATAGGTATTTGAGTTATATTGACTTGTATGCGCAGATATTTGATCTATGCATCCATTTAAAAATATTACATGTTATCACTTGCTATTTTTATGAATGGCTTGCTAGCCTGCAGTTAGTTACATCGTCAAATGGGGCACATAGAATTATATTCAATAGCTTGCCTTTTCCGTTTGTCATCCACTGTGCATGCTATTAGGGGCTACGTCCAAAAATAGTTAATAGTTAAAGTTCAATAGACAACCAAATTTATTAAGCTTTGTGGTCATATCAGACCTTACAAGTTTAACTTCTTAAATAATTAAGTATTTATATCTCTGCATTCCTTTCATAAGAACCTTTAGTTGTTGACTTCAATCGTTTTGATTTGTGATACCTGAAGGTGGAGAGAAGTACCAGATCAAAGGGTGTGCAGGTCAGGGAGGATTTGCTCAAGTGTTTAAAGCATATGTGAACAGCAATCCTGATGATGTTGTTGCCCTTAAGGTAGTCATATATTGTGATACCGGTATCTTGGAAGGGGTTCATTTTAGAGAGAGATTGTTGAATTTATTATGAATTCTCCAATATTGAACAGATTCAAAAGCCACCCTTTCCTTGGGAATTTTACATGTATCGTCAACTTGATGTGCGAATTCCAGAAAACGAGGTGTGTTGAACTGCAACTACGATATTTGTACAACATTTATTCATAATTTATAAAGCTCTAGCTCATTCGAATCTGTTCTCCAGAGAAAGAGTTTTGGCTTTGCTCACCGGTTGCACCTCTATTCAGACTATAGTGTATTGGTGTCTGATTTTTTTGCTCATGGGACTCTTCAGGTTGGCATATTTATTTTATTTCATTTCATTTAATATATGGAATATCTCCTTTACTTTATGCCAAATCTCGTGTAGGATGCCGTCAATTCTAATCTAGTCATTGGTGGGTCTATGGAAGAAGTACTGTGTATTTATTACACCATTGAGATGCTTCAAATTCTTGAGACTCTACATGGTGCTTCAATGATCCACGGTGATTTTAAACCTGATAATTTGCTCATCCGGTATTCAAGGTATTTAAATGTTTTTTGCATAGCAAAATGGATGGAGCGTGTCATTTATGAATTAGCAGAACTCTAAGCTTGAATGATGATTTTTTTGTTTTAATCATGTCCAAATTGGCAGGAATGATCCAATAGGAGACGAAAATGATTTCAGACATCGAACTGGAACTTGGCGCGATCAGGTTACTTCTATATATATAATTTTGGCAATTGAGTATATCCAGTTAATAATCACTTGTACATTATCAAGTATCATGATTCTATAATTCAGGGGCTATGCCTTGTGGACTGGGGAAGAGGGATCGATCTAAGTCTGTTTCCCCAAGGCACCAAATTCATCGGTGATAGCCGAACATCTGGTTTTCGTTGCATTGAGATGCAAGAGAGTAAGCCTTGGACGTTTCAGGTACCTGTCCTCAGATCATTACAATCCTTCCCAATGATGTGTATTTACATTACTAATTTTTCATCTTGATGTAACCGTAGGTGGACATGTATGGGCTGTGTGTTGTAGTGCATACAATGCTTCACAATTCATACATGGAGATAGAGAAAAAAGCATCTCCTGATGGTACCTTCTTTTACCAGCCCAAATCACATTATAAGCGGTTCGTCTTTCCATTCCCTCTTAAATGCTTAGTTTGTTGCTGTTTTTGTGCAATGACATGAAAATTAATAGACAAAAACCTCTATCAACATGGTTCATGGAGGTATCACAGTTAAGTGATTTTGAAAAGAATAACACAAGAAATTAAGTATTTTTTAATACGTGATATTACTTTGCTCAACGTATTTTGTACTAGATTAGTAGCGATTTGTTTATCTTGCTCGTTAATTGGCTCCAGGTACTGGAATGTTGATCTCTGGAAGAGTTTATTCGGAAAGATGCTCAACTGTGACCCAGCTGAAGATCACAAGAAGTTGATGCAATCATTGAGGGAGTCATTCCAAGATTACATGTGTTCAGATCCAAAGCTAATTAAAAAGCTGAAGCAACTTCTTGTAAAACAAAGAGCATCCCTGTGTTCAGCTTAGATCATTGATATCATCTTCTATTCTTAAAAGCTTGTTTTGTTATATATGCGCTATGTCTTAGCCTTTCAACTAAGATATTATATGTACAAAAATCAAAGTCTTCCAACACCTCTCTCCCAAAATTGGATTGATCGAGTGCTAAATTAGTTGAATCTGTTTTAGTAATATAAGAGAAAATTCTTATTAATACTCATCCTTCCCATTATTATTTGCACAATATTTTTTATTTGTTCATCCCAAAATTATTTGTACCCTTTAAAATCAAAACATTAATTTACATGCACTCATAAAAATATACATATAGTTATTGATCGTAAATGTTCTCATGCCCACCGGTGGACACAATATTAAAATATTCATTGCAAATGTGATAATGACACATAAGCAAATAAAATATAAGCATAAATTAAAATTATAGTGTAATTACTGCTTATGTGTCATTATTACAGGGTATATTATTTTGTGTTTACCGGTGGATATGTGATCATTTCCGATTTATTGATTTGCTACCATTATTTTACTAAAAAGCCACAGTTTGCCATTTTGGTATGTAAAAAGTGTGGGGGAGTATTTTATAATAAAAACCACATGCTAATCATTTTCACAAGATAAAATAGTTTGACTGCATAAATGTATACTTTGACAAAAGTTCACGCAAAGAAAAATAAATGTGAAAACAGAAATTAACAAGGTATTTACGTTTCCAGGAGCTCCAGCAGTTCGAATTCGGACAAACCAGTGGCAATGTGGCAATTTCAGGGAATTACAGGGGCAGATTAGTAGCTGCCACAAAACCCTAGTCCTCGAAAGCATTCCACTGAATCACTGGTATATATTTCAGTCTCACCCGCTCCATTTCTGGTTCGTCCTGCATTCCTTTGGATTCTGGATTCGGCGTCTCCGAGTTTCTTATTCCTTCCGACCTGCCGCAGGTACTGGAATATTCGTCCTTCACTTATCGCTCACAATTTTTTTTTTTTTTAATTTTCTATACGAAGATTCAATTTTGTTGCTACTGTCCCTATTGTTATTAATTATATCTCGCTTTTCTTTTCTTTTTTTCATAATCCTCTAGAAGTATTTTTGGTTAAATGCTAGATTTAAGTGATTCACAGATTGTTCAGGCGATCTGATGTTTCAGAGTGTTGGGGGATTCATGTTTTGTTGATGGATATCGTTTGTTCTATGTCGATTCTGATAGATGCTAATTCTACTGTGTTTTATTGTGGTTGAATTCACTTTTTGGAGGTTTTGAACTGAAATTGAGTCACGTTTTTTTGTTGATGAACTGAATCACAAATAACATTGTAATATTGCAATACCTCTAGTTTTTTTTCCCCATCTGTTTGTATTGCAATGTTTGTACTTTGATGGCTATCGATTGTGATAGCCAATTGTGCCGAGAAGTCAGTTGTTGAAGAGTGCAAAATGTGACACTAGCATATTTATATTTTATTGCATTTTCCTTGTCTTGGAGAGGAAAAATAATAATCAAGTTGTTGATGAGAGGATCAATTAATTTTATACCGTGATCAATTACCTGTGGACTCCTACCTGGAGATCTTTGTTGGTACATTAGCAATAATTCAGTTTCGTGCACTTTCATATGATCTTAGGTTGCTAATTTTGAGAATTTGTTTGTGGAGGTGCTGGGTCAGGCATTGCATCATTTGCATTGTAACCATCATTATTAGATGTCGAGGTACCATAAAGGGCTAGGTGTCAAATATTAGTAAATACAATTAACATTCTTGTGCTTGAGTTGATTTTTTTATTTTTAAGATGTCTATTATCTTGATATACTAGTATAGTATGAGTATCTGGATTCCTCTTGACATTTCTTTTACTGGCCATCACATGATCAAAATTATTTGCTACCACAGGTCACTGCATTGACTGCAAACATGGAGGACAGCATGCAGCATACATCCATGTATCAAAAAATACATGGCCAGTCATCTCTGTTTTCCTCAATTTCGCCTTATATGCACTCTAAAAATGCTGGTTTGAACTACTCAACTGCTGGATATGTTAATGGAGGGCTACAAAGTCTTTCTATGCCATCATTTCAAGAAAGTGGAATTGTTACACCAATCTCTCCTTTCCTCATACAGTCGCCAGTTGAAAAGGATAAAGGTTTTACTGGTTTTATGATTGATTTCCTCATGGGAGGGGTTTCTGCTGCAGTATCCAAGACTGCTGCTGCTCCGATTGAGAGAGTAAAACTTTTGATTCAAAACCAGGATGAGATGATCAGAGCTGGTAGGTTGTCTGAACCTTACAAGGGCATTTCTGACTGCTTTGCTAAAACCATGAAGGACGAAGGTGTAATTGCTCTCTGGCGAGGCAACACAGCAAATGTTATCAGATACTTCCCCACTCAGGTTAACTTACACACATCTTATCTATAAATAGTCTTAAAACGTGTATCTTGTTATCTGATGCAGTTAGTTCTGAGTTGCAGGCACTCAACTTCGCTTTTAAAGATTACTTCAAGAAACTGTTTAACTTCAAAAAAGACAAGGATGGATATTGGAAGTGGTTTGCTGGAAACTTGGCATCTGGTGGTGCTGCTGGTGCTTCGTCTCTCTTCTTTGTGTACTCTCTTGATTATGCTAGGACACGGTTGGCAAATGACAATAAGGCTGCGAAAAAGGGCGGTGAAAGGCAGTTTAATGGATTGATTGATGTTTACAAGAAAACACTTAAATCTGATGGTATTGCTGGACTCTACCGTGGATTTAACATATCTTGTGTTGGGATTATAGTGTACCGTGGGCTTTACTTCGGAATGTATGATTCCTTGAAACCTGTCCTTCTGACTGGTAACCTGCAGGTATGTACACTAAAGAGTTATGATTGTTTCTGAGCATATAGAACTCTCTTTGATTCTTTTAAGTGTTATAATATTGATGCATCCAGTGTATATTCGATTAATTAGACGCCCTATATATCTTTTGAAAGATTTCCAATCATCTGTATTTGAATGATCTGTATGTTGTATTGGTACGTACAGGATAGCTTCTTGGCTAGTTTCTTGCTGGGGTGGGGTATAACCATTGGTGCTGGTTTGGCTTCTTACCCAATCGATACTGTGCGTAGAAGGATGATGATGACTTCTGGAGAGGCTGTTAAGTATAGCAGCTCGATGGATGCGTTTTCACAAATCATCAAGAAGGAAGGATCCAAGTCCCTCTTCAAGGGTGCTGGAGCCAATATCCTAAGGGCTGTTGCAGGTGCTGGTGTGCTAGCTGGTTACGACAAATTGCAGGTTATTGTCTTTGGTAAGAAATACGGATCTGGTGGTGGCTAAGATTGCCTACGATGATGACGACTAAGTTATTTTCTTTATATTGATAGTCACCTGTGTTTCGGAATAATCACTTCTGCGTTTTCTGGATATGGTGTATAAATAGTGGTTTGAACTTTGAATTGTGATGTGAGGATTTTCTTGAGACTTTGCTTAAATAGTGGTTTATTGCATTTATGTTCGCTTTCTTATGTTGATGTTTTGTGAAGTTAGCCATTCCATCTTTACATAGTAAAAGTAAAACAGTGTTCCATTGTTGTTCTTCAAATTCTTTGATGAATGGCAATTCAATTTCAATCTTTTTGACAAATTTATAGGTGTGTAATAGGGAAATGAAACGTTCACTTACGTGTATAATTAAAGTTATCTCCGGCTTCCGAATTTTCTGAAAAAGGAGTGTTATATTGCCTATTTTGTCCCAGTTATTGATATTGTTATTGTTTTTTTTATGCATGCGATTTATATTGATGGGGGCAAAAAAAAGCAGAAAATAAGTGTTTGTCGAAGGCAACATGTAAATGACAATAGGAATTTTACAAAAACTTCTTAAAATTTGGTTCATAGAAGTTCTATGCTGAATTCAGTAACACTGTTTGGCATATGAAAGAGATGTCACGGTTTATTATTTTGAAAAAAATAGTGCATAAAATCATATAAAAAGATTACGCTAACAGGAAATTGCAATTAAAAAATATTATTACTTTAAAAAATCCGAACTTAATTAACAGGAAATTGCTTAGAGTTGGGAACGTGTGGTGTGATGCGGAAAAAAGGGTTGGAGTTGCTATTTTCGCAAGAGTTTCACGGGAAAAGAATGTTGACTAACTTTTTGAGGCCTCTGTGATACGGAAAGTAGAAATATTCGATGCAACGAAACCATTCTTTTTAATCTATTTTTGGGGTACACGGACTACTTTATTCGTTATGGGTGTATTTGTATGCCTCGTTGCAGATTACAATTTCAAAATTCCTCACCGTCGTCAAAGTTTTTTTTTTTTCCAACATAAGAAATTGTGATCACTATTTAAAAAGAAAAAATGGGAATGATATTCACGGTAATTATTACCGTGAACAACAATTTATTAATATTTTATATTAAAATAATTAATACCTTTAGGGGCCGTTTGGTTTGAGGGATTGCTTGAGATTGTCTTTATAATCCCATGTAATCTCGTGTTTAATTTGAGGGATTGTACATGACCATGACACTGGATAGATTAGAATGACTATCTCGTGTACAATTCCATCCAGAAAAATTGGTTCTAGTCCCATTTTTCGATAATCGTTTTAATCCAATCCTAGCTAATCCAATCATATCCCGCAAACCAAACGACCCCTTAGTGAATATTACTTTAATTAATACCTTTAAGTTGTGTTTGGATAAATTAATTTGAAATCCAAGAAATTTGAAAATGAATGGATTTAAAAATCTATAGTTTCAAATGACATGATTTTGCTAAATATATATATATATATATATATATACATTTTGAACTAGGATTAAAATTAGAGTAGGTTTCCCGTCAAAAAAATTAGAGTAGGTTTTATATGAAAACACTTCATAATAAGCTTAACATGAAATAGTTTTAGAGTATCATTAATTTCATCAGGAGTATCATTAAACCTGTCAGGGGTATCACTAATCTGGGTCAGTGGTATTATATTGTAATTGTTTTAAATTTTCTTGAACTCAAACTAATGATACCCCTAATGGGATTAATGATACTCTCGATGAGATTAATGATACTTTAAAATTGTTTCATGGTAAGCTTATCATGAACTATTTTCATATAATACTTTGCCTTAAAATTAAGTATTTGCAATCCATCCATTTGAATATCTTACCCAAACAAGTAAAGTGGATTTAAAATCTGTTAGGATTAATTCAATCACACTTTGAATGATTAGACCTAATCCTCACAAATTTAAACTCAAGAACTTTAACAACAAAGAAAAGAAAACCGAGAAACAAAGATGCGAGCGATTTACGTGGTTCGATCCGAAAAGATCTACGTTCACGGGGATGAAATCACAATCACACTATCTCAGGATTACTCAATTTTACAAGGGATTACACCGATTCTCCAGAATTAGATCACACAACTCTTTCACTCTCAAGAAATTCTATGAATTTGTGACTATCTCTCTCAAATTGGATTTGAAAACTGTAAAAATTACACTACTTGAATACATTGAACACAAGACCCTATATCAATTCGGTTGGAAACTGATTCTGGTTTGCTTCGTCGATTTGTGCAAAGGTAGGGCTTTCGAATTCAGTTTCATAACTGAAAGGTAGTTATGACTTGACTCCAAAACCCAAATGCCCTTATGACTTAACTGTACCAGTATTACTTCACACACTGAATAATATCACTCCCATTGGTTCAAAGTATCACTTCCACAGTACATTTTATACAACAAAATCCATAGCAAAAATCCCTCCTTCCAAACACAATCTTAGTTGAAGCAACTAATATCTTCGAAGATGATACTTTTAGTGCAATTCACTGATACATTTAGTTTAATTTACTAATGCAAATAAGTTTCAACGTAAGATATTAGTAAATTGTTGTTTACGATAATAGTTACCGTGTGCATTATTCACATAATATTTTGTCTTATTAAGATTTTTTTTTTTTAAATAAAGTAATGACAAATGAATAAATATGTGTATTTTTGTGAGTGTGGACGCAAATTAATGTTTCCCTTTGTTAGTATGCAAATTCTTATGAAACATTTAAATTAGACAAGTATTTAATTTTTATGAAATTGAGGTAATAATTAATAAATACATCCAAAATATCATGATTCTTTTATGAAATGAGTATGTATAGAGTGAAATTGGTTCATGCATAAATCATCGAAGGGTATTAGTTGTTTTCACTGAAGAATATTAAGTGTTTTCACTAAAGGGTAATAGTTGTTTTCACTGACGAGTCTTAGTTTATTTTCACTAAACAACTAAGACTCTTCAGTGTAAATCAGTAATACTTTTTAGGAAAAACAACTAATACTTTTTAGGAAAAACAACTAATACTCTTTAGTGAAAACAACTAATACTCTTCAATAATTCAAGTATGAACCATTTTCACTCTATACTTTGTCTTATTAAATTAACCAAGATCATATGTGGTTGTTCTTCAAGCAGAGACACCATTGCAAAGATGAATGTTGTACGTCAGCGACAATCAATATAAACAACTATTAATATCTAACATAACAACGATGATAACTATATAACCAATGTAATTACTGATATCTTAATTTAGATAATTATTGATTTCTAACACCAGCCCTTTATATAAAATCGACTTATGTATTTGGGGGTCTCCTACTAGGGGTTATTGTAGCAATCTTGACTATTTGTCTATTGACGAGGGTATAATATTTTACAAATCATGAAATTTCCCTAGAGAACAATTCCCTAGACTATATTATTTGTCCTTAAACGAAAAAGCAAAGGTGTGGTGAGTGGAGGGAGGGGAGATGGTGTTGGGAGTGGAAATGGAGAACACTTTTTGAGAGAGAGTGTGAAGTCTTTAATGAATTTTTGAATGTTGTAGACAGGTATCCTTTGAGATCGGGACTGGAGGACTACTGGAGATGGAAACTAGAAGCAAACAATATTTACAAGACTAGAGAGGCGTATGAGTGGCTGTTTTGGCAGTAGTATGCAGATTCAAGTGAGGAGAAAGAAGAATTCAGACTTATTTGGAATAAATTGGTGCCACCAAAAGTCAAAGTACATACGTGGAGAGTATTGTGAGAGAGATTGCCAACAGTCTCTGAGCTTCAAAGACAGAACATAAATCCTATCGACCAAAGACAAAAGTGTGCACTTTGCAAAGAAGAAGATGAAACGGTTAGACACGTTCTTTTTTAATGCAATTTCTCACATAAGATTTGGATGAAGTGTTGTGATTGGTTGGGGGTAAAGACGATCTTTTCGTCGAAGCCCTCAACCAATCTATTGCACTTTAGCCAACTTGTCAATGGGAAGAAAGCAAAAATTGCTCTAACTTGCACTTGGGAATGCCTAATTTGGAAGACAAAGAATGATGTAGTTTTCAACAATATTCAAGCTTCGGAAGAACTTATTGTTAAGGATCTAAAGTCTAAAGGGCCGTGTGTGAAGTTGGTTCCATGCTGGAGATGTTAAGATAGATAACATTTGTTTCAATAAGTGGGACTAGGAGTATAAGTTATTTGTTGAAAAGTTAAGTTAATTGAGAGTGAATATATTGATTTTTTGTGGATTCTGATATAATATGTTAGGGTGTATTTCTTATACCCACTAATTAATGAATGAATTTACTTTTGCTCATTAAACAAACAAATCATGAAATTTCCCTTCTATTCATTCATTTATTCGTTGATTTGATGTATTAAAACACATTCAATTCTTAAGATTTTTTGTCACATAGATATTGGAAAAAGTAAAAGAGTCTTAAAAAAAATCTTTTCTCAAATAGTGTTTTTGTGACATGACTCTATTTTTTAAATGAATAACCAAAAATCACGAATGAAACCGACCAATCACACCAACTACCACGTTCCTCGATTCCCAATCGTTAGATCACTTAAAAAAAAAAAAGGGACCAACGGCCCTTATCACGACACGTGGTACCCACTTATCTGGAAATTAGCGGTCGTCGTACTCCCACGTGTCACTCCGTAGGAAATATCATACCCTGCACCATCGCCCCCTTTTCCTTGCCCCTCTCTCTCTCTTTCTCTCTCACTCCTCCCGGAGCTCCATGCCCAATGCCCGCCGCCGCCGCATTCAACCCCAAAAATAGTAAATAAAAACAAAATTCAAATCAATCTCGCGAAAATTTTCCGCCAAAAACCCGCCATATTCGCATAAGAAACTAATCACTATTTTCTGGCCCTAAATCAAAGAATTTTCCATTTATGCTGAAATCGTAGGAATTTGCTGCACAAAAACAGGGAAGCAACAATTTTGTGGTGACAAGTCAAATATGGCGGATTCCGATAACGATTCAGGCGGGCATAGCAACAGCAACGCGAGTAGCAGGGAGCAGGACAGGTTTTTACCGATCGCAAACGTGAGCCGAATCATGAAGAAAGCTCTCCCGGCGAACGCTAAGATCTCCAAGGACGCCAAGGAAACCGTGCAGGAATGTGTCTCCGAGTTCATCAGCTTCGTCACCGGCGAAGCATCCGATAAGTGCCAGAGAGAGAAGAGGAAGACGATTAACGGCGACGATTTGCTTTGGGCTATGACCACGCTAGGTTTCGAAGAATATGTAGAGCCACTCAAGGTTTATTTGGCCAAGTATAGGGAGATGGAGGGGGAGAAGAGTTCAATTGTGGGTGGTAAGGAAGGGGGTGGGAGCAGCGGCGGCGCCGCCTTGACTCCCGGTGGCGGATATAACGGTGGGCCGGTGGTGGGTGGAGGGATTTATGGTGGCTCTGTAATGGGGTATCAACAGATGTATGGTGGTGCTGGTGGTGGTGGTTCTGGAGGGTTTCAGCATATGGGCGGCGGTGGAGGTGGGAAAGGGGGGTTGGGCAGCTCCGGCAGCTACGGCGGCGGAGCATCCACGGGGAGGCCGAGGTAGGTGGGTAGATGGTGCTTACCTTTTTCAAATGAAGTTAATAATTGTTGCTTGATAGATATAGCATGATGAGATGATGACTGTTTAACTTTTTCCTCCATCAATTTGATGTGTTGTTGTTTCGTTGGAGTAGCAAATCTGATGATCCATTGTTATTAGTGTACTATTCTTAGGATGATGGAATTTTATTGATGTTATAATTGATGATGCATAGAGTGATAGAGATCATGTAAACTTATAAAACAATGTGACTGCATTTTGTAAAATTCCAGAACAGATTCTTGTTTTCGTGAATTTTAATTTTATTTTTGCGATATTTGATGGAGTTAGTTTAACTTATCAAATTTAATTAGCTTCTGTTTTCTTGATCTCAGTGGTTTCTAGAGGAAGTTGTTATATCTAAGTCCCTATTATTGTGGTTTCCTGTTTCAACCAATAATGGTGGTCTCGTTGGTCGTTTTACTCTTATTTAGCTTATGTATACAGTGCATTTTGACGCTTAGAATCCTTGGATTACTCTGCTGCTGCAATGCATGCTTCCTTCTTTGATTTCATGGTTTCTGTGCACTTTTGAGTTTACTCTAGTTCAGCTGCTTTTTTACCATATTTGAAACATATTGACATTCTTGATTCTTGATCAACACTTTAGTAAAAGCTACCATGGTATACTTGCATTATCCACTTGGATTGACTGTTATGAATTTGTTCATATCTGTGTTTGTAAGAGATTTTTTATTCAAATTTCTTTAAACTGTTGGCCGTCGGCTTTAGTACATTATTATTGCCGTGGTCTGTTTTGGCGGTAGAATTCCGTGAAAGAAATGAGCACTTGTTTAATGTGGTTTACCTCCCTCATCATGAGATACCTTGCTAGGCGGCTGTTGTATATTTTAAGGAAAATCTTTTAAGCCAACTTTGGAGTATATTTTATCGTATAAATATTTTGAAATATGGACTTCAATTTAAGTTTGTAAAATTAAATTTGGAAGTCGATGGAGTAGCATGGAATAAAACCAAAATTTTGAAAGGGTGAAAATGAATTCTACCTAGAGTCATTTTGTTGACTGAGGACAAAAGGTAAAGCATCAAATATACCAATTAATGAAATGTATTTATGGAACAAATGAATTTGAACCAAGAATACTTCGGTCGTGATCTCAAGATTAATTCTAAGTTTCATTTTTTGATGTCTCATTTGTACGCTGCATTCACTGTTATTTACTTGCTTTACCCCGGGATTGCGTAAGCAAGTTTTCTAGTTTGTTGTTATGGTTTAAAAAATATTTATTTATTACTAATATATAGTAGATCAACATATCTGACTTTTGAGAAAAATAATAGATACTTGTGAAAAGTAAAAAATAATTGTTTAAGGAAAATATATATGATTGTTTTTCTATTTACGGAAAAAAAAATTATTGTAGGAAGACTCCAGTTTAAACTAGGTTTTGGCCTATTAAATTAGACTTTGTTAAATGATTAGACTTAAAAATGAGTATGTATTAGAGTGAAATTTGTTTATATACCTTTTAGTATAACAGTTCATATGTTTTAGTGAATACAACTAATACATTTTAGTGAAATAATTTATTACTCTTTAGTGAAAACAATTTGTGCCCTTCAAAATTAATATCTCTCAGTGAAAACAAGTAATACACTTTAGTGAAATAACTCATTTTCTTCAAAGTGGTTCATGTATCAATTTTACTATATATTTTGCCTTTAACAATACTAATTGTTGCTTGGAGTTGAATTTATATATGAGTACCGCTGCTCATACCCCAAAATCTTCTAAACTCACCCCATTTACTAAACATACCCCAATGAAATTAAAAAATTAACATATATTACTAAACATACTCCATTTCATTACTCTAATATCCTTATTTTTTTACAATAAAAAAAAAATTCACATTATTTCTTATTCTCATTAATGTCTCTCACCTAAAAAAAGAACTTTTTTATTCTTTCTTGTTCTATAACTTTAATCAAATTTGAAAAAAAATCATAAAAATTAATATTATAAACCAAATGAGAAGTTTTATCAATTTAGGGTCCGAAAGATAATAAGATTATTAATTTAAGGTCCGAAATATTTTTCTTATCGATTATAAATCTTCAAAATTATATAATTAAAAAAATTAATTAACAAACTAAAAAAATTCAATAATATCATTGAAAAAAGGTTGCATATTCTTGCACATGTGATCAATTACCAATAAATAAGAATCACAAGGTTAGAAGAACTAAAATGAGGATTAAAAAGCATACATCTTATTTAATTTACACACAAAGGCAATTAATTCAAAATAATTGGTGCAAAATATCCCGTCCAAGTCAATCGATGTCAAAACGTGAAGACTTTGTAAAATTACCCCCCACTAGAAGGAATTTACCTTAAATCTTGACAATTTTTTCTATACCTTGAAATTCAAGAAAAGGTGATATTTTCCCAGGTTCTCCTAATTTCAACGTCAAGCAGCTAAGAAAACTACGTGAAAGGGAATAAGGGATAAAAGTCATTTTCTTTCAGATTATCTACTGCCAATTCCTCATTTTAATTCCACAACATACTCATTTACAACTACTAACATTCAAAACCCAATTCGTCTTAATCCTCTCGTATTTGATTTGAATAATACAAATGAAATATGAGATAACATCATTAGCATTAGCAGCATCGAAGCCAGATTTATTTATTTATTTATTTATTTTATTTTGGTAAAAACACAATCATATAGGTGCCATTAGCAATGGTAAAAGGTCGCTGTAATTGGTAGTTGTAACAAGTACTGCTACTGAGGCTTCATCTACTCTTAATCCTTATAATTACATCAGAATTAGCAACACTTAATTATCTGCAAAATGTCCTCCTCATCATTATACTCTGTTTCTCTCATTCTAATATTCATTTCCACTTCCTTGTCCAAAACTCATGACCATCACCATTCCCATTCCCACTCTCACTCTCACAAAAATGTCACAGCCTATAAGCTTCAACAAGCCTATACTGCGCTCCAAGCATGGAAGAAAGTAATCTATTCCGATCCTCGTAATCTCACTTCCGACTGGGTCGGCCCCGACGTATGCGCCTACAACGGAGTCTACTGCGCTGCGCATCCGAACGAGACGACCGCAGTCACCGTCGCCGGCATTGACCTCAACCACGGCGACATCGCCGGATTCCTCCCCCCTGAATTAGGCCTCCTCTCCGATCTCGCTCTCATCCATCTAAACAGTAACCGTTTCTGCGGAATCTTACCGGAAACATTCTCCGTTCTCTCTCTCCTCTTCGAGCTCGATCTGAGCAACAACAGATTCGTCGGCCCCTTCCCCTCCGTCGTCCTCTCCCTCTCCTCGCTCCGATTCCTCGACATCCGTTACAACGAATTTGAAGGCCAATTGCCGCCAGAGCTTTTCAGCATGAACCTGGACGCAATTTTTGTCAACAGTAACCGTTTCACCTCTGTCATACCGCAGAATTTGGGATCCAGCTCTGCTTCGGTTGTCGTTTTCGCGAATAACCGTTTCGGGGGATGCCTCCCCCCGAGCATAGCCAATTTCGCCGACACATTGGAGGAGCTTCTGCTAATCAACACGAGTATTTCCGGTTGTTTGCCGATTGAGGTCGGATTTCTCTACAAATTGCGGTTACTGGATGTCAGTTTTAACCAGATTGTCGGACCTTTGCCCTACAGTCTGGCGGGGTTAGGGCATCTGGAGACGCTAAACGTGGCGCACAATAAGATGAGTGGAATTGTGCCCCAGGGCATATGCGTGTTGCCTAATTTGGAAAAATTCACCTTCTCCTATAACTTCTTCTGTGAGGAGGAGGGCATTTGTGGTAATCTGACGTCGAAGGGGATCGTTTCCGATGACCGGAGAAACTGTTTGCCGGAAAGGCCGCTGCAGAGGAGTAAGAAGGAGTGTGAGGCAGAGAAGCCTGTTGATTGCTTTGAGCATGATTGCGGTGTTTCTTCTTCAACTCCACCACCTTAATGGCGTTGATATTAATTGATCATCTGAAATTAGTTAGCAGATGGTTAACAATAATCAGTGATGATGACTTGTTTATAGCACACTAAATGTGTTCGTATATTTGCATGTTTGAAACTTGTTTATAAATGTATTTTCTTCTTTTTTATTTTTGGTGTGTGATTGTGGAGGTTGACAAACTTGCCATCATTAATACTATTTCTCCTGTACATTTATTCATATGTATTAATACTGGTGTATATGCAGTGTGGTAATTATAATAGTTTGGGATTTTATTTTATGCAGTGAGGTAATAATAGTGTATATTCATACCTCAAATCCCCACTATTACTCCATCCTTTTATTTTGTGTGTCTTTATATATATGAAAAAAAATTATGAGACAATAGGAGTACATAATTTTGGATCTAAAATTATTTAACAAAATTTGGTAATGAAACGTTCTTACAACATATCTTCTTTATTATGCTAAGAGATTCATGGGTTTATAAAGCTGCACAATTGTGTTTTAACGGTAAACAAAATTTTGAATAAATCATGCACTCATTTCGAATGATATTTACTTATTTCATCGAATGATAGTATTTGAGAAACAATTGCATATGTACACTACAGGAATGATATTACGTGTTTCTTTAAATAATATTATTTGATTCATTAAATTATATTACTTGAAAATTAGTTGCACAATACAATTAATACATATAAGTGTCACTCTTACAGGTAAGCATGACTCAAATAGTAAAGTGGAGCTCCATCTCATTTTATGAGATCATTCATACAAGACTTTCTCCAATTTTTTAAGCTTTTTCATTTTTTTTTTTTAGAAAGGCTGATAAAGTAAAAATTAATTATTTCTAAAAAGAAAAAAAGGACTATTAAGGCACCTTGGTCTTTCTAAGACAATTTGGAACAATGAGAATATTCTATAATTGTTTTTATTAAACTTGGGCTATGCAAAAAAATTACGGGCAATACGAGTCCAACCCAAAATAGCTATATTGGGTTTTCATTTCCTAAAGGCCCAGGTTATTGACACTATAATGTGGAGTAAATACACTGCATGGATAAATTCATTACACTTGGGATGAATACACTACATTTTATTCTTAAAACACCTTACATATTTTGAATACACTTCACCTTCAACATCCTTCGCCGTCGTTCATAGCCACGGCCACAACACTGTAGCCCATAGCCACACCACCGCCGTCCGTCGCCATCACAAAGAGAACTCATCTCCCGCCCCACCGTCTTCCGCCGTCGTCCGCTTATCGTCAGTCAAATTCGAAAATCGCAATGACTGTTATTCAACTCTGGTTATCCGAACATGACCATAATGTTTGGAATTTTTTTTCCGAACATGAACACAATTTTTGGAAAAAAAGTTCCAACACTTATGTTCGAATTTTTTTCCGAATATTATGTTCATGTTCGGAATTCGGAAAAAAATTCCGAACATTATGGTCATGTTCGGATAACCAGAGCCGAACAAGTGCAATCGCGATTTAAAAAAAAAAAATTGTTCGAAACAAGCAAACAACAATAATATTATCATACCCACACAATTGTATACACTCAATGAACAATAATATGCATAAAAAACATCATAACACCAACAAAAAATATACTATTCAACATTTAAAAAACCTAGTTTCTAAAAAATACCAAAAAACACTTACATATACGTTTCCGAACTTGGGGGATCGTTCATCCTTATAATGTAGACAGTTACAACACGTTTCAAGCGCCTAGTGGTCGATTGATGGTGAGTCACATTCTTGAAGTATGGAGCTCGTTTGAATTGTTCGAAATAGTTTTCTTTGTTCGAAAGTGAAGTATGAAAATGAGGTGTAGTGTATTTACTAAAATTATTTTTGGAGAGAAGGCTAGAAGGATAATATTGTCATTTCAAGTATTTACCTTAGGAATTAAATTTTGTGTAGTGTATTTACTCCACCTTGTGGTGCCAATAACCTGGGCCTTTCCCAAAACGTTAATAAGACGGGTCTATATTGCCCAGTAGGCCCAACTAATCTATTTTAAGAGCCAATCCAACGAAGAAGCACAGAGTTTGAATTTTCTGATGGCCCAGTAGGCCCAACCTAATCTCTCACATGTAATTAAAAAATGGATTTGGTAGAGAATGCTGGACTGAAGTGAGTTTGGGTAAACATGGTTTTTTTGTTTTGAGAATTTCTTCAGACATTCTTCAGAGACATTTTATAAACGTCAACACTATCGCATACATGATACACGTAATGGTGCATATATATAAAATTATAGAGAAATATAGATAGTAAGTGTCTGGTAGTAAAAAAGGGTAATGATTTAATTTAGATAAAAATGGTAAAAACTGTAGAAGTTGGGGTGTTTATAGAAAAGTACTTTGATGTACATATTTTCCAATATCATGGATGCTAGGGTATTAAACAAATGAATTGGTTTCACATATCACTAAAATTTCGGACTTTTAGTTGAAACAAAATACTTTCATGGTAGTACAGAGGAAAAAATTGAGAGTTTGTACATTGGGGGGGGGGGGGGAGTGTTAGGGTAATTAAATATATCGTGCTGAAATTGGCTCCCTTCATATCTGGCCTATGTGAACAAATCTTGTGTGATGCATAATTAATTGAATATGTTTCGTATGAATATATATAATGATATTTTTTTGGGTAGAGTTATTAATAGCCTAATGTAAAAAAAAAAATTATTTTATGTCATGATTTTTTAAATTGTTCTTTTTTAGCAAAGAGAATAATTATTTTACCCATTATACCCTTACTAAATTAACTCTTTCAATTGAGTTTGTACCATTATTAGTTCACCTCGTACCACAATTAATTCCCCCCGTACCACACTTTATTTAAGCCCGTAACGTCATACCTTCAATATGTACCCCAAATATTGTACTATGTGCCATTTTTTTTTACCGTACCACCATACATTTTGGATGTATCATATTTAAATCATCTCGTACTACACTTTGTTTAAGCCCGTCCCATTGTTATCGTACCACACATTATTAAGCCACACTACAATTCATTTAAGTATGTACCACACATAATATATCTCTTAGTCTCATACAACACAATTAATTCACAATATTATATTAAGTTCGTACAATAATTTACTCACACCGTACCACCACATAATTAGTCTTTACCACAATTAAATCATCTTTGTACCACACTTTATTTTTTATTCCATACCACCATTAATATACGACGCACTGATTCACACAGTACCACATTTTATTATGTCAGTACCACTATTTATTTAAGCTCGTACTACTTTAATTCATCTCGTACAATAACCGTACCACACTTTATAAAGTATTTACCACCATAAATTCATCCCGTACCACACTTTATTATGCACATACCACCATATTTTAAGTATGTGCCATCATTTTGAAGACCATATAATTGTAGTGTTTAGTCTTATACAACGATTTGGACAATGTGTATTCATAATCCTTAACCCTACCACCATATTATATACCCTCTATTATTAAAGGCGTGCCACTATATATTCTAAACCTTAAAAATATTTTTTAAATGAATAGAGATAAAGACACCTGATGTTGGAGATGGAGAAATTGAGAAAGACTGATTGACAACAACATACATATGAGAAATTAGAAAAGAAGGAGAGATTGAAAAAGTGATACACACAAAAAGGAGAAAAGAAAAAAAAAATGAAACGCAGAAAAAAAAAATGGAGGAGAAGAAAAAATAAGCGTAGAAAAAAAAAGAGAAGGAGAATAAAGAAATCTAATAAAAATTAAGAAAAATAAATAAGGGTAAACTTGGTAATCTTGTATATATTCTCTCGGCTAAAAAGGAATAAAAGTAACACTCTTGACAAAATAGAACTTTTTAAATTAGAATTGGCTAAATATGGGGGTTCCTCTATTTTATCTTTTTGGAAAAAACTTATATGAGACTGTCTCATGGCATGAGACCACACAAATCAATTTTTTTTTATCTTATGTTAGAGAAAATTAGTTGGTGTATTATTTTATAATTAATTGGTATTAAAGTTTATTTGAGACTTTAATAGTTGACCAATTAATTCTTGGTGTTGAAATTAATTTCTCGGAAATTAATTGTTACAAGTGCGTTCTACTCTTGGAGTAGATGAGAATTGTGTATTCATACTCGCAAAACCGATTTTCGGTGAGTGAGAAATTGAATCGGAAAGTCGAAAGGTTCAACACCTAATTTGGGAATTAAATGAGTCATTTAATTCATCCCACATTGAATTTTTGGAATACTAATATACATGATATTAGTATGGGAATAATGAAGTATAATAAATTGTAGTTGATTGCTAGTCAATCAAAGTTGCCACGCGCGCGCGCGCGCCGAGCCGCGCCGCGCCCGCGCCCGTGGCCTTGGCCTTGGCCTTGGTCTTGGTCTTGGTTCTTGGCAATTGGACTTTGGGCCTTGGGCCCAGTGGGTATCTAATTTTTTGGAGAACAAAAATTAGGATATCAGGTCCATAAAGTTTTGGGTCGATTCGGATCAGAGACCCACCCGGTTAGAAAAGTCAAACCGGACCATACTTCATAAGAGCACATAAAACACGTGTGCTAAATTCATGGGACGTTACCAGCGTGATTTACGGAAACGCGTTCTGGGCCAACTCTTGCCACCAACGAAAATGCGACCGCATTTAATGCCCACGCGGTTTTTCCTTCTGCATTGAGTGGAGGTTCGCCTATAAATAGCGTCCTCATGCATTTGCCTGGCCACGCATTCAGAAATCTTCTCCTCTCTCTCTGTCTCTCTGCATATAGAGTCTTAAGAGCCAGTCCAGTTCGAAGCGCTCGTTTTGTTCGCCGGAGCTCCAAGACCTGTGGTGCTACACTCTTGGAGACGTTGTGACGTTTTACCTTTGGGGACGAATTTCCGAGACCGAAGAGCACTACCGGGGAAATTTTGTCTTGCGGGAAGAGGGCTTCCTCGACTCGTCACCTTTGCTGCTTCTTTTTTTTTTTTTCTCACTCTGTAATCTGTTATTCGAGTTGTAATTTCTTTTATTGTTGAATTATTATTTCCGCAGTCAAAACAATTTTCTAATTTTACAATCGCAAGACAGAATCCTTTTCTGTTTTCAAAATGACTGACAGAAATAACAATTCGGAGTCTGCTAACCAGGGAAACACTGTTGTTCCTCCTGGTAACCCCACTCCCCAGGGCGCCACTACCCCCGTTCCCCCTGTAACTGTCCATTTTGGGCAATCTTCTAATCCCTCAGTGGTGAGCCCTTTCCCCTTTGACAATTCGAGACCTTTTGTGGTCCAAAGTGAGAGACCCGAAAAATTTTCGGGTAAAAACTTCAAGAGGTGGCAACAGCGTATGCTGTTCTTTCTGACCACCTTGAGGTTGGCGAGGTTCCTTACTGAGGACCCGCCTGCGGTCGTTGAGAACGATGCGCAGAATGAGGAAGTTCGTGCCCGCTGGTGGGAACACGACTTCTATGCTCAGAACTACATTCTGAGTGGTCTGGCAGATGCTTTGTACAGTGTCTACCAGAAGTGCAAAACGGCCAAGAAAATGTGGAATTCCTTGGAGGCCAAATATGTGGCCGAGGATGCCGGTACTAAGAAGTACTTGGTTGGGAAGTTCTTGAACTTCAAGATGGTGGACTCGAAGTCTGTCGTTGAACAAGTCCAAGAATTCCAGTTGATTCTGCATGACATTGCTGCAGAAGGAATGATACTGCCAGACGCTTTCCAAGCCGCTGCAGTCATTGAGAAATTGCCTCCAAGCTGGAAGGAGTTTCAAAGCCACTTGAAGTTGAAGAAGAAGAGTATGACCTTGGAAGAGGTCATAGGCAAACTTCAGATTCGCGAAGGTGGGCTGGAAAGGAACAAGGGTCAGGAAGAGGCCAAAGCTAATTTGATGGAGTCAAAGAAGCGTAAGAGGCCAAATTCTGACAAAGACAAACAACCAGTTGTAACTCGACCCAAATTTACGGGTGATTGCTACAACTGTGGAAAGCCGAACCACATTGCAAGATTCTGCAAGGCCCCGAAGAAAGATGACAAAGGCAAGGGCAAGCAGTCCAATGCGAACGTGGTTGAAGGGGAGTTCACTGAAGAGGACCTTGCTGCTGTGACCACTGAAACGAACCTCGTGGGCAACCCAAAGGAATGGTTCATTGATACGGGGGCTACCTGTCATGTCTGTTCTGACAGGAATGCTTTCTCGACCTATGAGCCAACCAATGGGAGAAAGCTGCACATGGGGAATCAAGCCACGTCTGAGGTGGCTGGGGTTGGCAACGTTGTTCTGAAGTTGACCAGTGAGAAGAACATCACACTGAGAGATGTCCTGCATGTCCCGGACATTCGCAAGAATCTCATCTCCGGCTCTGTACTAGTGAAGAATAATTTCAAACTTGTATTTGAGTCTAATAGGGTTGTTCTTAGCAAGTACTCAGTGTACTTAGGTCGTGGGTATGTCCACGATGGTCTGTTTAAGATGAGTGCCATTGTTGTACACCCAAGGGGAAATCTGTTATGAATAAAGAAGCTTCTACTTCTTCTTATATCGCTGAGTTTTCAGATTTATGGCACTGCAGATTGGGACATGTAAACGTTAAATCGATAAAACGACTAGTAAGCTTAAATTTACTAGATATAAAAAATGTCGATTTAAATAACAAATGCGAAGTTTGTGTAGAAGCTAAAATGACAAAGTTGCCTTTTCCTTCGGTTGAAAGGAACTCAGAACCTCTAGAATTAATTCACACTGATGTGTGTGACTTAAAATTTGTACAAACTAGAGGTAGGAAAAAGTACTTCATCACTTTTATAGATGATAGTACAAGGTTTTGCCATGTTTACCTTTTACACAGTAAGGATGAAGCGTTAGACGCTTTTAAACTGTACAAAAGTGAAGTGGAAAACCAGTTGAATAGACGAATCAAAATGGTTCGTAGTGATAGAGGAGGAGAGTATGTAGCACCGTTTGAGAAGATATGCTCCGAATCCGGAATCATACATCAAACTACTGCTCCTTACTCGCCTCAATCTAATGGTGTTGCGGAACCAAAGAACCGAACACTCAAAGAGATGATGAATGCTATGCTTATTAGCTCCGGTTTACCGCAAAACTTGTGGGGAGAAGCCATTCTGTCGGCTAACCACATTTTGAACAAAATTCCACATAAGAGTAAAGATGCTACTCCTTATGAATTGTGGAAGGGGCGGAAACCGTCATATAAATACCTCAAAGTGTGGGGGTGTTTAGCAAAGGTTGAAGTGCCTCTACCCAAACAAATTAAAATCGGCCCTTAAACGGTTGATTGCATATTTGTTGGGTATGCATTAAACAGTAGTGCCTATCGGTTTATAATTCACAAATCAGAAGTTCCCGATATGACAGAAGGCACTTATATAGAGTCGAGAAACGCTGTGTTTTTCGAAAATATCTTTCCTAGCAAGTCCAAGGAAGATGAGATATCAACCAAAAGACCTCGTAATGAGGAGGTTGATAATGATGCTGGTCCATCCACTCAAGATAGTGGCGAGTTACGACGCAGCAAGAGAGCTAAGATAGTTAAAACCTTTGGTCCCGATTTCATCACTTACGTATTGGAAGAGGAACCGAGGACTATCAAAGATGCTCTATCTAGGCCAGACGCTCCGCTCTGGCAAGAGGCGATTAACAGTGAAATCGATTCTATCATGCAAAACCACACGTGGGAGTTGGTTGATCTCCCACAAGGTTGCAAGCCCTTAGGATGCAAATGGATCCTTAAAAGAAAGTATAAAGCAGATGGGTCAGTTGAAAAATACAAAGCCCGCTTAGTGGCAAAAGGGTTCAAACAAATCGAAGGGTACGATTTCTTTGATACCTATTCACCGGTAACGAGGATTACTTCCATTAGGGTGCTAATCGCGATTGCTGCTTTGCACAATCTCGAAATTCACCAAATGGATGTTAAAACTGCGTTTCTAAATGGTGAAATGGATACAGATATATATATGGATCAACCAGAAGGGTTTGTAGCACCTGGAAATGAGAAAAAGGTGTGCAAACTAGTGAGGTCGTTGTATGGGCTTAAGCAAGCTCCAAAACAATGACATTTGAAATTTGATAGCACCATGTTGTCAAATGGCTTTCGTATTAATGAGTGTGACAAATGTGTGTACGTGAAAAGTACACCGAAAGGGTTTGTCATATTATGTCTATACGTTGATGATATGCTCATTATGAGTAATGATCATGACTTACTCATTAGTACGAAACGCATGTTAAGTCGAAACTTCGACATGAAAGATTTGGGTGTTGCTGACGTGATTCTAGGAATCAAGATCAGCAGGACATCAAATAGCATCTCTTTAACGCAATCTCACTATGTTGAGAAAGTGCTAAAGAAGTTCAATGCCTTTGATGATCCACCTGCAAAAACCCCATTGGACATGAGTGTGCATTTGAGCAAAAACAGAGGTGGTCCTGTAGCTCAACAAGAATATGCTAGAGTTATCGGTAGCATAATGTACATTTCAAATTGTACGCGTCCCGATATAGCATGTGCGGTGAATAAACTTAGTAGATTCACAAGCAATCCAAGCAATGAGCATTGGAATGCACTCAGGAGAGTCTTGAGGTACTTAAAGTATACTCTCGACTTTGGGCTACAATACACTAGGTATCCTGCTGTACTTGAAGGATACTGTGATGCTAATTGGATCTCAGACACTAAAGAGTCATTCTCCACCAGTGGATTTGTATTCATTATAGGAGGAGCGGCTGTGTCCTGGAGATCGACTAAGCAAACATGCATAGCCCGATCCACCATGGAATCAGAATTCATAGCTTTGGATATAGCTGGTGAAGAAGCAGAGTGGCTTCGAAATTTCCTCGAGGATATTCCATGTTGGGATAAACCCGTACCTACGATAATGGTACATTGCGACTGTCAAGCCGCAATTGGTAGGGCTTTAAGTGACATGTATAACGGAAAGTCTAGACACATTCGTCGTAGACATAATTCTGTGAGACAATTGATCTCAAGTGGTGTAATGTCAATAGACTATGTGAGGTCTAAGGACAATCTTGCGGATCCGTTAACTAAGAGTATAAATCGAGATCAATTGTCTAAACTGTCAGAAGGAATGGGTCTAAAATCCACAAAGTAAGCTGAAACAGTGGTAACCCAACCAAGTTGACTAGAGATCCCAAGATCTTGGTTCAATGGGAAAACTAAGCTATGGAAGTTAGGGAATGCACTTGGTAACCCGACCATTCCTTATAGGACAGTACACCAAGTGAGAACCAGTGTGTGGTACAGGCTAAGTCTATACGACTTTTAATGAATCCTAAGTCCATGTGGGGGACGGAGTATTACGGAATACTCAAGAGGAGTTCACCTATGTAAGTGTGAGGTGAGAGGCCGCCTCAAATATCAGTGGATATTAAACACTTATGAATCCAAAGGGTGTCCATGGCCGAAACGGACAAAAACGTGAGAACAAGAAATGAGCGTAGAAATATTGTTGTGTCAGTACTACTGTCTAAGTACACACCAAGGCGGAATGGTTCAAGGCAATGTGTCCACCAGGCTGCCGGTGTACTCGGTAATGCTTGACTATGGAAGGTTCAAAGCCACAAACTACCTATCCAAATGCAGTAATATTTTGTGTTTGAACTGGACTGTGAGTCTGCATGTCTATAGGTTCGATTTCCACTCATGTGGGGGATTGTTAGAGAAAATTAGTTGGTGGTATTATTTTATAATTAATTGGTATTAAAGTTTATTTGAGACTTTAATAGTTGACCAATTAATTCTTGGTGTTGAAATTAATTTCTCGGAAATTAATTGTTACAAGTGCGTTCTACTCTTGGAGTAGATGAGAATTGTGTATTCATACTCGCAAAACCGATTTTCGGTGAGTAAGAAATTGAATCGGAAAGTCGAAAGGTTCAACACCTAATTTGGGAATTAAATGAGTCATTTAATTCATCCCACATTGAATTTTTGGAATACTAATATACATGATATTAGTATGGGAATAATGAAGTATAATAAATTGTAGTTGATTGCTAGTCAATCAAAGTTGCCACGCGCGCGCGCGCGCCCGAGCCCGTGGCCTTGGACTTGGTCTTGGTCTTGGTTCTTGGCAATTGGACTTTGGGCCTTGGGCCCAGTGGGTATCTAATTTTTTGGAGAACAAAAATTAGGATATCAGGTCCATAAAGTTTTGGGTCGATTCGGATCAGAGACCCACCCGGTTAGAAAAGTCAAACCGGACCATACTTCATAAGAACACATAAAACACGTGTGCTAAATTCGTGGGACGTTACCAGCGTGATTTACGGAAACGCGTTCTGGGTCAACTCTTGCCACCAACGAAAACGCGTCCGCATTTAATGCCCACACGATTTTTCCTTCTGCATTGAGTGGAGGTTCGCCTATAAATAGCGTCCTCATGCATTTGCCTGACCACGCATTCAGAAATCTTCTCCTCTCTCTCTGTCTCTCTGCATATAGAGTCTTAAGAGCCAGTCCAGTTCGAAGCGCTCGTTTTGTTCGCCGGAGCTCCAAGACCTGTGGTGCTACACTCTTGGAGACGTTGTGACGTTTTACCTTTGGGGACGAATTTTCGAGACCG
The DNA here is from genome assembly GCA_947034835.1 of Ballota nigra. NCBI lineage: Eukaryota > Viridiplantae > Streptophyta > Magnoliopsida > Lamiales > Lamiaceae > Ballota > Ballota nigra. The sequence goes on from OX344730.1 coordinate 19,849,423, forward strand.
AAGAGCACTACCGGGGAAATTTTGTCTTGCGGGAAGAGGGCTTCCTCGACTCGTCACCTTTGCTGCTTTTTTTTTTTTTTTTTTTCTCACTCTGTAATCTGTTATTCGAGTTGTAATTTCTTTTATTGTTGAATTATTATTTCCGCAGTCAAAATAATTTTCTAATTTTACATCTTAAAATTGATACGTTTATATTGTTGAAAAAAATGATATTTTTGGTTGCATGATCGGTCCCACACAATTGCTTGTGAATTGTGATAAGAGTATTTATTAGAGTCGAATCCATAACAAATTATTTGTACATTTAGGTAACAACTAGGTAGATAGATATTTATAGATAAGAGATAGTTGATTGATAGATATAAGAATAAAATTATATAAACACACACACACTTTGACCCCCTCAATTTCCTACTCCGTGAATTAAAATTAAAATTCAAACTAATCCAAACGAAAGATGCAAACTAGTTGGCTAAAAACAAGGTTTATCATTTTATAGGCATGGTTATTTTCAAAACTAATATATATATTATATAAATTAACTGGTCACTCATTTATCTTGTACTCTTCAACAAACAGTAACAAACCTTGGAGCAAGAACCGGGCTTTACTTATATATGGCTCCCATTCTTCATTGAATCACTGTCTTTCAATCTCATCATATTCTCACTCTCTCTAAACCCTTCAACTCTCTCTCTCACTCACTCACATCCCATATGATCATGAACCATCACTCATGGGTAGTGTTATTAATGTGTGTGGCATTATGCATGTCGTCATTATACAATGATGATGCAGTGGTGGTGTCGGCGGACGAAGATATGATGATGGAGTCGGACATAAGCGGAAGAATGTTAGCGAAGAATTCAGGGTATATCAGCTATGATGCAATGAAAAGAAACAGAATACCATGCAATCGGAGAGGACGTTCTTACTACGACTGCACCAGGGGTCCACGGGCTAACCCCTACAATCGTGGCTGTTCTAAAATCACACATTGTGCTAGGACCAACCGCTGAGATCTCATCGCCCTTTTCTTTATCATATCTGGGGTTTTAAATCTATGTTTTATTATGCATTTTTAATCTTAATTGCATAATTTTATTAGTTGGTAATTAATTTCATATTGCTCTTGACCCTAGTGTGTGTCCTAAAATAATTTCACAGATAGCAGGCTATTTTTGGAGTTCTATTGCATTCCAATCTCTATATAAAAGGTGGAACAGATTTTATGTAGTGGTAAAAAAATTTAATATATAAAGTCATAAAGCTACTACATTACGATTCCAAGCTGTTAGCCTTGAATTTGAGATGGGTTTAATCCAAGAAAATATTGCTTAGAATTGTAATTTACAGAGGTTTTGGAGAAGCGGCATTGTAATTTAAGGTTATTTGATTAATGAGGCTAGAGTTGTATCAGATTCATCCTTCACGTACCACATGTTTACTCGTCTTTGAGCAATCAACACCTACAATACAATACAACCCCAAAATAACAACAACGATTAACTAGTTAAATTATATTAAGAATTTGAAGTTGAGCAAGAGAGGACCTGTTGCTCCCAATTTGTTCGGCAAGTAATGACGACGAGTACAATGGTTTGAACGAGCACGCCTATCAGCATTCCGATCCAAACACCCTGTAACAAATAAACGACCCATTCATTCGAACCTACATTATATTTATATAATATGAACAAGGACTAGGACTAGGAGGATATATAAATGTAGAAACTGACTTCAACTTGTAAATTGACAACATATCCCAGCACAATCCCAATAGGAACCCCTAGTATGTAGTAGGATGCAACGTTCACGAATGCAACTGTGCCCTGCCATCCCGATCCGATTGCAACACCTATACAAGCACACAAAAGAAAAAGAGAAAGATCAATTGTTATATATAACTGATGTCATTGTCTGCGTGGTTGGTTAATTACCAGAAAGAACAGGTTGAACACTGTTCAAGAGTATGGAGAAAGCCAAAAGAGGAGACATGCGATCAACCCAAGAAACCACTTCCTCGTTTTCGGTGAATATATACGCTACGCGCCCTTGAAACAAAAGGAACAACACAAACAGCACGAATCCAATGGCCAATGATGTAGTCACGATTGTGGTGATCGACAGCTTCGCGGCTTTAGAATTGCCACCACCGAGCTCGTTCGCTATTCGAACACTAGATAAATGTACAACAGTTAGTTACATGATCTACATGGCAAACTCTAAAGATGATTAAGTACCTTGCTGCAGCCATGAAACCAAGAGATATCATCATTTCCCACCCATTGATGTTGAGACTAGTGAAGCAAAAACTCATCATCTCATAGTATACACTGATTCCTAATTTGAAGAGAAAACAAAGTATGTATATTACCATATAGATAGAGCATCTATTGCCACCTCTGCATTTTTCATATTTCCTGTGAGAAGAATCAGTACTGGGTAGTACCATACTTCGAGGCTGCAAACAGAAATCTTGTAATCAGAAACTAAACAATCTTTGTAAAACTATAATTAATTAGCCAAATTACCAGAGCATAGCACCAGCAGACAATGATAGCTTGAAGATAGGCCACAAATCCTTGAGCCTCTCCATGTTTGTGGACAACCCCCACAGGTGACGAATATGAGTTGCCCGATATTTGGGATCCAAAAGGCTATAACAGTAGAGATCATAGCCCCAGAAACCCCAAACTGGAACTTCAAGGTTAACAGCCAGGAAAGTAACACCTGGATAGTCAAGGAAATAGCGGCTAAATAGGCTATGATCATGTTCTTGCTCTGAGATTGAAGGTACATTTGGCATGTGTAGGAAAAATTGAAGGAATAGAGGACTGGAATCATCCATAGAGCGATTGTTCCTGCAATGTGGGCGAGGTCTTGGTCCTGGCCTATAGCTTTTAGGATGGGAGTTGTGAAGATAAAGATAGGCAAAATGAGAGTGGAGGCTATGAGAGAAACGAGCCATGATCGTTGTAGGTATATCCCGAGCATGTGGTACTGTCCTGCTCCATAAGCTTGCCCACAAAGAGTCTCTAGCCCATTCGCCATGCCCAACTGGATCAAATTCAATATTTTTCAGTAATTTTCATTGTGGAACAAGTAATGAGCATATGCAGAATGCAATGCGTACCAGAATTCCCTGACCAAACCTCAAGGAGAGATTGAAGACAAGAGCAAAGGCGGCCAGCTGAGTGGAGCCGATATGGCCTATGAAGGCCTGGCTGATGACGCCCGTTCCGAAGGTCGTAAATCGGGTAAAAATGGCGGGGGCAGCCACCACCCATATCTTCTTGCTCTCATTCCATACCTTGCTCTTTACACTCTCCTTCTCTTCTCTGTTCCTCAACAAGTTTTGTGTGATCTCGCCTTCCATTTTGCAAGGTTTAACAAAGTGTACATCATCCCATGTTTATATGATTGGAGAGGAGTTACCATCAAGTGCCCCACCCTGCTGTTCTCACAATAATCAACCTCTATTCGATTGACAAACAAACCATCATTTCCATTTCGAAGCTGAACCCAAATACTCAATGAATCAAAGCTAGCTCAGTTTTTCAAACTTCGTATTTATTTTCAATTGAATTCTTAAAGTGTTTTTTAAATAATATTTAATTATTTTAACACCTTAAAGTGAAAATAATCAATTTTGTTCAAAAATTGATTTGGGTTGTAAGGTGCTCTGGGTACACAAAACACTGGATGCAAAATGCTATTTAAATTGCAATTTCATTTTTAACAAGTTATCTCTAATATTGCTAGAAAATTAATATGTTAATACTTAATACTGAAAATTGAATTTAATAAGCAACGATTTTTCAATAATAACAAGAATAACTTTTCAATAATAATATATATTAGATTAATAATTAAATGAATTAATTTCATAGCTCTCTATAAGTTCAGATTTTTAGATGAGACATAAATTCCTTCGCTCTCTCCAATACTTAAGTAAAATTGAATTAGTTTACATTTTATAAAATTATTATACACATATCATTTCATATTTATTAATTAACTCAACTTAATTTATAAGAGAAAAAAGTAAAATGGTTTACAATAATATTATGTACAATAATTATATATATATATATATATTTATATACTCCACCCCGTCCAGGTATTATCTACATACTTAAAACGACACACAATTTAAGAAAAAATCATTTTTTGAGTAAAGTAATAACATATGGGTAAATATTTGTATATTATTGTAAGTGTGCACGTAAATCAATGTTTCTTTTTTTTAGGGTGTACAAATAATTTTGGAACGAATGAAAAAAGAAAGTGTGCAAATAATCATGGGACGTTTTTAATTATTTAAATATACTTTACAATATTAATCTTCTTTTACTTATTTAAATATACTTTACAATATTAATTTCCTTTTACAGCCCACTCCTGCAATAATCAGAGTGCTATGCTAGTATTAGACATTATGATAAATAAGATTGACTTTTAAAAAGTACTTTTATCCCTATGCAATGATTAACTTTAATCAATAAAAGTTCATTAGATCATATATAAAAATAAAAAGGCAAATTCTAGGGTGCATCCAAGTGCATAGTATGCACTTGGATTTTGTACCAATTTGAAATTGATTTTAAAATCAATTTTGACTAAATTCGCGGGTCGGTTGCAGAATCCAACAAAAAACTCGCGGGTCAAGCGCAACCCGACCAAAATTCGCGGGTCTGACAACAAATCGAGTAGCAAATGGGCCGCGCGCGCTTCGTACCAATATCCGAAGTTATATCACCAATATCCGAAGTTATATTACCAATACCCGAAGTTATAATCACCAATACCTCAAGTTATAATCACCGATACCCCGAGTTAAAATTACCAATACCCTAAGTTATAATTACCAATACCCCAAGTTATAATCACTAATACCTCAAGTTATATCCCTAAAAAATTATTTACCAATATCCCGAGACTTAATCACCAATACCCCAAGTTATAATCACCAATACCATAAATTATAATCACCAATACCCTAAGAATTACTCAATAATAATATCTCAAATAATTATTCAGTATTACCCAAAGACTTAATTACTAATACCTCAAGTTATAATCACCAATACCCCAAGATTTGATCACCCATACCCGAAGTTATTATCACCAATACCCCAAGTTTTAATAACCAATACCCCAAGTTATAATAATCAATACCCAAGATATAATCACCAATACCCCAAGTTGTAATCACCAATACCCTAAGTTGTAATAACCAATATTCCTAGATATAATAACCAATACCCCAAGTTGTAATCACCAATACCCCAAGTTGTAATAAGTCTAAAACATAAAAAGTAGGCCCCAACGCTGTCAAACGTTGGAATTTGGGCCCAGGCTTGCGTACATCACTGCGCGTTGCGCCGTGAGTTCAACTCGAATCGTCGATCCGCTTCCAAAAAGGTATCACAATAGCAATTCTGAGCCCGACTCCAAAAGTTACGTCTGTTTTGATTTTTGCCGACTAGCACCAGTAAGTTGCCCCACATCAGTTGTACAGTGCACGGGAGAACTACTCAACTTCAACAACTACTGCGACAACCTAATTTCCAATTGTACAAACAATAAAGATAGGAATTACCACATCTCTCACAGACATTTCATCAAACACCTTCCCGCACAATCCCATATCCTGATTCTGAAATGCAGTAGTTGTAGAGCTTGTGAAAGATATGACATATCGGTTAAGGCGGTAGAGGAAGCAATTGCTTGATTCTGCTGCTTCAGAACGAAATCAATTAAAATGGAATCGAGCCAATACCAAATATTGGTGGAGGAGAAATAAATCCATGATCATCACATGATTCAATTGTTGCAGTGGCTTGTGTAGAGGAACGAGACGGAGGTCAATTTGGTGTAATAAGAGATGAATCGGAATTTAGATCTGAGGAGAAAAACTCCACTGCATCGCCAGAAAACAGGTAGTCACACCGAAAAGGGAAAGTGCACCAGAGGGAAAAACACCAGTATGAATTATTGTGGCGACCACCGCGTCACCATTAATGGTGGAAGAAGCAGAAGACCGTCAAATCGCTGAAAGGAAGAAGAGATGACCCGTTTCTGAGAGGAAGAAGAGATGACCCGCGAGTTTTAATTGGGTCGGCCGACCCACAAATTTTTTAAATTGGTCAAAATTAATTTTAAATTAGGGTGCAATGCATCCTAGAACTACTCAAATAAAAATAAAGCTTACGACGATTTCACACGTAAAATAGAATTCCACCTTGATATTTTTGTTGTGCTTCCTTTTAAAATATAATGGATTTGAATTTTGAAGCTCTATAAATTATACAATAATATAATAAATTAGACCTGTTGCGTACGAATTTTAATCTATAAAGATATTCTCATTAAACATGGTTTTATGCACTTGATGCACCGAACAATTCAAATATATTTTTAATATTACTGAAAAGTTACCCTATTATTATTGACTAGTGTAAACCCCGCGTATTATGCGGGATTGGAAAAAAATTAAAATTAATATTTTAAAAAATATATCTTTTTTAAACATAATTGTAAATTCATATAAAAAAATGGCAAAGTATTATATGAAAATAGTTAATGATAAACTTATCATGAAATAATTTTAAAGTATACTCTAAAATTATTTCATAAACTATTTCATGTTAAGCTTATTATGAAGTGTTTTCATATAAAACCTACTCAAAAAAATATATGTTAAATTGAATTTACATTATTTCTATCTTTTAAAACCTACTCAAAAAAATATATGTTAAATTGAATTTACATTATTTCTATTTTTTTATTGTAAATGATAGATGTCATAGTGTAAGATAAATATTTTTTAAAGGATTAATATTTTAGTGAATAAATTGGTATTAGGTCTTGTGTCAATTGAGTGCGTGGTTCAATAATACGTGTGTCCTTTTCCATGGAAGGCTTCAACCACTCCATCCACTCCATTATTTGTGTATCATTGTAATCGTATGAGATATGTATTAACATATCTTTAAGGGCATAAATCTGAATGCATGAAACACAATCGAATTACAATTGCATTGTATGGGAGTGCAGGGATCCGTGCATTTCCAAATTTCCAAGAATGTAGTAAAATAAAGATTAGTTAAAAATGCAAAATCGAGTTCAAAAACTTATTCTTTAGAAATGCAGACAAACATTATAATTATAATAAACATATATGGGAGAGATAGACCTATATGAAGTAATAATGAAAACATACATCACCATCTGTAGTAAATAAATAGAAATTGTCATTATATAAAGTCCCTTATTTAGCAAATAATGAATTCTGTGAGGTATAACATCAAATAGATAAAAGACACTGTTACAGATCCCATTGAAAATTAGGCGCCCACGGTATAGCAACAAAACGCAAATCAAATTATCGTTTCCTTGGAACAAAAATATTCAAATTAGAAAATTACTTCGTTCAAGCAGAGTGGAAATTTCGCACCAAACTTGTGAAAAAAGAAAAAGAAATTGCACACCAAACATGCCACCACTTGGGCCACCTTGTGTTGTCGTGCAGATGATGATCAATAGAATCTGTAGATGATGAAAGAAATAGAATGAGCATCGTCAAAGTGATTTCTGCAAAAGATTATACACGTGGGAGATGATTAATAGTAGAGCGAATGGAAAGGCAAGAATAAAAATTGGAGGGAAGAAGTTAAAATTCAAAATAGCCGAATTTCAGCGAATTGTGCAGAAGGAAATGGTATATTATAGGCGAACATTGGAGAATAAGAGGGAAGCTGTGATAAACGATTTATGCAGAAGCAGTATGACTACGCGGAGGAGATGAAAATTATAATTTTAGGAAAAAGAAGAGTAACTGCAGTGGTTAAAATGTATTAGACTTTAAGGATGTGGATTTCAAAAAAGAAAAACCGTTCAAAGGGGTTGAATTCATTAAATTATAGCATTTGATCGGGGAGTTTAATTTTTTTTATTTGATCTGTTATAGGTAGTTTAAAATTTGAAATGAGAGAGGTTAGTAAATAGGAGAAAACTTAAAAACTGCCTTACGGTCGCGGAGGACTCATGAGAATGCGGTATTTCAAAATGAGAGAAATATAGATGTGCCACGTAGGATGGAGGAGATTGACAAATAGATAGATTTATGATTGGATTTAATAAAAGAGTAACATTTCAGTAATAACATGGATAATTTTTCAGTGGTGGTAGTAGGAGATGTAAGAAAATAATTAAATGAATTAATTTCACACTTCTCTACAAGTTTTACGACTTTTAGATGAGTTTGAAATCTTTTCATGGTAGCAAAGTCAAAAAGGCCAAAACAAATATTTGAATTCGATTTTCGTTGAGAGCAACTCCACACAATTTAATTATTCACTCATTGGAAGTGTTGTAACCAAAATTTATAGGAAGAAGCGTGTGGAAAGCTAAATTTTGGATTTTTTAAAAGAATGTTAATAAGCACTCATCGTTTACCAATTCAATAAATCTTTGTTGTAGCCAAACTAAGAGGAAGAAGCGTGTGGAAGTTAAATTGGATTTTTTAAAGAATGTTAATTAACACCCATAAATACCCAGTTTGATAGATTTACCCCAATATATAGTTAATAATCTCATTGTAACCAAAAGGGAGAAGCGTATGGAAGTTAAGTTGAATTTTTTTAGATAATGTCAATATATAATCGGTTAAGCACCCATCTTTAACCAAATTTGATTAAACTATCAAAGAGGTACGCGAGACGAGGAAACGGTGAAAAATAGAATAAGTTTTTTATCTTTTAAATTAGAAAAGAAAAGATATCCTAAACAAGTTTTAGGAGACAAAATTTAGGGGGCGCTTGGTTAGCAATTCTTCAATGGTAATGAAAATGAAAATTTTCAAGTATTATCGATTCTTGTATTGACCAATTCATAAAGAGAAATAATTGAGTTCTCCGCTAATTAACCGCGAGATTGATCCCAAAATCCCAGTCATCAAAACAAAAATAGATGCATTGGAGAAAGGTTTTCACATATGATTAAAATTAAATTTCTCGGCAATTAGTAACATTAGTAATATAATTGTTTCTGAAAATATTGTGTTATTCAAAATTTTCATTTTTATTAATATCTCGTAAAAACCATAAAAATACATAATATTAATCAGACGACACATTAATAATTTAAACAAGACAAATTCTAGGGTGCATCCAAGTGCATGCTATGCACTTGGAATTTTGATTTTAATTAATTTTGACCAATTAAGATCCAACAAAAACTCGCGGGTCAGGTCCAACCCGACCAAAATTCGCGGGTCTGACAACAAACCGGGTCGCAAATGGTCGTGTGCGCTTCATACCAATACCTGAAGTTATATCATCAATACCCGAAGTTATATCATCAATACCCGAAGTTATAATCACCAATACACGAAGTTATATCACCAATACCCCAAGTTATAATCACCAATACCCCAAGTTATAATCACCAATACCCCAGAATTACTCAACAATAATATCTCAAATAATTATTCAGTAGTAGTCTAAGACTTAATCACCAATACCTCAAGTTATAATTATCAATACCCCAAGTTATAATCACTAATACCCCAAGTTATATCTCTAAAAAATTATTCACCAATACCCCAAGACTTAATCATCAATACTTCAAGATATAATCAACAATATCTCAAGAATTACCCAACAATACCCCAAGTTATAACCATCAATACCCCAAGAATTACTCAACAATACATTGAAGAGTGATATCCAAAGAATTATTCAATAATACCCAAGACTAAATCACCAATATCCCAAATTATAATTATCAATACAAAAAAAAAAAGTGAAATAAAATCTAATTACATTAATGTACAGACTATCTAACTGATGAAAACTCATCCCAGTTGGGTAGATTAGATAAAGTTATCCCCAATTGGCTTTTGAGAAGGGTTTGCAGCACAAGAAACCGACCAACCTTTTTCTTTTCTTAAGAAATTTCATTTCGAGGAGAAAAATCTAACTTCATTCTCTCATTTGCATTCTCATTTTATTAAAGTCATGGTTTCCGTTCTTTCTCTATTTGTTATTGCGCGTAACAAATAAAAACATAATTTTATAGATCAATCATATCTGCATGTGAAAGGATTTTGTTCAAGATCAAGATTTCTCTGAGTAATTGATTTTACGCTTTTAGTCGGCACCTTAAGACCTATAATAATGTGTTCAAGCCGACATAGGGCTGAAGAAAGAAAAGAGATGATCGATAACTATCGCAATCTCTGCACAGGTGATAGATGACCCACGAATTTTTACCGGATCAGACTGACCCGCTAATTTTTACTGGGTCAGACTGACCCGCGAATTTTAATTTTGAGTCAAAATTGATTTGCAAACTAGGGGCAAAATCCAAGTGCATGTTATGTACTTGGATGCACCCTATAATCACTCTTTAAACATGTATTAATATATTAAAGGATTATGTATTTTGTTGGAAAATTTGAGGTAAATTTACAACATTATTGATGTAGTGACAATTAAAAATAAAAATTATTTTGGATAAAATGGGACACTTTAAAAGAAACAAGGGGAGTATATATTTAAAAACATCAATAATCACATATTCAGACAAAACTCATCTGATGTGGACGTTGAAATCCACATGTGTTGCTGATGTGTATCAATTATAATTAGAAAATAAATAAAAATTCATCACGTCATTACACATCGGTAACACATGTGAATTCCCACGTCTACATCAAATATATGTTGCCTGAAAATGTGATCGGAGTATGATTAAGCGTGAAATTGTCATGATTCGTCGTTTGAAATACCCTAGTTTTGGTCGATTTTATCGAGTATTTAGAGTCAATTGAGCATTATTTCTATACATTGATGAATTTGTCTTTTTGATGCTCATAGGTGAATCAAGGATGAAAAACGGAGTTCGTAGGACTTTGAATCGACTCAAATGGATGCCCGGATGAGAAGATATCGAAGAAATACGATTGGTATTAGTGCGGAAAAAGAAAAATATTACTTTGGGAAATTCTGGAGTCACTCGAGTGGCTCAGGTCGAGCACTAGCGCTCGAGCGTATTGCTCGAGTGCCAAAAATATACAGAAGATTTCTTGCGCTCGAGCAGCTCGAGCGCCACCGCTCGAGCGTGTTGCTCGAGCGCCCCAAAACATGCAGAGGAATTTGAGCGCTCGACCAGCTCGAGCGCCACCGCTCGAGCGATTGCATCATTCGAGCTACACTGCTCGAGCGCCATCGCTCGAGCAGGTGTGCTCGAGCACCTCCAAATTTCGTGCTTCCGAATGCGTTTTTCGGCACACGAGTTCCCGATTCAGCCCGATGCTTATATATACTCGTCCCGAGCTCGTTTTTACGGAGAACTTGACACCACTTGATACGATATTACTTTTAGAGTTTGTTTTTGGAGAGAAGGAGAAGAGCAAGCTTTAGATTAACGTTTTTGAGGTTTTCTTTACGATTTCATAGTACGATTTTGCTTTTTAATTTCGTTTCTTAAGACCTTTGTTCGTTAATACTTTGAGACTCAGTTTTATTAATTTAAATTCAGTTCTTAACATTATTTTCTTTAACCCTAGTTTATGTTTGATAATTTATTCGTCATAATCATTATGTTCATGTTCGTTTCTTCTTCAATTGCTCTTGTTTACGTAAAAACCATGTCTAGCTAAAACCCTTGCATGCTTAGGGTAGGATGAACTCGTAGAAGTAGGCTGTGGGTACGTAATTAGGGTAATTCGTGACGTTAGGTTTTAATTCTCTTAATTAATGAATTCTTAAAATCAATCTTAACTTTATTCTTAAATTTCGTTCGAAAAGTGTTAGAGAGAGGACGACCTTATCACTCTTTAACGACGAGTAGACTTAATGAAAGGGTTTAGAAAGGATTAATTAATCTACCGGTTTATCTAAGGAGGACGACCGCATCACCTTAGTTTAAATTAAGGCCTCGTTAATCAAGCACAATCTATTAACTCGTTAGTGGATTAGTGAAGTCGATTGCTACGATAAAGTATTAGGATTTTAATTCTTGAGCTTTCATCTTACAATTTTTAACTTAGGGTATTTCTTGCGCGTCACAATTATTTTGATTATGTACCTACTCCGTTAGTATACGTAGGGATTCCTATCCTGAGCATCACCATTACTTATTTGAAAACACACCTTAGTTAATTCGTTTATTTCGTTTTTAGTTTAATTAGTTCATTTTAGCTTAGACTTAATTCTTTTAAAAATCCAAAAAAAACATACATTCATATTAGCTACGACGCGTAGATCTTCAGGGATCTGTTCGCATACACTTCATCCCTTGGGTTCGATAAACTTGGTCGTTATACTTACTCATACTACAGTGAACACGTACGCTTGCGGGGAATCTACTAGTAAAAGTTGGTATATTCGGCTTCAAGTCAGAGTATTTTTAAATAGTAATTGAAAGTATAAACTAGAATTGATGAAGAAATAAAATGTAGGCTTTAGAATCGATAAATTTCGAAAAGAAGAGCTAAAAATGATTATTTGACCATATATACATGGACGCATTTTCTTGTATTTGAAAACAAATACATGCAGGATGCACCGATAGGGAGGGAGGGAGGGGGAGACAAAGAGAGAGAGAGAGAGTCTAATTCTAATTGTACAAGAGAAGAAGTAGAGAGGATGAGTGACGACCAGTGATATATATTTATATATATATATATATATATATATATATATATATATATATATATATATATATATATATATATATCATATTTGTGTGTTTGTCTATGGACAAATTAATGTGATGTAATTTAATTGAAAATAATAAGTATTATGTTGTGTGGAAATAAAAGTGTATAATGAAGGTGTATTTGAACAAAAAGTTCGAATGTGTAAATTTTAAAATCGAATGGGATGAGTGGTATCTCATCCCTCAATAAAATGGACTAGGCTCAAACCAAACCGACAACCTACTTGATTTGGGTGAATGACTGACTTAAAATAGACTAAGTAAATTAAAAGACAATTTTTATTTCATATTTTGTAGAGATTCATTCTTTTCGTAGAGACCGATACTACTGTCAAGATCAAGGGGGTGTTTAGTGGAATTTTTTTCTATAAATATGAGAATGATGATAAATATAATATAATTAACATAAAAATAATTATTTCTCTAACATATCAAAAAATATTCCTTCTCATTTCCATCGAATAAATTAATCAATCGCTAGCTAATTTGGTCTTTTAAATAAAGGCCAAATTATTAGATTAACACTTATAGTATTAGTAGATAAACACTTGTAGTGTTAGTAAAGGTAGTTATTTTCACTTATAGTATTAGTAGAGGTAGTTACTCAAGTGGTATCTATAAATACCCTATAGTCCTCCTCTTTGTAACACACTTTTGATCAATAATGAAAAGTATTTCTTTTTGTTCAATATGGTATCAGTTTAGCCTAGGTTACTTTCTTCCGTGATCGCGTCCTGCTCTAGCGATTGACATACTACGCCTTTAAGGAATTTTCCCTAATTCCTTCACTTTTCAGATCAGTTTCTTTCCAATTTCTTCTCCGATTGCTCTAATCGGCTTTCTCGCATAATACGAATTCTTTGATTCGCATCTTCAAGCGACTCTTCCACCAGCGTTGTTCGTGTTCGTGTTCTGCATTATAAACCTATTCCGGCAATTTTGCGATCTAGCACTCAATTGACAGAAATGAATCCAACCGCTCTTGTTGCTCCGGCGAATCCAACTATTCCGGACCCTAATTCTCTCAATCCGGCACTCAATCCCTTCTCTCCACTAGCGCTGCATCATAACGATAATCCGGCGATTTCTATCGTCCTTGAACCATTGGTGGGAGCCAACTTTGTGTCCTGGAGCCATTCAATCAAGAGGGCCTTGAGTGTCAGGAACAAGCTTCCCCTAATTGATGGCACACTATCGACTCCTGCTGAAACGGATCGCCAAATCTTTGCTGCGTGGGTGAGAACAAACGACTTGGTATTGAATTGGATTCTCAATTCAGTATCTCCAGACATTAAACGCTCTTTAGAGTATTTTACGAATGCTCGAGAGGTATGGCTTGAATTAACTGCTAGGTACTCTAGATCTGATCTTACTAGGGTTTTTCATTTGAAGAAGTCTTTCTGCACCATTACTCAAAACTCTCAACCCCTAGTTTCTTATTTTAATTCTTTCAAGACTTTGTGGGATGAATACCAGAATTATAGGTCAATATTGAAATGTCATTGTGGTACTTGCACCTGTGATTTAGCTACTGCTCAAGCTAATATCAATGAACAAGATGTTGTTATGCAATTCTTAATATGATTAGATGATTCTTACTCTGTCTTGCGTAGTCAGTTTTTGATGCAATCCCCTTTTCCCCCTTTAGCTAAAGTCTATTCTATCCTACTTCAAGAGGAAGCTCAGAAATCTTTAATTGTTTCTAGTTCTGTTCCAATGCAAAGTGATTCTGTTGCAATGATGGCCAAGAACTATCAATCTAAATTCTCTAAGGATAGAAAGAAATCTATGACATGTGATCATTGTGGGTTTAATGGTCATACTAAAGACAAATGTTTCCAGATCATAGGGTATCCACTTGGTTGGAAAGGTCCTAGAGCCCCTAGGAGTAAGAATGAGTCTACTGCTAATATCTTGGTCAATGAGCCCCAAAATGATTCTGCTCCTATTAATAAAAGTGCTACTAACCCTTTGTTCAATCAATACTTGTTTGAACAGTTTCTGGAATTTACCAAGAAACAGAATTCCAGTAATGATCATGCTGATCATTCAGCAGCTATGGCTCAAATAGCAACTGCTAATACATGTATATCTTCTTCTCATTCCTCTCTAAATGCTAAAGTCCATAATTATGATGATGTGATATGGATTATAGATACTGGTGCTACAGACCATATGACTTGTGATTTTTCTATATATTCTGAACCTCCCAAACCTTCCAATGTTAAAATTAGCCTTCCTACTGGTGCAATTGCAATTGCAACTTTTATAGGAAATGTGGTTATTAATGATAACTTGATTCTTCATGATGTTCTGTTTGTTCCAGAATTCACTTATAATCTACTATCTGTTTCACATCTGACAAATAATTCAAATTGTATTGTGAGTTTTCAATCTTCTCATTGTTTACTACAAGACAAGATATCAAGGAATGTGATTGGTTTTGCTAGTCAAGCTAATGGTCTTTACCATCTTAGTATCTCTAAGAAAGTCATTAGTTGTAATAGCATGAAATCAGTATACTCTAGTACTAGTAGTTCTTGTGATTTGTGGCATACAAGATTAAAATTTGGTGTGCTGTCGCAGGCACCCAAAAATAAATCACCTAAACTAACCCACTAATGTAGTAGGGTAAGCAAGGGGTCGAACCCACGAGGAATAGTGTAATTTAATTAAATAAATCGTGTTAGAAAACAAATAAAATGGGGGGTGTTTTGGTTTGAAATTCTATAACTACTAGAATGCATAATAAAAGGAAATCAATAAATAAAAAAACGTTCTAGTTCTCGGATAGCTTCTCCGTAAATAATTCTCAACTCAATTAAAAACTAACGGTATTTTTCCACTCTACTCAAATCTTGCCCCTAGACCAGTGGTACGACCAAACTAGTCCGAATTGTTTCTTAAGTGTAATTAATTAGAAGGTACGACCCCCAATTAACCTATCCAAATAAATAATCTCAAAACATGTATTCGAGATTCAATTTATTGAATGCATTAACGAATCAAAACAATAGAGCAAACTAGGCTACGAAAGCGGAACGTCCGAATCATACAACCTAGACTTCGTTATCCCTAGGGTGTTCTGCCCTATTTGCTACTATGACCACATGCATATAACAATTACGGATTATATCATGTAATCTAGCTATAAATACTAAATTAATCAAGCAAGGTGATCAAGCTTACAAAATTAATAAATATTCCATGCATAACATTAACCAAATAACGAAGAAATTAAGATAGAGTAAGAAAAACCGTCAATTATTAAGGAGTCTCAAATCATCAAAGGTTCCGCATATCCTCGAACTAGAATAACAATTAGCCAAACATGGCTATGAAATGTCACGAACTCTCATGTGTATGTGTGTGAGAGTACGTTCTCCCTCTCAAGAATTTTTTTACTCTCCAAGACTCCTCAAGACTTCCCCTCTGTCCACATTCATCTCCTCCATATATAAGGACTACCATTCATTGTAATCCCCCATTTTCTTCCCTCATAAAAGAACCACATAAATTATCATAATGTCCCAATAAAAAGAGCTAATAAATTAATGCACACAAAATTTGCTAGCTTTAATACTAGAATCCCCAAAATCGGCTGCTCTTAAATTGGCTCGGCTCTTCCTTAATAAAAAAAATGGTCAAATCCAACCTACAAATAAACAAAAACACCAAATCAAAGCAAACGGACCAAAAATAAAATAAGTCGGAAAATACGAAGAAAATAGCAAAGTAAATTAGATAATATAGTGACAATGAGCACCAAATTTACATGCTAAACTTGACTTATCAAATCCCCCCACACCTAAACCATGCTTGTCCTCAAGTATGTACTAAACAAAATCAAGAAGCACTTCAAAAACACTACTTATTTTCAAGACCCGAAATCCAAAATATCAAACCGTGAAAAATTGAGTCAAGAACAATCCAAAAAGTAAAGTGATCATGACATTATTTTTTTGGACAAAATAAGTGCACCTCATCAATACCCAATAATATCACAAAGTCGAACGTGCAAAGATTCAATACCTCACGAGGATGTCACTCAATTCCCTCAAATGTTTGCAAGGGAATAAAAAATATCACTCAATATCAAAACACAACATGCCATTACCATAAGCTTGCTTATATATCAAATCTCCACCACTAATTCATGAATATCATGCAAAAGTCAAAGGGTCTTTATAAGGGTTGTAATGGGGCTTTGGTTAGGGGTAGGATAAGGAGTAGAATGTGGGCTATATCAAGTCAAGAAGTTGTGAATTCAAAGCACGCATAAGGAATTTATCCCCCATTCACTACACTTTTCAATACATGCATATCAACACTACTCATTTTCTCACTTCACTTGGTTAATTTTCAAATACATCAAGAATTAATGTACCAAGTAATCACCACATTAGTTTTCCCCAACAAAAATAACAACACTTTTCTCAAAAAAAATTTCAACTCTTCCCACAGTGGCTCTTTTTTTTTTTTTTTTTGCCACAATTTTTTTTTCTTTTCACACTTTTTTTTAAACCCCCCTTCTCCAATCAATCATAGTTCACTATTGGCACATGCATTTCATTCAAACTTCTTGACAAGAAGGGTTCAAAATATTGGCCAAATAGAATAAAAGGGATATAAGCTTATTATGTGTTCAATCAATAAAAAGGTCATAAGCTCAAAGGGAAAACTAGTGGAAAAATTAACAAGGGTAGAGTTTTAAAGAAAAGGCTATCAAAAGGGTTATCCTAAGTGCCCTTATCATTCCAATGCATGAATTCATTATGCGGTCTCAAAATGCATAACAAAGCAAGTTCTAGAATGTACACATCATGTTTGATCACTCATAGCACGAAAAAAAATAGAGCATGACATAGATGTATTGCTCATAAAGGCTCAAAAGCTCACATAAAACGGCTATTGTATTGAATCTTGCACATTTTCATTCATTCAATTATCAAGATCAACAAAATACTTCACTTTATCCCAAAGAAAATTATCAATCACACCTAACCTTCTTCAAGTTATTAGACTCAACTCGACTGAGCATGGAATTTTGAATTCAAAAATCAACCACCAAAATATCTCCCCCACACCTAAATAAGTGATAGTCCCTAGCACAGATGTACAAGGTTAAAAAATAGCCAAAACACGTAGGGGAAATATAAATAGAGTGGAGCGGGGTTACCCAATATGACGATCATGTTGAGGTTGTTGCAGCTTGAATCCTGGGAACACAAAAAAAAAACAAGAGCATCACACATTTATTATTAAAAGATAACGAAAATAAAGATAAAATAAAATAAAATTTAAAATATTGGGTTGCCTCCCAATCAGCGCCTTTTCTTAACGTCGTTGGCTCGACGACCAACTTCCCTTTCACGTAATAGGAGTAGGATAATTCTCTCTTGTTAGGGGCATTTTACATTGAGAAACAGTGCAAGATCCCATCAAAATCTTTTCATTCCAAGATAGCCATTGTTTGTCGGTGTAAAGCTCGTTCAATAATTTGACATATCTTGGGATTTTCTTGGTTGACTCAACTAATGGTATGTTGATCTCAACTCTTCGAAAGGCACTAAGTTCCGGCTCCTTGACACTTTTCTCGACCTCTTGGATCCTGGAAGGAAAGGGTAATGCATTAGTAAAAATAGGAGTCAATTCACGAGATTTTACCTCAATTTTCTGCGCTGGTACATTGACACTGATGGGGTCAGTGTCTGCCTCTGTGTCCAGATTTTTCAATGCTGATTTTTCAGTCTCCATTAGCTTGTCTCGCACCTCAATCTGATCACTAGACACATCAAAATGTTCCCCCTCCTCTGCTTCAATTTCCCTCTCAATTGTCCAATCCTGGTAAGGCTCTACATCATCATCCACTTGAATATCACTCACTTGTGTTTGCAATTCGCTCATGGTAATCATCATTTGGCTAAGCTGAACCTGCAAGTTTCTTTGTCTATCTGCCAAGTTCTTAAGACTTGTTTGGGTTGCTTGTTGAAAATTCAACGTGCTCAATGCCATAGTTTTCACCAAGTCTTCAAGTGAAGGTCCAGAATTTTGCTCATAGCTGATTTGTCCACCATTATCGTAAGTCCTCTCATAATTTCTAAATAATTGAGGCCTTTGATCATGGTATTGTTGCCAATAATTATCTCCGGAGTAAGTGCCATGATGAATCTCATACTGATGATTGGTTCTCTTATTTATCTCAGATTGGATAAGGTAAGCCAAAAATTCCTTGAAAACATTGAGGAACCTATCCTGCGAAGACAAAGAAGGATCATACATAGCAAAAATAATAATAGAGTCAATAAGTCTGTGATATCTCAAATCCCCTTAAACCAGAACAGACACTGATGGGGTCAGTGTTAGTGTACTCCTGTAGAGCAGAATGTGAACACAATATTTTTTTTATTTTTTTTGAATTTTTTTTTGACAGAAAAATAAAACACGAAAAATTCAACTAAATAAACGACTATTCCCCGGCAACGGCGCCAAAATTTGGTGTGCTGTCGCAGGCACCCAAAAATAAATCACCTAAACTAACCCACTAATGTAGTAGGGTAAGCAAGGGGTCGAACCCACGAGGAATAGTGTAATTTAATTAAATAAATCGTGTTAGAAAACAAATAAAATGGGGGGTGTTTTGGTTTGAAATTCTATAACTACTAGAATGCATAATAAAAGGAAATCAATAAATAAAAAACGTTCTAGTTCTCGGATAGCTTCTCCGTAAATAATTCTCAACTCAATTAAAAACTAACGGTATTTTTCCACTCTACTCAAATCTTGCCCCTAGACCAGTGGTACGACCAAACTAGTCCGAATTGTTTCTTAAGTGTAATTAATTAGAAGGTACGACCCCCAATTAACCTATCCAAATAAATAATCTCAAAACATGTATTCGAGATTCAATTTATTGAATGCATTAACGAATCAAAACAATAGAGCAAACTAGGCTACGAAAGCGGAACGTCCGAATCATACAACCTAGACTTCATTAACCCTAGGGTGTTCTGCCCTATTTGCTACTATGACCACATGCATATAACAATTATGGATTATATCATGTAATCTAGCTATAAATACTAAATTAATCAAGCAAGGTGATCAAGCTTACAAAATTAATAAATATTCCATGCATAGCATTAACCAAATAACGAAGAAATTAAGATAGAGTAAGAAAAACCGTCAATTATTAAGGAGTCTCAAATCATCAAAGGTTCCGCATATCCTCGAACTAGAATAACAATTAGCCAAACATGGCTATGAAATGTCACGAACTCTCATGTGTATGTGTGTGAGAGTACGTTCTCCCTCTCAAGAATTTTTTTACTCTCCAAGACTCCTCAAGACTTCCCCTCTGTCCACATTCATCTCCTCCATATATAAGGACTACCATTCATTGTAATCCCCCATTTTCTTCCCTCATAAAAGAACCACATAAATTATCATAATGTCCCAATAAAAAGAGCTAATAAATTAATGCACACAAAATTTGCTAGCTTTAATACTAGAATCCCCAAAATCGGCTGCTCTTAAATTGGCTCGGCTCTTCCTTAATAAAAAAAAAAGGTCAAATCCAACCTACAAATAAACAAAAACACCAAATCAAAGCAAACGGACCAAAAATAAAATAAGTCGGAAAATACGAAGAAAATAGCAAAGTAAATTACATAATATAGTGACAATGAGCACCAAATTTACATGCTAAATGATTAGGCGTGAAATTGTTATGTTTTGGAGCCCAATTTACTCATGTTTTGAGTGTTTTCGATTAGTGCTTAGAGTCAAATGAGCATCATTTCTATACATTGATAAATTTGTCTCTTTGATGCTCATAGGTGAATAGAGGACGAAAAACGGAGTTCGTAGGACTTTGAATCGACTCAAACGGATGCCCGGATGAGAAGATATTGAAGAAATACGATTGGTATTAGTGCGGACGAGGAAAAGTATCATTTCGGAGGATTGGAGATCACTCGAGCGCATTACTCGAGCGCCACCGCTCGAGCGCCTTACTCGAGCGCGCAAACATACAGAATCATTCTTGCGCTCGAGCAGCTCGAGCGCCACCACTCGAGCGAATCGCTCGAGCGCCCAAAACTTACAGAATGATTTCAGCGCTCGAGCAGCTCGAGCGCGACCGCTCGAGCGAATGCACCATTCGAGCTACACTGCTCGAGCGGGACCGCTCGAGCGTTTTGCTCGAGCGCCCCTATACTTTTGCCTCCGGATTCGTATTTTCGGCCCGTTAACTCCCGTTTCGACCCGTGCCTATATATATCTCGTCCAAACACGTTTTAAAGGATCCCCGACTTTAGAAATAATTTTAGACTTAGTTTTTGGAGAGGAAGGAGACGAGCAAGCTTTATTTTACGTTTTGTTGAGGTTTTTCATACGAATTCGTAGTTTCTTTTCATTAGTTCGTTACTTTAAACGCTTTTAATTTCATTTTTATCAATTCAATTTCAGTTCTTCGTATTTATTTCTTTTTAAACCCTAGTTCATGTTTCTTATTTTCTTCGTTCAATTCAATATGTTTATGTTCGTTGTTTCTTTAATTGCTTTTAGTTTTGTTAAAACCATGTCCGGCTAAAACCCTTGCATGCTTAGGGTAGGATGAACTCGTAGAAGTAGGATGTGGGTACGTAATTAAGGTAATTGGTGACGTTAGTTTTAATTCTCTTAATTAATGAATTCATATAATTAATCTTAACTCTACCTTTGAATTTCGTACGAAAGTGTTAGAGAGAGGACGACCGCATCACTCAATAACAATTAGTAGTCTTAACGAGAGGGTTTAGGAAAGGTTAATTCATCTACCGGTTTAGCAAAGGAGGACGACCGCATCACCTTAGTTAAATTAGGGTCTCATTAATTAAGCACTATCTATTAACTTGTTAGTGGATTAGTGAAGTCGATTGCTAGGATAAAGTATTAGGGTGAGAAATCTTGAGCTTTCATTCTACGATCTTTTACTTAGGTTAATTCTTGTTTGTCACAATTACTTTGATTATGTACCTGCTCCGTTAGTATACGTAGGGATTCCTATCCTGAGCATCACCATCTCTCATTAGAAAACAACCCGTAGTTAATTCGTTCTTTTTCATTCTTTAGTTAATTAGTCTATTTTAGTCTTTTAATTAATTTTTCAAAAACCCAAAAACATCACACTCATATTAACTACGACGCGTAGATCTTCAGGGATCTATTCGCATACATACCATCCCTTGGGTTCGATAATACTTGGTCCCTATACTTGCCCATACTACAGTGAACCCGTACTCTTGCGGGGTAGCTACTAGTAGAAGCTAGTGTAGTTCGCTTCAAGTCAATGGCGCCGTTGCCGGGGATGGCGTTGTATGTTTGAATAGGACTTGTCGATAGCTTAGTAGTTAGTAGTGGGTGATTTAATTTATGTTTTTATTTTTATTTTTCTATCCATTCGGCAGTTGCGTTTTGATCCTTCTGCTAGTGTGTCAGGTTTATGAGAACACGCTCACAAGGGAATACGAGCGAAGAGAGATTACCTGCAGATCCTGAGACAATAGCTAGAAGGAACCGAGCCTTCTTGAGAAGGATGAACGCTGCCGACTTAGGGAAGGAACCAATGGATATAAGTAATGAGTTGGACGATGCCGCCAACGAGTTCAATCAGGCAGTAGACCGAGTTGAAGGCACTGGAGTTAGTGGTAGCCAGAATCAAATTCCATTAGGGTATAGCCAGAGCCTAAACCCGGGTACACAAAACGTAGGGAACCCAGCTCAAAACCTTGTCCATAATCCTCCTAACAACCCTGCTTACCCACAAAACCCGAATAACCCTTTCCATAACCCAGCATACCAACACTACCCATACCCACCTTACCCTTACCCACCGTATCCATATCATCCACCACCAGTCTATAACCAACCACCTGTTTACCAACCACCACCTCAACAAGTACCCGCACCAGCTGCTAATCCTCAATACGTTCCTCAGAACGTAGATCATAATATGGCGATTCGAGGGAGGTTTGCAGCGCAGCCACAGAGGTACTATGACGGAGTAGCTCTACCTCCTGTTGAGGCAAACAACTTCTCGATATCCCCGGGGATTTTAAAGCTGCTTACCGAGAATCAGTTCAAAGGAGTGATCGGGAAGGAGAATCCTCATACACACTTGAGGAGTTTTCTCATGATAGCCTCCACATTTAATTACAATGGCATGTCTGAAGATGCCAAGAGGCTAAGGCTGTTCCCATTCTCACTGACGGGAATAGCTAAGGAGTGGTACGATAATACGCTCCCACGGGGAGGTATTACCACTTGGGCCGAGCTCGAGCGTCTGTTCCTCGAGCGATTCTACCCTCCATCTAGGACGATCAAGGCTAGGATTGAGATCTCTTCCTTTCGCCAGAAGCAAGGAGAGGACCTACGTCAAGCGTGGGAGAGATACTCAAACATGCTGATAGAGTGCCCGCAGCACGGGTACAATGAGGGAGACATTATGGCGTTCTTCTACAGTGGTGCCAACAAGGCGGGGCAAGACCATTTAGACGCTTGTGCGGGCGGAGCATTCCTCAACCAAGGCATAGAGAGGTGTAGAGAGATCGTTGACAACATTGTCACGAATGCCGGTGCTTGGGGTGTGGATGCAGATTTTCAGAGAGTGCATCAGGTTGAAGAGGGAGAAGGAACGAGAAGGCTACTGATGGCCATGATGGAAAAGATCAACAACCTCGAGTTGGGGAAGAGTTTGGGGGGAGAGCATGCAGTGGAGAATGAGAGAGTAGACCAGCCCAGTGGACAGCAAGAGGTAGCCAATTACATGGGAGGTCCATATTACAATCAGAATGGCTACCAAGGTGGTAATCAGTATGGAAGGCCTTCTTATGGCCAACCATTTGTGCCTCCAGGCCCTCAGCCACTTCAAAATCAATGGAGGAACACACAAGGAGTTCAAGGAGGCCAGCAGCTTCCTCAAAACACATGGAGGAAGAATGATAATTTTTCTTATGCTAACCCAAAAGCTGGTGTTACTGTTCCTGCAGGTGTTGATCCGGGGTCTAAACCTCCTGGTGGAGAAGGCGGTGCATCAACCGAGGAGATGTTGAGAGCGATCCTTCAGAAGGTGGAGGAAGGGAGCAAGCGGTTGTCATCCTTGGAGTACGATGTGAAGGAGTTGCATAAGAAGGGTGATAATCGTGATCAAGAGCTCCAGAAGATGAACGTTGAGTGGACTAGAACTCAACAAGAGAACAATCGAAGGTTCACCTCTTTAGAGCTCCAGATGAGTCAAATTGCAAAGTCCGTGAATAGAATGCCGGAGGGGAACTCAAAAGAGCAGTGCAAGGCGATCCAGCTGAGAAGTGGAACCAACTACGAAGGTCCTCAGATGCCTGCTGATTCTGAGACGCCCCAAGAAGAGATTGAGCCTAAAGGAGATGAAGTTGAGAAGGGGATTGAAAGTGAAGGGATTGAGAAGCATGAAGATATGGATGAGTCCCATCAAGACAAAGACCTTGAGGAGGTTGAGAGAGTTCCTAAGTGGAAAAAGGCAAAGGAAGCAAGGGATAAAGTGAAAGAGACAGAAAGAGATGAATGGGGGGTACCCAAATCTGTGATACCCGTCCCATATCCACAACGCTTCATGAAAAAGAAGCTTGATGAGAAATTCGCTAAGTTCCTTGATGTTTTTAAACAATTGCATATTAATATTCCTTTTTATGATGCTTTGGAACAGATGCCGCACTATGCGAAGTTTTTGAAGGACTTGATTGCGAAAAGGCGGCGAGTGGATGAGCCGAAGTTGGTGCAGCTGAACCACGAGGTGAGTGCATTAGTGCACAAGGCGCTTCCACCAAAGCTGAAGGATCCCGGTAGTTTCACGATCCTATGTGATATTGGGAACGGGATCAAGAAGGGAGCGTTGTGCGACCTCGGGGCAAGCATCAATCTCATGCCGCTGTCGCTTTTCAAGAAGTTGGAAGGTGGTGAACTTCAACCCACAATGATGACGCTTCAACTAGCCGATCGGTCTATTACTCGACCTCAAGGTGTTGTTGAAGACGTCCTAGTGAGAGTTGGAGATCACATTTTTCCAGCCGACTTTGTAGTGCTAGAGATGGAGGAAGATGAGCACGTTCCATTGATCTTGGGAAGACCGTTCTTAGCTACGGCGGGGATGGTGCTAGACGTGGCAAACGGGAAGATTACGCTGAAGGTTGATGATCAAGAAGTGAAGATCTCCCTATATGAAGCCATGAAACACCCGAAGGAGGATGAGAGCTTGTATTGCATGGATGCAATTGATCCTCGTGTTGAAGACACGCCTTCGATCCCTAATCCATCTCATATTCATGATTTTGCTAGTCCTTCAATTGATAATTTAACCCATGAGCATTATGTTCTTGAATATGTTGATAGGGATAAAGTGAAGAAGTTGAAGGATGGAGAGGTGAAGAAAGTGGACGTGGTCCAGTTAGAAGGGAAAGGAGGAGTTAAGAAGAAAAAGTCCAAACTCAAGAAATTGTGTGGTAAGACTCCTCCAGATAGAGGCAAGAAGGAGTTGAGACCCATAACACTTGGGAATGAGAAGAGAGCAAAGGAACTCATGATGGTGGGGCATCAAGGAAAGAAGTTCAAACACCACTCTTATGAGAGTAAGGGAGGTAAATTTGAGTATGATGTCCCATAAGCTCCTTTGAGCATGGTCCGGCATGAGGACCTTAAAAATAGCGCTGAATGGGAGGCAACCCATTTTTATTTGCTTTCATTTATTTTTAGTGTCTTTTTATATTATTAGGGAATATTTTGAGTCGTATGTTTAACCTCGTACTCGAGAGTTTTATTTTGTAGGCTTGTCTCTAAAGGAGTAAAGGTATCATGGAGTTATTTAGATTGAAGGAACCAACTTGAGACAAGGGAGTGTGCAAAGCTATTGAGAGAATCTGAATTGTTCGGTTGAGGTAACCCACAACCCCAAACTTAGACCTCTAGCAAGGTCGAAGTTTGGGGGGTGGAGTTTTTTTATGTTTCTTGTTACATTGCACATGCATGCACCCCTTATCTTTGAGTTGAGTTAGTTATTTGGTGCCTTGAGATGCTCCTTGGGCTATTATTAATTTGTTTTGTTACTCAATATTTTATGCCTATCAATCACCTTATGCTTGTTGATTGCTATCTTTGAGTATGATTTGATGAGTAGGGTGAATTGTGAGGCTGAGTTAGGAGTTTTCTTGTGTGAGTGTTTGAGTTTGAGCTGAGTTGAGAAAGAACTTGTATGCTTGTGAATTTTTCTTTTGAGTACTTGTGTGATGAGAGTGAGAATTCACTAGGACTAGCATGGATGTGAAAGCCGTGAGCTTTTGAGCCTTACGAGATTTAAATGCATGATTTAATCTCTTCGTTTGTGAGTGGATCGTCACCTTAGAGGATGCTAGAACTTGCATGTGCTCTTGCTTCTAGATTGTGTCTAGTTTGATATGCCGAATGTGATCTTAGGCCATCTTTGATTTAATTGAGTCACTTAGCCAAAATTTTCCTTACCAATGACATTGATCCCTTGTTAGCCCCGTTGAGCCTAAAGTCTATTTTATTTGCTAGCACATATGAACACTATTCCAATTCCTAAGCCTTTTTGTCCCAATTTGAGTGGAGAATAGGAAAGTGTGAATATGAAGGGAGTGAATTGAGTTGAAAAAAAGGAGAAGGTTGTTTGTTGAGTGAATATGAAAAAAAAGGTGTGATGAAGTTTTGAGATGTGGGAAAAAGAACAAAAAGAAAAAAAAAAAATTTGAGAATGAGCAAAGGAAAAAATGAGCTCATGTGTTTGTGCGAAAAAGAAAAAAATGATGAAGTGATTGAAAAAGTGAAAAAGAGAGAAAGAAAAAAATTGAAGTGTTGAGAGAATTGAAAGCGAAAGTGTAGTGATTGAATATGTTTGAAGTAGATTGTTTTTAATCTCGAAGTACCGAAGTTTTGAATTTCTATTCTCCATTCACTTGAGTCACTTTACCATATTGTTATCCCACCTGTCCAAAGAGCCTACATTACAACCTTGAGAAAAGTCCTTTTTGATTCGGCATTGATTTCTAGAGTATGGTCGAAGTTGAGAGCATTTACAAGCCTATGGCTGCCAATTTGTGTGATTGATTGATTGAGTGAGTCCCTTTATCATTGTTATACACTTGTGAGGGAGTTAAACACATCGTTGAGTGCACATCCATGCTTGATCTTGGTGTTTCTCATTATTGTTGCATGAATACGATAAAAGGAATTGAGTGAGTATACGGGTGATTGACTTTTGAAGCTTGAATTCATTAGCTTGCATGATTGATTTCTCCTACTCATTCCTAACAATTTCACTTGACTTATTATTTCGTTGCTTGAGGACAAGCAACATGGTAAGTTTGGGGGGGTTGATTAGGCGTGAAATTGTTATGTTTTGGAGCCCAATTTACTCATGTTTTGAGTGTTTTCGATTAGTGCTTAGAGTCAAATGAGCATCATTTCTATACATTGATAAATTTGTCTCTTTGATGCTCATAGGTGAATAGAGGACGAAAAACGGAGTTCGTAGGACTTTGAATCGACTCAAACGGATGCCCGGATGAGAAGATATTGAAGAAATACGATTGGTATTAGTGCGGACGAGGAAAAGTATCATTTCGGAGGATTGGAGATCACTCGAGCGCATTACTCGAGCGCCACCGCTCGAGCGCCTTACTCGAGCGCGCAAACATACAGAATCATTCTTGCGCTCGAGCAGCTCGAGCGCCACCACTCGAGCGAATCGCTCGAGCGCCCAAAACTTACAGAATAATTTCAGCGCTCGAGCAGCTCGAGCAGCTCGAGCGCGACCGCTCGAGCGAATGCACCATTCGAGCTACACTGCTCGAGCGGGACCGCTCGAGCGTTTTGCTCGAGCGCCCCTATACTTTTGCCTCCGGATTCGTATTTTCGGCCCGTTAACTCCCGTTTCGACCCGTGCCTATATATATCTCGTCCAAACACGTTTTAAAGGATCCCCGACTTTAGAAATAATTTTAGACTTAGTTTTTGGAGAGGAAGGAGACGAGCAAGCTTTATTTTACGTTTTGTTGAGGTTTTTCATACGAATTCGTAGTTTCTTTTCATTAGTTCGTTACTTTAAACGCTTTTAATTTCGTTTTTATCAATTCAATTTCAGTTCTTCGTATTTATTTCTTTTTAAACCCTAGTTCATGTTTCTTATTTTCTTCGTTCAATTCAATATGTTTATGTTCGTTGTTTCTTTAATTGCTTTTAGTTTTGTTAAAACCATGTCCGGCTAAAACCCTTGCATGCTTAGGGTAGGATGAACTCGTAGAAGTAGGATGTGGGTACGTAATTAAGGTAATTGGTGACGTTAGTTTTAATTCTCTTAATTAATGAATTCATATAATTAATCTTAACTCTACCTTTGAATTTCGTACGAAAGTGTTAGAGAGAGGACGACCGCATCACTCAATAACAATTAGTAGTCTTAACGAGAGGGTTTAGGAAAGATTAATTCATCTACCGGTTTAGCAAAGGAGGACGACCGCATCACCTTAGTTAAATTAGGGTCTCATTAATTAAGCACTATCTATTAACTTGTTAGTGGATTAGTGAAGTCGATTGCTAGGATAAAGTATTAGGGTGAGAAATCTTGAGCTTTCATTCTACGATCTTTTACTTAGGTTAATTCTTGTTTGTCACAATTACTTTGATTATGTACCTGCTCCGTTAGTATACGTAGGGATTCCTATCCTGAGCATCACCATCTCTCATTAGAAAACAACCCGTAGTTAATTCGTTCTTTTTCATTCTTTAGTTAATTAGTCTATTTTAGTCTTTTAATTAATTTTTCAAAAACCCAAAAACATCACACTCATATTAACTACGACGCGTAGATCTTCAGGGATCTATTCGCATACATACCATCCATTGGGTTCGATAATACTTGGTCCCTATACTTGCCCATACTACAGTGAACCCGTACTCTTGCGGGGTAGCTACTAGTAGAAGCTAGTGTAGTTCGCTTCAAGTCACTAAACTTGACTTATCAAAGATTGAGACATGCTCCTTGTAAAACTTTGTTGAAAATTCCCACCTTGGATGTAAAAGCAGATTCTTCTCTTAATAAAGTCTGTGAGGTTTGTCCCTTAGCCAAACAAAGAAAGAAATCTTTTCCTATAAGTACTTCTGTCTCTCCTTCTATGTTTTACATGATACACTGTGATATTTGGGGACCTTTTAGTACAGAAACTAGGATTGGTCACAAATATTTTCTAACCATTGTTGATGATCTCAGTAGATGCACTTGGATCTATCTTTTAAAATAAAAATCTGAAGTAAATCTTGCTATTGAAAATTTTAGAAACATGGTTGCTAATCAATTCAACACTTCTATAAAAATACTTAGGTGTGACAATGGAACTGAATTTTTACTAAAGGATTTCTATCACAAGTATGACATTTTACATCAAACTTCTTGTGTTGAGACACCTCAACAAAATGGTATAGTGGAAAGAAAACACCAACACCTTTTGTAGGTTGCTAGATCATTGTTATTTCAATCTTGTCTGCCTATAAAATTCTGGGGAGATTGTGTACTATCAGCTGCTCACATTATCAATAGACTTCCATCACAAACTCTACAAGGTAAATCTCTTTTTCAAGTTTTACATAACAGAATACCAGACTACTCATATTTCATAAACTTTGGTTGTCTTTGTTTTGCTAGTACACTATCTGCAAAAAGGCACAAATTTCACCCTAGAGCAACAAAGTGTGTGTTTATTGGGTATCCTTTTGGGATGAAAGGATACAAACTACTTGATTTAAATTCTGGAAGTATCTTTGTATCAAGAAATGTTGATTTCCATGAACACATTTATCCTTTGAAACACAAGAAACAAACTGATGAATACTTAGAATATCTTTTTCAAAAAGATAATATGGATTACATGTCTATGGATTCAGTGGGGGAACCTAGTCAGAACATTGATACACCTGTTTTACATGTTGACACTAATAATCTGCCTTCTGATTGTGTTGAACAACATGTTGAACTAATAGATGAAATCAATGAATTATCAAATTCCCAGGTCCCTGCTCCTCAAACAGAACAAATTGAGAACAAAAAATCAACAAGAATAAGACATCCTCATGCTTACTTACAAATTTATGACACCAGTTTACCTGCTTCCTTAACTAAAACTGTTGTTTCTCCTAATGTTTATCCTGATGATGAAAATGCTATATCTGCTGTTTCTCATGATACAAATGCTAAATCTGATATGGTTAGATCTGGAAAACAGTATCCTATTGCTAATTTTCTTGCCACTAAAAGATTATATACCTCTTATAAATCTTTTACTGCTTCTATTTCACAAATAATTGAACCAAAGACTTACAAGCAGACTATAAAAGATGATAAATGGATAGATGCTATGAGAAAAGAGTTAGATGCTTTAGAAAAGACTAACACTTGGACCTTAGTTACTCTACCAGAAAATAAACACTGCATAGGTTGCAAATGGGTTTATAAGGTAAAGTATAAAGCTGATGGTACCATTGAAAGGTACAAAACAAGACTAGTTGCTAAAGGATACACTCAAGAGGAAGGAATAGATTACTTTGACACATTCTCACCTATTTCAAAGATAACTATTGTTAGGATTCTTTTAGTTGTAGCTGTTTCTAAAAATTGGCATATACATCAACTAGATGTCAATAATGCTTTTTTACATGGTGACTTAGTTGAAGAAGTCTATATGCTTCCCCCTCAAGGATATTGCAATATGAATGATAACAGGGTCTGTAAGTTGAATAAAAGCCTCTATGGTTTAAAATAAGCTTCAAGACAATGGTACACAAAACTAGCAGATTCTTTAATTTCTTTTGGTTACACTCAATCCCAAGCTGATATTGCTTTGTTTACTAAATCAAGTGGTGATATGTTTACTGCATTGTCCTGTTATGTGGATGACATTATACTAACTGGGAAAACAATATCTTCATTCCCAATTTACTATAAAAGACTTGGGCAAACTAAAGTATATACTAGGGATAGAGGTTGCAAGAAATGAAAAGGGACTGCAACTTTGTCAAAGGAAATATACTTTAGATTTGCTCCATGATAGTGGCTATCTAGGAAGCAAACCTTGTTTTACTCCCATGGATACTAAACAGGTTTTTTTCCCCCCAAGAATCCCCTTTACTTGATGATCCACATGAATACAGAAGAATAGTGGGTAAGTTGTTATATCTAACTATAACAAGGCCTGACATATCATATGATGTTCAATACTTGACACAATTTATGAGCAAACCTAATACTTGCCATTTAGCTGCTGTACACAGACTACTCAGGTACTTGAAAACAAATCCAGGAGGTGGCCTGTTCTACCCTGCAACAAATACCTTCCAGTTGCATGCTTTCAGTGATGCTGATTGGGCACGATGTGAACTCACAAGAAGAAGCATTACAGGGTATACAATATACTTAGGGAACTCCTTGATCTCTTGGAAATCCAAGAAACAAAACACAGTAAGCAGAAGCTCAACAGAAGCTGAATACAGGGCACTTGCCACTACAAGCTGTGAAGTCCAATGAATTCTTTTTATACAACAAGACTTGAAGATACAACATCCTCAGCCTGCCACAATATACACAGACAACAAATTTGCCTACTGCCTTGCTCACAACCCTGTTTGCCATGAAAAGACAAAACATATTGAAGTAGATCAACACTTCACAAGACACAAGATTCAACAAGGTGTTCTAAAACTTGTTCAAGTCCCTTCATTAGAAAATCTTGCAGATGTGATGACCAAACCATTGGGAGGAGATCTTTACAACCAAATGAAGATGAAGATGAGCATTCTTGATATACATTCTCCAAATTTATCAACCAAGACAACAGTTCAAAATGAATCCCCTTGAAGTCACTCATTTTGAGAATGGGGGGGGGGGGGGGGGGAGGGTATTAGATTAACACTTATAGTATTAGTAGATAAACACTTGTAGTGTTAGTAAAGGTAGTTATTTTCACTTATAGTATTAGTAGAGGTAGTTACTCAAGTGGTATCTATAAATACCCTATAGTCCTCCTCTTTGTAACACACTTTTGATCAATAATGAAAAGCATTTCTTCTTGTTCAATACAAATAGAAAAGAAGAAGGCCCCAGGTTATATACAATCCTATATTTTGTAAATACACTCCTTTTTTAAAATTGAAAATAATATTATCATTTTCTAATATAACCAAATATAATTTATTAAAACCCTTTTAAACCTCCCAATTACCGTCAAGCCGTCACTCAATTGCCGAGTAATTATTATTTTTAAAATTTCTTATTTTACTCGAATTATTATATAGCGACTCGGTGATAAATCGAGGGTGTGTTTAAAAGAATTTTAATGAATTATATTTGGTCAATATTGTATTTTCATATTTATAAAATATACAACTGTATATAACCTGGGCCGAAGAAGAAAAGAAGAGATGACATTGAAATTGAAAGGCTGAAAAGCAATGTGCCATGCATGTGTTACACGTTTTGGCTTTTGGGTTGGGCCCGCTTCACGTCTCTATTGTCCTTGATTTCATTATTAGCATGTTCCATGGATTAGGTAGTGAATTAAAGTTGAAATTCAAATAGGGTCCGACTATACAACCAATTATAATTACACACACTTCTAACTTTTTATTTTATTTATAAAAATTCATAATTACCCTTAGTGTTCTAAAATTAAATTTTCAAATACTAATTCTAATTTGAATGACCACGGACAGCCACCACCCCTCCGTCTCCTATCGCCTCCTGTGAACATATATATAAATTGATAAAGTATTATATAAAAATAGTTCTTAATAAATTTATTATAAAATTATATTAAAGTATCGAATATTTGATCAGAAGTATCATTAATTTGGATCAGTAATATTATATTGTAATTGTTATAAATTTTCTTGAATTCAGATTAATGATACTCCTGATAAAATTATCAATACTTCTGATCAAATATTCGATACCTTAAAACAATTTTATTATAATTTTATCATAAATATTTTTATATAAAATTTACTCATATAAATTTGTGTCAATTGAGGAACATATTCACATTTCTACATTATACAAATACAACATTAATTTTATATGTTTTATTACCATTATATTAGCTTTTAATCTTAATTTCGTGGTAATGTTTATGTTGTTTATCATATAAATTATCAATTGGTTTCTTATGCTAATTTCATAGTGGTGGGGTGGGACCCCCCACCTCCACAAACACATTTTTTTAAAATAATTTTAATTTCACAATTTATTTTTAATATAATTTGTATTTCATCATTTCTTGAAACATTGTTATTGTTTAGGGTGTTTACGAAATGGTACAATACCAAACCATTATTTATAAGCAGTGTTCTAAAAGTCGGCCTAGTCGGCCGACTAGTCGCCGATTAGTCGCTAGTTGGCCCTAGGCCGACCCGATTACCCTTTAAACGTTCAAACTACACGGTTCCGAGCTTAGTCGGCGACTAAGACCGTGTAGTCACCGACTAACCGTGTAATCGCCGCCCAATTTTTTTTAAAATAAATATTAATTACAAAATCTAAAAAAATAAAAATAGAATTAGGGATCCAACAAGTCTGAAATTGCCCTTGTTGTGCCTGTGAGAGAGAATCTGTCGCCGTCGTTCACCACCGAGCCGCCGTCACGTGCAAGCCCTCCCAAGCCGCAACCATCGTGCGCAAGCACTCCCTGGCCGCCGCACAACTTTCCTTTGCTACCGTCGCACGAACGAAGTCAGACCGCCGACCGCCGTGCAATCCTCCATACTCACGCCGCCGCGCACCTGGTAAGTGGTAACTGGTAGTTTGTGTTGTAATTTTTAAATTTGTAAAGCTATGCTGCTATGGTGTATAATACCTATGCACACCTGGCAAGTTTCAACTCATCTATCTACAGTAGTTCACTAGTTTGTAACAGTTTATACTTGTCAGCCATTAAAGAAAATAGACTGGGGTTTATTATTTAATGTATTATTAATTATTATATTTTATTAAATATTAATTATTTTATTTATTTAGGCGGTTTCGACTAGTCCCCGACTAGTCGCTAGTCCCCAGTCGACCGACCGACTAGCGACTTTTAGAACACTGTTTATAAGACAGTACGATGTTTAAAAAATATGTTATTATGTTCAGTTTTTTTGTGCATCTGTTAAATTATTTTGTATCAATTTGTAAAAAGTTGTTTGATATTGTATTATCCCGCATTTATTTCTTATTGTTTATAAAAAAAATTATTTATTACATTTATATAATATAAGTATATCTTAGGCTAATTTTTTTTTTTTTAAGAATACATTAAATCACAAATTGAAGCAATGAAATTTCTTCCTTTCAAGCCTTTGTTGCTTGATTAGACAAATTAGAAATAAAGGTGAATAAATTATACTTTGCAATGCATTGATTGATCATGTGTGGAAAACGTATTTCAATTATGAGATCTAGATTATTGTTATTATTTTTATGATTTTTCTTGTATCGTGTGAATATTTTTTATTTCGTTAATTTTATGTTTTTAGTATGTAAGGTTAATGTATCACTAGTTAATCTCCTGTGCGATGCACAATTTAAATATTTAAAAGTTTTAAATAGAATTATGTAGTGTGTGATAAATTGTGGTATGAATTTAATTAAGTTTATTTTGTTCTTCATCCCATTAATCTATATTTACTTTTTCATAATATATTTTTATTAAAATAAATTTCGTAAAATAATATATATTGGGTGTTTTATTTAATTAATTTTACAATTTTAAGTCACCCACTAAACTCATCATAAATTTATAGAGGATACTCATTCTTGGTCAATTCTCCTTTCCATTTCATTTGTCTCACAATTTTAACACTGGGCTACTTTAGATCTGAATCCCATAAGTATTTATCTTAGTCAAACATCTCTTTAAATTACTTCGTTTGAACTTACCATTTTCATGCATGTCTACTTCACAATCAAATTACAATGGAAAGGATTAGAAGACGTATGATTTTAGGTAAGGATTAGAAGGTGTATGATTTTAGATAAATCACATCTCTTTTGTAAATCAATTTTATTGTGCAATTTAAAATGTACTCCCTCCTCCGTCCATGAAAGTTATACTCACATCAAATTGACACGTGTTTTAAGAAAAAAGTCCGTGGAGTAGATAACGTACGGGTAATATTGGGTATTTTGGGGTATTCTGAAGTCCATTTATAAATAAAATAATTATGTGTGACTATAAAGTCAATGACATGTGGAATATACATACTTTTAATGGACATGCAAATAGTAAATGAACATACTTTTGGTGGATGTATCGAGTATTAGTTATTTCTATTATATGGAATTATTATAAAACTAATATTTTTAGTGAATAACTACCACCGATAAAAAAAATACATACAAAATGTAAATAAATATCACAATAAAACCGGTTGGGCAATATATTTATTCT
Organism: Ballota nigra; assembly: GCA_947034835.1. Classification (NCBI taxonomy): domain Eukaryota; kingdom Viridiplantae; phylum Streptophyta; class Magnoliopsida; order Lamiales; family Lamiaceae; genus Ballota; species Ballota nigra. The sequence goes on from OX344730.1 coordinate 19,884,654, forward strand.
TAGATTAAAAAATTGATATTCTTCATGAAATAATTCTTAATTAGATGGAAGAAAAATATTGGGATTAGAATGTCAGATATAATTAAAATTAAAATACTAACAAATACGGACTAGAATAACTCAACCACTTTCCAATTTTTCCTCTACTTACCTTTATCTTCTTCTTTTCTCTTTCTCTTTCTCTCTCTTCAATTTCTTTTTGAGAATCTTTTTCAATTTCACTCACAGCAAAAACAACATGTTCTGTAAATTTCATATCTTGATGTAACTTTTGTTCGTCCCAGTTAATAATAACTTAATAAGAAGAAAAGTCACTTTTATTTTCTCAATTTTTATTCGGCTTTCTGTATATAAGAAAGATAATTTGTGATTGTTCATATGATGATTTACAATTGTGCCTCATAAATAGAGGATTGATACAAAAGTTACTCAACGAAAAGATACAACAATCATATCCTAAAATAACGTCAATCAGTTTCACAAATCAAGGAATATAGTTAGCAAGACTATTTCCTAATACGCCCCCGCAAAATTGAAGTGCCATCAGCCACAACAATTTTGGAACGAAGAAGACGAAAACGTGCACGAGCAAGAGGCTTGGTAAGAAGATCAACTAACTGATCCTGGGTATTTACATAGGAGATGGTAAGTTTTCTTTTTGAGACCAAGTCACAAACAAAGTGTAAATCGATTGCAATATGCTTCATACGAGAGTATTGGACCGGGTTCAAAGCAAGGCGGGTAGTGCCCATATTATCACAAAGAACACGAGGAGTGCCCGGTGGTGGAAAGCCAAGTTCACCAAAGAGGTGGTGGAGCCAACAGACCTCCGAGGCAGCTGCTGCAAGGGCGCGGTATTCCGCCTCTGTAGACGATCGGGCCACGCCACGCTGCTTGCGGGACCTTCACGAGATAGGGTTATTACTCAGAAAAATAATGTAGGCAGAGGTTGATTTTCCGTCCAATAAATCACCCCCAAAATCGGAATCCGTGAAGGCTGTAAGTGTCAAGGACGAAGAAGGCATTTAACGGCTTCCCAGTGAGAGGCAAGTGGGACAGACATGTGCTGAGCCAGCTTGTTCACGGTGAAAGCAATATCAGGGCGCGTCAAAGTGAGGTACTGTAAGCCTCCAATAGCACTACGGTAGTCTGTCGTATTGGCTGGACCAGTAATGGACGGGTGTTTGGAAGACATGGGCGTGGAAACCGGCTTCGCACCATCTACTTTAAACTTTCGAAGTAAGTCGACCGTATATTTGTGTTGCGAGAGAAAGAGACCCTCTTGACAATGGGCCACCTCTACACCCAGAAAATAGGTAAGAGGACCCAAATCCTTGACAATGAAGAACTGCATGAGATGCTTTGTGATATCAGCGATCACAGTCGAACAAGAACCCGTAATGATAAGGTCGTCGACATAAGCCAAAACAAAGATACGAACAACAGCACGTGTGTAAATGAAGAGGGAATAGTCGGTCACAGACTGGACAAATCTAAAATTGAGAAGAGCAGAGCTCAAGGCGTTGTACCATGCACGGGGGGCTTGGCGAAGACCATAAAGAGTCCATCGTAAAAGGCAAACACTGGACGGGGTAGTGGAGTCAGTGAAGCCAGGGGGCTGAGACATATAAACTGGATAGTCCAACTTGCCATGTAGAAAAGCATTACTAACATCGAGCTGACGAATAGCCCAGTTGAACTGAAGAGCAAGAGATAGAACGGTTCGAATTGTGGCCGGTTTAACCACCAGACTAAACGTCTCACGAAAATCAATTCCCGAACGCTGTTGAAATCCCTTTGCCACAAGGCGGGCTTTGTATTTATCAATCGAACCATCCAGATTGCACTTAATCCGGAACACACATTTGCAACCAATGATGTTGCTCCGAGAAGGGGCCTGAACGAGATCCCAAGTACCAAATCGTTGCAGCGCAGTGAACTCCCCAGCCATAGCAGCACGCCAATGGGGTGAGGCGAGGGCCTGCTTGACGGTCGAAGGTTCATCGTCCACGGGTAATGGATGTTTAGTGGCAGTATAGAGCTGCTTAGGCTTGAAGATGTTATTAAGGTTGCGAGTACGCATGGCGTGGGTCCGAGGAACATCAGGAACAGGATCACCCGAACCAGAGGAAGAGTCGCGGGAGCTAGAGAACGACTGGCCGTCTGAAGCAGAACTCGACGAAGTCGGCGATGAGGTGGAGGAATCCGAAGGTGACATTGGAGAAGTGGATACCGGGTGAGGAATATGAGCTGGTGAAGGCAGTACAGATAACATGACAGGAGTGGAAGGAGCATCACCGTGACGAACAGATGTGGCAGGTAGGCCTGGAAATACCTCCTCAAAGAAATTAACGTGGTGAGACACATAAATCTGACCAGAGATTGGTTCGTAACATCGATACGCATTCTGGGAAGTGGAGTACCCAATAAATACGCAAGGAAGAGACGGCGGTGTGAGCTTCCCAGGCAAATATGGACGGAGCCATGGGAAACAGCGACAACAAAAAATTCTCAGCTTTGTATAATTTGGAGCATAGCCAAAGAGAGCATGGAACGGGCTTGATTTGGCCAATGTGGAAGCAGGCATGCGGTTTATCAAGTAGACCGCAGTTTGTACTGTAAAAGACCAAAAAGATGGTGGCAATGAAGCGGTATGCAATATGGCACGACTCACTTCCAAGACATGACGATTACGACGCTCGACCATACCGTTCTGTTGAGGAGTATGCGGAGCTGTGGTCAACCAAGAAATACCATGTTGCACAAAAAATGAATGCAAAGCCACGAATTCACCCCTATTATCCGAATAAACATTCTTAATAGAGTGGCCAAATTGACGTTCAACCAACGAGCGGAACTGAGCGAAAATAAATGTAACCCAACTGTAACGATTAAATAAATCAACCACAAGCAGAAAGTATTTCGACCCATCAACAGATATAGTGGGCGCAGGACCCCAGACATCAGTATAGATATAATGCAGTGGATGCAAAGCACGAAATGAGGAAGTATGAAATGGTAAACGATGGCATTTGCTCAGCTGGCAAGAAATACAATGTATGTCCAAAACAGACTTGTCCATAACAGGTAAATTAAATGTATTGATAATAAAAGAGCTTGTGTCACTGGACGGATGCCCTAGCCGAGCATGCCAGTGAGACGGAGAAGCTCGAACACCAATAGAAGCAGCCAATTTATTGGATGAAACAGCATAAGCAGGTGGAACCAAGCGATAAACACCATCTTCGCAGGGACCTTTAAGAAGACGCGCCTCCGTGGCCAGATCCTTAATAAGATAAGACGAGGGAAAAAATTCCAGCGAGACATTGTTAGCTTTAGTAAATTTGCTAACCGAGAGCAGGTTTTGCCGTGCAGACGGGACACACAGAACATAATTTAAGATAAATGTACGTGTAGGAAACACTAAATCAAATTTACCAGTATGAGTGATTGGAAGACCCGAGCCATCGGTGATGTGAACCTCATCCGTACCATCATATTCTGAGTGAATCGACATGTTGCGAAGATTGTAGGTGAGATTATGAGATGCACCCGAATCTAGGAGCCAAGGATGTGAAGGGGAGTTCGAAGTCGAATTAGCATAGTTTGCCGTGACCGGGACACGGCGACAGGTGGTTGCAATATGGCCTGGAGTATCACAAAGTTGGCAAACTACAGGGCTTGAATTAGAAGAATTATGATTACCTGAGGTATGACTCCTGTTGGCGGAGGAGTTGACACGATTCTGATTCGACCCAGATTTACCAGAATTCTGACCACGAGAGTAATTCCCACCAGACTGGAAACCACGATTGGAGTTGGTATGACCCCGATAATTGGTGCGATTGAAATTGTGATGGCCCCGATTGGAGTGGTTACCCCGGTATGTGGAGGTGGCATTGGCAGTAGCAAGTAACTGACGGTGCGATTCCTCTTGATGTTTGATGGCGAGTTCGTGTTCGAAGAGGAGATCATGGAGCTCTTCAAACCTAAATGGGGTTTCATGGGTACGGATAGGACCGACAATGGAAGCATACTCCGGACCCAGTCCATTGACAACAAATAGAGTGAGATTGTCAGCACCCACAGGCTCATCAATGAGGGCAAGTTCGTCAGCCTTCGCCTTCACATAACGCAGATATTCCGTAATGGAATGATCTTTGATTTGCATCCTGTATAGTTTGCTCTTCAATTGGTTCACGCGAGAGCGAGATTTCCCGGCGCACAGATGGGAAAGGGTTATCCAAGCATCAAAGTACGTCTCCGCGAGAGAGACAACCGGTAAGACATCAGCCGAGAGGGAGCCGATGATGGCAGCCAAGAGGAGTTGATCTTGGCGAATCCATTGTGTGACATCGTCAGCGTTGGAGCCATCGGGACGAAGCACTGGGCAGACGGACGTACCGCCGATATAACCAATAAGGTTATGGCCACACAAGAGGGCAAAGAGGTGAGCCCTCCATGAAGGGAAGTTAACGAGAGTGAGCTTGATAGACAAGTGATGGTGAGCCGTGATCGACACAATAGGAGGACGCTGTGGCGGAATCGCGCCAGGAGTAGCGGTGTTGGTGGTATCAGCCGTGGAACCTTGAGACATGGCGGCGGAAGGAAAAGGTATAGGGTTTTACAGGGTAGAGACCGGAACCTCTCTTGATACCATATAAGAAAGATAATTTGTGATTGTTCATATGATGATTTACAATTGTGCCTCATAAATAGAGGATTGGTACAAGAGTTAGTCAACGAAAAGATACAACAATCATATCCTAAAATAACGTCAATCAGTTTCACAAATCAAGGAATATAGTTAGCAAGACTATTTCCTAATACTGTATTCTCTGATTTAGTTAATGGTTGATTTTAATTTTTATCATGGCGGTTCAAAATTAAAGAAGTTAAAGCAACTGCAAGGTGCAGAAAAATGGTTCCTCTTCATCTCCTCACATGAGCCCGGTTTCGGAATCTTCAGCGGCGCTAGATAAGACTATACACATCAACAAGCCACTCAACCCAATCTAAAATAAAATATTAATTTCTCTCTCATCCACCTACACAACCCAACACTTAATTTAATTTTATTCTTTTTATACTTACATCAACAATCCAACTCAACCCAACTCAACCTAAAATAATAATAATTATTTTATTATTTATTAATTACATATTTTTTATAATCGGTTTTTGTTATATTTAAAATGTATAAAAAATACATAAATTAATTTAATATTCTAAATTTATAATTATATTAAAAAAATTAAAACATATTTAGAATAAGATACAATAACGAAATTACAATTACAATAGTTGAAATATTTTTAATTTTTTAAAATAATTTATTATCCATAATATTTACAATATACATTTTATCTACATAAAATCTAACCAACCAATACAATCAAGCCAAGTGGCATGAAATAATTGGGCAACCTTGCTTTATTATTCGGTTGGAGTTGCGCCTGGTTACTTTGCTGAGTTTTAATTTTCATTTTTTTTTTGTCGTATATGGGTCGCGGTTGGCATTTGGGCACCGCTGTGTATAGTCTAAGAGAGTGGAAGATTGGAAGAGAAGGGCATAGTGTTATTATGGTAATTGTACTCGAAATGTGTGTTGACATTGATTATGTCTTTTGAGTGAACAGACAATTCTGATGCACGCGATTACCAATAGAAACGCAATTGAAAAATTAACCAAAGAAGATATTTAAAAAAATCATTTCCAAATTTGGTAATTGAATTGAGCGGAAAAATTGGGATTGGCATTTTTAGCCGGCTATTCTGTTTTTATATATATAAATAATATAGATTGTGTCTTGAACATTAATTTAATAATGATTTATAATTTTTGTCTTTTAATATGCATATTATGTTTTAAATAACTAATAAAATTAATTTTAATCAATATAAAACAAAAATTAAAAGATATGCAATTATTATGTTGAATTTTGTATACATTTTAATTCATTTAGAGATGGAGACATAAGTTGTTCATTATTTGGTGAAGAAGATGAAAATGTTCATTTATTCTTTAGCTGCAAATTTGCTACATTGATTTGGAACCCTTGTTATAAGTAGACAAACTTTCAAATTGCTCCCCATGAGGACCCTTTTATTCGCTTGCTCCAACATGGTGATTTGTTTGGCCAAAACTCAAACTCCAAATTGGCGACTTCCCTTTGGGTGGAGATCATTTGGTCTATTTGGAAAAGTAGAAATGACTTGGTGTTCAATTATAAAATTCCAAACGTGCCAAAAAATGTGCAAGAGATAAAAACAAAGGTGTGGTCTTGGTTAATTACTAGGGAGCCGATTTTGAATAAGATCTCGTTAGGCGAGCGGTACAAATCCTTGTGCATGCTTAAAGAGGGAAGATTATTGATGTCTTGGGTGCGTTATATAAATTGAAGTTCATTTTCAAGGGTTAGAGTATCCATTGTACTTCTTTTTAATATATTTTTTTTTTTCGGAAAAAAGAGAGAATAGTATATATAGTGCAGAATATAATATTGACGATTGAAGATGAACTCAATGTGAATTTTGTTACAGTGTTGTGTGATGTTTGTAGTTTGATGTACACGGTTGGAGGTGGTCTAATAGGCTATTTTTTTCTTCAGTATTGGAGTTAATTTCAATATTATTCAATGCATAAAAGGTGAAACAGATTTTATGTGCAACACTGGTGAATGCTGCTGATAAAAGTTGGATGATTTTATTAATTAATGAAAGAATTTCATCTTATCTAAAAGTAAAAAAAAAAAAAAAAAAAAGAGTATAATCAATTCATTTATTTAATTTTCCTAACATGCACTCTGAATGTGACTGTGAACCTCTTGACTTTGATACTATAAAATAATTTTATTTTATAAAAAAGTTTGAACTTGTAAAAAAAAAAAAAAAAAGTAAAATAAATTAATTTTATTTAATTTTCCGAACAAATAAACTAAAATCTTGATGAAACAATTGAATGTGTTATTCCACTTTAATCTTTTGTATCAGATGCATCCTTAAAAAACCACATGTTTAATCTTCTTTGAGCAATCAATACCTAGAACCCAAAACAAGAATAAGGATGGTTAATTCTGTTAAAAGGATCTATCTTAATTCTTAAACCATTAGAGGAAAATTCAATTAGAGAAAGCATTTGAAGTTAAAGACTACCTACCTGTTGCTCCCAACTTGTTCGGTAAGTAATGACGACGAGAATGATGGTTTATTAGCATTCCTATCCACACCCCCTATAATAATAATAAATAAATGATACACCACTAATCACAAAAGCCTTCAAATGACATTTTACATGTTAGAAGGAATATATAGATGTAGAATTTGACTTCAACTAGTAAATTAAGAACATATCCAAGCACAATCCCAAGAGGAATCCCTAATATGTAATACGACGCAATGTTTACGAATGCAATCGTGCTTTGCTATCCTGATCTGATTGCAACACCTATTACATTAGTACCTTCCGTTGTTATATTCAATAAATGATGGTATGATGAGATTGTGTGGTTAATCACTTAATTACCAGAAAGAACTGGTTGTACACTGTTGAGGAGGACTGAGAAAGCCAGAAGAGAAGACATGCGATCCACCAATGAAACCACATCCTCGCTTTCGGTGAATAGATAAGCTACACGCCCTTTAATCAACAGGAAGAGCACAAACAGAAGGAATCCAATGGCCAATGATGATGTCAAAATTGTGATGATCGACAGCTTCACGGCTTTGGCATTCCCAGCTCCAAGCTCCAAGCTCGTTCGCTATTCGAACACTAGACAAATGTGTATGGAAGAAGAATCAGTTACAATGATTCTACATTTTTTTTTAAAAAAATAGAAGCCATATATATTATATGATAATTAAGTATGTTGATGCAGCCAAGAAACCAAATGATATCATCATTTCCCAGCCATTAATGTTGAGACTAGCAAACAAAAACATGATTTTATTATACAAATTGATTATGTGTGAAGAGAAAACAACAACATCAGAGTACTAACCATATCATAACACTAGCGGACAACGATAGCTTGAAGATAGGCCAAAAATCCTTAAAAGCTAAGACTAAAAAGCCTTTCCATGTTTGTGGACAACCTCCACAGATGATGAAAATCACTTGCTTCTGTACCCTTTTCTTTAATTAGAAACCTTATTTTATTTTCTTATTTTTTGTTTCTTTTAATTTTATTTATTTTGTGTGCTATTGTGTAATTTAAACATATACCCTTTTTATAAATTTCTAAATTCGAAGAAAGAAATCGAATCTTTCAAGCGAGTAAGGAACTACGAGAATTAAATTAAATTAAGGATTTCGATCCGTGTAATTTTATGAATAATCAGAAAATTTCAGTAATTAATTAGTTAATTAAAAGTTAGTGCTGTTCTCAAATTAAATCCTTGAAAACCAAACAAACCTGGCTAATTTTCTTAAATATTGTCTTTTCCGAAACCAATTACGAAAATGCAGTGGTTTCTATTTTGTTTACACAAATAAGTGCAATCCCGCTTGAAAATCGCGACTGGGGAGCAGCCGCTTGTGGAAGCAGAGACTAGGAGGATGCCTGACAAATTATGACACAAACAGTGCAGCCTCTGCTTGTAGACGTGATTGGGGAGTTTGCGTGCCCATCGGATAACGCGATTGAGATGACATTTACTAATTCTGTAAATAATATGTATATAGATATATGCATACCTTAATCCTTTTAGCTCACTACACTACACAACACACCACCAGCTCTATTGCAAGCATTCTTCAAATTTTGGGGTATGCAGTATCGGATATGCGGGGGATACGAGTGCGGGTGCGATTTGCTTCGGATTCGCACCCGATATGCCACGTGACGTGTTCGATTTTTTTTTAAATTTTTTTAAGTCGGATACGCGTATCCCCCTCCAAGAATACACAGGGGATACGTGGGGGATACGCGAATCGGATAAAATATTGCAAAATTTATTAATTTTTATCATTTTTTTTAAATTTAATATTAAAATGTAAATAACTAAATATATTAGTCAAGAAAATATTGTGGTAAAAGAAGGGATTTTTAGGAGTTTCTAATTGACTACTGGGATTGTGGATATAGACTCCCAGTTGTTTTCGAAGTGTTTTAAAGCTTTTTGGAAACATTATAATGCAAATGGCAGAATAGGAAATATGCTTCCCTTCCATTTGATTTCTTTTTTTGGAAGATTTAATTTATTTGAATTTATGGTTGGCGCTTGCATAATGATGGGCCCGCAAACTCCCCAATCACGTCTACAAGTAGAGGCTGCACTGTTTGTATCAAATTCTAGTCTCTGCTCCCACAAGCGGCTGCTCCCCAGTCGCAATTTTAAAGAGAGATTGCACTTATTTTTGTAAACAGAATAGAAACCACAACATTTTCGTAATTTGTTTCGAAAAAGACAATATTTAAAAAAATTAGCCAAACAAACCTCAATTAATTATCTAGTACGAAAGATATATCACAAGGAAATTTAGTTTCTTAATCCTTAAATCATCAATACCTTTTTTTTTTTTTTAAATCTCTTTTAATAGAAATATCCCAACAGATCCGGATTTGAATATTAGATTTTGAAGGGATAGTTAATTTTTTTGAGAGAATCCGTATATATGGAAATCGGTTCTCTCTCTCTCAATCTCATTCACAACTCACGTTCCCTTCTCAATTCTCTCCGCCTTCTCTCTAAATTTCAGAATAGGAGTTTCTCTATCTAGAAACCCACGCCACCGCCTCCTTCCCTTTTCCGGCGGACACCGCCGCCGTCGCACCTCTCCCTCCTCAAGCCACAACGCCGCCGCCGCCTCTTCCTTCTCCCCGTCGCGACGCGACGCCTCCCGCTCGCGAAGCAGGACCGCCGTTGTGGCCCTAGCCCCCTCATCGCCGCCGTCGCGCCACCACGAAGCAGCGACGCTCGCGCCACCACGAAGCCGCAACGCCTCTCGCCTCCTTCTCTCTCGCTCTCGCTTTCCCATCGCGAAACAGCGACGCTCACCATCGCCTCAGCCCAGTCGCGCCGCCGCCTCCTCGAACCCAACGCCGCCGTCGAAGCCCGAAGCCAATCGCCGCTTCTTTCTTCTTTTTCCAGTAAGTTTTAGGAAAAACCCCTTTTCAATTTCTAAATCCGTCGAAGTTAATTTCACTTTGTAACTCTATTCTTTCGTGTTTTATTTTCCGATCGATATGACGCCGTTGAACCGGATTGCTATTGCCGGAATTTTTGGAGACCTCGAACGACGCCGTTAGGCTGTTCGATTCTTTTTTCCGAGTTCTCAATCGACGCTGTTAGGCCGCCCATTTACCGCCTCAAACCCAGAGAACGTAAGGTTTCTACCTTCGTTTCCTTCTTTCGTAATTTCTGGATTTTGGCCGAGTTTTGTTGGAACACCATGGGACATAGAAGCAGAAAAGAAAGAACAAGAAAACTTACTGTTGGAGATGGGCTAAGTTTCTTAGTGACACTAATTGACTTATTCAGTATTATTGTTTTGTTCTCTTTGTATCACTCTTTTAGAAGTAGAAAATTGAACATATTATTCCCCTGTTTCTTTTCTTCACTAACTATGAGTTTGGACTTTGGATTAGTGTTTTGGTAATAGTGTTTGAATGATGAAATATTACTGTTGTTTTGAGATGTTGTAGTATTTTGACTTAGTGGACTAGTATTATTCTTCTTAGCTGCTTAGTATCATTATTATAGTAGTATAGTGCTTTTGTTTTAGTTAATTAGTATTTGAAACTAGTGTTTTTAGTATGGTTGTTTTGATGATGGAATTGATATCATTAGTTGATTTTAAAAGACAAAGGAAAACTCGTCTTCCCCTCGTACCACTGTTAGAAAATTAGAAACACAAGATAAAATCTTTTAATATCCAAAGCTAGTATCAAATAAAAAGAGTTTTCTTGAAGAAATTAATATAATTTCTTTATTTTAGAAGTATTACAAACCAACTTTAGAAGTATCACTAATATTAGAAAAGAAGAATACCTTTTATAAATTATATTAGTTTATAATATAAATTTCTTAGAAAAGTCAAAATCTATTAATAAGTTTAATAAGGGAGTTTTATTTATAAAATATGAATATTTATATTCAAGAATTCTTTTAATAGAAATCTTAGAAAGAAAAACCTTTTCTTTATTTCTTATTAATACTTTTAAGTAATTGTCTTATTCTTTTAAGTATTTCCAAGATTAATAATTTTTATGAATATACTTTTAATTTTATAAAAGGCTTTTGTTAAGGACACAACATAAATTAGTAAATACACCCCCTAATACACCTCCTCTTAAAAAGGGGTGTACTTATCAAATAGAAATCATTCTTTGAAAACTTTAGTTTTCAATAGTTTTCTAAAGACAACAATCTACTCAATCCTCGAGATACAAACGCTTAAGCTTTTCAAATTCAAAAGTCGATCTTTTAATCGGATTACTCCCTATTAGGATTCTATACTATTCGGGACACGCACGGAGGACTCGACCATCTGCCTATACATCATTTACGGGACTCGGAACGATCAGGTGGGTGATGATCGGTTGTTTGATCTGCTAATAATAATATTGTGCCGGTATTTTCTAAACTCGACTAAATCAATCTAAAACAATTAAATCCAACATAAATGTAACACCTACGATATAACTGTTTGAATTATGTGATATGACTATATATGATATCTAATGCCTGTTGTTTTGTGAATCGATCACTATTGTATGAGTAAGTACCTTATGTGAGCATGAACCAGTTCAGTTGTCAATCAAGTGCTTTTCTCTGTAAAGTTTTGATGGTGTCGGTTTTATGGAAAGTCAGTAAGTACGGAGTTGGGATCGAGTTTTTAATCCAACCTCCGGGGAGCTGTCGAGGACGCCCTCGGAATGTAGGTTGTTGATTCAAACTTATCTGGTCCCCGGGTCAACCGCCTACGTTGCGCACTGGGAATAAGACCATTGATGGTTTGCTATTATTTTGAGGGTTGTTGTGGTTGGATGGAGTAAGTTGATGATTGGATGCAGTAAGTTTGCTGTGGTTGAAAAGAGTGAGCTTGTTGGAAGTGGAATGGTCGTACGAATATGGTTTGACAGTTTGTGACAATACGTGAATATGTCTTTGGGCTCCGCCCTAATGTGAACCAACTTGTGCTATTTCAATTATATTATGCGAAACATGCTTAATATCGTTTAATTATTATATAAACTGTTTCTTCTATGGAATTTTGTAATCTTGTTTATATGTCAACAACTTAGATAAAATAAATGCTTTATCAATGAGTATAACTTTATATATTTCGGATTTACCAATCTCATGACGTTGCAAATCACCCATACGTGAGAATTCAATTCTCACGCCCCATTTTCCTAACCCCTTTGCAGATTTCGATTACGGGGAGCAAGGACAGTGATGCATAAGACAAAAAGTTTTCCGCCTGCTTAAAATACTATTAATAACACAATGATGCCTATTATTCTATTCCTAAATAAATGTTATCGCTACTGCTATGCAAGACGATACTATTTACCGTGTGTTTCAATTACCCAAACTCAGTGTGTATTATCCTGAAGATACAGAACCCTCAATCCAACTTTATATACATATATTTATACTCATGTGTGAGATACATTATTATAATATTTCTCCCCACTCATCCGCTGCATGTAACTCATTACTCAATTCCGTTATATTTCCTTCAAAAATGTTATAGTTCGGACTTTTGATCACAATAATACTCCGAATCCGATATAATTAATATATTCTGGATTCAGGGCGTTACATGCTGACTTTATCATAAAATATTAATTTGACTAGTAGTTACCCCACAAGAGTATGAGATCACTGTAGTATGGGTAAGTATAGGGACCAATTAGTATCGAACCTAAGGGAAAGTTTGTATGCGAATAAATCCCTAGAAATCTATGTCTCGTAGCTAATATGAATTCGATTTTATTTTAGACTAATATTAAACTATATTTTACTAATTATCAAACGAAAAGAAATAAAACTATTCTAACTCCGATTTGAAGTGCAAATGTGATGGTGATGCTCGAAATAGGAATCCCTACGTACACTAACGGAGTTGGTACGTTAACTAAAATAATTGTGATGTCCAAAGTTAAAATCCTAAGTGTACTATAAACTAGGCAATCAACTTCTCTAATTTAGCAAACGAATTGAAAAAATAAAAGCTCGGAATTAATCCCTATACTTAGTTCTAACAACTTACATCACTAACCCACTAATTAAATTATATGAGTTGTGCTTAATTATTGAGGCCTCAATTTAACTAAGGTGATGTGTCCGTCCTCCCTAGATAAACCGGTTGATTATAAACCCCTTCAAAAATCCTCTCCTTAAGCCTATTCGTTATTGAAGAGTGATGCGGTCGTCTTCTCTCTAACAGTTTTCGTACTTAATTCTATGATTATTTTAGGGTATATTAGATTATTCAATAATTAAGAGAATTAAAACTATACATCATGAATTATCCTAATTACGTATCAACATCCTACTTCTATGAGTTCATCATATCCTAAGCATACAAGGGTTTTAGCCTAATATGGTGATTATGAGAACATAAGCAATAACAAGATCAATCATCATAAACATAATTAAACGAATCAAGAAATTCAAGAACATCAACTATCTATGAAATCAATTGAATCAAGTCTCAAAATAAATCTATTAAAATATGGGAAATTAGGTCTAAGTATCAAAGAATTCAAGAAACAAAAAGATAAATCCATTATGTTCAAAGTATTAATTAATCTAATAAATCCGTACGATAAAAACCTCGATTACAAACTCGAAATCATTGTCAAACGCTCAAAATCACGTTCCCAAGCTTTTCCCCTTCAAAAAACAAGTGTAGATATGTAAAAATAGGCTTGAGACGGATATTTATACGAAAATAAGCCGAAAATCGCCCAGGGCGCTCGAGCTTGCTCAGGTCGAGCATTTTTTGCTCACGGAATACTCAGGGCGCTCAAGCTGGTGGAGGTCGAGCACTTTTCGCTCGAGTGCTTCGAGCTCGAGTGTTTTTCGGCTGCTGTACACTTGTTCGAAAAACCTTCATATCTTCTCAATCGGGAGTCCGTTTTGGTCGATTCAAAGTTCTACAAACTTATTTTTTTGCTCTCTATCCTAAAATGAACACTAAGAGCAAATTGATGAGTTTATGAAAATGTTACGTAAATAACTCTAAATACTCACAAAAAACGCTCAAAATATGGACTAATCGGGCACCAAAACATCACAATTTCACGTCTACTCACTTGCCCGATATTTGGAATCCAAAAGGCTATAACAGTAGAGATCATAGCCCCGGAAACCCCAAACTCGAACTTCATCGTTAACAGCCACGAAAGAAACACGTGGATTGTTATTGAAATTGTAGCTAAATAGGCGATGATCATGTTCTTGCTCTGAGATTGAAGGTATACTTGGCATGTGAAGGAAATAATGAAGGAATAGAGGACCGGAATCATCCATAGAGTGATTGTTCCTGCAATGTAGGCCAGCTCTTCGTCCTGGTCTACAGCTTTTATGATGGGTTTTGTGAAGATAAACAGAGGCAAAATGAGAGTGGAGGTGATGAAAGAAAAGAGTCATGATCGTTGTAGATATATCCCCATCATGTGGTATTGTGTTGCTCCGTAGGCTTGCCCGCACAGGGTCTCTAGCCCATTCGACATGCCCAACTGCATGCGTATATGTACTTCTTTCAGTAATTTGGTCGAACATGTGGTGGTCATGACCGTATCTTTTGGAGTTTAAATCACAAATCGTTTTATGACTTTCTGATAAAATAAATTTAGTCCCAAAATTCATTTTTTCACCAGATTTAGTCGAAAAAGTTAATACGGTGTCGTTTTGATACCCGAAATTGGTGATTTTCTAAAAGAGAGTTGATGTGGCGTCCAAGTGTGCTAATTATATTTGATTTTTTTTTCTTTTACAATTTTATTACATATTGTGTATATAAAATTTTAACAAATAAATGACAGTCATATCAGATTCATCGCGAATATCCCCAATTTTGTCCATCATGCGCCACTCAACGAGCAAAAACAACGTTGTTTCTTTTTTTCCAGCGATTTAAGACCAAAATTGGACATTTATAGAGAAATTGAGACTAAATCTAATTTTAGGACTATAAATCTATTTTGTCAAAAACTTAGGATTTTTTATTTAAACTTGTATCTTTTGTGCAATGCAAGGTCCGGTGAACAAAGTAAATCTCGTAATTAGAAAAGAAAGAAGACAAATAAACACATAGGTGTAGATTGCCGCTCCGAAATTGCTTAATCGGGTAAACATGGCGGGCCCAGCTACCACCCATATTTTCTTGGTCTCCCTCCATACCTTGCTCTTTACACTACTCTGCTTCTCTGTTCCTCACCAAGTTCTCTCTGATCCCACCTTCCATTTTCCAAGATTTTCCCCACCCTTTTTTTACTGCTATGCAACATGCATCAAGATTCAGCTAAGAATGCAAAAGCATGTATGCCAAGTTTAAACTAACAGTTGTTGTATATTTATGTGTTTACACAAGTGAGGAGAGCTCTCCAACGTGACTCTTCATTAATTAGAAGAAATCCTTTCCTTAAATGAACAAGTGAGTTTTCTTCTTTTATATAATCAAGCTTGATTTGGATTGATAATT
Source organism: Ballota nigra (assembly GCA_947034835.1). Classification (NCBI taxonomy): domain Eukaryota; kingdom Viridiplantae; phylum Streptophyta; class Magnoliopsida; order Lamiales; family Lamiaceae; genus Ballota; species Ballota nigra. Next base: position 19,900,315 of record OX344730.1, read on the forward strand.
AAAAAAGAAAAAAAAAAGACTTTAAAAGATAAAACAAGAAAATTGTTGGAAAGACGAGATGAGAGTAGGATCGTAAATGAGTCGAGGCGAACACAGAGGGCCGATTCTAGAAATTACAAAACCACCCGAGTCGAGTTTAAAATTAGACCCTAATAGTAATTTTAAATATTTTTCGTTACGATTACTTGTTTATTGGAAGTTTGGAACTAAAATGTTTAGGGTTGGTTTTGTGTGAACACATTTCACCGTGAAACTTGTAAACAAGTAGTAATACGTTTTAGAAAAATAAATATATATTTTATGAAACAATTAATTCTCTTTAATGGAACAACTGATATCATTCAAATCTAACACCTTATAGTAAAACAACTAATACTCTTTGATGAAACAACCAAAACCACACAACATTATACCAAATATATATTGATATCACCCGCTTGATTTTGAGTTAAATCTTCAACCTTTGTTTTTGTTTTCCATATATGTGTGTGGTGTTTAGGAGGCATGACATACATAAATAAATTTGTCAAATTGTAATTGTAAAATTTGTGTTCATCCAGTTAAACATAGTTTTAATAAACAAATGAAGTATTATATATATATATAGAATTTAGGGTCCCTAGAAAATTAGGGAATTTTTGGGCCCGAGTCGATCGACTCTTTTACCTCCAAATAGGTACGGCCCTACAAACACTTTATTATTATATTTATTTGAAGTGTTACCGAACTTTATTATTAAATCTGCAAATTGTAAATTATAATTATACTCGAACATAAATTTTCATATTAATTCTTTTCTTGTGATCTCGCTAAATAATAGGTTGAATCCGAATACATTATTTATACTTTCATGATAAATTTTTAGATAAAACTCAATTTACAAGGATTCAACATCTTTGCTACCATTATCAATTTATACGAGACATTCCGTCACCAAACCATGGTTAAAAGTGATACCAAAAAATTATCATCCCTTAATTTCTTAGGGTCTAGATCGACGCTTCTAAACCATATCGCGGCTACCCATTCCAATAATTTGGCCTTTAAATTATTTAACGATAATTAAAATGACAGTGACAATGGTTTTTATTTATGCTTCAACTAAAATTTAATCATAAATTTTGTTGTCTCTTTACCCCCACTAAAAATATGTGCACTAGATTTATTTAGTTATCTACTAAAAATATGTTCATACAGTAAAAAAAAAAAAATTGTCAAGAAAAAATTAATTTGACTACATAATTTCTAATAAAAGGAATTTTGTAATGAGAATTTCCTATAACTTGCATACAAAATTTTCCAACTATATATGCATCTATACATTCCTTACCTACGAACAATCTGCTTACACAATTTTTTTAGACAAATTGTTTGTAGATAATTTTTTTATATATAAATTAGTTGTAATTAATTAATTGATCGATTTCATTTTCTAGACAAATTGTTTGTAGGTTGAGAAATAAAGATACCTAATCAGATGCTCTACTGGTAGTTCATGCTCTCTTGTTTCCAAAGTTGGACATTTCGTATGTGGGCATTCTTGTTGGTGATATTTTGGAGCCGTCTAAAGATTTTACAAGCGTTACTTATTCTTAATTTAATCTATTTTTCTTAAAATCGTGTCTGAGCTCTTTGAACATTATTTTTGGGAAGAAGGGAGTATATGTTATTGGCATGTTTTAGATTTTTATAAAAACTACTCCCTCCGTCTCAAAATAAGTGTCGTTCTAAAGATTTCATATCAAATTAAGAATTATAAATTTTGACTTATATACCCGACAAAGTATAGAGTGAAACTAGGGCTTTTTTATTCATATATTGTATTTTTCAAATGAACTTGTCAAACTATTGTAATTTTTGAAACTCTTGTCAAAATAAGCATGGGCGCCGTCCGCAACGGCGCCCATACTGTAGAAATAGAGAGAGCGCCGTCGTAGAAGGCGCCCATAAAGTTTCCGACGTCGGCACCGCCAGGATTGTAGGATCTGGTTGTAGAGCGCCGTTGTGAACGACACTCTTACTGTTCAAACGTCATCCTCGATGGCGCTCCATTTACTGCCAAAAGCTCGTTTCATTTACTTAAAAAAAGGAAAGTGGATAGTTTCATTTACTACCAAAAGCTTGTTTAAGAATAATCTATTTTATTTTCTGTTTTATGTTTTGATTCATAACAATGGCGCCCTTTGACTTTCTTCTAAAGCCCACACCACCGTTATAATATTTGATCGGAAAAGCGATGGGCGCCGTTGAGGACGGCGCCCCTAATTTTGTACAGTAAGGGCGCCGTTACCAACGGCGCCCTACAATCAGATCCTGCTACTTTTGCGGTGCCGGCGTTGGAAACTTTATGGGCGCCTTGTACGACGTCGCTCTCTCTATTTCTACAGTATGGGCGCCGTTGCGGACGGCGCTCATGCTTATTTTGACAAGAGTTTCAAAAATTACAATAGTTTGATAAGTTCATTTGAAAAATACAATATATGAATAAAAAAGCCGTGAAACTAGTTTATACATAAATCCGTGAATGGTATTAGTTGTTTTCACTGAAGAGTATTAATTGTTTTTACTGAAAAATATTATTGATTTACACTAAAGAGTCTTAGTTGTTCGGTGAAAATGAACTAAAACTCTTCACTGTAAACCAGTAATACTTTTTAGGAAAACAATTAATACTTTTCAATGAAAACAACTAATACCCTTTAATGATTTATATATAAACCAATTTCACTCTATACATACTCTATATACCCCACATAAATCTCTAAGAAATTTATTATATTTTTATAATCTCTAACAGATATGTTATATTTTAATATTATCCCTAAAAGATCTCTTATGTTTTGAATTTGAATTTGGGGTAAATCAGGAAAAACTTGAAAAATAGCTAAAACGATACTTATTTTAAAATAAAATTTAAACTCTAAAGCGACGCTTATTTTAAAACAAAATTTAAACTTTAAAACGACACTTCTTTTGAAACAGAGGGAGTATTATCAAGTGAGTGTCCCTATAGTTTTTGGTGAAAATAAAAAAATGTATATGAACGAATTACAATCAAAATTTGTCAATCGATTGTTTGATATTGATTCAAAATTGAATATTAAAAAAGTCATTTGATCATAATTTGATAAATTTAACAAACAAGTTCAATAATTTTAGATGAAAAGATCTAAATGTTTTATAATTGAAGCGTGTATAACTTACTTACTCAAGCATGTATAAAAACTTTGCATTAGTCAAGTGTGTATAACTTACTTGAATATATACAAGTTCAATTGCATTTACAATAAAAAAGCAACAACATACATTAAAAAAGAAAAAAGAAAAAAGTGAAGTCCCTTTTTCTCCATTAACAGGGATGCTGGGATAGTGCCATTGGTATGGATGGATATATTTGTCAATCTTTTAACAAGAAACAGGCTTCAATGTTTAGTGCAGGATATGCTAGTCCTACATGGATTCATGGACAAGTTTTAATTATCAAAAGTATTTAAAAGTAGTTCAATTTTATTGGGTTCGGAAAAAAAAAATGTAACTTGCGCTTGAAAGATATTTCTTAATACTATATATGTGTTGATGCCACATTCTTATGCGGATACGAATAAGATGATCATTGAAATGATATTACAGAATCATTTAGGTGAACTTTTAGCAGCTCGATATTATCGAGGAGTATGGAGATTGAAATTGGGGAAATTGTGAAATTTATGAAAGCACTATCCTAGATAAAAAAAACCTACAATTGAGTAACATTGTGGTTGAAGAAGACGCAAAAGTTATAGTGGGCGCTCTCAAAATTCAAGTCGTGCAAGCCTCTTTAAGATGATATCTGAAACTTAAGCGCGGTGTCAATACAATGGCACATGCAATTGCTAGGTCAACTCATTTTTATAAGAGTCCTTGTTATTGGGTTTATCCTCCTAGGCTCCTAACTTTGTGGTTGGATTCGCTGTTGAAGTTTGTTGCTGGGGCTAAATAATAAGAAATTTGTGTTTCAATTTTTTTAACATATGTATAATATATATAATTTAAAACGTATCTTTAAATTATAAATATAAGGGTTAGTAACATAAAACCCCACTTCTATAGACACTATTACAATTAACCCCACCATTTTCCCTTCATTACTATTCACCACACTTTGGTGGACCATCACCACAAAAGTTCCCAGCTGACCCACCCATACCCTACCCCCCATCCACCTTCCAGCTCCCACCCTCCACCCCCCCCCCCCCCACCGGTTCCCCATGCTTGATTAGATGGGCGAATTGACGGCCGAAACTAGCTTATACACAGAGGTTACCCACCCCATTCCGGCGCTTTAATTTCGAAATTAAAAAATTGGGAGAGAGGAAGAGCAAAAAGGGCGATAAAGGTGCGATTTTGGTTATACAATTTTGGTTGTTTCAATTTCTATATTTTGCTACATTAATCAAACCTGTTCTTCATTTTTCTTTTGATTATTCCCGTTTGTTTTGATTATTCAACATTTTGTTTCGATTCCTAAAGTTGCTTAGGTGTTAAAGATGGGGCAATAGAGACACATGGTTAGAGAAGACGATTCGGACTTTGAAAGTGAGTTCGAGGACGTTTCAACGATCACCACTAGAAGGAGGAAGAGTGTTGATAAAGAAAATCGACTTGGATTAAGAGGTAACTTTATTTGTTGTTTAAATCCTAAATTTTTTATATATCCTATATTTTGCCGACCAATTAATAGCATGCACACCTTCTGTAAAATGGATAATATGTAGGTTCTCGTAGCTCGAAAGTTCTATTTGTGGAAGCTGGTAACAAGAAGAGAGGTTATTCATCTTTAGCCTGATTTTTTAATTCTTATAAATTTCTGCAGTTTACAAAAGGTATTATGTGATAATATGTTTACTTATTGACTCCAAATCCCAGGTAGAAGGGTCCTTCGATATGTTTATACATCTGATTCATGTAAAATAACAGAACACTCTAAGCTTGATAAATATTTGTACAGATTTATACAGTTTTGCTACTGTGAAAAATGTGATGTTATGTTATTATGCAGAACTTGAGAGTACTGAGGTAATTAGGGTAAGCAGGAGAAGGTCGAATACTAGTGAGATAGGTAAAACAGTTTGTTACAATAGCTGGATTTGTTGTGCCTTTATCATTGAGATTTAAATTATCTTTCAACTGAATAAGCATTGATTAAATTTCAGTAGATGATCATAGAAGTTCAAGTAGATTGCATAGTCGAAGGAATGACCAAACTACTGAAACGGGTATTTTTGGACAACTACAGGGATAAAAAATTAATTTCTTGTTTATTTGATTCATATTTGGTTTTGTTGTTAGAATGATTTTTTGTTCATTTTTATATTAGAAAATGATAGTACAGTGGCTGGTAGAAGAGGACGAACACGGTCAAAAGTTGTTGAATCGGTAAAATACTTAATATTTTCTTCAAATGAAAGAAGTCTAAATTTCAAATAGTATTAAAAGGTGTTCTTATTTCAGAGGCTTCAAGTCCAGAGCTAAGAAAGAGAAGCCGAAATGCTTGTAACCTAAGTCCAGGTAACACTTTTATGTTCACACAATATATACTGATGTATTGATTTAATTTAAATCTCGTGAAATTGCAGTACCGAAGGAAAGGGTATCACGACATGAAACATTAAAAGAGGATACTGACTTGCCACAGAACAAGAAAAATATTCTTCATAATTACCTTGTAGCTTATATGATTATATAATTTAGTGTTTTGGTTTTAAAACGGTAAATAATTGTTGTATAGGGAAATCAAAGAATAAAGTTATATTTACTGACCAAAAAAATGGTGGAGATAGGGAACAGCAGTCAAAACATGTGTTGCGGCCGTTGAACGTATTTGGTAAGTTTCTGATGTACTTATTCCTGTTATGCGAAATTCTTTTGCAGTTATTCAGCTTATAAAAAATGCTATTCAAACCTAAATTGACTTGTTATGCAGAACTTGACTTGTTCCAATTGACTTGTTCAAATTAATTTAATTTTTTTTATATAGTTTGATGAATATTGTTTATACAGGTGGGATATCTGTTGCAAAAAAAGAGACTTACTGCAGGTCTAATCTGCGTTCATTGATCAAAGATATCAACGGGTTGGAATTTAAAGAATAACATATTCAAAAAATAAGGTTAACACCATTTTGGTTCTTATTCAAGTCTATCTATATAAGGGGGTATGAGAAAATGCTGAGGCCATGCCAAAAGTACGAGGATGACATCATGGGGATAATGCGGACTTTAGACTTTGAGCCGGAAACCTTCATTATTGGGGGTAAAAGGTTCCACTTTTGAGTAATGATGCACAACTAATATTTGGGATTAGCTGTGGGTCAAGAGATATAGATCAGACTGGAGCTGAGTATACTACGCCAGAGTGGGTGAACCGTGTGTTCAAAGGCTTAATGAACCACCGAACAAAATACTTGGTGCTGTATCGATCTGTAATTTTTAAGAAGCTGGAGCAATCATTGGGGGGTTTGATGAGGAAAGTTGTATGGATGTTGCCATGCTGGTTGTATGTTTTCTGATGGCTTCTTTGTTAATTCCGAACAAAAGTGGTGCTATTCAATCTCACATTCCGGAATACTTGGAGAAGTTTGAAGAGATTTGCCATTATGATTGGACCACATATATTGTTGATTACTTCAAGAGCCAGATAAAAAACAAGCGACAAGATGAATGCTGGGGGGTGTGCAGTAATTTTTCCGGTATGAATTTTTTCTTGACTGATTTTTTTAATATAATTATATATGACAGAAGAATAATTTTTTTTGTAGTTTTAATTTTAGTATTGGTTCTGCGAGCACACAAACATAGTTGCATCAACCAGTAATGTTACATTCCCGCAATTTTTGAATTGGGATATGACGACAGTACACAAGGCCATTGGTCGTCTGAGACTATCAAAAATTGGGAAGGTGAATAGTTGTATAGGTCTTATATTCAATTAAACTAGTAGATTGTTACTGTCCAGTTTAAAAAAATTGACGGTTTTTTTGTTAATTTCTTTTTTATCTTTGGTATTTAGGTCGAGAAGTTGTGGCTTAGACCTACTTCTTTTGAAAGAGAGGAGTTGATTAAGTTGGGTGATATGCGACCTGTTGAATTCAAAGACAGTGGTAAGTTTGAAAATGATACCTCTTGTTTAATTTCAAGTGATGAGGAGGATGTTCCAGCCGCAACAAATGAAGCAGTGTGCATTGACGAGATGGATGTAGAAGATAATGATGTCTCGGTGAACCACTCTGGGGCTTCGGAACCGTTAAATGGCTTGGATCAACGTGATATTTCTGGGAATTCAGTTGATGAGAATGTTGAGCCGACCTGGAGTATAGTTCTGACTCCTTACTTAACACTACAGAATAAAGCGGATGCTGAAATCAAGAGTGTTTTGGGGGCTATAGAGGAAAGTTTTAAAGATGTTAGAGATGACGACTTGTACAAGTTGAAAGCAGATGTGAGAAATATAAATCAGACGTTGGAGGAAATGAAAAAGTAGTTTGAGCTGGAAACTAGGAAAAGAGATAAATGCATTACTACTTTGCGTTCTGAGAATGAGGTTTTAGTTGGAAAAATTATTGAGGCTGGCGTGCCAGCTGCTGATGTGTTTGTTGAAAAGAACAAGCAGGTTATGGTGGAGAAAAATGATGATGACTTGGTGGATACTGGGGTTGGAGCAAAGGTGGAAATCACAAAAGAAGGTATGTCTGTTGAAAGAATATTTGAGAAAGGGGAGAGTAGTGTTGGTGAGATGAGAGTGAGAGAAATGATAGGTCGTGTGGGGTTGGTAATGATCCTGCCCAATCATTATTAGGAGGGTCGGTTACTGATCCTGAGAGCCCGAAGTACAATAACCTAGAAACTTATGTTGGGGGGAGAATTACGGAAACAGATTTTACCCCTGCCCCTCGTAGGATTGAGGATGATGATGGTGGGCCCAGTGCAACACGAGTATTGTAGAATCCTTAATCATGGGCGAAGATTGATGCAATAGCACTGGATTACGAGAGTAATAGAAAATCAAAGGAAGGCAATCAGGAGATGATTGAGAAAGCTGATAAAAAATAGGTGACAACAAATATGGATGTTATGGATCAAGATAGAACACCTTGTGTCAGACCAGTGAGGACAACTCGACATCCATCTCCAAGTTCAATGTGTTTGCGTGTGAAGGAAAGAACAATTAAAGATGCTAGGAAACCAGTAGAGACTACACCACAGATGAACACCGGAGATTTGGTTAATCTGGTTGAAGAAAGGCCTGAGAATGAAACTGAACGAGTACCAATCAATTGCAAAACATTCAAGTGGAACAAGTAATGCATTGATGTGAAGAAATTACAATAGGTCCACAGAAATGAGATTGAGTACTATTTGAAAACTGAAGGGGAAAGGTATTGAAAATAATCAATAATCTACATTTGTTTTTGTTTTTTACAATTTTTATTAGGGTGTGTTACTAAAAATTATTGATTTTGTAGTCATGTTATTTGGGTTGGGGAAGAGCCGTTGGCGCAAGTAACAATTGGAAATATAATTGACATACTGCAAAACAAGTGCTACAGCGGTCCGGTATTGTTCAAACAAATATTTAACTCTAGGGTTAGATGATTTTAACAAGTACTACTTGTACAAAATGAATTGTTTATTTATTCGTCTAACTACTGAATATGTAGATTATTGATTCATGGGGTGAGCTGTTGATAAAGAAGTATGGAAGAATTAATGAAAAGGCCAAAATAACGATGATATTCACCTCGAAATGTTGGGTATGTTGTGTATCCTCTTATTGTTCCTGATCTCAGTATATTGTATGAAAACTAATATTTGATGGACATGCAGAGTTTGATAAAAAGTGGAAGCAAAAATAACCCCAGTGCGCTGAAAGCATTGATTGATGAACGGATAGAGGATTGCTTGAACACAGACGTTTTGTTGTTCCCTTTGCTTGCTGGCGAAGGAGACTCTTCAAGTAGGAGGTTGGGGTTCCATTGGACGCTGCTACGGTATAATTTACGAAGAGTAGAATGGAAGTTCTATAATTCCTCGTACACCAGAAAGGAAACGGTAGATCCACACTTGACATCATCATATATATTGTGGTGAGACAGATGATGTCTAAACTTCATTTACCTGTTGTTTATAATTGTAAGGTGTAAATGACATTATATTTTTGGTTTGACAGGTTAGGTATATTCATAAGAAAATTCGGGATACATACAAAAAAATCGATTTGAACTGTCTCGTCCTTATGAAGCAACTGGTATTGCCTGTTTCTGAGGATTGTGTGTAGCAGAGCCCGGGTTCAATTGATTGGGGGGTTGTTGTTTGCCATTTAATGGAGAACTTACTGCTGCGGAAAACTTCCAAGAAGGGCTCGTATACTGATGCAACGTCGGGAAATTACCGTTTGAAAATGGTAAATTGGTTTCTGGACCCAGATACCGTAATTATTTGATGAAAATTGTAGGATGAATTTTAATTTATGTGTGGGGGAATAGGTTTTTTTTTTGTGATCAGTAAGATAAATTTTTACTGATTTTTTTTTTTTTGGACTTATTATTATGCAGAAGATGTGAGAAAAATATTAGTGTTGATTTTAGTTGTTGGATTCCTCCATAAACAATTGTGTGGAATAGTTAATATGCACTATATGTGCTTTTTTGTTAATATGAAGTTATCCTTGTACTAGACATATTAATTTCAGTAGGGCTATGAAAATGGGTTTGATATTTTAATCATTGAAATGTTGAGGGCTGCAGATTGGGGTTTTGAATTTTTTTAGCTTAGGATGTATTTTTAACTACGGTGAGGTGGGCATAATGGGATGATTCTCAACTGTAGAATTTTCTTTTTAACTGATGAAGAATTTTTTTTAGTAGAATATGATGTTAAATAAATTTTTATAATCATTCTTGAATAATGAAAAATATTCGAAATTATTCAATTGTGCATGTTAGGGTATGCAGGCCAAAAAAATGAAATATTCAATTTTATTATTTTGAATAACTAATGTATTATTTATGCATAACTATAATAAATGGACATTTAAGAGTATACTGGAATTAATTGAAAAATATTATAATAACTATAAAAATGGATTTTTAAATGCATAACTGTAATAATGGGTTTTTAAATGCATAACTATAATAATGGACTTCTTTGGTGTTTTAGGATCTACACAAAAATCTGTAACTAATAATCATGTTGGGCTTTTAAAAATTGTGAGAGTGCATATTGGGCTTGTAATATTTGTTGGGCTTATATATTTGTTGGACTTATATATTTGTTCGAATTAATTTCAGAGAGTGTCACTATTGTTTGAATTAATGGAATTAATTAAAGTCCATTCATTACAGTATTAGAGTTAGAATATTACTGGGCTTTCTTTTTCGGAATTGATCAAACGTAACAGGTAGGGGCACAAAAAAATCAGGTTAATTAATATTGTCCAAATTGGGAAAATGGGCTTTTAATTTTTAATGAATGGGTTTTTAATTTTTTTGGGGTTTTTAAATTTGTTGGGCTACTGTATTAGTTGGGCTTTTAAATTCAGAAAGATTATATTGGATTTAATTGTAACATAATACAATTATTCAATTGGTATGCAAACATGGGTTACGATTATTCAATATTTTGAAAATGAATAACTGATCTACATATTCTAAATAACCGTTGGTTTTTTTGTTTTTTTTTTCCGGCCTGATCGTTTGGTTAATATGAATAACCATATTAATATTAATTTCGAGAATAATTAAAAAAACAATTATTTTATATTTATTCCTAAAATTTTGGGTACTTAAAATTAAATCAAATAATTATCTAAAAAACAACGGTTAACTTTCCTTACCCATTTTTCATTTCAATTTTCCACCCTCACCGAAAAATCTATAATTCTATGTAATTGTTTTGCTAATATAGAAAGGGCGTCTAACATAATATAATAAATGGACATTTAAGAGTATACTGGAATTAATTGAAAAATATTATAATAACTATAATAATGGATTTTTAAATGCATAACTGTAATAATGGGCTTTTAAATGCATAACTATAATAATGGACTTCTTTGGTGTTTTAGGATCTACACAAAAATCTGTAACTTATAATCATGTTGGGCTTTTAAAAATTGTGAGAGTGCATATTGGGCTTGTAATATTTGTTGGGCTTATATATTTGTTCGAATTAATTTCAGAGAGTGTCACTATTGTTTGAATTAATGGAATTAATTAAAGCCCATTCATTACAGTATTAGAGTTAGAATATTAATGGGCTTTCTTTTTCGGAATTGATCAAACGTAATAGGTAGGGGCACAAAAAAATCAGGTTAATTAATATTGTCCAAATTGGGGAAATGGGCTTTTAATGAATGGACTTTTAATTTTTTTGGGGTTTTTAAATTTGTTGGGCTAATGTATTAGTTGGGCTTTTGAATTCAGAAAGATTATAATGGATTTAATTGTAACATAATACAATTATTCAATTGGTATGCGGACATGGGTTACGATTATTCAATATTTTGAAAATGAATAACTTGTAACGCCCCGAACCCAGAATATATTAATTATATCGGATTCGAAGTGTTATTGTGATCAAAAGTCCGAATTATAAATTTTTTTGAAAGGAATATAACTGAATTGAGAGAGAGAAGTTTCATGCAGCGGATAAGTGGAAATGAATATTATAACGTAAGTGTATTTATATATATATATATATAAAGATGGATAGAGGGTTCTGTATCTTCAGAATAATACACACTGAGTTTGGATAATTTAAATACACAAAAAGAGTATCGTCTTGCATGGCAGTGGCGATAACATTTATTGGGAAATAGAAATGATAGGCATCATTGTATTAGTAATAATATATTTTAAGCAAATGTGAGACTTTGTGTCTTCTTTGTCACTGTCCTTGTTCCCCGTAATTGAAATCTGCAAGGGGTTAGGAAAAAGGGGCGTGAGAATTGAATTCTCACTTATGGGTGATTGCAACATCATGGGATTGGTAGATCCGAAATATATTAAGTTATACTCATTAATAAAGTGTTTATTTTATTTAAACAGTTGACGTATATAAAAGATTATAAAGTTTTAAATGATAATTAAGCATATTTCGCATGTTATAATTGAAATAGCACAAGTTGGTTCACATTAGGGCGAAGCCCAAAGTCATATCACATATTATCACAAACTGACAAACCATAAACGTACGATCGTTCCACTTCCAACAAAGTTACTCTTTTCAACTCCAACAAATCAACAAAGTTACTCTTTTCAACTCCAACCAAAACTTACTTCATCCAACCACACAAGCTCACATCATCCAACCTTATAACATCCCTCAAAATAAGCAAGTATCAATGGCCTTCTTCCCAGTGCGTCAAACGACAGCTGACCGGGGACCAGATCTACTTGATCAACAACCTTGATTCCGAGGGCGTCCCCGACAGCAGCCCCGGAGGTCGGATTTAAAACTCGATCCCGACACCGTACATACTGACCTTCCACAAAACTGACTCAATAAACTTTACAAAGAAATAAATACTTGACTGATAACTGAACTGATTCATGCTCACGTAAGGTGTTTACTCATGCAGTGGTGATCGATTCACAAACAACAAGCTAAAATATAACATATGTAGTTATATCACATAATCCAAACAGTTATATAGATAGGTGTTACATTTATGTTGGATTAGATATTTTTTATTTGATTTAATCGAGTTCAGGAAATACCGGCACGACGTTATTATTAGCAGATCAATCAACAGATCATCACCCACCTGATTGTTCTGAGTTCCGGGAATATTGGGTAGGCAGACAGTCGAGTCCTTCGTGCGTGTTCCGAAAAGTACAGAATCCTAATAAGGAGTATTCTGATTAAAAGATTGACTTTTGAATTTGAAAAGCTTAAGAGTGTGATACTCGAGGATTGAGTAGATTGTTGTCTTCAGAAAACTATTGAAAACTAAAGTTTTCAAAGGTTGATTTTTAATTGATAAGTACACCCCTTTTTAAGAGGAGGTGTATCAGGGGGTGTATTTACTAAACTCGGTGGTGTAACAGGGGGGTGTATTTACTGAATTTAGTGATGTTCTCAAAAAGGCCCTTTAAGGAAAATATAATTATTAAACTTGGAAAAATACTTAGAAAAAAAAAGATTATTACTTAATAAAATTAAAGAAAAGGTTTTTCTTTCTTAAGATTTCTATTTCTTGTTTTTAAACGAAAACTTGAATATAAAACTTCTCTTTTCTAAACTTATTAAAAGACTTGAACTTTTCTAAGGAAATTATATTATAAACTAAAAATAGTTTATAAAAAGGTATTACTCTTTTTCTAATATTAGTGGTATTCCTAAAGTTGGTTTGAAATTCTTCTAAAATAACGGATTATATTAAAAGGCTTTATTTTGTGTTTTTCTAAAATTCTAACAGGGGTACGAGGTGAAGACGAGTTTCTCTTTGTTTACGAAATTTACTCAAAAGTGTTTTTACCCTTGAAAAACATCAAAGCAAGGATACTAAAGGATTTTGCTAATATCATCATAATACTAAAACAATGATACTAAACATTCATAAGAATAATACTAGTCCACTAGGTCATTAATACTATACATCTAAAACAATAATTTTTCAACATTCAACCACTATTACTAAATACTAAACTAAGAATCCAATCTCATGGTTTGTGAAAGAAATAAAACAAAGAAACAACTATCCAAAATCTTACTTCTAAAGAGTGATACAAGTGGACAAAACAATAATACTAAATAAGTTAACAACTAATACTAATTATCTAACTATAAATTAACAGTAAGTTTTTTCTCTTTTCTTGTCCCAAGCTTCTAACAATTAACAATCTAACCCAAAATCTACCCAAGATGAAAAACGAAGATAGAAACCTTACGAGCTTCAGTTTGAGACGTTAAATGGGCGGCCTAACGGCATCGTTTTGAAACCCAGAAATTGCTCACGATAATTGGGCAACCTAACGGCGTTGTTCGGGAATTCGGAAAATGAAATTGGACAGCCTAACGGCGTCGGTTGGAAATTTCAGAAATTCGGCAATAGCAACCGGTTCAACGGCGTCAAAATCGAACAGAAAATTAACGAAATAAGGCTTTGGTTAGAAATTGGAATAAATCGATGTTCGAAATCGAATTTAAACGGAAAGAATTTCGAACAATAGAGAAGAGAATTCAACTTACTGGAGAGTGGGGAGGAGGCGGCGGCGCGGCGCTGGCTTCGGCGGCAGTGCGGCGGAGCTACGGCTGAGGCGGCGGCACTTCGTACGGGGAGGAGCGGGAGCGACGGGAGAGCAGGGGAGGGACGCTGTGACTCCGAACGGAGGAGGAGGAGGCGGTCGTGGCTTCGTTGCGGCGGCGGAGGAGCTTCGGCGGCGGCGGGAGGCGGCGCTGGGTCTGGAGGAGCTCCAGCGGCGGCGGGCGTGCGGCGAAGAGACGCGAGGAGCGACGCCCGGCGACGGAGAGGCGTCGCGGTGGCCTGGGGCCTGGGCGGCGACGGCGAGACGTGGGAGATGGGCGCGGCGGCGTTCGCCGGAGGAGAGGAAGGAGGCGGAGGAAGGAGGAAAAAGCCGAAGGAGGGGAAAAAAATTTTGAGAGAGAAAAAAATTGTTTTTTTTTTGTGCGTGAAGAAAATGAATGAGGAGAGAGACAATAACTCTTTTATACTCCTCCCTTTCCTAATCTTATCTATTCCTTTTAAATCTTATCCAAGAATTTGATATTTTCGTTCCCAACTGATACGGTTTAGGGGTCGTTTGGTTTACGAGCGTAATCCCGATTCAGAAATTAATACAGTTTTTAAACTCAATTAATATTTTATTGTATTTTGATTTTTCTCAATAAATTAAACGGATCGAAATCCTTAATTTAATTTGAATAATTAATTTCTCGTAGTCCTTTATTCGTTTGAAAGAATTCGTTTTCTTTCTTCGAATTTAGGAATTTTATAAAAAGGGTATGTATATTTAAATACACAAATAACACACAAAAATAATTAAAATAATTAAAATTAAAAGAAACAAAGAAAGAAAATAAAATACGGCTTCTAATTAAGAAAAGGGTACAGAACGGGATGGGGTATTACATCCTCACCCCCTTAACAGAATTTCGCCCCCGAAATTCATGTCTTAGGTATTACTTAAGCTTTGAGGGTATTTGGCTAGGACTTCATCCTCTCTTTCCCAAGTCGCTTCTTCCTTCCCGTGCCGGCTCCACTGAACGAGCACTAAAGGTATCTCTCGATTCCTTAACAAGTGTAACTTTCTTCCCAAGATAGTTACTGGAATCTCTTCATAAGTCAGGTCACTGTTTAGACCTAATTCTACGTGATTAATAACGTGGTTTGGATCGCTCACGTATTTCCTGAGTGTAGATATGTGGAACACATTATGCACTCGTGATAACTCCGGTGGTAAAGCTATGCGATAAGCTACATCCCCGATTCTATTTAGGATGTCGAAAGGTCCAATGTATCGCGACTTTAGCTTACCTTTCTTCCCAAAACGGATTAGACCTTTCATTGGTGCAACTTTGAGAAATACTTTCTCACCAATGTCAAATTGTAAATCCCTTCTTCGAGTGTCTGCATAAGATTTCTGACGGTCCTGGGCCTACTTGATCCTTTATTTAATCTTTGCGATTATCTCAGCCGACTTTTCGACTAATTCGGGTCCGAGAATCTTTCGAATCCCAACTTCGTCCCAACAAACTGGCGATCTACACCTCTTCCCGTAGAGTGCTTCGTACGGCGCCATTTGTATTGTTGCTTGATAACTGTTGTTATATGCAAACTCTGCCAATGGTAGGTGGTTTTCCCAACTTCCTTCAAGATCTAGAGCGCAAGCTCTGAGCATATCTTCAAGCGTTTGAATGGTTCTTTCCGATTGCCCGTCTGTCTGCGGGTGGTACGCGGTGCTGAACTTCAATTCAGTACCTAAGGCTCGTTGCAAACTTCCCCAGAACTTGGAGGTAAAATGGGGTCTCTATCGGATACTATTGAAACTGGTACTCCGTGCAGTCTGACTATCTCTGCTATGTATAGTTGGGCGAGCTTGTCCAACGTGTACGTCATTCTTATAGGGATAAAATGGGCAGTTTTCGTAAGTCTGTCTACGATAACCCAAATGGCATCATGATTCTTCACCGTTTTCGGAAAACCGGTGACAAAATCCATAGTGATGTCCTCTCATTTCCACTCTGGCATCTCCAGAGGGTGCAACAACCCTGGAGGTCGTTGGTGATCTGCTTTAACTCATTGGCAGGTTAAACAACTCTTGACGAATTGAGCTATCGATCTCTTCATACCCCTCCACCAAAAGTTCTCTTTCAATCCTCGGTACATTTTCGTCTCTCCGGGATGAACGGTGTAAGGAGTGCTATGTGCCTCTTTCAGAATTTCATTCCTAATTCCGTCATCCTTAGGCACACAGATTATGTTATCGAACATTAAAGCTCCACCAGTACCCAATACGAATCTCTGAATGGTTCCTTCCTCAGCGCGCTTACGTATTCCTCTCAAGAATTTATCGTCCTTTTGCGCTGCTAGGATCCTTTCTCGTAAGGTCGGTTGTAGGGTGAACGCGTAAACCATGGAATCTGCACAACACTGTGTGGAAAATTCCAAGTCTAAACAAGAGAGTTCTCCCATTAGTGGTAATTGCGTGGTCGGAACGACGCTTAGTTTTGTATCTTTCTTTCTACTCAAAGCGTCTGCCACTACGTTTGCCTTTCCAGGGTGATAGTGAATAGTGCAATCGTAATCTTTTACCAATTCGAGCCATCTTCTCTGACGCATATTCAATTCCTTCTGCGTAAAGAAGTATTTTAGACTCTTATGGTCAGTGTAGATCTCACACTTTCCTCCATATAGGTAGTGTCTCCAAATTTTCAACGCGTGAACTACTGCGGCCAGTTCTAAGTCGTGCGTTGGGTAGTTTTGTTCGTGATCCTTAAGTTGTCGAGATGCATAAGCTACAACTTTCTTATTCTGCATTAGAACACAACCCAAACCAGACAAAGAAGCGTCTGTGTAAATGACGAATCCTTCTGATCCATCTGGGATGGTTAACACAGGCGACGTGGTTAGCCTTTTCTTTAGCTCTTGGAAGCTTTCTTCACAAGTTGAATCCCAAGTAAACTTCTCAGTTTTCTTGGTCAGGTTCGTCAGCGCTTTTGCAATGCTGGAAAAATCTTGTATGAACCTGCGGTAGTACCCTGCTAACCCAAGAAAACTCCGAATTTCATTGACGTTAGTAGGTGCCTTCCAGTTCATGATGGCTTCTACCTTTGCTGGGTCCACTTCGATCCCTTTTGTGGAGATTATATGCCCTAGGAACATCACACGGTCGATCCAAAATTCACACTTGCTGAATTTGGCATACAACTTCTCTCGTCTCATTATCTCTAAGACTGCTTTGAGATGTTCTTCGTATTGCTCTTTGCTCTTAGAGTACACGAGTATGTCGTCGATGAAGACAATGACGAATTGATCCAGGTACGGATGAAATACTCTATTCATCAGATCCATGAAGATCGCTGGAGCATTCGTTACTCCAAAGGGCATCACGGTGAACTCGTAATGTCCATACCGAGTCCGGAATGCTGTCTTCGGGATATCCTCGCTCTTGACCTTTAGCTGGTGATAACCAGACCTCAGATCGATCTTTGAGAATATCGTAGCATCCTTTAACTGATCGAACAAGTCTTCTATCCTCGGAAGAGGATATTTGTTCTTAATGGTCAGTTGATTGAGACCCCGGTAGTCTATGCACATACGGAAAGTTCCATCTTTCTTCTTTACGAACAACACGGGTGCTCCCCATGGTGATGCACTAGGTCTGATGAACTTCTTTTCAAGCAAACCTTGCAGTTGTTCCTTCAGTTCTTCTAATTCTTTTGGGGCATTCGATAGGGTGCTTTAGATACTGGTGCTGCCCCAGGTATCAAGTCGATGGAGAACTCTATCTGACGATCGGGAGGTAACCCGTTTAATTCCTCAGGGAATACGTCAAGATATCCATCCACAATTGGCACTCCGATGCGTAACTTATCGTCTATCTCTCCTGCTGAGATGTGAACGAGGTAAGCTTGGCATTTCTCTTTTCGTAATATTGCAGCAGCTTGGATTGCTGATATTACTCGGGTTTCCTTTTTGGTCTTGATTTCCTGGAATGTGAAGCATTGGCCATCACGAGTTTCGAGGTCGATCTCACATTCGGCGCATTTTATTATCGCTTTGTTTCTCGTTAACCAGTCAATGCCTAAGATTATGTCAAAGGTTTTCATCTTAAGGACGTGAAGGTCGGACTCTATCAAGTGATTGTCTAGCGTTAGAGGTAAACCTCTAATTTGACCCTCAATTTCCATAGTAGTTCCAGATGGAATACTAACGTTTAAAACTTTTCCTTTTTTTCTCGACTAATCCTAACTTTCTTTTAAAGTTATCAGATATAAAGGAATGAGATGCTCCAGTATCAAACAATACATACGCAGGTTTTTCAAGTACAAAGACAGTACCTGCTAGCGTCTCGTGCTGCTCAGGCTGAGCTGGTCCTTTCAGGCGAAGTTGCTCTCCACTGCTTTCCCCTTCCTCTAGGATAGCATTTACGTGGTCTGGCCTTCTCTGACCTTGATTAGGCGGACTTCTGACTGGGGGTCCCGCCTGGCGGTTGTTAGGTGCAGATAGCTAACGAGCCTGATAATTGTTTGCCTGCTGAGGGCGGTACTGAGCGTTATTAATCGGTTGACGGTTGCTGCTCGGTGGTTGAGCACATTCATTGGACTTGTGCCCTGGTTGATGGCAACGAAAGCAAATTACTCCTCCCTGGTTACAGGGTCCCCAGTGTCTCCTTCCACACCTTTGACAGTTCTGGTTAGCTCGAGAGCCAACAAAGTTGTTCCCCTTGGATTGCGGAACTGAATTCCTTTTAAAGGGTGGCTGCCAATTCCGATTGACAGGGACAGTAGTCGGAGTTTGTTTGTACTCCAAGTTTTGACTGATCGAAACCATCAACGCTCGATGGAAAACTTCTCCATAATTTGGCACCTGAAGGCCAATTATAATTCCTGCTATCTCGGGCCTCAAACCCTGTTCGAACCTGCGAGCTTTCCTTTCATCGTCACCCACCAGATGTGGGGCATAACGAGACAGTTGGTTGAACCTTCTCTCGTACTCTATCACTGAGAGAGTTCCCTGTCGAAGGTTGACAAATTCTTGTTCTTTCCGATCCCTCAGGACTCGTGGAAAGTATCGATCCAGTATAGCTTTCTTAAAGTCCTCCCAAGTAAGGACCTGTCTAGCTTCTTTGTCCATAGTTCGTTCATAAGATTCCCACCATTGGGCTGCATCCTCCATCAGTTGGAACTGGGCACAGGAGACCTTCTGTGCATCAGTCAGTGCCATGTGTCTGAAGATACGTTCCAATCCCGATATCCACTCCTCGACTTCAAAGGGATCTTCTTTCCCATCCAGCCTAGGTGGCTGCAGTCGTCGAAAGCGTTCGACAAAGTCATTCGCCCTGGGCGCTATCTGAGGTATAGGCCCGTACAACGGCGGAGGAGGTGGTGGAACTTGCTGCTGAATGTAGTTCTGAAGAGAGATCAGTATTTCTCTCGTAATATCGTTTTCTGGCGCGGCCTGTTGAGGCGGTTCAGGTTCAGACTGAAGGGGTGGGTCTTGTTCTATCGGATCCATGGGTTCAGGGATAGGGTTAACGCGGGGTCGTCCACGTTTACATCCGGGTGTCATTCTAAAGGTAGTTCTGATCGAAAAGAATAATATTGTTACGATACGTATAGGTGTGAAAAAGTTATAAAAACATAACCGGATTAACCAAATCAACACAACGCTAGCACTGAAACACGTGTGGTACGTAATTCACCAGCTGCGCATTGGGGCCCTCAATGGTACAGTGCTCACATTCGCACAGTATTCTAGGAACCAGTGATGTGTCATTAAGCGATAATCAGATAAAATATGTGACAGTCAATATATAAAGCAAGTAAAACACATTGACAAGTAGTGAGCACATAATACGTATATATATATCTAAAAGTTTTGGTTCTACGGAGTCAGTCTCCTTACATTCGTCATGGAATGCAAAAGGGTTCTAGGTAATGCTATAGCATCGTGTCCTCACATCAATATGGACCACGAGCGACAAAATGAGGGGTTAGAGCTACGCTGCAATGGTCTATAAGGAAAACGACCACGCAAAAATAACTACTACTGTAAGTCAAACGGCTACCACCTGTACTATATATATGCGTCTACTACTATATACAAGATCTGGTGGTCCAACTAGTCATCAACCTCTGACTCTGGCGGGGAATCTATCTCTACCTCTGGCTCATCTCCCTCTGGTTCGTCTGCCTCGACCTCTGCTACTCCTGGCTCAATCCCTTCTGGCTCAACCACAGGGGGTGCGGCTTCCCCAAAGCCGAAAGGTCCCTCCCCAGGTAGTCCACTCGTTATCCAGTAAGCGATGGAGTTATCCCGTTGCGCGAGAGCTGCATCCAAGTACAGCATGGACCTCCTGAGGGTGGTACGGGAGAACTCTTCTTGAGAGTTTGCGGCAGCCCTTGATGCGGCGGCTGAGACTCGGGCAAGTACGGCGTCCTCGTGAAGAGCTCCGGACATGGCAAAATCACTCCGAGAAATTCTGGCGGCCTGTCGGGACAGGGTGCGGTGATCATCCGCGTGCCGAATCACTCTCTGGGCCTCCACCCAGTAAGCGTCTAGGTGAACCTGAGGTCCCTGCTCTGGGTCGTCCACCCTCATGCGATCTAATAGTCCAGTAGCGATAGGGCGAAAGATTTCAATCACTCCTCCCGCGAATCGGGTCGCAGCTTCGAAGTCAGTCTCGATGTGGGGCTCCAGGGCAGTCCTTGCCCTTTCGCGTGACTCTAAAAAGCGGGCAGTGAAGGCATCAATGGTCTCTACTTCTAACTTCTCAATCTCTAAGTACTGGGCCACATCCATCTTAGGCTTCCTATAGGGAAAGGAAAGTTCTAGTCAAATTTTAGTTTAAAAGGAAAATAACCGTAAAGTAAACATTTAAAGCACGTAATCAAAGAAATCACATAATATCATTTATGAAGTTCACAAATTATTTGAGCATTCTTATCAATTATTCGAGTTCCAAAAGCAACTTAGACTAGATTTTGTAGTTCCTCCTTCGTAGTATGAATGTTATTTTGAGTTATCGTAACCTTTTTGATCGGGTAGTATTATGAAGTCAAGCAGTTGTGAATTTAAAGGCCTTTAAACAACATTATAAAAGTAGTAGCGTATCTTCGAGGAGCTTGTAGACAGTAACCAGAGACACGTTTCCCTCAGAAAATTTTAATATTTTAGTACTTAAGTGAGAATAAATAATTTTATTGTGACGAGAAAACAAGATTTGGGGTTGGGTCCGAAAGTTTTGAACATAAGCTCTGATACCACCTGTAACGCCCCGAACCCAGAAAATATTAATTATATCGGATTCGAAGTGTTATTGTGATCAAAAGTCCGAATTATAAATTTTTTTGAAAGGAATATAACTGAATTGAGAGAGAGAAGTTTCATGCAGCGGATAAGTGGGAAGGAATATTATAACGTAAGTGTATTTATATATATATATATATAAAGATGGATAGGGGGTTCTGTATCTTCAGAATAATACACACTTAGTTTGGATAATTTAAATACACGGAAAGATTATCGTCTTGCATGGCAGTAGCGATAACATTTATTGGGAAATAGAAATGATAGGCATCATTGTATTAGTAATAATATATTTTAAGCAAATGGGAGACTTTGTGTCTTCTGTGTCACTGTCCTTGCTCCCCGTAATTGAAATCTGCAAGGGGTTAGAAAAAAGGGGCGTGAGAATTGAATTCTCACTTATGGGTGATTGCAACATCATGGGATTGGTAGATCCGAAATATATTAAGTTATACTCATTAATAAAGTGTTTATTTTATTTAATCAGTTGACGTATATAAAAGATTATAAAGTTTTAAATGATAATTAAGCATATTTCGCATGTTATAATTGAAATAGCACAAGTTGGTTCACATTAGGGCGAAGCCCAAAGTCATATCACATATTATCACAAACTGACAAACCATAAACGTACGATCGTTCCACTTCCAACAAAGTTACTCTTTTCAACTCCAACAAATCAACAAAGTTACTCTTTTCAACTCCAACCAAAACTTACTTCATCCAACCACACAAGCTCACATCATCCAACCTTATAACATCCCTCAAAATAAGCAAGTATCAATGGCCTTCTTCCCAGTGCGTCAAACGACAGCTGACCGGGGACCAGATCTACTTGATCAACAACCTTGATTCCGAGGGCGTCCCCGACAGCAGCCCCGGAGGTCGGATTTAAAACTCGATCCCGACACCGTACATACTGACCTTCCACAAAACTGACTCAATAAACTTTACAAAGAAATAAATACTTGACTGATAACTGAACTGATTCATGCTCACGTAAGGTGTTTACTCATGCAGTGGTGATCGATTCACAAACAACAAGCTAAAATATAACATATGTAGTTATATCACATAATCCAAACAGTTATATAGATAGGTGTTACATTTATGTTGGATTAGATATTTTTGATTTGATTTAATCGAGTTCAGGAAATACCGGCACGACGTTATTATTAGCAGATCAATCAACAGATCATCACCCACCTGATTGTTCTGAGTTCCGGGAATATTGGGTAGGCAGACAGTCGAGTCCTTCGTGCGTGTTCCGAAAAGTACAGAATCCTAATAAGGAGTATTCTGATTAAAAGATTGACTTTTGAATTTGAAAAACTTAAGAGTGTGAAACTCGAGGATTGAGTAGATTGTTGTCTTCAGAAAACTATTGAAAACTAAAGTTTTCAAAGGTTGATTTTTAATTGATAAGTACACCCCTTTTTAAGAGGAGGTGTATCAGGGAGTGTATTTACTAAACTCGGTGGTGTAACAGGGGGGTGTATTTACTGAATTTAGTGGTGTTCTCAAAAAGGCCCTTTAAGGAAAATATAATTATTAAACTTGGAAAAATACTTAGAAAAAAAAAGATTATTACTTAATAAAATTAAAGAAAAGGTTTTTCTTTCTTAAGATTTCTATTTCTTGTTTTTAAACGAAAACTTGAATATAAAACTTCTCTTTTCTAAACTTATTAAAAGACTTGAACTTTTCTAAGGAAATTATATTATAAACTAAAAATAGTTTATAAAAAGGTATTACTCTTTTTCTAATATTAGTGGTATTCCTAAAGTTGGTTTGAAATTCTTCTAAAATAACGGATTATATTTAAAGGCTTTATTTTGTGTTTTTCTAAAATTCTAACAAGGGTACGAGGTGAAGACGAGTTTCCCTTTGTTTACGAAATTTACTCAAAAGTGTTTTTACCCTTGAAAAACATCAAAGCAAGGATACTAAAGGATTTTGCTAATATCATCATAATACTAAAACAATGATACTAAACATTCATAAGAATAATACTAGTCCACTAGGTCATTAATACCATACATCTAAAACAATAATTTTTCAACATTCAACCACTATTACTAAATACTAAACTAAGAATCCAATCTCATGGTTTGTGAAAGAAATAAAACAAAGAAACAACTATCCAAAATCTTACTTCTAAAGAGTGATACAAGTGGACAAAACAATAATACTAAATAAGTTAACAACTAATACTAATTATCTAACTATAAATTAACAGTAAGTTTTTTCTCTTTTCTTGTCCCAAGCTTCTAACAATTAACAATCTAACCCAAAATCTACCCAAGATGAAAAACGAAGATAGAAACCTTACGAGCTTCAGTTTGAGACGTTAAACGGGCGGCCTAACGGCGTCGTTTTGAAATCAGAAAATTGCTCACGACAATTGGGCAGCCTAACGGCGTTGTTCGGGAATTCAGAAAATGAAATTGGACAGCCTAACGGCGTCGGTTGGAAATATCAGAAATTCGGCAATAGCAACCGGTTCAACGGCGTCAAAATCGAACGAAAAATTAACGAAATAAGGCTTCGGTTAGAAATTGGAATAAATCGATGTTCGAAATCGAATTTAAAAGGAAAGAATTTCGAACAATAGAGAAGAGAATTCAACTTACTGGAGAGTGAGGAGGAGGCAGCGGCGCGGCGCTGGCTTCAGCGGCGGTGCGGCGGAGCTACGGCTGAGGCGGCGGCGCTTCGTACGGGGAGGAGCGGGAGCGACGGGAGAGCAGGGGAGGGACGCCGTGACTCCGAACGGTGGAGGAGGAGGCGGTCGTGGCTTCGTCACGGCGGCGAAGGAGCTTCGGCGGCGGCGGGAGGCGGCGCTGGGTCTGGAGGAGCTCCAGCGGCGGCGGGCGTGCGGCGAAGAGACGCGAGGAGCGACGCCCGGCGACGGAGAGGCGTCGCGGTGGCCTGGGGCCTGGGCGGCGACGGCGAGACGTGGGAGATGGGCGCGGCGGCGTTCGCCGGAGGAGAGGAAGGAGGTGGAGGAAGGAGGAAAAAGCCGAAGGAGGGGAAAAAAATTTTGAGAGAGAAAAAAATTGTTTTTTTTTTGTGCATGAAGAAAATGAATGAGGAGAGAGACAATAACTCTTTTATACTCCTCCCTTTCCTAATCTTATCTATTCCTTTTAAATCTTATCCAAGAATTTGATATTTTCGTTCCCAACTGATACGGTTTAGGGGTCGTTTGGTTTACGAGCGTAATCCCGATTCAGAAATTAATACAGTTTTTAAACTCAATTAAAACTTTATTGTATTTTGATTTTTCTCAATAAATTAAACGGATCGAAATCCTTAATTTAATTTGAATAATTAATTTCTCGTAGTCCTTTATTCGTTTGAAAGAATTCGTTTTCTTTCTTCGAATTTAGGAATTTTATAAAAAGGGTATGTATATTTAAATACACAAATAACACACAAAAATAATTAAAATAATTAAAATTAAAAGAAACAAAGAAAGAAAATAAAATAAGGCTTCTAATTAAGAAAAGGGTACAGAACGGGATGGGGTATTACATCCTCACCCCCTTAACAGAATTTCGCCCCCGAAATTCATGTCTTAGGTATTACTTAAGCTTTGAGGGTATTTGGCTAGGACTTCATCCTCTCTTTCCCAAGTCGCTTCTTCCTTCCCGTGCCGGCTCCACTAAACGAGCACTAAAGGTATCTCTCGATTCCTTAACAAGTGTAACTTTCTTCCCAAGATAGTTACTGGAATCTCTTCATAAGTCAGGTCACTGTTTAGACCTAATTCTACGTGATTAATAACGTGGTTTGGATCGCTCACGTATTTCCTGAGTGTAGATATGTGGAACACATTATGCACTCGTGATAACTCCGGTGGTAAAGCTATGCGATAAGCTACATCCCCGATTCTATTTAGGATGTCGAAAGGTCCAATGTATCGCGACTTTAGCTTACCTTTCTTCCCAAAACGGATTAGACCTTTCATTGGTGCAACTTTGAGAAATACTTTCTCACCAATGTCAAATTGTAAATCCCTTCTTCGAGTGTCTGCATAAGATTTCTGACGGTCCTGGGCCGACTTGATCCTTTCTTTAATCTTTGCGACTATCTCAGCCGACTTTTCGACTAATTCGGGTCCGAGAATCTTTCGAATCCCGACTTCGTCCCAACAAACTGGCGATCTACACCTCTTCCCGTAGAGTGCTTCGTACGGCGCCATTTGTATTGTTGCTTGATAACTGTTGTTATATGCAAACTCTGCCAATGGTAGGTGGTTTTCCCAACTTCCTTCAAGATCTAGAGCGCAAGCTCTGAGCATATCTTCAAGCGTTTGAATGGTTCTTTCCGATTGCCCGTCCGTCTGCGGGTGGTACGCGGTGCTGAACTTCAATTCAGTACCTAAGGCTCGTTGCAAACTTCCCCAGAACTTGGAGGTAAAACGGGGTCTCTATCGGATACTATTGAAACTGGTACTCCGTGCAGTCTGACTATCTCTGCTATGTATAGTTGGGCGAGCTTGTCCAACGTGTACGTCATTCTTATAGGGATAAAATGGGCAGTTTTCGTAAGTCTGTCTACGATAACCCAAATGGCATCGTGATTCTTCACCGTTTTCGGAAAACCGGTGACAAAATCCATAGTGATGTCCTCTCATTTCCACTCTGGCATCTCCAGAGGGTGCAACAACCCTGGAGGTCGTTGGTGATCTGCTTTAACTCATTGGTAGGTTAAACAACTCCTGACGAATTGAGCTATCGATCTCTTCATACCCCTCCACCAAAAGTTCTCTTTCAATCCTCGGTACATTTTCATCTCTCCGGGATGAACGGTGTAAGGAGTGCTATGTGCCTCTTTCAGAATTTCATTCCTAATTCCGTCATCCTTAGGCACACAGATTATGTTATCGAACATTAAAGCTCCACCAGTACCCAATACGAATCTCTGAATGGTTCCTTCCTCAGCGCGCTTACGTATTCCTCTCAAGAATTTATCGTCCTTTTGCGCTGCTAGGATCCTTTCTCGTAAGGTCGGTTGTAGGGTGAACGCGTAAACCATGGAATCTGCACAACACTGTGTGGAAAATTCCAAGTCTAAACGAGAGAGTTCTCCCATTAGTGGTAATTGCGTGGTCGGAACGACGCTTAGTTTTGTATCTTTCTTTCTACTCAAAGCGTCTGCCACTACGTTTGCCTTTCCAGGGTGATAGTGAATAGTGCAATCATAATCTTTTACCAATTCGAGCCATCTTCTCTGACGCATATTCAATTCCTTCTGCGTAAAGAAGTATTTTAGACTCTTATGGTCAGTGTAGATCTCACACTTTCCTCCATATAGGTAGTGTCTCCAAATTTTCAACGCGTGAACTACTGCGGCCAGTTCTAAGTCGTGCGTTGGGTAGTTTTGTTCGTGATCCTTAAGTTGTCGAGATGCATAAGCTACAACTTTCTTATTCTGCATTAGAACACAACCCAAACCTGACAAAGAAGCGTCTGTGTAAATGACGAATCCTTCTGATCCATCTGGGATGGTTAACACAGGCGACGTGGTTAGCCTTTTCTTTAGCTCTTGGAAGCTTTCTTCACAAGTTGAATCCCAAGTAAACTTCTCAGTTTTCTTGGTCAGGTTCGTCAGCGCTTTTGCAATGCTGGAAAAATCTTGTATGAACCTGCGGTAGTACCCTGCTAACCCAAGAAAACTCCGAATTTCATTAACGTTAGTAGGTGCCTTCCAGTTCATGATGGCTTCTACCTTTGCTGGGTCCACTTCGATCCCTTTTGCGGAGATTATATGCCCTAGGAACATCACACGATCGATCCAAAATTCACACTTGCTGAATTTGGCATACAACTTCTCTCGTCTCATTATCTCTAAGACTGCTTTGAGATGTTCTTCGTATTGCTCTTTGCTCTTAGAGTACACGAGTATGTCGTCGATGAAGACAATGACGAATTGATCCAGGTACGGATGAAATACTCTATTCATCAGATCCATGAAGATCGCTGGAGCATTCGTTACTCCAAAGGGCATCACGGTGAACTCGTAATGTCCATACCGAGTCCGGAATGCTGTCTTCGGGATATCCTCGCTCTTGACCTTTAGCTGTAAATAACCAGACCTCAGATCGATCTTTGAGAATATCGTAGTATCCTTTAACTGATCGAACAAGTCTTCTATCCTCGGAAGAGGATATTTGTTCTTAATGGTCAGTTGATTGAGACCCCGGTAGTCTATGCACATACGGAAAGTTCCATCTTTCTTCTTTACGAACAACACGGGTGCTCCCCATGGTGATGCACTAGGTCTGATGAACTTCTTTTCAAGCAAACCTTGCAGTTGTTCCTTCAGTTCTTCTAATTCTTTTGGGGCATTCGATAGGGTGCTTTAGATACTGGTGCTGCCCCAGGTATCAAGTCGATGGAGAACTCTATCTGACGATCGGGAGGTAACCCGTTTAATTCCTCAGGGAATACGTCAAGATATCCATCCACAATTGGCACTCCGATGCGTAACTTATCGTCTATCTCTCCTGCTGAGATGTGAACGAGGTAAGCTTGGCATTTCTCTTTTCGTAATATTGCAGCAGCTTGGATTGCTGATATTACTCGGGTTTCCTTTTTGGTCTTGATTTCCTGGAATGTGAAGCATTGGCCATCACGAGTTTCGAGGTCGATCTCACATTCGGCGCATTTTATTATCGCTTTGTTTCTCGTTAACCAGTCAATGCCTAAGATTATGTCAAAGGTTTTCATCTTAAGGACGTGAAGGTCGGACTCTATCAAGTGATTGTCTAGCGTTAGAGGTAAACCTCTAATTTGACCCTCAATTTCCATAGTATTTCCAGATGGAATACTAACGTTTAAAACTTTTCCTTTTTTTCTCGACTAATCCTAACTTTCTTTTAAAGTTATCAGATATAAAGGAATGAGATGCTCCAGTATCAAACAATACATACGCAGGTTTTTCAAGTACAAAGACAGTACCTGCTAGCGTCTCGTGCTGCTCAGGCTGAGCTGGTCCTTTCAGGCGAAGTTGCTCTCCACTGCTTTCCCCTTCCTCTAGGATAGCATTTACGTGGTCTGGCCTTCTCTGACCTTGATTAGGCGGACTTCTGACTGGGGGTCCCGCCTGGCGGTTGTTAGGTGCAGATAGCTAACGAGCCTGATAATTGTTTGCCTGTTGAGGGCGGTACTGAGTGTTATTAATCGGTTGACGGTTACTGCTCGGTGGTTGAGCACATTCATTGGACTTGTGCCCTGGTTGATGGCAACGAAAGCAAATTACTCCTCCCTGGTTACAGGGTCCCCAGTGTCTCCTTCCACACCTTTGACAGTTCTGGTTAGCTCGAGAGCCAACAAAGTTGTTCCCCTTGGATTGCGGAACTGAATTCCTTTTAAAGGGTGGCTGCCAATTCCGATTGACAGGGACAGTAGTCGGAGTTTGTTTGTACTCCAAGTTTTGACTGATCGAAACCATCAACGCTCGATGGAAAACTTCTCCATAATTTGGCACCTGAAGGCCAATTATAATTCCTGCTATCTCGGGCCTCAAACCCTGCTCGAACCTGCGAGCTTTCCTTTCATCGTCACCCACCAGATGTGGGGCATAACGAGACAGTTGGTTGAACCTTCTCTCGTACTCTATCACTGAGAGAGTTCCCTGTCGAAGGTTGACAAATTCTTGTTCTTTCCGATCCCTCAGGACTCGTGGAAAGTATCGATCCAGTATAGCTTTCTTAAAGTCCTCCCAAGTAAGGACCTGTCTAGCTTCTTTGTCCATAGTTCGTTCATAAGATTCCCACCATTGGGCTGCATCCTCCATCAGTTGGAACTGGGCACAGGAGACCTTCTGTGCATCAGTCAGTGCCATGTGTCTGAAGATACGTTCCAATCCCGATATCCACTCCTCGACTTCAAAGGGATCTTTTTTCCCATCCAGCCTAGGTGGCTGCAGTCGTCGAAAGCGTTCGACAAAGTCATTCGCCCTGGGCGCTATCTGAGGTATAGGCCCGTACAACGGCGGAGGAGGTGGTGGAACTTGCTGCTGAATGTAGTTCTGAAGAGAGATCAGTATTTCTCTCGTAATATCGTTTTCTGGCGCGGCCTGTTGAGGCGGTTCAGGTTCAGACTGAAGGGGTGGGTCTTGTTCTATCGGATCCACGGGTTCAGGGATAGGGTTAACGCGGGGTCGTCCACGTTTACATCCGGGTGTCATTCTAAAGGTAGTTCTGATCGAAAAGAATAATATTGTTACGATACGTATAGGTGTGAAAAAGTTATAAAAACATAACCGGATTAACCAAATCAACACAACGCTAGCACTGAAACACGTGTGGTACGTAATTCACCAGCTGCGCATTGGGGCCCTCAATGGTACAGTGCTCACATTCGCACAGTATTCTAGGAACCAGTGATGTGTCATTAAGCGATAATCAGATAAAATATGTGACAGTCAATATATAAAGCAAGTAAAACACATTGACAAGTAGTGAGCACATAATACGTATATATATATCTAAAAGTTTTGGTTCTACGGAGTCAGTCTCCTTACATTCGTCATGGAATGCAAAAGGGTTCTAGGTAATGCTATAGCATCGTGTCCTCACATCAATATGGACCACGAGCGACAAAATGAGGGGTTAGAGCTACGCTGCAATGGTCTATAAGGAAAACGACCACGCAAAAATAACTACTACTGTAAGTCAAACGGCTACCACCTATACTATATATATGTGTCTACTACTATATACAAGGTCTGGTGGTCCAACTAGTCATCAACCTCTGACTCTGGCGGGGAATCTATCTCTACCTCTGGCTCATCTCCCTCTGGTTCGTCTGCCTCGACCTCTGCTACTCCTGGCTCAATCCCTTCTGGCTCAACCACAGGGGGTGCGGCTTCCCCAAAGCCGAAAGGTCCCTCCCCAGGTAGTCCACTCGCTATCCAGTAAGCGATGGAGTTATCCCGTTGCGCGAGAGCTGCATCCAAGTACAGCATGGACCTCCTGAGGGTGGTACGGGAGAACTCTTCTTGAGAGTTTGCGGCAGCCCTTGATGCGGCGGCTGAGACTCGGGCAAGTACGGCGTCCTCGTGAAGAGCTCCGGACATGGCAAAATCACTCTGAGAAATTCTGGCGGCCTGTCGGGACAGGGTGCGGTGATCATCCGCGTGCCGAATCACTCTCTGGGCCTCCACCCAGTAAGCGTCTAGGTGAACCTGAGGTCCCTGCTCTGGGTCGTCCACCCTCATGCGATCTAATAGTCCAGTAGCGATAGGGCGGAAGATTTTGATCACTCCTCCCGCGAATCGGGTCGCAGCTGCGAAGTCAGTCTCGATGTGGGGCTCCGGGGCAGTCCTTGCCCTTTCGCGTGACTCTAAAAAGCGGGCAGTGAAGGCATCAATGGTCTCTACTTCTAACTGCTCAATCTCTAAGTACTGGACCACATCCATCTTAGGCTTCCTATAGGGAAAGGAAAGTTCTAGTCAAATTTTAGTTTAAAAGGAAAATAACCGTAAAGTAAACATTTAAAGCACGTAATCAAAGAAATCACATAATATCATTTATGAAGTTCACAAATTATTTGAGCATTCTTATCAATTATTCGAGTTCCAAAAGCAACTTAGACTAGATTTTGTAGTTCCTCCTTCGTAGTATGAATGTTATTTTGAGTTATCGTAACCTTTTTGATCGGGTAGTATTATGAAGTCAAGCAGTTGTGAATTTAAAGGCCTTTAAACAACATTATAAAAGTAGTAGCGTATCTTCGAGGAGCTTGTAGACAGTAACCAGAGACACGTTTCCCTCAGAAATTTTTAATATTTTAGTACTTAAGTGAGAATAAATAATTTTATTGTGACGAGAAAACAAGATTTGGGGTTGGGTCCGAAAGTTTTGAACATAAGCTCTGATACCACCTGTAACGCCCCGAACCCAGAATATATTAATTATATCGGATTCGAAGTGTTATTGTGATCAAAAGTCCGAATTATAAATTTTTTTGAAAGGAATATAACTGAATTGAGAGAGAGAAGTTTCATGCAGCGGATAAGTGGGAAGGAATATTATAACGTAAGTGTATTTATATATATATATATATATATATATATATATATAAAGATGGATAGGGGGTTCTGTATCTTCAGAATAATACACACTGAGTTTGGATAATTTAAATACACGGAAAGATTATCGTCTTGCATGGCAGTAGCGATAACATTTATTGGGAAATAGAAATGATAGGCATCATTGTATTAGTAATAATATATTTTAAGCAAATGGGAGACTTTGTGTCTTCTGTGTCACTGTCCTTGCTCCCCGTAATTGAAATCTGCAAGGGGTTAGGAAAAAGGGGCGTGAGAATTGAATTCTCACTTATGGGTGATTGCAACATCATGGGATTGGTAGATCCGAAATATATTAAGTTATACTCATTAATAAAGTGTTTATTTTATTTAATCAGTTGACGTATATAAAAGATTATAAAGTTTTAAATGATAATTAAGCATATTTCGCATGTTATAATTGAAATAGCACAAGTTGGTTCACATTAGGGCGAAGCCCAAAGTCATATCACATATTATCACAAACTGACAAACCATAAACGTACGATCGTTCCACTTCCAACAAAGTTACTCTTTTCAACTCCAACAAATCAACAAAGTTACTCTTTTCAACTCCAACCAAAACTTACTTCATCCAACCACACAAGCTCACATCATCCAACCTTATAACATCCCTCAAAATAAGCAAGTATCAATGGCCTTCTTCCCAGTGCGTCAAACGACAGCTGACCGGGGACCAGATCTACTTGATCAACAACCTTGATTCCGAGGGCGTCCCCGACAGCAGCCCCGGAGGTCGGATTTAAAACTCGATCCCGACACCGTACATACTGACCTTCCACAAAACTGACTCAATAAACTTTACAAAGAAA
This sequence comes from Ballota nigra, assembly GCA_947034835.1. Classification (NCBI taxonomy): domain Eukaryota; kingdom Viridiplantae; phylum Streptophyta; class Magnoliopsida; order Lamiales; family Lamiaceae; genus Ballota; species Ballota nigra. The sequence continues at coordinate 19,932,759 of OX344730.1, forward strand.
TAAATACTTGACTGATAACTGATCTGATTCATGCTCACGTAAGGTGTTTACTCATGCAGTGGTGATCGATTCACAAACAACAAGCTAAAATATAACATATGTAGTTATATCACATAATCCAAACAGTTATATAGATAGGTGTTACATTTATGTTGGATTAGATATTTTTGATTTGATTTAATCGAGTTCAGGAAATACCGGCACGACGTTATTATTAGCAGATCAATCAATAGATCATCACCCACCTGATTGTTCTGAGTTCCGGGAATATTGGGTAGGCAGACAGTCGAGTCCTTCGTGCGTGTTCCGAAAAGTACAGAATCCTAATAAGGAGTATTCTGATTAAAAGATTGACTTTTGAATTTGAAAAACTTAAGAGTGTGAAACTCGAGGATTGAGTAGATTGTTGTCTTCAGAAAACTATTGAAAACTAAAGTTTTCAAAGGTTGATTTTTAATTGATAAGTACACCCCTTTTTAAGAGGAGGTGTATCAGGGGGTGTATTTACTAAACTCGGTGGTGTAACAGGGGGGTGTATTTACTGAATTTAGTGGTGTTCTCAAAAAGGCCCTTTAAGGAAAATATAATTATTAAACTTGGAAAAATACTTAGAAAAAAAAAGATTATTACTTAATAAAATTAAAGAAAAGGTTTTTCTTTCTTAAGATTTCTATTTCTTGTTTTTAAACGAAAACTTGAATATAAAACTTCTCTTTTCTAAACTTATTAAAAGACTTGAACTTTTCTAAGGAAATTATAATATAAACTAAAAATAGTTTATAAAAAGGTATTACTCTTTTTCTAATATTAGTGGTATTCCTAAAGTTGGTTTGAAATTCTTCTAAAATAACGGATTATATTTAAAGGCTTTATTTTGTGTTTTTCTAAAATTCTAACAAGGGTACGAGGTGAAGACGAGTTTCCCTTTGTTTACGAAATTTACTCAAAAGTGTTTTTACCCTTGAAAAACATCAAAGCAAGGATACTAAAGGATTTTGCTAATATCATCATAATACTAAAACAATGATACTAAATATTCATAAGAATAATACTAGTCCACTAGGTCATTAATACCATACATCTAAAACAATAATTTTTCAACATTCAACCACTATTACTAAATACTAAACTAAGAATCCAATCTCATGGTTTGTGAAAGAAATAAAACAAAGAAACAACTATCCAAAATCTTACTTCTAAAGAGTGATACAAGTGGACAAAACAATAATACTAAATAAGTTAACAACTAATACTAATTATCTAACTATAAATTAACAGTAAGTTTTTTCTCTTTTCTTGTCCCAAGCTTCTAACAATTAACAATCTAACCCAAAATCTACCCAAGATGAAAAACGAAGATAGAAACCTTACGAGCTTCAGTTTGAGACGTTAAACGGGCGGCCTAACGGCGTCGTTTTGAAATCCGAAAATTGCTCACAACAATTGGGCAGCCTAACGGCGTTGTTCGGGAATTCAGAAAATGAAATTGGACAGCCTAACGGCGTCGGTTGGAAATTTCAGAAATTCGGCAATAGCAACCGGTTCAACGGCGTCAAAATCGAACGAAAAATTAACGAAATAAGGCTTCGGTTAGAAATTGGAATAAATCGATGTTCGAAATCGAATTTAAACGGAAAGAATTTCGAACAATAGAGAAGAGAATTCAACTTACTGGAGAGTGAGGAGGAGGCGGCGGCGCGGCGCTGGCTTCGGCGGCGGTGCGGCGGAGCTACGGCTGAGGCGGCGGCGCTTCGTACGGGGAGGAGCGGGAGCGACGGGAGAGCAGTGGAGGGACGCCGTGACTCCGAACGGTGGAGGAGGAGGCGGTCGTGGCTTCGTCGCGGCGGCGAAGGAGCTTCGGCGGCGGCGGGAGGCGGCGCTGGGTCTGGAGGAGCTCCAGCGGCGGCGGGCGTGCGGCGAAGAGACGCGAGGAGCGACGCCCGGCGACGGAGAGGCGTTGCGGTGGCCTGGGGCCTGGGTGGCGACGGTGAGACGTGGGAGATGGGCGCGGCGGCGTTCGCCGGAGGAGAGGAAGGAGGCGGAGGAAGGAGGAAAAAGCCGAAGGAGGGGAAAAAAATTTTGAGAGAGAAAAAAATTGTTTTTTTTTTGTGCGTGAAGAAAATGAATGAGGAGAGAGACAATAACTCTTTTATACTCCTCCCTTTCCTAATCTTATCTATTCCTTTTAAATCTTATCCAAGAATTTGATATTTTCGTTCCCAACTGATACGGTTTAGGGGTTATTTGGTTTACGAGCGTAATCCCGATTCAGAAATTAATACAGTTTTTAAACTCAATTAATATTTTATTGTATTTTGATTTTTCTCAATAAATTAAACGGATCGAAATCCTTAATTTAATTTGAATAATTAATTTCTCGTAGTCCTTTATTCGTTTGAAAGAATTCGTTTTCTTTCTTCGAATTTAGGAATTTTATAAAAAGGGTATGTATATTTAAATACACAAATAACACACAAAAATAATTAAAATAATTAAAATTAAAAGAAACAAAGAAAGAAAATAAAATAAGGCTTCTAATTAAGAAAAGGGTACAGAACGGGATGGGGTATTACATCCTCACCCCCTTAACAGAATTTCGCCCCCGAAATTCATGTCTTAGGTATTACTTAAGCTTTGAGGGTATTTGGCTAGGACTTCATCCTCTCTTTCCCAAGTCGCTTCTTCCTTCCCGTGCCGGCTCCACTGAACGAGCACTAAAGGTATCTCTCGATTCCTTAACAAGTGTAACTTTCTTCCCAAGATAGTTACTGGAATCTCTTCATAAGTCAGGTCACTGTTTAGACCTAATTCTACGTGATTAATAACGTGGTTTGGATCGCTCACGTATTTCCTGAGTGTAGATATGTGGAACACATTATGCACTCGTGATAACTCCGGTGGTAAAGCTATGCGATAAGCTACATCCCCTATTCTATTTAGGATGTCGAAAGGTCCAATGTATCGCGACTTTAGCTTACCTTTCTTCCCAAAACGGATTAGACCTTTCATTGGTGCAACTTTGAGAAATACTTTCTCACCAATGTCAAATTGTAAATCCCTTCTTCGAGTGTCTGCATAAGATTTCTGACGGTCCTGGGCCGACTTGATCCTTTCTTTAATCTTTGCGACTATCTCAGCCGACTTTTCGACTAATTCGGGTCCGAGAATCTTTCGAATCCCGACTTCGTCCCAACAAACTGGCGATCTACACCTCTTCCCGTAGAGTGCTTCGTACGGCGCCATTTGTATTGTTGCTTGATAACTGTTGTTATATGCAAACTCTGCCAATGGTAGGTGGTTTTCCCAACTTCCTTCAAGATCTAGAGCGCAAGCTCTGAGCATATCTTCAAGCGTTTGAATGGTTCTTTCCGATTGCCCGTCCGTCTGCGGGTGGTACGCGGTGCTGAACTTCAATTCAGTACCTAAGGCTCGTTGCAAACTTCCCCAGAACTTGGAGGTAAAACGGGGTCTCTATCGGATACTATTGAAACTGGTACTCCGTGCAGTCTGACTATCTCTGCTATGTATAGTTGGGCGAGCTTGTCCAACGTGTACGTCATTCTTATAGGGATAAAATGGGCAGTTTTCGTAAGTCTGTCTACGATAACCCAAATGGCATCGTGATTCTTCACCGTTTTTGGAAAACCGGTGACAAAATCCATAGTGATGTCCTCTCATTTCCACTCTGGCATCTCCAGAGGGTGCAACAACCCTAGAGGTCGTTGGTGATCTGCTTTAACTCATTGGCAGGTTAAACAACTCCTGACGAATTGAGCTATCGATCTCTTCATACCCCTCCACCAAAAGTTCTCTTTCAATCCTCGGTACATTTTCATCTCTCCGGGATGAACGGTGTAAGGAGTGCTATGTGCCTCTTTCAGAATTTTATTCCTAATTCCGTCATCCTTAGGCACACAGATTATGTTATCGAACATTAAAGCTCCACCAGTACCCAATACGAATCTCTGAATGGTTCCTTCCTCAGCGCGCTTACGTATTCCTCTCAAGAATTTATCGTCCTTTTGCGCTGCTAGGATCCTTTCTCGTAAGGTCGGTTGTAGGGTGAACGCGTAAACCATGGAATCTGCACAACACTGTGTGGAAAATTCCAAGTCTAAACGAGAGAGTTCTCCCATTAGTGGTAATTGCGTGGTCGGAACGACGCTTAGTTTTGTATCTTTCTTTCTACTCAAAGCGTCTGCCACTACGTTTGCCTTTCCAGGGTGATAGTGAATAGTGCAATCGTAATCTTTTACCAATTCGAGCCATCTTCTCTGACGCATATTCAATTCCTTCTGCGTAAAGAAGTATTTTAGACTCTTATGGTCAGTGTAGATCTCACACTTTCCTCCATATAGGTAGTGTCTCCAAATTTTCAACGCGTGAACTACTGCGGCCAGTTCTAAGTCGTGCGTTGGGTAGTTTTGTTCGTGATCCTTAAGTTGTCGAGATGCATAAGCTACAACTTTCTTATTCTGCATTAGAACACAACCCAAACCTGACAAAGAAGCGTCTGTGTAAATGACGAATCCTTCTGATCCATCTGGGATGGTTAACACAGGCTACGTGGTTAGCCTTTTCTTTAGCTCTTGGAAGCTTTCTTCACAAGTTGAATCCCAAGTAAACTTCTCAGTTTTCTTGGTCAGGTTCGTCAGCGCTTTTGCAATGCTGGAAAAATCTTGTATGAACCTGCGGTAGTACCCTGCTAACCCAAGAAAACTCCGAATTTCATTGACGTTAGTAGGTGCCTTCCAGTTCATGATGGCTTCTACCTTTGCTGGGTCCACTTCGATCCCTTTTGCGGAGATTATATACCCTAGGAACATCACACGGTCGATCCAAAATTCACACTTGCTGAATTTAGCATACAACTTCTCTCGTCTCATTATCTCTAAGACTGCTTTGAGATGTTCTTCGTATTGCTCTTTGCTCTTAGAGTACACGAGTATGTCGTCGATGAAGACAATGACGAATTGATCCAGGTACGGATGAAATACTCTATTCATCAGATCCATGAAGATCGCTGGAGCATTCGTTACTCCAAAGGGCATCACGGTGAACTCGTAATGTCCATACCGAGTCCGGAATGCTGTCTTCGGGATATCCTCGCTCTTGACCTTTAGCTGGTGATAACCAGACCTCAGATCGATCTTTGAGAATATCGTAGCATCCTTTAACTGATCGAACAAGTCTTCTATCCTCGGAAGAGGATATTTGTTCTTAATGGTCAGTTGATTGAGACCCCGGTAGTCTATGCACATACGGAAAGTTCCATCTTTCTTCTTTACGAACAACACGGGTGCTCCCCATGGTGATGCACTAGGTCTGATGAACTTCTTTTCAAGCAAACCTTGCAGTTGTTCCTTCAGTTCTTCTAATTCTTTTGGGGCATTCGATAGGGTGCTTTAGATACTGGTGCTGCCCCAGGTATCAAGTCGATGGAGAACTCTATCTGATGATCGGGAGGTAACCCGTTTAATTCCTCAGGGAATACGTCAAGATATCCATCCACAATTGGCACTCCGATGCGTAACTTATCGTCTATCTCTCCTGCTGAGATGTGAACGAGGTAAGCTTGGCATTTCTCTTTTCGTAATATTGCAGCAGCTTGGATTGCTGATATTACTCGGGTTTCCTTTTTGGTCTTGATTTCCTGGAATGTGAAGCATTGGCCATCACGAGTTTCGAGGTCGATCTCACATTCGGCGCATTTTATTATCGCTTTGTTTCTCGTTAACCAGTCAATGCCTAAGATTATGTCAAAGGTTTTCATCTTAAGGACGTGAAGGTCGGACTCTATCAAGTGATTGTCTAGTGTTAGAGGTAAACCTCTAATTTGACCCTCAATTTCCATAGTAGTTCCAGATGGAATACTAACGTTTAAAACTTTTCTTTTTTTTCTCGACTAATCCTAACTTTCTTTTAAAGTTATCAGATATAAAGGAATGAGATGCTCCAGTATCAAACAATACATACGCAGGTTTTTCAAGTACAAAGACAGTACCTGCTAGCGCCTCGTGCTAATCAGGCTGAGCTGGTCCTTTCAGGCGAAGTTGCTCTCCACTGCTTTCCCCTTCCTCTAGGATAGCATTTACGTGGTCTGGCCTTCTCTGACCTTGATTAGGCGGACTTCTGACTGGGGGTCCCGCCTGGCGGTTGTTAGGTGCAGATAGCTAACGAGCCTGATAATTGTTTACCTGCTGAGGGCGGTACTGAGCGTTATTAATCGGTTGACGGTTGCTGCTCGGTGGTTGAGCACATTCATTGGACTTGTGCCCTGGTTGATGGCAACGAAAGCAAATTACTCCTCCCTGGTTACAGGGTCCCCAGTGTCTCCTTCCACACCTTTGACAGTTCTGGTTAGCTCGAGAGCCAACAAAGTTGTTCCCCTTGGATTGCGGAACTGAATTCCTTTTAAAGGGTGGCTGCCAATTCCGATTGACAGGGACAGTAGTCAGAGTTTGTTTGTACTCCAAGTTTTGACTGATCGAAACCATCAACGCTCGATGGAAAACTTCTCCATAATTTGGCACCTGAAGGCCAATTATAATTCCTGCTATCTCGGGCCTCAAACCCTGCTCGAACCTGCGAGCTTTCCTTTCATCGTCACCCACCAGATGTGGGGCATAACGAGACAGTTGGTTGAACCTTCTCTCGTACTCTATCACTGAGAGAGTTCCCTGTCGAAGGTTGATAAATTCTTGTTCTTTCCGATCCCTCAGGACTCGTGGAAAGTATCGATCCAGTATAGCTTTCTTAAAGTCCTCCCAAGTAAGGACCTGTCTAGCTTCTTTGTCCACAGTTCGTTCATAAGATTCCCACCATTGGGCTGCATCCTCCATCAGTTGGAACTGGGCACAGGAGACCTTATGTGCATCAGTCAGTGCCATGTGTCTGAAGATACGTTCCAATCCCGATATCCACTCCTCGACTTCAAAGGGATCTTCTTTCCCATCCAGCCTAGGTGGCTGCAGTCGTCGAAAGCGTTCGACAAAGTCATTCGCCCTGGGCGCTATCTGAGGTATAGGCCCGTACAACGGCGGAGGAGGTGGTGGAACTTGCTGCTGAATGTAGTTCTGAAGAGAGATCAGTATTTCTCTCGTAATATCGTTTTCTGGCGCGGCCTGTTGAGGCGGTTCAGGTTCAGACTGAAGGGGTGGGTCTTGTTCTATCGGATCCACGGGTTCAGGGATAGGGTTAACGCGGGGTCGTCCACGTTTACATCCGGGTGTCATTCTAAAGGTAGTTCTGATCGAAAAGAATAATATTGTTACGATACGTATAAGTGTGAAAAAGTTATAAAAACATAACCGGATTAACCAAATCAACACAACGCTAGCACTGAAACACGTGTGGTACGTAATTCACCAGCTGCGCATTGGGGCCCTCAATGGTACAGTGCTCACATTCGCACAGTATTCTAGGAACCAGTGATGTGTCATTAAGCGATAAACAGATAAAATATGTGACAATCAATATATAAAGCAAGTAAAACACATTGACAAGTAGTGAGCACATAATACGTATATATATATCTAAAAGTTTTGGTTCTACGGAGTCAGTCTCCTTACATTCGTCATGGAATGCAAAAGGGTTCTAGGTAATGCTATAGCATCGTGTCCTCACATCAATATGGACCACGAGCGACAAAATGAGGGGTTAGAGCTACGCTGCAATGGTCTATAAGGAAAACGACCACGCAAAAATAACTACTACTGTAAGTCAAACGGCTACCACCTATACTATATATATGCGTCTACTACTATATACAAGGTCTGGTGGTCCAACTAGTCATCAACCTCTGACTCTGGCGGGGAATCTATCTCTACCTCTGGCTCATCTCCCTCTGGTTCGTCTGCCTCGACCTCTGCTACTCCTGGCTCAATCCCTTCTGGCTCAACCACAGGGGGTGCGGCTTCCCCAAAGCCGAAAGGTCCCTCCCCAGGTAGTCCACTCGCTATCCAGTAAGCGATGGAGTTATCCTGTTGCGCGAGAGCTGCATCCAAGTACAGCATGGACCTCCTGAGGGTGGTACGGGAGAACTCTTCTTGAGAGTTTGTGGCAGCCCTTGATGCGGCGGCTGAGACTCGGGCAAGTACGGCGTCCTCGTGAAGAGCTCCGGACATGGCAAAATCACTCCGAGAAATTCTGGCGGCCTGTCGGGACAGGGTGCGGTGATCATCCGCGTGCCGAATCACTCTCTGGGCCTCCACCCAGTAAGCGTCTAGGTGAACCTGAGGTCCCTGCTCTGGGTCGTCCACCCTCATGCGATCTAATAGTCCAGTAGCGATAGGGCGGAAGATTTCGATCACTCCTCCCGCGAATCGGGTCGCAGCTGCGAAGTCAGTCTCGATGTGGGGCTCCGGGGCAGTCCTTGCCCTTTCGCGTGACTCTAAAAAGCGGGCAGTGAAGGCATCAATGGTCTCTACTTCTAACTGCTCAATCTCTAAGTACTAGGCCACATCCATCTTAGGCTTCCTATAGGGAAAGGAAAGTTCTAGTCAAATTTTAGTTTAAAAGGAAAATAACCGTAAAGTAAACATTTAAAGCACGTAATCAAAGAAATCACATAATATCATTTATGAAGTTCACAAATTATTTGAGCATTCTTATCAATTATTCGAGTTCCAAAAGCAACTTAGACTAGATTTTGTAGTTCCTCCTTCGTAGTATGAATGTTATTTTGAGTTATCGTAACCTTTTTGATCGGGTAGTATTATGAAGTCAAGCAGTTGTGAATTTAAAGGCATTTAAACAACATTATAAAAGTAGTAGCGTATCTTCGAGGAGCTTGTAGACAGTAACCAGAGACACGTTTCCCTCAGAAATTTTTAATATTTTAGTACTTAAGTGAGAATAAATAATTTTATTGTGACGAGAAAACAAGATTTGGGGTTGGGTCCGAAAGTTTTGAACATAAGCTCTGATACCACCTGTAACGCCCCGAACCCAGAATATATTAATTATATCGGATTCGAAGTGTTATTGTGATCAAAAGTCCGAATTATAAATTTTTTTGAAAGGAATATAACTGAATTGAGAGAGAGAAGTTTCATGCAGCGGATAAGTGGGAAGGAATATTATAACGTAAGTGTATTTATATATATATATATATATATATATATATATATATAAAGATGGATAGGGGGTTCTGTATCTTCAGAATAATACACACTGAGTTTGGATAATTTAAATACACGGAAAGATTATCGTCTTGCATGGCAGTAGCGATAACATTTATTGGGAAATAGAAATGATAGGCATCATTGTATTAGTAATAATATATTTTAAGCAAATGGGAGACTTTGTGTCTTCTGTGTCACTGTCCTTGCTCCCCGTAATTGAAATCTGCAAGGGGTTAGGAAAAAGGGGCGTGAGAATTGAATTCTCACTTATGGGTGATTGCAACATCATGGGATTGGTAGATCCGAAATATATTAAGTTATACTCATTAATAAAGTGTTTATTTTATTTAATCAGTTGACGTATATAAAAGATTATAAAGTTTTAAATGATAATTAAGCATATTTCGCATGTTATAATTGAAATAGCACAAGTTGGTTCACATTAGGGCGAAGCCCAAAGTCATATCACATATTATCACAAACTGACAAACCATAAACGTACGATCGTTCCACTTCCAACAAAGTTACTCTTTTCAACTCCAACAAATCAACAAAGTTACTCTTTTCAACTCCAACCAAAACTTACTTCATCCAACCACACAAGCTCACATCATCCAACCTTATAACATCCCTCAAAATAAGCAAGTATCAATGGCCTTCTTCCCAGTGCGTCAAACGACAGCTGACCGGGGACCAGATCTACTTGATCAACAACCTTGATTCCGAGGGCGTCCCCGACAGCAGCCCCGGAGGTCGGATTTAAAACTCGATCCCGACACCGTACATACTGACCTTCCACAAAACTGACTCAATAAACTTTACAAAGAAATAAATACTTGACTGATAACTGATCTGATTCATGCTCACGTAAGGTGTTTACTCATGCAGTGGTGATCGATTCACAAACAACAAGCTAAAATATAACATATGTAGTTATATCACATAATCCAAACAGTTATATAGATAGGTGTTACATTTATGTTGGATTAGATATTTTTGATTTGATTTAATCGAGTTCAGGAAATACCGGCACGACGTTATTATTAGCAGATCAATCAACAGATCATCACCCACCTGATTGTTCTGAGTTCCGGGAATATTGGGTAGGCAGACAGTCGAGTCCTTCGTGCGTGTTCCGAAAAGTACAGAATCCTAATAAGGAGTATTCTGATTAAAAGATTGACTTTTGAATTTGAAAAACTTAAGAGTGTGAAACTCGAGGATTGAGTAGATTGTTGTCTTCAGAAAACTATTGAAAACTAAAGTTTTCAAAGGTTGATTTTTAATTGATAAGTACACCCCTTTTTAAGAGGAGGTGTATCAGGGGGTGTATTTACTAAACTCGGTGGTGTAACAGGGGGGTGTATTTACTGAATTTAGTGGTGTTCTCAAAAAGGCCCTTTAAGGAAAATATAATTATTAAACTTGGAAAAATACTTAGAAAAAAAAAGATTATTACTTAATAAAATTAAAAAAAAGGTTTTTCTTTCTTAAGATTTCTATTTCTTGTTTTTAAACGAAAACTTGAATATAAAACTTCTCTTTTCTAAACTTATTAAAAGACTTGAACTTTTCTAAGGAAATTATATTATAAACTAAAAATAGTTTATAAAAAGGTATTACTCTTTTTCTAATATTAGTGGTATTCCTAAAGTTGGCTTGAAATTCTTCTAAAATAACGGATTATATTTAAAGGCTTTATTTTGTGTTTTTCTAAAATTCTAACAAGGGTACGAGGTGAAGACGAGTTTCCCTTTGTTTACGAAATTTACTCAAAAGTGTTTTTACCCTTGAAAAACATCAAAGCAAGGATACTAAAGGATTTTGCTAATATCATCATAATACTAAAACAATGATACTAAACATTCATAAGAATAATACTAGTCCACTAGGTCATTAATACCATACATCTAAAACAATAATTTTTCAACATTCAACCACTATTACTAAATACTAAACTAAGAATCCAATCTCATGGTTTGTGAAAGAAATAAAACAAAGAAACAACTATCCAAAATCTTACTTCTAAAGAGTGATACAAGTGGACAAAACAATAATACTAAATAAGTTAACAACTAATACTAATTATCTAACTATAAATTAACAGTAAGTTTTTTCTCTTTTCTTGTCCCAAGCTTCTAACAATTAACAATCTAACCCAAAATCTACCCAAGATGAAAAACGAAGATAGAAACCTTACGAGCTTCAGTTTGAGACGTTAAACGGGCGGCCTAACGGCGTCGTTTTGAAATCCGAAAATTGCTCACGATAATTGGGCAGCCTAACGGCGTTGTTCGGGAATTCAGAAAATGAAATTGGACAGCCTAACGGCGTCGGTTGGAAATTTCAGAAATTCGGCAATAGCAACCGGTTCAACGGCGTCAAAATCGAACGAAAAATTAACGAAATAAGGCTTCGGTTAGAAATTGGAATAAATCGATGTTCGAAATCAAATTTAAACGGAAAGAATTTCGAACAATAGAGAAGAGAATTCAACTTACTGGAGAGTGAGGAGGAGGCGGCGGCGCGGCGCTGGCTTCGGCGGCGGTGCGGCGGAGCTACGGCTGAGGCGGCGGCGCTTCGTACGGGGAGGAGCGGGAGCGACGGGAGAGCAGGGGAGGGACGCCGTGACTCCGAACGGTGGAGGAGGAGGCGGTCGTGGCTTCGTCGCGGCGGCGAAGGAGCTTCGGCGGCGGCGGGAGGCAGCGCTGGGTCTGGAGGAGCTCCAGCGGCGGCGGGCTTGCGGCGAAGAGACGCGAGGAGCGACGCCCGGCGACGGAGAGGCGTTGCGGTGGCCTGGGGCCTGGGCGGCGACGGCGAGACGTGGGAGATGGGCGCGGCGGCGTTTGCCGGAAGAGAGGAAGGAGGCGGAGGAAGGAGGAAAAAGCCGAAGGAGGGGAAAAATTTTTTGAGAGAGAAAAAAATTGTTTTTTTTTTGTGCGTGAAGAAAATGAATGAGGAGAGAGACAATAACTCTTTTATACTCCTCCCTTTCCTAATCTTATCTATTCCTTTTAAATCTTATCCAAGAATTTGATATTTTCGTTCCCAACTGATACGGTTTAGGGGTCGTTTAGTTTACGAGCGTAATCCCGATTCAGAAATTAATACAGTTTTTAAACTCAATTAATATTTTATTGTATTTTGATTTTTCTCAATAAATTAAACGGATCGAAATCCTTAATTTAATTTGAATAATTAATTTCTCGTAGTCCTTTATTCGTTTGAAAGAATTCGTTTTCTTTCTTCGAATTTAGGAATTTTATAAAAAGGGTATGTATATTTAAATACACAAATAACACACAAAAATAATTAAAATAATTAAAATTAAAAGAAACAAAGAAAGAAAATAAAATAAGGCTTCTAATTAAGAAAATGGTACAGAACGGGACGGGGTATTACATAACTAATCTACATATTCTGCATAACTGTTGGTTTTTTTTTTTTATTCATTTTCAAAATATGGAATAATCGTAACCCATGTCCGCATACCAATTGAATAATTGTATTATGTTACAATTAAATCTTTTTTTTTTCGGCCTGATCGTTTGGTTAATATGAATAACCATATTAATATTAACTAGTAACTAAACCTGTGCGATGCACGACTATAATTGTTCAATTAATTTATGTGTCTTCAATTTATATTGTAGTTTGTTTGTTTAGGTTTAAAAGTGTTTATTGATATTCCTATTTAAATATTTTTTCATTTCAAATATATAATATTACTATTTCTTTTATTTGAAGGTTTATTTTTTAAACAAAACGTAATGCAGATGTCGAGATGTGGACTTTCTCTTTTGAAACTTGAACATAAGTGTCGGGTCGAATAGAGTCAGTGAAAATTTAGGGATCGACACCATCGCATGTGAATTGCTTCTAATTATTTATGTATCTTCCAGAACATTATCACCCAATCTTATTAGCCCAAATCTAGTTATATTGCACAGTCCTATTGAATTAACTATATTTCTGATTAACATCTTTGAAGTCGCAATTCAAATCATGATTCGACACATCATAACACTTCAAGTTATTCCAGTGTAGGTGTAAATATTAGCCTGTCATTCAAATAATTTAGATCGTCCACAATATTCTTCAACTGTAGCTTTGAACGAAACATTTATAAAAATATCAATGAAGGTTTTTCACGTCTTTCAAACACTTTTTTTCCATGTGACTCGTGACATTCTATACTAATTTTTCTACAGCACATATAATTAAAATGATGCAAAAATTAGAATAATAAATTTCACTACTATAAAAATAAAATATTTATTGTTGTTTAGGTTCATAAGAAAATTATTTAAAAATAAACTAAAATCATGTTCAACTACTCTTTTTCAATCTTGATTGTGACAAATTTCTTCTTCTTTGAACTTAAACTTATCATATCGTCATCAGGTAGTGGTCTCTTAATATTTTCTTCATCTGTTATATCAATAAAATCGATATTTGGTTCATTCGCCTTAATTGGAGTGTCCACATTGTCGTTGGTAGAATCAACCTACATGATTTTTTTTTTTTAGTTTTTTAAGATAATACACTAAGAGAGTTAATATTGTAATGATAGAATGACTTATTTGATTACTATGGAAATTTAAAGAATACTTAGAGACAATTTTTTTTGTCTGCGTTAATCTTAATAACACTGAAAGTGTCATTATAATTATTTATATGCTCATCTTTAATGTCAATCTTGAACATCAGCTCATTTCCAATAATACCTTGTAGTTCACTGTTATACCATCCCTCTTCGGTCTGTATAATTATTATTTATACTTCTTTAGAAAACAACAATTAACATATAAGTTGACTAAAAAAATATATATATTTCTTATTAAAAATATCTAACCTCTGAAGAGTTGTTCATCATATCACTTGCACTCTTACCAAAGAGGTCGAAGCATGCAGCATCCCATAAAATCCAAGAAACATTAATCGTACCATCCATCACAAGGACTTTGACTCTATACTTCAAATTTGCCAAAACATCAGGTTTATCACAATTTGGACATTCAGATCTACTATCTTTCTTGTTCACTTTCTTCTTGCAATGTTTGCATGTTGTATAGCACCAATCAACATAACTATTCAAATCAATTATTTTTTCAAATAGCCAGAAAATTCTCACCTGTTTATGAATAATAAACAAATATAATATAAATATAATAACTATAAAATTGATTGTCAATAGAGTATTTATTATTGAATATTTAATAAGATTAAATTATCTCTAGGTCTCAAGCAACACTTGTATGGTTTTTATTTTGATATTTTCACTTTCGAAATCATCTTCATTATGTGATAATGCAGACTCTGGCATATTACTCAGTGGATTTTTATATGTAAAATTCACATCCAACCTAGTTATAAAGATAATATAATTATATTATTAAAATAATAAATATAATTTATTTAGTGTAATGTCACAAACAACTAATCTGCTCTAAAATAATTTAGTGTAATATTGCAAACAACTAACCATGCTCTGAAATCTTGTATTTCCTTTACGTCCATGGAATAAAGAATTTTTTAGGGATTAAATGCACCGCAAACCGAAGTATTTTCTTCACAAAAGATGGTTAAATTAGAATTTATATATATATATATATATATATATATATATATATATATGTGTGTGTGTGTGTGTGTGTGTGTGTGTGTAACTATTTAGAGACATAAATTTAAAGTAGAACATAATATGAATTATACCATGAAAACGCTTTGGGCGAAACATCTGCAATATTATCACTGGAGCCTCTTCACCTATTTCTTTCTTCAATTTGAAAATTTCATCTATGAAGTCTTCCCACAACGTTACTGTTATACGGTTACCCCTGTATTTTTTAAATAATTTTCAAATATAAGAACACATTAAATATATATATATATATATATATATATATATATATATATATATATATATATTTAGATGACTATCACTTACTCCGTATCCTCCAAAATTAACTCAATCATCCTTGTCTTCATCATTTTTCCTTTAACAGACTTAAGTGACACTTTACTACTGTCGACAATAACTCCAATAATATCTAAAAAATAATATATTTTAAATAAGTTTAATGCTAAAAATTAAACATTATAAAAAAATTAATCAAACCTTGCGATTTTTTGAAAATAAACTACAAATAAAAATTAAAAAGAAAGATCAACATTAATATTGCCAATATGTTGGGTCTCATCTATTGATGTTGCATAAAGCAAATCAATATAGTTCTTGAAGTTGTATATATTGCGCAAGAAATTTGGATCGAAGAACTCTGTCACACGTGTGGTGGATATAAATAAAATCTTTTTTTTATTCGAGGTAGTCCTATATGTACTGTTATCTCCCATGACAACAAAGTTACGAATGATGTATAATCGACCCTCGCTTATTTTATTTTTTTGTTCACTTCAACCTCTTTGTTCCTTATTATTGCATGAATTCGTTCTCCCTTTATTCCTAAATAAGTCAATAACATTAGTAATAAAAGTAAAATAAAATATAATATTATCATATTAAATATTAAACTAATAAAAGTAAAACAAAATATAATATTATCATATTAAATATTAAACTAAATTTACCTCTCTGTCATGAAAAATACATTCAAAATTCATTATCTTGTTTTTATGACCATACGCCGGTGCATCATAGACCCGAACACATCGCAACTTTATGCACCATCCTGTTTTTTTGGGATCAATATCTTTGACTCAGTTGTAATACTTTTCCAATCCACCAAAGTATTAGAAAATACATGAATAAGAAAACCAAATTAAGTATTAGAAAATACATAAATAAGAAAACCAAATAATTAGAAAATACATAAATAAAAAAACAAAATCAAATACCAAAAAGGTGTTTGTAATAGAAAAAAAAAATGAAGATTATAGTTTCCTATAAACTACAGGTCCAAAAAGACATATTTCTATGAATCAAGAAGAAACCGTGAATAGAAATTTGGAAATAATGCATACCTTTTTTTTTTCGTGCAACTTATGCGTGATTGATATTATATAGGAACAAAAGTATGTGATGCAACTTATATGGTTTATATTATATAGAAACAAAAATATATGATATAGCAAATAGCAAATATATATAAGAGTGGCTGCACCGAACAAAATTTACATATTATATTATTTGTGCACTATTTCAAATATTATCCCAAGATATGCATTCAAAAATTTCATGATCGGTTCAAGTGCTGATGAAATACGACGTTGGTATTTAGAAATTCTATAATTTTTTTAGCTTTTCTAATGAAGTAAAATAATTTCAATAAATTTTTAGAATTAGCGCCAACGATAAGATAAAACAATTGAAACAACATGTGATCAAAATTCAAGATATAAATTATGCAAAATATTATATTATAGCTATGCTATCCAATTTTAAAACGAAATTTATATATTATATAATATTATGAAAAATATTATATTGTATATAAATATTATTCCTAATATTATATTGTACAATATTTCAAATATTATGTTTCTTTATTTGGCAATAATTTTGGTGGGAAAATTCAATGGTTTCCATATTTAGGTCGGTTAGCGTTATTATATATATATATATATATAGATTTCGAAAATAATTAAAAAAAATTATTTTATATTTATTCCCAGAATTTTGGGTACTTAAAATTAAATCAAATAGTTGTCTAAAAACAACAGTTAACTTTCCTTACCTATTTTTCATTTCAATTTTTCACCCTCACCGAAAAATCTATAACTCTATGTAATTGTTTTGCTAATATAGAAAGGGCGTCTAACATAATTTAAAAGCGACATTTTAAGCGATCGAATGAGCCCATTGAACAGAGATTATACATTCGATGTGTAATTATCAGAACTATTACATTTTTTTTTTGTCAGAAAAAGAATATTATTGCAAATAGGTATGAGTAATACCCCCACAAAGTTCACATCATCATTACACCAAGGAAACAGAATTCTATCAACCAAGATAAGCCTATTACAGAAAATACTCCTATGCATACAAGAACAAAACAGAATGTGCTCAAGACAGGATGACTTTGGGTCTAACACTCCATTCTTTGAACGTGATTTTATTTCTCCAATCAGTTCTTGCATTGAACCAGCTCCAAAGTCTTACTTTGATGTCGTCCACAATTTCTATGATTTCTTTCCTCTCGCTTAGGAATATAGCAGCGTTTCGGCACTTCCAAATGGACCATACGATACACTCCCATAACCAAACTAGCAAAATTCTCCCCTCCTTTCCTATGATAAGTCTACTGAAATGGAGCAGACTTATCTTCGGATTAGAGGAGAGCACGGTATTCAATCCAAACCATCTTATACACATTCAATCCAAATCTCATATGTAAAAGGACATTCAAATAGAACGTGTCTTACATATTTGGGTTCAATACCGCAGAAAGGACAATGCAAGTTCGCATTGGGTGGGAGTGCATGTCTTCTCTTCAGATTTAACATCGTAGGCAAGCTTTCCCATATTACTTTCCAAGCGTTGATTCGGATCTTAGACGGAATCCACTTGTTCCATATAGCTTTGAAAACCTTTTATCCTCCTCGTTGACAGCTTCATTAACGTGAGTGAGAACACCATATGCAGATTTAGTATTATACTCTCCGCTCGGTGATAAGCTCCATCTACATTTGTCCTCTTTCTCTTGCGCCGGTTTGTGCATGTTCACTAAATCAACTAATTTATTAAACAGAGGATATTCCCTATCAAAAAGTCCCCTCCTCCATTGCCAAGCCCATTTCCCACTCTCCCTCCCTCCACTCACCCATCTCCCTCACACTAACCGATTTATCCCTACATAACCTATAAAGCCTAGGACAAGACAGTTTTAGAGAAGAATCCCCTGCCCAGATATCAGAACTATTACAATTAGAAATTAGAGTATTTGTTATGCAGAAATTAATTTAAAATATTCATTTTTTTTACATTGAATAAATTATATTCCTATTCGGCATAATCAGGGTATTTTTTTTGCGGCTGGTTCATTTTGGTATTTTCGATTATTCAATATTTTGAAAAAAGAATAACCGATCTACCTATTCTGCATAATTGTTGTTTTTTTAATTTTTTTTTTGCGGCTTGATCGTTTGGTTAATATTAATACCCATATTAATATTAATTTCGAGAATAATTAAATAAATAATATTTTATATTTATTCCCATTATTTGGGGTGCTTGGATTAAATCAACTAATTTTGGATACTTAAAAAACCTATACCTCACTGTAATTAAACCTATTTCCCAGTATTAGAACAACTCATTGTTTACCCATTTTTCAATTAAATTTGTCCCCATAACCAAAAAACCTATACCTCACTGTAATTATTTTCATAGATAAAAATGGCGTCTAAAAAATCGCAAAAGTGACGTTTGAAGTGATCGAATGCCCCCATTGGTCGCTACGTTTCCCGAAGATAAAAATTTTGAAGATGACTGCATTTTACCCCCATTGGACTTTGTCAAGAACACTGTTCCGGAAATTATTAAAAAAACCGAGGGAAAAATCAAGAAGAAACATAGAAAAATGGAGGTTTCTCGAAATTCTTCCTTCTCCGATTTACCAGATGAGTTGGTGTTTTCAATCTTCGTCGGAATGCCTTCCAAAGTGATCGGAGCGATGAAATGTGTGAGCAGAGACTTCCTCTCAAAGCTTGGGGCCAAAGAATTTTGAAAAAGATATCTGGAGAAAATGGTGGCCATGAATCGATTCGTGTTCTTGCCCGTTTCATATTACGGGAATGTGCCGTTAAAATATGATTCGACGACCTCTGGGAGCAATTTTAATCAGAGGTCCGCCCCTGAATTGGATGGAAAGGTCGAGTATATGGCCAGTTGCTTCCACTTTGCCCTGTGTGTGACGCGCTGAGACAGGGTGTATGTGTTTAATCCCACCATTAAAAAATTATGGCCTATTCCTTTCGAAAAAATCCACTTTCCAGTCCAATCCCATAATGCTTGGGTATTTTGGGGTATGGGGGTTTCTTCTGTGACAAAGGATTGCCGAATTGTAAGAATTGTGTGGTTCCCCACTGTTACACCCAATATCGCTACCCGTCTAATCGGGTAGTCAGGTTCGCTTACCAGATCGAAGAGCGATTTTGGAGGGGAAAATTCTGTTGCCGAGCCCGACCAAATCGACGGGCAGCGCGACAGAGCTGCCCGACTACAACCTCCAGGAGTAATCAGGAAGAGGACTTAACCTATGGATTGGGGCCGTTCAGCCAGCGGCGAGCTCTGGGGCAGTCTTTGCCCGCTTCCCGGTGAAGTGGTCCCCAAGATGCCCGCCGCCTACCCGATACCCGTGTACCCGTCTGCCCGATCCCAGGCATCGCCAGCTATGAAAGTACATCCAATGCCATCAGACCAGAGGATGCAGCAGTGTCAGAGCAGGGCAGTTGGGTCAGGTCCCATCAGTAAAGGGCAACAGTGCCAGGTGGCGTTTCCCCATTAGTCCATAGAGGGAGGTTGTAGCCACTCATTACCCCCCAGCTAGGAATAGGAGGGGCCCACGGGCATACCAACCCAAGGTGGGGAAACCCACCATGTACACTATAAATTGTTGGGAATAATAGTAGGGGTACCCGGAATCTATTCGGGATGAAATTTAAATACGAATTTAAATACAATTATTACTAGCATGAATTAATCCTAATTAATTCAAATAATAATTCCAACAACTAATTTTCATCATGCATGTTGAATTAATTTCACATATTAACTAGGCGGAATAAACAAGTAAATATGTGATTAACGTACCTCTTGTAGAATTGGTCTTTGGATATACGGGACAATTATAATCTCGCTCTATCAACCCAAAGCCTTCTCAAGTATTTCCCTTTTCACCTCACTTGATCACCGGTGGGAGATGCTTTCAAGTAATTTAATAAACTAAGGAAAAAGAAAAATATCTATGCTTCTTGATTTTTCCAACACATGGAATTATGTACTTGGGGATGAAATAATCATCCCCTATTTATAGATGAGAGTGGACGAAAATTGTACGATTATTTGGGCTTGGAGAAAGTCTTTTCTTAGACTCTAAGAAATCTTGAATATATCTCATATATTCTTTTCTCCACAATAAAATATTCCACAAAAATCTCACTCACCTATAAGACTTGAAATTTTCGAAAATAATAAGATTGAATCCAAGATTTGGATCTTCTTGAATATATGAGATAATCTTGTATTCCAAGAATACTTATCCTCCATAATATCTTTCCAAGAAAATCACCGAAATCTAATCTCTCTTAATATCCTAATTTTCGAAAACTTTAAAGAAAATCAGCAATATAATTTTCTTTTTATTTTAATCACCTTATCATTATTGGACTACTTAATGGGCTACTTGAGGGGCCTTAAGGAGAATTAAGATTGGACCTCCTAATGGAATTCTGAATTTCAATATTGAGCCCCAATATAATTCATCCCATTAATATTAATTATTACCACTAATAAATTAATATTGCACTATCCATCTTAATCCATATTACGATAATATGGGCTCCCGGTTATTATTTCCCGCGTTTAAGATTATCAAGTCCATTAATTAATTAAGCTTCTGAATAGCTCTAAATTAATTAACATCTTTCACCTTGGAGTAAAGACAACTCAACATTATTATTCGTACCGAAGAAACTACTTCTTCACTTGCAAGATTTAGTACAATAAAACTTCTGAGCCCACCAAGGGGACTAATCACACGAGCCGTACTCGCACGCGTTTCTCCGTATTAAATCTTAGCAACCGTTGTATGATTAATATTACTGCCCAAGACACAAAGTTCGAAGTCACAATGATTCTCACCCAACATGAATCAAAACAGTAACTATTAAGCACACACGGTTCTATTTAAGTGACAGAGATTAAGAAATCAACAACCACTGAGGTCTAATTCTTCACCTTTCAAAACAGAAGAATTTATCCTCGCTGTAGGTCCTCTTCAACACATACTAAATGTGCTAGTGCAATCTCTTAGTCAAGACATACCAATCTGAGCCTTACACATCGACCTTTCACGGCGGATTGTTCAATTCCACCTGGGTCGTGAAAATGTACGTTTAGTTACAAGTAAACTGTTAATGTTGTCTTCCGTGATCGGGTATCACCACATTAACTACAATGTAACATGTACTATATATTGAACGGTTTGCAATAGAAACTCAACATTCAATCATAACTAAAGCAAATGTGATAAAAGAATTATTCTCATAAAACGAGTGTTTGATACACGAGTTATACAAAGTAAAAGCATACTTTCACGTATAACTCCAACAATCTCCCACTTATACTTAAAGTCTGCTTTTAGTATACATCACGCATGTCTTAGTTTAGTAGCTCTACGTGACTTCTTATGTCAACCTACACTAACCTAATAATTCCTCCCACTTATACTTAAAGCAGATTGGCAATAGTCTTGACTCCCATTCCATCCACATGTCTCTCGAATGTAGTCTGAGGCAGATCCTTTGTGAATGGATCCGCTAGGTTGTCACCCGACGCTATCTTTGCCACCTCTATATCTCCTCTCTTAACGATTTCTCGTATAAGATAGTATTTTCTTTCTATGTGTTTGCTGGCCTTGTGGGCTCTCGGTTCCTTTGAATTTGCAACTGCTCCGGCATTGTCACAAAAGACAGTTATCTTGTCGGGCAAATTCGGAACAACGTCCAAGTCCACTAAGAAGTTCTTGAGCCAAACTGCCTCTTTCGCTGCTTCACAAGCAGCTACATACTCGGCTTCCATGGTCGAATCGGCGATGCATTTCGGCTTTACGCTTCTCCATGAAATGGCTCCTCCTCCCATGCAAAACACACTACCCGAGGTTGACTTTCTTGAGTCTGTGTCTGATTGGAAATCCGAGTCCGTGTATCCTACGGGAACTAGACTATCTGACTGGTAAATCAGCATCCGCTCCCGAGTTCTTTTCAGATACCTCAAGATGCACTTTACGGCAGTCCAATGGTCTTTCTCGAGATTACTTTGATATCTTGCTACCATACCCACGGCAAAGCAGATATCCAGTCTCGTACACAGCATTGCATACATAAGGCTTCCTACGGCCGAAGCGTACGGAACACCTTTCATGTCATCTATCTTCGCTTGCATCTTAGGGCTCATTTCTTTCGATAGATGGATTCCATGCCTAAAAGGTATAAAACCTTTCTTGGAATCTTGCATGCTGAAACGCTTCAAAACAGTGTCAATGTATGAAGCTTGCGATAAGCCCAACATCCTCTTCTTGCGATCGCGAGTGATCTTGATCCCAAGGATGTGACCGGCTTCCCCTAAGTCCTTCATATCAAATTGTTTTGACAGTCATACCTTTACGTCTGACAATACCTTTACATTGTTTCCAATGAGCAGAATATCGTCTACGTACAATACTAAGAATACCACCGCAGTTCCGTCATGCTTCTTATACACACAACTTTCGAACTCATTTTGATCAAACCCATAAGACTTAATCACTTGATCAAAACACTGGTTCCAAGTACGCGATGCTTGCTTAAGTCCATAAATGGATCTCTTGAGCTTGCATACGAGATTCTCTTGGCCTTTTTCAATGAAACCTTTGGGCTGTTGCATATAGATATCTATCCCGTCAAGACTTCCGTTAAGGAAAGCCGTCTTGACATCCATTTGCCAGATCTCGTAATCTAGGTGCGCAGCGATCGACAAAAGAATACGGATGGACTTAAGCATAGCTACAGGCGAAAAGGTTTCCTCATAATCGATCCCTTCTTTCTGAGTATACCCTTTGGTCACAAGTCTCGCTTTGAAGGTTTCAACCCTTCCGTCCGGTCCTCTTTTCCTCTTGTACACTCACTTGCATCCAATGGGTTCTACCCCACTGGGTGGCTCGACCAACTCCCACACTTAATTATGATCCATCGAACCCATCTCGGCTTCCATTGTCGTTTGCCACGACTCCGCATCTTTGTCTTGGATTGCCTCGTCATACGTCCATGGGTCTGATTCAACACCGGGAACCAAATCCAAAGATTCTCCTATCCCCATGAATCTCTCAGGTTCCCTAGGAACCCTCCCACTACGACAGGGTTCCGGTTGTGAAGATGTGACGTGTGGTACATCATCTTGTATACTTGGTATCGAGGTTTGACCTCTCAATTCTTCTAAGGTAATTTCACTTTTAGGTTTCCGATTGTTCATATAGTCTTCCTCCAAGAATTTAAAGTGTGTACTAATCACGGTCTTTTGATCCTTGGGACTATAGAACATACACCCTTTCGTTCCCGCAGGGTATCCTATAAACATCCTTAATTCCGAACGTGGATCCAACTTACCGGCTTCCTTGTCTAGCACGTATGCCGGACAACCCCAAATCCGCAAATGTCTTAGACTGGGCTTGCGCCCGGTCCACATTTCCATTGGGGTTTTAGGAACCGATTTGGATGGCACCAAGTTTAGAATATAAGCTGCCGTTTCCAAGGGTTACCCCAAAACGACTTGGGTAAATCCGAATAACTCATCATGGATCTGACCATTTCTAAAAGAGTCTGGTTCCTTCGTTCCGCCACACCATTCTGTTGAGGGGTTCCCGGTGCGGTCAACTGGGATACGATCCCTTCATCCGATAGGTAGTTCAAGAATTCATCGCTGAGGTATTCGCCTCCACGATCTGATCGTAGAAACTTGATACTTTTTTCCCTATGTTTCTCGGCTTCGGCCTTAAACTCTTTGAACTTTTCAAAAGTTTCAGACTTATGCCGCATAAGGTAAATGTACCCATATCTTAAGTAATCGTCAATGAAGGTAACGAAATACTCATACCCCATTCTCGCTTTGATCTTCATTGGACCACACACATCGGTATGAACGAGTTCTAACACTTCCGTGGCTCTATTCCCCTTGGCTCCAAATGCCCTCTTGGTCATCTTACCCTCTAAACAGGATTCACAAGTTGGAAACGGCTCGACTTAGAGCGATTCCAAGGATCCGTCTTTCACCAATCTCTCTATCCGCTTTAGATTAATATGACCTAGTCTAAGATGCCATAGAAGTGTTTCGTTCATCTCCGAAGAACGCTTTCTTTTATTGCTCGAAATGATCGACGTGTTATTAGATTCATTATTTGAGTGGTGTGCACACTTAATCGTATAGAGATTGTTTACCAACGTTCCATGACAGATAACATCATTCTTAAAAGAAACAGTAACAACTTTATTAAAAGTAATTGAATATCCATAAAAAAACAACTTAGAAACCGAAATTAAATTCTTCCTAAAGTTCGGAACGTATAAAACATCTCTTAAAATTAAAACTCTATCTTCAAAAGATAGGTGCACGACTCCCACTGCTTCGGCTGCCACTCTCGTAGCATCCCCCAAAGTGATTGTGATCTCTTTCTTGCTAAGTCGCCGGGTTAGCTGGAACCCCTGAAGAGTGAAACAAATATGATCAGTTGCCCCGGTATCCACTACCCAAACGTGGGCAGCATACGCCGCAACATATGTTTCAACGACTAAAGCATGAGACTTACCTTTCTTTCCACCCTTCTTAGGCTTAGAACAGGTCGCCCTCCAATGTCTTTTCTCACCACAATTAAAGCACTTACCCTTAGCAGCTTTCTTTCCACCTCCTTCTCCCTTTGCCTTGGGTTTCGCAACGGTTGGATTTGCTTGGGTCTGGCCCTTCGTCCTCTTCCTCTTCTTCCCTCCCTTGGGACCCGAAGAGGAAGACGGACCGTTTGCCACCATAGCAACGGTTTGGTGATCCATTAGAGTCTCCGCCGATACCAAAGCTTGCAAGAGCTCGGGCAAACTATTTGCCCGGTCATTCATTTGATAGTTCAACTGAAACTGCTCAAAGCTTTTTGGCAGAGAATGGAGAACGAAATCGAACTTAGTAGGGAGGTCAAATTCCGCACCAAGTACTTCCAACTTGTTGAGATAACCCATCATCTCGATTACGTGATCCCTTACGGGCGTACCTTCCACCATTTTCAACGAAAGCATCTTTCGCATGGTGATTTGCCTAGCCGTACGGTTCTGATGTTGAAACATCGCTTCAAAATTTTGCATTATCTCAGAGGCGGTCTCCATGTGTTGGTGTTGGTGTTGCAACACATCTGACATTGAAGCCAGAATAGTACACCTAGCCATCTCATCGGAGTCAAACCAACTCTTATGCTCTTTCTTGTCCGCTTTCGTGGCATCTTCGGCAGGCTCTTGGGGCTTAGGAGTAGTAAGTACCCACTTGTGGTGTTGAGCGGTTAGGACAATATTGAGGTTACGTTTCCAATCAACATAGTTCTCACCAACAAGTTTGTTATCTTTAAGTATACTAACCAGTGGATTAAAAGGTTACGACATGATGAACTGAGAATAAAACATACATTCATATCAATATCTAGAAAAATACGAAATTATCACATAATTCGATCACATCAATTATATTGAAACCTTAAAACAATATAATCATGCATCAGCCAACATCTCGAAACAATTTAAATGCGCCACGAGGGGTGGTCTATACATTTAAACACATTCAAGCGGATTACAAACTTAAAAGTTACAAATCCTTAATTCAAAATTAATAGTTGGCTCCCACTTTGACCACATAGAAACTGACAGGGACTCCGAGGGGAGTAAGTTAATATCAATTCCTTATGCCTAAGTAATAACCATAATTAAATACAGGATTATTATTTCGCTTTGAGCAAGCCACTCGTGGTGAGGGTCAATACCGCCACTAGTAATAATCCACAATCATCCTTTCGGAATTTATTCATGTGAAATCCGTTCTTTTGGCCGATCCGAGGGGGAAATGTATTCCAAAAGAACTTCACAAATAAATAAATTATGGAGGTCAAAATAATCCAATTTTAATATCCGGAATAAAATTGCGATTATAAAAACGTACTTAGTAATTTTCGAAAGTAAGGTTTTTCTTGGACAATTAAATTCATGCAAACACATATTAACAAATAATAATAGGTGCACGAAATAAAACATCCACCAAAACAAAATTAAACACATTGGAGCACTCAAATCCAATTGTCACGGTTTAATTTCTTCACGTCTTGATGCGAAAAATCGTCCTTGTTGCTTTCCGACGTTCGTCTCGACGTGCTCCCACTGGAACAGCAACACTTCTTCAAAAACAGCATCGTTTGGGGTTCGGGACGACGTTTAAAAATCACACAGAAAAAAAACACGAACCGAAAAAATTCCACGGCCCGAGATACGGCGCGCGTCGGCCCACGAAGTGGGCCCGCGCGCCTCCCGGCCCAAAAAGCGCCGAAGTTCTGCAGGAGGCGCGCCCGAGGCGCACCCGAGGCGCTGCATGGAGGCGCGCCGAGGCGCCGCCCGGAGGGCCCCGAGGCGCGCGCACGCGCGCCGTGCACCCCCGTGCGCCGTTTTTTTCGCCGTTCATCCTCATTTTCTTCACCCCTTGCATGATTTTACTCCATACACGCGCCACGCTTGTATGCGTCGTCCGGGTACGCCGTTTTTAATTCTTCGTTCTTCGTCACGATCC
This sequence comes from Ballota nigra, assembly GCA_947034835.1. Classification (NCBI taxonomy): domain Eukaryota; kingdom Viridiplantae; phylum Streptophyta; class Magnoliopsida; order Lamiales; family Lamiaceae; genus Ballota; species Ballota nigra. The sequence goes on from OX344730.1 coordinate 19,959,408, forward strand.
GGTTACAATTTATTTTTATAAAAAAAATAAATACTAGATCTAGACTAGTCTATTACAATGATCGAATCAAAATAAAAACAACTAATCTACTCGTGGATTTTCTCACGAGAAAAACGAATTCGAACGAATCGAATTAAAAAAACAATTAATTCACACGCATGAAATTAACAACATTAAAACCATGACAATTGGATACCTGCAAAAAAGATCTAACAATTCTACTATCCAATTTCAATTTAATGTTTAACAATTTAAATTCCAATTTAAAATTCAGAGCCCGAAACCGTGGCTCTGATACCAGTTGTTGGGAATAATCGTAGGGGTGCCCGAAATCTATTCGGGATGAAATTTAAATACGAATTTAAATACAATTATTACTAGCATGAATTAATCCTAATTAATTCAAATAATAATTCCAACAACTAATTTTCATCATGCATGTTGAATTAATTTCACATATTAACTAGGCGGAATAAACAAGTAAATATGCGATTAACGTACCTCTTGTAGAATTGACCTTTGGATATACGGGACAATTATAATCTCGCTCTATCAACCCAAAGCCTTCTCAAGTATTTCCCTTTTCACCTCACTTGATCACCGGTGGGAGATGCTTTTAAGTAATTTAATAAACTAAGGAAAAAGAAAAATATCTATGCTTCTTGATTTTTCCAACACATGGAATTATGTACTTGGGGATGAAATAATCATCCCCTATTTATAGATGAGAGTGGACGAAAATTGTACGATTATTTAGGCTTGGAGAAAATCTTTTCTTAGACTCTAAGAAATCTTGAATATATCTCATATATTTTTTTCTCCACAATAAAATATTCCACAAAAATCTCACTCACCTATAAGACTTGAAATTTTCGAAAATAATAAGATTGAATCCAAGATTTGGATCTTCTTGAATATATGAGATAATCTTGTATTCCAAGAATATTTATCCTCCATGATATCTTTCCAAGAAAACCAACAAAATCTAATCTCTCTTAATATCCTAATTTTCGAAAACTTTAAAGAAAAATCAGCAATATAATTTTCTTTTTATTTTAATCACCTTATCATTATTGGGCTACTTAATGGGCTACTTGAGGGGCCTTAAGGAGAATTAAGATTGGACCTCCTAATGGAATTCTGAATTTCAATATTGAGCCCCAATATAATTCATCCCATTAATATTAATTATTACCACTAATAAATTAATATTGCACTATCCATCTTAATCCATATTACGATAATATGGGCTCCCGGTTATTATTTCCCGCGTTTAAGATTATCAAGTCCATTAATTAATTAAGCTTCTGAATAGCTCTAAATTAATTAACATCTTTCACCTTGGAGTAAAGACAGCTCAACATTATTATTCGTACCGAAGAAACTAATTCTTCACTTGCAAGATTTGGTACAATAAAACTTCTGAGCCCACCAAGGGGACTAATCACACGAGCCATACTCGCACGCGTTTCTCCGTATTAAATCTTAGCAACCGTCGTATGATTAATATTACTGCCCAAGATACAAAGTTTGAAGTCGCAATGATTCTCACCCAACATGAATCAAAGCAGTAACTATTAAGCACACACGGTTCTATTTAAGTGACGGAGATTAAGAAATCAACAACCACTGAGGTCTAATTCTTCACCTTTCAGAACAGAAGAATTTATCCTCGCTGTAGGTCCTCTTTAACACATACTAAATGTGCTAGTGCAATCTCTTAGTCAAGACAGACCAATCTGAGCCTTACACATCGACCTTTCACGGCGGATTGTTCAATTCCACCTGGGTCGTGAAAATGTACGTTTAGTTACAAGTAAATTGTTAATGTTGTCTTCCGTGATCGGGTATCACCACATTAACTACAATGTAACATGTACTATATATTGAACGGTTTGCAATAGAAATTCAACATTCAATCATAACTAAAGCAAATGTGATAAAAGAATTATTCTCATAAAACGAGTGTTTGATACACGAGTTATACAAAGTAAAAGCATACTTTCACGTATAACTCCAACATAAATAGGGCCTTAAATGCCCAATGTAAGACACAACTCATTTATTGCAAAGTCTCAACTTGAAAGCTCATTTATACTTGCATTCATTACTTTTAGTTATCATAAATACATAAATCCTACCCGCTAGGAACCCAACGGCGAGATCCTCATGAAATTGTTGTCAACATTTTGGCGCTAGAAGGAGGGTAACTAATAGCGAAGTTCACTCGTTTTCTTTTATCTAGTTACCTAAACCGAACCACATCCATTTTTTTCTCAAAAAACCCCACTTACCCACATTGAAATGGTCACTTCAAAGGTTACCCGTACCCAGCAGCAGGTTGAAGACGTCGGTGAGGTTGCTACTCCGGCTCCGGCCACGGCGGCCACACTCCAGAGGTCATTCGAGTTCTTATCCACCATAAGGACTCCGGAGGATCTCCAGGCGGCGAAGGCGATGATCGAACGTCGCCAAGCTGAGATCGATGTTGCTCCTATCCACACCCATCGGGCCGAAAAGGAGCCAGCCCATACAAGGGCCACCAGCCCCACTCGGCCAGAATAAGGGGCGGCCGAGAGGGCCACCACTTATGTGGCCCGACCACAGAACCTGAAAAGGCACCTCGACGAGGAGGCCGACTCTCATCGAGCATCTCGCCGACCGGAAGGTTCGATCTTCTCACGACTAGGGTCCCAAGCTCGGGGAGCTGCCCGACCCTGCGAATCAAATGCAAGTTCCAAGTCGCGGGAGCGAGAAAGGGGACGCTCTTCCCGACATCACAATGATGCGGCCCCGAGGCCGTCGGTCCGTGATCGTCTGGGAGACAACCCGCATCCCCGATCTCCCCCCGCGGCTGACAACGCCATGGCCAAGATCCTGAAGAAAATATCGGATCTAGAGGCCAAACTCAAGAAGCGCGACAGGCAACATCACTTCGCCCCATATGCCCAACTCACCTCTCGCAGATATCCTGGTGCGAGCTCCCGCCCAGCCGAAGATCAACGTGGCCGTTGTAGGCCAGTACGACGGGGAAACGGACCCCATCACTCGCTTGAGTAAGTATTCTACTTACATGATCTCCATGGGGGGCCACAGACGCCACCCAGTGCCGGATGTTTCCATTGACCTTCGGTGATAGAGCTCACCGTTGGTACTCCTCGCTACCCACGGGGAAGGTGGTCTCGTTCCACTAGCTGGTGGAGTTGTTTCTGGAGCACTTCTCCTCGATGGCGCCACGTCTAGCCGGCGCCAATCGAATGGCTAACCTGGCCCAGGGAAAGGATGAGATGGACAGAGCTTACATCGATTGAATAGACCGGATCATCATGGAGGGCGAGCCTATCGGGGACGAGGTCAAGCTCGTCGGTATTAAGGCGGGCTCCGCCTAAAGACGAAATTGTAGAAGTCCATGAACAAGGACTATCCCAAGTCCTACGCGGAATTCCGTTAGCGGGCCGGAAAGATCATATACAATGCAGCCATGTATCTTAATCTCAAAAGGCTCAAATCTCACAGCTTTCACATCCATGCTAGTCCTAGTGAATTCTCACTTTCATCACACAAGTACCCAAAAGAAAAATTTGCAAGCATACGAGTTCACTCTCAAATCAACTCTAACTCATACACTCACACAGTAGAATTCCTAACTCACCTTCACAACTCTCCCACACTCATCAAATCATACTCAAGAATAGCAATCAACAAGCATAAGATGATTGATAGGCATGAAATATGTAGTAGTACATCAAAGCAATATCAGCCCAAGGAGCATCTCAAGGTACCAAATAACCAAACTCAACTCAAGAGAGGGTGTACACCTGTGCAATGTCACCATAAAACAAATAAAAAACTTCACCCCCCCAAACTTCGACCTTGTGAAGAGGTCTAAGTTTGGGGTTGTGGGTTACCTCATCCAAATAGTTCAAATTTCTCAACAACGTGTCACACTCCTTGGTCTCGAGTTGGTTCCTTCAATCTGAATAACTCCATGATACCATTACTCATTCGAGAAAAGCCTACAAAATAAACTCTCAAGTACGAGGTTAAAACTTACGATTCAACAACACCCTAATAACATAAAAATACTGAAAAACAAATAAAAATGGGTTGCTTCCCATTCAGTGCTATTTTTAAGGTCCTAATGCCGGACCGAGCTCAAAGGAGCTTGTGGGACATGATACTTAAAATTACCTCCCTTACTCTCATAAGAGTGGTGGTTAAATTCCTTTCCTTGATGCCCCATTCATCATGAGTTCCTTTGCTTCCTTCTCATTCCCTAGTGGTGGGGGTCTCAACTTCTTCTCACATTTATCTGAAGGAATTTTACTAAGCAATTTCTTGAATTTGGACTTTTTCTTCTTAACTCCTCCTTTCCCCTCCAACTGGACCACATCCACACTTTTCACTTCTTCATCCTTCAACTTCTTCACTTTATCCCTATCAAAATAATCAAGATCATAATGCTCATGGGTTAAATCATCAAGTGAAGGACTATTAAAATCATGCTTAATAGAAAGATTAGGGATAGGAAGTGTGTCTTCAACACGAGGATCAATGGCATCCATGCCATAACAACGCTCATCCTCCTTTGGGTACTTCATGGCCTCGTATAGGGAAATTTTCACCTCTTGATCATCAACTTTCAATGTGATCTTCTCATTTGCCACATCTAGCACCATCCCCGCTGTTGCTAAAAACGGTCTTCCCAAGATCAACGGAACGTGCTCATCTTCCTCCATGTCGAGCACTACAAAATCGGCTGGAAAAATGTGATCCCCAACTTTCACGAGGACGTCTTCAACTACACCTTGAGGTCAAGTAATAGACCGGTCGGCAAGTTGAAGTGTCATCATTGTCGGCTGAAGTTCTCCACCCTCCAACTTCTGGAATAGTGACAAGGTCATAAGATTTATGCTTGCTCCAAGGTCACACAACGCTCCCTTCTTGACTCCATTCCCGATATCACATAAGATCATGAAACTCCTGGGATCCTTCAACTTCGGTGGAAGCGCTTTGTGCACTAATGCACTCACCTCATGGTTCAGCTGCACCAACTTGGGCTTATCCACTCGCCTCCTCTTCGCTATCAAGTCCTTCAAGAACTTGGCATAATTCAGCATCTGTTCCAAAGCATCATAAAAAGGAATGTTAATATGCAATGTTGGTCCCAAAAATATCCAGCGGAAAGCGTTTTTAAGTTAATTTTAATGAAAACCCAATTTCTAAATAAGTACTAAAATTGAAATGCAGAAATCTAAATTGCAAAAAAGTAAATAACACCGGATTTATAGTGGTTCGGACCAACTTGTCCTACGTCCACTCTCCCTTTCTCACAAGGGGTCTTTCTCACTCTCCAACTTTCTCACGAACCACTGGAATTGGGAAGTACCAGCTCCTTCTTACAACTTACAACAACCTTATCTAACAAGATGAACAGGTTGAGTAATAATCCAACTAAACTCCTAAAGAGTGTATATAAACTTGTATAAACAGGTTGAGTGATTGGAAGAGTTCGTGTGTTCTTGTTGTGTGATCTCGCGCGACTCTTCTATGTTGAACTAATCCAAGCACTCCTATTTATAGTTGTAGGAATTAACTAGCCGTTGGGAACTAGCAATTCAAACAACCATAATTGGAGGAATATAATCAATCAAAGATTGATTATATGATTGATTAGTTGACTTTCAATCAAGCAATCAATCAATCAGATCCTCCATCAGTTGACTCTCTAGATTGCCTTCTTCTCCATCAAGAATTTCCAAAGTCTTCTTGTCTCCAGATTACAATGATGCTTCTGGTAGGTGAACTAATCCGTCTCTCGTCTGGTCTGGTCTAGGGTCTTCTGGTCTGGTCTCATCTGGTCAGGTAACACTTCAGCTCTGGTCCTCATCTGGAAGAGGTCTCCTGGCAGACACCTCTGGTCAGACTCCTCTGGTCCAAGCTCCTCTGGCAGACACCTCTGGTCAGACTCCTCTGGCAGACTCCTCTGGTGACTCCTCTGGTGAGACTCCTCTGGTCAGAGCTCATCTGGCAGACTCCTCTGGTCCAAGCTCATCTGGTCAGACTCCTCTGGACCTCATCTGCTCTGGCGACTCATCTGCTCTGGTGACTCTTCTGCTCTGGACATCTCATCTGGTCACCTCATCTGGTACCTTCTCTGGTCACCTTCTCTGGTCTGCACAGATTTCTTCCCCCTTAACCAAAGACCTATTCTAGACCTAGACTAATCTGTAGCTGACTAACAGGTTCAGCTAGTCCTGTTACAAGTTCTTGTTTTAACATCTTCAAAACATCCAATCTATATCCTAACAATTTCCCCCTTTTTGATGATGTTAAAACTGTAAGAACTTTAAATAAAACAAGATAAGAAAATATTGAAAAATCTAAATAGAGATTCTAGCAGGCTGGGTCAACTGATCTTCCCCCTCAAAGTATGCTCAGCTGATGTTGGGGCAAAACATCAGCTGGTCTTCTTGTGTATCTGCAGGTCAATCAACTTTTTGGTACCCTTCTGGGTCCAGGGGGGTTAGCCCAATTTTTAGGAAGCCACAAGAATAGATCATCCCTTTTTGAATCAGGTGATCTTATCTTTCTTCCATACATATCAACAAAAACACACTGAACATAAGAAGCTTCGACATGGTTATTTCTTCTAGAGGCTCTTCTTTTCTTATGAGCTTGTCCAGTAGAAGGAATAACTTGTCTTAGAGCAACAGAATTGAAATTCTTTTGATAAGGATAAGTCTTACTAGAACCATCAAAGGTTCCAGCTGGTCTGGCAGATGACTTAAAAGTCTTCTGCAGCTGAGTAGGAGTCATCTGGTTCTGCCTCTTTTGAGAAGATCCAGATTGTCTTCTACTCTGCTGGCCTGGCTGAGGTCTTTTATTCTGGGTATAACCCTTCTTAAAATTCCTCCTCTGTCTTTTGGGTTTTTGAGTTTTAGGACTCATCTGCCCATTAGGCTGAGTTGCCTGGTCAGCTGGCCTTTTACCTTTATCAATAAAATTACTAGTCTGTTCTTCTTTCTGAACAGGTGAGGATTCAGGTTTGGTATAACCAAGGCCTGTTTTATCATGCTCTCTTTGAGATGAGGCAGCTATGTGTGACACAGCATTGTTTGCTGTAGTCAGCTGCTCCAGTCTCATCTTGAGTTTGTCCTCACTATCTTTTACAATTTTGTTTTGATGGAAGAGTTCATCGAACTTAGCTTCCAGCAGAGTATATTCATTATCTTTCTCAATGTTTTCAGCAAGCAACTTTTCTATTAGCTTAGTTTGTTCATCACATCTGGTTTTCAAGTCAGTGGACTCTTCTACCAAAGTTTGAACTTGTTCAGCTGGTAGATCAGTTGGGTTGCTAAAACATTGTGAAAGCTTCTGATTTTCTGCTTTCAACTTTGTGTTCTCTTCTTCCAACTTTTGACAAAGTTGTATAGAAGTTTGGAGATCTAATAGCATCTTCTGCATATCAGACTCCTCTGATTGTTCAGAAAACGAAGAATAAGAAGAAGAAGAAGAGGGAGTTCGATTGCATACCTCGTCTGTCATAAGACAAACCTCTTCGTCTGGTCCAAAATTGGATGATGAACCAGAAGTGGATACCTCATCTTCCTCATCTGCTATGCTTCTTTTGGAGTATCTCCTGGTGTCTCTTCTACTGCATCTCTTTGAGCCCATTTCTGCAAAATTTGTTAGCACAACAAATATTTGGGTTTTCAGAAAAGTGGATCTGCCCTGGTGACCACCGAGATAATTTCAAAACAGTGGTCTGTAGGACACACTGCTCTGATACCACTTGTTGGTCCCAAAAATATCCAGCGGAAAGCGCTTTTAAGTTAATTTTAATGAAAACCCAATTTCTAAATAAGTACTAAAATTGAAATGCAGAAATCTAAATTGCAAAAAAGTAAATAACACCGGATTTATAGTGGTTCGGACCAACTTGTCCTACGTCCACTCTCCCTTTCTCACAAGGGGTCTTTCTCACTCTCCAACTTTCTCACGAACCACTGGAATTGGGAAGTACCAGCTCCTTCTTACAACTTACAACAACCTTATCTAACAAGATGAACAGGTTGAGTAATAATCCAACTAAACTCCTAAAGAGTGTATATAAACTTGTATAAACAGGTTGAGTGATTGGAAGAGTTCGTGTGTTCTTGTTGTGTGATCTCGCGCGACTCTTCTATGTTGAACTAATCCAAGCACTCCTATTTATAGTTGTAGGAATTAACTAGCCGTTGGGAACTAGCAATTCAAACAACCATAATTGGAGGAATATAATCAATCAAAGATTGATTATATGATTGATTAGTTGACTTTCAATCAAGCAATCAATCAATCAGATCCTCCATCAGTTGACTCTCTAGATTGCCTTCTTCTCCATCAAGAATTTTCAAAGTCTTCTTGTCTCCAGATTACAATGATGCTTCTGGTAGGTGAACTAATCCGTCTCTCGTCTGGTCTGGTCTAGGGTCTTCTGGTCTGGTCTCATCTGGTCAGGTAACACTTCAGCTCTGGTCCTCATCTGGAAGAGGTCTCCTGGCAGACACCTCTGGTCAGACTCCTCTGGTCCAAGCTCCTCTGGCAGACACCTCTGGTCAGACTCCTCTGGCAGACTCCTCTGGTGACTCCTCTGGTGAGACTCCTCTGTTCAGAGCTCATCTGGCAGACTCCTCTGGTCCAAGCTCATCTGGTCAGACTCCTCTGGACCTCATCTGCTCTGGCGACTCATCTGCTCTGGTGACTCTTCTGCTCTGGACATCTCATCTGGTCACCTCATCTGGTACCTTCTCTGGTCACCTTCTCTGGTCTGCACAGATTTCTTCCCCCTTAACCAAAGACCTATTCTAGACCTAGACTAATCTGTAGCTGACTAACAGGTTCAGCTAGTCCTATTACAAGTTCTTGTTTTAACATCTTCAAAACATCCAATCTATATCCTAACATGCAATTTCTTAAAAACATCAAGGAATTTAGCAAATTTTTCATCAAGCTATTTCTTCATGAATGTTAGGATAAAAGTTGTTATTTTTGATGAGTTAAAACAAACCAGAAGATGTAATAGGACCATCTGGACCTGTTAGCCAGATGATGATCTAGATTAGGACTTAGTCTAGGGGGAACTGCCAGACCAGAAGACTTCACCAGAAGAGTCACCAGAAGACCCCACCAGAGGACTTCACCAGAGGACTCCACCAGAAGACTTCACCAGATGAGATATGACCAGAGGCAGAGGACCTTCCCCAGACCAGACGAGTCCGGACCAGACGAGTCTGGTAGAACAAAAGATGCTCAGTTTGATCCCCTGACTCTACTGAGTATTCTGGTTCTTGACCAGATGAGGACCAGAAGACACCGAGGTTGCCTGGTGTTTGGTCCTGCCTTCTCTGGAGAGAAACAGAGTTGGGCAGAGGAAGCTATTGACCGTTGGTGATTCAAATCAAGTCAACATGATCAGGATTGGAAAGTATTTGTAGATAATCAATCCAAGGATCCCACCAACCCAATCAATCAATTAGGGAATTGACTGATTAAGGCTTCCTTATATAGAGGATCTGATTGGATTAGCCCTCCAATGGCTAGCCCTAATCCCCTCTATATATACAAGAGTGCAGTTCAAGAAAAAGCTCTAGAGACTCTACACGCGCATAAGTGATCCAAGCTTTTGATATTCATACCAAGCACTCTTACTGTTCATAATATTTATCTTCTCTAAAGGAGTTATTGAAACCACAACTTGTTCATCTATTAGACAAGGTTGTTGGCTGGTTGATCTTTAGATTGAAGGTAAATCTAAAGAGGTTGTAAGAAGGAACTGGTACTTCCCAATTCCAGTAAGTAAGTTTGTGAGTTGGTTGATAGTGAGACCTCTTGGTTATAAGGGAGAGTGGACGTAGGATATTCAATCCGAACCACTATACATCTTGTGTTCTTTATTGCTTTATTTTACTTATTGTTTGTTGATTATTGCCCTCTTGTAAAAGACTTTGAAAGACATTTAACTTAAGCTTCCGCAATTAATCTAACTAGTGGGACCAACAAGTGGTATCAGAGCAGTGTGTCCAACGACCACTGCTTTGTAAAGCTTTTGGTGGTCACCGGGCAGATACATTGCTCTTAAGTGCTTTTGTTCAAGTTCTTGTTATTTCCCTAAATTTCTTATCAAAATGTCTGCAAAATCTTCTTACAAGAGCCGTAAGCTCCCAGAATTCTCTTTTGAGGATTACAGCCACTGGAGTTTCATGATGAGCAATCATCTTGGAGCTATTCACCACCGCATGCTAGATGTGGTTGAAAGTGGCCCCATACAATTTTACTGGACTCCCATTGATAGTGGCAGGTCTGAGTCCAGAGAAGAAACTAGTGAAGTTGCCCAGAAAACTGCAGAGGATAGAGTCCCCAGGCAGAAAATCCTCAAAAAGAAAGACGAGCTTGATAATGATGAGAGAAAGCTATATAACCTGGACCAGGTGGCAAGAACCGAGATCATCAACACTCTCACCAAGGAGGTAATAGAGAAGGTCAGAACCTGTGTCACTGCGAAGGAGATGTGGGACAAACTTGCACTTCTCTGCGAAGGAACAGAGAAGATTAAGGACAACAAGCTCCAAGCTGTTCAACACTCGTTTGACACCTTCAAGATGAAACCAGACGAGACCATTGACCAGCTGGACATGCGTCTCACAAACCTCCTGAACAAGGCTAGTGCCTTAGGTAAGACCTACTCTGAAAAAGAAATTAATAGTAAAATCTTGCGTTCACTAACAAGCAGGTGGAGAATTAAAGTCACTGTGATCAAGGACAACAAGGATCTCAATACTCTGGATCATCATCTTCTGTTGTCTGATCTCAAAGCTTACGAGTATGATCTTCAAGAGGAGGATCAAACAGAAGAGGTTTCCTCTTCTGGCCAGAAAGGAGTTGCATTCTCTTCAACTCTCAAGCCTGATGTAAAGCCAAAGGAGTCTACTGCAGATGACTTGAGCCTCAAGGAGCAGGTAGCACTTCTAACTCGTAAATTAGATAAAATGAGTTCAAAGTATGGCAGGTACAAAAGGCATTGGAGTCTACCAGAGACAGGAAGAGTTCTTTCAAGCCTGCAGAGAAGGAGAAGACATCTGGAGACTCAAGGGAGACCAGATTCAGAACTCCAGAGAGGAGGAGAGATGACAACCCTGGCAGCTCTGGGAGATCAGATTATCAGAGGAGGGATGGTAGCTCTGGCAGACCTGACTACCAGAGGAGAGAGAGTAGCCCTGCCAGATCAGACTATAACCAGAGGAGGAGAGAGCCAAGTCCTAGTCCCAGAGGAGACAATGCCTGCTACACATGCAACAAGACTGGCCACTACAGTTATGATTGTCCTCAGCTTACTCCTAGGGAAAGAGAAGAGAAAAGAATCAAGAGAGATAGGAGATATGCAGATAAGAGAGCATTGCTGGCAGAAGCAGAGGAGGAGGATACTAGTTCCAGTTCTTCTTCTTCTGATTTTGGATCAGATGATGATGTGTGTCTCATGGCAGACATCACTGAGGTAAATGAAACTACTCTAGTTTTATCAAATTCCAAATATACTGAATCCTCTAATTCATCTGGTAACTCCAGAGAGTCTGATATGCAACAAATGCTATCAGATCTCCAAAATTGTGTCCAACTTTGTCAAAAACTTGAGAAAGAGAATGGTAGGCTCAGAGCTGAAGTTCAATCTCTCTCTCATGAGCATAAATCCACCAGAGAACTCATGAAAGATCATTCCAAAGAAGTCTCTGAACTTCAGGATAAGATCACAGAAAGAGATACTCTGGTAGATCAACTCATGAAAGAAAAGAACTCTCAAGAAGATGAGTTCAATGAACTCAGAGCCAAATACCAGACTTTTATCAAGGGAAAACAAGTTGCTCACAACATAGAGGAGATACCCATGCCCAGAGAAGCTCCTAAGATACCATCGGTTGTATCTATCATATCAGAGTCTTCTCAGCGCATTTGTGATAAGAGTGGTTTAGGATATTCTGGAATTTCCTCTAAAACTCATAAATACTTTTATAATAAAGACAAGTCTGTAAGAGCTGGTAAATTGGTAGAAATCTGGGATGATAAAGACTTAACTGGTAATGGTTACAAGGTGGTTCACAATCCTGACTGGAAAAGGAATCACTCTGTTAATCACATTACATATGGTCCAGAAGAGTTGACTGTTCTGGAAGAGAAGATGCTAGAGAATAAGTGTCAAAAAGGGGAACCATTAAAGATTGATGGTTCTGTGAACAATGAGTCCCAAGGAGTAGAACTTACTCAGGTTGGAGGACCCCAGAGTAATCCTCGAAGGGAACCTAACCAGATTAGGGGACCTCAAGGGAAACACTCAAGAAAGGGGAATACCAATCAGAGTAAGACCTACCAGAGAAGGAACAATGTTCAACAGCACCAGGTACCCCAGAGACAATTTTCTCAAAGGAATCAATTCCAGAATAGGTATACTCAAAGAAACTATAACCACCAGAGACAGTCTAATTATCAGAATCAGAGGAGGTTTTCCAGACCCATCTATAGAAAACCAACTGATCTGGGTAGTTATGACACCAGAGATGGTTCTTCTAGGATGTACCCTTACAACCAGACCTTTAAGACCATGTCTTTGAGGCAGGCCATTCCAAAGGCCAAATTTGAGAAAAGGTACACCAGACCTGTTTATAGGAAAGGTGTCCTTATCAGACCAGTAGCTCAATATGTCATTATCAGAGGACATGTGCTGGTAGATAGATTTGGAAGGAAGATAAGATCTCCTCATCCATCAAGGGATGATCTTTATCTATGGATTCCTACAAAACCTGCAACTAACCAATCAGGACCCAGCACTAGTAGGGGACCTAATTGATTTCTCTGCAGGTAGATAAGAGTCCATTGGAGAAAGGATTTTCAAGCAACCATGTCTGGTACATTGATAGTGGATGTTCCAAGCACATGACCTTCCAGAAAGATAATCTCCAAGATTTCAAGCCATTGAATGGACCAAGAGTGATGTTTGGTGACAACAACTATGGCGTCACCAGAGGAGTTGGAAAGTTGACCTTCAATGGAGTATCTGTAGATGAAGTCTACTACGTAGAAGGACTCAAGCATAATCTGCTTTCAGTATCCCAATTCTGTGACAAGGGATACTCAGTGAAGTTTTCTAGTGATTCATGCACTGTTTTCTCTTCTGATTATAATGATATTTTGCTAATAGGCTTGAGGAAGGGTAACATTTATCTTGCAGATTTTAACAGTTGCCCAAGAAATGCTTGCCTAGTTGCAAAAGGATCTGCAGAGAATAGCTGGATTTGGCACAAGAGATTGTGTCATCTTAACTTCAAAACACTGAATAAGATTGCCAGAAAAGGTCTCATTCGAGGTCTTTCTAATGAAGTGTTTAAGAAGAATCAGGTTTGTGGTTCATGCCAGAAGGGTAAACAACCCAAGACTTCCTTTAAGGATGTCCAGAGCACAACCACAACCAGAGTACTTCAACTACTTCACATGGACCTGTTTGGACCTGTTTCTCCTCTTAGTTTCAGTGGAAGGAAGTACACCTTAGTAATAGTAGATGACTTTTCAAGATACACTTGGGTAGTGTTCTTGTTTAAGAAAAATGAAACTATGACTAAGCTGCCAGAGTTCTTCAAGCAGATTCAGAATGAGCAGAACCAGAGCATAGTCAGAATCAGAAGTGACAAAGGAACAGAGTTTTTGAATTCACACATTGCAGATTACTCCAAGGACCATGGGATTTTTCATGAGACATCTGCTGCCAGAACACCCCAACAAAATGGAGTAGCAGAAAGGAGGAATAGGACCCTTAAAGAAGCTGCAAGAACACTTCTGGCAGAATACAGCACTCCACAGAGATTTTGGGCAGAGGCCATTAATACAGCTTGCTACACTCAGAACAGATGCCTGATTGCCCAGAGACATAATAAGACTCCATATGAGGTATGGAAAGGTAAAACCCCATCTGTTTCATACTTTCATGTTTTTGGATGTAAGTGTTTCATCCATGACAATGGGAAATCTAAATTAAGAACCTTTGATGCTAAAGTGGCTGATGGAATATTTTTAGGATATTCCAGCACCAGTAAAGCTTTTAGAGTTTTTAATAAGAATTCACTTTGTGTGGAGGAAACACCTCATGTTGTTTTTATGAATCTAATTTTGAGTTCAAGGTGGAATCTAAGTCTTCTGATGAGATCCAGAATCAGACTACACCCAGAGTAATCAAAGTCAATCCACCTGTTCTTGACTCAGATTCAGATTCAGATGATGACCCATCTCCTGGTTCTCTGAAGCAGAAGCCTTCACAAGGAGCAGAACCAGAAGAGGTTGGAACTCCTGTAGGGGGAAGCTCTTCTGCAGGTGGTGATAATCACCAAGGTACTGCAGAAGATGATCAACCAGGCAAGACCACGGGAAGGAGGACCCTGGTTGATCACCCCAATGACCTAATTCTTGGAGATCCAACTAAGGGTGTCCAGACTAGGAGAACTCTTAACTTAGCTGCCTTATTCAGTTGCTATGTGTCCTTGATTGAGCCCAAGAACATCAAGGAGGCACTGAAAGATTCAAATTGGATTGTTGCAATGCAGGAGGAGTTGAATCAATTCACCAGACAGGATGTTTGGGAGCTGGTAGACAGACCAAGACATCAAAAGGTGATAGGCACTAAGTGGGTTTTTAAAAATAAGAAAGATGAGAATGATGTCATTTCTAAGAACAAGGCAAGGCTAGTGGCCCATGGCTATTCTCAGTCTGAAGGAATAGACTATGATGAGACATTTGCTCCTGTTGCCAGACTAGAAGCCATCAGATTGTTCTTAGCATATGCTGCTCACATGAAGTTCAAAGTCTACCAGATGGATGTGAAATCTGCCTTTCTTAATGGGATTCTCATTGAGGAAGTGTATGTGGAACAACCTCCTGGTTTTGAACAAGGTGACAAGGTGTTTAAGCTTAAGAAAGCTCTTTATGGGCTGAAGCAGGCACCCAGAGCATGGTATGACACTCTATCTCAGTTTCTTCTGGACAATGGTTTTACTAAGGGTAAGATTGATAGAACCTTGTTTAGGAAAGAAGAAGGAAAGGACATCCTTCTGGTCCAAATATATGTTGATGACATCATATTTGGATCCCCTAACAAGAAGCTGTGTGAGAAGTTTGGTGAGCTCATGCAGGGACAGTTTGAGATGTCCATGATGGGAGAAATGAATTACTTTTTAGGTTTGCAGGTAAAGCAATCAGAGAAGGGAATTTTTATTAATCAAGCTAAGTACACCAGAAACATGTTAGAGAAATTTGGAGTAGGATCTAGCAAAGCAGCCAAGATCCCTATGATGACAAATTTCAACATGGATCCAGATGAGTCTGGAGAGAGTGTGGACCAGACTCAGTACAGAGCACTTATTGGTTCTCTTTTGTACCTGACTGCAAGCAGACCAGATATTACCTTTGTCGTAGGTGTTTGTGCCAGATTTCAAGCTAACCCCAAGAAGACTCACTTAGAAGCAGCTAGGAAGATATTGAAGTATCTTAAGGGAACAGTGAATTTAGGTTTGTGGTATCCTGCAGATGACAATTTAGAATTGAGTGGTTATTCAGATTCAAACTATGGTGGATGCAGAATAGATAGAAAGTCTACAAGTGGAACATGCCAATTTCTAGGGAATAAATTGGTATCCTGGTTTTCTAAGAAGCAAACTTCAGTTGCTACATCAACAACAGAAGCAGAGTACATGGCTGCAGGGAGCTGTTGTTCACAACTACTCTGGATTAGTCAACAGCTTAGGGATTACCAGATTAGAGCTAAGGATATTCCTATTTTCTGTGATAGTAATAGTGCCATTGCAATCACCCAGAATCCAGTTCTTCATACCAGGTGTAAACATGTTGATATAAGGCATCATTTTATCAGAGATCATGTTGAGAAGGGAGATATAAGGATGGAAAAGATTGCAACAGAGAAGCAGAGAGCAGATATCTTAACCAAGCCTTTGGCTGAGATCAGATTCAGAGAGTTAGCTTTTGAGTTAGGATTGTTGGATCCAGAGATAGATTTGTTTTAGGGGGAACATCAGAGAAGTATCCTTTATTTATACTTTATTGCATATTCATTTATTTTCTTAAACTAACATACCTGCAGATTAGACATTTCAGAGAAGGTACCAGATGAGGTATGCACCAGGTGACACTTGTCCCAGATAAGGTGCTGAGTCAAATGTCCAAAATCTTTTCTGACCAGGACCAGATGAGCTCCATCAGAGGAGATGTAGCTGTGGTATCATCTGGTTACAATATCAGGTGACAGGTATGCCTTTACTTCTCTGGCCTCTGATCATTGGGATACACTTTTCAAATTAGTAAGTACACTCAAAACCTTTCAACTTCGGAGTGTATTTAAGACTAGGGTATAGGGCCTAGGCAATCATTTCGCTTTTTCTCTTGACTGCCACAAAACCCCTTTATGCCCCGTCCCAATGACTATGCCAACGCACCAGATTAAATCTGTATTTTACCTTTCTTTGTGGCCATCGGATTTAATCACTGTGCAAAATGTCAATCAATTCAAATATTAATTTTGTTCCCTAATTTAATTTTGAAATTACACGCGTTCACACTTCATTTATTACTCAAGCCACGCGTATTACCCTATTTACTTCACATTTCCTTTCAATTTGTCCTTTCACGTTTTCATACTTTCAAACCCTAACCTCTCTCTGCAAAGTTCTTCTTTTCTCTCTCTCTCTCTCTCTCACAGATATGGCTCCCCCGTGTAATTTTGACCATGAATTAATGATGAAGAAACTGAAAATGGAGATGGTGGTTGACTTCTACACCACCAAGAACCCGTCTGCACTTGCTATTCTGGAACTATTGAGGAGATCCGGAGTTGAGAAGTTGATATCCACCATTCCCAGAGATTTTCGTACTCTTGACGGTTATGCGGCCCAGTTTTTGGTTCGAATGAAGATCAACGATGACCATATTTCTACAAAAATTGACAAGGAAGATTTGGTGTTTTCCAAGCATGATTTTTGTGCCCTGTTTGGAAACATTTCGGCAGAAGGAGTGGATCCTTTAACCTACAAGGAGGATGATATTGTGGGTTCCTTCAAACTGTTTGCTCGTTCATCTTGCCAGAATATCACGAAGGGATTTCTGGATAAGTATCTGAGGCAAAAGTACAAGGTACTTTTTGATATAGTTGTTAAGGTGTTGATATGTGAAAATCACAGCACAGATGCGATCTTTAATGGAAGAATGTGTGTGATGAGGGCTTTGTATGACGGCGTCCAATGCAATTGGGCAGAGTTCTTTTGGGGCGTCTTGAGGAAGAATAAAGCGAAAGTTAACAAGGAAGCTTGTCCTTCCCAGCCAGGGGAGATGCAGTTTTATTTCACTGCTAATGTTTCGTTGGGTACGAAACTTACCTTGATTTTGGACTACTTGCTTCCAGAGAAGAAATGGAAGGAGACTTGGTGCAAAGGATTTCACAAGTCTAAGGTGTTATTCTCAAAGGATGGTCCCCTTCATGGCCATCCTGATTCTGATGGAGAAGAAGCCATTCCTGCCCCTCCTCTTCAGGCAGTACCCTCTCCTGCAAAGGGGCAGAAGCAGCAGCAAAGGCAGAAGACCCAGAAGAAAGCTGCTGAAGCAACTGGTTCCTCAACCATTGCTTTCTCTGGTTCCTCTGAGGAGGACCAGATCCCTCTTCTTGATGTACTGAAGAAGAAGAGTGAGGTTGCCAAGAAGGCAGGAGCTTCAAAGAGGAAGAGGCCAGAGGAGGCCAAGAAGAAATCTGCCAAGAAGCCACGAACTGGCAGAAGAGCTCCCAAGAAAACCCTCCTGGTGGATGAGCCGTCAGAGGAGGAAGAAGAGGAAGAGGTTGAGCCTCTTGTGAGGAAATCCAAGGCCAAGAGAGCCCTTCTTCAGGATCCTGACTCTGGATCTGATCTTGGAGAGGCCTTGGAAAAGGCAATTGAGGATGCCTCCCAGATGATGGAGGATGCTCCAGAGACTGTTGTACCTGCTGGTGTTGACCCAGCAGAGGTAAACCCCTCCCTTCCATCTTTTTCCCCCATTAATCTTGTCTCCCCCTCTACCTCTCCCCCAGATACTATTCCCCAAACCACATCTGCCTCTGGTAACCCTATTGTTCCACCAGAGCAGATTATCCCAGATACCCCAGTATATACTCCCTCTACCATTCATACCCAAACACCTTCTCCCCCAACTTCCCAAACACATCTTCCCACAAACCCCTCTCCCCCACCTTCTGTACCAGAGGTACCCTCAACCTCTTCTGGTGCAGAAATCCCCCCTCCAAACACTTCCACCTCCCAGATACCTCCTACACCTTCTGTACCAGATATTCCATCATCTTCTGGTGCAGAGCAACCCATTCCTACACCCTCTACTTCACAAAATCCTAACCCTCCCCAAACCCATACAGACCAGGACCCAACCATTTCTATGGCTCTGGAATTCGTTGGTCCTCCCCCTTCTCCTACCTGTTTAACCAGCGATGATAGTGAAGATGAGGAAGCTTCACTTGAGCCTGCTGACTTAGCACCTTCCTCCTCTGCCTCTGGGCCCAAACCCTTCACTTTCTCATCTGCAGAAATGGGTCCCATTAGGCAGAGTATGAGTGTAAGTGCTCAGCTCTGGCTAAGAGAGCATTTCCCAGTTCTTCTGGAGCACTTACCACTTCTGGCAGAGCTTACTGATGCAAAGGTCTGGAGCAAGGCAGACTTGAAGATGTGGAGGACCTAATGTTGTTGCTTGAGGAAATGGGTCCCTCCAACTTCACTGCTTGGGAGATTGAGCTAAAGCAGAGGCTGAATATTCAGAACCCAGCAGAGCTGGAGACTCCTGGTGCTGCTAAAGTCTTGATTCGCACCCTGCTCATCTAGAGAGGAGTAATGCTCACTCCAGAGGGCCCCACTTACAAGTTTGGTCCTCATTTTGTTTTCCCTCCAGAGCTATATTCAGATGAGGAAGACTTTGAGATGTCTCCTGCCGTGCTCCAGAAGATGAAAGTTTTCTTCAATGAGCAAATCATGCAGATTGGGCGCTTTTCTAAAGCTATTCAACATATGGCCCCTGCCGATAGAGCACCAGATCAGGCATGAGAGGAGAATCTTCCTGAAGCAGTTAAAGTCTTCTCTGGCAGAGGTAAAAGGCTTCTTTTAAGGCTAATGGCTTATTTGTCAAGCTGGATGTCATGCACAGCCAGAAGCAGCTACAGGAGCACGTGCTGGAGCAGTTGAGACCTGTCTCTATGCTCAAAGTGGAGATGGCCAGCCAGATGATTCAAACTGCCAAGCTGAAAGACTTCCTCCAGGAGATGTTGGAGAAGCAAGAGAGACTTGTTGCAGAGTCTAAAGCTTACCTGGAGGAGGCCAAGCAGCTGCGTGATCTTCACTCTTCCTCCAACACTGCCTTGCCTGATCTCATAAGGCAAGTAGTGGAGCCCCTCCTTGATGAAGTTAAAAAGGGGGAAGAGAAGGCCAGAACTGATCTGGCGAAGACCATAAATGAAACTCTCTTCAGCCATGGAGCTCGTCTGGACCTGCTGGAGAATACATTGGCCCAGGCTGAGTTGCAGAAGAAGAAGAAGGAAGAGCTCAAATCACTTTCCATGGCTAAGCAGCTTGCTGCAGAAGAGGAATCCGAAGCAGAGCAGGATCCAATTTCCATCTCTGGACCTGCAAAGAGGAAGATAAGGAAAGTAAAGAAGAGCTTCCTTGAATCTGTGGTTGAAGAAGCAGAGAAGAGATTCAAGGAAGAGTCGCCTGAAGAGAGGCAAGCTAGGATAAAGAAAAACATAGATGAAGAGCAGAGGCTCCGATATGTTAGAAGGCAAAATAAGAAGAGCAGAGAAGCTGGCATCACTCCTGGTGCTAGTGGATCCAGCCAGAAGAGAAAAGGGTATGTTGAAGTCATGAACATCCTCCCTCTCAGGACAGAAGGGTCCTTTGACTCAACTGTTCCTGTGCCTTTGATAGAAAAATGGAGAGAAGCCAAGACTCTCTGGTTCATTCAACATTACATCCAGAGACCTCCACCAGAGGATGATGCTCTCATCAACAGAACTTTCCATTCTTGGATGCAGGCATATGATGCAGATTTGTACAAGCAGTTGATGGATTCAACTATTGAATTCAACCTGGAAGTCACTGCTCCTGAATTCCATTTTCTCAACACTCCAATGGCAGGAGACCAGGTTGATTGGGCTGAGCTGAAGAGACTGTACAAGACCAAGGTGTTGGCAAACTTCACTCCATCATCTTCTGCAGAGTTGAAGGCCATTCAAGATAGATTCTTTGACTAGTTCCTGGTGCCCAAAGATAACAGAAGATATGCTTAGAATAGGACCAGAATTGCTTTGTAATCTGTAATCTTCTTTGTCCTTTTTATCAATGAAAATCCCATATCTTCTCTGTTCAAAAGACAACCTCTTGTTGTCTTATTTGTTTGCCTGATAAGATCTATTCTAAGGTCTTATCCTTTAATGTTTTCTTGCTTAAGTTTATTATTCTTGATCAGTTCTGGTATGTTTTAACTCCATCAAAAAGGGGGAAATTGTTAGGATAAAAGTTGTTAGTTTTGATGAGTTAAAACAAACCAGAAGATGTAATAGGACCATCTGGACCTGTTAGCCAGATGATGATCTAGATTAGGACTTAGTCTAGGGGGAACTGCCAGACCAGAAGACTTCACCAGAAGAGTCACCAGAAGACCCCACCAGAGGACTTCACCAGAGGACTCCACCAGAAGACTTCACCAGATGAGATATGACCAGAGGCAGAGGACCTTCCCCAGACCAGACGAGTCCGGACCAGACGAGTCTGGTAGAACAAAAGATGCTCAGTTTGATCCCCTGACTCTACTGAGAATTCTGGTTCTTGACCAGATGAGGACCAGAAGACACCGAGGTTGCCTGGTGTCTGGTCCTGCCTTCTCTGGAGAGAATCAGAGTTAGGCAGAGGAAGCTATTGACCGTTGGTGATTCAAATCAAGTCAACATGATCAGGATTGGAAAGTATTTATAGATAATCAATCCAAGGATCCCACCAACCCAATCAATCAATTAGGGAATTGATTGATTAAGGCTTCCTTATATAGATGATCTGATTGGATTAGCCCTCCAACGGCTAGCCCTAATCCCCTCTATATATACAAGAGTGCAGTTCAAGAAAAAGCTCTAGAGACTCTACACGCGCATAAGTGATCCAAGCTTTTGATATTCATACCAAGCACTCTTACTGTTCATAATATTTATCTACTCTAAAGGAGTTATTGAAACCACAACATGTTCATCTATTATACAAGGTTGTTGGCTGGTTGATCTTTAGATTGAAGGTAAATCTAAAGAGGTTGTAAGAAGGAATTGGTACTTCCCAATTCCAGTAAGTAAGTTTGTGAGTTGGTTGATAGTGAGACCCCTTGGTTATAAGGGAGAGTGGACGTAGGATATTCAATCCGAACCACTATACATCTTGTGTTCTTTATTGCTTTATTTTACTTATTGTTTGTTGATTATTGCCCTCTTGTAAAAGACTTTGAAAGACATT
Source organism: Ballota nigra (assembly GCA_947034835.1). NCBI lineage: Eukaryota > Viridiplantae > Streptophyta > Magnoliopsida > Lamiales > Lamiaceae > Ballota > Ballota nigra. The sequence continues at coordinate 19,981,016 of OX344730.1, forward strand.
TAACTTAAGCTTCCGCAATTAATCTAACTAGTGGGACCAACAATGAAGCGCTGTGGATACGGAACGGGTATCACCGATTTGGGTACCCCCCATTCATCATGCTCGGTCTCTTTCACTTTCTCCCTTGCTTCCTTTGCCTTCTTCCACTTAGGAACTCTCTCAATCTTCTCAATGCCTTTGTCCTTCTGGAACTCATCCATATCTTTACTTCTCTGAATGCATTCACCCTCTATTTCCTTCTTAACTCCTACCTCCTCAATTTCATCTATATCCTTCTTAGGCTCTTTCCCCTCTATCTCAACCTCTCTTTTGGGCGTCTCAGAATCAACAGGCATCTTAGGACCATCATAGTTGGTTCCACTTCTAAGCTGTATCGCCTTACATTGCTCTTTCGGGTTCCCCTCCTGCATAGAAGGATACTTACCCGGCTCTCTTCCCAATGATTTTGCAATCTGGCTCATCTGAAGCTCTATGGAAGTGACCGCTTATTGTTCTCTTGCTGAATTCGATTCAACTCTACATCTCTCTTCTGGAGTTCTTGATCACGCTGATCACCTTTCTTATGCAACTCTTTAACATCATACTCTAATGGGGGCAATCTCTTGCTTCCTTCCTCCACCTTCTGAAGGATAGCTCTCAACATCTCCTCAGTTGAGGCACCGCCTTCTCCATCCGGAGGCTTTGAACATGGATCAACACCTGGAGGAACTGTAATTCCGGCCTTCGGATTAGCATATAAAAAATTATCGTTCTTCCTCCATGTGTTCTGAGGAGGGTGCTGGCCTCTTTGATACCCTTGGGTATTCCTCCATTGATTTTGAGGAGGTTGTGGACCAGGAGGTACAAATGGTTGGCCATAAGAAGGCCTTCCAAATTGATTGTCACCTTGTGGATACCCACCTTGTGGATAGTTAGGCCTTCCTATGTAGTTGGCCTCCTCTTGCTGACTCGTGGGTTGGTCCACTTTCTCGCTCACTGCTACATTCCCTCCAACCAGATTCTGCCCCATCTCGAGTTTACTGATCTTCTCCATCATCGCCATCAATAGCTTCCTCGTCCCCTCATTGTCCTCCAACTTACAAGCTCTCTGAAATTCTGGGTCCTCGTTCCATGCCCCGGCATTCGTGACAATATTGTCAACGATTTCTCTACATCTCGTTATACCTTGGTTCAGAAATGCTCCACTAGCACATGCATCAAGATGGGCTTGACCAGCCTTGCTGGCTCCGCTATAGAAGAACGCCATGATATCCCCCTCATTGTACCCGTGATGCGGGCACTCAATTAACATATTCGAGTATCTCTCACACGTCTGACGTAAGTCCTCTCCTGGCTTCTGGCGGAAAGAAGAAATCTCTATCCTTGCTTTAGTGGTTCTAGATGGAGGGTAGAATCGCTAGAGGAACAGACGCTCGAGCTTGGCCCATGTGGTTACACCTCCCCGTGGGAGCGTGTTATCGTACCACTCCTTTGTTATTCCCGTTAAAGAGAATGGGAACAGCCTGAGCCTCTTGGCATCTTCAGACATGTCGTTATAATTGAACGTGGATGCTATCATCAGAAAACTCCTCAGATGAGTATGAGGATTCTCCTTCCCAACCTCCCCCTTGAATTGATTCTCGATAAGCAGCTTTAGAATACCAGGGGAAATTGAGAAGTTATTTGCCTCTACAGGGGGCAATGCCACTCCATCATAGTATCGTTGCGGTTGTGCCGCGAACCTTTCTCGAATAGCCATGTTCTGATCGGCGTTATGAGGAACGTGCTGAAAATTAGCCGGTGGTACGGGTACTTGTTGGGCTGGTGGTGGGTTATAGACTGGTGGTGGGTTGTAAACAGGAGGTGGAGGGTACAGGTATGGTGGATACGGATATGGTGGGTATGGGTAAGGATAAGGTAAGTTGTTTTGTGGGAAGTTGTTCTGTGGGTATGCAGGGTTGTTCTGAGGATGTTGGACAAGGTTATGAGCTGGATTGTTTACGTTCTGTGTACCCGGGTTTTGGCTCTGGCTTTCCCCTAGCGGGACTTGATTCTGACTGCCATTCCCTCCAGTGCCCTCAACCCGGTCCACTGTCTGATTAAACTCATTTGCAGCATCATCCAACTCATTACTAATATCCATGTTATTGTTCTCTCCTCCGGCAGCATTCATCCTTCTTAAAAATGCTTTGTTTCTTCTTGCTATTGTCTCAGGATCTAGCTGTAGTCTCTCTTCGCTTGATTCACCTTGCGAGCGTGTTTTCGTAAACCTAAAACACTAACAAAAGAATAAAAATACAACTGCCGAACACTTAAGAATAAAACAGAAAAATAATGTACTCACTACTAATTACTAAGCTATCTACAAGTCCTATTCAAAAGACATACAACGCCATCCCCGACAACTGCGCCATTGACTTGAAGCCGAATATACTAGCTATACTAGAAGTTTCCCCGCAAGCGTACGGGTTCACTGTAGTATGGGCAAGTATAGGGACCAAGTATTATCGAACCCAAGGGAATGAGTGTATGCGAACAGATCACTGAAGATCTACGCGTCGTAATTAATATGAGTGTATGTTTTTGGGTTTTTTTAAAAATAAAATATAATCTAAACTAAATTACTCTAAGAATGCAAAAAGGAAAATTAAACTAGGAACGTAAAAGTGTATTTTCAAATATGAGGTGATGATGCTCAGGATAGGAATTCCTACGTATACTAACGGAGCAGGTACATAATCAAGATAACCGGGACGTGCAAGAAATAACCTAAGTAAAAGATTGCAAGATGAAAGCTCAAGAATTAAAACCCTAATACTTTATCCTAACAATCGACTTCACTAATCCACTAACAAGTTAATAAATAGTGCTTAATTAATGAGACTCTAATTTAAACTAAGGTGATGCGGTCGTTCTCCCTAGATAAACCGGTAGATTAATTAACCCTTTCTAAACCCTCTCATTAAGTCTACTTGTTGTTAAAGAGTGATAATGTCGTCCTCTCTCGAACACTTTTCGAACTAAACTCAAAGGTAAAGTTAAGATTGATTTTAAGAATTCATTAATTAAGAGAATTAAAACTAAACGTCACGAATTACCCTAATTACGTACTCACATCCTACTTCTACGAGTTCATCCTACCCTAAGCATGCAAGGGTTTTAGCTAGACATGGTTTTTACGGAAATGAAAACAATTGAAGAAGTAACGAACATGAACATAATGATTTTAACTAAGAAATTATCAAACATTAACTAGGGTTTAAAGAAATAAATGCTAAGGACTGAAATAAAATTAATAAAACAAAGTCTCAATGTATTCAAGAATAAAGAACTAAAAGAAAGAAACTAAAAATCAAAACCGAACTATGAATTCGTAAGTCAACCTCGATTACAAGTGAAAATTAAGCTTGCTTGTCTCTTCTCCTCTTTCTCTCTCTAAAAACTAACTCTAAAAGTGATATAGTATCAAGTGGTGTGTAAAAACGTGTTCGAGACAAGTATATATAAGCATCGGGCTGAATCGGGAACTCATGAGCTGAAAAACGAATCCGGAAGCAAGAAACTTGAAAGTGCTCGAGCAGACCCGCTTGAGCGGGGGCGCTCGAGCTGTGTAGCTCGAATGATGCAAGGGCTCGAGCGGTGGCGCTCGAGCTGCTCTAGTGGCCGAAATGTTCTGCAAGTCTTGGGGCACTCGAGCAACATGCTCGAGCGGTGGCGCTCGAGTTGCTCGAGTGCTGAAATTTCTCTGTAAGTTTTGAGCGCTCGAGCAACATGCTCGAGCATTGGTGCTCGAGTAGCTCAAATGGCCAAAATTCTCTGGATAAATTAGGTGCTCGAGTGGCATGCTCGAGCGGTGGTGCTCGAGTGGATCCACTCGAATGATTCTCCCTCTTCTTCAACTGATACTTTTCTTCTTCCGCACTAATACCAATCGTATTTCTTTGATATTTTCTCATCCGGGCTTCCGTTTGAGTCGATTCAAAGTCCTACGAACTCCATTTTTCACCCTCAATTCACCTATGAGTATCAAAGAGACAAATTCATCAATGTGTAGAAATAATACTCAATTGACTCTAAATACTCAATAAAATTGACCAAAACTGGGGCATTTCTAACTACGAATCATGACAATTTCACGCCTAATCAATCGACGTCGACTGTCACCATGGCAGGCTGGGCGGGGGTCTGGGCATCCATTCGAGCCTTTTTGGCGGGCTGCTGGTCGCCGGAGGGCACCGAAGGGGCGGCGGGCAGAGGAGTCTGGTGGTGAGCCCGGGTAGTCGGTCCCGAAGCCCTAACCGCCCCCCGTTTGGCCAGTTTAGCGACGACACTTTTCTTCGGCGCCATATCGACCGTCTCCTCGGAACTTTCGACGTTCATGACAGGGATAGCAGGGTTCTGGGCGGCGCCGAGTTGAGGCTGAGAGGAAGGGACTGGAGAGGCAGACGGTGCGGAGCTCTCCGCCGGGAAGCGTTGTTCTGAAGAGGGGGGTGAAACGTCGAGTAAGGAATCGATCAATTAAAAAGAATAAAGTGGAAAATATAGGGCAAAAATGGCCTTACCACCAAAGTTTAAGTGGCGGGGGAAGGTCTGGAGGCCGAACAACCGTCGCTGCTCGTTGCAATTAAGCTGATCGACGTCACAGTTGACGTCGCTCTCCGCCTTCACGCGAGTGAGTGCTAGCCTGAAATCATTGGTTAGGTCACTCTGGTTGGGCACCGCATTGCCTGCACAATGAAATAAAAATTAGATCAGTTCTGAGGAGGTAGAAGAAGTACAAGAATTTACCTTGACGATTGCAGATACAATACTCCCGGGGAATCGGGATGACTGAGCCATCAACGCCCACACTCTCCCAGGCGCCGCCGACCCACCACCATTTTTCATGCCAGTGCGTAACCTTCGACGAGATGCCGAAGACGATAGCATCGCCGCCCCGGGGCTTCACGGAGTAGTACCCCACGTTCAACAGACCAATGGACGCCACGGTGTAGTATAGATGGTTAAGCTCGTCGGGAAACGGCATGCGGTGAAGTCCCCAATGTCCGAGCACGACCATGGCGCCCAGCAAATAACTCCACCCGTTGGGGGTAATTTAGGTGATTGACAAGTTCCATGAGGCGAGCAGCCTGGAGATTGTCGGGTGGAGCGGGAAGCGAAGGCCCGCATGCAGAGTATCCACGTTGACAGCAATCATCCCGTCAGGGGGCTGGTCGGCGCGCTCGTTGGCTTGAGGGGCGTAGAATAGATGTTTGTAGGGACCTTGAAGGTCCAATAGAGCTCGAAGAGATCCGCATTCGGCGGCAAGCAGCTAGGGCGACGAGAGGCCCCAAACTCTGACTCGTGGGCCTCGCGGTAAGAACAGGCTGGGCGGATTCGTTTGTGCCCGCTTAGGTATTTAACGTAATCAAAGCCGATCAACCCGATGTCCACATAGTCAACGTTTTTGGGCATGGCCTCCTGCTCGAACAAGAAGTTCTCTGCCCGAGGCGGGTAGGAAGGCACCGCGGCAACACTAAGAACGGGGCCCTCCCGTTGAGGGCTCATCCTCTCTAGTCATCGGTGAAGGTATCCACATCCACGGAGGTGCCCTCGCCTTCACGGGCGGCGGCGGCGCGGGATGTACCCTCTCCGGCGGCGGCAGAACTGGAAAACATCGGCGGTGCCGATGCTCTCTACTGAATCGCTCATGAGGAAGGTGTGAAGAGAGTAGAGGGAAAAGTTCCTTTGGAAGACGAAAGTCGCCGGATTTTGGAAATGTACGCCGGAAAACTCAAAACTTGCAAGGAGGAATGTGAGAGTGAGGAAGCGAAAGTGAGAATGAGGGGAAAGGTCCCCTATTTATAGGAGAAATGGAGAAGGACTAAAGTGTAAAAAACAGGGTCGAAAATGTAATTAAGCGAAAGTTAGGGGGGACGCGTGAGGGGCACGCGCGTAATGGTTGGGAGACAAGATCGGCAGACGTGACACCTGGGATCTTGCGCGTCAGTCACGCCAGCTCGTGGCGTCAGTAGGCGCGGAATACGAATCATCACCTCGGAAGGCGGAATGACACCACAGAATTCAAATTCAAATTCAAATCTGCGGTTTGACCAGCCTGCCACCCGATGGAGATGGCCCCCCGATGCCGGGCTGGTGGGGAAATTGTTACACTCAATATCGCTACCCGCCTAATCGGGTAGCCAGGTTCGCTTACCAGATCGAAGAGCGATTTTGGAGGGAAAATCCTGTTGCCGAGCCCGACCAAATCGACGGGCAGTGCGACAAAGCTGCCCGATTACGACCTCCAGGAGTAATCAGGAAGAGGACTTAACCTATGGATTGGGGTCGTTCGGCCAGCGGCGAGCTCTGGGGCAGTCTCTGCCCACTTCCCGGTGAAGTGGCCCCAGGATGCCCGCCGCCTACCCGATACCCGGATACCCGTCTACCCGATCTCAGGCATCGCCAGCTATGAAACGACGTCCAATATCGTCAGACCAGAGGATGCAGCAGTGTCAGAGCAGGGCAGTTGGGTCAGGTCTCATCAGTAAAGGGCAACAGTGCCAGGTGGCGCTTCCCCATTAGTCCATAGAGGGAGGCTGTAGCCACTCATTACCCCTCAGCTAGGAATAGGAGGGGCCCACGGACATACCAACCCAAGGTGGGGAAACCCACCATGTACACTATAAATAGGGCCTTAAATGCCCAATGTAAGACACAACTCATTTATTGTAAAGTCTCCACTTGAGAGCTCATTTATACTTGCATTCATTACTTTCAGTTATCATAAATACATAAATCCTACCCGCTAGGAACCCGACGGCGAGATCCTCACGAAACCGCTGTCAACACACACCCCAACCTCTGTGACTGAGGTAAAGATGTGGTCTCTCGCGACGGGGAAATGGTCGGAGTGGCGGTCATTTCCATACGCAGAATTCATCCCCAGGCCAGGAGTGTTTGTCTTGGGAAATCTCCACTGGCAGGTATTTCTCGATCATAAGGGTTATATTGCTGCACTTAAACTTGGAGAGTGGGGAGTATAATTTGATTAATGCCCCTGATGGTTCGATGACTAGCACTAGGGATTGTGACCTGGGGGCTGTTAGTGAGGAAAAATTTGTTTTGTGTAAATATATATATTGTGATTCTGATGTGTATCATTTCTGGATTCTGCAAAATTATTTTGATTATTCGTCTTGGGCGAGTTAAAAGATCAGTTTGGGGAGTGGGGTCACAATGAATAGGAAGTTTGTAAGGATTCGGCCACTACGTGTTTTAAGCCCACCCGACGATAAAATTCTAATTCAGGTTTTCCCTATTGGTGTTTTTGTGGTATATGACATAAAGTGTCAAACATACTCTCTCTCGGCTGACTATACAATAGTGGAGGGTGTGCTCATCAAACATGTGGTTGTGGAGAGTATGTTATTGACTTGATGCCGAATATACTAGCTTCTACTAGTAGCTTCCCCGCAAGAGTACGGGTTCACTGTAGTATGAGTAAGTATAATGGTCAAGTATATCGAACCTACGAGATGGAGTGTATGCGAACAGATCCCTGAAGATCTACGCGTCGTAGCTAATATGAGTGTAATGTTTTTGGGTTTTTTGAAAGATTAATTGAAACTAAATTAAACTAATTAAACTAAATAACGAAAGAAACGAATAACTAAGGTGTGTTTTCAAATAGGTGATGGTGATGCTTAGGATAGGAATCCCTACGTATACTAATGGAGCAGGTACATAATCAAAATAACTGTGACGCGCAAGAAATAACCTAAGTAAAAGAATGCAAGGTGAAAGCTCAAGATTTTAAACCCTAATACTTTACCCTAACACTCGACTTCACTAATCCACTAACAAGTTAATAGATTGTGCTTAATTAATGAGACCCCAATTTAACTAAGGTGATGCGGTCGTCCTCCTTCGCTAAACTGGTAGATGAATTAACCCCTTCTAAACCTTCTCGTTAAGACTACTAGTTGTTAAAGAGTGATACGGTCGTCCTCTCCCTAACACTTTCGTACGAAATTCAAAAGTAAAGTTAAGATTAATTTTAAGAATTCATTAATCAAGAGAATTAAAACCTAACGTCACAAGTTACCCTAATTACGTACCCACAACCTACTTCTACGAGTTCATTCTACCCCAAGCATGCAAGGGTTTTAGCTAGACATAGGTTTTACGTAAATAATAGCAATTGAATAAGTAACGAACATGAACATGATAATTAAGATGAAGAAGAGATTGAACATAAACTAGGGTTTAACGAAATAAAAGAATAAACTGAAATTAACTCAAGAAAAGAAGTCTTAACGTGTTCAAGAACAAAAATATAAAGAAACGAAACTAAAAAGTAAGATCGTAATATGAATTCGTAACGAAAACCTCAAAAACATAAACGTAAAGCTTGCTTCTCTCATTCCTCTCCAAAAATGAACTCTAAAAGTTAAAATCTATCAAGTGATGTGTGGTCTCCTAAAAAACGAGCTTGAGATGAGTATATATAAGCCACGGGCAGAATCGTGAACTCATGGTCCGAAAAACGCCTTTAAAAATGTCAAACGTGAAGGTGCTCGAGCAGACCCGCTCGAGCGGTCGTGCTCGAGCATGTAGCTCGAATGACACAGGTGCTCGAGCACTCGCGCTCGAGCTGCTCGAGCAGTGAAAATCCTCTGTACAATTGGGGCGCTCGAGCAACACGCTCGAGCGGTGGCGCTCGAGCTGCTCGAGCGCTAGAAATTTTCTGCATGTTTTGGGCGCTCGAGCGCTAGTGCTCGAGTGTGTTACTCGAATGCTCCCAATATTCCTCCAACTAGCACTTTTCTTCTTCAACACTAACACCAATCGTATTCCTTCGATATCTTCTCATCCGGGCATCCGTTTGAGTCGATTCAAAGTCCTACGAACTCCGTTCTTCGCCCTCGATTCACCTACGAGCATTAAAGAGACAAATTCATCAATGTATAGAAATAATGCTCAATTGACTCCAAATACTCGACAAAATCGGCCAAAATTAGGGTATTTCAAGTGACGAATCATGACAATTTCGCGCCTAATCAGTTATCTCCTTTTGAGTACATCTTAATTGGGCCTCCATTTAGCTGGCCCAAAGTAATATATCTAGGTTTTTTTTTGTGGAAAAGCAATGTAATATGCTTTTATAAATTCTAGATTTTGAATATATATGATCGTTTTGACATTCGTATGGCTTCAATAGCATGTTTCTTCTATTCAATCTGGAGTAGATTTTGCTTGCTTCCGAAAAGAATCATGAGGTGTAAAAAAACATGAGTTATGCAACAAATATGTATATATTATTCGGATGTTATAATAAGCATAATAAGAATAAAATGGTTACATGTTTTGAATAACAAAGTTTGTTATTTGTAGGAATTTTTGTATTATTCATTAAGAGAGATTTTGAAAAATCACTTAGATTATTTTATCGAATATTACATATAGTTGATATTTTTTGAGCTATAGTTTCATTTTTTGAGCCAAATGACAAATGGGTTACAACACAAATAGAAGATTGGGTCCATAGGAAGTTTACAAAAATTTGGGCCAAAATCATAATATTCATCGATGGCCCCTTCAAAAAATTTTAAAGTCAAGCACAATATGGATCAAGATTATTTGGGCCATCTATATATTTATACTGGGCCACACTTTCTGCATTATAATAATATGTATCAGCATTTCAGCTTTTTGCCACTTTCTCCATTATATAATTGTTGTTGCTCAATTTAAAAAATCAGACCGTTGGATCAGCTGACAGAACTAGATCTTATCATAGCAAAAAACTCTATATATATGTCACAATACAAAGCAAAAACACAAAACTCTTCAGCAAAAAATAAATCCTACCTACACAAAATATAGTACTGATTTGATTACATTATAAAAAAAACTACCATGTCTCAGGCCAGTAACAATCAAAATGATGTAGCATATCCTAAATACGCATGTTCGTATTGCCATGTATGCCGTTGTCCAGCCTCCATCAAGGTTTCCGAGACTCGTACCAACCCAGGTAGGTTATTCTACTCTTGTGACATACACGGCTGGTTGCATTGGTGTATGTCAATAAAGTATGTCAACTCAAGAAATGAAGATGATGCTACATCGTCAAGACGTGTCGTGTACAGAAATGAACAGATGGGGCTTGGAACACAGTACGCCGGTCGATGCAACCTAACACTTGAGACAATAATGCTAGCAAATGCAATAACAGTTTGAGCAATACTTTTCATATTTGCTATTATAGCAGTGAAGTTTATGTAAAAAATAGTGCATAATAAGAGTCCAATTTTTCAGCTAGTAGTCTAGGACCCTAAATGACATGATATACTGGGACTCGAATCAAGATTATGTAACTTTTTTGGAAATATTATTTTGCTTATAAAACATTCTAATGTGTTCTAGCATCAATTATTTGTGAGAGCTAACATGTCATAATAGTATGGAATATCTCATGAAATATACAGAATTGTATAAACACAATCACATAAAACCCACGTATGAATCTTCCACCAAGGTGCACATATTTTATATAATTGATTTGGAATCAGTCAAAATACAAGAGGAATAATACCAATAAATACTACAAAAATAAGTAGCAGCAAGCATCTCAAACCTAGTATGTGTTCCAAGAATCCAAAATACAAAATGCTTAATTATAACTAACTAGAACAACCTGGTCTTCAAAAGTGAATCAACAAAAAATAATTCACACGTTGCGCTGTGCTGCCTAAATGTTATATTCTCGATTCACCCCCAACAAAACTAGCACACAAAAGCATAATTTTGCGTAACAGTTTCGCTAGACTGACCTTGAACATATTCAATTAAGAAAAATCACAAAATCCTACCACACCCCATCCCGTAATCTGCTATATGAACAAGAGACGGATTGGTGATAAAAACTGCACAATTTGAAAATAGATAAACCCAAATCAGTCATAATTATTTATCATGTTAGGTATGAATGGAGTTATAAGAAGACTAAATATTGAACTGCAAATATACCAAAGTAAACCTATCACTTGGGTGGTGATGGTCGAGCCTTCTTCTTCGTTATATGTTCACCGCGAGAGGGGAGTCTTTTCATTTTAGGTCGGCCGGGGGGTCATTTTAGGATAGATGGGAGAATCTTCTCTTGGCCAACCATATTCTGCAACTCAAACTTCAGGGTTTGTAGAATTGGATGAATATCAGATTTGTAACAGTTTTGGTATGTGTTTGTAAAAAATGCTGAATCAATGTATTCAGTTATATCACATCGACTACGGCTTAAAACAGCTACGGCGTGGGCACATGGGAAACTAGAAAGTTGCCATTGAAAACAAGAGCATACCCTGCCTTGCAAATTTACCACAGCTGAAATATCAGACTTCACGTGAAACTCCGAAGTCAAACTCTTACTTATGGACCAAGACTTGCCATCTTGTAGGAGGGAGTTCCATATCTGCTGCCACTTAGGGACAAGATCATCGTTCCATTTTTTGGCCTGAACATGTCTTTCAACAAACCAACGGCCAAGCTCGCTACAAATATACTCTAACATATTTGTAATGGGGAGGGACCGACCCTTGAGAATCCAATTGTTGAAGGATTCGGCTGCATTAGAGGTCATCTCACCGTAACGTTGAATGTGGGAGGAGTATGCAACTGCCCACTTTTCTCTGGGTAGTCCTTCCAGAAAAGTCTACAGCGGTTTTACCACCCAACTCTATGAATTTGGTAACGTTTTCCTAGAATAACTGCTCATTGGGGGCATAAGCGCAAGCATTAAAATACTCAACCAGCTGGCAACGATTGGTGTTTGTCCAGCCCTTTGCAAAACAAGCCTTCAAATTCAGTTTAAGATGGTACAGACAGTAAAAGTGAATAGGTTCAACGAAGACATTATTAAATGTATTGAGCAAACCTAGGTTCCGATCAGAGACGAAACATATAGGCTGATCATGCTTTACAAAATCACGAATATTCGATAGAAACCATGTCCAATTAGGAATGTATTCAGCTCCAACAACAGCAAATGCAACAGGATATAACCCTACAATGATGACACGAATTAGAGAGATTATACACCGAATCTTGTGAAAAAGGATAGCAGATTGAAACAATGGAAATATACATCATTCCATGATTGACACAAGATCCCTAGGACCACATAAAGGGGACAAGGCAGATTACGGGAAAATCAAAACAAAGTGGTAATAGCACACTCTTAGTAAGTACCATTGTTTCTGTTCTTTGCCGTGGCAGCTAAGAGTGTGCCTTTGGCATGACCCTTCATGAATGTGCCGTCGACGAACAGCATAGGACAACAGTCTCAGAACCCATCTAAGCAAGCCTTGAACGAAACAAACAATCGTTCGAACCTCTTGGAAGTATTATCTGACTCAAGTAGTACAACACTTCCGGTGTTTGTGCGTTTGATCCGTTGGTCATATGACTCATCGAAGATACCGTATATCTGGTCTTTCGTAGCCTCAATAGTGCGCCACGCTTTGTGATATGGGATTTGGAAGCCATAATCATTCTTCATCTTGTCAACTACATCCCCACCACATACTTCACGATCATCCTTAAAGTTTTCTAAGAAGAACTGACCCAATATTTTTGGACTAAGCCTTTCGGGAGTAACATTCGACAACTTACCAATACAACTGTGAGTTAGCTTGGCCTTGTAAACCTGATAATTACCAGTAACTGGGCGAACCCTAACCTTTAAGAACCAACCACAACCTTGGGCATCGTTCTGCGAACATACTACATACTTGTACTTAGTGTCGTTTTTTTAGAACTTAAAGTTAAACTTCTTTTGTGATGAGTACTTGATGATTGCTTCCTTAAAGCCTTCTTTACCACCAGGAAAAACAGTGTCTACCCCACCCTTTAACAAATCTGCCCATGCATCAGCTAAGTAAGACTTCTTTGGTAGTCTAGGACAAACATCATACCTCGGGATGTCATCAAAATCATCATCCAAAACATGATCTGGGTGGTCAGCAAATGAACTAGATTTATCATTATATTATTGACTGCATGCATCATTAATTACATCAACATCTACACTATTAATGTTGTTGCTACTGAGGGTGGAAGGTGATGCATCATTTAGGCGCACATCAACTGAAACTACCCTAGTTGAATCCAAATCACAAAGCAAGAAAATACTAAGCATATCATCATCACTTTCAAGCACACAATTGCTAAGGGTACCTACAGAACATGATAAAGAAAATGACTCAAACATAAGAACACCCCACTTAGCTATAACTTGGGATCAGAACTCGGGTAAAAGAACAATTTGAGCCAATTGAGAATAACTTGTGTTCCCCCCTAAAAATCGTGGCAAAAATAAGCTTGTCAACCATTATAAATGCATATATACCGAGAGTCCACGCTAAATTTGAGTGAAATAGACGAAGAACGTGAAATTTTTGGGAAGAAGGTATGCGAAAATCAGGATACAAACTTGTGAGATGATTAAAATAAGATTAATTTCAAAATTTGAATTAGAAACGTACGAGTGTGATGGGCCTGAGACCGACGTACCTCCAAAAAAACCTTCAGCTGAGCTCACCGCTATTCCAGGTTCCAAGATAGAGAAGGAGAACTGAGGAAGAAGAAATGGATTTAATATTACCCCCCATGGGGCCCACAAGAAAAGGAAAGTGTGTCTCCATGTAATAAAATGTGTTTTTTTGTAATGAAGGGAAATTCATGGGCGTTTCTTAAATTTGGGAGAAAAATGTGTGGCTCCATGTAATTATTTCTAAATATAATGTATTTTCAATTGTTAATATTGACGGAATAAAATGGAAACAAAATTGATACAATAAATGTTTAATTTTTAATTGATTACCGCAATGAACTCTTGCTTTAATTAAATTCGTGGATAGAATTTTAGAGGTTTACGCTAAATTGAGATATTAAACCTAGAGGAAATAAAAGATTTACTAAACAGTTATATGTTTTTATTTTTTAAGTTAATTACATAGTTTCTACACAATTCGTTTTTCTAAATAAATAAATTTGACTAAACTTATTTGAAACATCTTATAAGTTCTAATATCTTATAAGTTGTTTTAAAAGTTTATAAAATATAATTTTTAAGTTGCTAAAATATTTGTTCAATACGACTTATAAGATTTTTGAGAATTTATTATAAATATTTTTAAATTTTAATATAAAATAATTTATTTTTTATATTGAGGTAGAGGTGAGGGAGAGATGAGGTGGTTCCAGGATGGAGTAGGTGGTGGGAGGTGGAAGTGGTTAGGAAAAAAGTTGGAAAATTTCAACTTATTCTTTTACCGCTTATAAATTGCTAAAAGCTTATTTTATGATCTTATAAGCTGTTAAATATTTTATTTTGTCAAATACATTAATACGGAATTGATCACATGTCCACCGGTAGGCATAATATTATATATCCACCGCGAATGTGTTAATGACACGTAAGTAGATATAAACAATTAATTAAAATAATAGTGGGCTCCCTGCTTATGTGTCATTAATACATTCGCGGTGGGTATATAATATTATGTCCACCGGTGGGCATGTGATCATTTTCGTACATTAATAATATTTATAAGCTCTTAAACAATTTATAAACTATTTTAAAAGGTTTATAAACTTAGTCGGACACCCTCTAAATTATATTAATTTCGTTAGGCTCTAAAAGACTTGTTTTGCTTTGTATAATAACTGGGTTTCTTGATTAGTTTCAAGCCCATATTGATTTTCAATTAGTACCAGGTTAAATACAATTCATGTTTTGTAAATACACTTCGAAATTTTTTCCGAAAATTTTTTTTGGAAAAGAAATTCCGAAAATTTATATGAGTGTATTAATAAAAGATATGGTTGTATATAACCTTGGCCTTTCAATTATACAATAAGCTTGACTAATTGGGCCTAGAGAACCAGTAATCTAGAATGTTGCTTGAAAGTTGAGATATGCAGCACGGTCGTGAAAAAACTATCAGAGAATTGGAAAAGGCCAAGGTTATATACAGACCTTTCTTTTATTAATACAACCCCACCAAAAAGTGTTCGGAAAAAAATTCCAAAAATTTTGATAATTTTCGGAAAATTTTCCAAAAATGTAAAAAAAAAAAAAAAAACACTGAACATATGAAATTTCGGAATTTTTTTCCGAAAATAGTTACTTTTTTCGGAAAAAATTTCCAAACACTTTTTTGATGGGGTTGTATTCATAAATCATGAGACTGTATTTAACCTTGGCCTTGGAAAAATATCACCCATTGTACAAACTTCTTTAAAAATATCACCCATGTGCCCCCCTGTTTGTTTGTCTTACGTGCCAATCCTATTTTCCCGACCCCAAACAAATTTGTGATATTATTTTCTTATTTTTTCTTTATTTAATAAATTTTCCCCAAACAAGTTTCAATGTTTTTTTTAATTTAATAAATTTGTGATGCTCAATTCGTAATATTATTTTCTTATATTTTTAAAAACAATGTTAATGTCACGAATTATCTTGTAAAGAGGATTTAAAAGTATTAAAATTAAAAAGCTACTTTAAGAATGTTATGAATTTAACCCTGGATTTTATGAGATTAATTTAACCCAAAGAAAATTATAAAGTCGGGAGATTTCATCTCTACTGGCCCGAAATTGAAATTCAAGAGCATTTCTACATTTGATTGTAAAAAAAGGCATCGAAACCAAAATTGTAAATATCGATATTTGTATCCATGAGCTGCGTAATTATTAAATTTGTTTATTATTTTCTTTATAATACTTTCACATTAAAAAAAAAACAATTCTTTACAAAAAAAGCAATAAAGCATAAAATTGTTTTTATTTTATTTAATTCAACACTCAAATATTCAATTTTATTTTAAAAAATATGTCACCAAAGATTAGATTGTGGAGTAATTTGTGCGTATAAACAAAACACTATATAGTATCTGTTGATGATCGTTCCTAATTTTGATTATTGATGGTTGTTTTTGTTGTTCAATTGAACAACAAAAACAGCCATCAATCATCAAAATTAGGAACGATCATCAACAAATTGGCGCTAGAAGGAGGGTTCGAACCTTCGAATCATTGAATACGGGAAGATCTCCCCAAAATTGTGGAACAAGTTTGAGCTTTTAAAGGAAAAATTCAAGAACACCAAGAACAATACTCGATACCTCATGTGAGCATGCCTCAATCACGAGAGACACAACGTTCACAACATATAACAAGGGATTCACACTTCCGGATGTCCCAGGCTGGTAGGCGAGCATGGGCGAGCAGAAACGACCAGGAAAATCAGACCAATGTTGCTCGTCAGTTGATGCCACCAGAGTTAGACGTCTTAGCTCACAATCCAGACGAATTGGCACGCACCATTGCCATGCTCCAGGCTTTACAAAGACAGCAAGCCCAACCTGGCCCTTCTTATGTGCGAGCAAGACATAGCCCCACAAAGACTCGTGAACATGAGAAGGTTAGGGGGGATCATTTAAAAGAAGCACAAATTATTATACACGTCCAAACTTCGTCTACGAACCAAAAGCAGCTCGTTTATCTTACGATCGAATTTATCACGTAAGCTTATAAACGTCTCAAACCAAACCTAAACCTAAAATTTCGAATTCACTAATTACGATTAGTGATCAATCACACGTAATTATTTGGTGATCAATTGAACAACAAAAACAGCCATCTATCAAAATTAGGAACGATCATCAACAGTATCTCCATTTTCTGAATTAGTTGGAATCTTAGCAATACATACTTTATTTCATGATTTAGAGTTTGTGATTACAAAAATTAATTTCAACTTATGTATATATTGTTGATTAACATGAAATGAAATTAAAAATGAATTATAAAGAGATCGCGGTAGAGATGATGGTTGCCACGACGCTGAATCCCACAACCACAGCAAAGGAAGCACCCAAAGCTGATGCACCTGAGGAGGGGGCCGGCGCCGGTGCATTCTCAGGCCAAAACTCCGCATCTGGTGAGAGAGCAATGTGGTCAGATGGTACCCGACCAGCTTTCTTGCGCGGAGATGCCGATGGAGATTCATCTGGGGTTGTGGCCGCCGCCGGGGACCCATCAGAGTCAGGTTCATCGTCGTGTAATGGCGACTGCGAGGGTGGCTCGATAAGCGGCGCTTGAGCTGGGGTTTTGCCCCCCGGCGCCGGAGGCCCATCAGAATGTTGCTCGATGTCGTTCAGTGCCGCCGGAGAAGGAGAGGGTGGGTCGACAGGCGGCGCGTGAGCTAGGGGTGTGGCTGCCGCCGGAGATGGTGATGGTGACCAATCAGAATGTGGTTCAAAGTAGGGTTGCTCCGCCGGAGTTGGGGATGGAGAGCGTGGTTCAATGTCCGCCGGAGAGGGGGAGGGTGACTCAACAAGAGGCGCGTGAGCTGTGGTTTTGGCGGCCGCCACCGGAGACGGGGACGGGGAGTGATCAGAATGTGGTTCAACGTCGCGTGATGGGGACGGAGCGTGGGTTGGTGATGGTAGATGGTGGTGATGAGAAGAGACAACAACGATCAACTTCTGGCCGTCCTCACAGTTTTGATTGTGGCCACTGATGAAGAAGAACGGCCCTGATCGATCCAATTTCAATCTTGATTCACCATCTTTGGCTTTCAGACTTTTGATAGGGTTGTCTTTGTTGCATTTGTAGTAGTCACTTTCATTTACAACAAGAACCGAATCATGCCCGCTCTTGTACTTGAAAACTGCAAAATATATATTTACCAAATTACTTGTTATATATTAACCCAATTGCATAGAACATGCATGATGCATTATAATTCTTGGAAAATATTCGGGTGCTTTTTTCTCATCTCAAAAGTGCTATATAATTGTATTGCAATTAATACTCATCTAAAAAAACCACAGTATGAATTGTATATACACAAATATGTTACACTAAATGGATATAAATTTTATATATATTTTAGAGATAGGTTGGCGGAGCAGATTCCTTAAAAAAAAAAAAGGCAATTCATCACCCGTTTGTATGGATCAAACCGCTCACATCCCTAGTCACGCGGGACGATTTCTAAATATGAAAGCATATCTAATTGATAATCCATGTTCTTACTCGCCGGCCCTAGATATTTTATGCTTGTATAAAAAATAAAAAAAAGAATAAGATTAGGACGAAATTACCGAGTTCATCATTGACGAGAAAATGATATATTTCCGCCCACTGGTTGTAGCTTTCTGAAGGCTTCATTGTCCAACCATCTTTCTCGCCCACGTAAAACGTGTGTTTACGAGCATTAGATGCGCACAAAAACCCTATCAAGACCACAAACAAGAGACTCATCGTTGATAAACAAGTCGCCATGGTCCTAGCAAAAATTCAAAGGCTTTGAAGCCCTTGTGAAATGTTAATGAAGATTAATATGTAATTCAATATGAAAAATAATTATGTAACCGAAATAGGAGAAAGCAATGAAAGTTGAAGTGTTATCCGAATACTTTGGTCTATATATATAACTCTATTGAAAGAATGTGTAAATGAGATTACCTTTAGTAACGAAAAGAGTTATGCTTGAAATAAATTTATTGCTTAAAGAGTTATCAATGAATTTATTGCTTGGCTTTTTCTTTAGGTTTCACTTTAAACAATTTCAAAATAGTAATAACCAAATGAGCATTACTCAATTTTTTTGGGTCGTGCAATAGGAGTTATGACATTAAAAGAAAAACACAACTTTTGCAGCTTATAAAGCTATAAAAGTGAGATTACAATTTCATTTATAGCACATATATCAATTTATTGAGGAGCATTTTATGAGACCGTCCCATATTAGACCATCAAAATTTATTAGGATCATCTGCTGCCTCTTCTTTGGCCACTGGCAAGTCAAATGAAATTCGGTAGGAAAATTAATTTAGTTTCTCACAACCTCACGAGGTAGTATCACAGTCGGTCCTATTACATTGAACGTATCTAATTTTAATCCTGTATGTTTTTATCTTTTCTATTTTGATAATTTTTGTTCTAAAATTTAATTTTTTGTCGATTTTTGTTTCCCGGTGAGTTGAAGGTTTTGTCCTATATATACTACTAATTTTAAAATTAGATTACCACAATTCCAGGAAGTCCATTTTTTGTTGACGAGTCATGGAGGACATAAACAATATAAAATAAATTTGGGAAATTTTGAATTATGAAGTGTAAATGATCAAAATTTATACCAAAAGGACTAAAACTGAAGATAAAAAATTACAAGACTAAAATTGTACTCAACGAATGTTACAAGACGATATGAGACAAATTACAAAAACAAGACTTATGTTAGTTACTAGTTGCACTTTAAGCACCTAATTTTCGACTTTTGTAGGACATGTACCGGAGTTTCATTTTGTTTCCAAAAAATGAACTTGGGGCAATTCTTGAGGAAATTTAGGGGTATTTCCGTCAATTCACGTGCCACATCATGTGTCAAGTCAACAAACTGAAATATTTTCAGAAAGATATTTTAAATCTGAAAATATTAAAATAATCTAAAAAATAAGAAAAATATAATAAATGTTTAAATATTTAAATATTTGGAATTTTTTATTAATAAATCCTAGAATATACTATAAACTATAATTATATTAATAAATTCTTAAAAAAATACTAGTATTATAACTATTAATAATTCCTAAAAATCATATTAATAAATCCTAAAATATGAAACATTATATTAATAAATCCTAAAAAGTAATACTCTCCCTCCGTCCATGAGTAAGTTTCCCACTTCCTTTTGTTGAATGATTTAAGAAAGTGTATTTGTTTATTAATATATGGTGGGCCACATGTTGACTTTTGAGATAAAGTAATGAATAGTGTTGAAAACTAAGTTAAATGAGTGACATTTTTTTGTAATATTTTGTGAGTTTGAAGGTTAAAGTTTATATAAAGTAGAGTGTTGTTTTTTCCATTTATAGAATGGAAAATTTACTGGGGGACGGCCCGAAAAGAAAGTGAGAAGTTTACTCAGGGACGGAGGGAGGGAGTATATTATATATTAAAGAGTAGTTCTAATATGTAATTGAGTGTGGGGTATGAACTAAGATTTTAATCACTTTTTTCTTAAAACCATAATCAAATTTCAATTTTTAAATTATTGGTTAAATAAAATTTCGCATCACAAAATATGATCTATGAGACGATCTCGCAATATATACGAGATTCGTTACACTGACTCATGGAAGTCTTCTCCCAGTTTATATATAAACTTAAAATAATTGATTAATAATTTTATTATAAATATTATATATATATATATATATATATATATATATATTATGACTCTACCTACATAATGTTTTAATGTGAAGTAAGATATAAACACTGTCTAATATATATAAGGGTTTATCTCTCACAACACACCCTTTATAAAAGTATGCTTATATTAATTTATTACAATTAAAGTTGCCCTATGTGATTAACGCAATGTTCTCTTTTATTAGTTCTACTTAGGCAAAGTTTAAATTGAAACTTTTTCATACATAAAAGAATTTGAAGGGTATAAGTTATTTTTAATAAAGGGTATTAATTTGGAAGGTGAATGTTTTCAATAAAGAATATGAGTTGAAGGATATTAGTTGTTTCATTAAAAAATATGTGTTGTTTTTATTAGATGATATGAGTTGTTATATAAAAAAGTATTGCAAACCGGTTTCACCATATAACTGGGGGTGAGGATAGACCAGATTACCGGATAAGGGCCTACGGCTCGGCTCGACTCGTTTAATAAATGAGTTAGACTCGGGTTTTTTTAAAAGTCTATTTACTTAAATAAGGCAGATTTGAGCTTTTTTTTTTTTATAAATCTTTTAAGCCCAACAGACTGGCCTATTTAACTATATTACTAAATACATATTTTTTTATCGAACCCGATTCTATGATTAAGAGGGGAGTACCGCGCCCTGTCTCAGCATAGGAAAGAAAGATAATATTGTTAGGTTAGTACGACTTCTTACTCTCAGAGGTGGCCTTTGAGTTCAATTGCTTTTGGTTTAATTTGGTATCGATAGCAGCTCTTGTAGCTAAGAGCTAATTGAGCTATTGAGCTCCCCGTCCTAGCATTCCAAAGGCTTTATGTGACTATTATTCTTTCTGTCAAGTACGATTTGAAAATGCTACGTATGTGAGAAATGACTCCTATGTGAATGCTATAACCTAAGAGCGGAGCAGACCTTAAGAAGTAAGAAGAAGGTCTAGTGCAAAAAGGCATTTTCATGTTCACGAGGAATGTTTTGCTTTTGCACGCGGTCAGAGCCCTAGCTCCTTCCAAGCAAGCCTCCTCGGAACAAAGGACCCTTCCTTTCCAGGCAGATCGCCCCACTCTCGGGAGAGCTAGACCTACCGTTGTCGAGCACACAAGCATGTGGGCAGTCTTCTGCTCTAGAAAACTATACAGGCAACAATGAACATTTCCGAGGTTGAATCCACTTTGAATTTTTGCTTGTGAAGTATGTGTTCGTGTATGTCCTAGGTCGACCTACTCAATGGGATCTCGCCAGCTACATTTCATCGTTCTACAGATACATCTCCGCACTTGGGTTCGGAGACGTGCTTTTCCACCAAGAAGGTTGATTCTAATCAACTTCTTTCGTGGGCATGTGCTAAAGGAAGCGGAGAAGTAGGAGAGTTCATTAATATCCGAGCTCATTAATTTACCCCCATGCAAAACCTGCACTGTACATACCCGTGTTTTTCGTATCACTAAAGTGAGAAACTCAATGGCCAGATAGGATAAGTCATCTAGTTAATAATAAATATATATAGTATATAATGCATGATAATACAATACATAATATATATATATATATATATATATATATATATATATATATATATATATTATTAAATATGAATTAAAATAATATTTGATGGATTTGTTATGGTGCTATTATTTGATAATCCTTTGGTAAATTATTTTTATTCTTCATTATAAAATTTAAAGAGTTTAATTGTTATGATTTAATGATAATATAATTATTGAAATATAATTTCGTAACATGACTAAAAAGATCCCTAAAAGGTTTTCAGGTCAAGCCTATTTATTAGAAATGTCAGATCAAACTCTAAAAAAAAAAAACTTATGACTGATAACAGATCAAACTTAGACCTAAAAAATTAAATATCAGACTCAGACCGTCCAACGAGAAACATAGATTGACTCGGCCTATTTCCATCCCTATTTCATACTATACATACTCTTCTACTTATTGTTTTTCAACTCTAGTTTTAGTGACAATCAAAGCATAATAAATGTTGAGTAAGTCTTGCTGAGACCGTCTCACGATGAGAAGGGACATAAGTTGGACATGTAACATTAACACTTTAAAAGAGATGCATGTTAATTTGTGTTAATTTGTAAATTGTCTCACCGTAAACCGTCTCTCACGAATTTTTGCCGTAAATTATCTTTTTTTTTTAACTATTCACATTCTACAAAACGTTCAATTTTATTATAAGGATCCAGCTATATACCACTCCATAATAAATAGATACACCACTAAAAATATAAACGGGCAAAATTACCCTTTTTCTAATTTTTCCTCTCCCTCTTTTCACAAAAGGAGTCACCGTTCAGTGACCCACTTCCCAAAGAAAATCGCTCCTCGCTCACAATTACTGCCTATCCACGCTAAAAAAAATTATTTTGTGGTTTCAGTGGGTATTAAAAAAAAAACTTTTATTTTCAATTCTAACAAGAAATCAAAATATGAATTCTGGAAATGGAAAACTCACTGAATTAATTCATAGTTTACCATTGGTCGGCCAAAGTAACTGGAAATTGTCATTTTTATTTTGAAATATAAATTTTTTTAAAAAAAATCAATAATACATCAATGGTTCGAACAAGATAAAAAAAAAGGTTGTGGCTAACATCACAATTTTTGGATATGCAAAAACTCAGTAAACTGTTTGAAGATGGAGAAGAGATAGAATGTCGATTCAATTTTTTTTATAGAAAACCATGTGTTGGCGGCGATTGGACAGCTACGCTAGGGCGGCACTTTGACTGCTGTGTTGGGGTTGGGCTGCGGTATGGAGCACCGCGATGGTGAGCGGTGTAGGCATGCCGTTCGATTTACAACGAGTGTGAAATCTACAGAGACAAAAAAGAGACGGTCAAAGAAAAATATATGGAAAAGAATGAAAGGGTATAATAGGTAGTTTAATACATATATATAGGTGTATCTATTAATTATGGAGGGTATGTAGCCGGACCCTTATTATAATTACTGTAGGATTACTGTGCATATATTCGTTAACAATTTGGGCCTGCGAATAATTATTTTGGCCCATATTTCCAACTAAAAATTTGATTGATCGCAAATCACAAGTTTAACTTTATTTTATTTTATTCTAAAAAAAAGTTGGTTAAACGTCAGCTGTATGCTCGATTTGACAACTAAACACCTAATTAGTTAATGGGAGATTTAAATAATCTAAATTGAAAAGCGATTATTTCTATAAGCTGTTGTATAGGCTAAAGACCACTTGTAGTTATTAATTGGATTATTTTCTGTCTCTTCCTTTATTATTAGAGTTTTTTTTTTTATGAAGACAACTTGATTTTTAAAATGCAGGAGAACAAATCTCATTTTGTTAATAGTCCGTAAACCATACGAATATTAGTTTTCTTTTTATTATTGTAAATGGTACGGTTTGATCTTTTCAAATATGTATAGAGTACTTGCATAAACATGGAATGTTTACTATAATAAGATAAGAAATTGTATACTATCATTTATAATACAAGCACTCAATAATTTTGAATCTTGAGAAAGTTTTGCAAGACCATGAGATGATACTCTTGCATATTAATTTTATTATATATTTAAAATTTGAGTATCATATGACAGACTATCACTTCCCTTACATTTTTTGTGTTGAATATTTGGTATATACTATTGTTGCAATCAACATAAAGCATTTAGGGTGTCAATTTACCCTACACAACATTACATTTGACATAATAGATTTGTTACATACTCAGAAGTGAAATAACTAAGTGCAATTGAATATCCGTCCATAAATAATCACTATAAAAAAAGTGATTAGCGACCGATTTTCGGTCGCAAAACGTGATTAGCGACCGATTTCTGAAAGAAAAAAATCGGTCGTTAAAAAGCGGGGTAGCTAATATTAGCGACCGCCTCGACGGTCGCTAATTTATTTTTTGAAATAACATTAAACTTTTTTATTTTATTTTCGGTCGCTAATCAGCGATCCAGCGTAAGAAAAAAAGAAGTGGTTCATTGGGTTCGAACCCGCGCCCATTAGGGTCCGGGCGGGGTGCGAACCACTTGTAGAAATAATATAATAATAATAATTATAATAAATTGACAAATATGCGTCCAAGGGGAATCGAAACAACCTCCAGGTAGACCGAAAGAGGTGTGAACCACTAGGACACATGCTATTTTTGTTCATTTATTTGCATTTAATTGTATATAACCTCAAATTGACTCCCGTTTTTTTTTTAATTCATCAAATTCAATCCTTTTTGTTTCTAATTCGTTTATATATATGTATTTACTAACTTTTTTATTAATTTTATAAATTTAATATTTTAGATTATTCTAAATTATTAATCCATTTGTTTTTATTCATTTAATTTTATATAATTCCAAATTGACTCCCATTTTTGTTTAAATTCATCAAATTAATTTATTTTTACTTCTATTTTGTTTATGTATATTTATTTACTAATTTTTTTTATTTTTTTTATAAATTTAATATTTTAGACTATTCTAAATTATTAATTCATTCGTTTTTATTCATTTAATTGTATATAATTCCAAATTGACTCCCATTTTTTTAATTCATCAAATTAATTCATATTTGCTTCTAATTCGTTTATATATATTTATTTACTAATTTTTTTTATTAATTTTATAAATTTAATATTTTAGACTATTCTAAATTCATTCGTTTTTATACATTTAACTGTATATTGTTGGTGATCAAATTTTATCGGGTGGATTAGTGACTGTTTAAGTTCGGTTTATTGATCATCAATCAATTACGTGTGATTGGTTACCACCGTAAATGGTAAATCGAAGGTCGGGTTATGAACTTGTAAATATGAAAATCGAAATCGGGATAATTTCGTATGTGTGTACGTTTAGGTGCGTTAGTGTATGTTTTTGGGAGTGTTTATGAATTTGAACTTGTCTTTCTTAAGCTGGGGAGCAACTATTTATAGAGACTAGCAAGCATGAGGTGTTCTTGACTCTTGGTCTCCCTAGCCTGCATGCTTGACATGTGTCTCTTTGATCTTATCTAAGCTGAATCTTAGTTACAAAGTCTTCTTGGGTCTTATCTCGGACTCATTGTTGTTCGCTTAGGTCGGCTTGACGGATCTTGATGATTCTCCAACTGAAAGTTGTTCGCCTCTGGAGATTGTACTTTGGAAGTTGTTCGCCTTTTGGCTTTATTTAGCTTGGCTTTGGGATTTTAGTCCTTTGTTCACTGGTACACATCTTAATTATGTTGTATCTTAGTTTGACCAAGTTGTTCGTCATTGGCGACTTCACAGTTGGCTCATTCTTGGTCTCGGGTCTTAATACCTGTTCGCCTATTAGTTGTTTGTCGATGGAGTTGTTCGTCATTTTAAACACCTCCCAGATTGGTAGATGCACCACAATCCTGATTTTCTTTGCTCAAGCCCTTAATTCTTGTTCGTTCCATGCTGGATGATGTTCGCCTATCAACATATATAATTCGAAATTGACTCCCGTTTTTTTTTAATTCATCAAATTAATTTTTTTTTTGTTTCTAATTCGTTTATATATATATATATTTACTAACTTTTTTATTCAATAAAAAATATATGGAAATCAATAATATTCAATAAAAAAAAATATTCAACAAAATTAAAAATTCAACAAAAAAAATCATCTCTCTCGTCAATCCTCTCCAGAGAGGAACTCGTTGATGTCAATATCATCATCCCCATCATCGCCCTCACCACCTCCGTGCCCGCTCACCCTGGCACCGCTCACCCCGACATCAAATGTGGTGGGAGTGGGGGTTGGGCGTTAATGCCCATCTGCTGAGTGATGCTGGAGAACCAATCCAGAAAACTTACGTTGTAGCTCGTGAGGGCCTCCATCTGCTTTCGGACGGCTCTCAGCTCACGCTCTACCTGAGAGGGAGCGAAGTCGATCGAGGAGGACGATTGTAATACCCGAGCTTCTCACTACTTATTGGTCAATATATTTCATGCATTGCGTGTATTTTAATTATTTATGTGCATTTTAAATATTTGAGTGTTATTTATTACTTAAGTGCAGTTCATGTAATTATTTGTGTGCTACTTGAGAATTTGCATTGTTTTATCGTGTTTTTAAATAGTGAATTATTAACGCTAGTAATTAATAATAAATAATTAAATGAATGAATATATATAAATATATATCACGTATATGGACGGTCCTAAATGACCAAATTTGTGATTAGAGACCACCTGTCCCCCAGCATTAAATGACCCTTGCCCGTTTCCAAGAACGGGTTAACCGACCGATTTGCGACCGCAAACTGGCGGTCGCTAATAAAAAATTTGAATTTAGAGACCGCTCTGGCGGTCGCTAAACAGGCGGTAAATAGTTTAACTAACCTTTGAGTTTTCGCTATCGCCTAATCCTTCGATTCAGTGACCGATTACCTCATCGGTCGCAAAATATTTTGATTTGAGACCAGTGGTCTACAGCGGTCGCTAATACAATATTTAGCGATTGATTTTTTGGCGGTCGCTAATTTCGGTCGCTAAAACGCGAGTTTTTTTGTAGTGAATGATGAGTAGGTCTTGTATGAGACCATCTAATGACATTAAACAATGAGAATACTAGATATAATTATGACATTGACTTATTAACACTTTAGTAAAGATGAATGTTAATTTGTGTTGTTTCATACCATGCGACAGTCTTATACAAGTTTTTGTCTTAAATAATCAATATGCTTTTCTGTCGGAAACAAACCTGCCCTGAAGATAGAATTGAAAAAAAAAAGTTAGGTTGAATTTTTTTAATAAAATTTAAAAGTTAAAATTAACATGCAATTTTTTTTTTTTTAAAGAAAGTATCTTTTTTTTGTAACTAAACCGTTTTTTAAACTAGCGACGCTGAAAGATGAATATGTATTAGTCGGAAAAAAAAAACCATCCCCTACATTTTGGGTGTGTTAATTTTTTAAATTTTGAAAAGAAAAAGGCACATAATAAACTAATGAGCAAAAAGGTAGAAAAAATTAGAGTAGTGCCTGCGTATTACACAAATCTTTTTAATATTCTGTATAAAATTATTTTTATTCGAGGTGTGGTTATTTATTAAAAAATTAAGATTAATTCAAAGAAGTATTTACTAAAATAGTTGTTCAAAGCATAAAAAGATTTGTAAATTTATTTATTTGGTAAGCAACATAAAATTATGCAAGAAGTCAAAGTTCAAACCTATGTGACTATATATTTTTTTCTTAATTGAATTTAATATTAACATGCCACATGAATGTCACATATAATTAATAATAAATTAATAGAAAAATGACAATCAAAACAATATATAATGAATTAAATGAAAATGTGACACATTATCCAAAATAATTTCAAATTTTATAAGAATGCAACACATCAACCAAGTATCTCTCAAGACGATACATCATCGTACCAACTAATAGAGAAAGAGTATGTTTTATATGAAATGATTCATGATATGCTTACCATTATACACTTTTTAAATATCGAATATTTGACCAATAATATCATAAAGTTCATTAGAAATATCATTAATTTGTGTTCAATTTTTTTTATAACAATTACAATATAATATCACTAATTCAAATTAATAATATTTCTAATGAAATTATTAATATTTCTAATAAAATTATTAATACTTTAAAACTGTTTTATAATAAATTTATAAAAACTATTTTCAACATTCTTGTCAATACATTATCTTCATTTTATCCCGGATTGTAATCTCTAACGAAAAAAAAAAAAAATAGCTCCATTAGAAAAAGCCACGAGAGATTGCAATAGGAGAGGAGAGATTTATACAAATAATTTGGTATTAAATTTTTAGGCGGTGGCTCAGATTTGCTGATGAAAGAAAGTATTTGAAGTGGGCCCGACTCGAAAACCACGGTGGCAGTGCCAATGACGTGTATTGCACATAAAACAAATTTCTAACACTTTGCTAATTTTAGGAACGGAATGCGCCATTAATTTATATATAAGATCTCAAATTTTCATTTATTTATTCAATCCCTATCCTGATCATGAATTTGATGAAATGTTAATAATACATTTATATTGTAAAATAGATCTCACTCGAGATAGGGTCTCAAACAATCTGTAGGACGAATAACTGAGGTGCATATCACTAAGATCTACAAAATTAGGTGACAGATAATGCTTCTATAAAAAAATGCACTTGGTTGGAGTTCAACATTGTTTTGCATTCCATCTCAATACTCATTTAATATGACTCAAAGATAATTAACTACGCTATTACTTTGGGGTCGTTTGGTTCACGAGATGAAATTGATTAGGTGAGATTGAATTAGATAGGATTGGATTAAATATGATTATTTGGGAAGGAATGTGAGTTTGGATTTTAGGATTTTTTTTTTTTTTTTGATTGAATGATTAAGTGGGTTTAAAGTGCAATATATCATTTTCAAAGGATAGGACTATGGAGTCCCACCATCCCTAAGGGATTATTTAGTCCCTCATTTAATGTATTAGATAGGTTTATAACTCGGGCCCCAATTTTATCCCGAACCGTAAACCTGCGAACCAAACGCAATATTACATGAAATTGTTTGAGACTAAAACTCTAGTCCCACCCAATCCAGCGAACCAAACAATCCCTTTGAGTTATTAACGTAAAGCTAATGTTTGTTTTACAAATCGATTTTTTTTTATTTAGAGATTTTTACAATGTGTATTTGTCTTGAGGTTTATTTAATAGAATATTTTTTTAGTTTATAATGTAAAAAAAGTGAATGATGTTATATTATTATACTCCCTCCGTTCACGAATATTATACCCCTTGCGTTTTGACAGGTTTAAGAAAACGTGAATAAAATAGATAAAGTAAAAATATGATTGGTATGTCTGAATAGAATAACAGTTGAATGAAATAAACTCATGAATGGAATGAAGGTCTGAATAAAACGATGTAAGAATGATCATTCTTATGATTAGTATGAATTAGGAATGAAATGTAATTATTGTGTGTAGCTATTTAAAATTAGTATTGTTATTGGTTGTTGAAATAATTATTTAATGACAATATTAATAATAATTGTTAGAATTTTTACATATATTCGTAATAACAATATTTTTAATAAAATTTTTATTACTATTAAAAAATAATTTTAATAATAAAAAATAACATTATACTACTATTATTTAATAAATTTTTTATTATTGTTGAAATTATTATTTAATATTAATATATAATTTATTTTTGTAATTATTACATATTTCTTTTAATTGTATTATTATTATTTTAGTAAAATATTAGTATTATTTATTTTTATGGTTACTTAAGATAAATTTTATAATAAACTATTATTATTTATATTTTTATTAATATATAAGTAGTAAATACTATATACACTGTAGAAATATAATATTATCGTTGCAAATTATTATATTATTATTATTATGGTTGAAATTGGTTATTATTATTTTTAATACTACTTATAATTTTACCAAGTATAATTATTTTATTGATATTTTTATTATTGAGTATTAATAATAATATTATTACTGTTGACATGTTGGGGTTATAAGATAATACTATATAAATGAAAACAAGTGATGATATTTTTGGAAAATAATAACACGTGGAATACATAAACCCATGTGTTATGGAA
The DNA here is from genome assembly GCA_947034835.1 of Ballota nigra. Taxonomy (NCBI): domain Eukaryota; kingdom Viridiplantae; phylum Streptophyta; class Magnoliopsida; order Lamiales; family Lamiaceae; genus Ballota; species Ballota nigra. The sequence continues at coordinate 20,010,887 of OX344730.1, forward strand.
GAAATCACTATTCCACATTATTAGGAATCATCATTTCTTGTGGAATCATTATTCCATTTTTAAAAACATACCAAGCATGGTATTTGGAATAGATAAAGGAATGATCATTTCATTCCATATATATTCCATCATACCAAGCATGCCCTAAGTGTATTTTGAGTTATTATGTGGTTCATTTATGAGTTAAGTGGTTGGTTGTGAATGTAAAGTTAAAGACATGTGAAGTAATAAAGTGATGATTGCATGATAAAAAAAATAAAATCATTGTAAAAAATGAAAGGGGTATAATTTTCGTGGACGGAGAGAGTATTAATTTACTAAGTATAACTTTGGTCAAAATTGGTATTGAGTAAAATGAAAATAAAATAATAATTAATTAATACTACGGACATTCGTCTCCAAACACTTGTCACAGTTGACATTTAAGGGATTTTAGTATAAGAGTTGACTTGTAGTATTTTAAATGGATAAAATAATTTTTATTAGAGTGTATTGTTCGCTTTAAGTGAATGAAACAACAAAAAAAAGTGTAATTATTAATGGAATGAGATGTAAAAGTTTTTTTTTTTTTTTTTGTAACAAAGTGTTTAAAGAGAGAGATGTAATGTTAATTGATAAGTTTTATAAATTATATAGGGCGTGGTATTCCATTATTTGAAAATAATATATTTAAAAAATCTAAAACTAGAATTGATTTTTTTTTTTTTTAAAGAACGTTGGCTAATTAATTTTTCTTTAGGGGTGAGGTTTGAGATTTTTTGAATATAATCTCAAACAAGAAAATAGATTATAAACAAATAATATATATATAAAGGAATAAATAAAGTGTTTTATAATTATTTATGTGATAAGCCAGGGTTCTCAATTAGTCTCCATTCTCAAACCCAAAAACATTTATCTTCCTTGCATTTGATAGTACCTAAAACCTCGTATCTAACGCTTTGCGTTCAAAACTAATTTTGGTTTTTAATTAATTTCTACTATTGTCATCTGGAGAGAGCTTTAACAATTAATTAATGGAAATGAAAACAAAATGCAAGCGTAAATATTTGTAATTATGTAGACTACATGGTTAGCTGTATATAAATATTATTATTGACTTCTCCAAGAATTATTTACTTTGATTAAGATGTTATGATTCTTTTCGGAAGAAGACTTTTTGATTAAATAAGAACGGGCAATTTGTATAAAATTATTAAATCTCCAGGGAATTATCTTGTTCAGATAAGACATAACTGATGCTGAACAATTTTAATCTTATATTTAATTTCCATCATATTGTTTTCATGTATATTTTTTTAAGTCAACTTATTTAACAAACTTAAGAAATAAGAACGAAAGATTCGAAAAACAATTTTCTCAAATTAAAAAAAGAGATTGAATAAATACTTTTATATTATATGAGCAATATAACTTTATTATTTTATCTACAACACTTGCATTATTAAAACATTAATATTGTCAAGTGTTGGTAGCTCAATTGGTTGAGGCCGCCACCTAAGACTCCAGAGGTCTTGGGTTCGAGACATGAAGAGGGTATTTATTTTCCTCTTGTGGTGGGGTGGTGTTCCCCTCTTGTAGTGGGGTTGTGTTCCCCTCTTGTGGTGGTTGCGGTTCCGGCTGCAGTGCGGTTGTGGTTCGGAGTTGCGGGTTCTGGTGGTCCCCCTCTTGTGGTGATTGCGTCTACAGTTGCGGTTGTGGTTCGAAGCTGCGGGTTCGGGTGGTCCCCCTCTTGTGGTGATTGCGTCTAATGAAAAGATGTTGCCATGTACCCGATGGTCGAATGAGCTATTGTAATTGATTATGTTAGGAAACTATTCTAATTGATTATCATTAAAAAAAAAAAAAACACTAGTATTAGTATTATGTTGTGAAATCAATATGAAATCAGGCGATTTGTAAACATTCCCACAATATCCATTCCTTTACACTCCATAATTATATGGTTTTGCCTTTTATATATCTCATTAAAGTTTATAATGCCCGGAAAAAATGGTGAATGCAAGACATTGGTAATTGTATTTACAAATTAAGAAAACTAATTATCACTTCCTAGATTCACGACATGATAATAAGATTTTATAATAAATGCTTTACATTAAAAATTATTCAACATTTCAAAACTTGCAGATAAAATGAACTTTAAAGTACGTAATTCACCATTAATATATTTTGATAAAATTAAAACACAGAAGATAGTCTCACATGCTGTGACATTTTCATCCGTCACAGCTCCATCCGAGCCTTAATTTACCTCTGCTCTGCGAGAATCAAAATTGAACTCAAAAACCTTTTAATTTGTCTGTTATACGTCATTACGCCGCAGCACCGTTACGCTATTAACCCCTCTACACCAAGGTAGTCTTCCATTTCTCCCCTATTGACTTCAGTTTTACCCCAAAACAAAAGAAAATTCAAAGCTAAAAAATTTCACAAATTCATAGAGGAGAAATTGTAAATTTGCAAGCAGCATTCAAATTCTCAATGAAGTTATTAGAAATGTTGTTTCTGGTTCGGGAATTGACTAGAGAAAGCCCTTTTAATTGAAGCTCGGAAAAAAACAATCTATTTTTGTTGGGATTCAAGTTTGATGACTCCATAGTTTGTTAGGCACTCGCTTTCGGCGTATACCGATCGGTGCATTTTATCCTTTTCTTGTTGAGTTTGTTAGTTCAACGTTGTTCGCCCCCTGTTAAAGCAAGAAACCACCGCTCAGAAAACATATGAGTTATTAGGTTTTCATTTTGGTCTAGTTTTGGGAGTGTGGGGTGCTTTGGCTCTTTGTTTGGGGAATCAAGAATTGGAGTTCAGCTCGGCAATGGGTTCGATGGAAAATTGGAATTGCTTGAGCATTTTGTTGGGGTTATGGCTCATTTTGATGGTGATATGGCCTGTGAATGGTTTAAGACCTTTAAGGCAGAGGCGGCCATGGGGTGAGGAGGTTGGTTCCCCCAATTTAATTCTTTGGTTCTTCTGATTGTGCTAATGCTTTTTCTTAAATTCCGACTTATCTAATTCTCTGTTCTTAATTGATGTAGATAATCCTTGTCGGTTACTAATTCTTGAAAATGTGTAGCCATTAATACTGTTGGGGATAAATGCATGATTATATGTATGTGTTGGAGCTTTGAGTAAGGAGGTGTAATCTCTCGCTCTTTTTAATAAATTTACTGGTGGCTTAATGAACTTTGGAGAACATTTTTTGTTCTTGATGGACGGCTTTAAAAATGTATAAGAAATAAATAGTAATGACTGTGATTTGTGCAGTAATAATTGATATTTGGTACAAAAATGTCGTTTTCACAATGACAAATGATTAGATGAATCTGTTTTTTGTTGTTCGACTGTGGTAGTTGCGCTGTGTCGCACTTTTATGTGGAAGCTGATTGAGTGGTTTGTCGAGATATATGCACAATCATTCATTACGTAATGTGTTGTGATCGCACATAATTGCAATATGCTGGCGTCAGGGGTGGTTTGTCGAGATATATGCACGATCATTCATTACGTAATGTGTAGTGATCGCACATAATTGCAATATTGCTGGCGTCTTAGGCTGACATAGAGATTTAATTATATTATTATGATTTGGAAACTCAGTGGTAACGTCAGGTCTAAAATGTATTAGAGCACGTGGAATATCAGTATAATACGTAATTAAATAATATCGTTATGTATTAGTAATAACTGAGAACATGAAAAACTACACGTCACACATAGTGGTCGCGTAGACTCTCTTCACATGCAAAACTTTATATTTGTGTGTGTGTTATTTTAACCACTAAAGAGCCCTCTTCATATTCTTGGGCACTTGGTCCAAATACTTCAATGAGAATGATAACGAAAATCAATAAATAGTGAATTACACTGAAAATGGTGGTTATACTGTTAGTTTTTTGCTCTAATTTTGGAATAAGTGGGACAAAAATGATCGTTGTCGGAGGAACAGTGGAATAATTAAGGAGAAATGGTAATAGGAGGGGGTATAATAAATCAAAATGGGGTAATGATTAACTTATTTTGAGTCTCATTATCCCGTGCAGAATAAGTTAATCATTGAGATAGCTGTGTTATGTTTTTATTCATCTGTTTTTCTGCTTTCTCTTTTATTTTTATTTATTTGTTTATTCTTCTCTACCCAGATGATGTTAAGCTATTTGAATGCCTTTTAATTGGTGTAAGTTGTAAATATATTACATTAATTGGTATCATTGATGTGCTCACTCTCTTCTTACTTTCCGTTTGCTAAAGTTCTAATACGAGTAGTTTGTTCTTTAGTATACAACTACAATAATCTATAACCTATTCTAGAATTTATGTTGAAGGATCCATTGATGAGTGGATTCACATTTTTTTCTCCATCTTAAATCTTCCTTGATTACGTCTGATCTTTTGGTCCTTTTACCTCTTGCAGTGGCTTCCTTTAGGAAAGGAGGAACAAGAATTGGGACCATTTTCTTCTTGGAATATAACAGGGACATATAGAGGTTTGTTTGGTATCTATCTGCATAATCAGTTGATTGCACGAATCATTATATGTTGAATAATTTCACAATTCTTTTGTCTTAGTATAATTTGTATTTTAAGATGAACATATGTTGATTCCCATAAATGTCAATCTTAAAAATAATGAAGTATTTTCTGACATAATTGTCGAATGGCCACCTCATCTCTACATTCATGCTGGTAAAGATGAGTATTATCTAAGCATTTAATTTGTTAATTGGCCTGTTTCTGATATAACGTTGAAGGATCTTCCTCTAAAAGATTAAGTTGGTCGAGAGGAGTATCAGTTTTGATGTTTAATTTATATCTTCAACAATCATAAAATGACTCTAGTTCCTGGTTTGCTTATTATTATTTTTTTCCTGCACATTTCATCAATATCTTTCTTTGATTTGGTCAGCCTTAATGAGCATGCCGAGTACTATTAATTGGGAATTTAATTATGTGAAGTTGTGTTGTCCAGATACATTTACGTATTTGCTTCATTAAATTGACGTTGATTAGTTAACGCTGTACATTCTGTGCCATACAGGCAATTGGAAGTTTGTAGATACCAAAAATAGCACTTCCAAGTTTCCCGATTTTAAGAAGTCAAATGGAAATTCAGTACTTGAATTAATCAGTACACCAACAAAAATAACCGGGGTGCACTTTGTTCAGGTATTTGATTATCTTTTAACTTGCATTCAAACCGTTAGATTGTCTTAATCTTAGCCTCTTTGGCTAATTATAGTATTTTCACCTTTTATTAACAATCATTATCCAGTTAGATCATAATAGTGTAAAATACACATGATTACACCTATGCATGCTTTAGTCCCGTGCTTGGGCAATATCTATGTTGATGAGCAGTGCTCTTAAATTCTTATATTATCTTATCCTAATATCACCTTCTATTTGATATACAGGGAATTATAATTTTCCATGATGTGTTCGACAATGAAGATGATGCTCACGGTGCTCAAATCAGAGTAGAAGGCGTATATATTTGGCCCTTCAGACAACTAAGGATGGTAGCTAGCAGGTAGTTTCCCCTTCGTTTATATCACTTTCTTACACAAGTTCTATATTTTTACATTGTAATTCTAGTTTCAGCAGTCTGTTGGTCTTCATGATATATTTTGTTACGTTTGCATATTCCATTTATCATCATAAATTTTGGAATCTATGCAGAGGCAGAATCAAAATTGCTTAATGACCGTCTGCAGCATATTGCATAACCAGAGAAATTTATATGTCCTTGGAAGTTTGCAACTATGAAATTAATCCTCGATTGAATTAGTATTTTTTGTTTTGTTTAGAAGGAGTCATTCTTTTTTGAAGATTATATTTTTGATTTTAGCTACTATTTTTTTTTTTTTGGATGTTTCTGCAGTGGAAAAGAAGGTGAATTTGGGTCAGAAGATGATTACTTATTATCTAATCCCTATCACTTGGTAATCACTATAACTTCCTCAATTTCTTTAACCTTTCCACTTGACTTGATCTTATGCAAAGGCTGTAGTTTTCCCTATCACTACATAGCTGATGTTTTTTGAGTATGTCTCTTTCTTTTCCTTTAGAGGGTTTAAGCAGTGGATATGATGTTGTTCTGATATAACTTGGCTAAATATAGCATGGATATTTCTCCCCGATAGTTGCATGCATTTTGATTTACTACCAGAATCTGCGATCAAACAGGCAATTTATTATAATTCCTCATGCAAGGCTGCAGTTATTTGTAAAATGGCTGATCACTGAGGCGCACTGCCTTTGTTGAAGCTATATTACTCATAATAAAAAATAATAACAGAATTTTCATTGCCGACAGGTTCCTCCAGAGTTTTTATCATAATTTGAGTTGTGCAGACAAGACCTACCTAATGTGTTCTTATCATAAATTGAGTTTTAATATATCGCAACTCTTACAATGGAGAGTAATATTTAAGCTTTTACTTAGATAAAGGGAGTATTAAGTATATTTGTCACTTATAGTATCTTCCTAGATTATAAAAATTGCTCATCCTGAACTTTTACACTAAATATGGCCCATGAAATTAAATTTTATATTTTGTTGCTAAATTTAGACCAGCTACATTCCTCTCCTACCTGTTCCACAACCAATGAAGAAATGAAAAGCTGTATGTGGATTTCTAACCGTATTATAGAGTTTCAGTTCAGATAATCCAAATCAAGTTGAACTTTTAGTAATTTGTTGAGAATATAATATCAACAATGAGAACACTGTGCTACTGGAGGGTTTTAATCCTAATAGGCTTCGATTTTCTTTCTTAATGTTGAATTTTACCTTAAAGGTGGTTTGCTTTCTACAATTGTACTGCTTACGAAGTCGTCTGAGGATTTCCTAGTCCTTCCTTAACATGTTTCACTTTTTTGTCTTTGTCAGCTTGGAGTGTTTTCATCCCAGGTGTTTCAGGAGTCTCCCCGAGATAAACTCTGGAGGAGGAAACAATGTACTTTCCATTAAAATTGTTTTATTCCATTATAAGTTGAAGTTCATCGAACTCCCTTTTCTAAAATTTCTGGTTTTTCCATTGCAGCTCCTATTTATGAAATGGAGAAACATTGCAACATTGAAATTGCAGGGCAAGTATCTCATGTTTCTTCCAGAAAAAATGGTAATAAAAATTTTCAGATGTTAAATTCCATCTTTAAAAGACGATCATGTTCCCCTTCTTCCTCATCTGTCTTTGTGAAACTTATTAGCTTGGGAAACATATTTTGATATTTATATTTGTAAGTTGTCTCTACTGATAGTATAAATTACTATTTCATCAGACTTGTCTCTCTTGTACCTTTCCTAGGTGGAGATCAAGATAAGTATTACATAGAAGGACTGATGGAAAGCCCTTCGGTTGATGATGATGTAGATTGCTTCTCTCCCATGCTTCTGAATGCAACTTCAGTTAACGTTGATGTGTACTACAACAAAGCAGTTAACTACACCTTGATGGTTACTTTTGTATCCTTTACTATCAAGTGTTTTTTGAAAATGAAAAGGTTTCATATTGTTATTACTCTTCGGTTCGATTCTTTAACTTCTTGATGTGCTAGATCTCTTTCCTCGAAGTTCTGTTGTTAATCCGGCAGATGGAACACAGTAATACTCAATCAGTAAGATGCCCTTGATTTCTGCTTGATGCCTGATATGAATTTGGATTTACAAATCATAATTACTTAATGTCTTGCTATTTTTATAAATTTTCCAGGGGGCTGCCAAAGTTTCACTTCTAATGGTTGGGCATCAAGCTATAATGGATGCTTATATTTGTCTTCTGCATCTTACTGCCGGAATTCTAGTTGGTATGTTTACTTAGGAGTCCGTTCATATGGTAGAGTTTTTAGACTGTTCTTATGTTTTCTTGGTATATAGCTTAAAGATTTAATATGATTTTTTTTTAAACCTTTGCTTAAAACAGTTATTAAAGACAAAACTGCCAATTTCCTTTTCTTTATCATGCACGCTCTTCTCTTTATTATAAAAATTCTTTCTACTTATTTATACTCGTGTCAAGTAAAAGCTGATGTTTTGCCTATTTACAGAATCCCTATTTAATGCTTTTGCCACTGCTGCCTTTTTCAAGTTTGTTGTCTTCTCAATTTTTGAAATGCGATACCTACTCGCGATATGGAAGGCAAATAGGCCAGGAAATGGAGAGAATTGGGACCAAATGAGGCGCGAGCTTTCAGCTCTTTACAGTCGATTTTGTGAGTATCTTTATCTGTTATTAAAATATCATTATGCCATCTCACAGGCTTTATTTGTCTATCTAGTCTTGGCAATTCAATACAATGATGAAGAAACTATGGGGACTTGCCTGATGTGAGAAATAGGTTATACTTTATAGAAAATAAGGAATATACTACAACTTGAATAATGAATTAAAAACATAATTAAAATTTTGAACTTAAGTATATCATATTGGTAGAACAAGAAGATATTAGGAATTACGAAGGCTACTTATGTATAAAGAGTTAGTTGAAACTATAAAGTTAACTTTACCCATTTATATTAGTTGATGAATGCAGCTTTTCGTTTGTTTTGTGCCTTGCTGAAGGTCTGATGTTTTATTGCATTAATTGTTTTGTAGATGGGATCCTTTTAGGTGGCATTCTCTTCATGTATGAGTTCCATACATTTTTGCGGTTTATTCTCCTCCTCCTCCACTCTTTCTGGATTCCACAAATAGCCATCAACATAATTCGTGACTCGAGGAAACCATTGCATCCACATTATATCTTAGGGATGACAGCAACTCGTATTGCCATCCCGTTATACGTATTTGGGTGCCCACATAATTTCATGCGAATAGAGCCCAACCAGAATTGGTGTATTTGTTTGGCTATTTTTATGGGACTACAAGTATCTATTCTTCTTCTGCAGCATTACTTTGGAGCTCGGTGCTTCATTCCTCGTCAGGTTTGTTTCCTTCCTTCCAAATAATTAGGAAAACAAAAATCAAGTAAAACTTTCAAGAGAGCAGGGACAAATTAATCTTTTCATGTTTCAGTGAGGGTTTTAAATTAGTCGAGATTTGGATATGGTTATTTCTTGTATCAGCTTAATTGAACGATTTAACGTCATAAATGCAGATTTTACCCGAGAAATACAGCTACTATAGGAGATTTCATCAGGCGTCAAACGATGCCGCAGATTGTGTAATTTGCATGACTCCTATTGACCTCAGCCAACGCTCAAATGATTGCATGGTATCTGATTATTTCTCTTGCTATTCTTTTTTCAAATCTTCCTAGACAAATTTTTTTGACTCGTTTATTTGTCCAGGGGTTCCGTTCCAAAGTTTGCATGGTATTGCAACAGTCTCGTTCTTGATATCCTTGAGATCACAATATTCTTGAACCATAGTTTTATTAACTAGATTTTTTTACCCAGGTTACTCCATGCGACCATTTCTTTCATACTAGTTGCCTGCATAGATGGATGGACGTAAAAATGGAATGCCCAACATGTCGCCGTCCCCTTCCACCAGCTTAGAAGATGTATATTCTGTTCTTGCACCAAATCAGGCCGCCCTACAAGTTACTGCGGTAAGATAGATGCCTTAAAAGTTAGGTCTTTATTCTTTTGAGTTACAACTTTTGATTAAAAAATAAGTATTTTCCGCATAATTGTAACCATTCCATAGTTTTGTTACAGTTGGAGAATGGAGTCAAAGTATAGGTGATACTGATCCAAAACGACAGCGTTTAGTTGTATACTAAAATGTAATGGAGAGACTGGTAAATTTTCTTTATTTTATAGGTTTAAATGTTTAATGAATCAAATCTTTGGTCCGAGTCTGAAAGGTAAGAGAGTTCTGCCATTTTTTAGCTGCCTGTAAAAATGCTAGATACATCTTTGCTCTCTATCTCGTCTCTCTTCTCTGTTAATATACATATACTGCTTCAAATAAGAGAGAGTTTCGAGTTTACGTAATATTTTTGCATTTCCTTTTTATATTTAATCTGAATTTTATGTGGTTGGGAGAATTCAGAAAACTGATTTTCATGTTTAAAATGATATACCTTTTTTAAAAAGTTAAAATTCTTTTCTGTTATCTTCTTTTGATATGGTATATGTTGGACTTCTTTTGATGAAACAAATTTCCAAGTCTTGAGATATGAAAAATAGGAGCAAAAATAAATAACATCCTATTTGCCCTAAAGATTTTACAGATAATTCCAGGCAACATTCTTCTGTGAGGTCTGGTTAGAAATTAAATTTCTTGGCCTCCCTTGTCTGTGGATATGATATAGTATAAGAGAGGCATGTGTTCGCTGACATGTTCCTAATTTATTGTAATAATAATGATGCAACTACATTGAAGGCTAGCTAGGCTGTAGTAAATTGATGCAATAATATGATGAACAAGTTTTTTGTGCACTAGTGTACAATTCTAATACATTTTTGAATGGTTAGGTTGTTTTTACTAAATAGTTGAGTTTGTTTACACTAAACAGTTTAGGGTTGGAAAATTGTAACTTTTCAGTGTAAACAAATCCAATTGATCATTATAAATATTCATAACTGTTCAAAATGCATTTAAGTTGCACTATGCACTTATTGCATACAAAACATTGGCTAATATATTAAACAAATATAATATGTTGACTTTAAACAACAGGTTTGAATTAAATATTTGAAAAAATATTATATGAAAATAGCTCATAATAAATTTATTATGAAACTATATTAAAGTAGCGAAATTTTTACCAGAAGTATCGATAACTTCACCAGGAGTATTATTAATCTGGGTCTGTGGTATTATATTGTAATTGTTGTAAATTTTCTTGAACCCAAATTAATGATACTCCTGGTGAGATTATCGATATTCCTGGTCAAATATCCTATACTTTAAAATAATTTTATGATAAACTTATCGTGAACCATTTTCATATAAAACTTACGCTAAATATTTAATTTGTATTGAAACTTTACTAGGGTAGGTTTAATTAAATTAGAGAATTTTATATGAGATCGTCTCATGGTATGAGACAATGAAAATGAATATAACTAGGTCATTGATTCGTTAACAATTTGATAGGGGTAAATGTTAATTTGTGTTGTCTCATGGGAGACGATTTCATACAATTTTTTCCATTAAACTACTACACCCCCTAACAAATTGGGTGATGTCAAACCGATCAAATTAATGGGTTTGGACTTTCGAGTGATAGTGGAGTAGATGCATGGTTTGCTAATTATATTTGACACTTATTTATAAAAATAAAAATAAAAATTGTGTGCAATAAATTATTTAGAAAATGTCTCGTATGGCGCCGATTTAAATTGATCACAATTTATCTAGCTCATCTCCATCTCAACGGGCCAGCTAATATTATACTTCCATTTGTTAAATTGAGATATTGTACATTGATATAAAAGATTGGTTATTGTGTAACCACAAGTATACATTGTCGATTCATGCTAAATTGAAAGTATATAGATCCAATTTAAATTGAATTAAAATTTTAAAAATACAAGCAGCAGTACACTGTCACACCTGAAACAACTGAATATTTACACATAAAAGTGATGATACCTAATTCTAAAAGTAAATGTAGTAGTAAATACATAGTGCAAAAGTATCAACTTTTCTTGCTTGAAACATTTATGGACAGTGAAAATGACAAAAGACTCGTGATAGCAATTGAACCGCGGAGGACCCCAGGCCAGGCCCAGGTAAGAAGTTAGCCAATTTGCGCAACTACTTATTACGCCTCATAACTTTCAATGCCATCATAACCTAATTACTCGAATCTTCGTAGCCAGACATTTAATAATATTGCATCTAGTTATAGAAACCACCTATGTCTACTTTTCTATAAAAAAAAAAAAAAAAAAAACATTTTTGTGTATTTCTGCGAAAATTTTCCCACAACAAATTACCCTAGATATAGACACTTAGGGCTTGTTTGTTTCGGGATTTAAGTGTGCGTGTGAAGTCATAACTTTACATCCACAAGATGTAAAGTCTTTGATGCTAATAAAAGTATGTTTTTGTTTTGAGATTTTGGTAGTGTGAGATTTTAGTTTATGTCAAATCATGTGTACGAGTGTTAGGATAAAAGTTGTATAGTTTTGATGAGTTAAAACAAACCAGAAGATGTAATAGGACCATCTGGACCTGTTAGCCAGATGATGATCTAGATTAGGACTTAGTCTAGTGGGAACTGCCAGACCAGAAGACTTCACCAGAAGAGTCACCAGAAGACCCCACCAGAGGACTTCACCAGAGGACTCCACCAGAAGACTTCACCAGATGAGATCTGACCAGAGGCAGAGGACCTTCCCCAGACCAGACGAGTCCGGACCAGACGAGTCTGGTGATACAAAAGATGCTCAGTTTGATCTCCTGTTTCTACTAAGTATTCTGGTTGTTCACCAGATTAGGACCAGAAGACACCGAGGTTGCCTGATGTCTGGTCTTGCCTTCTCTGGAGAGAATCAGAGTTAGGCAGATGAAGCTATTGACCGTTGGTGATTCAAATCAAGTCAACAAGATCAGGATTGAAAAGTTTTGAAGATAATCAATCCTAGGATCCCACCAACCCAATCAATCAATTAGGGAATTGATTGATTGAGGCTTCCTTATATAGAGGATCTGATTGGATTAGCTCTCAAACGGCTAGCCCTAATCCCCTCTATAAATACAAGAGTGCAGTTCAAGAAAAAGCTCTAGAGACTCTATACGCGCATAAGTCCATCTAAGCTTTTGATAATCTTTCCTAACACTCTTATTGTTCATAATATATATCCACTCTTAAGGAGTTGTTGAAACCTCAACCTGTTCATCTACCAGATAAGGTTGTAGGCTATTGATCTTTAGATTGAAGTCAAATCTAAAGAGGCTGCAAGAAGGAACTGATACTTCCCAATTCCAGTGAGTAAGTAAGTAAGTGAGTTAGTTGATAGTGAGACCCCTTGGATAAAGGGAGAGTGGATGTAGGATATTTAAATCCGAACCACTATATATCTTGTGTTCTTTATTGCTTTGGACTTACTTATTCTCTTATTACTTTTGTACTCTTGTAAAAAGAATTTGAAAGGCATTTAACTTAAGCTTCCACAATTAATCTAACTAGTGGGACCAACAACGAGTAAAGTAGGATGTGTAAGAGAAAAGTAGGAAAGAGAGTGTGAGTGAGAGAAAAACGATATGTGAGTAATGATTGAGCGAGAAAAAAGTGATATGTGAGTAATGATGAGTTTTATAAGTATTTATAGGTGTGGATAAAAAATGATATGTAAAAATTGGAAATAGAATGAGATGGGAGCCGGAAAATCCTAATCCTATTCGGGTGAATCCCGTGACAAACAAGCCCTTAAATTTTGGCGGGTTATTGATTAAAATAGACCAGTTAAACTCACATATCATCATTAACTATTACATATCAACAATATTACTGGTTTACATGTATATTTTGCTAAAAAGGTAATACCGCTTGACTTATAAAGTAATATACTTACCATTCAATTGTCTCATTTTTCCAGTCAACAAAATTATGCACGTTACTTTTATTGAAACAAACATTTTATTATCACACTTCAACCATCACTTAATTATTTAATATGTCATTGATTTCATATTCACAAACAATTAAATTATTAATAAACATTCACTTTATTTATAAATGGACCTCACAATACCCTATAATATCATCCAATGTATAAAAAAAAAAACAAGATCATTTTTCCGGAAGGAGGCTAAAAATTTTTACTCACTGAAATATGCAGGACTAAAATTGGACATGTCCATTATTATATGACAAACTATTATCTTATAACTTGATAGTCGATCTAATATATAAACATTGACTAGTCACGGCAGTAGTGGTTAATCACTGAGTTGATGAGCTACAGAGTTGAGAGGAGGAAATTTTTTGTTACAGTTGGACACTTAATACTCCCCCCAAACAAAAACCACCGAGTCTCTTCTCAAAAGATCTCACTCAATATAGATCAATCCCACCTAGTTTATACAGACCCTGTTGTTTTACTAGACACATATCTTTTTTCCATTTGACACCGAAAAACTCCACCACATCATTTCGCCTGGGACCATGATTCTAATACCACAGTTAGGCCCACTGGATGGCTCCATCACTGAATTAATATGAAATTGTCCGCTTTGAACTGAGTCCACAAAAATTTGTTTTTGAGTTTCTCCCAAAAAGAATTTCATACTAATGAAAATACTTGTCCATCCCTATAATTAATTCTTATTGATCCTCTCTGTGAAAATTTGTACCCAACCATTTATAAATGCAATTGGCCCATCATTTCATGTGCTTGGTAATAAATTCTGAGTTGTTGCAACCGAGATGTACACATATTATCATTCCAAAATAAATACATATATTATTTTAATCATTTATTTTAACTATACAATTATAAATAATAATATAATTGACAAGTAACGAAGGTCCAAATATGGAGCCGAGTGGTTGAGGCAGGTTTTAAAATTAATTCGACTATTATTTTCGATCTTCCCCCAGAACAATTTGTTTAGTTCAGTTTCTTTTATATCTTTAAAATTTATATATATTCAATATAAGATATACAATATTAAAAAGTTATTCAATATTTATGTAGGTTTAATATATATTATCTTTTGAAAGGATGTTGGTTTAATATTTTCATTAGAAGACAAAGTACAGAGTGAAACTGGAATTATAGAAGAGTTTTAGTTGTTTTCAATAAATAATATTAGTTGTTTCCACTGAAGAGTATTGCTTATTTACATTAAAGAGTTTTAGTTGTTCAGTGAAAATAAACTAAAACTCTTTAGAAAAATAACTAACACTCTTTAATAAAAATAATCAATACTCTTCAATAATTCATGTACGAACCAATTTCACTCTATACATACTCAATTTAAAAGTTATAAGCTTATGCATGGGTCAAGTGCCAAATTTGGGAAGGAACATATCACGGAGCGCAATTAGATTTATTTTTAATTTGCATCATTTGTAATTTACTGCGGTTTCAAAAAACACTTTTAGTTTATTGTAGTCTTATTTATTATTTGATTTAATACACAATGCAAATAAGAAATGAACTGGTATTCAAAATGGAATATGTTATAATTATTGGGGTAATTGAGTTTATAACCAATTAATTGAATAATTAATTAAAATAAATATTCAATTGGTAATTAATAAAAGTGTAAAATCATATTAATTACAAGGGAAGTATATATTTAATTAAGAGAAATTAAACGGTGTAAAATCAATTTATTCACGGAGTAGATGATTGTAGTGTATTTAAACTCTTAAAATCGAATTTCACTGAGTGTGAATAAAAAGACACTTTAACTAAGTGTAGAAAAATGTGAATAATTAATAGATTTTGGACAACCTTAGACCTTGGTTGTGACTCAATGGAGAGTTTCCTAATTTTTTTGGAGCACAAATTTGAGTTGGATTTTATTTTTGGCCAAGTCCAATGTTTTGTGCTCCAAAAAAATTAGGAAACTCTCCATTGAGTCACAACTAAGGTCTAAGGCTGTCCAAAATCTATTAATTATTCACATTTTCCTATACTTACTTAGTTAAAATGTCTTTTTTTTTTATCTCAACTTTCTAATGAACGACTGAGTTATCAGACCCCTAATTGAAGGAATTAAATCAGATATCCCTCATTTAAGGAATCAACAATTTTCCATAAATTAGTAGCCATGATTGGTGTTAATTGAATGCAACGAATTAGACAATAGAATTTACATATTTGTAAACAAACCTATAGTGTCTAGCTAGATTCTTGAATTGACAAGAAAGTCCAAAATCAAGTTACTTTCGCGTACATGGTTTTGGATGGAGTATAAATAGGACATGCATTTCATTGTTTCAAAACCCACCAACAAAATTCTTTGCATCTTGCATTTTCATACTAAAAGTGCTATCCTTCTTCAAACTCATTTTAATTCGTCGGAACTATTCAATATGTGGTGGTACACTTAAATGGACGTGTGTCGTTTTACTTTTGAGAATACTAGTGATCGTAAATCCCGTGCTTCGCACGACCGGATTTTGTTACATTGTTTAAATTATAATAATTAACACATTTTAATTATAAAACTAATTTTTTTTTAAATATAATATAACTAAAAAAAATCTTGGACTCAAATTAACGTTACTTGTAATTAAATTATATATTTTTTATTTATAATATCCAATACTTTAAAAAGTATTATGATAAGTTTACAATTAACCATTTTCATATAAAACTGACTTTTGGGATAGAATATGAATTGAACCTATCACACTAACATTTCAACGTAGGCGTATTTAAATTTGTATTATCCAGTTCCAAATGATAATCTCACACAATTTTAAGCTATACTTAAAATACTTTAAACAATAATCTACAATATAATATTTTTTAAGTAATACCTTTCCTTTGAAGAAGAATAATAAATAAATAAATGTCAAGATAAAAAACATAATATTAATGCACTCCCTCCGTCCCGGTCTAAACTTCCCACTTTCCTTTTCAGGTTGTACCACACTAAGTTTTTCATTCCATAAATGGAAAAAACAACATTCTACTACATATAAGCTTTAACCTTCAAACTCACACACTATTATAAAAAAATGTCACTCATTCAATCCACTTTTCAACACTATTCATTACTTTATCTCAAAAGTTAACATGTGGTCCACCATATATTAATAAAAAAATACTTTCTTAAATCATTCAACCAAAAGAAATGAGAAATTTAGACTGGGACGGGGGGAGTATGACTTATTGAATATTTGTAAAAATTAATTTTATTGGTTAAAAGAATGAGATGAATCCCTAAAAATAATAAAAAAAATGGTAATCAAATCAAACCAATTATAACAACTTTTAAAAAAGGATTACTATCATTACAATGTATGAAAAAAAATTCTGCCTCAATACTGTAAAGAATATTGATAATTAATCATTTTCCTAATCCAGTCGATATTAGATAACGACCATGATCATTCTTGAAAGAAACAGTCCATCATCTGTCCTGACACCTAACCTCAACACATGGGTAAAATCTATAATAATTTTGATGTGTTTTTCGCAGAATGTAGTTGATAAGGCTATAAGATAAAAAAGAAAATTATACAAGAAATAAAATCCATTTATAACACACTAAATTATTAGTGTTTTAATTTATGTTTTGTAAAAAAATAAAATAAACGTAAGTGAAAATAGTGTATAAATTTATCAGTCTTCCCTTTTTATGTCCGATAAAGAAAGACTTCGGATAAATTTGGGCACTTTGATATTAGATACACTTGCACCAACCTATAATAAATAACACATTAAAAATAGTTAGTTAGGAAGTCAAAAGATGTAAACCGAATATGGTTAACTAATTTTACAATTATATTTTAAAATTTTAATGCTAAAAATTTTCAATTTGTTTTTTCAAAACTAATAACTAAACTTATAATATCTTTTTATAACAAAATTATTAAAATTATAACACTTTTTTTTAACTATATGTGTGTGTGTGTGAAAAAATCATTGTTTTATCAAAATAGATTCTGTTAAATTTTTTGCATATATAAATGTCTTATTAATCTTCGTTTTTTAAATTGAATTAATTATTACTTTCAACATACATGTAATTTTTAAGTAATACAAAATAAAATACTTAATAGCATATTAACGATATACAAAAGATATGTGATACATTCTTTACAAACATCCCATTATTTTTGTTACTAAAAGCTTCTACAAATTAGTTTGAATTTAAAATAGGGTGTGACTATAACTGTACCTTATAATTATATTAATATAATTATTTTTCTATATACATATATAAGAGACAATTCTAATGACGCTTCACTTTAGTTTTAGGTTCACTGATCATTTAAATTGTGAATTTAATTTATCTGTTGACAAAAGAGTAAATATGCTTCTTTAGTTGACATTTGATTTACTTTATTGAGAAAGAAATTAATACTATTTTTAATTAGTCAAATTAAAAGTTGAATTAAGCTGAACCAATTATGTTATATTTTCATATTTAATTTTATATTACATTGGTTTTACATGAACCATTTTTATCGTGAAATTGATTTACAATTAATAATTTATAGTAAAAAATAATTAATATTTTATAATGAAAAGATTAAATCGGTGTTTTGGAACATTTAATAAGCTTTTAGAAGTATTTTTTTTTCAAAAGTTAGTGAGAGGTAACTTTTGAAAAAAAAAAACTTCTAAAAGTTATTTTTAGTGTTTCAAAACACTCCCTAATATATCATTCAAAACTAATACTACTTTATAATATAAACCTATAATATTCTTCAATAAAAAAAATTAATACTCGTCAAACCAATTTCAATACAATAATTGTTCACACAAAACTTTACCTACATTTAATATGTAAAATGGACAGCCTAAAATAAGATCAGTTATCCTACAAAATTACTAAATGAGTTAAGGTATTTTCATTCCATGTTTGAAATAATAAAATATGAAAAACAAAATTGTGATTTTTTTTACTTAACCCAAACATGTACTATTGTAATACTCTGTAATCACGAAATAAAAATTTAAAATTCAACTTCTTATTAACTAATACTCCCTCCGTCCCCAATTAAATGCACCGTTTACTGTTTATACAAAATTTAATGTGAGAGTTGTTTAATTAGTATTACATAAAATAAAATAGGGGTATAATGAGAGTTTGACACAGATTTTAGCGTGAGAATTGAATCTATGAGAGTAAAATAATGACATATAGGGATAGAGTGAAAATGACTCATACATGAATCATTTGAAGGGTATTAGTTTGTTACACTAAAGGATATTAGTTGGTTACACTAAAGGATATTAGTTGGTATAAAGAGTATTAGTTAATTACACTAAAAAGTATTGTAAAGTAGTTTGTGAATGATCCAATTTCACTCTATATATAAATGTTTGAAGGGTGTAGCTTAATGATAAAATATTACATTTAATTTGGGGGCAGATTTTGGGTAAATGATTTGTATATTTGAAGACTGAGGAAGTAATTTCCTATTTTGCATTCAATAAATGCATCACAATTAAATTTAATTAATGAGTTAATTGAAAATAAAATCACAACCTTTATGGAAATTGTAATCTAATATAAACTTTTGAATCTTTGTAAACAAAACCTCAACTTAATATTTAGTTGCAATTCAAACCAATAAATAATTTCGTTCATCAGCCGAAATTAAATAGTGATATTGTCTTTAGTTAATTTATAGGGATAGAGTGAAAATGACTCATACATGAATCATTTGAAGGGTACTAGTTTGTTACATTAAAGGATATTAGTTGGTTACACTAAAGGATATTAGTTGGTGTAAAGCGTATTAGTTAATTACACTAAAAAGTATTGTAAAGTGGTTTGTGAATGATCCAATTTCACTCTATATATAAATGTTTGAAGGGTGTAGCTTATTGATGAAATATTACATTTAATTTGAGGGCAAACTTTTGGGTAAATGATGTGTATATTTGAAGACTGAGGAAGTAATTTCCTATTTTGCATTCAATAAATGCATCACAATTAAATTTAATTAGTGGGTTAATTGAAAATAAAATCACAACCTTTATGCAAATTGTAATCTAATATAAAATTTTGAATCTTTGTAAACAAAACCTCAACTTAACATTTAGTTGCAATTTAAACCAATAAATAATTTCGTTCATCAGCCGAAATTAAATAGTGATATTGTCTTTAGTTAATTTAATTTTTCACAACTTTTTGAAAATTGATATTTTCTTAAATAAAGAATGATATCGTTTTAAATAAAAGGTGATATATTAAATAACTATATTTGCACTAAAATAATATTACTTGGCAAAAACTTGTTTGAGACCATCTCATGGCATGAGACAACACAAATTAAACTCACTGTTAAAGTGTTAAAGCGTTCATGCCTAATTTATACTTCATCCCACCGTTTTATGACATGAGACAATCTTACACAAGACCTACTCATATTATTATATTTGGTTTCCAAGATCAATTCATTAATTTGAGACTTCGATAAGATTCCATGTTAACAATTGAGATTCAAAATCTTTAGGGTATGTTTGCTTTGTTTGATTATGAAGGATATATGTTTTAATCTCATTCAAATTATGTGTTTGGTGCATGTGACACCGGCTCAAAATAAGTGATCATAGGAATAATTGACACATGGAGGGAGTTGCACTAATTGTCTCATAAACAAAAAATAATTATCTATCAATCATATTCATAAATAAAGGCTAGTTATTTAAAGTACTATTCTAATCATATTATTAACCTTGAAATTAACTCTAAATATCTGGTTATGCTAAGTTTCCTAAAAGCGGTACCCAAATTACTTGATATTACAAATATTATACCAAAGCCATAGAGAAATTCAAGCATAACAAATATTGCAATTTCAAAGTTAAGGAGAAATTAGCGATTTCACAATTAGGAAAAAATTAGCAGTTTCCAATATGGAGATAATTGGGTCAAAGTAATTTTAATGGATTTGATAGTAAAGATAATATTAAATTGACAATTTTTTAATTTTGGGATTGAGTCCACCCTAATTATCTCAAATTATCGAGAAATATTTTTACAACTTTGAGATTAAATCAAATCTCTATAGATCAAAGAAATGTCTAATTATTCCTAAGATACAACAATTTATTATAAATTAAAAATAAAGTTTTGAATATATACACACAATTTATTAATTTTAGAGACTTTTTATATATTATTAAGTTAAAACAAAAATTTATATATATGTACATAATCTCATCTTGAATCATTAATTTTGTGAATACAAAAAAGGGGGGGAAAATTATTTCAAAATCCAAAAATTATGGAATTATTTAAAATAACATACCTAATAATTATTTTCCTAAAATACAATATTATATTACAAAATATAAAATAAAATTAGTTTTGGTAACTATCCATTTACTATAAAATTTCCAAAAATCTAGGTCTTTCGACCGTATTTAACTACTAATAAATAAAAGTCAACTTATTAAAACAAAAGGAAGGCATAAATCATGGAAAACAAAATTTACAGACAATTATATTTAAGTTTCCCATAAAATTGAGGTTTAATATATTAGCTAGAACATGTGTAATTTAAAGTATAGTAATTTATAATTTTAGGAGCAAAACTTTGAACTAAAAGTATTCTAAATACGTGTAATCTAAAGTATATTTTTAAAATTCATATTATTGTAATATAAAATGAAATTGATTATAATTATAATCAAATTTACAATTAAAAGTTTAGTTGAATATTTGATTGCATAAATCCATGATATTATATTAGAAAACGATTGCCATGGAAGAGGCCTGGATAATGCTTCTCAATCCATTTAATTGTGTGCTCTTTGCTAGCATTATGTTTGGATTATAGTAAATTAGAAAAACATCATAAGCATATGAATTGGCCAAGTTAAGAAGATTACAAAATAAATAAATGAATCTAATAGCATGCAATGTGTGATCATTAGAAAGAAGAATATGCAATAACATATATGCTAGTTAAAATTTGCACAACTATATATTATAAAATTGGGTCATTGTTAGCAATAAAATTGTAAGTTACAATGGCGGTTTGACTACCTTGGTTTAATTAATAGTTGTTACTTAAAAAAAAAAAAAAAAACACTATAGAACACGCTAATTTTGTGTTTAAAAAATGAATGGAAAAATACATGAAATATGTATGTATAATACCTTCACATCCTAGATCTTCAAATAATCTCTTAAAAACCTTGTATCTTGAGATCTCCAACGAAGGTCTTTAAATATTCGTATAATAATTCTTCAAAACTTGGAGTAAAGCTTCAATCAAATATAAAAGATTACTAATTCAACAAAATATAGACAACCCTTATTACAAAAAAAAAAAAAAAATATCTACACAATAACAAAATATTTCTTTTTGTAAACTGTTTTGTCTATACAGAAGAATGATACATCTATGGGAACCTAACTATAAAAAAAAAGACTAACCAAACAATAAAAAAATACATACAAAGCAACTCCATGGAATCACTTAAATTTTTTTGAATGAATGTATGCAAAAAAAGAAGAGAAATGAGGACTATAAATAGAGGTTTTAGGCCTTGAAAGAGTAGCCAAAATTTAGGGCTGCATTAAAATAAATTTAAACATACCATAATAGTATAACAATCAAGAACGAACGCTCGAGATTGAAACTGAAAAAATTGATCAACGTACGAAAATGTTTCCCGCCTAAACCTAAAAAAGGCAATATTGTTTGTATTATATATTTATTTATAGATATAGATAGATTAATTTTTTTTTTTTTTTGGACAGAGGGTTATCCCTTGACTGACGCTCTGGAATTGTATGAAGAACTCTCATTCTTAATTTTTTTTGATTGGTAAATGTTAGTTGTTAATAGTTAGATTAGTTCACCAAATCTCCAAACACTCCAAGAAATCTCCAAGTCCACCTTATAACTCCCATAATTCGTTCCCAAAGGGAATCGAACCCGGGTCGCTCACTAGAGTGAGGAACCCGGTGGCCAGGTGGGCTAAGCAGTGAAGTAAATGGCGGCCGCCGAGGCCGTTTAGGCGGCCGCCTAGGCGCTTGTCAGCACCTACCGCCAACGATTAATGCAAAGCGGTCGTATTTGGCGGAAACCGCGTTTGACGGCGCCTAGGCGGCCTCGGCGGTAGGCAATGCCTAGGTTTTTTTAAATTTTTTTTTAATTTTTAATAACTTTAAAATGTTATATAATTAAAAAGAAAAATTAAAAAGAAAATAACAAGTTGCACATATGTGGATTGTGAATTGTGGTAGTTTATTAATTTGAACATTTTGTTGGAGATATGTTTAATTTTACTTAATTACTTTAATTATTAAATTGGATAATAAACAAATTAAGTTGGAAACATGGAACTTTATTACTTTGATAAATATTAAAAAAAAAAAATTTAATAATAAAAAAAGAAGAAAAAAAATAAAAAAAATAAAAACCTCGGCGGCCGTCTAGGCGGCCTTGGCGCTTGACGGCCATATACCGTCTGCCAAGCGATGGCCGTCAAGCGCCAAACGCCATCTGCACCCTTGGGGCTAAGCCACCTTAATTGTGTTCATGTTCTCAAAGAGATGAATTTTCGTTCATGCATTCATGACTTGGGTGGGTGCACTAAATATTACTCAAGTTACTGTTTAATAGTTAAAATTGTACCATATCCAACAATAATTCACATGTTCAATATCATAAAATCTCATATAAGACGGTCTAAATCTCATGAAAAAAGTACTTAAAAGAATATAAAAGAATTATGTCTCATTTATAACTTTTCCCCTTCAAAATACTTATTGGAACTAATTATCCATATATGCACACTTTTATTATTAAATGCATAGACCGTCTTCTAGATAGAGTGGTTGGGTACCAGCTTACTTCATTAAAGACAAACTATTTTGTTGATCTTGTGCACAATACACTCCTAATACTATTGTTTTAAAAACTAATATTGTTATCCTTAAAAGTTAATACTATTCATTAGTGATATACAATGCACAAGATGTGTATAATATCTTCCTCGTAATAAATAGATAATAATGATCAAAACAAGTAAAATGTATCTTTAAATCCCTAAACTATTTAGTTTTTTTTTTTCAAAAGTCCTTAAACTACTTGATTCTTTTAAAGAAGTTTCTTAGGGATACGGTCCAAACTGAAAAAACAGGCAAAACCAAACCGAAATATAAATTTTGGTTTGGTTTTCGGTTCACGATTCGGTTTATGGTTTTGAAATTTGAACTTTTTTTTATTTCGGTTCGGTTTACGGTTTTTACGAATTAAAAACCATATAGACCAAACCGAACCGAAATATTTTAATAATAATATATTATATGTATATATTAATATTCACCAAATTAATATATAATAACTTATGTTCTAATATAAAATACTCCCTCCATCCCAAGACTATCTTCACACTTTCTATTTTCGGTCGTCCCAACTCTATCTTCACACACCAAAAAAGGAAATATTATACTATATAAATAATATATTGGGCCCACTTTAAAAACTTAACTAAACTTATAAAATACTGTTATTGGGCCTAATTAAAACCCAAAACACATTTAACCCAAAACAAATCCTAAACCCAATACTCTAATTTTACCCACCCACCTAACTACCCCCTATCTACCCATCACTCATCAACTCTCTCGTGACTTCTCGATTCTTCTTATCTCTTTGTTTCTTTTGTCTTCTCGACTGTTCTTCCATCTCCGTCTCTAAAAAACCCTAGCCGCCATTGTTATCTCTCAAGCTCTCTCTCTTTCTCTCTGTCCGTTTAGTTGATAGAGAGGTGATCGTTCTCTCTCTGTGATTTTATTTGAAAGATAAATCATCCAAATCGATGGATCGATCCATTTTTTGGTCGGATTCATCCGATTTGAACACCACTGTGAGCGATTCTGACCAAGACTCGATCGTGAGCGATTCCGATGTGGCGTGGCAAGTCGTGGCTGACTCGTTCGATGATACGGTGGTTCCCGAAAGCCCGCTGCCGGATTCTCACGATTTTGACGTCCCCTGTGTGCAATCGCCCATTTTTTACGGTCCTATTAACCTAGATGATATGGTGGTTCCTGATTCTGAAGAAGACGATGATATGGTGCTCGATGTGCCCAGATTTGAGCCCCCCATGCTCGGATTTGAGGCCCCCTTGCTCGGATTTGAGCCCCCCTTGCCCGGATTGTCCGATTTGCCCAGATTTGAGCCTCCCTTGGCGGATTTGCCACATTTGCCCTATTTGCCGAGACGTAGTGCCGAAAGTGAGGCATTCATCTATGGATTGATGGCTATCTGGTGCCCTGGGATTCTTAGGTACTCTGATATCCCTTTTAAGTTAATGCATGTGCTCGGATAATGTTGATGCATGTGCTTATTGGTTGTTTTTTTGGGTATGCTCGATTTGGTGTGAACTGCTGTTGATTTTGGGTATTTCCTTATGCTTATTGGTTGATTTTTGGGTATCAAATGATGCTTATTGGTTCATTTTTTGGGTTTACTCGAATAAGGTGTGAACTGCTGTTGATTTTTGGGTATTTCCTGATGCTTATGGCTGAGTTTTGGGTATCAAATGATGCTTATTGGTTCATTTTTTGGTTTAGTCGAATAAGGTGTGAACTGTTGTTGATTTTGGGTATTTCCTGATGCTTATTGGTTGACTTTTGGGTATCAAATGATGCTTATTGGTTATTTTTTGGGTATGCTCGAATTTGGTGTGAACTGCTGTTGATTTTGGGTATTTGCTGATGCTTATGGTTGAGTTTTGGGTATCAAATGATGCTTGTTGGTCATTTTTTGGGTATTTGCTGATGCTTATTTGCTGATGATGATGCTTCTTGGTTTATTTTTGGGTATTTGATGATGCTTATTGGTTGATTTACTCCTTCTGCCCCAGGACTATCTTCATATATGATAATTGGCATGAATATGAGTAATATGGTGCATATTTATATGATAATATGGTTGATTTAACCTGAAAATTGTGTCACCACTAGGATGCATCCTTTGTTAGGAGACCAAATCATGTGATGACACTGTTCTGATGCTATTTAGGTTAATTGGCATGAATATGAGTAATATGGTGCATATTTACTGCATTTTACTTGGTGTTTAACCTGAAAGTTGTGTCACCACTAGGATGCATCCTTTGTTAGGAGACCAAACCATGTGATGACACTGTTCTGATGGTATTTAGGTTAATTGGCATGAATATGAGTAATATGGTGCATATTTACTGCATTTTACTTGGTGTTTAACCTGAAAGTTGTGTCACCACTAGGATGCATCCTTTGTTAGGAGACCAAACCATGTGATGACACTGTTCTGATGGTATTTAGGTTAATTGGCATGAATATGAGTAATATGGTGCATATTTGCTGCATTTTACTTGGTGTTTAACCTGAAAGTTGTGTCACCACTAGGATGCATCCTTTGTTAGGAGACCAAACCATGTGATGACACTGTTCTGATGGTATTTAGGTTAATTGGCATGAATATGAGTAATATGGTGCATATTTGCTGCATTTTACTTGGTGTTTAACCTGAAAGTTGTGTCACCACTAGGATGCATCCTTTGTCAGGAGATCAAACCATGTGATGACACTGTTCTGATGGTATTTAGGTTAAAATGATCCATATTTGCTGCATATATGACCATTTGCATTCTTAATATAGTTAAAATAACATAGAATTATACATATATGATTGTTTACAGCTTAAACAACTTCTAGCATATCAAAAAGACCTACTAATGATCCTATGTTTAAGCTGTAAACTTCAAAAACCAAAAAGTTTCCAAAAACATCCAACACATCTTGTTGAATTCAATGTCCTAGCCCTAATAGTAGTGGTCCTAAAGCTCGAGTTCATTTGCTTGCACTAGTTGATTTTTTGACTCATTCCTAACAATTTCACTTGACTTATTATTTCGTTGCTTGAGGACAAGCAACATGGTAAGTTTGGGGGGGTTGATTAGGCGTGAAATTGTTATGTTTTGGTGCCCGATTTACTCATGTTTTGAGTGTTTTCGATGAGTGCTTGGAGTCAAATGAGTATCATTTTTATAAAATTATTAATTTGTCTCTTTGGTTTTCATAGATGGATAGAGGGCGAAAAGAGGAGTTCGTAGGACTTTGAATCGGCCAAAACGGACTCCCGGTTGAGGAGATATGAAGATTTTACGAACGAGTGCACAGCAGCCAGCGCTCGAGCGTTTTGCTCGAGCGCCGGCGCTCGAGCGAATCACTCGAGCGGCCAAAAACTTACAGAACAGTTTCAGCGCTCGAGCGAATCACTCGAGCGGAAACCGCTCGAGCGTTTTGCTCGAGCAACCACGTATTTTCGCCTCCGGATGCGTATTTTCGGCCCATTAACTCCCGTTTCGACCCGGTGCCTATATATACCTATTCCAAACACGTTTTGAAGATCCCCGAACTTTAGAAATCACTTTAGACTTAATTTTTAGAGAGAGGAAGAGGAGAAGAACGAGCAAGCTTTACTTTTACGTTGTTGAGGTTTTTCATACGAATTCTTAGTTTTCTTTTCGTTCTTAGTTTCTTTTCATTAGCTTGATTACTTTAAACGTTTTAAACTTCGTTTTAGTTAATTAAATTTCAGTTCTTAGAATTATTTTATTTTAAAACCCTAGTTCATGTTTCTTATTTTCTTCGTTCAATTCATTATGTTTATGTTCGTTGTTTCTTCTATTGCTTTTATTTTTGTTATAACCATGTCCGGCTAAAACCCTTGCATGCTTGGGTTAGGATGAACTCGTAGAAGTAGGATGTGGGTACGTAATTAAGGTAATTGGTGACGTTAGTTTTAATTCTCTTAATTAATGAATTCATATAATTAATCTTAACTCTACCTTTGAATTTCGTACGAAAGTGTTAGAGAGAGGACGACCGCATCACTCAATAACAATTAGTAGTCTTAACGAGAGGGTTTAGGAAAGGTTAATTCATCTACCGGTTTAGCGAAGGAGGACGACCGCATCACCTTAGTTAAATTAGGGTCTAATTAATTAAGCACAATTAATTAACTTGTTAGTGGATTAGTGAAGTCGATTGCTAGGATAAAGTATTAGGGTAAGAAATCTTGAGCTTTCATTCTACGATCTTTTACTTAGGTTAATTCTTGTTTGTCACGATTACTTTGATTATGTACCTGCTCCGTTAGTATACGTAGGGATTCCTATCCTGAGCATCACCATCTCATACTTGCATATACACCTTAGATACTTAGTTTAATTTTCCTTTTGCATTCGTAGAGTAATTTAGTTTAGACTTAATTCTTTTAATTTTCAATCCCCAAACATACACTCATATTAACTACGACGCGTAGATCTTCAGGGATCTATTTGCATATACACTATCCCGTGGGTTCGATAATACTTGGTCCCTATACTTGCCCATACTACAGTGAACCCGTGCTCTTGCGGGGTAGCTACTAGTAGAAGCTAGTGTAGTTCGCTTCAAGTCAGTTGTTTATTTTCATGTACTGTAAGTATTGAATCATTAAGTATGTATTTTCAGATTTTTGTAAATAGGTGTATTTATCATAAAAAAAATTATTTGAGTATTTTTTTATTATTAAATAGGAGTAGAGGCAGATTTTTTTGGCTGGGTTGAATTGGAGGGAAATATGTCTCGGTTCCCTCCAATACTCCCTCCAATTGTCAAAATGGTGGGAATGATTAACTTTAACCATAAAGTTAATCTCCCACCTTTTGTAAAAGTTAAATGAATAGAATATTGATATTTTTGTTGAAAAGTCAATAAAGTTACTTTTTCTTAATCTTTGTGCCATTTCAATATGTGAAGATAGTCCCGGGACGGAGGGAGTATTAATATTAGATAATTTAGATTCATGCATAAAAGACTTGAGTTATTTGTGTTTTGCATAAAATACTTGAGGAGTGGTATTTTGTGTTGATTATGTTTTTCAAATTGTTGTTTAGCTTTTGAAAACTATTGTGTTGATATTTTTATTGGATTATGTAATAGGGTTATTGATGCATTTTTTCTTAAATTAGTATTTTGATGTTGACATGTTGCAGATAATTGAATGAAACAAGTGTGTTGATGCTAAAAAAATTAAGCTGAATTTAAAAAAAGAAAAGAGCAAAAAATTTCGGTCTGTTAGGTTTGGGACCGAACCGAATCGAAATATTACGGTTTGGGACCAAACGGTTTTCAAAATATGGTTCGGTTTTTTGTTTGTAAAAAAATTTCGGTTCGATGTTCGGTTTAACTAATACGGTTTGGTTCGGTCACCTAAATTATTAACTTTTATTTTGAAAGGTCCTTAAACTATTTATTTATTTTAAAAAGTCCTTAAACTACTGATTCTTGTTTCACAGAGTTCCTCGAAATGAAACTTACCCTTTGAAATGAGGGAATTTGAAGAATAATATTTTGAAACACTGATAAATATTATGTGTAAATACTAATAAAATTAATAAATAATGAAGCTCATATATTACTTAAAGAGTTCTGTTAGGATGAATCAATAAATTCTGCCAAACTTTATTCTGAGGGACCTTGTAAAATAAAAATTCAATAGTTTAATGACTTTTTAAAACAATCTAATAATTTAAGAATCTTTTGATACAAAAATTAATAGTTTAGGTACCTCAGTAAAAAAAGAATCAATAATTAAAAAACTAATTTTGCCATCAAAATATTATGATTCTATATGCATAATTCTATGTCAATAGGAAACAGTTGCTGTAAGATATTCTATTTAAATAAGAAATTATTTTGAAATAATATGTGACATTTATTATGAGACACTCTAGCTAGGATGGGCCATGATCTCAATTATAACCTTATTTTTATTCTAAAATATATACTAACCAAAATATAAGATATATTCTCAAGTTCTCTTAGCTAGGACGTGTTTTAAAGAAAGTTTTTGCAATTATTAATGTTACACCAGTACTCTTGCACCATTATTATCAAGGTTAACTTCAAAATAACATATAAAAAGGTTATATTATTTTGATATAAATATCACAATTCGGCTGGAGTGTTATAAGAAGAGCAATTAATATTTTTGGCCCTCAAGTAGTTCAATATGTATTTCCCGAACTGTTTGCATTAAATAAAATGTACCCCCTCCTTTCTCACACTTGATTCAAATATAAATTACCTACTTATTAGAAGGCAGGGAGATGCATTGTTACAATTCTCCACTCGCCAAATAGAAGAAGAATTAATGCAAATGGAGGAAGCAGAGCCAGTGAGTCCAACAGGCCAATACTTCACGAGTTCAGTGATTTCAGTGGCTGTCATTTGTGTGCTTGAATCCCAGAATCCCATTGATGATTCCCAAACAATCCCTTTGCTCACACATCTCTTTCTTCCCATCAATCCTCGTTTTTCCTCTGTCATGGTAATTTTTTTGCTCTATTTTTAATTATTAATAATAGATGGGTTTTTTCTTTTTGGGTCTTTATCGATGTGATTTTTGTTTTTTAAACGTTGTTCTTAGATTTACAATTAGAAATGAGGTTTTGAATTTGATTAAATTAGAACAATTAATACTTTCTATCCGACAATATAAAAATTAATTTTTTTGTCCTCATAGTCACAGGTGTAGCATTGTTTTTATTTAGGGTCAGGTGATTACATTTACATGTAAATAGAGGATAAATATGTTGAAACAGGAGAAGGACAAAAATGGAAAAAAACACTGGAAGAAGGTGGAAGTGAAGGTCCAAGAGCACGTAAAAGTGCCAAAATTCGCATCAGGAGAGTCACCAGAATTCTATGAGGATTGCGTCACTGATTACTTGTCAAAAATGGCCTTGGATGAGTTCCCAGTGAGCAGGCCGTTATGGGAAATTCACATCATCAAATACCCCACAAAAAATGCAGCTGGAAGTATGGTTTTCAAGCTTCATCACTCACTAGGCGATGGTTTCTCACTAATGGGAGCTCTTCTTTCGTGCTTACAAAGAGCCGATAATCCCCAAATACCCCTAACCTTCCCCAATTTGAATCCGCCTAACCAAATGCCGGATAAAGACGACAGTTTTTGCACCAAGTTTGGTAGGATGATTAATACCGTCACGGATTTCGGATGGAGTTTGTTGAAGAGTAGTGTTGTTGAGGATGATAAGACGCCGGTGAGGTCCGGCGACCACGGAGTCGAGTTCCGCCCCATTACCATCACCACTATCACCTTCTCCCTCGATCAAATTAAGCAAATAAAGACCAATCTTCATCTGGTCAGTTTTTATATTAATTTAATTTGCTTTCCAACTTTTCATATTATTATTGTTACTTTATTTGATATTTGAACGCATGACCATCAAAATTATTTAATGCACCCACCTCTGGATTAAATTTGATCAAACTTGCTTTAAAAGTAAAAAATAAAGTACTATTTATACCCTTATAATAAGTACTCTTATATTTTAAAAAGGTTATTTTTACAAATTTTAAATTCGTATTTTTCTTTTTTGTCAAATTTTCAATCTTGGAAATTGTATAAGAGTCTAGGTTTATTTATTACATTGTTCGAATCATAAAATATAAAAAATATTAGCTTAAAATGAATAATATAATCTTTAAAAAAAATATGAGATTATGTTCTTAGATTATAAAGTCATTTGAATATATTTGACATTGGTCAAGAGGTTTTTGAATTAGATATTGCATTTGTTGGTGCTTTTGAATTAAATATTGGATATGCCCAACTGTCGATTTAAAGAGATTTCTTCTCCAACTGATGGGCAAACCCAGTAATGCGTTCAGTGCGTTGGGTAGTTGAGGGGAATGATATACGGGTCCCGATTAATTTACTCTTTTGCATTTAATAAGCTTCATAATAATTTTAGTCTTTCAATATATATGTTGTATGCTATAATTTTATTTAAATTAACTAGGGTGTTTAGCATTATATTCCTAATAATATTGGTTGGTTGTTCATTCTTGTTTAATTAATCTCATATTGTATTAGTACATTAATATTAATGTGTACTCCGAATTATAATAAACAAAAAACAAAGAGTAAATTTTCTATGAATCTGAGTTCACGTGATTTTTTTAAGTATTACTGTTATTTATATAAATCATCATTGTTATATATATCAACTATCACTATTTAAAAATGCTTAAATGTTTCAGCAATGATAGAACATATGTATAAAAGTGAAAGTGAATATACATAACAATGATATTTGAAAATATCGAGTTCACGTGAACTCGAATTCACACAAGTTTTTGTACTACAAGAAAATATAGAATTTTTTAAAAATTATCAATATATGACTATGAAATTTTCAACAAAAAATTTGTAGTGATGATAGCCTACGAAATTGCTTACAAAATTTTCTAATTATATATACATCTTAATTCCTTACCCACAAAGAATTTACCTATGAAATATTCGTAGGCGAATAGTTTGTGGATAAATTTTTGTAGGTAAATTGGTTATAGGTTGAGGAATGACATTGTATACATGATTAAAAAATTTGCAAACAAGTCACTACGAAACTTTTTTGAAAAAAATTTGTAGGTAATTTGTGTGTGTAGTGAATGCTCCATCGAAGAAATTTGTATATAGTATTAAAGTTGCATAATTTCAATTAAATAGAATAATGGATGGCAAATGCTGCCGTTTAGTTCTTTATGATAAAATCTTTTGTGAGAGATGTCTCACGAAATGAGTAAATAAAATGAGACTCTTTTCATCCAAGACAAACTAGCATACAAATAATTCATGGTAAGCTTATCAAGAAACAATTTTAAAGCATCGAATATTTGATTAGAAGTATCAAAAATCTCATCAGGAGTACCATTAATATGGGTCAGTGATATTATATTGTAATTATTGTAAATTTTTTTGAACCAGATTAATGATACTCTTGATGAAATTTTTGCTACTCTTGGTCAAATATTCGATACTTTAAAACAGTTCTATGATAAACTTATCATGAACCATTTTTTTATATAAAACCTACTCTTCATTCAGTAGTATAAAAAGAAAAGAAAGTTAATTGAGTTGGTTTGAATCTTATTTGGATCAAATATAGATCTGTTTTACGGAATATGATATGTGATATCACGCAAGACTAGTAGTCCTTAATTTTATCTACTTTTAGTTGGTGAGTTGATATAGGTATTTTTCATAAATTATTATTAGGAGTATGCACTTTCTACTTTTGGGTATTAAACATTTTCTTGAAAGTATTTTAGGAATAAATAAGTAAATGCACGCAGCACTGCTTTGTGTAACGTTTAGTGGGTTCAGGTTGATTTGCACAGTAAATTTAAGAACTGTATGACAATGAATGCTTTCAATATTTATTAATTGTATTTTTCCTTTTCCCTAGATTTCTTTAAAACTAGGCGAACTCGTGAACGAACATTAAAATTATAAAATCATAAATTTGTAGCATTATCCTATTCCTATTCCTATACGAAATTAAGAATTGAGGTATTAAACTGACGGACTGAGAAAATTGTATGTGCATGGCCAGATTGGAGTGACAAGATCTGAAGTCGTGAATTCGCAATTGGTGTAGGATTTCAAATAGCAACTAAGTTTTAAATTGATGTTTATTTGCAATGATTAGTTAAAATTACAAAGGTTGTGATTTTTGGTCTAATTAAGTGTTTATATGATATGAACCTTTTATTTATGACAATTGTAAATTATTAATTGAAATAAAAGTTGGGTTGATTATATATTTGGAAAAAACACAGTCGATAAATGATGTGATATGCGGAGTACTATTCCTGGGGGTTAGACAATACATGAAGGCAATGAAGCATGAGCAGAGGAATGCAGAGTCAACAGCATTGGTTCTACTAAACACCAGAAACATCAGCGGGTACAGATCCATACCCGAGATGATCAAACCCGACTCCGAGTCCCCATGGGGGAACCAGTTTGCGTTTCTACACGTGCCCGTCCCACAACTCACGAGCTCCGACCCTCTCAGTTTTGTGCACAAGGCTAACTCCCTAATCAAGAAGAAAAGGAATTCTGGAGCTGTTGTTTTGACTGGAAAATTGCTCGACGCTATCAGGAACTGGAGAGGCCCTGAGGTAATTCCATAGTTTAATATTACAACTCAAATCATGAATCATATATATATATATATGTATAATTTGTGGGCGGGTGCAGGTGACAGCAAAATATATACACAGCACATTGAAGAATTCGAGCATGACAATTTCAAACGTGATAGGTCCTGTTGAACAAATGGCTTTGTCTAATCAACCTGTCAAAGGCTTCTATTTCATGGTCGTTGGCGTCCCCCAGGTTGGTACCCCCCCCCCCCCCCCCCCCCCCCCCACTAAATTCATACATGGAAATTAATAATAACATGCATGGATGGATATGCAGAGCCTTACAATAACAATGGTGAGCTACATGGGAGAACTGAGAGTAGCAGTTGGCACAGAAAATGGGCTAATAGATGCACCAAACTTAAAATCGTGTATCCAGAACGCGTTTCATATAATCTTCAACGCAGCCGTTCCCTCAAACATGGACTAATCAAAGAGACATCTACCAAAATTTTATACACCTTTTACCCCCCCTAAATTTGTTCAATTCATGGATCAATAAAAATTAATTTGTCATGTGTATTGTATTTTCTTCTTAGTTACTGTTACTGTACGTTAACGGAATCGGATCTTATATGTCACTTACTGGGTGATATAATTGTGTTTAATTGCTTCTTTTGGCTGACATATCAAATATTAAGAGCTGTTACATCATTATGAAATGAAATAACCTAACAATGAACATAACAACCCACTTAACTTCTTTAAGATAAAAAAACAAAGCACTCTTTAAAGCATTTCGATTATGGATTTTATCCAAAAAAGAGGCGAAATAACAGTAATAAGTTTTTCTTCTTGTCAATTATTGATTGGTTTTACTCCTGGCCAGGGAAGTTTATTATATATTGTGTTGATAAATTAAAAAATTACACTTGAATTTTCAAGTGCTGTTTGGCAGCAGTATCACATCAGCGTTGGGTTTCAAATCCGGACTTCACAGACTCGACTAGTAGGGTCAATTGGTCATTAGCATTTCCATTGCAATTGTGGGACCCACCGTTAACGTTTAATTAGAATTTAGAAGTCAAGAATGGTTGCTGGCGACTGTTTTGGGCCCAAATAATGACCCGAAAGGAATTCCTATTGGGCTCCTCCATTTTTTTTTCTTTTCCCTTCTGGGTTATTTCTAAAAATTATAATTGGGCCCGACTATATACCCCTCCATACTTATTATATACCCCCATCCAATTTATGTATTATTATAATATATTTATTAAATGACTCTCATACCCTTATCATTCAAAAAACAAATATTGCATATTTAATACACCCACCAAGAAACTCAAGGGTCATGACCAATTGCAAGAAGCTACGGAAGAGTCGGAGTCGGCTCTGCAACACCGGCGTTGGAAACCTTCTTGTTGTTGCACCAACATTTTATCATTCTTACGGCGGTGCTGCAACCTTACAAGTTTGATGATTAAGTCTATTATTATTATTCATGCACTTTTTGGAAAAAAAATCCCGACATTGATTTTTTGAACCTGGTTTTTCGAAAAATGGTTAGGGTTTTGACAAAATATTGTCGAAACTGAGGTTTTCGAAAATATTTTGTTGAAATATTTGCCCTCTTTCGACAAGTGTTTTTTGAAACTCGAACAATTTTTCAAAAAATCAGGTTCGAAAATTTTAAGCAACTTTTTTTCGAAACCATCATTGTCATAGTGTGTCAATCCCGTCTGGGATCGTGTCGTCCGAGAGGCAGGCGACGGTCGTGGCTTTTGTGAGGCCGTTGACGGTCTTGGCATCGCGACTGTGTCGTTGTGTGAAAGAAGTAGGGAAGGAGCAAGGAAGAAGGTAGAACACAGGGAAATGGGAAGGGGAAGAGTTTTCATGGTACATCAAAATTTTGATATAATATTAAAGGTAAGGTAATGTATGTATATTATGAAGAGTGTATCTAATAATTATTTAAAATATGGTGAGTATATTAAGTGGGTGGGTGTATCAAATAAATATGGAAGAGTATATAGTCGGACCCATTATAATTTTACATGTAAAAATAAACAAAACACCACTATTCTCATTACAAATGCAAATAGACAAATTCAATATAAATAAATTCATAAACTCCTTTCAAAATAAACATATAATCACATAAATTTCAAATGATTATCACGCTAAACAATCTCAAAAAAATTGCAAAGTTTTGTGTGCAACTCAAGTGCATTAAAAAAAAATTCATATTTTATTACTGAAAATTCACACATATTATTACTGAAAAATTATATTTGTTATTACTGAAAATGTATTTTTCAATAATAACAGTTTACCTTTTTAAAAGTACACTTAACGTGCATGGTAAACCTAATACATAAGAGACTTACTCCAAAAAATAGTGTGATTTTTTTTTGAAATAGAGAATAATAAATATAGATAGTGCAATATAAAATAATAGATGAAAAATGTTACGATCAGCTGATATCATTCGATGTAGGATACTTGGGTTGGGGTGAGGCAGTGGTGTGAGCAAAGTTATAAATATCGGTATTCGGAGATATATATGAGACTCTAAATTCGTGGAAATATCAATGAATATACGAATATTAAATATTAATATTCCTAAATTTTAAAATAATTTAGAAATTCAATAACAAACTTTTAATACATATATTTAAAAATAAAATTTGTAATATTTTTACACTTGTGACATTTTATCGAAATTATCAATTGTTTTTTGATATTTCTCGACATTTTTTAAATATTTTTACCTATATTAGGCTCAATTTGAACAAAATATACAATAACCTAATATTGTTTATTGATATTTATTGATTTTTTACGATGAAAATATCGTTCTTTTAAATAGATAGCTATAAAAAGTTAATATATATCGGGAAATTTTTGGGTGTTTTCGTTCTTGGGTGGTAGATTAGTTAGAGAAGTGGGCGTAGCGTGGCCATGCCACTTGCTTAGGTTTGGTTTAGGCAAGTAATTAATTCGATTGGACATTTTTTGATATATTCAAGCTATATTTAGACAATTCAAATAAAATCGAAGGGAATACGTAATTATATGTCTCAGGCGTTGGAGAAATTAAATCAATTATCAACGAACCTACGGTACCATCAGTCTCGACATTTTGGCTTGTAAATTAAATAGTTGATTGTGAATGATAGCAGTCCGATTCAGACCCTAATTAATGGTCTTATCTTCACTTTATCGAAACTTTCAAACTATGGAAATAAGCTTCAAGAAATTAAATTAACTTGGCGGACGGATTAAGTCAAACTCCGGAATAGACTGGTTGACTCATAATACGAATAGTCAAAAGAAACTGGAACATACTCCTTAATTTTTGATTATTAATTGAGGATTTGCGAATTACTATATAGTTACATTTTTAATTTCGTACACATGTACATTAATTAATATGTGAGTTCACTTAGCCGCCCACCCGGGCCCAGAGAACTTGCAAAATTAATACTCCATATCATGTTAAAATAAATAAATAATTACAGCTGGCCGACATATTAAAATTGCCCCTACCTCACAATTGAGATAATGTTTTCAGTTGATCTCTTACAAATATTTTTATTTTGTTTCCTGTAGTTGTAGAGCAGGGCTTTTATTCTTGGCGATGCAGTCATTGTTTGGTTCTTGAATTGTGTAGAATATTGCTGTCTTAATTAAATATGCTTCTTGAATAACCAATGGGATTCTGCCCGATCACACCACATGTCATTATCCAAAGCTGATCAAACATATGTTTGTCCTCCAAATTTTTCTGGAGGACACCGTTAAATAGTGCTCCCTCCATCCATTGAAATCTTTCACTCTTTTTAGGCATATTATTTAAGAAAAATGTGTAAACTGTTTAAGGAATTTTATTATTAAAATAAAGTTGAATTGAGTATTAAAAGTAATAAAATTTGTAAATATATAAATATTGTGAATTTAAAATTTAAAGAATAATTTTTTTTAGGATGTACAAAGTGTTCGCAGATAAAAAAGAAAAAAAAGTGAAAAATGTAAAGAAAATGAGGAGTACAAATTTTAATTTGAACTTGTGCATAGTTTTATTTAGTTGATATCCAAATTTATTCTCAACTTTTAAAAAATAGGAAATAGAATTATAAATCTCCCACAAGAAGATTTAATGTTTAAATGGAGGTAAGTGAATTGATTAAGGTAAACTTAGAATTTAATTTTTTCTTTTTTTTTGCAAAATATTGTGTGAACAAGTTTCACTTCAAACTTGTTTGAAGCGTGTTTGTTATTTTATTATAGAGTATTAGTTATTTTTGCTATGCTAATTAGTATTAGTTCTAAAGGTATTAATTGTTTTCACTGAAAAATATTAGGTGTTTCACTAAATGACATTAGTTGTTCAACTAATGAGTATGAGGGTGTTTACAAACATTTTTAAGTTGTCCCCTCACATTTTTTTAATTTTCCAAAGTGCTTTTAAGTTGTTAATAGGGTTTTGCAAACACACTTTTCTTTTTATATATATTTATATACTAGACGTAGATCTCCCGAATTTCGTGGACTGAAAGAAAATTTATATTAATAATAAATAATTAGATTAAAAAAATTGTTAAATATTTTTATTAACAAAAGCATTTATAATACATGATATAATTCAAATACAAATTATAATTCAAATATGAAAAATATGGAATTAAATACTTGATAACTATATAAACACTAATGAATCAACAAATTCAAATAATAATAATTATAATTTTTCTGAAAATTTCTTTACAAAAAAAATTTGTTGTATATTTGCATGATCTTCAATTGGAATCGAGCAATTAACTGCAATTTTTCTTTTATATTTTTACTTTATAAATGTTTGTGCATGAAAATCGACTTCAAAAGTTACAAACCTACTATCGAAAGTGATTCATCACTCTCAATTGTGATCCAATAATTATTATGCATTAAAAAGAAAATTAATATACCTCGTAAAGAATATAGCAAACATTTGCATTTCTTATGAGAGTGAGAGGATATATATATATATATAGGGTATTGTGATAGAATCAACGGTCAAGATTAGATTAGAGATTAAATTTCAATGACTGAGAATAGTTTTCAAAGTCAATGACTTGGGTGAATAAGAGGAGATAATTTTAAAATTAGAGATATGTGAAGTTGCCACATAGACTTAATTTTTTTTTTGTCTATATAAGATACTAAGATATGGATTAAAGTATTTAAGGATATAATCTATATTCACAGTAGTACTTCATTATTTGCTCTTTGCTGTTTGATATTAATTGAAATCTATATTTCAGTTTTAAACTCTTTTTCTTTCAAGGAATTTAGGTGATTTTAACTCAATTTTGAGTGGGTTTAAAATGCATTAATTTTTAATATTTATACTCCCTCCGTTCCACTCTAAGTGTCTCACTTTCCTTTTTTGGTTGTCCCACACTAAGTGTCCCATTCCATAAATGGAAAAAGCAACACTCTACTACATATAAACTTTAACCTTCAAATTCACACAATATTACCAAAAATGCCACTCATTCAATCCACTTTTCAACACTATTCATTACTTTATTAAACACTATTCATTACTTTTCAACACTATTTATTACTTTTCCACTATATATTAATAAACAAATACACTTTCTTAAACCATTCAAACAAAAGAAATGAAACGCTTAGACCGGGACGGAGGGAGTCTTAGATACCACACAACCCTAGCTAGTAAAATTGACCAACAAGTGAAACACCTCCTAATATACTAATACAAATAGAGAGATTAAACTGATAATGTGTCGTCTTAATTTTTATTTGGACAATGGATCGTCTTTTCATAAAGTTTGAATTTTTTTTAGATGATGTGTTATTATTTTGTTGATTGGTATTTAGTATTGAGTAACTCTCTTATGCACTTGTTGTATGTTGTATTCACTCAATAGTTTAGATTATTTACACTGAAATTAATTGTGGTTAGATTATTTTCTGCGAAATCTATGTATCTAACCATATTTTTCAGTATAATCAGCCTACATTTTTCAGCGTAAACAACTTTAACTGCATGTTGAGTGAATGCACCGTGCACCAGGTGCATATAAGGTTGTGCCTTTAATATGATATCCTTATAACATCTTAATGTTGAATTCAATTAAAAAAAAAAAGAAAATATAACATGGGTTTGAATCTTGAACTTTTGAAATAGTTTTTGTGTTACTTAGAAACTAAACTAATTTATAATATTTTACATATTTTGAATAAATATTTAACCTAATTAAGTTTGTAAATGAGTATTAATTATTTTATTCTAATTGTATCAACTTATATATTTCACTATATTTTAAAAAAATTATATTATAGGAAATTTCAGAGCATGCTTGATTAGGTACTTTAGAGCATGATGTATGGAAATAGAATAAAATTATATGTTTGATATTAAGTGAAAAATGAAATGAAACTCTATAAGTGGGGAATTAACAATTCCTCAATGTATGGATTTCATTCTCCACTCCTCTCAAACTCATACCCTTTCTCATTCCTCTAAATTTACAAAGCATCCCCTCAATTTATAAGCATTTCAAACAAAAAAATTCTGAGTAACACGCGGGTGCCACGGCTAGTAGGTTATACCCATGGCTCATTAACATTAAAGTTGGTAGTAATTTTAAAAGGCGGATTATCTATTTCCCTAAAAAAATGGTACCAAAATTTTGAGTAAGGGGGCAAACTAAGAATAGTAGAAATAACATAAATAATTCTACCTCCATCCTTTAAAAGTTTGCAATGTTTTTTGGATAAATAAATTTAAAGATAGTGTAAAGAACATAATGTGTAGGATGAAAATTGTGAGAAATATTTTCATTTTCAAAGTATACAAACTTTTTGGGACAAATTAATAAATGAAAGTATACAAAATTTTCAGGAACGAGTATACTATATATAATTCTAAAAGTAAATTATTGTAAATTAATTTTATGAATAAGACTCTTGTAAACTGATTTATTAGTCTATATAATATTATTATCAAACATATATATTTTAATAAAGCAACTCATACAGTTTAAAAATACATAAAATGCAAGTGTGAAATTGATTCACAAATATACTTTTTCGAATATCATTAACTAAATGAGTAGGTTTAATATATTCATGATAAACTTACATGAAATATTGAATATTTAATTATGAGTATCATTAATCTCATCAGGAGTATCATTAATCTGAGTTTTGTTGACAGACGAACATAAATCAATGATGGGCGAACAAGGATTAAAGCCATAAGAAGGATTACGAGAAATCAACTCCAAATCAAATCAATAAAGAAGATCAAGCCGGGGTGCATAAACTAATCCAAGGAGTGTATAAAGTGACGAACAACTATACCGACGAACAAGATATTGGCGAACAGGTTTAAAGACCAAAGACCAAATATGGACACACCACCAAGTCAATAATGACGAACAACATTGGTAAAAGTGTTACAGTTATCAGCCTAAGAGAGGTGTATGCTGACGAACAAAGGACCAATATCCCAAAGCCAATCTGTGCAAGACACAAAGGCGAACAACTTCTGAGCCATACACCCAAACGGCGAACAACTTCTATGAAAGAACCATCCTGGATCGATTTAAACCGACATGGACGAACAACAATGAAGTCCGAGATAAGACCAAAGAAGACTTTGTAACTAAGATTTAGCTTAGATAAGGTCAAACTAGAGTCAAAGGACACATGTCAAGCATGCAGGCTAGGGAGACCAAGAGTCAGGAACACCTCATGCTTGCTAGTCACTATAAATAGTTGTTCTCCAGCTTAAGAAATACAAGTTCAAATTCATAAACACTCCCAAAACACACACTAACACACCTAAACGTACACACATACGAAATTATTACGATTTCGATTTTTACATTTACAAGTTCATAACCCGAACCCTCGATTTACCATTTACGGTGGTAACCAATCACACGTAATTGATTGATGATCTTTAAACCGAATTTAAACAGTCACTAATCCACCCGATAAAAATTGATCACCAACAATTTGGCGCTAGAAGGAGGGTTCGAACCTCCGGTTTAGTGTGATTACTCAAGAACTTCAAGCTGAAAACTTGAAGATTCAAAGAAAACCTCAAGAAATACTTGAAGATTCAAACAAAAGTGTTCTTGGTGTTCTTGGTGTTCTTCATCATAAGAATTAAGACAAATTAATTCGGAATGCCTCAATCCAAGGAAACCCAAGCATCACGTTTGTCAAGGAGAACATCTCCCACCCGAGCGTCATCGGCCGACCACCAAGATCGTAATCCTAGACATGTGAACATGTCATAACATACGGCCATAACCCATAACCTCCCACCTGAAATGGAGGCCCTGGCGAACAACCCTAACGAATTAGCCAAAACCATTGCTGCTCTCCAAGCTCTACAGAGACAGCAAGATCAGAATAGGCCTTCACTAGTGAGGCCTAAGGACAGACCTGTGGAAGTTGTTAGGGCTAGATCGACCAGGGGCGAACAACACGAGGTGAACAGTGCCCAGGTCAGGCGGGATAAGGGAAAAACAAAGATGGTCGAACCAAGAGATGGCTAGGCTGAATCTGCTCGCGGGCGAACAACAATGTCGAGCCACGGAACAACCCGCTCCAGTGCCCAGGACAGACTTGGCCAACCCCAGCAACAGGAGAAAGTTGCTCGCCAGGAAGCTGAGCGCGGGCGAGCAACATTTGAACAACCACGCCCATCAATTCATGAGAGACTCTCTCAATCTGCCTTCAGGCGTCTAGGGCCAAATGCGGCGAGCAACCCTAGAAAACAGCTCCAGGAGTTGCCCACTCCAAGTGAGGACT
Source organism: Ballota nigra (assembly GCA_947034835.1). Lineage (NCBI taxonomy): Eukaryota > Viridiplantae > Streptophyta > Magnoliopsida > Lamiales > Lamiaceae > Ballota > Ballota nigra. Next base: position 20,053,288 of record OX344730.1, read on the forward strand.
GCGACGAGCAGAAAGGTTAGTACCTTTGCTCGCCGAACAGCCTCCAAGTCAGGGGGCATCTTTGGATGAGTTATCAAGTTTAAGAAGGGCAGTGGAGAACATGCAGGGACAGTTGGACCAACAAAGAGGTGTGGGGACGACCAGTTTGCCATCCTCACCCTTATCACCCGTCATTCTGAAAGCCCCGATTCAGAAGAAGGTCCAGTTCCCGGCAAGCATACAATATGATGGTGTTGCTGATCCCAGAGTTCATCTTACAAAGTACTCAGATTATATGGTCTCAGTGGGAGCCAGCGACGCCACCCAATGCCGAAACTTTCCCTTAACTTTGGGGGATCGAGTGCACAAGTGGTTTTCAGCGATGCCACCAGCATCTATCCACTCTTTCACTCAACTGAGTCGAAAATTCCTTTCCCATTTCTCCACGGCGGGATCATACTTGTCCCAGAAATATCGATTGTCGGACCTAAAACAAAATGACGACGAGTCAGATCGGGCATTCATGGAAAGGTTCGACAAAGTATTGTTAGAAGGTGAACCCGTCAGTGAGGACACGAAAATCGTTGCCGTTATGGCCGGGTTGAAGAAAGGATCAAAGCTATGGAAAGAGGTACGTCTGAAGTGCCCAAAAAGTTATGCCAAATTCAGGAATCAAGCCGGCATATTCGTTTCCATGCATGAGGCTTTGCAATCAAACTTGGGGGAGAACAAAACTGATCCCAAGGAGAACAACAAGAAACCTGGTGCAACAAGCTATCGAGTCCCTAAAAACATGAAGGCGTTCACAGAAGGGACATAACTCAAAGAAAAGTTGAACCAAGTGCTAACAGTGTCAGTCGATACTGTTTATGAAAGTGTGAAGGATAAGGAGTTGCTCTCCCCTCCTCGAAAAATTCGCCAAGACACTGGCAAACTCAACCCTAACAAATATTGTGCCTACCATCAAAGCGTGGGGCACTTTACAAGTGAATGTAGAGATTTGCTCAGACAGCTATGGCGTTTCTACAAGGACGGAAAGCTCTCCGACTTTGTCAAAAGACAACCCGGGAAGAGAGTCCGGGAGAACAACTCTGAGTACGAAGATGATCAACCCCAGAAGAACAATAAACCGGCACGACCAGTTCCTGCCATTCCTACTCGTCCATTGGAAGATTTGTATATGATGGAACCTGCAGGTCCCGCAGGAGGATGTTCTGATGGACGACCACCAATCTCCAACCGAAAAAGAAAGGCTGAATTACGAGCGATCGATCAAGTCCAAGAAATGGGGGTCAAACCACCTATCATGCAGACAGCGAAACTGCCCTTTACCGAAAATGACTTGGAAGGAATCCTAACTCCGCACAACGATTCGCTCGTAATATGCGCAAAAATTATGGTAACACGAGTCCACAGATTGTTGGTGGACACCGGAGCCTACACCAACATCCTATTCAAAAAGACGCTCGATCATCTAGGAGATTATTCGGGCTATATTCGGGATACGACTCACAGAATAATAGGCTTTGGAAATGCTGTAACGAACCCATTGGGAATAGTTACTTTAGCAGTACAACTTGTAACGGCCAACGAACCCGAGAAAAATATTACGAGAATGGTTGACTTCTTGGTTGTAGACCAAGATTCAACTTATAACAGGTTTCTTGGTCGACCCTTTTTAAATGAATTCAAAGCTGCATGTTCCACTTACCATTATTGTTTGAAATTTCCAACAGCAAGTGGAGCAGGTACTATCAAAGGAGATCAAAGAAAAGCCAGGGAATGTCTCTTACAGTTGCAGGCCAAACATGTATCAGTATCCATGATGGAAGCCACAACTAGCTGTCCTACTAATGAACCATCAATACTGGAGAACATGATGGACATAGAGGAAGACCACATGGATACTGACGAACAACATCATGACGAGCAGGTATTGGACAAACAACTCCTCACCACCCATGAGGAACATCATCCTGATGAACAACAAAGGGGTGGTGACGAGCAACATTCATATGATGGCCTGAAGGGCCAGGTGTTGACTAACAACAATGAATCAGGGCCAACAGATGATCTAGATCCCCGCCTGGGGGCAGAGCCGATGAACATCGAAAATGATTTTAACCCTGAGGGACCAATACTTGATCCTCGGTGGAAAGGATAAAAACAACGAGCAACTCCAGTTGAAGAGCTGGAGGCGTTCAAAGTTAATCCTGAAAACCCGGATCTCGAATTATACATAGGATCTGAGCTCCCTGAGCCTTACAGATCCCGAATGAAAGAGTTCCTCAGCAAAAATCTAGATGTTTTTGCTTGGTCTCATGCAGACATGGTGGGGATAGATCCAAAACATGCTTGTCACAAGCTCAATATCAATCGAGCAAAAAGGCCAATCCATCAAAAACGAAGAAAATATGGCCCAGACAAGTATCAAGCTTTGAACAAAGAAGTAAGGAAGTTGTTAGATAACGACCTAATTCGACAAGCACTCTATCCACAATGGGTAGCAAACCCAGTCCTTGTGAAGAAACCAAACGGGACCTGGAGGCTATGCATAGACTTTACAGATCTGAATGCAGCGTGCCCGAAGGATAACTTTCCACTCCCTCACATTGACCAGTTGGTGGACAGTACTGCAGGTCATGAAATGCTAACATTTATGGATGCCTTTGCCGGGTACCATCAAATTCCAATGCATCCAGACGATCAAGAGAACACCGCATTTTATACAAACAAAAATTTGTTGTGTTGGAAAAGAATGCCCTTTGGCCTCATCAACGCCGGAGCAACATACCAGAGGTTGGTGAACAAGATGTTCGACGAACAAATCGGTGATACGGTAGAAGTCTATGTGGACGATATCGTAGTCAAAAGCCCCCGAAGGGAAGACCATCTTCAACATTTGACCCAGGTGTTCGAAATCCTTCGACACTACAACATGAAGCTGAATCCAAAGAAGAGCAGTTTCGGAGTTCATTCAGGAAAATTCCTGGGCCATCTTGTTAGTCAACGAGGGATTGAAGCCAATCCAACAAAAGTTAAAGCAATTGTGGATATGCAACCTCCGCGTTCAATAAAAGAAGTGCAAAGGCTTACGGGATGCCTAGCAGCATTGAATTGGTTCATATCCAAATCGGGGGACAAATGCCGTCCATTCTTTGAAGCCATCAAGAAAGGACAATTCACATGGACTAACAACTGTCAAAAGGCGTTCGACCAACTCAAAGAATATCTGGGAGATGTTAAAATCCTATCAAAGCCCGTCCCAGGGGAAAAGCTATATATATACTTAGCAGCATCAGAAGTAGCCATCAGTTCTGTTCTGGTGCGAGAAGACGACAAATTTCATCAACAAATCTACTACGTCAGTCAAGCTTTACACGACGCGGAGATCAAATACTCTCCAACTGAGAAACTGGCGTACGCACTTGTTATGAGTGTGAGGAAGTTACGACCATACTTTTTTTACCATCAAGTGGAAGTACTAACAACTTTCCCACTCAGACAAATTCTCCATCGCCCCGACACAGCTGGCCGCCTATTAAAGTGGTCACTAGAGATTAGCCAATTTGGGGTAACCTATGCTCCTCGAACTGCGATCAAAGGGCAAGCGTTAGCCAACTTTATTGTCGAACTAACCTTCCCACCAGATCCAACGAGAGGACTTGATCACCCCTGGCATCTTTACGTTGACGGATCTTCGACCAACACAGCCTTGGGGGCAGGAGTGGTTCTAATCAGTCCAGACAGACAAGTATTCTCCTCGGCAATCAAATTTGGTTTCATGGCAACCAACAACGAAGCTGAGTACGAGACTCTTATCGCTGGTCTCCACCTATCTCTTGCAGTAGGTGTTAGACGACTGCAAATATTTGGCGACTCACAATTGATTGTGAACCAAGTCCGAGGTGAATACGAAGCAAAAGACGATCACATGATCGAGTATCAGCGAATTGTTGCTTACCTGATGTCCTTGTTAGAACAAGTCTTCATTGAACAAATTCCAAGGACAAGCAACACGCAAGCAGATGCGTTGGCCCGACTAGCAACAAGTGAGGGGTCAGCAGAGTTGGCAGACATTATAATTACAAAGATGAATGATCCATCAACAAGAAGTTATAATGTCAATCAACTTGATGAACAAGCAAGTGAAGAAGAAGATTGGAGAACAAATATAGTCAAATATTTGAAAAGTGGAGAAAAACCAAACAACTCTTTTGACGCTGCCAAGCTAATTAAGCAAGCCGCCAGATATACTCTGGTAGGCGAGCAGCTTTACAAAAGGGGAATATCAATCCCACTTCTCAAATATTTGACTAGGGGGCAAGGACGAGCAATACTCGAAGAAATACATGCTGGAGTATGCGGAAATCATACTGGGGGGCAAGCCTTGGCATACAAAACTATCAGACAAGGCTATTATTGGCCGACTTTACGTCAAGATGCAATCAAGAAAGCGAAGACTAGCCATCAATGTCAAATCTTTGCCCCAAACATTCATACCCCGGCCCAACAACTCGTATCAGTTTATAGCCCGTGGCCATTTGCAAGATGGGGGATGGACATTATTGGTCCCTTCCCAGCGGGAGTTGGAGGAGTTCGATTTGCTGTTGTGGCAGTCGACTATTATACAAAATGGGCAGAAGCAGAGGTCATGTTGAAAATCACGCAACAGAAAATGATCAACTTCATTTGGAAGAACATTGTCTATCGTTTTGGAGTTCCACAAACCATCGTGACAGACAATGGTCCGCAGTTTGATGGAAAAGAGTTGAGAGATTTCTGTACGAAGTGGGGGATCAAGAAACATTATTCTACGCCCTATCATCCCCAGTCGAATGGACAAGTCGAAGCCGTAAACAAAATCATCAAGCATACATTAAAAGTACGGCTAGCGGAAAGCAAAAGCAGTTGGTCTACAGAGCTTCCGGAAGTCCTATGGGCATACAGAGTTTCTCCCAGGTCAAGCACCGGAGAAACACCTTTTGCAATAGCTTTCGGAACAGAAGCTGTAATACCAATCGAGTTAAAGACCAACACATACCGGACGACCAACTTTGATGAGCAGGCGAACAACTCTGCTCTAGCTACTGAAATGGATTTGCTCGAAGAAAAAAGACTGAATGCCGAGCTAAAAAATGCTACTTATAAGCAGCGAGCAGAACGCTATTATAATTCCCATGTTAAAATCAGGGAATTCAGAGTTGGAGATATGGTTCTAAGAAAGTTGCTCGCCCAACCTCCAGGTGTATTGGGACCAACTTGGGAGGGCCCGTATCGTATAACGGAAAAATTCGTTAATGGTGTATACAATATCGAAGATATGGAAGGCAAGCCGGCCCAATACTCCTGGAATGTTGTACATCTGAAGAAGTACTATCAATGAGACGAACAAGTTTTTAATTGGGCGAACAAATGTCTTGGGGGGCCAGTGAATCAAGTAAGATGAACCAAAAACTTGCCTAATTTTTTGAAATTTTTGCTAAGTATAGAATGTAATGTTGTTCGGCACATTGTATAGTTTAGTGCTGTTTCATCTTTTATTTGTAGAAAGAGTTGCTCGACAAAAATATTATAAGCGAGCATGTTTTAGTTAATGTTCAAAGTTGTTCGTCAGATTATATTTGTTAGTGACGAGCAGTCTTATAACACTTGTAAATTTTTCATTATGTAAATATTGTAGTTGTTCGTCAAGAGGAAAAGTCCAAAGCTCGAGGTACAGGTCCGATTTAAGGTTGTTCGTTTTTTAAAATGGACAGGACCTAAAGACCAAAGCCACTTAAAGGTTGTTCATTTTTTAAAAATGAACAGAACCTAAGGCTGAACCCTGATTCCACTAAAGGCAAAGTTCAATTCGAACAAAAGCCCAACACTATATGTTATAATTGCAAAGGCATTGACAAAAATGTAAAGGCAATTAACATATAAAGAAAATGAGCGAACAAAGAAAGATATTCCATTAATTAAAAGGCATTAAGCCTAAAAAATAGTATAGCTTTGGAAAGTTATTACAAAAGTATTACAAAAAGAACGAACAACTACAACGAAGGAAAGAAAAAAGCTAAGTCCTAAGAACTACTGCTGCTCGGCTAGAGGAGGATCTTGAGTTTGTTCGGCAGGAGGATCGACAATCATTTCTCGGGCCAGGTCTTCAGCTGCCTTATCCTCCGCCTCTTTAGCAGTTTGCTCGTCAGCAGCGGCCGACTCTTCCTCTTGCTCGTCTTCAATAGCTTGGTGAGGAGGGTGGATAACAGTAATGCTAGAGTCAAGTTTATCAATCTTGACCCCCAATTCAGCCAGGTCCGCCAGCTGGATTTCAATGTTGTTCAGCGGCGGATAATGTTCGATGAACTCGGACAGGTCCTTTCCCATTTCTTCAACCAAGTCTTTGTAATTGTAAGCATCGGCCGTGCGGATGCTGTCCGCGTAGGCGCATATATATCCAAGGTTGGAAATGGGGCCAGTCCGAGCCTGAACTTCCTCTTCAAGTTGCTCGCGTGTGAAGAGGTTGGTTTCCGACTCCCGGAGATGAACAACTTCCGCCTCAAGATCGGCGATTTTCTGCTCGGCCGCTGACAGTTTGCTCTTCTCCTCGCCGAGCATGGCTTCTTTGCCTCCCAATTCGCCGGATAAACCTTGAATTTTTTCAAGGTATTTCTGCTCATTGTCGATGTAGAGGGAGATCTGGTTGTTAAGCCGAGCAATTTGGCCATTCAAATTGTTCGCCATTGTATCCTTCTCCTCTGAAAGGTGGCGGACAGTGGCAGCATGTTGGCGAGCAGCTTCTTCCAGCTCCACCACTTGAGCCATTCCCCTTTGAGCGGATACAAGGGAGTTGGCAGCTTGTACCATTGACAAATGAAAGTTATCAATGGGCCCTTGGGCGAGCACGGCCTTGTTCAGCGGTTTTGACTAGGCGCGAGCAACAATTTCAGTTGCCCGACGAACATGGTCATCCGAGATGTCACAGATGTTCACCGGGGTCTTCGAGCAGGCGTATTGGTGAAGTGTGTCTATTCGCCCCAGATGGTCATTAGGCCGATACCTGCGAACAAAGAAGCTTTCACACTTAGTAAATTTTTCAACTTACTCAACCCTTGGAAGAGTTCAAGGAGGAATCCTTACTCGGCAAATTTGGCTCCGTCCCACCCTAGATAGGTGATGTCGTCAGGCCCACGAGGAAGTGTATGCCTATCTTTGCTCGCCTTTCCTCTTTCATCGGATGTAGGAGGGCGAGCAGCTTCAGAGGAGGGCAGGCGACCAGATCCTCCCACCTTGGATTTTCCTTTATCAGTGGTGGTGGGCGCCTGGGTGACATATGTGCCATCACTCTTCTTCAGTCTTTTTAGACCATGAGGAGAGGCGGGGGCCGGTTTGGGCGATGTGCTCGGCGGAACGGACGTCCGGTGGGCATGCTCGGCGGTGGGGGCCTTGTTGGTCATCGCCAACACCTTGGAAGACGGATCACCCTTTTTCTTTCGTCCTTTGGGTGGCGCCATTTCAAATACCCTCTGTTCTAGGAGAGCAAAACTGGGAGGGACAGCAACGGTGACTTGCTCGGCTAAAAAAAAAAGAAAAGGAAGAAGTTAATTAAATTTAATTTAGACGAGCAAGTTCAGAGAGTGATGGCGAGCAAAGTTTATTTTGAAAGTTAGAAATTTTTATACCTGGGGGCACCTCAGCTTGAGCCTCCAAATGATGGGGATACGTAAACAGGCGAGCAGCTTTTTTACACTTCTCCTTGTTCACGTATTCGATGGTCCTTTTGGCTTTATCCCGAAGAGCGACCAAACATGAAGTGAAGAGGAATTCAGAGCCAATTTCCTCTTCCTCTGAATTCCACTTGAGCAACCGGGGACCTGCGAGCAAATAAAAAAAGTTAAATTAGAACTTTATGTAAGGGCGAACAAAGATAACCTTACGTTTGATTTGCCCATAGGTGGTGGGTTCAAATATACGCCCGGCACCGCCGTGAGGGCCAGAAGATGCTCGCCAGTCGCCCCCAATAAAGAAAAAGTGCTCCTTCCAATCCCGAATCTTGTTCGGCACCCCTTCCACCAGTTTCAATCCAGCCCGGGCTTTTAAATAATAGTACCCTTCTTCACCCCTTGGACACTTGGTGATGGTCATCAAATAGTTGACCTCCTCGGCAGTGATGCGGTCAACATATCCCTCCAGGGCGAACAAGCCCATGATGCCGAGCAGATTCATCCACCCAATAGGTGTTATTTGGGTGATGGCTAAGTTGGTCGCCTCCAGAAAATGACCAACAACCGGGGGCAACGACAGCCTCAACCCAACAATTAGAGTGTCAATGTTGATCGCCGTACACCCGGGTGGAGGCCGATCAGCTCTTTCCTTCCTCTTGGGAGCCCACATGAAGATGTCATGAGGAATTTGATATGCTTCCCGTATGAGGTTGAGCTCGTCCTTGCGAACAACGCTCTTAATTTTGCTCGCCTGGTACTCGGTTCTCACCAGATCCAAAACTTAATGCGGAGGGCGAGGAAAGTTGTTCGCATGTTCGTCCGAATATGCTCGCCAATTAAATGGGCGAGCAACACCAGTGGGAATCTCGTTTTCGAGCATCTTAGGGCCTGGAAACCCTATCCCTTCCAAAAATTCAGGGGTAAGCTCGTCAAATTCTGGATCTTCCTCAGATTCGGAGCCGGAGGTGGACTGTTCGTCGGAGGAGCTACTCGCGGCCTCCTCAACCTTTTCGCCGGACTGGCGAGTACCAGTGTCCTCCGTTGATCGGACCACTGAATCTACATCGGGATACGCTTCGGAGGAAACCTCAAACGGCGGCTGCTCGACAAATGGCACGATCGGGAAAAGGGGATCCAAATGCTCCTCGGAATTTCGGTTGCTAGAGTGGGAGGACATCAGTTCAGTGGAGAATTTCTTGAAAGGTTTAGCTGTAATTTTTCGAGACTCCGGCGGTGATACTGGGTAGACAACGGCGGAGCAAATTCTCCCCACGGCGGCGATGAAGAAAATGACGAAAGAAGAGAGTGAAGAATGAGAGAGATGAGAAAATAACTACCTTACTTCAAAGTCGGAGGCAAAATGCTGGAGAAATGGACGGCGGAAAGCTTGAAATCGCCGATAATGGAGGAGATTGCCGGAGGTACTGTAACAAGAGATGAAGAAGTGGGAAAATTTCGTTTCCCTCTTCAATTTATACCCCAAGAAAAAAACGGGGTTCAAAGTGTAATTTACCCCAAAATTATGGACCCAATTGAAGGAAAACGGGGTTACTTTCGAGCAAGGCTGAAAATCAAGGGACCTATATGCAATTATAGGGGCGCGTGACCTCGGGAATGCTCGCGCGTGGGCGGCGCGCAATCATACCGCCCACGTCATCCTCGTACATCCCCCAGATCGTGGGAAGGTGAAGAGGCAGATCCGAAATTGCTCGCCCAGATCAAAGATGTTCGTCTAAATCCACACCAGTATAATATCCTAACTATAGTTGCTCGCCACAAAGTTGCTCGCCACAAAGTTGCTCGTCTGGGGCAACATATAGCCAGGATAGGGGGCAATTGTTGACAGGCGAACATAAATCAATGATGGGCGAACAAGGATTAAAGCCATAAGAAGGATTACGAGAAATCAACTCCAAATCAAATCAATAAAGAAGATCAAGCCGGGGTGCATAAACTAATCCAAGGAGTGTATAAAGTGACGAACAACTATACCGACGAACAAGATATTGGCGAACAGGTTTAAAGACCAAAAACTAAATATGGACACACCACCAAGTCAATAATGACGAACAACATTGGTAAAAGTGTTACAGTTATCAGCCTAAGAGAGGTGTATGCTGACGAACAAAGGACCAAGATCCCAAAGCCAATCTGTGCAAGATACAAAGACGAACAACTTCTGAGCCATACACCCAAACGGCGAACAACTTCTATGAAAGAACCATCCTGGATCGATTTAAACCGACATGGACGAACAACAATGAAGTCCGAGATAAGACCAAAGAAGACTTTGTAACTAAGATTTAGCTTAGATAAGGTCAAACTAGAGTCAAAGGACACATGTCAAGCATGCAGGCTAGGGAGACCAAGAGTCAGGAACACTTCATGCTTGCTAGTCACTATAAATAGTTGTTCTCCAGCTTAAGAAATACAAGTTTAAATTCATAAACACTCCCAAAAGACACACTAACACACCTAAACGTACACACATACGAAATTATTACGATTTCGATTTTTACATTTACAAGTTCATAACCCGAACCCTCGATTTACCATTTACGGTGGTAACCAATCACACGTAATTGATTGATGATCTTTAAACCGAATTTAAACAGTCACTAATCCACCCGATAAAAATTGATCACCAACAAGTTTAAAAAAATGACAACAATTACAATATAATATCACTGACCCAAATTAATGATACTCTTGATGAGACTAATGATACTTTAAAACTATTTAATGATAAGCTTATTATAAACTATTTTTATACAATACTTTGTCTAACTAAATTACATCTCAAACATTCCAAATTAAGAACCTCATAACCTGTTTGTTCAATTCTTTATAATTTTAAATTTGCTGCAACATAACTTCACTGCTAATATATATATATATATATATATATATATATATATATATATATATATATATATATATATATTCAATAGTTCTTGATATATACTAATACACATACTAAGTAAAGAAATATGATATAATTAATATATTTAAAATTATTCTCATCCAGTAAAAAAGAGTTTCTAATATTGTGGTAATAAAAATAAATTCAACAATAATATAAATTTAATTTTATTATTTAAAATATAGACAAATTCGCTAAGAAAATCTCTATATTGATGCGTCTTTAATTGAATGTTGTGACATAAAAAGCCTTAAACTCCAAAAAATATATCAAAATACGTATTTAGTATTAATCTTATATAGATACTTTAAAAGTACCCATAAATATTTTAATTTTGAGGGGGGCAAGTGCCCCCTTGGACCTAATGTTGGTACTTGGTCAGTCCCATATGATTGCTAAATTAAATATCCTAGAGAGCTAGCTCTGTCACACTTGGATTTGCAGAAGTGGGATGATGACTTTTGTATTGAAATATTCAAATAAAGCATGCAGGTTAATACATACAAAGAATATTAAACATTGGCCACCGAATTTTAACATGAATACAACATTTTCAACAAGAATTTCTACATGCTATCGTTCATTCCTCAAATTAACTAAAAAAAACTTTGACCTATATATGGAAATAAAACATAACTAAAATTGTCTAAAAATAATTGTCTACCAAAATTACCTACAATTTATCTATGGAAATAAAATTATTTACAAACAATTTGCCTAAATGAATTGAGGAATGAAGATGTTTATTGATTAATGATTAGAAAAATTTACAGGTAAGTTGTGGATAAACCCTACTTCATAAAATAAAAATTATTTTCTTTTAAAATTATGTAGCCATATAAAAAAAAAATTAATTACCCTTAAGCTAAACAAATATGACTACTAGTCCTTTCCGCAACAACAAAAATATGAAGTGCAACTACAAAATGTTGTGCACATGTACATATTTTGCATAAATTTTATAGTTATTAGTAAAAGAAATTTGTTGTAGCTATGAGCATTGACTGTATTGCCGTGGTTTATTTTGTAGCACATAATACTATACTCTAAAAAACAATTATAGGTAATTTGTTTTTTATAGTAATATACTCTCACTTCTTTTTTTAGATCGCTCAAAACTATGAAAAAAATATTTTACCCTCTAAAACTAACCACTCACAAATATTAATTTATTATATCTCATGGCATTCTACTTTACAATATACCATAAAACAATAAACTAAACTTCCCTAAATAAAGTAGAAATTTTCAATATACCCTCAATTTTACTTCTTTTGACACTAAAATACAATTTTCACATTAAAATCTACGGTATTTTATATGACCAGTTATAAAAGAATGAGGGACTATCATATCATTCAAGGTCTGCAGGGCATTCCATATAACTCCATCCATCTCAATTTTGTTTATCTAATAGATAAAACAAAAAGTTTTATTTTTTATGTTTTTCCATTTTTTAAAATGGCAAAAAAAAAAAAAAAAAAACATCACATTTTCAAGCTCAACCCTTGTTATTTTATACCAAAAAATATTAATAAATAATTTCTAAAAAACTATTTTATACTCAAAATTACTAATAAATGATTATTTTTTAAAAATTGTAATATTTTAAAATGGGTAATCAAATCAAGTATGGAGGGAATATTACATAAAGATCATGTCAGCTCATCTTGACCATCGCGCACTTGATTGTCATGCTCCATCCTCCAACTACCAATTGTCCAATTTACATTAATCAAATTAAGATGATCACACAAGTGAATAATTTAAATGTGCGGATTTTCTTTTCAATAGATTTGAATAGGGGTGGAAGGAGGCCTTACATTAAAAAAATCTAAACCTACTTCACAAAGACATAGCTTGAGTCTGACCTATTATCTATGATATAAATTTTTTTATAGGCTCGACCTAACCTTTTTTTTTTAACTAAATAGCAATGTTGCAAAAAAACGGCCTAGGCGGCCGCCTAGGCGCTAGGCGCCGCCCGTCCGCCCCGAATCGACCCAAATCGGCCATGGCAGGCGTATTCCTTTCCAGTCGCCGCCTAGGCGGCCAAGTCGGCCGAATCCGATTTTGCATATTTTTTAATTAGAACTTAAAAGTTAAAATTGAAAAGTGTAAACCAAATTAATTAACACACACTTCAGGCCCTTCGTTCGAACAACAGAGACTCAGAGAGAGAAACCAAAAAACACTAAAAACCCTAACTGCTCCCGCTCGTCCGCCGCCCGCCGCTGGCGTTGGCCGCCGCCGCCGTCCGCTTCCACCCGCCGCCGCTAGCTGCTCAAACCAGGTAAGTGTCTTTTTGTTTTCGGCTTGGCTCGTTGCTGCCCCTGTTTCATTATTTGATAAATTGAATGTTGAATCTTGATTTCATATTTATTTTGGGAAAAATAGAGTTATGATTATGAACTTATGATTTAAGAAGTTAAGATTAAGAAACAACCAATTTATGTTTAAGTGTTATTGTTAAATTTTGTGGCTTAATTGATATTATTAAATAAGTGCTACTGTTTAGATGATTAAGTGCTATGCTACTATTATTTACTTATTTTTGTGGCCTAATTAAATTAAAAAATTAATACATTTTGTATATATGTAATTATGTATATGCTATTACTATATAAGTAATATGATAGTTTAATTGTTGATTTTTTATAGCAAATATGGTAGTTTAATTGTTGTTTAAGTGCTATGCTATATGTAATTATGTATATACTATATAAGAAATAGAATTGTTGATTTTTTTTTATTGGTTAGGCATATGGCTTCTTCAACTTCTGTGAATGAGACTCTCAAAAGAAAATCAAGTGATGTCGGGTGGGAGTATGCTGTGTTGGTAGATCCAACAAATTTGGATAGGGTGAAATGCATTTTATGTGAAAAGAAAATTAGTGGAGGAATTTATAGAATCAAGCAACACATTGCGGGCATAAGGAGAAATGTGGCTGCATGCAAAAAATCTACCAAAGAGGATCAACTCAAGTGTAGAAATGCAATCGGTGAGGGAAAGAGAAAGAGGCCCGGGAAGAAACAACATGATGAAGATATAAGATCGAATGTGAATTTAGGTGATGACATTGATATCGTTGAGAGAGTCTACAGGGTCCAAGACGCAGCGCGAGACCGTTGGACCTATGGATAGATTTGCAAATCAAATCAACCCCGAGGAAGCCTTGAATCATCGAAAGAACTTGCGTGACCAAAACATCAAAGATATCATTTGCAAAGAAAAGCTTGACAAAGTGAAAGAATACGTTTGTAGATTTGCCTATGAAGCAGATATTCCTTTTGCTGTATTCGAGTTGGATAGTTGCAAGGTGATGTTCGAGGCTATTGGTCAATATGGAACAGGGTGTAAGCCTCCTACACGTTATGAAATAAGTAAGTCTTTCTTGAAGAAAGAAGTTGAGAGGACAAAAGCAAAACTTAAGCCACAAGAAGAAGAGTGGAAAGTCAATGGATGCTCAATTATGACGGATGCTTGAAGTGATAGAAAGAGGAGGAGTATAACGAATTTGTGTGTGAATTGTAGACTTGGCACTAGTTTTATTTCCTCCAAGGACTTCTCCGACACTCCACATACATGCCAAGTAATCCATGACTACGTCAATACGTGCATTGAAGAGGTACGTGATTTCATTTTTATTTGAAGATTAAAGTTCATATTTATATTTTATAAATTATAATATATTATTTATAATATTCAATTGTGTAATGTACTACTCCCTCCGTCCCAAACTCAACTTCACATTTACTGTTTGCACGGTTATTAAGAAAAGAGTTGTTTATTAGTATTTAAAGTGATAAAGTGGTAAAGTGATAAAGTAGATGTTTTTGTTATTAGTGTATGGAGAATATAATATTAAAAAGTATTGTTACTTTTTTGCCAAAAGTAGATGTAGCAAACGAGTATGGGACGGACCTTTTTGGCAATGTAGCAAACGAGTTTGGGACGGAGGGAGTAATTTTTTTTTCTTAATGAAGGCTGGTCCGGAAAATGTTGTTCAAGTGATAATTGACAATGCCTCGAACAATATGGCAGCTGCAAAATTGTTGAAGCTAAAGAGACCTCAAATTTTTTGGATCGGGTGTGCGGCTCACTCGATGAATCTTATGCTTGAAAGCATTGGAAATCTACCAAGATTCAAAAAAGCAATTGATCAAGCTAAAGCACTGACTATCTTCATCTATGCTCATCACAAAACCTTAGCTATGATGAGGGCGCACACAAAGAAGAGGGACATAATTAGACCAGGAGTAACAAGATTTGCATCTTCATTTCTCTCTCTCCAGAGCCTATCCGAGAAAAGAAGTCAATTAAAGGCAATGTTTGCGAGCAAAGAGTGGGAGCAATGCAAATTCGCAAGGACCGCTAAAGGAAAAATTGCCTACAACACAGTGTTGAGTATGTCATTTTGGCATGGTGTCTCCTCGTGCTTGCAAGTTTTCAGCCCGTTGGTAAAGGTGCTTCGACTTGTTGATGGAGACAAGAAATCATCTATGGGCTTTGTATATGGTGAGCTTTTGAAGGCAAAGGAGGAAATTAAAACATCCTTGAACAACATTGCTAAGAGCTACGACCCTATCATTGACATTATTAATGCAAAGATGAAAGACAGGCTCAACACTCAACTCCATTTGATAGCTTATCTCTTGAATCCATTCTACTATTATCGAGATCCCCTTCTTCACTTGGATTTGAATGTTGTAGCTGGAGCCCTTGCATGCTTGGGTGTTATGTTTCCTCAGAATATTGAAATGCAAAATAAGATTATGAATGAGGAGCTACCAATGTACATGTATAAAGAGTCTCTATTTGGAGTAGGGTTGGCTCTTAAGTGCAAGGAAGCAAGCATTGAAAATTTTAATCCAGGTAAAATTTAATAATTTTATAGTTTTGAAATTTTGGTTTAGATTAATTAAATTGAAGCAAGTTACATCTTTATAATTTTTTTGTGTGTGTATGTGTAGTCTCTTGGTGGTAAATATATGATTTGCGCACTCCTAATTTGCAAAAGTTTGCTACGAGGATACTTTCTTTGACCACTAGTTCATCCGGTTGTGATTGGAGTGCTTTTGAAGGGGTTAGTAAAATTTATTTGTGCTAAATTAGTAAATTATTATGTGACTCTTTACCTTTAAATATTGTTAAACGTGAATTATTTATTTATACATCGTTTTACTTTTTAGATACACACGAAGAAAAAAAAAAGCTTCTAGCCGAACGAGTAAACAATCTTGTGTATGTCCAATTCAATGCAAGATTGTTGAACAAAAAAAGGAGATCAAACGAAAGGGATGTGGAAGTCCTTTTAGCAAAGGAAGACGCTAGTTTTGCACAAGATTGGATTATTGGTGGGGTTGAATCTGTTGATGATGATGTCGTGGAGGAAGATATCGCCTCAGGTTCGGGATTGAGCATGGCTTTGACTACGAGTTCTCATGATGAGATGGGGGATGTTCCTCGAAAAAACGTCCGACTAAGAGATCTTGATGAGGATGATTTCTCTTTCGATGATGAGGAAGTAAAGGAGGACTTTGAGTTTGAGTCTGATGATGACGATGATCGCGTTTATGGAGATGAGCAACCTTCCGATAATCGTACCGTTTAATTTGGTTATTGTCTCATTGATGAATGATGAAACATTTGTTTTTATTTTGAAGTAGACCTTTGGGACTTCTTACTTTTTATTTTGTAATTTATGACTATGATTTTATGACTTTATGTTAATTGTTGTGATTTTCTTTCATCTCTAAAATTTTAAAGTGTAAAAAAAAAAAAAAAAAATTCTAGGCGGATTTCCTAGGCGGCCCAAAAACACCTGCCTAGCGTTTTCCGACTTCTGCAACCTTGCTAAATAGGCCAGACCTACGAGCCTTTTAAAAATCTATTAAGATTTGATTTATACTACATTCAACATTTAAGATTTCAATTATTTATATATTATTAAAATAGTTTAAAATGATTTCTATCTATTTTTACTATTGTCATGTCAAATCAAAATTGTTAGCATCGACTCAAAAAATACAAACTGGAATTTTTGAAAAATTAAATGAAAAAGTAAATATAAAAAATCGTAGCTTGTTAGGCTTTTAAGGTCTTTCACAAAGTCTGAGGTTAGCCTACTTAAATAAATAGAACTTTTAATAAATCTTGGCCCAAGTCGTTTAATATATAGATCAGGTCAGACTAGACCCTTAGTAGGCCAGGCCGTAGGCCCCCAGGTTTGAACCCATAATTTTTACTTAAACGAATTAATTTCTTCCAAAATTTAAACAATGAGGTGGTATTAATTCATTTACTTTTAATTCTCTAATGCCATGGAAAGAAGAAAGAGGAACTTTAAAAAAAATCTATATTCTCTAGCACATATTACTTTGAAATTCAAGAATCCAGAAATTTATGATTATGAAATATGAAATTATTCTTCCTGTCAAAAAAAAAAAAAAAATGAAATTATTCTCAATTTCTGAACGCGGCTGGAAAAAAAAAAAAAATTCATAGACATTATAATTCGACCTCTGAAGATTGGAAGCCACCTAATGCTAAAAGTCAAGATTGTAACACCAACCCCTAATAAAACACTTTAAATGCATTCTCTTTTGAGAGGTATACGTCTTTATCAATTTATTATGTTAATAGTACGAAATGTCCATGCAAAATTAATATTGAAAGTTAATTATTGTTAAATTATTTTGGGGGAGTTTATACTCCAACTTTATGCACAAGAAAACAAGGCAAGAAACAAATGAATATTGGTTAAGTGTTTGAAGGGTTAACTTCATGGACACACTTAACTTGATTAACCAAAGTAGTCTAATTTTTACATATTTAATACTTCATAGTATATTGATGCATTCGGCAAGTAAACTTTCAAAAGTCAAAAGGCCGTCCAGGTTGGCATCAACAACGTGCCTACGTATGAAACGGTTCACGAAATATTGTGAAAGTTAGACACACACTAAATTTCGACTTTATTATAAGAAAATGACGAAAAGGAGTATTTCCTTTCTGGTGTATTGACTTTTTATGTTTTGGAAATCACAATCATACACACTAGGCCTATTCACGGAGTTCGGAGATTACCGAACTCATACGGAAATTCACACCGAAAAAATTCGTACCGAAAAAATCATGAACTTTTTTATTTTAACTGCACCGAATATTTTTTTTGGTATGGATCAGGATATTACCAAATTAACCGTACCAAAAACCAAATGTGACCGAACCGTACCGTACCGCACCGAATAACCGAATTAAATATGTATTAAATTTTAATTATTATTTGTCAAACATTATTATAATGTTATTGAATTCATGTACAAGTAAACAATATCATAATTTTTCCTCCTTTTCAGAATACAAACACTATATTATTTGTCTTATTAAGTTCTTAAAACTTTAACATATGTTTAGCGAGAATAATTTTTTTTTAGGCCAGTAGGTTAGGGGGGGTAGCAAAAGAAGGACCACAGGTTTTCGGGCTGGCAATTTAAGGACACCAGATTTAAAATGTTGCAATTTGAGGCCAAATTGACCCGAATTGACTCTAATTAGAGCTAATTCGGGCCAACCTAGCCTCAATTTGCAAAATTTTAAACCTATGGTCCTTAAATTGCCAGCCCAAAGACCTACCGTCCTTCTTTTGCTACCCTCTAAGTTGTGGTCTTAAAAAATTAATCACAAATTAGATCTAATTGGACTCAAATTTCACTTACTCGGCACATGACACCCGATATTTGACTAGTTTATACTCGTGGAGCCCGTCCGATACCACTTTGAAAATAAATATTTTTTATTTATAAATATAAATATACATATTTAAAACAAAAATTGTAAAAATAACTATTTTGAAACATGATCCCGATTTCGGGCTATTTTATACACGTGCTTGGAACATGGTCCTCGATCGGCCAAAACCAAGCCTGTTGATTATGTGTAGTTCACACTATTCTACCTCAGCACCATTGACGGTAAAAAACTTGGGGTTGGACGGTCGAGGTGAGGGTCGGGGTGGGTAGGGACGACGGTCTAAACTTTGGGTGAAAAATGACTTGGGCGTGGGGTTGGTATGAGGAAGAAGCATTTATTTTTTTGTATTAATTTTTTTAAAATATATACTTATATTTAGAAAGGTAATAGTTATGTCTCAAAGTGGTGTTGGACGGGTGCAATGTGTATAAAATATCTCGAAATCAGGGGTTAATTAGTGCTAATTCGAAAAAAAAAATTACCACAATAATTTAACAACGGATTATGTTCACTAACCGTTTACCAACGGATTACCAACAGATTGGTCATATAAATAATTATTTTTTTTGGTAATCCGTTGATAATCTGTCGGTATTTTTTACTAACGCGATACTATTTCGTTGACATATTTAGCAACGAGCATAATAACAATGGAAAATATTCGTTGTAAATCCATTACTAAATGCAAATTCATTGATTAGCAACATAATTTTTTCGTTGCTAAAATTTGAAAATCTTGTAATGAAAGGTAGTAAAAGAAGGACGGTAGGTCTTGGGGCTGGCAATTTAAGGACCATATGTTTAAAATTTTGCAAATTGAGGTCAGGTTGGCCCGAATTAGCTCCAATTAGAGTCAATTCGGGCCAATTTGGCCTCAAATTGCAACATTTTAAATCTGGTGTCCTTAAATTGCCAGCCCGAAGACCTGTGGTCCTTCTTTTGCTACTCCCCCCCTAACCTACTGGCCTTAAAAAAATTCACGTATGGAGGAATTGCTGACATAATTGTAAGTATTTTACATTAACATTATAAATTCAATATAAATAACACGTTTGTATACTTGAGATGATGTCAAAAAATTTGTATGTCTAGGACTCTGTGGAGGAACGAGTCTCGCAATTACCACCTCCAGTAGACGACAATGAGCGCTTGAACCGACCGAGTCAAGTGTATGCTGAGACAGTGAGGCCAGACCACGGAAAAGTTAGGGGTCTCGGTTAAATGAAGACGATGCGTATACAATCTGGGCCAGGCGGAACATCATCTGGCACACACATTGGCGGTTATGACCAAAGAGATGTTGATCGTTTGCTGGTTGAGGAGCGCGCGAGATACAAAAGATTGCTGGCCGAGCAACAAAGGCAGCAAAACGAATTTGTGCGCCAGGAAGTACACAATCAGATGATGGCGTGGTTTCAAGGCCAACAGGGAAACCTACCTAGTGGTTTTTCCCAACCAGCTGGTGCATATCCTTCTTACCCAGCTTATCCTGTTTATCCTCCCGCCTCTTCCACATCTGGTTACGCCCCTTGTCCTCCCCCGCCCCTTGTCCTCCCCCCGCCCCTTATCCCTCGGTCGGTCCTTCTACTGGTGTTCCTCCTACTGGTTTTCCTACCGCCCCTTATCCTCAGGCCTCTGCTGCTCGTCCTCCCGCTTCCGGTCCTTCCCCGTCTCGTCGTAATTCCACTTCTCCAACTGGGTTTATAGACCTACTTGAAAGATGTGCATATTCTAATTACCCCCGAGGGGTAATTATTCTGGAAATGAAAGAGGTGATGATGATGATGATGATGATGATGATGATGATGATGATGATGATGATGAGAGTTAGGATGTCATAAATATTTGAACATGTTTTGGAACTATATTTGTTGGTCTGAAATTGTACTGTTTATTTGGATTTATATGTCTGGATATTTGAGCATGTGAGTTTGTTATTATCATTATTATTGATTATTAATTATGAATATTATTGAATATTAAAATTTTATTGACTTTTAAAAAATAAAACGATCAATATAAGTTTATATGTGTACACATATTAGTAATTAGTGAAAAAGAATTTAAAAAGTATGTATTTTAAAATTTTATTGATTTAAAAAAAATTATCAATATATGTGTATATATGTACACATATTAGTAATTAGTGAAAAATAATTTAAAAAGTATGTATTTTAAAATTTTATTGATTTAAAAAAAACGATCAATATATGTGTATATATGTACACATATTAGTAATTAGTGAAAATGATTTTAAAAAGCTCAATATAAATGTACACATATTAGTAATTAGTGAAAAAGAATTTAAAAAGCTCAATATAAATGTACACATATTTGTAAGTAGTGAAAAAGAATTTATTTTACAATTTTATAAAAAATAATTTAATATTATAAATAATAAAAGTAATATGTACAAGTGATAGTTTAATTTTATATGTAATAATAATTTACATATAAAGTATAACAAACAATTAATATTAATTAGTATTATATTTAAAATATATGAAACATATATATTACACCCTAAAACATAACAAGTAAATAACCTTGTCCAAGCGGCACGGCGAAATACGCAAGACCTTCGCATACATGGAGGTCGCGTGTTCGAAACCCTTGGGGGGTGAAAATTCGCCATTTACAGCCCTCAAGTAGGGGGTAAATATGACATTTCGCGTATAAAATGGTGTGGTGGGTGGTGGCCTAGTGGTTTCGCGGGTGTGGCTCGGGCCTGAGGTCGTGGGTTCGAAACCCACGATTTTTTTATTTATTATGCATGCAGGTTACACGAGGGCATTCACGAGGGATTTTCCCTCGCCACGTCAGCCGAGGGATTAATCCCTCGCCCAGTACCTGCAGGCCGCGTCAGAGGTGCCCGTGCAGCTTTCCCGAGGGTTATTTCCCTCGCCCTTTACGAGGGTATAGCCGAGGGATTTTTGTCGAGGGAAAATTCCCTCGTCCGTTCCCACACAAAATTCCCTCTCCAAGACCCTCTTTATTTTTTGAGGGAATGTATTTTCCCTCGTGTAAAGGTTGGCGACGAGCCTTTTGGAGAGGAAAAATTTCCCTCTTCAAAACCCCCTCTATACTCAATTCCCTCTTTAAAACCCTCTCTAAATTAACATATTTTTGTGGTGGCTGTATATCAAAATGATTTAAGTTTAATTTTTTATTCTTTTAATTTCATTGTTCATGTATATTCATTTCTTACAAAAAATTGGATATGGTGTACCCTATGTCGATCAACGTGATTTTAATATTGCATTTTCCATTTACAAGATATTTAAATATATATATATATATATATATATATGTATTGTATTTTAAATACTCTATTAGTGGTGATTTACGTGAATTTTTTAACCATCCATTATCATATAATGTGTTATATTCGAGATTGTAATGATATATGTTTGATTGTAGTTGAAGTTGTGTAGTATTCATGTGAATGTGCATGCATCAATTTTTTAAATAATTAAAAAAAAAGAGAATGATAAAAAAAGAAGGTAAAACATCCGTTTCTCCGCTCTGTTCCGTACCGATCCGGTCCGTTTGTAATCGAAAATTCGCTCCGATCTGTACCGTACCGAAATTATGGACACTCGAATTTTAAAATAATCGAACTTTGGTGTGTCCTAAATTTTGTAGGACAAATTCTTTTTGCCCTTTTTTTTTAAATAACCTTTTCTAGTTCAAAAAAATTGGCAAAACAATTGACGAACGTTTAACACTTTTTAGAGGCAGAAAAGAGTCGATCGCAAAAGTGCAAATAATTTTTTTTTTCATATTAATATCTGATGATATGTATATAATGTTGTTATTTAAGAAGACAATATTAATTATTACACTGAAAACCGGGTAGTCATTTTAAATTTTTAATCATAATATCATATTATACGGGTACGTAAGGTGTGAATGAAGCCACATACCATACAAAAAAATTAAACTCCATGCTAACGTGTATACAAACACTTAAAACAACATGTTACATTTATCCATCTGCGCTATACAATTATGACTAGTCAATAATATAACATACCCTACCGACCATACTGAGAAGTAACCCGGTTACCTATATATATCCCACAAAATTTCGAGTACAAAACATTAAAGAAAACCAATTAAGCAACAAAGGTTAAATTTAGATGGAGGTTGAGAAAGAGGAAGTTTTGGAGCCTATGAGCCCAAGTGCACAGTATTTGAAGAGCTCGGCTTTATCACTCACTATTTTCGGAGTGTTGGAATTAGAAGTTTCAATTGATGATTCCATGGCCATGTCTCTTCTCAAAGACCTCTTCTTGCCCATAAATCCACGTTTCTCTTCCATCATGGTTAGTCACACATACTATATATAATATTTATTTCATGTATATTAATTGTTGCTATTTGCACGATGCATGGACAGACGGAAAAGAAAGGAGTTCGGAAATGGAAAAAAGTGGAGGTGAACCTAAAAGAACACGTATTCTACCCGAGGTTCCCAAGTGATATGAGCGTAGAATACTACGACGAATGCTTCACAGAATACCTGTCCAAAATAACAATGGAACAGCTCCCACAAAACCGACCTCTCTGGGAAATCCACATCATCAAATACCCTACCAAGAATGCAGCCGGGAATTTAATCTTCAAGCTGCACCACTCGTTGGGCGACGGCTACTCCTTGATGGGGGCCCTCCTATCCTGCCTCCAACGCCTCGATAACCCGTTGCTGCCCTTAACCTTCCCGTCCCGCCAATCCGCGGCCAGGCCTGGCCCTCCCAGAAACGGCCTTTTGAGGCGAGTTCCGAGGTTCTTTACGGGCCTGGTCCACACTGTTTATGACTTCGGGTGGGGCATGATCAAGAGCAGTTTGGTCAAAGACGATAAATCGCCCATCAGATCGGGGGACGACGGAGTGGAATTCAACCCCATCCTCACCAGTACTACTACGTTTTCCATTGATCAGCTCAAGGAAATTAAGAACAGGCTTGATGTGGTAAATATTTCTAATCATGCCTTCTTTTTTGCGTGTGTGAGCACACCAATAACCCTACTGTTTAATGCACGTTGCTATTATGAATCTGGATGTGGACCTATCGTGTTAGTTTACTCTCTGGGCATATATGCATCATCAGATGTCTGACGTATTTAATGCTACTGTTTGATTCTTCATTACATGTACATGTCCACCATATAATTCAGAATAACAGAATTTAATAATAAACATAAATAGAGTGTCCACTATTCTTTTAATACTAAGGTCTTATATACACCTGGTGCACTGTACATTCATTCAACGGTTGAGATTGTTTATACTAAAAAGTGTGGACTAATATATATTGAAAAATGTGGGTTGATATACATTGAAAACCGATAACACTAAAATTTCAAGTGTAATTAACTCATACTTTTCAATGTAAACAACCTCAAGTATTAAGTGTGTATTAAATTTTATGTTATATCCATGCCTTTTTTTTTTTTACTGATTAAATTTCTTAGAATAATACCTTTACTTAAATTAAGTTAGAATGCATCCTTGTATACAATACAATATAATTTAATTAATACATAATAATTCGATTTATAGAAGATATCAGATTTCAGTATGAACGAGAATAAAATATATGATTGTAATTTCTCATATATATTTGTCTCTTATCGGTCCTTTACTCGCACTCAGCACTAGATAGTTGGTGTTCAGCCGTTAAATTTCGTCTTTAAAAATATAAAAAAACAAATGAAAACCTAGAATTCAATTAACTTCCATTATTGTAATTCTTTGAGTTTTTATTTCACTTTCTTACTATCTGGCCCGCAACCGCCAGCTACTACCAAGTACCAACCCACATGTAACTGCTACCCAACAAGATAGAGACAACAAAAAATTAATTTAATGGAACATCATAGTTTTCTTTTAATCTTGGAATTCAAATATGCGATCGATAACAAAATGTTTATGTTCAATAAAATTTAGATATCATCTTGATACATCATAAT
The DNA here is from genome assembly GCA_947034835.1 of Ballota nigra. NCBI lineage: Eukaryota > Viridiplantae > Streptophyta > Magnoliopsida > Lamiales > Lamiaceae > Ballota > Ballota nigra. Next base: position 20,077,631 of record OX344730.1, read on the forward strand.
TGAAACATATATACATCAAGTATTCTGGCCCTGAAATATGACGGTCATCGTCAAGCAAGTAGTAGCTGGAACCATGCTTTCGAAATAAATGCTTTATATATATAATTAATAATTAATTTGTGGATTGGTTTTCTTTAAAATTATTAATTAATTACTCAAATCTCCATAGCATAAGAATATCTTTAGTCCACCTCACTAATCAATTCAATTAGTAATCTTCAATGTGAAAATAATCATACCGAATCTAGAATTTTAGTATAAGGGGTGAAGATATTATAAATATCATGTACAGATCGCCTTTTAGAGATTTTTATATAAGAATTGACTTGTAGTATTTAAATGAATATAATTTTTGTTTATGAGAGCTCATGCTCATTGTTTAATTTAAATAAATGAAACAAAGAAGACTTGTTTTAGTGTTTAACTATTAGTAGAATGAGGTGTAATTTAAAGGTCCTTGTAAAGGTTGAATGGTGAACTGTGCAAAGTGTTTGGGTATATTTTTTTTCATGAATTCAAGGGGTGCTACGATATTTTTGTTTATTCTAACGTATGATTGATTCGTCGTAAATTTTCAGACAATTAACGATGTAATAACGGGTGTAATTATGTTGGGGACCCGATTATATATGCAAAAAACAAGTGAAGAATCGGGATTATCAAAATCAACAGCCTTGGTGTTGCTGAACACGAGGGTGATTGGAGGTTACAAATCAGTGGATGAGATGGTGAAACCTAATTCAGAAATGACATGGGGAAATCGATTTGCATTCTTACACGTTCCTATACCCAAACTCACTCAATCTGAGCTTCAAAATCCTCTAACTTTCATCAAAAAAGCCCATCGCACCATCAAGAGACAAAAAAACTCTGCAGCCGTTTTTTTAACTGGACAACTTCTCAATATCATAAGAAAAATTAGAGGCCATGAGGTTTGCACTCTCTCATCCTTTTCCATGTTGTTGCAACCATGATTTGATTTATTATAAATTTATTGCGTTTTCTTTTTTTGCTAAAAATAAAAATAACATGTTTGTGAGTTTTTAACTATTGTGAGCAACTTTTGACTTTGTTTTTTTTGCCAAAAATAAAAATAACATGTTTGTGAGTTTTTAACTATTGTAAGCAACTTTTGAATTTGTTAATTTAGCATGATTTTGACAGGGCTGAGTATAGAGTGAAATTGGTTCATACATAAATTATTTTGAAATGTATTATTTTAATAAGGGATATACTTATTTTCACTAAATGGTACTCCCTCCGTTCAATATTAGTAGTCTTGTTTTTAGGACTATTATTTTTTGTCATAAGTTGGAGGGATAAATTGTATATATAGTCCCATAAGAATAGGTGGTCTGCACAAATGGTCATTTTTTCAATATTTTTGGTCCCGTAATTTTATTCGATATTTTTGGTCCCAAAAAAAGTATAATTTTGGTTCCAAAAGAATGTTTAAATTGCAGTTTTAGTCCAAAAATTAACGAAAATGATCAAATTTACAAAAAAATAGGACCAAAAAAGAATATGGGACCATAATTAATGAAAATTTCTCACGGGACCAAATTTGCAATTTTCCCTAAGTTGGAGGGTATTATGAGGTATTGTGATGTTCATTTATGAATAAAATGATCGTTTATGAAAAATATGATGCTTATATTTTCAATATATAATAATTTAATTGATAAATAAACCTCACAATACTTCATAATACCCTCCAACTAACAGCCCAAAAAATAGAACTACTAATATTGGACGGAGGGAGTATTATTTGTTTTCATTAGAGGATAGTATTAGTTATTGAAGGTACAAATTGTTTTCACTAAAGAGTATGAATTGAAGAGTACTATTAGTTATTTTACTAAAGGTATGAGTTATTCTGTCAAAAAGTATTACAAAATAATTTATTTATAAAAAAGTTTCATACAATACGTACTCTTTTGACAATTGCGTATAATTTTGGCGACATTTCAATTATAGATATGTTTGCAAACCAAAAATATAATTTTTTAGTGTATCCTAATTCCCAACTCTTTCGAAAATCAATTTGCATATCCGAATTTGCAGTGTGCTTGCGAATTAAGAAATATATATATTTTGATTCAACAGGCAACAGCTCGATACATACATGGGACATTAAAAAACACAAGCATGGCAATTTCGAACTTGATAGGGCCGGTGGAACAAATGGCCTTAGCTAATCAACCTATTAAAGGCTTGTACTTTGTCGTCGCTGGACCTCCTCAGGTACCACACCTATTGCATTGCAAAATAGTTACACCAATATTATTAATCATATAAATGGCTGATTACACCTAAATTATAGTTATGCCAAAAATTTGTACACACAAATTTCACAATAAGTATATATTTTTTTATAAGAAATACTAGTCATTTTACTCAAAAGTACTAATAACTAATTTGTTTGTAGTTTTTATTTAAAAAAAAAAAAAAAGTTGTGCACCAATTGCACCGCTTGACACAACAATTATTCTCGTTTTTTATAGATATAAATATATAAATGTCTTTGACATAACCATTGTTCAAAACTTTTTATGGAGTTAACTCAAAAACTATATTGAACGCAAATTCAGAAGCAACATATATACTAGGCTTTGTGTCGAGGATTTTCCATATACATATAGCATTCAATAATACTTCACTGAATTGTTTCATTTACTACGTTCAATTACTATTAATTTAGAAATTACGTGTGCTAAAACAATTTATATATTCTAATTTGTTTATTTGTTAACTGGGCAGAGCCTATCGGTGACAATGATAAGCTACGTGGGAAAATTGAGAATTGCAATGACAGTTGAGAAAGGTTTTATGGATGCAAACAAATTGAAGTCTTGTATAGAATATGCCTTTGAAGTCATCTACAAAGCAGCTCTTGAAGTTGAACCTTAGTGTTATTTTTGTACCGACAATTTCCTACTCACTTTGCAAAATGTGATATACATACCATACATACACATGTTATGTCTATTAATATAGCATTGGAAACAGACAATCAACATAACTATGTATACGTTCTCATCTCTTATTTCGTTTTTAATCAAATACAATTAGCTTATGTGTTATACGTATTGGGCACCAAATTTTTTTTTTCCATAATTCTTAAATTAAAATGATAATTGGAGTTGAAGTTTGATTTATATATAATATTTTTTTAATACTCGGTATCCGGCTCATTGGCCGACTAATTTGGGGGACCCATAATCCACCGTCCACTAGCGGGGTTATATATAACATCTTTTATTTGGTACTGGATTCAGGAACGGATTCGAGTATTGATAATGGAATGGACTAGAAATTATTTTTATACAACAAAATTTATTTAATGAAAATGTGTAACATAAATTATACATAAAAAAATTGTTCGAGGACAGCAGGCACAAAATTTTGGTTACCCATAGTCATTACAACCCCAACATAAAAATTAAGTAAAAACCAACATTAATTTCATGATAATTTAGTATAATATTTAAAATTTCATGTTATTTTAGATAATCATTTATATTATTTATTAAATTTGACTCCATGTGGTTAAAAAATAAATTGAAGAAAAATGACTCGTTTTGCTGTCGGGTTGATATTAAAAATCTCTTTAAATTATCAATGAATTAAAATCTTTTTAAGATAATAAAATTTTACAGTCCCGATGATATTAATATGAGATGTTCTCCCTTCAAAAAAATAAAAATAAATATATAAAGATGTTCTAAATATCTGAAATTATATTTAAAATGATATTGGCACAGGTTATTTGCACTACTCTCTCTGTTAAATACACTACTGGTGTTCGTAAAAAAAATCGAATTTTTTAATTTTTCGAATATTTTTATTTTAACATAGTGAAATTACAAAAAAAAAAAAAAAAAAAAAAAAAAAAATCAGAAATCCTTATAGTGTATTTAACAAAAACGGTAGTACAAGTAACTGTGATCAATGAAATCTGGGCTGAAAAAGGGATAAATGGGAATCAACTGGGAATCTGGCCCAACATTTGCGTTTATTATTTGACCACGGTTATTAGCACTAGCCTCTTTGTTAAATACCCTACCCGGATGAATACAATATCAATTTTTTCGAAAAATTGAAACATTTTCGGCAAAAAATTCCGAAAATAAACATAAAATTCGAATTTTTTTTCTTCGAAATATTGTGAATTTAGTTATTTTCGGAAAAAAATGTTCGAAAAAATGAAAGAATTTCGAAAAAAATAAGTGTATTCATCCGGTAGTGTTTTTAACAAAGAGGCTAGTGCAAATAACCTGCGCCTTATTATTTTCTTCGAATTAAAATCTTTCTTGGATTTCGGGTTTGATGACAATCCATGGGTTAAAAATATGTCACTTCACATCCAGTTCAATTCCCTCCCGTGTCACTTTTTAAATTTCACTTTGTATTCATCTATTAAATTTAATACATGCATCCAAAAATATGGTGGTTCGTTGAATACTTCTTAAAAGTACACATGTCATATATTAGGATATGGAAAATAGAGTGAAACATAAAAAATGACACATATAATTTCATGTGCTTCAAATCAGATCAGAACTTTAATATACGAACAACGAAGACCAATTGAATTCACCTGTTTTATACTTTGTGAAATAGTACCACACAAGTATTTGTCTTTATATTTTGTATCCTTGTAGCAAAAGGCGAAGCCCTCGCCCCCAGGACCCCCCACTACTACACATTTGGACTTGGAGAGCTATACTTGGAGAGCTTTTATAAAAACCGCTCTCCAAAACAAAGCTAGGAGAGCGGTTTTACATAATTATATTAAAAAAAAAAAAAAAAAAAGCTAAGACAGCGGTTATTAACCGCTGTCCAAGAGTTAGTCTAAGAGAGCGGTTTAAAACCGCTGTGTAAGAGGTGGGATGCAAGAGAGCGGTTTATAACCGCTATGTAAGTGCTGACTTAGAGAGCGGTTTTGAACCGCTGTCCAAGTGGAACTTGGATAGCGGTTTTTAACCGCTGTCTTAGTGTTTTACTTGGATAGCGGTTATTAACCGCTGTCTTAGCCTTTGACCACTACTTAACCCTCTTTGACCACGAAAATCCCTAATTCAGATGCGATTTTCTTCCTCCAAACACCAGATGACGCGGTTCCTCCCCCCACCGCCGCCGTCGAAGCTTCCTCCCCCACTGCCACCACCGTAGCCTTCCTCCCCTGCCGCCGTGACGCCACCCAACCTCTCTTCCACTCAATCCGCCGCCCAGTCCGCCGCCAGCTGCCGCCCAGCCCTCCCTCGACGCGACGAGCCACCGCCGCCCTCCACCGCTGCCTCTCCGCCGCCTCCAGGTATGTATATAATATGTATTTTAAATGTATAAAAATGTATATATATATATATATATATATATATGAATATGTATGAATTGAACTTCAAATAAATAAAAATATAATGTATGAATATGTATATATATATATATATGAACATGTATAAATATGTATATATATGTATGTATGTTATTGGTGAAACATATTGGTTAATTGAAGGTTTTGGATTAATTTTAGATGAAATTGTTGCAAGTTAGGTTTAATATGTTAAAATTATTTTAAATGAAATTGTTAGAATTTTAGATGAAATTGTTAGAATTTGTTAGAATTTTAGATGGACATATTATAATTTTTTAGAATTTTAGATGTATGTTAATTAGTATTAAAATGTTAGACTTTATTTCAAGAGGTATAGATGAGAAATGTTGAAGGCTTTAGGAATAATTTTAGATGAAATTGTTAGAATGCATGTTAGGATTAATATGTTAGAATTTTAGATGAAATTGTTTTAGTGTGCATGTTAATTAGTATTAAAATGTTAGAATTTGTTTCAAGAGGTTTATAGATTGGGAAATATTGAAGGCTTTAGGAATAATTTTAGATGAAATTGTTAGAATGCATGTTAGGATTCATATGTTAGAATTTTAGATGAAATTGTTTTAGGGTGCATGTTAATTAGTATTAAAATGTTAGAATTAAGGTAAATTACTTTAGAAAATTTTCAAATCAATAGAAAATAATTATAGTTGTAGTACGTGATTGTAATTTGTTAATCAATAGGTTCCGAGACAGAAAGATGACAATCACTGTGGACATTTTGTGTGTTGCTACATTGAAGATATTATCTTGACTTCTCAAACGACCATTCCTGATGATGTAAGTTGATTTATCGATTTATTTCAAATATTATTGATTGAATAAAGAATTCTTATTATTTAATTAAATTTTCAATGTAAATTGCAGTTTGTGCATAGGCCTCGGATCCCTTTTTACAACCACTCTAGAATGGAGAAATGGAAAATGGATTGGATTGTGTATCTTTACCATCGATTCTTGTAAACATTATTATAACTTTTGGTAGCATGTAACTTATATATTAATTTGTGATGAATATTTCATGTTATTGGATATTATATTATATTTATTTGATGTTACGAATAAATATTAGTATATGTGTTTTGGTAATTTTGAATATATTAGCAGGTTTATTAAAATATATATATATATATATAGATATATATATATATATATATATATATATATATATATATATATATATAATTGAATATATATATATATATATATATATATAATTGAAAAGTGGTTAATAACTAAAAAAAAAAAAAAAAAAAAGCTCTTGGAGAGCGGTTAATAACCGCTGTCTAAGAGTGGAGCTTGGATAGCGGTTTATAACCGCTGTCTAAGTGTTGCACTTGGAAAGCGGTTAAAAACCGCTGTCTTAGTTGTTTCTCTTGGACAGCGGTTCGAAACCGCTGTCTTAGTTCCTACTTTGCACAGCGTTTACTAAACCGCTCTCTTAGACTTAGATAGCTGTTTCTTAGAGAGCGTTTTTAACCGCTTTCTAAGTTTAAATATAACAGCTCTCTTAGACCACTTTTGTACTAGTGCCCACCCCCTGGCCCGACAGAATTATATTTTGTATCCTATTTAATATTCCATTTGTTTTAAGGTAAGTATCGTTTTAAAGATTTCATATCAAATTATAATATTTAAAATTTCATATTATTTTAGATAATCATTTATATTTATTTATTAAATTTGATGACATGTGGTTTGAAATAAATTGAAGAAAAATGACTCGTTTTGCTGACGGGTAACTTTACCTTTGATATAAAAAAATCTCTTTTAATTAATGAAATATAAGACTGTATTTAACCTGATCCTAACATTGAGCAATACCTGCCATGCAGAAGAAAGGAAGTAATGTCCCTTTATATTTTGAGCGTTTTATACTTACGGCTCAAAATGGCAAGCACAATTGATAGTATCAAAGACAAAATGCAATTTTAGGTTCCTAAATTATTAATCTTTATTTTGAAAGATTTTTTTTAATTAGTAAAATTGTGACTCAAACCCATAATTTTTTGATCATAGGTAGTGGTGCTCTACCAGTTGAACTATACCACTTTGTCTATTTATTTGTATTAACGAGTCCTTAAACTATTAAATTCCTAATGCACGAGGTCCCTTTACAAGCTAAATTGGATATTATTGAATCATTATAGCAGAAGTGTTAAGTAATAAACATTTTGTTTTATTTTATTTTATATGTAAATATTATTAAAATTAATAAAAAATAAAGTGTGTATTTGACTAAAAAAAGATAAAAAAAATTTGTCTAGAAAATCATTATTGCCTAGGAATATTTTCAATACAACTACAAAATTTCCAATAAAAATTTGTATAATGAAAATTACTTAAGATTTTTTACAAAATTTTCTAATAGTATGGGTTACTTAACGGTTCTATTACGATGATTTAACAATTTCCGTCATTTTATTTTCACGGAACTTCGTGAAATAAAAATTTAGTAGTTTAACAACTCTTTAAAATAAGGAAAACTCTGATATGCACCAAGTGCATGGTACACTCATTTAACAGTTGATATTGTTTACACTGAAAAGTTTGTTCAAATTACATTGAAAGGTGTTGTTGGATTATATTGAAAGGTTTACACTGAAAATTGATTTTCAGTATAAACTTTTCAGTATAATTCAACCACATTTTCCAGTATAATTGAAACAAACTTTTCAGTATAAACAGTTTCAACTGTTGAATGAGTGCACCTTAGATAAGGTGCACAATAAGGTTACTCTTAAAACAAATAGATAGTTTAAAAACTAATTAAATTAAGCAAATAATTTAAAGAGCTAAAAATGTACAGGTATTTTGCCTATTACGAAAGGAGCATCATGTGGAAGTTTATTCTATTTGATGAGCCCATGCTCCATTACCAATATTCAGGCAAATTTGTTGGAGAAAAAATAAAAATCAAAGACCGTAAAATTAGACCTTTTCTTTTTTAGATCTGTAATTTTGTTTCGATTTCTTTTGTTTTCTTTATTAGAAGATAATCTCATGCATGCCAAGTAGCGAAATACAGCTCATTCAATTGTAGAGAATCGGGTCTACCGCTGCAATAGCAGTCCTCCATTTTTGTCTTTTAGCTTTCATCCAATGGGAGAGCAAGTGGTAGTCTAGACTCTCTCCCCAGCTTGTTGCTATATAAAGAATGTTTTACTTTCTCCTTTTTAAGATATACAAATACGTTATCCTTTCTCCGTGTCAAAAAGAATACGATATCCATACTTACTTTCTGCAAGAGTGATGTACATCGTAGCATGTAAGTCCTTATGGTAAAAGAGGGTAGTTTAAAATTTGTAAATATCATTCAAATAATACCAGCTCTATATATTATATATATATATATATATGTTTGGTATGAAATCGTTTCATTTTGCACATAAAACAGTGGGATGAAGTATATATTAAACTCACTAATGACAAACTCTTACGTGCACCAAGTGTACGGTGCACTCACTCAACAGTTGACCATGTTTGCACTGAAAAGTTTGTTTCATTAATTACACTGAAAAGTGTGGTTGGATTACACCGAAAAGTTTACACTTAAATTTTAAGTGTAAACTTTTCGGTGTAATCCAACCACACTTTTCAGTGTAATTAATGAAACAAACTTTTCAGTGCAAACATGGTCAACTGTTGAGTGCATCATACACCAAATGCACAAGATAATTACTCCTCATTAATACTTTGACAAATATATATTAATTTGTATTGTCTCATTTCATGGTCTCATGCAAATTTTTGTAAATTTCTATATATAGATATACATACTTTCCTTCCCAACATAAACATGTGAGAATTTCCTTAATTAAGATAGAATACCATGAACAAGATAATAACTTTCGTGAGATGACGGTTTACAAACTAGCACAAATTAATACCTATTTTTTAAAAGTATTAATACATCATGTTCAACCGTAAGACGACCCAATGAAAAACTACTTGATGAACTAGGGAACACATTTAATCCTGGTTAAGAGGAGTGTATTGGTTATAGAGTCTATAGACTTTTTTTAGACTTTTAAAGTTTCATTAATTCTAGCTAGATTGTACTGATGCAACTTAATTTAGGCACACCTATGCTTTCATTAACTGGAAAAAGGATCTGTTTTCATAATGGGATATGCAGTCAATTAATTAGTTTAAAACAAAATAACTCGTATCAAGCTGCATATTAAATTTATTTTTCCAGAAGTGTGTACGGGGTTTTGAGTCATCTACGAGTAAGAGTAACCACAAATATATACTGTATTCATGACATTTGGATTCCATTTTTATTGTCTTTATTTGTTTCATTCCTCATTTGTGCAACTACCTCTGCACATTTATATCTGTAGAGAATTGGGTGTATCTTTTGTCGTTTAGCTTCATCCAATAGGAGAGCAAATATATATGGATCCACCTTTTATTGTAGTAGTCTTTGTCTTTGTCTTTATTTCTTCCACTGCTCCTTTGAGAAGGTACAACTTTCGATCTCCCTTTCTCTCTTTGTTTTTGTTTGTTTGCGCAACAATCTTTTTCGCTAGAGTATTATAATACGGTATTTTTGTATCTTTTTCGCCCAGCTGCTTCGCTTGATCGCTTCTGAAAATAACTATACATCTCTGCTTTAATCTCCTATTGTTTTCTCTGGGCTTCAACAAGGTTGAGCTATGTTATTTTGGTTGACAATTAATGTTTTTTTTTTTTTATCTTAAGGAAATGTGTAGTTTTATGTATCTGCTTTAATTAGAACATGTAGAATAATTTCTTACTTGTTTCTGTAACAATTAATATTTTTCTCTTGAAAATGCAGCAACACAATGAAGTTCATCAAACTCTTGTTTTCTGGTTTTGAGATCCGACTGGTAAGTTTTTATGTGCCTTTCTTTTTCTTTATTTAGTCTTTTTGTTTTCTTTTACTAATTATCGATATTTTTGTTTACTAAAACAATTATACCCCATGGTTTAACCAAATATTAATTTAAATAGTCAGATTTGAAACTAATGAACAAAAGGCGTATTAATTAATTAGTGGGAGTGTGTTGACAGAATTTGCCGCCTCATTTTTGCACTGAAGCAAGAATTGATTTTGCAAGAAAAGCAGTGGTTACAACGTGTTTAGGAAAGTGGGAGGTCAAAGTTGGAAATGAGAAAGAAATATTTTACTTGTATGGAAAGGAATGGGGTAGCTTTGTGAATCGACATGAGCTGGAACAGGGTACTGTACTGGCCTTCCAACACCATGGTTCATTCCATTTCCATGTTTCTATCTTTGATGCCTCTGCTTGTGAGAAGTTGTCGTTTCCACCTTCTAACATTCATGAATTCACCACTAATGGTATTTATTAATTTGTTTCTTTAAAAATAAAATCCTTATGAGTATTTTTAGTTCTTTACTAGATTGTTAGCTAATTTTTCATTTGACAAGTAAATACAGATGAAACAAGACCACCTCCCCGTGGTAGAAACCCTACTACTTTCACATGCACTTTGAATACCGCCAGCGGTCACGACCCTTCCAAGAAAAATATTTGTACTTACTTGGTAGGAGTATATTTTATTTATATATATTAACCCCTTCTTAAAATTTCTTTTGTTGGAATATACATATAATTAATGTGTGTTTAAAAATTAAAATGATGTAGTATATTCCGACCAACATTTGGAGATCAAACAATCTTGTGGAGAAAAGAAAAGTGATCTTTAAAATGTCGGGTGTGGAAACAAAGACGTGGAGGGCAAAGCTGTCATTTTACCCCGGTCAACATGCTGCCAATGGCCAAGACCGCATGGTCGTGGTGGGAGGTTGGTCCGAGTTTGCCTCCGACAACCACCTCAGTAGAGGACTCAAATGCTCATTCCAAATCATCACAGATGCTTCTAAGTATGGATATGCCCAAGATGCTATCATCATGGTTTTAACAAAATTAAATTAACCTACCTACCTACCTATTATTGTTTAGTTCCATCGGTCATCGTTTAATTATATATGTACTGTGGATCCTATTTATATTAGTCTTATGCACGCTGCTATTCTCCTTTATTTTAATCTACCTTCTCATCGCTTATTTCCATACTAATTTTGTGCAAATAACTCCTTTCTCTTATTTCGTTACTTACATCACATAATATTGCAAAGTCAAAATTTCATTCTGTTTTTTAACTTGATATTTTCTTCCATTAACAAAATTTGGAGATTTCGTTTAGTTTAGTCCTCCATTTTTTATTTTTTTTAATTCTCAACAAGTTCAAAATCACTTCCCTCTGTCATGTTCTAATGGGCCTAACTATTCAGTAGGTGTGGTCAAGTATATCAAAATGGGCTTTGTTCATCACGGTCAAATGGATATATTTCTGCGGCCCAATTGTAGACAGAACCAGCATTAGGGCTCCACAAAATCGCAAATAAAATGATGAGATGCGCCTCCCACACATCGCAAAATCCCTCTTCCCTCTCCTCTCTCCTCTCTCCTCTCAGGCTCTCAGCAAATGAGTTTTGTAACTTTAATTTAACTTAGTTTTCCTGGTTTGTGGAGGGTGAAAATGATGAACATAATTGAAGTGTGATGGTGAATTCCATCTGATCAAATTAACAATTATCATTTCGCTACGTTCTTTCTGATTCCTCCTCCTTAACCTTTTGTTTTCTCTGTTTTTTTTTTAGTCTTTTTCTTGCTTTTCATCTTTTCGTTTTATGTTTTTTTTTTTTTTTTAAATAGTGGGATTTATGTATTGCAAATATCGAATATGATGAAATACGAATATCTTAGGACACCTTCTGACACAGTTTGACAATGCTGTGCGTGAGAAATTCTATTTCGTTTCTGATTCTCATATGTTCAGATCTTGAAATATTCATTTTTATATCTATTATTGAATAAATAACTTTTTTTTTTTAAATTGATTTGGATCCTGCATTACAATTTGTTGTATCTGTTATATTTTATGTTACAAACCATTCTTATTTTTATTAATTTAGCAATTTTGAATTCTTTTTAACGATTTCTCGTAGTTATTAAATTTGTGATTGTTCAGTTCTTTGATCCATATTGATGATTTTTCTCAGATGTTGAACATATTGGCTTTGGCATTATTTTTCTAAGTATATAGGTATTTGATTTTAATATGAATTTAATTATTAATTTTTTTAAAGAATAAAATGGCATTATTTTAAGTATTGTCTAATTTAGATTAGTGTCCACCTCCCTTGGATGACCGTTTTCGACTTCGTGTATAATAGTCGGAGTTTTATATCTGTAGAAAATGAAAAAAGGTTAACTTGTTTTTACCGACCTGATAGATTTTGATCAATACGCTTGGTTAGACATGTTCACGGTTCCGCAACCGCCGGTTCTGATTTCGAACCGACAGTTCCAAAGTTGCTATATGTGGTCAAACCGAGTTTGGTTCGGTTTCCGAACCGGCCGCTTTTTTATTAATTTTTTTTTTTTTTCGATTTTTAGGGTTTTTTTACTTGTGTTTTTTGGGTTTTTAATCTATATCTAAATAACAAATTAAATGAAAAAGAATTTCATTAGTGATTGAACTATTACAAATTAGTAATTGAACTATTACAAATTAGTAATTCTAATTTAAATTAAGTATTTAATATCTATTATTACAAACTAATTGAAATATTACAAATTTACAAGTTTACAACTTAAAATCTTAATATTTACAAAATAAATTTGGGGGAGGAGTTAAAGAAATTGGACTTGAGTTTAATTTTTAAAAATAAACTTAGAAATTCTAAGTTTGAAGCTCAAAATTCTAAGTCACATTTTTTTTTTTAGTTTTTTAGGGTTTCTACTTGTATTTTTTGGTATTTTAATCTAAATGTAGATGACATATTAAATGAAAAAAAAATTCATTAGTAATTGCACTATAACAAATTAGTAATTGAACAATTACATATTAATAATTATAATTTAAAATAAGTATCTAATATATACTCCCTCCGTCCACAAAATATAGTCCTGGTTGCCTTATTGGGCCGTCCACGAAAAATAGTCATGTTGCCTAAAATGGTAAGAATTAACTTTATCTACTTTTTCAACATACACACATAACATTTTTAAAATAATTTATTTTGTACTTGATTTGACACAATATTCTTACTTTTTACATATTATATCAACTTTCTTAATAACCGTGATAAAAGTAACAAGCCCATTTTCCATGGACGGAGGGAGTATTATTACAAACCAATTGAAATATTACACATTCACAAATTGAATATTTAATTATTCCAAATTACTAAATATTCCCTCTGATTCAAAATAAGTGTCGTTCTAGAGATTTTAGGACAAATTAAGAATTATAAATTTTGACATATATAACCCACCTAAATCTCTAAAATATCTATTATATTTTGATAATATCTAACATATCTGTTATATTTTAATATAATTCCTAAAATATCTCTTATATTTTGAATTTGAATTCGGGGTAAATCGGGAAAACACGTGAACAAATAGTTAAAACGACATTTATTTTGAAACAAATTGTAACCTCTAAAACGACACTTATTTTGAATCGGAGGGAGTATAAGTTTACAACTTGAAATCTTAAATTTTACAAAATGAATTTGTGGGTGGGGGGAAGGGGTTAAAAAAATTGAATTTGAGTTTAATTTTAAAAAATAAACTTAGAAATTCTAAATTTAAAACTCAAAATTAAGAAATAAACTCAAAATTCTAAGTGTGGAACCGCCTGTTCTGGTTTCGACTTTTAGTGGAACCGTACCCGAACCGTGTAATTTACGGTTTCAGTTCAATTTCGGAACCGTAGAACCGGCAGTTCTGATTATTTTTTAGCATGCCTACGTTTGTAATCTTGGAATATTAGGTTGTAGTTTAAAAATGATGTATTTTACTTTATTTACCATTTGTTATAATTTTATTGTATCATGTACCGTGTTAAAATGTTACTATCTGTCTCGATATTATCTGCACACTTAAAACAGTATACTTACATTTTAAGAAAATTAATATTTTATCGTCAATAAATTTATTGTATCTATTTAAATACTACAAATAAACTCTTATAAAAAAAAAAATCGTAGTATATTTAGTGGTTTTACAAGCTAATATGATAATATAAATATATATTAAGCCCTTAATATTTGTTATTAGAAGCACATCACTTAAAACAAGCAAGTATATTATTTGTTTGGGTGTCTTTTTGGCTCATACAACTATAAAAGAGTTTCTCTCATCTAAAAATTTGGACTTATAGAGAGATGTGAAATTAATTTATTTATAGGGATTATATATTTGTACGTCCAGTAACTTAACATAATTTTGAATTTGGTCCCAATCGATATTACTTTTGATTTTGGTCCTGTTAGTTTGAATATTTTTTGAATTTGGTCCGTTTACCTGCTATTGAGGGTCATGTAACCGGTCAAATGCTTATGTGACATTTTATTTGACTTTACTTGTACAAGTGGCAGGATGATTGTGTTTATGTAATACTATTTATTTTATTAATTCATTAAAATTAAAAAAAAATCAATTAACCAATTCGTAAAAATAAGAATTGGAATATTTCCAAATTACTTTTACTTGCAAATACCAACAAAAATAATATTTTATTCATTTAAAATTTCACGAATACAAAAAAAATAAAAAAATAATAATAATCCCATGAACTGTGAGTGAGCATTTCCACATTCTTTACAATTAATCTCCAATTAAAAATACTAGATTATTAAAAAAGTTAATAGGGACGCCACCAAAATTATTTCATTAAAAAAATTATTATAAAAACAAAAAATATCAAAATAAAAAATAACTTTTCATTGTCTTCACTCCGAAGTGAAGAATGAACCCAGACAAACCCAGAACTTAGTTCATATTGTTTTCTACATCAAAGTTCATCTTCTACAACCAAATATTTGAAAACTGAAGACCAAATTCAAAGAAAAATTCGAGATTCCAAAACCTTCACCAAACAGACTCTCACACCATTTTCGCAGTTTAGGGTCAGTTCCTGAAAAAAAAAAAAAAAAAAACTCCATTCATCACCAAATACACCAGAAGTTCCCGAAATACCTTAGAAATTCACCATACCCATTCTATAACCATTACCCAATCCCAATTTATACGCAAGAGTTGCAATATCTTCGGCATAGAGAATGAAACCTAATATTTAGAAATTCCAAAATTATTTTATTTTTTAAAAGTAGCGACGATGTTGTTTTAGATCTGGGCGGTGGTGGAGACGTAGCGCCGGCGGAGAGTTGGCATCTTGTGGCGGTGGTTCCGGCGATGATCGAAGCAATACACAATGATGACTACGACACACAAATCGCACAACGGTGGAGTGATTGGTGGCAGAATCGAAGGAGAAGAGTGAGAGACCCATATCCCAAATCGTTTTTTTAGATCCGACGCCACACGACCATATATTTTCTCTTCTTCTCTCACACACCTTTGCAATATGTCGCTGAAGAATGCGCGTTCTTGAAGAACCAACGATAAGGTTGGGGAAATCGATGAACAGAGATGTTCTAATTCTAATTTTTGCTAATAACAAATTAAAAAGATTTGGGGAATTAAAAATATTATTTTATTAAATATTTGAAAATGGTGTTATAAATTTTTTAGTTTGACCCGTTTGTTGTTGACCCGCTCCAAGACCAGGATAAAAACCTAAACCCATTTCTTATAATTCAAATACACATAAGATAATAATATTAAATTTATCTGTGTGGCAAATAAAAAATAAAGATAAACGAAATTAAAATTCCAACGTGGCGGTTACTGGATAAGTAACCTGCAATAGCAGGTCAAATGACTGATTTAAAAAAAAAAATCAAATTTATAGGACTAATTTCAAAATGTATATTTGTTGTGGACCAAATTCAAACTTAAGCAAAGTTACTGGATTTACAAATCTTTAATCCCTTATTTATATTATTCTCCTTATATATTATTGGAAAAAAAATCAAATTGGACAACATTCAGCAAGTTCAAACACCATGAATTTAAAGAAAAAAGAGAAACAGTTTCATTGAAAGAGCGCATTGTGTCTTCAATTTTTTAGGGGGAGGGGGAGGAGGAGGAGGGAGATGTGCTTGTGCAAGAACTTGAGGAATTTCACAAAGTACTCAAATTGGGATGAATTTGTAAATCCTCCTAATTATATGAAATCCACGGATGTTAGAAGAAGACTTTGTTAATTTGTTGATTTCACTGTTCATCCAAATTAGGGGTATGCAACGGTCGGTTTTGTCACCAAACCGAACCGTATTAGCCAAACCAACACCAAATCGATTTTTTCTTTTACAAACTAAAAACCGAACCATATTTTGAAAACCGGTTCGGTCCCAAACCGTTCAAACTGAAATTTATTTACACTTTTCTTTTTTAAATTCAGCTTAATTTTTTTTTTTTTAACATCAACACACATGTTTCATTCAATTATTTGCAACATGCCAACATCTAAATACTAATATAAGCAAAGATGCATCAATAAACCTATAACATAATCCAATAAAAATATCAACATAATATTTTTAAAAAACTAAGCAACAATTTGAAAAAAATATACAACACAAAACACCATTTCTCAAGTATTTTATGCAAAATACAAATCAACTCAAATCTTTTATACGTGAAGCTAAATTATCTAATATTAATATTATTATATTATATTAGAATATAAGCTATTAAATATTAATTTAGTGAATATTAATATAAATATAATATATTATTATTACTAAAAATATATCGGTTCGGTTTATATGATTTTTTAATTCGTAAAAACCGTAAATCGAAACGAAATAAAAAAATTCAAATTTCAAAACCGAAAACCGAACCATAAACCGAAAATCGAACCAAAATTTATATTTCGATTTGGTTTGATCGGTTTTTTCGGTTCAAAACCGTATTTTGCACACCCCTAATCCAAATAGCGTAATGAATTTAACCGAAGATTTACAAATCTATAGTTCTAAATCTCTTTATCCAAATTTAACTAAAGGATGTTGTGTGACCTGTTTATTTGTTTGTGAATTGTTTGTTTGCAAAATGGGAATGGTAATAAGTTTGGTTGCTAAATATTATTTTCAATTAATTGGGGATTAATTTTTTGTAATCCAATAACTTGACACGATTTGAATTTGATCCCGATGGTTTGTACATTTAAATTTTGGCCCCATAATTAAATTTGAAAAGATTCTGGTCCTTTTATCGGCTCTTCTCTGTAATACGTGTCTCTTCTAATTTTTTTAATTCAAGCAAATCATATTCTATAGAATAAGAGTATGTATAGAGTGAATTTTGTTCATATATGAATTATTGAAAAATATTAGTTGTTTTCACTAAAAAATATTAGTTGTTTACGCTGAAGAATATTAGTTGTTATTACTAAAGAGCTTTAGTTTGTTTTCATTGAACAATTAATATTCTTCAGTGAAAACAACTAATACCCTTTAGTAAAAATATTTTACTCTTTAGTAAAAGTAACTAATACCCTTCAATGGTTTATGTATGAATTATTTTCACTCTATACTTTGTCATAAAATAATAAAGTTATCCAAACGGTACGTGGAAAAAATGAAAATAAAAATTCTTTTCTGCGTGAAAGTGACCAATAATGCAACTTTTTAGAACCGGTGAAAGGTTCACATTGAAAACCTTTTTCGGTTGTATTTGAATAGAGGGGTTTTGGTTATAAATTTTAAATCAACTCTAAATTCAGTCTACTTGTTTGGATAAAAGTTATTTAAATAAGTGGATTTCAAATTGGAGAAATTTTAAGTACTTAGCAAAATTATGTCATTTGAAATTTATCGATTCTTAAATCAATTCATTCTCAAATTTCTTACATTTCAAATGACCTCATCTAAATGCAACCTTAAATTACAGGACCAAAATTAAAATGTGCAAATTATTGGGACCTAATTCAAAATCGTGTCTAATTACAGGACTACAAAAAATTAATGTCTTAAAAATTTTGAGGGGAAAAATATGAGTAATATTAACTTATTCAAGAATTGGACAAAAAAAATACTTAATTAATGAACTCACTATCATTATATCAGAAAAGCTGCAAAAAGGCTTTCAAAATGGTGATATTTAATGTCTTAAAAACTTTGAGATGAAAAATATGACTAATATTAACTTATTCAAGATTTGGAAAAAAAAAAAAAACTTAATTAGTGAACTCACTATCATTATACAAAATTTTGCAGAAAGGCTTTCAAAAAGATGGTATTTACAATTAGATTCCAACAATAATTAATATCAAATCTCAAACTGTCATTCAATTAAATATGGAGGTACACCACTACTGCCTCTCTTAGTCTTAACCCCTGCAGCTGATAATCATTCACTTGGCATCTCCCATAACTTCTCACAATTTATTCCAAATGAAAATATTATTCGGCTCTGAAAATGAAATGAAATGTTGCAGATTTTGAAATCAGGAAATTTAATTCCTCCCAAATGGCCTTTGACCAATTTTCGTGTGCGGTAAATTTAAAATTTATATTAGATGTTTTTGGAGCAATGAATGTAAAGAAGAGGAAAATACAGATAATATTTTGAGCACATGCAAACTAAAGAAATTTCCCGTAAAACACAGACTAAAATATATATGCAAAAGGTGAGTGTCTTCATTCCAATTAAAATTTAAAATAAAATACTACTCCTATTATACATGAGGTTCTAATAAAAAAAATCAAATAAATGTTATAGAAAAATTCTATATGAAGCGGCAAGGATTAAAATATAATTAAGGACGTGAAATATTCCAGACTAATCTATTTGCCCACTCACTTTTGCACATTAGTTTAATTCATAAATTCTAAAACTATTTCACAACAGAGTATATCTTTGAATATAGTGACTAATAAAATTGAACAGAAAGAATTGTGGAAATATGCATACATTAGCATGCACTGCATGCACATCCTAAGTATCACTCACATCATGCATCAAGTCTCACGGACGTTTCCAGATTCTTCTACATGCATACGGACTCAACAAACTATTAGTTAGAAGTTAGTTAGAAGCAGTTATAACCGTATTCTGTTAGACGGTTTCCTCTCCATGATATGCACTCCTTAGTGCATTCCTTCAGTGTATAAATACATGTACTACTTCCACATTCATTGAATAAGATTTCTAGCTTTTCATAATCCTTTCTATACGTATGCATATTCCGATTATCAATTAAAGAAGAGTTTATATGGTCTAAAACAGGCGTCACGGGAATGGAATAATGAATTCTGTGCTACTCTTCTTCGTTATGGTTTCGCTCAATCTCCTTCAGATCATTGCCTATTCACTATGGGTGAATCCTCTCATTTTGTGGCTCTCTTAGTATATGTTGATGATGTGCTAATTATCGGCCCTTCCTTGGATGACATCAATGCTTTGAAACAACATCTACACAAAGCATTTACCATCAAAGACTTGGGATTTGCTAAGTATTTTCTGGGGGTGGAAATTGCCCGTAGTGATCAAGGTACCACACTCACACAACGCAAGTACGTTCTTGATCTTCTTAAGGATTCAAAACTGGAAGATTGCAAGCCTACACCTACCCCCCTTCCTCAAGGCCTTAAACTTTCAAGTGCTTATGGTGATTTACTCTCCTATCCGGACAGATACAAGCGCATCATTGGAAGGTTACTTTACCTTAGTTTCACTAGACCAGACATCACCTTCTCTGTTCAACAACTAAGTCAGTTCGTGAACTCTCCTAGAACATCACACTGGGATGCAATGATACACCTTCTCCGATACCTCAAAGGAACCTCTTCTCATGGCCTTTTCTATGCTTCCTCACCCTCTCTAACTCTCTCTGGTTTTTGTGATGCAGATTGGGGGAGCTGCATTGATACACGAAGATCTGTTACAGGCTATTGTATATACTTAGGGTCTTCTCTGATATCTTGGAAGTCTAAGAAGCAATCCACTGTCTCCCGTTCGTCTGCCGAAGCCGAGTATAGGGCCATTGCCTCTACAGCTATGGAGCTTCAATGGATTAGCTACGTTGCTCATGATTTAAATCTACCTCTTGATCTACCTATCTCTCTAGCTTGTGACAACAAAGCTGCCATTTACATTACCGAAAACCCGGTCTTTCATGAACGAACCAAACATATTGAGATCGATTGTCACCTTGTTCGGGATTTATACAAGCGCGGATTCCTTACACTTCACCATGTACGCACAACTGATCAAATTGCTGACTTATTCACCAAGACTCTTCCTAAGAAATCCTTATTTGCTTTTCGGGACAAGTTGCACTTATTCTCCATCGAATCACGTCCAACTTGAGGGGGGCGTGTGGAAATATGCATACATTAGCATGCACTGCATGCACATCCTAAGTATCACTCACATCATGCATCAAGTCTCACGGACATTTCCAGATTCTTCTACATGCATACGGACTCAACAAACTATTAGTTAGAAGTTAGTTAGAAGCAGTTATAACCGTATTCTGTTAGACGGTTTCCTCTCCATGATATGCACTCCTTAGTGCATTCCTTCAGTGTATAAATACCTGTACTACTTCCACATTCATTGAATAAGATTTCTAGCTTTTCATAATCCTTTCTATACGTATGCATATTCCGATTATCAACAAGAATAATACTGTTAAATCATAAACTTTCAAAACCCCAAACATATCAAAACCAAACCTTGGATTACAAATACTGTTAAATACCCCCACATCATATCTACTTCTTTTAAGCCTTAACATGCAATTATAATCAGTAGATGACGATAAAGCCAGGAATTTCACGTAGGTGACCCAACTAAATAGGAAAAAAAAAATATACTCCTTCCGTCCCCTCTTAATCTTTACTTTTTTTTTTGATGTCCCACAATAATTTTCACATCCATATATTGAAACAGAACACTTTCACAATATATAACTACTTTATTTTAAATTACTCTTCATTCATTGATCCAATAAGTTAATAAAATAATTTTTCTTACAAAATGTGTCCACTCACCTTTGAAAATTAAGAGGAGACGGAGATAGTATTATTTATTAGAATCAATTTTGATAAAAAAAAAAAAAAAATCTTTTTAATTACATTAGAAATTATTTGCTTAATATATATAATTACATCACAACATTAAACATATGAGTAGGTTTTATATAAAAATATTTATGATAAGCTTATTATGAAACTGTTTTAAAGTATTTAATATTTGACTAGGAGTATCAAATAGTTCATCAGAAGTATCATTAATCTGAGTTCAAAATTTTTACAACAATTACAATATAATACCACCGACCTAGACTAAAGATACTCCTGATGAAATTATTATACGCTTAATTAAATAAATAATACTTTAAAACTGTTTTATAATAAATTTATCATAAAATATTTTTATATAATATTTTTACCTAAACATATGATACAATACTGATCTCATTTATCTAATAAATATCCGCAACAAATGTTTATGATCAGATGCAATTTCGTCTATACACACAACGTACCATAACTATAACAACCACTTTACATATATTAAGTTTGCATGCATGACACAAAATGCTTTAGATTAATTATTTTATAACTAAAATAGTGCAACAAAAGGTTATACTCCCTTTTAAATAAAAACACAAAATTAGTAAGGATGAAATAAAACCTACTACAGAGAAATTCAAATTGACCTGCAGTGCCGCCGTTCATCAGCATAAAACCCAACTTCCCTTTTATGTTGTGCATTAACTACATTTCTTTACTTTTTTTTTCAGTTTTGAAACTTTAGTAATGCAACTTTCTTTCCTTATAGATTCATATATATCCTCTTGCTCTCTATTCATCAGACAGAGACAGAGAGAAAGAGAGGGGGAGAGAGAGGGGGAGGGAGGAATGAGTATTTCATCATCTTGCTTCTGATTCTTTCTGGTTAGTTTTTTTCCTCATGGTCTGCTATTTTATATGTTGTAGATTAATTTTGAACATTTGTTTGTTGCTGCTCCTTTCTTGTAATTTTGAGCATTGCTCTGCTGGTTTTTTTATAAATATAATTAGCATTTTTCTAAGGGGAAAAAAAATCTTGCGCGTTATAGACTGAAAGTATACACGAAATTATCTAAAGTAAATTTTTTTCTTTGTCTGACTTTGCATACGATATTACTACTTCAAGCACACTTGTTTTATTGGAATGTTCTCAACATTATTTGTATACTCTAAAAAAAACATTAATTTGTGTGCATACTCCTAATATGTGACTACTTTAATAAAAAATGTATTTTCTTAATTTGTATGCACAAATAAGTGTGAAAATAATCCCGAGACGGAGGAAGTATTATTTTTATTTGTATGCCACTAAATACTTTTAAAACTGAAGTAATATAAAACATTTAGTAGTAGAAACAAATTCACATTCAAAAAATATATAAAATAAAATTATTTGTGTTCACCAAAAGTGTGTCCATTTATTTAGGTACAAGTTTTAAGAAAAATGTAGATAAAATATTAATAAAATAATTATTTGTGAGTATAAAATTAAAGTGATTGTTGATATAACACACGTTTGGTGGATAAAAAAAAAAGAAAGATGAGCATAATTTTGTGAACAAACACTTCTCTAAATGCACCATTTTAATCTGTCATCATCCCACACTAAGGACATATATGATATAATGGAGTTACGATTAAATAAAATGTACTAATTAATCGTACTCGTTAAAGGTACGTAGATGAAATAAATGACATGAAAATGTACACCAACTTATTAATAAAAAGTGTAGTCATTTGCGCAAGATAGGAATCTAATAATTAAAATGATTGATATACATTAGTTTTTTACGTTAGTGAGAGAAGTAAATCAACTTAATAAAATGTGTAGTCGATCGCACTACATGAGTAAATATGAATTCAATAAAACGTTAGACTTACATTAGACATAATATTATTTTATTAAAAATAGATTGCTACATACCAAAAAATGGTATAATTAAGAGTTGGTTTTATGTGAAAATTTTCACTGTAAAATTGTTTAAATATGGGAGGATCGGACATATTTTTACGGTGCTACCTCATTTTTGTCTGGGTCAAAATTCTAAAATTAGAAAATTTTCAAACGAACTAATTGAAATTCAATATCACAGTTTTTATGGAACAATACTATAACATACACTAGACAGTGTTGCACTGATCAACAATATTAATGTTACATTCAATCATATATTTTACTTTTTTTTTCCCTTTTTTTTTCACCACCAACTCATAGATTTGCCTTGTTGTTTGGGTCAAAATTCTAAAAATTAGAGGATTAACACAATTTTTATGCAACAATACCACGTTACTGCACTTGACATTATTACACTAAATAATAGTCACACTCAACTAGATGGTTGGGTTTGTCCCAATAAACAAAATATGAACGATTTTCACGAAGAAAATTTTCATAAAAAATTAGTGAGATGCACCGAGATTTTTTAATGTAGACTTTTAACATTTTCTCAACTAAAAATTATTTAACCATCATAGTTGGCATTTTCAAATTTTCATGATAAAAAAAAAATCTCCGTTTGTTAATATATTAGTAAATATTTATTAAATTGGATATATGACGAAGATAGGTACACATTAGACGGAGTAATTTTTCTATTAAAAAAATCTTTAATTTTGTATGTTAGTGAAAGAATTAACCAACTTAATAAAATGTAGTCTTTTGCTTGAGTTCGAAATTAATAAAATGATAGGATTACATTAGACACAATAATTATTTTATTTAAAAAGCATTGCTACATACCAGAAATTTGTGAGATGCACCGATCGAGATTATAAAAAAAAAAGACTTTTAATAATTCTCTCGAATAAAAATTACTCCGTCCGTCCCGCGATTACTTTCATACTTGTCTTATTTTGATATTTCATAATTACTTTCACACATAAAAAAACACTCTATTATAAAGGTAAGTAAAGCATAAAGCCATCATTATTTTATTTAATTTCACATTTACGTACCTTTTCTTTTAATGTTTCACCTCCAAATGTAAAAGAAAAGATGGAAGGGGGAGAGTATTAATCATCTGAAGTCTTTTAAAATTTTCATGATCAAAACACGTTTGGACATTTGAAATATTTAGAAAGAAGACTTAGTGAGAAAACTTAGCTACTGTTTATGACAAGATATTTTATTATGAGATATGTATAGGTAGATGTTACACTCTGTGCAACACTTTTAAATAAATAATACTTTTTAGATAGCACTTTTACATATGTAACATTTTTTTAATTGACACTTTTATATAGATAACACTTCTTAGACAATAATTTTATAGAGATAACACACTTTTACATATGTAATATATATATATATATATATAATATTTTTTAGTAATTATTTAAATAAGTATGTAAACGTATTTTTTAATACATAAACTATATGTATTAGATATCTATTATATGCACTATATGTATATACATGCTCTTATGTAGAATGTGCTAGTATAGTATTTTGCAAGTATCTTAATAGATAATGTATTTTATACATTTTTTCCATATACTTTAATTTTTTTATCATTTAAATTCATATTTTTTATTATATACCTACAAAATATATAATTTATATTTTTTATTTAAAATATATTATTTAATGAAATTATAAATGAATGGATTTTTTTTAAGTGGGTAAGAAAATTTTTGAGTCATTGAAAATGTGAGTTAATAATAACATATACACTATAT
The DNA here is from genome assembly GCA_947034835.1 of Ballota nigra. Classification (NCBI taxonomy): domain Eukaryota; kingdom Viridiplantae; phylum Streptophyta; class Magnoliopsida; order Lamiales; family Lamiaceae; genus Ballota; species Ballota nigra. The sequence goes on from OX344730.1 coordinate 20,102,698, forward strand.
TTTAAGAAAGAACAAATACAAATAAAATTGGTAACTAGTATAATAAAATTGATGTCCAGAATATATAAAAAAAATTGATAAGCAAATATATAAAGTATTATGTACTAACCTAATTGATAAGTATAGTGCATTGTAACTAGGGGGTACAAATGGCCAGTCAATTATTTGAGTATACACAAGTATTTTACATGTTTCAACATTTCACCATATAATTTCTAAAAAGTGTTGTATATTATTATAGCTAGAAATGATTGAAAGTTATTGTTGCTCTGAAGAGTTCATCACATCTTATTTCCAACACTATTGTTACATCTTCTTACCATTTTGTTCGACATTATCTTACAGTAAGTGTTACATACAATTCATATATAACATTTTAAAAGTAGTTATTTTTTGTTGAATGCTAAATGGTTAGTAAATTAGTTGAATAGACCAGTGTGCATAATATTTTTTAAGTTTCAGTGTTTCACATTGTACCATATGATTTTTAAGAAGTTTTGTCTGTTATTGTATTTCTAAGAACAGTGGAAAGTTATAGTTTCTATAAAGAATTTATCACATCTTATTTCTAACTTTTTTTCGCGCTCTTGTCCATTTTATCCCCTACATTTTTTGTGTATCAAGGAGTTATGCCACCTAAAAAGAAGAATGCTAAAGCTAATCAAGTTCCAGTAGTTCAAGCTCAACTATATCAAGAAAATCAAAGCCACAAATCGTAAGTTAAAAACATTTGTAAGTCTTTTAATTTTTGTTTTATATATAATCATGTATAATCACTAAAATTATCTTTAATTTTTTGTGAATAGGAAGTTGACAAAATCAGTGTTGACATTATAAGAGAAATAACCAATAATTTTAGAGAAAAGCTTGGCTCTGGAAGCTATGGAGAAGTGTATAAAGGGCAGTATCAGTTCCAAGATGTTGCGGTAAAATCTTATACTTCGACTTTTGAAGAATACACAAAGGTAAACAATATTTATTCAACTTTTCTTACAAAATGTGTCCACTCACCTTTGAAAATTAAGAGGAGACGGAGAGAGTATTATTTATTAGAATCAATTTTGATAAATAAAAAAAAAATCCTTTTTAATTACATTAGAAATTATTTGCTTAATATATATAATTACATCACAACATTAAACATACGAGTAGGTTTTATATAAAAATATTTATGATAAGCTTATTATGAAACTGTTTTAAAGTAATTAATATATGACAGGGAGTATCAAAAAGTTCATTAGAAGTATCATTAATCTGGGCTCAAGAAAATTTACAACAATTACAATATAATACCACCGACCTAGACTAAAGATACTCCTGGTGAAATTATTGTACTCTTAATTAAATAAATAATACTTTAAAACTGTTTAATAATAAATTTATCATAAAATATTTTACCTAAACATATGATACAATAGTGATCTCATTTATCTAATAAATATCAGCAGCAAATGTTTCTGATCAGATGCAATTTCGTCTATACACACAACGTACCATAACTATAACAACCACTTTACATATATTAAGTTTGCATGCATGACACAAAATGCTTTAGATTAATTATTTTATGACTAAAATAGTGCAACAAAAGGTTATACTCCCTTTTAAATAAAAACACTAAATTAGTAAGGATGAAATAAAACCTACTACAGAGAAATTCAAATTGACCTGCAGTGCCGCGGTTCATCAGCATAAAACCCAACTTCCCTTTTATGTTGTGCATTAACTATTTTTCTTTACTTTATTTTTTTTCAGTTTCGAAACTTTAGTAATGCAACTTTCTTTCCTTTAGATTCGTATATATCCTCTTGCTCTCTATTCATCAGACAGAGACAGAGAGAAAGAGAGGGGGAGGGAGGAAGGAGTATTTCATCAAAAGGCAAGTTCATCATCTTGCTTCTGATTTCTTCTAGTTAGTTTTTTTTCCTCATGGTCTGCTATTTTATATGTTGTAGATTAATTTTGAGCATTTGTTTGTTGCTGCTCCTTTCTTGTAATTCTGAGCATTGCTCGCTGGTTTTTTATAAATTTATTTGGCATTTTTCTAAGGGAAAACAAATCTTACGCATTATAGACTGAAAGTATACACGGAATTATCTAAAGTAAATTTTTTTCTTTGTCTGACTTTGCATACGGTATTACTCCCTCAAGCACACTTGTTTTATTGGAATGTTCTCAATATTATTTATATACTCTAAAAAAATACATTAATTTGTGTGCACACTTCTAATACGTCACTACTTTAATAAAAAATGTATTTTTTTAAATTTGTATGCACAAATAAGTGTGCAAATAATCCCGAGACAGAGGAAGCATTATTTTTATTTGTATGCTACTAAATACTTTTAAAACTAAAGTAATATAAAACATTTAGTAGTAGAAACATATTCTCATTAAAAAAATATATAAAAAAAATTATTTGCGTTCACCAAAAGTGTATCCATTTATTTAGGTACAAATTTTAAGAAAAATGTAGATAAAATATTAGTAAAATAATTATTTGTGAGTATAAAGTTAAAATGATTGTTGATATAACACACGTTTTGTAATTCCCCGTCCCGTTTTATACCTTTTATTTTGCTAGAAACCTTAATTATATAATTTTATATTATTATTATCCTTGTTTCTTTTAATTTTATTATTTTTGTGTGCTACTGTGTAATTTAAATTTATACCCTATTTCAAATTCCCAAATTCGAAGAAAGAAATCGAATATTTCAAACGGATAAAGGACTACGAGAAATTAATTATTAATGTTTAAAATTATGTTTTCGATCCGTATAATGTGTTGAGAATAATTAAAATATTTTAAAATATTAACTGAGTTATAAAACTGTATTAATTCTCAATTCGGGATTAAACTCGTAAGCCAAACGATCCCTAAACCGTATCAATTGAGAATGAAAATATCCTAAATTTCTACTTTTAATCCTACCCACATATTATTCCCTCCCTTTTAAAATTAATTAACTAATTAAAATAATTTTCTTTCTATAAAAAACCGTCCGTCACTTTCCCCAAATAGAATTCCAAAATTTCAATCTCAGAATTATCTCTCCCTTTCTCCTCCATCTTCGACCTTTTTCCGGCGACGCCACGCCGCAACCCGCCGAGCACCGCCGTGCTCCCGCTCGGCCGCGACCACGGCCCCAGGCCGCGACGCCTCTTCCGCTCGCCGCCTGGTCTCGCCCAGCGCCGCCTCCAGCACCGCCGTCGCGAGCGGCGCTTGCGGCGCCGTCGCGAGCGACGCTGCGACGCTGCCCCGCAAGCGCCGCCTCCTCCCACCAGCGGCCGCCGCTCCTCGCGACGACTCTCCGCCGCGCCTCGGCCGTCGCGCTCTCCCGCCACAGCGCCGCAACGCCTCCAGCCGCGACGCGTTTTCTCTTTCCGGCAACGAAGCGTCGCCGTCGCGCCTCAGCCCAGCGCCGCCGCCTCCTCAAGCCAACGCCGCCACCTCTTTAATTCTTCTTCCAGTAAGTCTATGCAAAAGCCCATTTCAATTTCAATCTTTGAAGCTTAATTTCAATTTCACCCGTAACCTTTTCTTTCCATTTAATTTCCGATTGAAATTGACGCCGTTTGAACCGGTTGATGTTTCCGAATTTCTGGAATTTCAAACCGACGCCGTTAGGCTGCCCAATTCGTTTTTCCGAATTTCCGAACGACGCCGTTAGGCTGCCCAATTTTCCGAACGAATTATCGATTTCCTAATCGACGCCGTTAGGCCGCCCGTTTAGCACCTCGAACCGGAATCGTAAGGTTTCTACCTTCGTTTTCTTCTTGGGTAGATTTTGGGTTTTCTGTTAAGTTGTTAAAAAGCTTGGAACAAGGAAAAGAAATGAAAGAAAACTTACTATTAGTTGGTTAGATGTTTTAGTGTTAGTTGTTGACTTGTTTAGTATTGTTGGCTTTGTTGGTTAGTATTTATTGAATTAGTTGGTTAGTATTATTTGGAATAGTGGTTTAGTATTATTGTTTTAGTTGTTTAGTATGGTTGATATAGTTGTCTAAGTATTATTAGATTGATTGGATTAGTATTATTGGATGAATTACTTTGGTATTATTGAATTAGCTGTTTTGTATCATTGAAATTGTTGTATAGTGTTATTGGATTAGTTGGATGATATTATTAGAATGGATGAATTAGTATTGTTGTTTTAGTTGAAGAGTATTTTTTGATTAGTATTTTTGAATTAGCTGAATGATGATGAAATTAATTGTAAGTAATATTAGTTGAGTTTTTGGAGACAAAGGGAAACTCGTCTTCCCCTTGTGCGACTGTTAGAGAATTAGGAACGAAAATATAAGTCGAGTTATATCCAAAATTAATAACAAATGAAAAAGAGTATTTTTTGGAAAATTAATATAATTCCTTTGTTTTAAGAAGTATTACAAATCAATTTTAGAAGTATTACTAAAGTTAGAAAAGAAAAGTACTTTTATAAACTTCTTAGAAAGTCTGAGTTTAATTAATAAGTTTTAAATAAGAGTTTTTTTTATAAAATATGAATTCTTATATTTTCTTCCTTAAAGGGCCTTTGTTAAGGACACCCTGAATTCAGTAAATACACCCCCCTGTTACACCACTGCTTTCAGCAAAATACACCCCCTTGTTACACTACTGCTTTTAGTAAATACACCCCCCTAATACACCTCCTCTTAAAAAGGGGTGTACTTATCAATTTGAAATCAACCTTTGAAAACTCTAGTTTTCAATAGTTTTCTAAAGACAACGATCTACTCAATCCTCGAGTTTCACACTCTTAAGCTTTTCAAATTCAAAAGTCGATCTTTTAATCGGAATACTCCTTATTAGGATTCTGTACTTTTCGGGACACGCACGAAGGACTCGACCGTCTGCATACACAATATTCTCGGGACTCGAAACAATCAGGTGGGTGATGATCGGTTGATCGATCTGCTAATAATACGTTGTGTTGGTATACTCTGAACTCGACTAAATCAATCTAAAACAACTAATCCAACATAAATGTACACCCTACTATATAATTGTTTGAATTATGTGATGTATTTATATATGATACCAAATGTCTATTGTTTTACTTGAATTAATCACCATTACATGATATAAGGGCATTTTGTGAGCATGAATCTGTTTAAGTATGAATTATGTGAATTCTCCCCACAATTTGAAATGACAGTTTTATGGGAAAGAGGAAAGCGAGTAATTATTGATTTGATGTGCAGCAGTTTTGTTTGTGGATTGACACGTACGGCCATGAGTGATAATAGGTCAGATTCATGGTCGCTGATATTATTTGTGGTGGCCATGAGTGATAATAATTATTCAGATTCATGGTCACATGAATGGATGAATTGATGGTGAGAAATGGTTTGGGGGAGATTTACTATATGTGAAAATTGATTTTGGCAGATTGGGCCGATACGTGAAAATGGTTTTGGGCTTTGCCCCTTAATGTGAATCAACTTGTGATATTTCAATTATATGATGTGAAACCTGCTATGCCCAATTAATTATTACGTGAGCTTATTACTTCTGTGATATATGTTATTTATATGTCAACTGCTTAAATAAATTATATATTTTATTAATGAGTATAATTTAATATACTTCGGATTTACCAATCCCATGACGTTGCAAATCACCCATACGTGAGAATTCAAATCTCACGCCCCATTTTCCTAACCCCTTGCAGATTATGATTTCGTGGAGCAATGACAGTAATAGAGACGACACGGAGTTCCCCACTTAAATGAAATGTTACTTTAATATTAAGCTTTATATATGTGTGTGAGATATATTATAATAATTATTCTACTCATTTCTTCCGCTGCATAAAACTCATCTCTGATTTTATCCCTATATATATATAAAAAATTTATAGTTCGTATTTTTAGCTATAGGTGGCACCTCGAATCTGAGATATTTTATGTGTTTTGGATTCGGGGCGTTACACGTTTGGTGGACAAAAAAATATGGAAGATGAGCATACTTTTGTGAACAAACACTTCTCTAAATGCACCATTTTAATTTGTCATCATCCCACACTAAGGACATATATGATAGAATGGAGTTACGATTAAATAAAATATACTCATTAATCGTACTCGTTAAAGGTACGTAGATGAAATAAATGACATGAAAATGTACACCAACTTACTAATAAAAAGTGTAGTCATTTGTGCAAGATAGGAATCTAATAATTAAAATGATTGATATACATTAGTTTTTTTACGTTAGTGAGAGAAGTAAATCAACTTTATAAAATGTGTAGTTGATCGCACTACATGAGTAAATATGAATTCAATAAAACGTTAGACTTACATTAGACATAATATTATTTTATTAAAAAAAGATTGCTACATACCAAAAAATGGTATAATTAAGAGTTGGTTTTATGTGAAAATTTTCACTGTAAAATTGTTTAAATATGGGAGGATCGGACATATTTTTATGGTGCTACCTCATTTTTGTCTGGGTCAAATTCTAAAATTAGAAATTTTTCTAACGAACTAATTGGAATTCAATATCACGGTTTTTAGGGAACAATACTATAACATACACTCAAGGACGAAAATATCGCTATCGCAAGTAATATCGCAACCTTAAATTTACGGATATATCGCTGGATATATCGATATCGCATATCGATATCTCAGATTTTTTTTTAAAAAGACGGAAACATTATTAAAATTTTGGAAATTTAACATGAAATTTTAGGGAGTATTATAATATGATATTATGCATATGATCCATTCAAAATCACTATAAAATTACATGTTTAAAGTAAACATATAGATAATAGACTATATAAACACTGTCTGAAGTAAAACAATTGACAGTATAATAATTAATAAAATACAATACAATACAAGATATAATACATAATACAATACAAGATATAATTCATAATATAATACAATACATAATACCAAGGGTGCAGATGGCGTTTGACGCTTGGCAGACGGTATATGGCCGCCTAGACGGCCGCCAAGGTTTTTATTTTTTTTTATTTTTTTCTTCTTTTTTTATTATTAAATATATTTTGTTTAATATTTATCAAAGTAATAAAGTTCCATGTTTCTAACTTAATTTGTTTATTATCCGATTTAATAATTAAAGTAATTAAGTAAAATTAAACACATCTCCAACAAAATGTTCAAATTAATAAACTACCACAATTCACAATCCACATATGTGCAACTTGTTATTTTTTTTTTAATTTTTCTTTTTTCTTTTTAATTATATAACATTTTAAAGTTATTAAAAATAAAAAAAAATAAAAACAAAAAAAACCCTAGGCATTGCCTACCGCCGAGGCCGCCTAGGCGGTCTCAGCCGCCAAACGCGGTTTCCGCCAAATACGACCGCTTTGCATTAATCGTTGGCGGTAGGTGCTGACAAGCGCCTAGGCGGCCGCCTAGACGGCCTCGGCGGCCGCCATTTACATCACTGCATAATACAATACAAGATATAATACATAATATAATAAAATACATAATACAATACAAGATAATAAATATTACATGATACAATACAATTAGTACCAAAATGAGGATCTGTGAAGTTCAAATATAGAGCATGGAATGCCATCTTTGTCCAAACAATATTGATACCAACTAATCACATTGGAGTAATCCTGGATAAAGTTATGCACGTGCCATTCATATGTTTCTCTATCTCTTCCAACTGCTTCACCATAGATTGGATAGTTTGCACTGACCCAATGATTTTGTTGATACGTAGTTTGACATCCAAATGGCATTTGAGGGAGTGGATGATGAAACACATTTTGAGTAGTCCAATTAAATTGTGAACTCGCATTTGTGTCAGAAGCATTTGAATCTTGCGACATATCACTATGATCAGTGCCCATACTCATTGAATCAAAATTGGTTGAAAGTGGTTCAATGTTAGTACTAGAGCTTTCTTCTTGATTCCAAGCACGTCGTCTTATGTATTCCTTTCCAATAGTACCAATCCCTGGACCTCTTGCTCTGCTTCCATGGTCCATATCTTGTGTTGCATGAGTGCAATCAGCCTCACAAGTGAATGGACTCAATAACACTTGATTTGAAATAAAACTATACTCATTATTTCCACCATTTCCATCACCATCATCATTTCCACCATTTCCATCATCACTGTTTCCACTATTTCCTCCATCATCTGTTGAGCTATCTGTTTTTGAACCACATGAAGTACCATCAACTTCTTGTTGTAATACATGATTCACATTAATGCCATAATCATGAGCCATTGCCGCTACTTTTGGATCAGGATTTCCCTCATTGTCATCTAAGTGCGTAGGCCGAATCCATTGAAAAAGCGGATTCTCCTCCTCATCATTTTCTTCAGCAGTTATATCTACAAGGTCAAGATATTCTTGCTCTGCAACCTTATCATTTTCAGCCTCCATATCTCGTATCCTTAACTTCATATGATAATAACAAAAGACAAGTTGTTGAAGTTTTGGATATGCAAGACGATTCCTTTGCTTAGTGTGTATTAGCGAGAAAGTGCTCCAGTTCCTTTCACATGCAGAAGATGACGTTGTCTGTGATAATATCGTACAACCAAATCTCTTAGTGTAGGTGATGAATGACCATACATAACCCACCACTCAGCTGTCAAACACCAATAGATATAAAATAATTTTTAATTTAATAAAGGTGAGTTATATAAATAATCTTCAAGTGTAAAGTCGTCTTTCCTTATTATAAAAATTAAACTAAAAAACTTACATGGAACCATTGTAGACCGAGAAGCAATTGCAGCACGATCACCAAACCCTTTTCTCCCGTCACGGAAATATGTAAGCTTCACATTTATTACCATTTTATGAGTTTTTATCATGAAATAAAAAATATTATATTTACTAAAACAAAGAAATATAAATAAAGCATAGCACCTCATTTCCAAATTGAGCCACACCATTAGAGGTTGGGTCCAACTTGTTAAAAACTTCATGAACAGCTTGAATTAATTTAACATCATCACCAACTCCGGGCCGATATTGGAATTGCGGATTCAAGTAATAAGCTACAAAATTATTGAAAATTGTTAAAATTTATCATGTATATTGTAGGATCAAGCGCTTGCCACTAGACTAAAAGCCCGGACTTGTAGTAAGGTGCTACTTTATTTCCTTTAACCCATATCTAGCTGCAGCGCTACGGGCGGCACCCAACTATGCCTTTAATCGAGCGAGCGGGCAGGACTTGAGCGCTCAAGCCTGGAAGGCAGGAGACTGCTAGGATATTTCCCAACAATCCCCCCCTAGCAGTATCCTGACTTTTCGCCAAAAATACCACTATTTGCGCCATGGGGGACTCGAACCCGTGACCTGTGCTCTGATACCACTTGTAGGATCAAGCGCTTGCCACTAGACTAAAAGCCCGGACTTGTAGTAAGGTGCTACTTTATTTCCTTTAACCCATATCTAGCTGCAGCGCTACGGGCGGCACCCAACTATGCCTTTAATCGAGCGAGCGGGCAGGACTTGAGCGCTCAAGCCTGGAAGGCAGGAGACTGCTAGGATATTTCCCAACATATATAATGTAAAACTGTAAACAATTCTTGCAAAATAAAGGAGTCATTACCAACCGCATGCAATGGATGATAAAGTGTACGATCCCACCTAGATTCAATTATTTTCACCATCCATCGTGTTCCTCTTAAGTTCCCAACTTTCTCTTTCATAACACGAACTAAATCATACAATATGGGTATAGTAGGAACCATCTCGGTGTCCACCACTCGCAGAATTTGATACAAGGGCTCATAAAAATGAACTACTTGTTGTACTCCATCCCAAAACGTGTGATCAAGAACTTGTCTTTCTAATTTTCTGCCTGTATCTGTTCGACTTAATCGATTGTTTCCCCATTCATCACTAGTAAAAAACTTTTTCAAGCTAGACTTTTTCTTTAGAAGACTGTCCAATGCGATGTAATTTGTTGCAAATCGTGTCGCTCCTGGTCGTACAAGCTCTCCTTGACATATCTCTCGCATTAGTGCAAGTAACCAACCATGATTATATATGTAGTTGGTTAAATGCCTAGCCTTTGAGATTACCTCTGCAACACCCTCTCTTTTTCCAATGTCCTCAAATATTAAGTCGATACAGTGGGCAGCACATGGAGTCCAGTACAAATTATATATGCTCATTAGCTTTTTTCCCGCTTTCACAAAAGCTGACCCATTATCAGTAACAATTTGTACAACATTATTCTTCCCAACCTCCAACACCACTTCTTTAAGCAAACCATATATGTATTTATGATCCTTGATTTTGTTGGATAAATCAACTGATTTGAGAAATACAGTTCTGCCTTTACAATAGACCATGAAATTTATAATGGATAACTTTGTTGGCCCAGTCCATCCATCTAACATGATCGTGCACCCGTAAGTATTCCATTTCTCTTTCTGAGAATCTACATACTCACTCATTTCTTTATACTCCATATCAAGATATTTGTGTTTGATCTCATATGGAGTCGGTGGCAGCACTCCTGCACCTACTTCTTGCACTCCAGCAATCATATTTTTGAAGTGGTGTGAGGATGCTTTGTTGGGTGGTAAATTCTCATAAATAAAAAACTTACTCACCAATTTGCCCAATTTTTCTTTGAGGTTGCCACGAGAAAATACGTCTTTGATCTTTTTTTGTTTTGCAACTTGTGATTTATACAAAGACGGTGCAGCTGGAGGTTCATAACTTGATTCTCAAAAACTATGTGTTCGACAAAAATGGGAAGAAGTTGCATCCATACTTTGACTTGAACTGCCTCTTTTATTACTAGTCCAACTCTGTTTTTGTTGTCGTTCCCATTCACTGGCCTTAGAAGCATTCATAGCTGCACGATATGATTGTCGCTCTGATGGATCAAGATCAACGGGATACATGAGCACATCATCCTCATCTTCTTCCTCATCCTCGTCTATTAAGCCATGACGTAATTATGCTCTAATGTCCTTCATTTTTTCAGCTTTCTTTTGCTTTGCAACATCTTTCATTTTTAGCATGTTACGAATCTCTTGCTTCACTTCGGGAGGCACACTTGGGCATGTTCTTGAATTCTTTCTAGCATCTGTGTGACTCAAATGATATTTGAAACGAGTAATACCTCCACTTTGAAGTACAAGATCACAGAAATTGCAAATAGTTCCATTTATGTTGTTCGGAATGACTTTGCAATACTTCCATGCAGGATCAAGTCTTGTATTTCCAACTGCACCACTGCCACTTCCTCTTTCGGTGGCCATTCACTTTATATGTATCCTTTAAAAAGAGAAAGTTATAGTTAAATAATAAAATAAAAAAGTTGGAATTAAATTCAATTTATATTCTATTAATATTTAAGTTAGTTCATTGAATATTAATTCGAAACCTAAAATTATTTGCACTCTTTATATACCCAAATAATCTTACGACTTCATTACAATTTATCTACCATTTCAGAAACAAACAAAAATTTTGTTACCCCTCAAGAAAGATTGGTGAATGAAGTAATGATGTGCACGTGTGGGGGAATAAACAATAATCATTATCAATGTTTTACAACATAAAAAATTTAAATTTAAAAAATAAGTATAAAAATTCAACCATTTTAACACATGGGGCAGTATTCAATAATTTTTCTACTTGGAGTTCTTTATTTTCTTAAATGGGAATGATTACAGTGATAAATTTTTATCTAAAAAATAATAACTTCAATAATACTCTCAAATAATTACATGGACTTTTATAGAAATTAAATTAACTCTATTCAACCACTAAATGTGTGCTTTATTAGTTGTTAGGGTTCTTTTTCACATAATAATATTTGAACTTAGTATCATATTATTGGTGGATACAAAATATACAATTAGACAATGGTGATATTATTCTTAAAAAAATAGGAATAATTAACTATTTTGTAATAAAGGGTTCAAATCATAATTTTAGAGGTATAAGATAATATTGTTATAATATATCTATCTGTTGGCAAAGTATTATGCGAATAATACTCACAATAACTATAATCGTAAACAACAATTTACTAATATTTTATAGTGAAATAATTAATACATTTAATGCAAACAACTATTTAATATGCAAGTTGACTCCTAAAAAAAGAAATATTGATTTGCATGCACAATCACAATAATATACACATATTGATAACTTATAATAACACTAAACATATATCCTATTTTTATATAAGAAGAAAGGGTAGGTTTAATACTAAACATTTCCCAACTCTATTATATTTTTTATGATACAAATACAAAATATTCATAACCATTTACACAAAAAATAACATACGCATGAGTTAAGAACTTGAAATTTACATACCAAGTGTATCTCTTCAAAATGGCATTAGAATGATGCAAATATTTCCTTTCCAAGTCTCTGTGGTCATTTATTGAAGATAAGAAGAAATAGTGTTAATTAAGAAAATAAATAATTAAAGTTAATATAATTAGGACCTTGAAAAGTTGAAAGAGAGAGATACAACACCTTAAAAATGAACAACCGAGAAGTGTAGATTGTTGGATTGCATTCATGGTAATTTATAGATAATTTTGGAGTATAAAATAATTAAAATATAAAATGGTAAATTGAGTAATAATTGGGGAGTGTGATAATTGAAAGAATCTCTCTGCAAAGTAAAAGTAAAAATAATGTTTACAAGTAATATTTACAAGTCAATATATTCTCTCTGCAAAGTAAAAATAATCTCTGAAAAGTAAAAATAAAAATGTAAGATGAAGTGATGAGTTTGATGACTAAAGAGAATATATTCTGTGAAAAGTAATGTTTACAAGTCAATATAAGTCACCACCAAGGATTTTTTCGCAGGAAACACACAAAAAAAGAAGGAAAAATAAATTATATTAAAAAAAATTGAAAGAAAAAAAAATCGCGATATTTTTTATATATGCAATATATCCGCGATATATCCGCGATATTTCCTGATTCTCATGCATTTTTGTACTACGCGTGAACCGATATCGATATCGATAAGTTGCCATATATCGCGATATATCCGCGATACGTTGTAAAAAATACATTGCACCCCAATATCCGTATCCCAATCTCAAAATTTGCGATATATCCGCGATATATCGCGATATTTTCATCCTTGCATACACTAGACAGTGTTGCATTGATCAACAATATTAATGTTACATTCAATCATATATTTCACTTTTTTTTTCCTTTTTATTTCACCACCAACTCATAGATTTGACTTGTTGTTTGGGTCAAAATTCTAAAAATTAGAGGATTAACACAATTTTTATGCAACAATACCACGTTATTGCACTTGACATTATTACACTAAATAATAGTCACACTCAACTACATGGTTGGGTCTGTCCCAATAAACAAAATATGAACGATTTTCATGAAGAAAAATTTTCATAAAAAAATTGTGAAAATTTGTGAGATGCACTGAGATATTTTTAAAGTAGACTTTTAATATTTTCTCAACTAAAAATTATTTAACCATCATAGTTGGTATTTTCAAATTTTTATGATAAAAAAAAAATCTTTGGTTGTTAATATATTAGTAAATGTTTATTAAATTGGATATATGACGAAGATAGATATACATTAGACGGAGTAATTATTCTATTAAAAAAATCTTTAATTTTGTATGTTAGTGAAAGAATTAACCAACTTAATAAAATGTAGTCTTTTGCATGAGTTCGAAATTAATAAAATGATAGGATTATATTAGACACAATAATTATTTTATTTAAAAAGCATTGTTACATACCAGAAAATTGTGAGATGCACCGATCGAGATTATAAAAAAAATAGACTTTTAATATTTCTCTCGAATAAAAATTACTCCGTCCGTCCCGCGATTACTTTCATACTTGTCTTATTTTGATATTTCATAATTACTTTCACACATAAAAATAAACTATATTATAAAGGTAAGTAAAACATAAAGCCATCATTATTTTATTTAATTTCACATTTACGTACCTTTTCTTTTAATGTGTCACCTCCAAATGTAAAAGAAAAGATGGAAGGGAGGGAGTATTAATCATCTAAAGTCTTTTAAAATTTTCATGATCAAAGCACATTTGGACATTTGAAATATTTAGAAAGAAGACTTAGTGAGAAAACTTAGCTACTGTTTATGACAAGATATTTTATTATGAGATATGTATAGGTAGATGTTACACTCTGTGCAACACTAAATAATACTTTTTAGATAGCACTTTTACATATGTAACATTTTTTTAATTGACACTTTTATATAGATAACACTTCTTAGACAACAATTTTATAGAGATAACACACTTTTACATATGTAATATATATTAATAATATTTTATAGTAATTATTTAAATAAGCATGTAAACGTATTTTTTAATACATAAACTATATGTATTAGATATCTATTATATGCACTATATGTATATACATGCCCTTATGTAGAATGTGCTAGTATAGTATTTTGCAAGTATCTTAATAGATAATGTATGTTATACATTTTTTCCATATATTCTAATTTTTGTTCATTTAAATTCATATATTTTTATTATATAGCTACAAAATATATAATTTATATTTTTTATTTAAAATATATTATTTAATAAAATTATAAATGAATGGATTTTTTTTAAGTGGGTAAGAAACTTTTTGAGTCATTGAAAATGTGAGTTAATAACAACATATACACTATATTTTAAGAAAGAACAAATACAAATAAAATTGGTAACTAGTATAATAAAATTGATGTCCATAATATATAAAAAAAAAATTGATAAGCAAATATATAAAGGATTATGTACTAACCTAATTGATAAGTATAGTGCATTGTAACTAGGGGGTACAAATGGCCAGTCAATTATTTGAGTATACACAAGTATTTTACATGTTTCAACATTTCACCATATAATTTCTAGAAAGTGTTGTATATTATTATATCTAGAAATGATTGAAAGTTATTGTTGCTCTGAAGAGTTCATCACATCTTATTTACAACATTATTGTTACATCTTCTTGTCCATTTTGTTCGACATTATCTTACAGTAAGTGTTACATACAATTCATATATAACATTTTAAAAGTAGTTATTTTTTGTTGAATATTAAATGGTTAGTAAATTAGTTGAATAGACCAGTGTGCACAATATTTTTTAAGTTTCAGTGTTTCACATTGCACCATATAATATTTAAGAAGTTTTGTCTGTTATTGTATTTCTAAGAATAGTGGAAAGTTATAGTTGCTATAAAAAATTTATCACATCTTATTTCTAACTTTTTTTCGCGCTCTTGTCCATTTTATCCCCTACATTTTTTGTGTATCAAGGATATGCCACCTAAAAAGAAGAATGCTAAAGCTTCATCAAGTTCCAGTAGTTCAAGCTCAACTATATCAAGAAAATCAAAGCCACAAATCGTAAGTTAAAAATATTTGTAAGACTTTTAATTTTTGTTTTATATATAATCATGTATAATCACTAAAAGTATCTTTAATTTTTTGTGAATAGGAAGTTGACAAAATCAGTGTTGACATTATAAGAGAAATAACCAATAATTTTAGAGAAAAGCTTGGCTCTGGAAGCTATGGAGAAGTGTATAAAGGGCAGTATCAGTTCCAAGATGTTGGGGTAAAATCTTATACTTCGACTTTTGAAGAATACGCAAAGGTAATCAACATTTATTCAACTTTTCTTACAAAATGTGTCCACTCACCTTTGAAAATTAAGAGGAGACAGAGAGAGTATTATTTATTAGAATCAATTTTGATAAATAAAAAAATCCTTTTTAATTACATTAGAAATTATTTGCTTAATATATATAATTACATCACAACATTAAACATACCAGTAGGTTTTATATAAAAATATTTATGATAAGCTTATTATGAAACTGTTTTAAAGTATTTAATATATGACCAGGAGTATCAAAAAGTTCATCAGAAGTATCATTAATCTGGGATCAAGAAAATTTACAACAATTACAATATAATACCACCGACCTAGACTAAAGATACTCCTGGTGAAATTATTGTACTCTTAATTAAATAAATAATACTTTAAAACTGTTTAATAATAAATTTATCATAAAATATTTTTATATAATATTTTACCTAAGCATATGATACAATGGTGATCTCATTTATCTAATAAATATCAACAGCAAATGTTTCTGATCAGATGTAATTTCGTCTATACACACAACGTACCATAACTATAACAACCACTTTACATATATTAAGTTTGCATGCATGACACAAAATGCTTTAGATTAATTATTTTATGACTAAAATAGTGCAACAAAAGGTTATACTCCCTTTTAAATAAAAACACTAAAATTAGTAAGGATGAAATAAAACCTACTACAGAGAAATTCAAATTGACCTGTAGTGCCGCAGTTCATCAGCATAAAACCCAACTTCCCTTTTATGTTGTGCATTAACTACTTTTCTTTACTTTTTTTTTTCAGTTTCGAAACTTTAGTAATTCAACTTTCTTTCCTTTAGATTCGTATATATCCTCTTGCTCTCTATTCATCAGACATAGACAGAGAGAAAGAGAGGGGGAGGGAGGAATGAGTATTTCATCAAAAGGCAAGTTCATCATCTTGTTTCTGATTTCTTCTGGTTAGTTTTTTTTCCTCATGGTCTGCTATTTTATATGTTGTAGATTAATTTTGAGCATTTGTTTGTTGCTGCTCCTTTCTTGTAATTTTGAGCATTGCTCTGCTGGTTTTTTATAAATTTAATTGGCATTTTTCTAAGGGAAAACAAATCTTACGTATTATAGACTGAAAGTATACATGGAATTATCTAAAGTAAATTTTTTTCTTTGTCTGACTTTGCATACGGTATTACTCCCTCAAGCACACTTGTTTTATTGGAATGTTCTCAATATTATTTATATACTCTAAAAAAATACATTAATTTGTGTGCATACTTCTAATACGTCACTATTTTAATAAAAAAATGTATTTTTTTTTAATTTGTATGCACAAATAAGTGTGCAAATAATCCCTAGACAGAGGAAGCATTATTTTTATTTGTATGCCACTAAATACCTTTAAAACTAAAGTAATATAAAAAATTCATTTAGTAGTAGAAACAAATTCACATTAAAAAAATATATAAAAAAAATTATTTGCGTTCACCAATAGTGTATCCATTTATTTAGGTACAAATTTTAAGAAAAATGTAGATAAAATATTAATAAAATAATTATTTGTGAGTATAAAGTTAAAATGATTGTTGATATAACACACGCTTAGTGGACAAAAAAATAAGGAAGATGAGCATACTTTTGTGAACAAACACTTCTCTAAATGCACCATTTTAATCTGTCATCATCCCACACTAAGGACATATATGATAGAATGGAGTTACGATTAAATAAAATGTAGGGAAAATTAGTATTTAGTACTATATCTTAGGGTCACTCATTATGTGGTACTACTAATATTTTGGATTACCTTTTAATGCAATTACCTTGCTTATAAGTCCTTTTTGCCCTTTTATGTTTTATTTGTAACGTTTTTTATATAAGAAAATTGTAAACTATTGATTGATTGTTTGTAACGGTTTTTTGAAGAGATGATTTATCCATTAATTGTCATATCATTGATTTTTGTTGATGATATTAATGAGAATTTTCCAAGAACAAATCATTGTATTGTGAACATTGTGGTAAGATGATGAATCATGATATTTTCACGTGTAGTGTTGTAGTTGAAGATTAAGTTTATCCTTTTCAAGGCATGTGAGTTGTTTTTGCAGTTTTGTTATTGAAATTACTTTTTGATGATATGCACAATTTATTAATTTGATTTTTTTTTTTTTTTGGTTTTTTCAACAGGTGTTGACATTTGTTCAAGTTATCGGTGATTTTTCAAGATGTTGGGTAGATGATATTTTTGTGCAAGATCGATATGATTTCATCAATGGTTTTGTAGATTATATTTTTTGTTTATTTTGCTTTGGTTTTTAAACCTACTTTATTTTGTTCATTATTTTGAGGATTTTGTTTCATACAATAAGATACCCAACATTTGTAGTGGTGCCATTTTTTTTTACTGTTAATGTGATTGGTTTATCTAATTTTTAATGTGTTTTGTGTATGTTGGACAAAATATTGTATTTCAATATGTATTTTTATTAAATTTTGGGTATAGAACATCTATGTTCTAGCTATTTTTGAAATTGCAAGGTTGTATGAATTCAATGAACACGTGTGATGTTTGTTGACAATTTTATTTTATTAAAAATGCAAGCCTAATTGATTTTAACATTGCATGTTCCTATCTACAAAATCTATTTATTTTTCATTTATAACATTGTACATGTATAATATGTCTATGTGAAATATCTTATTATATATGTGTTCATTTCTCAATACATGTTTTTTTTAAATAATTTTTTTTATACATGTGCAATATTTATTGCAGATACAACTGCACAAATGTAATGTTTTCTAAATTGTAATTACATCTTATTAATATTTTAATGAACATTTGTATGAATGTGGTTAATACATAAACCTATGTAATATATATGTAACTGTTGTACATATTTTTTGTGTGGATGTGTTTAAGACATCTAATGTTTTTGTCTGAAAATTGTACTTGTGCCGTTATTAATTTATAACAAAAAATTAGGCATATTCAATTTTTTATTATAAATAATTGCACATGTACAATTATTTCTACTTTTATATTGCACATTATCAAATTCCATAGAATCATTTCAATGATCATGTGTAATTATTGAATAAATAACTGCACATGTACATTTATTTCAATATTTAGATTGCACATTATCAATTTTCTTAGAAATATTTCAATGAACATGTGTAATTATTTAAGATAATATCATTCTACAAATTCAAGTTTACTCTTGGATAAAATTGCACATGTATGGTATGTTCATGTGACATATCTTACTAAATATCTGCATATTTTTCATCTCCTGTGTTATTTTTTTTAGAAATAAAATTTTGCATGTGCAAGGTTTTCTCTAGATACAACTGCATATATAAAATATTTTCTAAATTATATATATATTTTTTTCATGTAATTTTCTGATCAACATGTTTAATAAATGACAATTGTATTACTCCAGCAGTGCATGCATGTACGCAGTTAGTTCAAAAGATTTGACACTTTGTGCATTCATTGTGTGATACCTCTTACAAATGATGTCATGATTCCAAATCAAAACTCAATTAAAAAAATATATTTAAAAAAATTGTGTTTCAACATATCACGAAAACGAACATTTTTGTCCAAATTCATAATCTTTAAATAACTGGGAAAAAAAATTACAACCATAATACTCTAACTCGTTTATCTCTCAGGCATTTGGAACTATATTAATTAGGTCAATGAACCACTTCATCATGGTAATTGGTGTCAAGGTAATTTTGAATTTTCGGATGGGGGTTTCACGGGAAGTTCTTAAATTCGGTTGTGTTGTATATGTATTCTCGCAAGAAGAAGCGAGTTGAATTTATCGGTGCATATATAAGAGTTTGTTTGTTTGAGCATATTTTATGGCTTCAGTCGGGGGATGATTTTGACTTGTTTTAGTAGAATTTATTTTTAAGTATTTTAGTTATTTTGATAACTATTTTTATGGGAATGTTTTTGTGATGCGTATATTTTGGGCTATTATTGTGGAGGTTTATGACTTATTATTAGGACAATTAAATGATGGATATTTTAGTTTTATTAGGATCTATTTTGTAGTAATGGCTAACAAAGGTATTTCGTCAGAGGAATGAGTAATCTTTGCTTCTATTTTGTACCTTATGATGACCTCCCCTAAAATGTACTAATTAATCGTACTCGTTAAAGGTACGTAGATGAAATAAATGACATGAAAATGTACACCAACTTATTAATAAAAAGTGTAGTCATTTGCACAAGATAGGAATCTAACAATTAAAATGATTGATATACATTAGTTTTTTACGTTAGTGAGATAAGTAAATCAACTTAATAAAATGTGTAGTCGATCGCACTACATGAGTAAATATGAATTCAATAAAACGATAGACTTACATTAGACATAATATTATTTTATTAAAAAAAGATTGCTACATACCAAAAAATGGTATAATTAAATGTTGGTTTTATGTGAAAATTTTCACGGTAAAATTGTTTAAATATGGGAGGATCGGACATATTTTTACGGTGCTACCTCATTTTTGTCTGGGTCAAAATTCTAAAATTAGAAAATTTTCTAACGAACTAATTGGAATTTAATATCACAATTTTTATGGAACAATACTATAATATACACTAGACAGTGTTGCACTGATCAACAATTGTTGATAGGCGAACAGCCGAGCAACAAGATTAGAAATAAAAAATATTAAAATATTGAGATTAAGAGATCAAGAATGAAAATAATAAATGAAGAGGACGACCAGCAGGGATGTCACACCTTAGGAGCCGAGCAACTGGGTTTGGAGACCAAGATCAAGTAGGCGAGCAGCTGGTCATAGAGGCTAGTAGGCGAGCAGCTGGTCATGAAAGACACAAGGAGGTGGCGAAAAGCCAAACCAAGAAGACACAAAGACCCAACCAGAGGCGAGCAGGCGAGCAAGAGGGCACCTCGGAAGATCATCAGAAATCCCAATAATTAGGCATTACATTAGGAACAAACAAGTGTCTTAACACTTGTTATTGTGTAAAGATGTAATAGCTTAGGAGATGACAAGTGTCTTAACACTTGTCACAATGTAAATAAGGATGATTATGGAGGTGACACCTCCTACTTGCTTGTACCTCTATAAATACCCTTCATGGGATAATAAGGAAGGGGGTTACTTAATTAAAAAATAGGCAAAACTCTTGCAAATTCGTCTCTCAATTCCTCCTTATAAAAATTCAGTTTGAATCTTGAGTTAAATACTTGTTTGATGATCTTATTAGAGTAGAACAGCCACTAATTATAAATTTGGGAGCAAGGTCATCAACAATTGGCGCTAGAAGGAGGGTCCGAACCTTCATCGGTTGAAGAATTGAAGGAATTTCTGGGAAATTCGCCGGATACTGCAAAAATCCAGCAATAAGTCGCCGGAAACTGGAGTTAGGAAGAAGGTTTGAGTGTTTTAGGTGGTGTTACACAAGACCTACAAACTTGAATGCATGCATGTGTGGATAAAGGTGTGTAAACAACCAAATCCTTACATGCAAGACTAGTTGTTTCTAGGTCAAAACATCCACAAAAACAAGATTTCCATCAAAGAAACATCAAATTTCAGAAAATGGTACGATCACAAGATCATCAAGAATCAAGCAATCACCCGGCGAGCAAATCACGAACTAGGGTATCGTCAACAGGTGACCATGCAAGAACGGTGCGATCCACGTCCCGGCAAAACGTCCAAGTCACTATCGATGCTCTTCCTCCGGAGGTAGAAGCATTGGCTCAGAATCCGGAAGAATTAGCAAAAACAATCGCCGTTTTGCAATCATTGCAATGATGACAGGAAGCTGCCGGACCGTCGAGAGCCCAGGAGGCGAGCAACCGGACAGCAGGACACAAATCCTCTAAGACCCCGGAGGCGAGCAATCGGGCAACAGAGCAAAGAGCTAAACAAAGGAAAGACATAAGGGTGGAAGAGGTGGATAGTGGTCAGGCAAGGAGAACCAAAGGCAAAGCGCCAATAAGTGAGCGACTTGGGAGCCGAGGTGAGTCCACACCAGGAAGGGACAGGGAGTCGAGCAGCAGGGGCCAAGGAACCAAAATGAAAGGAGGGAAGACTCACAGAGGAGTGAGGAGCGAGCATACCCTGCTGCTCGCCCCTCAGTACATGATAGACTACGAAGGTCAGCCTTCGGCCGGTTAGGTCCCAACAGGGCAAGTAATGTGGCCCGGTGGGTCACACAGGAGAACCGTCCCGTTAGCAAGGGACTGCACCGTGGGGAAGGCCTCGAGCCGAACCACAATGAACAGCCTTCTAATGGAGGAGCGCCTCCAAATGAGTGGCTTGACCTCAAAAGAACGATCGAGGAAATGAAGAAGCAGTTAGATGCTCAGAATGGTGGTGGGACCACAGTACTTCCATCATCACCGTTGTCCCCAGCAATATTGAACGCACCAGTTCAGAAAAAGGTACAATTTCCAGCTGTTAGCTTATACGAAGGGACGTCAGACCCGAAGGTGCATTTGTCCAAGTATACCGACTACATGATATCTGTGAAAGCGTCTGACGCAACGCAATGCCGCAACTTTCCGTTAACTTTGGGCGACGACCCTCACAGATGGTTTTCCGCACTTGCTCCTGGCTCTATAAGCTCATTCATACAACTTAGTAAGAAGTTCCTGTCACATTTCTCCATAGTCGGATCTTACCTAACACAGAGACATAGGCTGGCAGATCTGAAATAAGGAGACGAGGAGTCTGATAGGGCTTTCCTTGAAAGGTTCGATAAAGTCCTATTGGAAGGAGAACCAGTGAGTGAAGACACTAAGATAGTGGCAGTGATGGCAGGACTCAGGAAGGGAACAAATTTATGGAAGGAAATGCACCTGGCTTTCCCCAAAACATACTCTGAATTCAGACACAAGGCTGGGGTATATATTTCGATTCAAGAAACCCTGCAGAGGGAGTTAGGAGACAAGGCTGACACCAAGAAGTCGGGAAAGAAGTCAGGAGGGGAGTACAAAGCCCCTAAAAACATGAAAGCTTTCAATGAAGGTTCCGAGCTAAAAGAGAAATTGAACCATGTCTTATCCACATCAATAGAGGCTGTATACAACAACGTAAAGGATAAAGACATGCTGTCAGAACCCCGAAAGATACGACAAGAGCGGGGAAAGATGAATCCCAACAAGTACTGTGCATATCATCAAACCATAGGTCACTTCACAAGTGAGTGCCGAGACCTCTTGAAGCAGTTATGGAGGTTCTACGAAGAAGGAAAGCTATCAGAGTTCGTGAAACGACAACCAGGAAAGAAACCAAGAGTGGCAATATCCTCCGGCTCGGAAGATGAGGAGAGTGACGAACAGCCGAGCAGGAGGGATCAAAAGAGGAAAAAGACAATGACAGCGCCCGCCGAGCCCGTTCGAGAAATCCTAATGCTTGAGCAATCTGGACCGGTAGGGGGCTGTTCTGACGGAAGGCCACCGGTTTCCAAGATAAAAAGAAAGGCAGACTTGAGAGCAGTGGCTCAGGTCAGAGAGGTCGGGATAAACCAAGCAACAAAGAAAATAGGGGATCTGATATTTTCTGAAAAAGATCTAGACGGGGTACTCACTCCACACAATGATTCGCTAATCATCTGTGCTAATGTCATGGGGGTCCGAGTCCACCGTCTACTGGTGGACACCGGATCCTACACGAATATCATATTCAAAAGCACATTAGATCAGTTAGGTGATTGCGATGAATATGTAAAAGAATGCGATCATAAGATAGTAGGGTTCGGAGATGCTGTAATCGTTCCCTTAGGACTAGTTACGTTACCAGTCGAGCTTGTATCAACCGAGAATCCCGAAAGGAGACTGACTGGTGTGATAGAATTTTTAGTTGTAAATCAATAGTCTGCCTACAACGGGTTTCTCGGTCGACCTTTTATAAATGAATTCAAAGCGGTTGTTTCAACGTACTACTACTGTCTTAAATTCCCAACTTCAAAAGGTTCAGGTACAGTTAAAGGTGATCAGAAGAAAGCTCGAGAGTGCCTCCTGCAACTCCAACCTAAGGATAACAGTGTGTCTATCATGGACAAGCAGCCGAGCAGCAGGGCTGAGGATGAACCTTCCGTATTAGACGAAATCATGGAGTCCATGGATACAGAGATGATGGAGGTGGACGACCAGCAGGGCGAGGCCGAGCAGGAGGGCCTGGGCGAGCAACAGGGAAAAGAAATTATACCTGAACCAAAGAAAGTAAACGATATCGAGCCAAGAGTGGAGGCGGAACCCATGATCGAAGATGAACTTAACTTGGAAGGTCCGATAATTGATCCTCGGTGGAAGAGCCAAAAGAGGAAAGCAACCCCGGTTGAGGAGTTGGAAACAATAAAAGTCGACCTGAATAGAGAAGACTTGGAATTGTTCATTGGATATGAGCTCCCAGAGCCATACAAATCTAGAATGAGCGAGTTCCTTAAGTCCAATCTCGACGTATTCGCATGGTCGCATGCAGATATGGTAGGCATTAGACCTGAGCATGCTTGCCATAAGCTAAATATTGATCCAACTAGGAAACCGGTGAAGCAGAAGAGAAGGAAATTCGGACCTGACAAATATGAGGCGCTTGATGTCGAAGTGAAGAAATTACTTGATAATGATCTGATCAAAGAAGCTTTGTGTCCTCGATGGGTGGCGAATCCGGTGTTGGTGAAAAAGCCAAATGAAACGTGGAGGTTGTGCATTGATTTCACGGACCTGAATGCTGCATGTCCCAAAGACAACTTCCCGTTACCACATATTGATCAACTGGTGGATAACACAGCAGGACATGAACTTCTTACCTTCATGGACGCATTCGCTAGATATCACCAGATACCGATGCACCCAGATGACCAGGAAAGTACGTCGTTTTACACCAACAAGAACCTGCTGTGTTGGAAAAGGATGCCGTTCGGGTTAATCAACGCAGGAGCCACGTACCAAAGACTTGTCAATAAAATGTTCAATGATCACATCGGCAGGACAATGGAGGTGTACGTGGATGACATAGTCGTGAAAAGCCTAAGAAAGGAGGATCACTTGGAACATTTAACACAGGCATTTGAGATTCTTCGAGCATACAACATGAAGCTAAACCCGAAGAAAAGCAGCTTCGGAGTACACTCAGGAAAGTTCCTTGGACACTTGGTTAGTCAACGAGGCATTGAAGCGAATCCGTCAAAAGTCAAAGCAATCATGGACATGCAACCACCAAGGTCAGTCAGGGAAGTCCAACGGCTAATCGGATATTTGGCAGCTCTGAACAGATTCATTTCCAGGTCAGGAGACAAATGTCGACCTTTCTTTGACGCCATCAAGAAAGGACAGTTCCAGTGGACAAGTAATTGCCAACAAGCGTTTGAGCAGCTGAAGGATTATCTGAGTGACACTAAAATCCTATCGAAACCTGTCTCCGGAGAAAAACTATACCTGTATCTCGCCGCGTCAGAGGTGGCCATCAGCTCGGTCTTGGTTCGAGCGGAAGGAAAATTTCACCTGCCAATCTACTACGTGAGTCAGGCCTTGCATGAGGCAGAGATTAAATATTCACCCATGGAAAAGTTGGCCTACGCACTGGTGATGAGTGTAAGAAAGCTACGGCCATATTTCTTTGATCACCAAGTGGAGGTTTTAACAACTTTCCCATTAAGGCAAATCTTGCAAAGGCCTGACACTGTTGATCGCCTCCTCAAGTGGTCGCTTGAAATAAGTCAATTTGGAATATCCTATGCACCTCGAACAACGATCAAGGGACAAGCGTTAGCCAACTTCATAGTCGAATTAACCTTCCCTCAAGATCCGACGAGAGGTCATAACCATCCATGGCATATGTACGTAGACGGATCATCAAATAACGCAGCAGTAGGAGCTGGGATAATGCTAATCAGTCTAGACAGACAAGTGTTCACCTGAGCGGTCAGGTTCGAGTTCATGGCAACAAATAATGAAGCCGAGTATGAGGCATTGATAGCTGGACTGCGTCTGGCATTGGCTGTGGGAGTCCGAAGAGTCCAAATCTATGGAGATTCCCAATTGATAGTCAACCAGGTCCGTGGGGAGTATGAAGCCAAAGATGAAAACATGGCATTATACCAAAAGATTGTTGCTCACTTGGCTTCACTATTCGAACAAATTTACATCGAACAAGTGCCAAGGGATAACAATGCACAAGCAGATGCACTTGCTCGATTGGCTACTAGTACAGGACCAGCAGAGCTTACGGAGGTCACGATAACAAGGATTTCTAATCCATCCACCAGTGACTACAAGATCAACCAAGTTGAAGAAGAATTAACAGAAGAAGACTGGAGAACGCCAATATACAAATATTTCAAGGACAACGAGACACCCGAAGATCCACAAGAAGCAGCCAAGGTAGCAGCAAGGTTCACCATCATAGACAACCAACTTTACAAAAGGGGATTTTCACTGCCCCTACTAAAATGCCTAGCAAGGGGGCAAGGCCAGGAAGTTCTGAAGGAAATACACGAGGGCGTATGTGGAAATCATGCAGGAGGGTGAGCATTAGCATACAAGACGGTAAGACAAGGGTATTACTGGTCAACTCTATTACAAGACGCAATTAAAGTTGCAAAGACTTGCCACAGGTGCCAGCTGTTCGCCCCCAACATACATAAGCCACCAACAGAGCTGATTTAGGTAAATAGTCTGTGGCCATTTGCAAAGTGGAGAATAGACATCATAGGACCTTTCCCAACGGGAAAGGGGAATATCAGATTTGCAGTAGTGGCCGTGGACTATTACACGAAATGGGCTGAGGCTGAAGCACTAGTAACAGTAACACAAGAAAAAATGATCAGTTTTATTTGGAAAAGCATAGTATGTCGGTTTGGAGTTCCACAAGCAATATTAACCGACAATGGAAGATAGTTCGAAGGGAAAAAGATAAGAGATTTCTGCAAAAAATGGGGAATCAAGAAGTATTTTTCGACACCCTATCACCCTCAGTCTAATGGCCAAGTCGAAGCAGTTAACAAGATAATCAAGCATATCTTAAAAATTCGGCTGGTAGACAAAAAAGGCAAATGGTCAGAAGAACTACCCGAAGTACTTTGGGCATATAGGATATCACATAGAATGAGCATGAGAGAAACACCATTTGCTATGGCATTTGGTACAGAAGCAGTTATACCTATAGAGCTCAAAGTACCAACTGAAAGGATAGCCGAGTTCAATGAACAAGAAAACAACAAGGCACTAGCTGCAGAAATGGATCTGATCGACGAAAAAAGAATCTCGACAGAAATAAAAAACAAGATATACAAAAGAAGGATCGCAAAGTACTACAACTCGCAAGTGAAAATCAGGGAATTTGAAGTCGGGGATCTGGTACTTCGAAAATTCTAGCAACACCTCCAGGTGTATTTGGACCGACTTGGGAGGGCCCGTTTAGGATAACCCACAAGTGGTACAACGTCACATACGATCTTGAAGATATGAAAGGCAATTCGGCCCAATACACCAGGAACGCAACTTTATTGAAGAAATATTATCAGTAGCTAGGAGGCTAGTGTAAAGTTTTCTATATAGACTATCATTTGTAGTATATCATTTGTATTGTTGTATTGTAGTAAGGTTGATAAAACTTTCAAACTTTTTTGACAAAATCCTGTAAAAGTAGAGACGATTATTCATTGAATTGTATAACTAAGGAAACAAAAAGGCATTAAAGCGCAGTTGTTCGCCTAGCAGGAAAAACTGCTCGCCAGAAGACAAGCAAGTGCTATAGGCACAAGTCTAGAAGGAGGCGAGCAGCAGGGTTCTTGAAGCCCAGAAGCCCAGTTGATCGCCCCATAACACGAAGTTACTCGCCCAAGAGACTAAATGCATAAGCACATATATAGTGGAGGCGAGCAACAGGGCATTAGAGACAAAAAGGTCAAGTCCTCAAGGACCAAAGTGACCCATGTATAACTAATTAACAAAAAATTACAAGAAAAGTATTGAACTTTCATTTATGAAAGAAAATACTTAAGCAAAAATAAACAAAAGGCGAATAAAAGGCAAACGAGTAAAATAAGAAAGTACGATTTCATTCATTAACACAAAAATTACAAAAGAGGGACGTACAATCATCATCTTACTACATCAACTAGAAAAACAGAAAAATAAAAGGTCTTTTAAATCTCGGAGGCCGGAGGAGCTGGTGGTACTGGGAAATCTTCAGTAGGAGGGGGAGGAGCATCTTGGTCAGTGGCCACTAGGACCTGCAGCTCGCCTACAGTAGCAGAAGTGCTTGTTTCACCAAGGAGATTCGGAAGAATGGGGCTTAAGGCATAAAAAACGGTTGCATCCTTGCTCACCTCAACCTTCTCCCTCGGAGCTACGACTTGGACATCATCTTTAAAGATACCCAAGTCCAACCCCATCTCCCCTAGGTCGGCAACGGGGATTTCAAAGCCAGCAGCAGGCGGGTTCTCAAGAACGTAATCCGCGAAGTCCTTGACGGTACTAGTCATGACATCAAGACCGTTGTCCAAGGCATACTTCACGGACCGTACACAATCTGCGTACACATAGATGTAACCGAGATTAGTGTTATCAGTCACATCCTACACGTACGTGCTGTAAGAAATGGCCTGTTTCTTTTCCTTCTCCAACTGGTCGACATGGACCTTCAAAGACTCGACCCGCTCCACCAGGCCAACCCGCTCAGTTTCCAAGACTTTGAGACGGTCAGTAGCAACACCCAAGTCCAACTTAAGCTTCTCTGAAGCATTGGACGCCACCATCTCCTGGTCCTCGGCAGCTTTCACTTCCCGCTCCCATGATTTCTTCACCTGTCTTCGTCCAGGAGCGGGGGACAAGCTCCGTAGCCCGCCGAACATGAGAATCCTTGAGGTCGGGGTAGGCAGGGGCCGACTTCACACAACTAAGTTGGTGAAGTACTCTAGAGCGACCGGGATAATCATCTCTCCGGTACCTGCAAAAGATGAAAAAACGTTAGAAAAAATCAGCATATCCAGGGAGGCGAGCAGCCGAGCAGAAGGGAAGTTACTTACTCCCTCATCTTCACTGGGTCATAGCCCAGGTAGGAGCTGTCAGGTGAAGAGTCCCTTCGGCCGGCGACCATGGCGTCAGTGACCTGCTGCTCGGTCACCTCCTCTACGGGCGAGGAGCGAGCAGCAGATTTGCTCACCTGGGAAGAACCTTGCCCTTTAGCCCGTTTGGAACGGTCATCCTCCTTTCTGGGGGCCGTCTCCTTTGTCAACCTCTTTTTCCCCCGGGTATCTCTGGGAGGCGAGGAGCGGGGAGGAGGTCGAGGAACTGGGGCAGGTGCTGGAGGTGCCTCCTCCTCATCAAGAGCTCCCGCCATTAGTCTAATCAAAGAAGTGCAGGGATCGAACTTCTTTTTCCTCGAGGGATGTTGGGACATTGTCAGTTTTGATTAAGATCCCAAAGCCCCTGAAAAGATGATTGCCTTAATCTGTCTTTGTCAGGCTAGTCTTGGTTAGGATTTGTACTTAGTCATTTTACACTTCACAGGTACTCAGTGAGAGGAGAACTCACTGGAGACAATCAAGACTCAGAGCCTGAAGACAAAGAGCACCACCCTGAACTTATGGCAGTCTTCTAAGCTGGCTGAGTAAATGTCAGTGATGAAAAGTATGACCCTGAGGTCATTACTAACTCAGTCCTGAAGGGAACGGGATGTCACTAAGTTAATGGGAAGACTTGGAGTAGAGCCAAGCAATGCAGAAGGAATTTCAGCGCCAGAACAAGACTGGTGGGCTCAAGACAAAAAGAACTTAATAAGACAAGCCTGAAGCTCAGGAATAAGTTCTGACATTCTCACCAACCTGATGACGTGGACCAATCCGAGAAAGACACGCACGTACGGAACCTGACATGAAGACTGAATTCAGACTGCATATTCAACGGGCAAGCATTCAACGTGCATTTAATGCAAATACCAAATCCATGCAAGGACGGCTGTTGCATGAAGATATGTCCGTTTGAAGCCACTCTACATAGATGACTCGAAGGCTATCTCTCCAACGGATAGTTTTTCAAATCACCTATAAATACAGAAGACCTTGAACCCATTCAAGGTTACGGGAAATTTCCAAGCCAGAAATTACTCAAACTCTCAAGCATTCAACCCTTAAGAGAAGCACTCGAAACCTTCTAAATTTCCCAAGTGTTTCTCAGCATTTGAGAGTTATTCTGTATTCCAAGAGCTAATTAGAATTATCTTAAGCTTAGAGAGATTATCCAATCCTTAGCATAGCTTTGCCGTGTAAGGATAATCTCAACCTAGTTGGAATCCAAACTGAAACCAAAACCCTAAGTTAGGCTTGTTGGGAGTAAGTCAGTTAGAGTGTTAGTAAGTGGAGTTGTATAGATCAGTGAGGTTAGCTGGTCTTGGTGCACCTTGGCACGTTAAAAACAAGAATCCCTTGAGTGGATTTCCTGTTAAGTCAGGTCGTGGACGTAGGAGCTTGAGACTCTGAACCACGTTAAACTCCCTGTGTTCTTACTGCTTTGATATTGTGCATACTTGCCATATTATTTGTTCATTCATTGCATTCAAGTTTATCAGGCCTGAATCAATCAGGCTGATCTTCAAAAGAGCACTGCCCTACTAAACACTTTTCAGGTTTGAGTAAAACAAGTTTTTCAGAAAGCAAACTAAACAAGACTTTAAACTTTTAGGGCTCAAACATTTCCGCACTGAACTTGAACTGATAGTTAGCCAACTGACCCGCACCAAGTGTAGTCAGTAGGTGTGTTATCAGCTCCTAGTTCTTTACCACTCTGAGCAAAGGGGACTCAGTCAGTTTTAAGGTTGAAAAATTGGTATACGTGTATTCCCCCCATACACGTATTCCTCAGTCTTGTACCGGGACCAACAAGTGGTATCAGAGCAGTGGTTCGAAAGACCGCTGACTTTGAATACTAATAGTTTCAGAGGAGAAACTGTTGGTGGTCACTGAACAGATCTGAGTTTGCTTTTCATAAAACTTGCATCATCATGACTTCGAGGAGACTTGAAGCTTCGTTACCTGAATTCTCTGTGTCTAACTTTGTCTATTGGAAGTTCAGATTAGAAGCACATCTAGATGCCATCCATGACCAGATGCCACGTGTACTCAGGGAGGGACCGATCAAGATCACTATTCCTAACGTCAGAGGACTGGGATATGAGGATCTTGCGATTGGCGTGCAGGTTCCTAAAGAAAGGAAAGACATGACCAACGATGAAATCAAGATGGTGGGACTTGACAACGTCGCCATAAACATCATCTTGCACACGGTGCCCTTCGAGGAATCAGCTAGGCTGATGAACTTAAAGACGACAAAGGAGGTTTGGGATGAGCTGACAAGGATGTGTGAGGGATCTGAAAAGATCAAGGAGAACAAGAGAAACATTGACATGGAGTCTAGATTCATCAAGTTGATGAATGAGTTGGTAATGTTGGACAAGGATGTCCCAAGGAGAGATGTTGCTTCAAAGATCCTGAATGCCCTTCCTGAGAGATGGGACAACAGTGTAATTATGCTTAAGAACACTCAGGATATGAGTAACATAACTTCTGCCTTATTTTTTTCAGAGCTCAAAGCGCTTGAATTCAACCTTAACAAAAGAAAGAAGAAAGTACAGTCAGAAGAGGAAGTGAAGGAGAAAACTCCTGAGAAAAGTGTGGCGTTCAAGGCCAGATCTGAACCTGTTGAGCCCTCATCAAACTCTTCATCAAAGTCACTGATGGAGATGAGCAGAGAAGAACTCGCTGAAGAGTACAGACTGATGGCCAGACGATTCGACAAGCTCAATTCCAGGTTTGGTCGTTATAAAAAGTTTTATCAGGACTCACGTGACAGGAAACCTGAAGGAACCCACCAAAGCTCAAGGAGATATGAGGAGCGAAGGAATACTGACCAGAGGAGAGAACGTGGTGATGAAAGGAGATATTCTGAACCAAAACCTGAAAGAAGAGACGAACAGAGACGTACTCGCGATGATAGATATCTAACCAAGACTGAAAGCTCACCAAGAACCAGGGAACCTGACTCAAGGAGGAACCCTGAACCAAGAAAAGAAAGAGTAAGTGAGCAGGTAGCATGTTACAACTGTAACAAGATTGGTCACTATCAGTACGACTGCCCGGAGCTGAGTGCAAGGGAGAGAGAGGAAAGGAGAGCCACCAGGGACCTAAGATCTACTGATCGGAGAGCGATGGTCGCTGAAGATGCAACAGATTCTGACGGTCCTGCTGAAAGGTCACCTGAACTCTTCTCAGATGACGAGTACGATGATGTTTGTCTGATGGCTAGGGATGAGCCTGAGGTAACATCAAATTCTGTTTGTGCTTCTTACACTGGTCAAAATCCTGAGCTTAACCCAGAGTCAGTTAGAGAAATGAACCTTCAGATCTGTCTTGATCAATTGATGGTTGATTTCTCCAGACTGCAGAAAACTAATGTCTTCTTGGTAGAGGAGAACAAGAAATTGAGTACTGAAGTTCAAAACCTGAATGAACAACTTACTCAGTCTGATCTTAAAGAATCAGCTCAAATTGTGAGACTAACTCAGGAGATTGACTTAATCAATGCTGAGCGTCTTCCAAGAGAGAAGATTCTGAAGGAACTGGCTGAGGAAGAACTGGTCAGGAAGGAAGAACTGAAAGTACTTAAGAGTAAGTTTGATGACCTCTTTACCAGACATGAAATCCTGAAAAAGAGTAAGGACTCTCTCAAGAAAAAGGTTGCAGCAATGAATAAATCCTCAGTGGCTAGAGAGGAAATAAATAGCAACCAGATACTTGGGAACAAGAAAAAGGGACTTGGATATGTCCCTGAGAAATCCTCAGAGGGTCAGTCTCATGTTGCCTCAGGGAGCAACACTGAGAGGGTATTTGTTCAGACAGGCCAGAGTGCACCTAAGGTTGTGCTCCAGGCCCGTCAAACTGATAAGGGCAAGGAAACCGTTAACACAGTCAGGGTTGCTCCTAAGGTAGCTAAGCCAAAACCCAAGGGAAAGGCAAAGCAACCTACGGAAGCCCCTGAGAGCTTAGGCCAGGGAAAACCTCAGCGAAAGCAGAGGAAAACTCAGGCCAAGAGCCTTCAGACTGGTCAGCGAGGGTACCATCATGCTTGGCAATACCAACAGGGAAGGCCAAATATGATGACACCCCCGTGGTTTTGGCATCCTGAGGCCTTTAACTGCTTTCCATTCCCTCACTTGCCTAGGGGGAATAGAAATCAGGGTCCTTATCAAGAACAAGGCCCAAGACCTGCTGCACCCAGACCCAGGAAGAACAGGAAGCCAGCCCAAAAGGCACCCACTCAGGCTCCTGTGAAGCCTAAGTCTAGCACCCATACACCATCTTCCTCTCAGGCAAAGAAGAAGAAAGTTGTGTATGTTGATGTTTCAGGGAGACAGATTTACCACTCTGAGGCAATCAGGGTTGTGAAGCAAGTCTGGATCCCGAAGGGTACAGCTGACACGATAGGACCCAACACCCAATGGGTACCTAAAGCCTGATTTACTTGCAGGCGGCTGTGGATCACAACAAAAGGAGAGGAGACTCAATCAAAGCTGTTTGGTACCTAGACAGTGGTTGCTCAAGGCACATGACTGGAATGAAGAGTCTCCTCCAAGAATATCAAGCTAAAAATGGTCCACAGGTAACCTTTGGTGATAACTCAAAAGGTGTTACTAAAGGTTTCGGTGTTCTAATTATAGGTACAGTCAGAGTGGAAAATGTGTCCTTTGTGGAAGGACTGAAGCATAACCTGCTGTCAGTAAGTCAATTCTGTGACAAAGGGTTCAGTGTTGAGTTTTCATCGAACACATGTTCAGTCAAGGACAAATCAACACAGGTGCTTCTATCAGGTATAAGGAAATGTAATGTTTATCTCGCTGATTGGAGCAGCACTATTCCTAATACTTGTCTTCTTGCTAAAAGCTCTCTAGAGCTTAGTTGGTTATGGCATAAAAGATTAAGCCACCTGAACTTCAAGATTCTTAACAAAATTTCTAGACAGTCACTTGTTGATGGTCTACCTAATGAAGTTTTTAGCAAAGATCACATGTGCAAAGCTTGTCAGGAAGGGAAGCAGGTCAGAGCATCATTCAAAGAAAAAGCTTCTTACTCCACTGACAGGATACTTCAGCTCTTGCACATGGATTTGTTTGGTCCCATAACACCCGTGAGTATGAATGGTAGAAAGTATACCCTTGTGGTTATTGATGATTATTCTAGATATACTTGGGTCATTTTCTTGTTAAATAAGAAGGAAACACAGGTGAAGCTTCCAGAGTTGCTTAGGAGACTCAGCAATGAGAAGAATCAGTCCATTACTAAGATCAGATCTGACAAGGGCACTGAATTTTTAAATTCATATATTTCTGACTTCTGTAATGAACTTGGTATAGCTCATGAGACTTCTGCAGCTAGAACCCCACAACAGAATGGTGTCGCTGAAAGAAGGAACAGGACACTGAAGGAAGCTGCAAGGACCATGCTGGCTGAGTCAGGATTGCCCAAGAAATTCTGGGCTGAGGCAATCAACACTGCATGCTACACTCAGAACAGATCCATGCTGAACAAGCAACATGCACAGACCCCATATGAGACATGGAACAAAAGGAAACCTCGTATTTCTTATTTTCATGTATTTGGTTGTAAGTGCTTCATCCTCAACAATGGGAAGACCCAGTTGAAAGCCTTTGATAGCAAATCTGATGAAGGAATATTCTTAGGATATTCTGAAGTTAGTAAAGCCTTCAGGGTTTACAACTGCAGGACCCTTGTTGTTGAAGAATCACCTCATGTTGTCTTTGATGAATCTGCTAATGAGTCTAGGGCAAAGGTGTTGAATCCTGACACTGAGGAGGTCACAAGGAGTGTGACAAGGCTGAGCTTGAAGAATCAACCTGATCCCAAGATCAAGACTGTGCCAATTTCGAGATGGGATGATGATGACGATCAGGATGATGAATCAGGTGCCACTCCTAAGCCCAGCACATCAGGGATTGTTGAGCCTCAGACCGAGGAACAGGCTCAACCTGAGGTAAGCACCGTCTATGAAGATGCTGTTGCAGCTGAGACGGTTCCTGAGTCACCTAATCAAGGGGGAATCAATGTCCCTGACATTGAGCTGGTTAATCCCTTTGGCATAGACTCAGGATCATCCCCTTCCGTTCAATTTCCTGAATTTTATGAGCCTGTAGACACTAACATTGCAGGTACTTCAGGAACAACTCCTGGCAAGAGAACATGGTTAGAAGATCATCCCATTGATCAAATCATTGGTGATCCAACAGAGGGAGTCAGGACCAGACGGTTCCATGGTGAGAGTGCATTGTTCTGTTGCTTTCTCTCTGAGCAAGAGCCTCAGAACATTGAAGAAGCTCTCACTGACTCGAACTGGATCATTGCCATGCAAGAGGAGTTGAATCAGTTCACAAGGAATCAGGTTTTGGAACTGGTGGATAGACCTAGGCATCAAGGTGTGATTGGTACCAAGTGGGTCTTTAAGAACAAGAAGGATGAGAATGGTGTTGTGGTAAGGATCAAGGCTAGACTGGTTGCAAAAGGGTATTGTCAGTCTGAAGGAATAGACTATGATGAGACTTTTGCTCCAGTGGCTAGGTTGGAAGCTATCAGGTTGTTCCTTGCATATGCAACATACAAGAAGTTCAAGGTGTATCAAATGGATGTCAAGAGTGCCTTTCTGAATGGTGTACTCAATGAAGAGGTATATGTTGAACAACCTCCCGGGTTTGAGGCTGGAGATAGAGTATACCATTTGAAGAAAGCACTCTATGGACTCAAGCAAGCACCAAGAGCTTGGTATGATACCCTCTCTCAATTCCTGACAGACCATGGGTTCAAGAAAGGAACTGTGGATAGGACATTGTTCAGGATCACTGAAGGTGATGACATTCTCTTGGTCCAGATTTATGTGGATGACATAATATTTGGATCACCAAATCATCAGCTTTGTGAGAAATTCTCTAAGCTGATGACTGGTAAATTTGAGATGTCCATGATGGGAGAGATGAACTTCTTCTTAGGATTGCAGGTCAAGCAGACTGCTCAAGGTATATTCATTAATCAGGCCAAGTATACAAGAGACTTGATTCATAAGTTTGGTGTTCAGAACAGCAATCCAGCAAGGATCCCTATGAACACAAATTGGAAGATGGATCCTGACACTGAAGGGACTTCAGTAAATCAGACTGAGTATCGTGGGCTGATAGGTTCTTTATTGTACCTGACTGCAAGTAGGCCTGACATTACGTTTGCAGTTGGTGTGTGTGCTAGGTATCAGTCTGATCCCAAGAGAAGTCATTTGGAAGCTGCTAAGAGGATACTTAAGTATTTGAAAAGGACAGTCAATATGGGACTATGGTATCCTTCAGATGACAACTTAGAACTGACATGTTATTCAGATGCAGATTATGGAGGTTGTAGGATTGATAGAAAATCAACCTCAGGGACATGTCAGTTTTTGGGAAGTAAGTTGATCTCGTGGTTTAGTAAGAAGCAGAATTCAGTGGCTACATCCACGACTGAGGCTGAGTATATGGCTGCAGGTAGTTGTTGTGCTCAGATTTTATGGTTGAGGCAACAGTTGAGAGACTACCAAGTGTTTGCTAATCAGGTTCCGATCTATTGTGATAACAATAGTGCTATAGCAATTACTCAGAACCCAGTGCTTCACACAAGGTGCAAGCATGTGGATATTAGACACCACTTCATTCGAGATCATGTGGAGAAGAAAGATATCAGGATGGAGAAGATTCACACTGACAGGCAAAGAGCTGACATCTTAACTAAGCCTCTGGCTGAATCGAGGTTTATGGAACTATCAGTGGAATTAGGACTCTTAGATCCGGGAGAGCAGTCAGTGTAGGGTTCTAGGGGGAACTCAGGCCAGACTCGACTCAGCGAGGTATCAGGGTGCTACAATGTCTCCCTGACAGGTATGAGTTCTAACCTGACTCTTGTGAATTTCAAGCATCTCCCTGAGTCCTTCGTCCTGAAAATCTTTATTAAATGCATTCCGTTCTCATTAAAAGCGCGCCTTTTCATATTTAAACCCACGCGCACGGAGCATTTAATGCTACAGTTACTTTTTCATATACGTGTCCATTTTATACGGAATATGACTGACATGGGGTTTAATTGAAGCTGAGATTAATCCTGGCCCCTCATTTCAAAACCTTTCGAATTCAGGGATCAATCTCAACCCCACGTTTGAGTAACTGACTTAGTCTTATCAATCAAGAGTGCCATTTGAGGTTTTTACGCAAACACAACGCACAATCTGCACACTGAGTTTTCTCTTGCTCAAACACAGATAATTCTTTCAAAAAAAAATCTCTTATTTTCAAAACAATGGCATTTCTCGATTCCAACTGGACAACCGACAAGATAGTAGATGTTGTTGAAAAGAAACTGGTACACATGGAGCAAGTCATCTCCATGGAAGGTATCTGTCTTACGGTTGAGGAAATCAAACCCGTATTTAAATGGATTTCCGATGCCGGGTTGGAAA
This sequence comes from Ballota nigra, assembly GCA_947034835.1. Lineage (NCBI taxonomy): Eukaryota > Viridiplantae > Streptophyta > Magnoliopsida > Lamiales > Lamiaceae > Ballota > Ballota nigra. The sequence goes on from OX344730.1 coordinate 20,139,888, forward strand.
CATACTTCACCACCCGCCCCATTTCCTTGCTCCCAAGAACAGTGGTGGAAGCCTATTTAAATATGTTCTTACGGAAAGGGGAAATTTTCACGAAGGTAACTGCACTGAAGCCGACGGGAGAGAAGGACGGCGACGGCGAACCTCTTTACAACACAGAGGTGGTCACTATCAACTTCAGGCAGGCGGTGAGAGAAGTCTTTAAGTTGCCTTTCACAGGCATTAACCCAAGAACCTACAAGGAGAACTCAGAAGGAGAGCTTCTTGCAAAATGGACCAAGTCAGGGTCATCGGAGTTCAAGGCTCGTCAGAACAAGAATACTCTGAAGCCTGAGTACTGAGCGCTGGTGGACTTGGTGTCCAAGTTAGTGATGGGAGCAACTAGCTCTCACGAGCAGTTGAGTCTGCCCAAGCTGAGACTCATGGGGGCAATTGCTGATGGAGTGGAAGCGAACTGGGAGCAGTTCTTTCTCGATCAACTCCATCAGGCAGGGTTGGACAAGCTTAAGCGAGATGAGGAGGAGAAGCACATTTCCGTCAGTGCCATCTTGCCATTCGGCACAAGGATGTCCATCCTGATTGCTCATGCTTGCCATGAGTATACCTTCGACTTTGAGGACAGTCTCTCCTCAAAGAAGGTAATGTTTTCCTCACTGAGTGATACCTATTCAGTGCTAGGGCTGACTGATCCCAATGCGAAAGCAAAGGGTCAGGCCAAAAAGCCAGCTGGTAAGGCCAAGAGAGTGGCAACCAGTCTCATTGAACGGGTAGATGAGCTCCTTGAGAGGAGTAAGGAGGGTGAGGAGGTTGCAGCTGAGGAGGTGGAGCAGCCTAAGGTGGAAGCGGCTGAGAAGAGGAAAAGGGTGAAGATAGTGCTGTCAGGGAAGAGCACGAAATCTGGGACTGAGTCTGATCCCAAGAAGGCCGGATCTGAGGCTGAGGGAACTGACGATGACGTCAGAAAGGAGGGTGCTCAGGGAGAGAGGCCCCTGAAAAGGCTTAGGAAGGGGACCAGAAAATCCCCTGCTAAGAAGCTGCCCGAGGTGAGTGAGAGGGAGAAGTCAAGCTCTCCTGGAGCCTCTGACTTGGAGGAAGTGAGAAAAACTGTCGAGACGGCTGAGTCGTTGCAGCCTGAGACAGTACCCACTCAAACACCCCCACACCCTGAAACCCAAACACCCTTCATTCCTGACCCCACACCTCAAACTCCCCAACCACCCCGAACCTCAGAGCCAAACCATCCTACTGAGTCAGCGCCTTCAACTTCACACATGAATGAGCCTGACCAGTCAGCCGAGCCGAACCTTCCAAACCCCTCAGATTTTCCCTCATACCCTAATCCCAAAGACTGTCCCAAATCCATTTCAGCTGAGGAGGACGAATTCCTCGAAGTGGAGGAGGAGGATTTGGATGAACACATGGCTGGAGGGATTCTGGAGAACACGCTCAGGGGGAACGCCACAGAATGGGCAGGAAAGTGCTGGCCTGGGCTATCCAAGTATACTGAGCTGCTGGCGTATGTGATAGAGCTCAAAGTTTGGTTGGACTTCAAACAATCAAACATGCAGGAGCAACATATGCTGGTGGATGCTCGTGGCTGGGAGCACTGGGAGGCGGAAGAGGCTAAAATTTGCTCGTTCTTTGGACTTACTAGCTGGCTTCAACTCTTGAACTTTGACAACCTGAAGCAGCTAGTGGCTGATATGATGTCCAAGAGCAAGGCTGACCTCCTATCTGATGACGGGAAGGATGGTGATGAGGATGATGAAGAAGCTCAGGGTGGAGACTTGGAGAAGGCAGTGGAGGAAACAGCACAGGAGGTTGATGAGATGAACTCTGAGCCTCAGGCTCAGGGGGAAGGTGATAAGAACACTGGTGCCAAGGGTGGACCAGTGGCTGAGGATGTTGTGAACATCTCAGCTACCAATGAGACATCTGTCGATGAGGGGATTCCCTGCCCTGAGACAAGAGAGGAAGATGTTGAGGCATCCAAGGAGACTCTCAGTTCCGAGGGACTTGCTCCTAAGGTTCAAGTTAGCTTAGCTGAGCCTGAGGAGGCGGCTATGACTACTTCACAACTGCCTTCAGTGCACCTTGAAGAAGGGACTGATGCTGCAGGGGCTGACAAGGAAAAACAGCCAATCACTGATGCGGCCGTTGATGATGAGGATGTGATCATAACCGGGGTCGAACGTGCTGAAATCACAAGCATAGTGGAGGTCAAGCAGGAGAAAGCCTCGTAAAATCTAGCTGAACTTCAGGAGGAGGTAATGAGGCTACGAGCTGAGAAGGAAGAAGACTCCAAGGCCCTGGCGAAGCACATCAGGTGGACAAAGTCAGCTTACAACACCCTTGCTAACAGGGAGCTGATTTTGTTAAAGAAAACGATGACTGACACGGCCAAGTCAGTAAGGAATGAGAGGAAGCGCACCAAGAAGATGCTTAGGAATACTCTCAAGAAGCTTGAAGAGAGGGATGCGATCAGGGACGAGAAGATGAATCAGGCAGTGGACAGGCTTGCAGTCCAGACTGGAGCTTTTGTCACTCAGGCCTTGAAGGACTCAGCGTCCAAACTGGAGCTGGAGTCAGGGAGGATGGATCGCACCTCTCAGTCAGTGGCCGACACCTTGGCAAAGGCCACTGAGGAATTGGCAAAGATACTAACTGAGGCTAGCAGAGTCAGCGGTGAGTCCTTGAAGGTGGAGGAAAGGATCACCAAGGCTGAACAAAGACTCCAACTCTCCATGGAGGTCTTTGAGAAGAAAGTCAATGCTGCTATCAGTTCAGTTTCTTTTGCAGGCACTGGGATTGCCACGGGAGTTGAGATGCTGAAGGAGGGCGTTTTGGAAGTACAATCCTTAGCCTCTTTTGTTATCAACAGTGGAGCTGAGTCACTCCCATCCCAGGCCAATGATGATGCCAAAAAGAGGGAAAAGAAGAAGAAAAGGTCCCGCCCTGAGGCATCGGAGGCAGTCAATCAAGGTGAAACCGTTCTAGCTGACCCTGAAGCCAATCCTGATGGAAACATTTTAAGGGTGAGGAAGTCAGCTAGGTTAGCGGCGGTGGAAAAGGAAGGAGAAGAAATTGTTGCCAAGCTGAGAGAGGAGGCAACAAAGGCAAAGACTAATGAACCTTCCAAGCAACAACCTGAGCCAGTTCAGAGGTCGTCTCCCATGAGCTCAAGGAAGAATCCCATCACTTATTCAGGTGAGTTGGTTGCGGAGTTATGTGCTGAAGCATGGGGAGATCAACCTGAAAAATCTGAGGCTATGCGCAGAGCGGAAATTGCTCAGAAGGAGAAGATGTGCATTTTGGAGAAGAAGGTTGAGAAGCTGACTGACATCACTGAGCTTCAACAACGAGAACTGGATGATGCAGTGATCAGCTTGCTAAGGAGGAAGGAGGCGAAGCCTGAGCCCAGAAAGTACAGGAAGAAGCCAACAGTTAGGAAATCAACAATTCTTCAAGTCAGAAGGCCAGAATCTGGAGCAAGGGAAGCTTTTGTTGATGAGTTCGTCTCAGAGACATTGAAGGAGTTTTGGACAGATGCAAGGGATGAATTTGTTAGATTGTGGTTTGTTGTGAAGAAGTGGGGCGACACTGACGATATCAACGCCCACTTCACTGACTACATGATGGATAATCATCCTCAGCTATTCCAGAAGATCTTGGAGGAGGCTGAGGCAGCTCAAGTTCAAGTGAAGGCTCCTGAGTTCACCATTCGAGCTCCTCCCTTGGTTCCTGGAACTCAAAAGCATGATACAAAGGCCATTATGATGGAAGTTTTGAAGATAGCCAAAGCTGAAGGGTACGTGAATCAACCTGGAAGACTTGATGAACTGAAGGCAAGAGTTTATGCAGGATATAGACTCAAGCCTGAAATGAGATTAGTCTAGGTGTTCACAGGCTTCTTTGTAATAGATTAGATTCATTGTAATCATTTCCACATCAATCAATGAAATCTGTTACTTTTGCCCACAGACAAAAACTCATTGTCTTTTTGGCTGTTGTTTAAAATTCTGTACTTTATCAAGAATTGCTCTAACACTGTCTTATCTTATTGATAGGTTTATCTTGTTTCCTCTAAGTGTTTTGAGGATCTTTTCAGTGTTTTGGCATCATCAAAAAGGGGGAAATTGTTGGGACATTGTCAGTTTTGATTAAGATCCCAAAGCCCCTGAAAAGATGATTGCCTTAATCTGTCTTTGTCAGGCTAGTCTTGGTTAGGATTTGTACTTAGTCATTTTACACTTCACAGGTACTCAGTGAGAGGAGAACTCACTGGAGACAATCAAGACTCAGAGCCTGAAGACAAAGAGCACCACCCTGAACTTATGGCAGTCTTCTAAGCTGGCTGAGTAAGTGTCAGTGATGAAGAGTATGACCCTGAGGTCATTACTAACTCAGTCCTGAAGGGAACGGGATGTCACTGAGTTAATGGGAAGACTTGGAGTAGAGCCAAGCAATGCAGAAGGAATTTCAGCGCCAGAACAAGACTGGTGGGCTCAAGACAAAATGAACTTAATAAGACAAGCCTGAAGCTCAGGAATAAGTTCTGACATTCTCACCAACCTGATGACGTGGACCAATCCGAGAAAGACACGCACGTACGGAACCTGACATGAAGACTGAATTCAGACTGCATATTCAACGGGCAAGCATTCAATGTGCATTTAATGCAAATACCAAATCCATGCAAGGACGGCTGCTGCATGAAGATATGTCCGTTTGAAGCCACTCTACATAGATGACTCGAAGGCTATCTCTCCAACGGATAGTTTTTCAAATCACCTATAAATACAGAAGACCTTGAACCCATTCAAGGTTACGGGAAATTTCCAAGCCAGAAATTACTCAAACTCTCAAGCATTCAACCCTTAAGAGAAGCACTCGAAACCTTCTAAATTTCCCAAGTGTTTCTCAGCATTTGAGAGTTATTCTGTATTCCAAGAGCTAATTAGAATTATCTTAAGCTTAGAGAGATTATCCAATCCTTAGCATAGCTTTGCCGTGTAAGGATAATCTCAACCTAGTTGGAATCCAAACTGAAACCAAAACCCTAAGTTAGGCTTGTTGGGAGTAAGTCAGTTAGAGTGTTAGTAAGTGGAGTTGTATAGATCAGTGAGGTTAGCTGGTCTTGGTGCACCTTGGCACGTTAAAAACAAGAATCCCTTGAGTGGATTTCCTGTTAAGTCAGACCGTGGACGTAGGAGCTTGAGACTCTGAACCACGTTAAACTCCCTGTGTTCTTACTGCTTTGATATTGTGCATACTTGCCATATTATTTGTTCATTCATTGCATTCAAGTTTATCAGGCCTGAATCAATCAGACTGATCTTCAAAAGAGCACTGCCCTACTAAACACTTTTCAGGTTTGAGTAAAACAAGTTTTTCAGAAAGCAAACTAAACAAGACTTTAAACTTTCAGGGCTCAAACATTTCCGCACTGAACTTGAACTGATAGTTAGCCAACTGACCCGCACCAAGTGTAGTCAGTAGGTGTGTTATCAGCTCATAGTTCTTTACCACTCTGAGCAAAGGGGACTCAGTCAGTTTTAAGGTTGAAAAATTGGTATACGTGTATTCTCCCCCATACACGTATTCCTCAGTCTTGTACCGGGACCAACAAGGGCTGGTTAGCCGCCATCTGCTTCACTCGACGGGCGAGAAGATGATAACTCTCAGGGATTTTTGGGACGACTACCTTAACCCTTTGAGCTGAAAATAAAAGTATAAAAAGGGGGGTGAGCAACAGGTAAGGCGGCGACCAACAGGGGGTAGGCGACCAATAGGGAAAAAGAACTGGTAATATCTAGGTGCATAAGGAAAAGTTACCTTCCGGGACATCCGCTTGTGCTTCCAAGTGGTGAGCACTAGTGGTAAGTTGAGCAAGTTTACGGCAATGCGCTTGGGAGAGATGGTTGATACTCCGATCCTTAACATCCCGCAGAGAGATCAGAGCAAGAACGTACAGGAACTCTTTGCTAAGCTCGGGGTGTCCCCACTTCAAGATGCGCGGACCTACAAAAAGAGAAGAAAGATTAAAATTAGTTCACCCTAGAAGTAATGAACTAAGAAACGAGACCTACACTGAATCTCCCCAAAATGTGTAGGGGAATTTACACGCCCCGGTCCTTCCGAAAAGTCAGAAGATGCCCGCCAATTGCCGCCAATAAAAAAGAATTGATTGTGCCAGCTTTTAACCTTGTTAGGCACTCCCTCAATCAGTTTAACACCACTACGGGCTTTGATGTAATACCACCCGAGCCCCTCTTCATTGACAGCTGAGGAGATCGTCATTGCATAATGAATCTCTACCGTGCTGATCTTGTTTCTATAGCCTTCCAATCCAAAGAGAGTAATGAAGGCTAACAAATTACCCCATCCGTTTGGAGTAATCTGGGTGATCGCCAAATTAGTATCCTCCAAAAATCGACCAATCACCGGATGCAGAGGAAGGGGGAATCCCGTGTTGAGAATGTCCAAGTTAATGGCAGTGCATCCAGGAGGCGGATTGTCAGCAGTCTCTCCTTTCTGGGGGGCGTACAAGTGGATGTCATACGGGATGTGATAGGAGGAACGAATCCAGGCTAAGTCATCTTCCGTGACTACACTCGACACCTTGCTTGCCGTATATACAGATTTCCGAGCTTCCGTGATAGGCCTTGGCGGAGTAGGAAAGGTGTTGTGGTACTTGTTGGCATAGTCAATCCACTCTTGCCTCCGGACTACGGCCTTAGGAATGAGAGATTCGGGAGTTGGCCTTGAGACAGGAAAGTTAATTTCTAGAAGAAATTCCCATGTCACGCCCACCTGCTTGCTCCCAGAGTGGACTACCTGCTCGCTCCTGACCTGTTGCCCACTGCTCGCTCCCGCATCTCCAGGGAGACTCATCTCTTCTATCTCAGCAGCAACTTCAGCAGAGTCCTCGCCCAAATCCGAGGAAGTGCCTTGGGGAGGCGAGGAGCGAGCAACAGGACCTTGGACGTCCTGCTCGCCCGAGCTGTCCACAGCATAGAAGTCGTCGACGGAGCGAACAATAGAGCTCGCCTCGGAGCCTGTATCTTCATCGACGAGCAGGGTCCTAGGGTTTTGCCCAACTGCTCGCCGAAGAGAGCGGCAAGGAGCAGGGTGTGACGGTTCAGCTTCCAGTGGTCTTTTTCCCGGGTTTCGTCCAACAAATTCGATGGATAGGGTATTACTTGAAGAAGGAGACGCCATTTTGGGAATTTCTTTTGAAGAATTAGACGAATGGAAAAATTAAGAGGGTGGTGTCAATAATGACGTATTTCAAACAAAAAATCAAGATGGAGGCGGCGACACGGCGGCGGTACGGCGGCGGAGATGCGTGAAATTGGTGGAAATCGCCAAGGAAAATTGAAAAAAGAGAGGAAATTGAAAATGCAATGCAAGAAATTACGATAAAAGAACAAAAGAAACCAAGAATTCATCTTCGATTCGAGTGAAATCGGCTGGAACTCGAAGAAATTGAGAAGACAAAAGCTTCAAATGAGCAACAATGGAGGTTATATGCGAAAAAGAAAAAATGAAGAGAAAGAGAGCTATTTATAAGTGTGGGTTTGGGGGCGAAAGTGAGAAATTTTGAAAAGCAAAGCCCCTAGATGCAATTTAGGGGTGCACGCGTGGGCGGCCACAACGCTTCGTGTTTCGCACCTCGGGAAACGAAACGTCACAAGCCCAAAGGTCGCTCCCCGTTGGTCGCCTCCAGAAGTTCCCGCCCAAAAATTCAAAAACCTGTTGCTCGCTCCCTACATAAATGAAGGACAATTTCGCTGTTGCTCGCCTCCTGTTGAATAATATAGCCTATCATATAGTTTGACAAAAAAGGATAAAATCTATCCTTATATGCCAAACTAGGGGGCATTGTTGATAGGCGAACAACCGAGCAACAAGATTAGAAATAAAAAATATTAAAATAATGAGATTAAGAGATCAAGAATGAAAATAATAAATGAAGAGGACGACCAGCAGGGACTTCACACCTTAGGAGGCAAGCAGCTGGGTTTGGAGACCAAGATCAAGTAGGCGAGCAGCTGGTCATAGAGGCTAGGAGGCGAGCAGCTGGTCATGAAAGACACAAGAAGGTGGCGAATAGCCAGACCAAGAAGAAACAAAGACCCAACCAGAGGCGAACAGGCAAGCAAGAGGGCACCTTGGAAGATCATCAGAAATTCCAATAATTAGGCGTTACATTAGGAACAAACAAGTGTCTTAACACTTGTTATTGTGTAAAGAAGTAATAGCTTAGGAGATGACAAATGTCTTAACACTTGTCACAATGTAAATAAGGATGATTAGGGAGGTGACACCTCCTACTTGCTTGTACCTCTATAAATACCCTTCATGGGATAATAAGGAAGGGGGTTACTTAATTCAAAAATAGGCAAAACTCTTGCAAATTCGTCTCTCAATTCCTCCTTATAAAAATTCAGTTTGAATCTTGAGTTAAATTCTTGTTTGATGATCTTATTAGAGTAGAACAACCACTAATTATAAATTTGAGAGCAAGGTCATCAACAACAATATTAATGTTACATTCAATCATATATTTCACTTTTTTTTTCCTTTTTTTTTTCACCACCAACTCATAGATTTGACTTGTTGTTTGGGTCAAAATTCTAAGAATTAGAGGATTAACACAATTTTTATGCAACAATACCACGTTATTGCACTTGACATTATTACACTAAATAATAGTCACACTCAACTACATGGTTGGGTCTGTCCCAATAAACAAAATATGAACGGTTTTCATGAAGAAAAATTTTCATAAAAAATTTGTGAGATGCACCAAGATTTTTTTAAAGTAGACTTTTAATATTTTCTCAACTAAAATTATTTAACCATCATAGTTGGTATTTTCAAATTTTCATGATAAAAAAAAAAATCTTCGGTTGTTAATATATTAGTAAATATTTATTAAATTGGATATATGATGAAGATAGATATACATTAGACGGAGTAATTATTCTATTAAAAAAATCTTTAATTTTGTATGTTAGTGAAAGAATTAACCAACTTAATAAAATGTAGTCTTTTGCTTGAGTTCGAAATTAATAAAATGATAGGATTATATTAGACACAATAATTATTTTATTTAAAAAGCATTGCTACATACCAGAAAATTGTGAGATGCACCGATCGAGATTATAAAAAAAATAGACTTTTAATATTTCTCTCGAATAAAAATTACTCCGTCCGTCCCGCGATTACTTTCATACTTGTCTTATTTTGATATTTCATAATTACTTTCACACATAAAAAAATACTTTATTATAAAGGTAAGTAAAGCATAAAGCCATCATTATTTTATTTAATTTCACATTTATGTACCTTTTCTTTTAATGTGTCACCTCCAAATGTAAAAGAAAAGATGGAAGGGATGGAGTATTAATCATCTGAAGTCCTTTAAAATTTTCATGATCAAAACACATTTGGACATTTGAAAGATTTTGAAAGAAGTCTTAGTGAGCTACTATTTATGACAAGATATTTTATTATGAGATATGTATAGGTAGATGTTACACTTTGTGCAACACTTTTAAATAAATAATACTTTTTAGATAGCACTTTTACATATGTAATATTTTTTAATTGACACTTTTATATAGATAACACTTCTTAGACAACAATTTTATAGAGATAACACACTTTTACATATGTAATATATATTAATAATATTTTATAGTAATTATTTAAATAAGTATGTAATCATATTTTTTTAATACATAAACTATATGTATTAGATATCTATTATATGCACTATATGTATATACATGCCCTTATGTAGAATGTGATAGTATAGTATTTTGCAAGTATCTTAATAGATAATGTATTTTATACATTTTTTCCATATACTTTAATTTTTTATCATTTAAATTCATATATTTTTATTATATACCTACAAAATATATAATTTATATTTTTTTTATTTAAAATATATTATTTATTGAAATTATAAATGAATGGATTTTTTTTAAGTGGGTAAGAAACTTTTTGAGTCATTGAAAATGTGAGTTAATAACAACATATACACTATATTTTAAGAAAGAACAAATACAAATAAAATTGGTAACTAGTATAGTAAAATTGATGTCCAGAATATATAAAAAAAAATTGATAAGCAAATATATAAAGTATTATGTACTAACCTAATTGATAAGTATAGTGCATTGTAACTAGGGGGTACAAATGGCCAGTCAATTATTTGAGTATACACAAGTATTTTACATGTTTCAACATTTCACCATATAATTTCTAAAAAGTGTTGTATATTATTATAGCTAGAAATGATTGAAAGTTATTGTTGCTCTGAAGAGTTCATCACATCTTATTTCCAACACTATTGTTACATCTTCTTGTCCATTTTGTTCGACATTATCTTACAGTAAGTGTTACATAAAATTCATATATAATATTTTAAAAGTAGTTATCTTTTGTTGAATGCTAAATGGTTAGTAAATTAGAGGGGTGTATTGGTTATAGAGTCTGTAGAATTTTTTTAGACTTTTAAAGTCTGGGGGTATTCAATCTAGATTTTCAAAAGTCTTTAAAAATCCTGAGGTATTCAATACGGATTTTAAAAAGTCTTAAAAAATCTTCAGGTATTCAACAATCTATGAATTTTAATACTGCATGGATTTTCTTAGATTTCCCTTCCAAAATATGAATAGATTTCACTCTTCAAAATCTCTTCTAATAACCAGAGATTTCTACGGATTTTGAAAAGTCTTAAAAAATCTTTAAGTATTAAACAGTCTATGGACTTTCTTTGATTTTTTTCCATTGGAATGTTAACGGGGTGGGGACGAAGGTTATTCCCCATCTCCGTCCCTGCAAAATAAATGGAAAATTTTTCCCCCCATCCCCGTCTCGCGGCGATTCCCCGTTCCCCGCCTACTTATTTTTTTATCTAATTTTTAAAATATAAAAAAATATTTAAATTAAAAAATTTAAATATACACAACAATTACTTTAAGTTGGTGTTAAAAAAAATTAATTTAAACAATTTGAAGAATCACTAATTCTAATATTTTTAATTAACATATATACTAAAGTGAAAATAATATAATTTGGAACTAATAACATAACATTAAATAAAAAAAATGTAATTTTTAATAAATAGTTAATTGAGTAGGAAACTATGAAATATTTATTTGTAATTTACTTTAACATTAAAATTATATATAAATATATTAATTATATAAAAAATAATGCGGCTCTCTGCGGGGAACGAGACGGGGATCCCCCGGGCTGAGAATACTATCCCGGTCCCCGCTTACGAGGCAAAAAAATTCTCCGTCCCTGTTTGCTTTGGGGATTACCCACCCCGTTGTTAAGTCTACTCTTCAAAAAATATAAATAAATTTTACTCTCCAAAATCTCTTCCAACAACCTGAGACTTCTAATGAGGGCGAGGTATAACGGTGATGGAAATGAAGATGAAATAATAATGTATTTTTATAACTAATGTATTTTTTTTAAAAATAATTTGGATAAATTTTTTTTATATACAAGTGTGGCTCATATATATTTTCCCCAATGGTTCCAGCGCTAGAGTCTATGTAAATCCATGTAAATCAATAAAAAAAATGTATTCCACAATCCTGTAAAGTCTATGAAAATCCAAATAAATCAATAGAAAAAGTCAGTCAAACTCTGCATGGAGTCTGTAGATTTTCTAAATCCACAGACTTTTTAAAGTCCAAAAAAATCTGATAGAATCCCAATTGAATACACCCCTCTTAGTTGAATAGACCAGTGTGCACAATATTTTTTAAGTTTCAGTGTTTCACATTGTACCATATAATTTTTAAGAAGTTTTGTCTGTTATTGTATTTTTAAGAACAGTGGAAAGTTATAGTTGCTATAAAGAATTTATCACATCTTATTTCTAACTTTTTTTCGCGCTCTTGTCCATTTTATCCCCTACATTTTTTGTGTATCAAGGAGTTATGCCACCTAAAAAGAAGAATGCTAAAGCTTCATCAAGTTCCAGTAGTTCAAGCTCAACTATATCAAGTAAATCAAAGCCACAAATCGTAAGTTAAAAACATATGTAAGACTTTTAATTTTTGTTTTATATATAAACATGTATAATCACTAAAAATATCTTTAATTTTTTGTGAATAGGAAGTTGACAAAATCAGTGTTGACATATAAGAGAAATAACCAATAATTTTAGAGAAAAACTTGGCTCTGGAAGCTATGGAGAAGTGTATAAAGGGCAGTATCAGTTCGAAGAAGTTGCGGTAAAATCTTATACTTCGACTTTTGAAGAATACGCAAAGGTAATCAATATTTATTCAACTACTTCAAAATAAATTCAATTTAAAAATATTGTAACATTTTTTTTTAAAGCTTGAAATACAAAGTCTTAACAAGTTTGAGATCTTACCCAAACATTGTTCCACTGAGAGGAACATGTTTCGACCCGGAGTTAAAAAGGATATATCTGGTGATGAAATTTGTGTCCACCGATCTTGAAAAACTTCTTCAAGGTAAACTTTTTGCATTAGTGTTGATATTATATGTGCGTGTCTAAGTCTTAGGTTTAATAAGGAGTCTACTGATTAGAAAGCCAAATTGATGATTTACTTAATTAGTTACACATCACCATATTTACTTAATTAGTTATTTTAGTTAAAAGATAATTTAAATTAGACCATTTTGAAAAGATTTCCTTTATTTACCATATATTTTGCTAATCTATTGCATATCTTCCACCGTGAATATTCTTGTAGCAAAAGGCGAAGCCCTCGCCCCCAGGGCCCCCACCCCTGGCCCGACAGGATTGGGTGGAGGAAGTAAATCATGGTGACTCAGCGGCCCATTAGGTGGGAGGACCAGTGCCTGGTGCCCACAAGGAGCTATCCCCACCACCGTGAATATTCTCTCTCAAACTCTTATCACTTTTCATCCTGTCGGAAACTATTCCAGTGCCGATGCAATTTGACGATGTTAAGGAAAATTGTATGCAATAAACAATTAATCCAAAGAATTAGAAACTGTAGAAGCTATGTATCAGATTTTTTTCCTTACTTTTACATAGATTGAGTCTCGATTTTCATTAATTGGAAAACATTAAAATTTCACTTATATATAAACTTAAAATTGGAGTAATTTTGTGTCCTCCAACAATTGACTCAGGAAAAAACTTAAAAAATGGTGTAATTTTCATTTGGAATAGACGAATAAAGTCTTCTGAGTTTTGGTCTTTCATGAGTGTATAGTATAATTTGTCTTTCATCTTCTTCTTGGGTATATCATACAGGGCTACTTGAGTGTGAACAAAATCATCCCTCATAGTTTAGAAAATGTTGACATAGAGATTACAACATCATTTCTTCAATTAGTTCCTTTGATTACTGTCTCAAAGCCGGGGAACTCGCTTCTCCTACTTTACTAGCTAGGAATGGTAGAGATGGATGGAGTTAGAGAGATATGATCAATATTATATATTTTTTTTTTTTCAAATTGATCTAATTCTAATTCTCTTTCAATGAATCTAACTAATTAAGTAAATGTGATGATGGGTAGTGTCAAATCATCATTTTGACTTTGTAACAAAACCACTGGTGGATACTATATCAAAACCGTTTATATATAAACCTTGTAAACATTTTTCACAGAATGAGAATTGATCTATAGTATTTAAATTGATAAAATATTTTTTTTACGAGGTTTATTGTTTGATTTAATTAAATGAAAAATAAAAAACTGTTTTAGTATGTAACTATTAATAGAATGATGTGTATGTAGAGGTTTTTGTAGGAGATGAATAGTGAGCTCTGCAAAATATTTAGGAATAGAGATGGAGATAGTATATATTTTTCATAAATTTATAGTTTTTATAAAGTATGATGGACCATGATATCGAGCTTATCGATTATGACGAAGTTGTGAGCACATATATGGGATTAAAGGTTTTTTTTTTTTTTTTTTTTTAATATTATTATCATTAGCCCATTAGTAATTTTCATTTTGTGAGTCGACTCTGAGTAAATGGATTTAGCATTGAATTTCGACCATTGACCAAAATATCATGTTTAAATTTCAAAAATAAAGTAATTTGCATTAAAATTATAGATAGCAAGGAAATACGTAGAAAATATACAAAGGATAATTCCCAATTAAAAACTAAGAACACAATCTTTCAATTTATCAATGTCAAACGTAAATATAATATGTTTTTTCTTCTTTTATAGGAGAACAATTAAATTGGACTCAAAACACTTAAAATTCTCAAGCAATTGGCTTGCAGCCTTCGAGCTCTTGCACAAGAAGGGTTAGTGGTTGGGGACATTAAGCCAGACAATGTCTTGATTGATGAGGTAATAATAATTTAATATAATTATCACAATTTTTATATGGTGTTATATTCATTAAATGTTATCGATCCTATATTTCAGGATTACAATGTATATCTCTGTGATTTTGGGTCAGCCAAAAGAAAGGGGAATACATACCCACCTATAATCGGCTATATACACCAAGAGTCTCTTTTGGTTCAAAAATGGGTGAGGACGTTTTCAGCTATAATTGAATAGTTTCCATTTTATATGAATATATTTTAATAGTTTCAATTTTATAATATGGTATGTTGGTACTCACATTTTTATTCATTAATTTTGTTATTTGAACAGGAAAGGCATCAGCAAAAACTGATATATACAGTTTTGGGGTCATTTTATTACAAATGGTTATGAAGAAAAATGGGTTCAAAGAAAGAGCAATTGATTCAATAGAACAAGAAGTGAAAATATTGGCTAAGAATTTCCGGAAGAAAAAAGGAGGTGACAATTCTTCATTGCCTCATTTAGCTGTGTATGCCCGATTCCTCTTGGATTGTTGTGGATCTACGTACAAGACGTTGATTCAATCTGGGAGTGAAGATGCTGAAAAGATCACACAACTTGGACTGCAGTGCACCAAAGACCGACAATTGAAAGCGTCATATCAACTCTTGAAGAGTTGAAATCAAAAGAAGGTTGTGATGAAGCTTATATTATGGCCAATCAAATGTTATGCAAATCAAGTAGTGCAGTTAGGTAGATTATCACTCACTGCTACACTGTTATTATTTTGGCGATCAATTTATCATGATACATTGATATTATCTGGATTGTTTTTTATGCAATTCATCTAACTTCATATATTTTATGGAACGTTTTCCATAATATCCCACAATCAACATGCACTTTACAATTCAAATGTATTTTTAAACAGTTATTTTTATTATTATTGAAAAATGAGTTTAACAAATGATGACTTTTCAATAATAATAGGAATAAATTTTTTAAAATATACTTGAATCGTCCTTAAAGATGATATTGCTGACGTACAGTTTACAGAATGATATTATAAGGTTGCGTTTACTTCGATAATATATACAAAGTTATCTTAGTAGCACAACTGTAGTTAACTCCATTTATCATTTGTTTACTTAGGATGTTTTATATAAAAGTTAAATTAATATATTCTTGTTTATTTTTGCAGTTATGTGTAGATAATAAATTTAATAATCAATATACCTCTGAAATTATATTTTTCCATCAATGTAATTGTCTCTATCTAAAAGAAAATTTCCGCTGACAATAATATTTTCATTCCCTGAAACTACAATCTAAACAAAGGTGCGTATCATCATCTGCATTTGAAGAGATAGAAACAAATCCTCAAAGAACACTATGCCAGAAATGACTTTCGACAACGGGGAAAAGACAACGGGGATCGGTTTCCACCGTTGTCTTAAGTGTTACGCCCGTGGTCTTAGGTATCCCCGTTGTCTTAAATCCAGGGTTCCCAACAAAAGACCACGGGGATATGCCCCCGTTATCTTTTCCCGTGGTCTTAACTCAGATCTGGCAACATAAGACAATGGGTATTATCCCCGTTGTCTTATCCCGTGGTCTTATATTTTTATTTATTTTTGTAATTTTTTTATTTGTTCAATTATTAAAGGTTATAAAAGGCACACTTAGAATTTTTTCACATTGATCTATTCTCACTTCGTACCTATAGACCCACAAGACGTCCCAGGCTAAATTTCACGTTCGCTCAGCGCCACCACTGCCGCCGTCCGTTCGCTCAGCACCGCCACACCACCACAACTGCTGTCGTCCGTCGCTCAGCCCGGCTGCACCACCGCCTCCACTACTATCGTTGCTTTCTCGTCTTCCATGAATCCCTCCGTCGTAAACCATCGGCTTCGTCCACCATCGTGAATCGCCGGCCGACTTCGTCCACCGTCGTGAACTAACTGCTCATCCTCCATGGTGAATCGCCTAGGTTGAATTTCCCCCAGGTAATTAAGCTCTAATTTTTGCCCAAGCCCTAATTTTGTCCTAGCCCTGAATGTCTCTCTCTCTCTCTCTCTCACTGTATGTACGTGCGACCCTAGCCCTTGAAAACATTGTGTGCACATTTGACTTAAATTTCTATTATTGATTGTTTGATTTAGGTGTAGTCACGTTTGAAATTTTAATTGCTCATTCATCGTCGAACGAATCTCCACGTCATTGCGAGAGGGGAAAAGCTATAGAAACACCAAGGTATTTTCATATAGATTAATTTTATTTTTTTGCATATAGGTATTTGATACTATCCATGTTGTTTGGCTTCTGCATACTGGAAATGTTGCCGGTAAATTTGATACTCTATTTTCAAAAGGTTTAGTGTTCCAAAAACGTCTACACAGTGGATATTAAATCTGGTGTACCTTTTGTTTGCCTGGACATAACTTTGTAAACAAAGTATGAGAAAAGAATTAGTGGGCTCATTTGGAAACAAAACAAAACTGATATGCTCTGTTTTAGAGATTAAATTTGTGGAAATACTCTGGATTGTTTCTTTGTTGAGGAACTCAAAATACTGTATTGGCAATTTCCATGCTTCCTTTTGTTAAAATTTTGTGATAATTATCCACATGAATTGATATGGTACCAAATGGTTAGTTGGTTTCCTAGCAAACAAATCACCACAGCCCACCTTTGAAAATTTCCATATGGTAGTAGTTGACTAGTTTTGATCGCCCAAGTATAATTCAGATATCATAACTTGGTGTATAAAACCAGGATATATGCAGAGTATTAGCGAAATTTCTGCCAAAAAAGCATAACAGGGGAGGGAAGGAGAATTTAGTGTTGAAAAAAATGTTGGATAGTATCAATCTAAAAATGTAATTACTGATTAATTGATAGCTTCAGTAATTTTAATTAAATTAGGAGTGTAGGTTCGTATATTGGGCATACTTTGAGTGAGTTATAAATTGGGCATACTTTGAGTGATATCATCTTAATTTATTTATGTAAAAAATGATAATTCTAAAGTGAATTAAAGTGAAAATTAAAGTGAATTTTGTTTGTTTTTTTTTTAATCTTTTTCTGCATCAAATTTAGAGAGCTCTTCTTTGAAGGATTAGTTATATACACACTTAAATAGAAAGTATTCCTATAGATAGTTTGACTTAGAAAAAAAATAGTTTTTTTAATGTCTATAAAATATATATCTAATACTTTTGAATATTCATATTCTAAAATCCACCGATTATGTTAACTCATTTATAAAACAGAGTACAAGATTTAACACCTACTTACCTATAATAATATATAAATATCCCAATAGTAGTTAATTATTTATGCTTTTAAAAGCAAAATCATTATCACTTGGTAGTTTAGATTTTGCCCCCAATAGATTTTGTTGTGCAATGTGTGGGTATGAATTCATACACATGCATCTCTAGTTCTCTTTAGATGTCTAAATTTTATGTACCTCTTGATTTACTCTATTACTTGGTGTAAATTTGATTAGAATAGCATGTGAAGGCTATTATTGTCCAGCACAAGTGTATCTCAGGGGACTGCTCGGGCTTTTGCTTGATTTTTCTTTGCCCTTGTTAAATGCACTGCTCACCCCAGGTTTGTACCATCTCAATTATTTCAATTTTTGTCAGCGGAAATCTAGCCAATTTATGCTTCTATTTCAAAAACATCCACCTTTTTTACACCAGGGGAATTATTTTAGGTTGAACATTTTTTCCCACACTTGTTAGTTATGTTGCCCCACATGATTTTTGCTGTATGCTGAAAACCGGAGTATATTTTTAATAGATTGAAGAGGTTAAGGAAGTTGATGCTTGGCATAGGATGGTGGTTTGATATTATTTCCACAATTTTTGATGTAGAAAATATATGGTATATTTTTGCACAACAAATAAAAAAAAAATTCTAGTATATTAATCAATTATACAACAGCAGAACTGTAAGTACGGAATGATGAAATTCACCTTTTTTTCGTTGCTTGACTAATTGAATATTGAATCCTAGTATTGAATTCGATGTCAGTTTTTAATCAAACCAAATAGATTTATGAAGCTAAACACAATTATTGCTACTATTAGGTTTGGTTACAATGTATATAGTGTAACAACTTAATATATTTTAATTATTGATATGCTGATGCACTGTGAGTATTAGACCAGCTACTGGAGATATTATGTTCACAAAAGTTTTAAATCATTCTGGCATCTCTTCATATTATACACCTGCTTATGATTCATTTTTGTCTAATATTATGATATAAGGATTTTTTTTACTCATTAGTTTTGTTGTCTGATAGAATTGATTGATTTTTGTTGACATTTAATTGTTTGGTTCCTCAACATGAACACACTTTGATATTAGTAAATTTAAAAGTTAATGATAAAAGAAGAAGAAGTTGGTCTTATATATAGTGGATTGACTGAGAATAGAGGCGGAGGGAAAATGAATAGAGCCTTGGTAGAGAAGTGATGATACTTGTAGCTTTGAATCACCATTTTGAACCCAAAGAGAAAAGATTGTGGTGTTAGCTTTGAACTCAATATGCCACTGCTCTGTTTTTTAACGCCTTTTATATTGAATTTCCTAGTTTAAGCTCAAGAGTTCACTGATCTATTTTATTGTAATGTTTAAACTCCTCAGCTATTACTAAGTTTGAGTGTATAATTTTGGGTATTCTCTTTGAGGTTCTTCTTCATCTTGTCCAAGTTAAATTTTGGGTGTTCACTTTGAGGTTCTTCTTCATCTTGTTTAAAAAGTGAGTAATTGCAGCTTCATTATTGTCTCTTTAAAAAAATCATATATTAATGCCTTTATGTCTATTTATGCACTTAGAATACTTTAGTATATTCCACCCTCCATGTCCCTATGTTTATGGTTTTGCTATCATTTTATTGAACATACTTGTCAAGGCAACCATTTTTCCTTTTGACAAAGAAATAGGTTATTTTTGCTGTTAATCTTATCTTATAGTTTGAAGCAATTTCATCTGCAGTTAATTATTTCTTCTGTAATAGTTATCCATTTAACTTAAGCATATGTGTATAGTTTGGAGTTTACTAAGCAGTCTTGATGATTTGAATGTTTTCTAAGCTGGGACCTTTAGGTGGAATCAACAATGAAATGCAATCTTTTATCATATATGTTAGGTGATTGTTATATATATTAAGTCTTTATCATGTTCTGATGGAAAAAAAATCAATATGTCAGTGGCAAATTTTTTCTATTATTCTGCAACGGGAAACTGGCTAAATTTAGGCATTTTTGGTTAAATCTTATGTTTGGCCACAGGAATGAATTCTCCTCATTGAGAAACCGAGTCCCAGAGAACACCATAATTATGGTACTTGTTAAATATTTGTTGCATTGTGTTTAGAAGTTACTTAATATAAGAATTATTATGATATATTTTGTGCATAATAATAGTATAAAATAAGAAGTATGTATTTTTTTTCAGTAAGCATTTCATATATGTACTGTAGAGAGTATACTCAGGTTTTTTGTCACAATCCAATTGGGAGATATGTGATTTCAATAGCTCTGAATATTTGCTTACTAGATGATTATATATTGTTGTTGATTTTCACTTATCACTGCAACGTTCTTCATTTTTTTATATTACTAATTTTAATGTGCTCAATTATTTTTTGAATTTCTTTTGTAGGAATGACGTGACTTGGGATAGGAGACGAAACATGGAAAGAGTCTATATTAGAACTTGTGTCTAGATTTTTGTGTTTTTATAATATGTCCATAAGTTACATTGTCGAATTATAAATTGTTATATTATCAAGAATTTGAATCTCGGTGTATTATAGAGTTAATAATGTATTGAATATTATTTTATTTTATAATATATTGTTTATTATCTTATTAGCAGTTAAAATTATGAAAAATTTATATTGCAAAAAAAAAAAAAAAAAAAAAAAACTACAACAACGGGTAAATTGAAATGACAACGGTTTTCGCTGTTGTCGTAGGGTCATTACAACAATGATTTAATATATAAAAGCTACGTCAACGATTAATTTGAAATGACAACGGGTTTTCACCGTTGTTGTAGGGATTTACAACAACGGGGATTCCCCGTTGTCTTATGTGTTTTTCCACCATTGTTGATCGGCTCGTAGTCGTAGCTTTGGACCTTTGACAACGGTTAAAACCCGTTGTCGTAAGCCTTTTCGACAACGGTGGAAAAATAAATAAGACAACGGGGATTCTCTGTTGTTGTAAATCCCTACGACAACGGTGGAAAAACCGTAGTCAAAAGTTTAGAGCTACGACAACGAGTCCATCAACAACGGTGGATAAATACCTAAGACAACGGGGATTCCCCGTTGTCGTAGCCCTTTTCTGGCATAGTGGAATTTTGAGTAATATTAACCCATGATGGGAGGAATACAGCATGACCTTCTTGCAATACCTCAAAAGATGAAACACAACCCAAATTTCCAAGGAAAAAGAACCGCTATGTTTCTCTCTCTCTCTCTCTCAGTAATTATTAAAGAAAAGGGTTTTTGAGAGATAAAAAATGATGCATATAAGTTCTTTTCAAAGTGTGAAGTTTTAGTTCAATAGCAGCAAAATTAAATCAAGGCCTGGGTTCACGCTACCTCTAGTTTTAGAACTAGAACGAGCAAAGTAGATCGAACCAATAATGCGGAGGCGCAACTCCTATTTGATGGTAATAAGTTTTGATCGGTGCCAGTAATTTTAATGTAATATTTCATTTAATCAGTGGGCCAACTTGGTCATTTCAGTTGAATAGTCTTGCGTTTAATTTTTTTATTTTTTTTGACGGGGTCTTGCGTTTAATTTTATTCGGCCAAAAGAGAATAGCAAATGTTTATTCCGGGTCAAATGGATAACCCGACTTTTTAAACCAACAAAGAACTAATATACAAATCCCTACTAATAATCTAAAAGGGGTTTATCTCAAGAAGTAAACGCAGCCTAAGATAACAGGAAGATTTATCTACTTGGTGAATCAAATACCACAAATGCTAAATGCACACTAATTGGACATATGCAAACTCTCTTTTCACTTGCCATTTTTATAAATTAATAAGTTTTGATTATTTTTAATCTTATCTTGCACATATATATTACTATATTATGAGTGTGTGTATATATATCATTTTTTTTATAAAAGTATGCAAGTTGCTTTTTAATTGATTTTATTACAACGTAGATAAAATAAATTAAGCAGCTATTTTGAGTATTACACTATAAGAAAATAATGATTTGCCTATCGAATTAAAATTGGCTACAAAAATTTTTAATAAAAAATTTCGTAAGTAAGAATTGCATACGATTTGCCTTCAAAATTTTATAATTATAAAAGCATCTATATTTCTCAACCTATAAACAACTTGCCTGTATAATTAATTTGCATATGGAAAAAAAAACCTAAGTATAATTACCTACAAGTGATTTGTTTACAAAATTTTACATTCAACACAATTTGCCTAGGAATTTTAGTAGGAAAATTATTTTGTAGGTGAAAAGGAAAATGCCTATACAATTAGAAAATTTTGTACGCAATTCTTAGGTAATCCTCATTATGAATGTTTTTGTTGAAAATTTTGTAGCCATATTTGCAAAGAGGCAAAAAATCAGGTCCAAAAAAATTCTTTTTTTTTTTTTATGAAAAATATGTAATGCGTGTATTTTTTTTCCTTGTAATGATTGTATTTTTTTTCTTGTAATGAGTATATTGTTTTTCTTGTAATGAGTGAATTTTTGTTTCCTATAATGAGTGTAATTTTGTTAGAATTGTGTATATTTGTCCTTCTTCATAACTTATACTTTTGAATTAAATAACTAATATTTTTGTAATATTAAAAAAATAATTACTCTATACAATTAATACTTTTGAATGAAACAACTAATATATTTTTTGTAAAATAATTAGAGTAAGTAAATAAAGGAAAATAGCATCATCTCATCATCACCCTGAACATTTTACTAATATTTTTTTGTAAAATAATTAGTGTAAATAAATAATTAGAGTAAATAAATAAATAATTAGAGTACAGTTAAAGTTAATGTAAAAAATAAATACGACTTTTCAAATATTTGGTCACTTATATATCACTTTTCAAATATTGCATCAAAAATAAATATGACTTTTCAAATAATTAGTAAGATTAATTGATTAAATAATTAAAGTCTAATTCTCAAAAAAATAAAAAAATTAAAGCCTAGCACACTGATTAATCAATGTGCATATAGCAAAACAGAGTACATAAGATGAGTCCAAACAGTGTTACACCATGCAAAAAGTGCATGAAACACCAATTAAACTTCATTCCATCATCATAGGCGATTCTTCATTCTTCACGCAAACCTTAAGACGGAGAAGAGAGCATAGAAGTTCGCTTATGGTGGGGCGATCACAGCAGTATCCATCCACACATTGAATTCCTAGTGAGGTAACTTCATACGCATCAGCTGGATAATAATAAGGATGATTTGTCAAACTTGGATGGACAAGTGAAAACTTTGGCTCTTCCGAACATTTTAGCTTCTTAGGCTTGCTCCCCTCGTCATCAGATGGGTGATAATCAAAATCAATATATTTGCCAATAGCCCATTCGGGGACATTTGGTACACCTCTATCCAAGTCTACTTCACTGTTGTAAACTCTCTTTGAAATCAAACTGAGAAGTACAGCACCAAATGCATATACATCTTTCTTATCCTCGTATTTAGGAGCTGTAAGAAAACAAGATTATCCTTCAAGACAACATATAATTTCACAAGAGAGTTCAAATCCATTCAACAGGTTTACACAAATAAACTCAATCAAAGATAAGATCATCCATCAAATACTAATTAATGGGCAAAACATAGAGAACACTACTAGTGCAGTGAGGGTAAAAACATCTGTAGTCAAAATACCTCTCGAGTATGCAGTAAAATCAATGTAGCCCATGCTGCCATAACATGCACGTTTTATGTAACCAGATCTATCAGGGAAAATTCCACCCGTGATCAAACCATATCACATAATTTTGGATTATAACCCTGCATGATAAAACCACAGTTAAGTAATCTTAGGTTTATGGGCATTAAACTAATTCAAGGAATATATGAGCACAGTCAAGATTGCGAACTCTGAAGGGTTTGAAATTTGGAGATTTTTCAGCGTGCAGAAACTCGAGGAGGGAAGCAACTTTGATTCGATGCAGCCAAGTGAAACCATCTACAAATAATAAAACTAATTCTTCAGGTACATTCTCAACTACCATATCAAAAGTAACAGATCAAAGATGCATAATGGCTAAGCTAGACAAACTATAACGTACCCAGCTAGACCCTCTCTTGCCAACAAAAGTATAAAGATCCTAACCTTTGGGAATGAGGTTATATATGGAGTCCATTGGCTTGAATTCATATACAGCACCAAGATGACCGTGTTCAAAGCAGAATCCATAAAGCTTTACCATGCCCGGATGATTGGCCATCTTTTCATGGCCAAGTAAATGGATCTCATCCTGTACAAGCACAAATTCTAATGTTAAGAGATAGTAGTCTTGAATACCAAAGTATCCGTCATTTATGACCAGCAGAACATACCATTAATCTAGATTTGTTATCTCCAGGCATACCAGGCCAATACCTATATGGTTCTACTTCTTGCCATATCTTCACCATCACATATTGTACAGACTCAGCCCCCAAAATCTTTCCACGATAAAATCTTCCGAATTGAAAATAACCAATGTATAAGTTAGCAATGTATTAGTGTGGCAATTGACCAATAGGGTGAAAAAAATTCAGGATCATAATTTTAGAATGGTAATAAAATAAGGATTGTAATTTTTTTTAGCTGACTAAATAAGAACTTTAATTTTTGGACCCCAGGACCTCAACTTTATAAAGTAGTAAAAAAAGGACAATAGTTTTTAAATATAACAAATTGAAACTAGAATAGTTTGAATTGTCATTTAATTTTCCATGAAAATCACGCGAGCCAATTTTCAATCTTACTTTTTAATTGAGTTGGTGTCCAATTGACACTTAATTATGCGACTGAAGCTCGAAAATAGGCTGATAATCCAGCTATTATGGTCTCAATTTGCTACCTTTAAAAGTTATTGATATTATTTTGCTACTTTTAAAATTTATGGTTCTTGTTTGCTACTCTTAAAAATTGCGGTCCTTCCCGGTTCAAAATAGTATAATTCTTGTTTTGTTACCATTTTAAAATTACGGTCCACAAAATAAATTTTGTCCCATCAATAGTATAAAGCAGATTAAGTATTTAATATATTACTAGATTCTCTCACAGCACTAACATTGTTTCCTTAGAGGAACCAATTCTTTCCCTTTTGCATTAGACCTCATCAATTGTAAATCAATATAAAGAGTCAGTCAAACTCTGCATGGAGTCTATAAATTTTATAAATCCACGGACTTTTTAAACTCTGCATTATAAATTTATTTATTCATCAATTAATTATAATTGTAGATAGTAAAAATATCAATTTAAGACCTAATTTTTTTTTTCATGTCGATTCAGAGCCTGGAAGATAGAAAACTACCAATATAGAACCTGAAAGATAAAATATATCAATTTAAGACTTAAGAATATTAAAATCACTAGTGCGTATCCCCGCGAATTTCACGGACTGGAAAAAATGTTATTTTTATTTTAAAATTATAAATATAAATATCTTTTATTCTAAATATCTTGTAATTTCGATAAAATATTAAACCTCAATTTGAATTATTTAAAAAAGATTCAATTCCCTCCTAAACATTTTATGTATACATGTATTTTGAAAAAAAGTAAATTAAAAAAATTGGAAAAAAAAAATTGCTAACTTTCAGTATCATAGTATTATACATGATAAGATATTGTATATCATGACAAGATTTTTTGGAAATAAATTTTTATTTTAGTGACAATATCTTTTGGGTATTAAAATTTTGTCCAAAAAAAAAAATGTTATAATTTATTATTCATGGTAAGATATGGTATTGGATGACAAAATCTTTTGGGAATGTCATCTTTTACGTGACAATATCTTTTGCAAAATATTTTAATATCCTCTTGGAAAATTAGCATATATAATTATTTTGCAAAATTCCAAAAATATCTATTATTGTATTATGCATGGTAAGATATTGCATTTCATGGCAATATTTTTTGGGAATAATATGTTATTTCAGTGACAATATTTTTTGGATAGTAAAATTTTGTCCAAGAAAAAAAATAATAATGTTACAATCTATTATTCATGGTGAGATATGATATTGGATGGCAAAATTCTTTTACGTGACAATATCTTTTGCAAAATATTTCAATATCCTCATACAAAAATTAGCATATATAAATATTTTGCAAAAATAAATTCCAAAAATATCTAAGTAAGAAAATTGTTGAACTATGGAAAAAAATATCTGTTTTACATCTCAGAGGACATGGTGGCGGCACCGAGACTGTTCAATGTAGGATGACAAAAACTAAAAAAGGAGGCGAGAAGAAAAAAACCTAACGCCAAAAAAATACTATAAAAACCAGTATCATACTTTCGGTTAAAGACCGCGGTATCCGATGCGGTTTAAGGCAGTGGGAGTAGAGCAGCGAGGCGATATCAGTTTGTAAACAATTTGATAAGAAATGAATGACGGAGTGAGAAAAGAATAGATGAGAGATGGTGGCGGTTCGGGAGCTACATACCTTGAATTTATCCTTATTTTGCATATCCGCTTTCGACGCGCTCGCCAGAGTCCACGATAGATGCCGTCACTTGAATCACTGGGCTACACGGAGAAGTCGTCTGAGATGGGTTTGGAGTAGGCACAATGATCGATCAAGTCGGAGCAATGGCAACGGGTAAGCAATATTGGTGACGACGATGCCGGTTGTAATAGTGGAGGCGGCGCCGATGATGGCTGCAACGAGAGAGAAAAACAGGCGGCGTATTTGAGAGAAAAAGGACGGTGTGTGCGATACTCTTAATAAGAAATTAATAAAACCTAAATATAAAATGAATGGTTTAGATTTAATTTTGTGAGATAAATGGTCAAGATCAAAACTTAAACCAACTTTTAATGAGAGCGCAACATTTCGAAATGAAGAGATTTGAGACATGCCACATCAGCCTAAGAATAAGGTGGTGTTGACACATCATCTTGGAGAGGTTTGGAAATATATTATAATAAGATGTTTGGCATATTATAATTTATATTCGTATTTTATTTATATACATTGTAATTTTTTGTTTTTATTTTTTCAATAACATGAAATTAATACATCTTTATATAATTTGGAATTGTGATTTATAAAAATATTATCGGATAATAAGAAAATATTAGAGATCAAACACAATTTTAAAATGAGTGAATCCTAAATTAATAGTTTTATCTTTCAAGTTTTGAATCGATAGTCCCAGGCCTTAAATTAATTGTTTTTCAATTCTTCATGTCCTGAATTGATAAAACTCATGTTCATTAATATATGATAGACCATATGTTCACGTTTGTATAAAGCATGAAAAGTTGTGAAAAAGTAAAGTGTTATTGTTTAAGAAAGTAATTGTATATTAATTTATGGGTGTTGTTTTTTGCTTTTTAAGGAAAAAAAAAAACTCATAGTGGAATGTGAAAATGTATAATTTGGACCCTGAACTAGTGTCATGGGTACAAATTGGACCATAAATTATTATTTTTTTGTATAAATTGGACCCTAGATTAATGTCTCAGGTACAAATTGGACCCTAAACTAATGTCTTAAGTCCAAATTAGACCTTGAACTAATATTTTAGGTATAAATTGTACCTCAAACTATTTTTTTGGTATAAATAAGCACTAACTTTTAAAATTAAATAAATAAACCCCAACTAAAAATATAATTATACATTGGTATATAATATTTGACTAAAAATTTATGATAAATTCTATAAATTGATATTTCAATCCAATATTATTTATTGACAGTGGTTATTTTCAACTCATCCTATTAAATTTGTTTTTTTTTTAAACATTAATTGAAATACATATTGCATATTAATTTTATTTTTAGTCAATTGCTATAACATATTAACTAAGCAACACATTTTTTCTTCTTTGTGTTGGTAAAAGAAAAAAAAAGAAAAAAAGAACAATGCTTAAAAAATTTCGCAGTCGGTTAAATTACTTTAATTTGTCTTAAAACATATTAATTGAGCAACACTTTTTTTTTTTTTTTTTTATGTTTTAACAATTGATTTAGAATTTTTTTTATTTAATATGCAATATGTATTTAATTTAATGTATCATAAAGTTTTTAGTCAAATATTATATATCAATGCTTAATTTTTATTATTAGTTGGAGCTTATTTATTTGATTATAAAAGTTAGTGTTTATTTATAAAAAAAAAAAAAAAAAGGTTTGAGGTCCAATTTGTAGTTAAAACATTAGTCCAGGGTTCAATATGTACCAAAAAAACAGTCCATGGTCCAATTTGTACCCAATACATTAGTTTGAGGTTCAATTTGTACCGGAGACATTAGTTTAGGGTCCAATTTATACGAAATAATAGTTTAAGGTCCAATTTATTCCCATCACACTAGTTCATGTCCAAATTGTACCTTTTCCCTAGTGGGATATTAAAAAAAAGAAAAGTGAGAAACTTATAGTGAGACGGAGGGTGTATATTCTACTAAAAATTACATATATCAACTAAATTCTATAATTTAATTTAATGAATAAATTTAAATTATATATTTTGTGTTTATCATATATATCTTATTGCACTAAACCCTTTAAACTAGACAAAGTATAGAGTGAAAATGGTTTATACATTAATCATTGAAAGTAGTAGTTGTTTTCACTAAAGAGTATTAGTTATTTCAACTGAAGTGTATTACTTGTTTATATCGCAGAGTATAAGTTATTTATTGAAAACAAACTAAGACTCTTCAATGAAAACAACTAACAATGTTTTGTGAAGCTATTAATATCGTTCAGTGAAAACAACTAATACCCTTAAATTATTCATGTATGAACCAATTTAACTCTATACATACTTTTTAAACTATCACCGATTTATTTTGCAGTCTAACCACTAAACTATATTATGATGCATTAGTATAGATAAATTATGAATTTTGGCTCATAAACCACTAAACTTAATTTTTTGTTAGTTTTTTTACAAAAAAAATAAAAATGTCATGCACGTGCGTTAAAAAAGAACACTGATCATGTTACAATTCTTCATAATTTTGTTCAAATTGAAAAAAAAAAAGAAGTTCTGATACACTTGGAAACCCGAAACCAAGACTATGAATTTTTGACGATTTGACGAACATGATAAAAAAAATTACTCTTTCTACACAAGAAAGGAAATTTTTTTATCTACACAACTTTCTTGTGTCGAAGACTAGGGAGACAAATAATGTCTCCTAAAATTCTTTGTCCCACACATTTTTAGTTCCTTCTATTAACCGCCTACTTATATTTATCCCCATTTTACCCCGTTGACAAAGTATAGAGTGAAACTAGTATATACATGAATCACTAAAGGGTATTAGTTGTTTTCACTGAAGGGTATTAATTGTATTTATTGAAGAGTATTACTGATTTACACTAAAGAGTCTTAGTTGTTCAGTGAAAATAAACTAAGACTTTTCAGGTAAACCAATAATATTCTTCAGTAAAAACAACTAATATCCTTCGGTGAAAACAACTAATAAACCCTTCAGTGATTCATATATAAACCAATTTCACTCTATACATACTCTACCCCATTTTATTCTATTTGAAATAGAATAAAATGGATTGAGAATTACACAAAATTCTTCATCATTTTTGTTGTCTACCTCTTCCCGCATTTGCACTGCCATACACCACCTCGCGTGTCCACTCCTTGACGTCGATTTCCTTCTCGTGCATCCGCCCTTTGCGTTGTTTGTCACCAATTAATATTTTTATATAAAAATGTCTCTTATATGTAAAAGTCGGAGAAAAATTAATTGAAAATTAAGTTTAATAAATTACATCCCAAAATTTGGTCATTCGTATATATCAGTATAAAAAAATATAATTTAGTTTGCAGACTGTTGTAAACTCTCTTTAAAATCAAACTGAGAAGTATAGCACCAAATGTGTATACATTTTTCTTATCCCGTAGTCAATAGGGTTTTCTATGGTTAGAAAAGATTTTGCCTTTCCAAACGTCAATAAACTAATAAAATATTGACATGTCATTTAGTTTCGCCATTGATTATTAAGTTTCACAATGAGAGACAATAATTCATTTTTTTAAAAATATATATAATTACCAAATTACCCTTATAATAATTTAAAAAGAAAAAGAAAACCACAAGCTTAATCTTCTATTTATTTATGAAAATTATTAATCGAATGAACTAA
This sequence comes from Ballota nigra, assembly GCA_947034835.1. Taxonomy (NCBI): domain Eukaryota; kingdom Viridiplantae; phylum Streptophyta; class Magnoliopsida; order Lamiales; family Lamiaceae; genus Ballota; species Ballota nigra. The sequence goes on from OX344730.1 coordinate 20,169,591, forward strand.
AATTGTTAAAAAAAAAAAAGTCCACTTCTTCCTATCCCATGAACACAATTTCCTCTCTCATTGGACTAATTATAGATATAATATTCAGAAATTTTCTATTTAGAATGTAAAGCCCCTAAATATTATTCTCATAGCTAGGGCTATTCACGGTACGGATCAAAATGGATATTTGAAAATATTTGTGTCAATACCAAAGTTCGGTTATTTTAAAATTCGAGTGTCCGTGTCCATACCGAAATTTTGTGGTACGGGTATTTTATTTTTCAGAAAGGATTTTCGGTTATTACAAACAGAACGGATTGGATCGGTACGGAGCGGAGAAACAGATGTTTTATCTTTTTTTTTTAACATTCTCTCATTTTTTTAATCATTTAAAAAAAAAACCGATGCATGCACACTCACACGAATACTACACAACTTCAACTACAATCAAACATATATCATTACAAGCTCGAATATAACACATTAAATGATAATGGATGATTAAAAAATTCACATAAATCACCACCAATAGAGTATTTAAAATACAATAATAAAATATGTATATATATATATATATATATATATATATATATATATATATATATATTAAATATCTTGTGAATGGAAAGTGCAATATTAAAATCACGTTGATCGACATAGGGTACACCATATCTATTTTTTTTGTAAGAAATGAATATACATGAACAATGAAATTAAAAAAATAAGAAATTTAATTTAATTCATTTTAATATAAACCTAAACATATCTTAACGTTTTAAGAATTTAATAAGACAAATAATATAGTGTTTGTATTCTGAAAAAGGAGGAAAATTATGATATCGTTTACTTGTACTTGAATTCAATAACATTATAATAATGTTTGATAAATAATAATTAAAATTTAATACATATTTTATTCGGTTCGGTACAGTATGGTACGGTACGGTTCGGGCACATTCGTTTTTTCGGTACAATTAATTTGGTAATATCCAGATCCGTACCTAAAAATATTCGGTTCGGTTTCGTTACGGTTAAAATAAAAAAATCCGTCATTTTTTCGGTACGATTCTTTTTCGGTGCGGATTCGGGTACGGATTCGCTAATCTTCGAACTCCTTGAACAACCCTACTCATAATGACCTTGTTAATAGCATTATATACACCACAAAGTAATAGTCATCATCAATAATATATATATATATATATATATATATATATATATATATATATATATATATTAACTAGATAAATGGCCGCGTATACGAAGAATTTTTCATAAAAAATAACTATATATGCATTATATATATATATATACTTAAATAGATTTGTTCAACGTAAAATAATATAATTATATTATGAATATATTTAAATAATATGTATGTATAAAATGATGAGTTAATATCTTATTAATTTACGACCTCTAGACTCAATTTCAATTTAATTAGATTTTCAATATTTTTTTGGAATTTCACTTTTTTTTAAAAAAATTTGGTATACACTTTTAAATTATGACATGATTTTCTCGATGTAAGAAGATTTCCTACCCAAGCACTAACGCACTCTCATGCGTCAATTTTATTTTAATTTTGCCAAAAGTGCAAGTTGTATATCGAATTGAAACGACTAAAGATGTGGTACATTTTCATAAGATTGTTGAATTTTTTAATTATTTTAATAATGATACGTAGAATTAAATATATCTAAGTTACTTATTGAATTATTAACTCATTAAGATTTTTTAAATGTATAATATTCTCAAATAAAATAAAATATAAATTGGTACAATTACAATATAATTTTATAGACTCAAGTTATATTCAATAAAATTCAAAGTTTATAGATATTCATTACAATATAATTCAAATTTTATAGAGATCCATAGCATAGTTTAGTTGGTAAACGTGTTACTCCCTGCGGCCCAAATTAATTTGTACGTTTACTGTTTTCACGTGTTTTAATGAGGGAGTTTTTTTTTATTATTATTCAAAATGATAAAGTAATTTTTAAGTCACTTTATAATAGAGGAGATATAGATCTATCATACCCTACCTTAAAAGTCACTTTATCATTTCAAATATCAATAAACAACTTGCTCACTAAAACACGAAAATAAAGGTAGTGTGCAAATTCCTCTGGGATGGAGGGAATATTAAATTATGAGTTTTATTAATTAAAAGTCTAAAAGATAGTAAAATTATCAATTTAAGGCCTGATTTTTTTCCCTAGCAATTCAAGGCCTGAAAGATTGAAAACCATTGATTCAGTACTTAAAAGATAAAATTATTAATTTAAAACTTACTTATTTTTAGACTGTGTTTGGTCTTTAATAATTTTTTATTATCTAATAATATTTTTATAAATCATATTTTAAAATATATAAATATATATTAATATCATGTGATTGAAAAAATAAGAAATAAAAGAATTAATGAAAAATAATAATGTATATAAATAAAATAAAAATATAAATTATAATATCTCAAACATAGTCTTAATATTCTTGAAACTTAAATTGATAGTTTTCTATCTTTAAGGCCCTTAACTGATAGGAAAAAACTTTTAAACCTTATTTGATAGTTTTACGGTGGCCATCTTTCAGACCTTGAATTGACATTATTCCTATAAAGTACTCATGAGGTGTAGGGTTCAAATCCATGTGTATGCATTTTTTTAATTAGACTCCACGTAGATAACTTTTTATCATATATTGACACATAGATAACACTTAAGATAAGATTCTTAAAAGGCACATAGATGATACATATGATTCATAAATTGACATGTATGACTTCTACAATCATGCCACATAGACGAAATTAACCACAAGACTGCGAAATTAATCTAAAAATGACACATAAGCATAAAAAACTCCCTATTAATATAATAAGGGATACCCTGCAATTAAAGATGATATTAACTAACATACATCCTATCCCACTTCCATTATAAGCACAATTTTTTAACATCCTACGTGGCTTACCACAAACTTTGCTATTCAAATTCAAATTTTCTCACAATTTTACAATATTTATTTTAATTTTAATTTTTCTCCAATCTCTCAATACAACTTCTTCAAAATAAAAATTTAAACTTCATGACGGTTTTTTTTTTCATTTATCTTATCAAACTTCTGAAACCACCTATTACAAAATCATTTGGTTATTATTTCTCCCTCATTTTTTCCTAAAATCATATCAGACCTTTTTTATTGATTTTTCTTTTTGTTGTAAATCTGGAAGATTTGATATTCCAAATCTAGGAGATTTGGTGTGGACATTACTTGAGGACCAAGAATCATATTGGGCCTTACCCATTAGACTAGGGTTTTTACTATTATATATATCTCATTGTATTCATGAATTATGTACTATGATACACAACAATACTAGTGGAACTCCTGGCTTGGATCGCCCCCAGACGTAGTTCTTCCGGACGAACTGGGTAAACAAACGCTGTCTATTTAATTTACGCACTCAATTACAACACGTTATCAGCACGAGTCTCTGCCCGAGATAAAACGGTACGCCTCAGAATTTTCCCGTTGATTCTCATGAGTTAATTCCCTTACTCGAAATTATTTGATCCATGCTTTACTCAATTTATATGCACGAATATAATTATCCTGTTTGATTCACATATTCGTTCTTGTTTGAATTATATACGTTATTGTGTTAAATTCGTTGATATTATTTCTTGGATCAAGATCGAAAAATGAACGACGGTTGACGCCGTGAGTCGCACGTCGTCGCGCTACCTGTAACGGCCCCGAAGCGCCGCCCGTGGCGACGCCTTGCCACCACCGCCTGAAGCGGCCATGCCTCCGCGCCACCGTCGCCGCCGCGTGGCCCGCGCATCCTTGCACCGCCGCTGCTACGCTCGCGCGGCCCCGCCGTGGCCCGCACAGCCTTGCGCCGCCGCCTCCTCGCCCATGCGGCCCTTCGCCGCTGTCGCCGCCGTAGTAGCTGGAAGCCACCGCGCGCGACGCGACCTTGCGCCGTCGCGATGCAGGCGGCTTCCCCCGACGGAGCGGTCGCCGCCGCCTCCGCACGCCTCCAGGCGTCGCGTTGAGGCGGCCCTCCTCCTAACGCGGCTGAAATCGCGCCGAAGAAGAAACCCAGAGATTGGCCTCGATCGCGCCTAGCAGACGCGATCGGAGGCAGGAAGTCGCGCATGGGAAGCGCGATATTCCGGGCTGGTCGCGTCCCCTAAGCGCGATCAGCCCCGATTTTCTCAATTTTTATTTTTTCGTTTTTCTTTTATTTTTCGATGCTCTCCACTCGCCGTGTGTCCCCTGCATAATTGTACGTGCACTTTTAGACACATGTTGCGATCTCCCTTTGTGAATTTTGTGATAATCCCGACTTTGCTTCGGTCTTTGTATCACAAAATTTATATTATATAATCCTGAAAATATTTCGTTAAATTACGTTAATGTACATGAAATAATTATTCTAATGATTATTTCCTCTGTTCATTAAACCGTATATTTTCTGCAAATCATTTTCATGTGATTATCGTTATTTGTTGTTATTGCATGCTTGAGTGATTTGATTATCCTTCATGCATTAACACTGTGCACATAGTTTATAGTCCGCTCATCATGCCCGGGTAGGCGGCGCCCGGTATTTGTCGGACCGTAATTTTATGCCTTGGGTAGACGGCGCCCAGTATGTGCATCTATGTGCCTTAGAGTAACTAGATAAATCCTTGTCTCCCCGTTGTCTATTTTTTTTTTTTGGTCAATCCTCTTACCCATGTCACTTTAATTGTAGTGAATTATGTCTGATATTACCAAAAGAGAATTTGCTGAGCTTACTCTTGATGGTAGTAACTACCTGACATGGGCGCTAGATGTCGAGATACATCTAGCCTCGAACAATCTTAGCGGCACGATTGTCGATGATCCAAAATCAACTGACGCCCAGAAGGCGAAAGCTTTGATTTTCCTTAGGCATCATCTCAATCAGGACCTGAAAAATGAGTATCTCACTGAAAGAGATCCCGGAATGTTGTGGAAGTCCCTGAAGGACCGTTTCCAACAACAATATGATATACTCCTCCCTCAAGCTCAATACGATTGGTTGAACCTCCGTTTCCAAGACTTTAAATCTGTAACGGAGTATAACTCAGCCCTACATCGTATTGTGTCTCAGTTAAAGTTATGCCAAAAAACTATAACTGAGGACGACTTAATCCAGAAGACTTTGTCGACCTTCCACGCAAGCAACCTTGTACTCCAGCAGCAGTATAGGGCTAAGAACTACACTGTACACTCTGAGTTAATTTCTGCACTTCTGGTAGCAGAAAAGCACAACCAGCTCCTTATGCAGAATCATAATGCAAGGCCGGTTGGCTCGACAGCGGTGCCCGAAGCACATGCTGTAGCTCAAAGTAATAAAAGAGGTCGCAAGCGTGGAAGGGGGAGTGGAAGTAAACGAACTCGTAGCCAAGGCTGAGGTCGTAACAAATCCGGTAATTCAGGTGCCTCGAATGACAGTCAAGCTCAGGTTCGTGGGAAGGCTGCACCTAACACGAACACCGCTCCCCGAAAATCTGACAATCAAGATAAGGGTGAACAATCCTGCTACAGATGCTGATGCAAGGGCCATTGGTCTCGCACGTGTCGTACTCCCAAACATTTGGTCGAGGCTTATCAAAAGCAGCAGAAGGACGAGAAGGGGAAGGCTCCGAGAGTTGAATCTCACCATGCCAGTCTGCCCGAAGCAGATTTTGACCTAGACAACGTAGATCATAAAGGCATTGAGCTTAGGGATTTTGGAGATGACGAGTAGATTTGCGTATTTAGTTATTCTTAGTACTTTGTTTTCTGAATAAAACAATTTCACATTATGTTTTGGATCCTTTCTTTTGGATAATTTTTTATGGATGAATTTATTAGCTTTGATGTGTTTATCATAATAGCTGTCCATGTGTTTATTCGGATATTGCTGTTTTTATTTATGGCTAGTAAACATATCAGCTATTAGGTTTGGGTTAATTTCCTCTGGCATGATAGGGTTGAGGTAGTGATTTATGATTGGTAGATAGCGCCACCACTCATACAATCTTATAGAAGAACTTTCTTCCTTCTCCCCCGGATTGTACTTTTTCTACATCCGCCGTTAAAATCTCCATCTAGCCATGAGTATGAAATTTTATAACCCGAACTTCTTTAAATTAAGGCATCAGTGGTTAAGTCATCCAGGAAAATATATGATACGTAGGACTCTACCCAATTTGAATAGTAGACTCCTTCCTGTTGATGAATTTATTTGTGATGCATGTTCTAAGGGTAAGTTAATAGTGCGCCAGTCGCGCATTAAGGTTGGACTAGTGTCTCCGGTTTTCCTTGAAGTGAATTCAAGGGGACATTTGCGGACCGATTCACCAAGCATTAAGACCATTTCGTTATTTCATGGTCCCTATTGATGCCTCCACTAGGTGGACATTTGCATTTTGCTGTCCACCCGCAATCAAGCTTTTGTGAAGCTCATTGCGAAGACTATCGAGCTTGGAGCTCAATTCCCAGATTATCCAATTAAATCGATTCGCATGGATAATGCAGCTGAGTTTAGCTCGAAGGCCATTACAGATTATTGTATGGCCCTGGGAATTTAAGTGGAGCATTCGGTCCCCTACGTCCATACCCAAATGGTCTTGCTGAGGCGCTAATAAAACGTATCAGATTTATCGCGAGACCATTGCTTATGAACTCTAAACTACCCACCTCATGCTGGGGGCATGCAGTCCTACATGCATCCAAATCCGTCCAACTGCATATAATGATCATTCCCCCCTACAGTTAGTGCGTGGGAAAGAACCTAGCATTTCCCATCTGTGAATTTTTCGGATGTGCGGTATACGTACCGATTACGATACCCAAGCGAACCTCTTTGGGCCCACAAAGGAAACTCGGTATTTACGTCGGATTTGACTCTCCATCCATCGTGAAATACCTCAAGCCTTTGTTCGGGGATCAATTAATGGCCCGATTCGCTGATTGCACGTTCGATGAAGATTACTTCCCGGCATTAGGGGGAGATCCCAATTCAAAATTGAATGAATGTCGGGAACTTACGTGGAACGTAAGTAATCTTCAGTATCTAGATCCGCGCACTAACTAATCTGAACTAGAAGTTCAGAAGATCATTAACCTGCAGAACATAGCAAATAATCTGCCAGACGCGTTCACTGACCATAGAGGTGTGACTAGATCGCATATACCTGCAGTAAATGCTCCCCAAAGGGTTGAGGTCCCAAGTAAAATGAGTACTCATGCCCCCACACGCCAAAAGCGTAAGGGACCCTCAAGAGATAGTAACACACCTAAACGAAAGGCTAACAAATCTGGTCAGTCGAATGGAAAATCTCTAGAAGAGATCCGTCTAGATAATCCCAAGTCACTAGGAGATGAGAGTCCTAGTGATGAAGCACGTGCATAAAATATTCCATGCACTAGGACCGTGGAACGACCAGACCCAGATACAAAAGGAAATGAGGAAGGTCTGGTTGACGTAAACGTCAAAGTCTCTGTGAATTTCACAGATACGGGAGAAACATGTAATATATATATTACTGTCATCGATGACACATTTGCAGCGACATTTGCTCTTTCCATTAACGATCCGGATCCAGAACCCAAAACTATCGTAGAGTGCCGGAAGTGCTCCGATTGGGTAAAATGGAAAGAGGCAATTGAAGCAGAGCTCGCATCGCTTAACAAAAGACAAGTATTTGACTCTTTCATTCGTACACCCGCGCGCGCTATCCCTGTAGGATATAAATGGGTTTTTGTACGAAAATGAAATGAGAACAATACTGTGGAGAGGTTAAAGCGAGGCTGGTAGCACAAGGGTTTTCGCAGAGACCCGGGATTGATTTTGATCAAACCTATTCTCCCGTCATGAACTCAACGTCATGGACTCAATAACGTTCCGCTATTTGATATCTTTGGCAGTTAAGTTGAATCTCCAAATGAGATTAATGGACGTAGTAACCGCGTACTTATACGGATCACTCAATGCCGATATTTATATGAAAATCCCAGATGGATTTAACATTCCTTAGTTAAGGGATGGAGAAAATCGCAGTATGTATAGCATACAACTGCGTAAGTCGTTGTATGGCCTGAAGCAATCGGGCCTCATGTGGTACAACCGACTTAGTGAATTCCTTCAGAAGAAGGGATACACGTTCGATAAAGCTTTCCCGTGCGTATTCTCGAAGAAATCGCAAGACGGTTTTTGCATCATATCCGTATATGTTGATGACCTGAACATAATCGGAACATGCAAAGAGATTGAAGAAGCCAGTTCAATCTTGAGAGCTGAATTCGAAATGAAGTCCTTGGGTAAAACCAAGTACTGCCTCGGCTTGCAGATCGAGCACCTCCCAGAAGGAGTCCTTGTTCATCAGTCGACCTACGTGAAGAAGGTATTGGATAGATTTCACATGGATAAATCTCATCCACTTAGCACCCCGATGGTAGTCCGATCCCTCGAAGTGGATAAGGATCCATTTAGGCCAAGAGAAGATTCAGAAGAAATTCTGGGACCAGAAGTTCCTTATCTTAGCGCTGTTGGAGCTTTGCTCTATCTTGCAAATTGCACCCGGCCGGACATTGCATTTGCAGTTAACTTGCTTGCAAGATATAGCGCTTCTCCTACGAGGAGACATTGTAATGGTGTTAAGCATGTTCTACGATACCTCCAAGGATCTCAAGATCTTGGACTGTTTTATCGTAAGGACCAAAACAAAACCTTAGTAGGCTATGCGGATGCTGGCTATTTGTCTGATCCCCACAACGCCGTATCCCAGACTGGTTATGTTTTTCTCTGTGGTGGAACCGCAATCTCATGGAGATCGGTTAAACAATTCATGGTTACCACGTCTTCAAACCACTCAGAGATTATAGCTTTATTTGAAGACGCACGAGAATGTGTTTGGTTAAGGTCTTTGGTAAAACACATTGGTGACTCGTGTGGTATCGCAAAGGGCGATACATCTCCCACCGTTATATTTGAAGACAACACTGCTTGCATCGCACAAATGAGTAATGGGTACGTCAAGGGAAACCTGACGAAACATATTTCACCTAAGTTTTTCTACCCATACGAACTCCAGAAGAGTGGCGTGATTACCATTCAAAAGGTGCAATCTAGTAACAATCTTGCAGATTTGTTTACTAAATCCTTACCTACGTCTACTTTTGAAAAGTAAGTTCGTGGTATTGGGATGCAAAGACTTAAAGTGTTGTTGTCTTCAGGGGGAGCGGTAACCTCGAAATGAATCTGGAAGATTTGGATCTAGAAGATCGACGACATTCCTCCCACTCATTATTATGGCCGATCCTTAGCACGTGGAGTTTTTATGACAAGACATTTATGTCGTAATGTCCAAGGGGGAGTGTTGTAAATCTGGAAGATTTGATATTCCAAATCTAGGAGATTTGGTGTGGACATTACTTGAGGACCAAAAATCATATTGGGTCTTACCCATTAGACTAGGGTTTTTACTATTATATATATCTCATTGTATTCATGAATTATGTACTTTGATACACAACAATACTAGTGGAACTCCTGGCTTGGATCGCCCCCAGACGTAGTCCTTCCGGACGAACTGGGTAAACAAACGCTGTCTATTTAATTTACGCACTCAATTACAACACTTTTCAAAATCATACGGCACTTTTCCTCTCTCATTTTTTTCTCAATTCATATCAGGCTTCTTTGTTGATTTTTTTTCTCCAATTCGCTCGCATATTATGGAAATCATACATTTTCTTCATATTTGGTAAGTTGACATCGTCGGTCTTTGAAATCATGTAACTTCATTTGTGTCATTTACTGAATTATGTAGATTTTTCAAAAGTTTCAGATTTATGCCTCATAAGGTAAATGTACCCATATCTCGAGTAATCGTCAATGAAGGTGACAAAATACTCATACCCCATTCTCGCTTTGATCGTCATTGGACCACACACATCGGTATGAATGAGTTCTAATACTTCCGTGACTCTATTCCCCTTGGCTCCAAATGCCCTCTTGGTCAATTTACCCTCTAAACAGGATTCACAAGTTGGAAACGGTTCGACTTGGAATGATTCCAAGGATCCGTCTTTCACCAATCTTTCTATTCGCTTTAGATTAATATGACCTAGTCTAAGATGTCATAGAAGTGTTTCGTTCATATCCGAAGAATGCTTCCTTTTATTACTCGAAATGATCAACATGTTATTAGATTCACTACTTGAGAGGTGTGCACACTTAATCATATAGAGATTGTTTACCAATGTTCCATGACAGATAATATCATTCTTAAAAGAAACAGTAACAACTTTATTAAAAGTAACTGAATATCCATAAAAAAATAACTTAGAAACCGAAATTAAATTTTTTCTAAAGTTCGGAACGTATAAAACATCTCTTAAAATTAAAACTCTATCTTCAAAAGATAGGTGCACGACTCCCACTGCTTCGGCTGCCACTCTCGTAGCATCGCCCAAAGTGATGAGGATCTCATTCTTGCTAAGTCGTCGGGTTAGCTGGAACCCATGAAGAGTGAAATAAATGTATCCACTACCTAAACGTGGGTAGCATACGATGCAACATAAGTTTCAACGACTAAAGCATGAGACTTACCTTTCTTTACCATCTTCTTAGGCTTAGAACAAGTAGACCTCCAATGTCCTTTCTCACTGCAATTGAAACACTTACCCTTAGCATCCTTCTTTCCACCTCCTTGGCCTTTGACCTTGGGTTTAGCAACGGTTGGATTTCTTTGGGTCTGGCCTTTTGTCCTCTTTCTTTTCTTCCCTCCCTTGGGACCAGAAGAGGCAGACGGACCGTTTACCACCATAGCAATAATTTGATGCTCTATTATAGTCTCTGCCGATACCAAAGCTTGCAAGAGCTCGGGCAAACTATTTGCCCGTTCATTCATTTGATAGTTCAATTGAAACTGCTAGAAACTCTTCGAAAGAGAATGGAGAACTAAATCGACCTTAGTAGGGAGATCAAATTCCGCACCAAGTACCTCCAACTTGTTGAGATAACCCATCATCTCGATAACGTGATCCCTTACGGGCGTACCCTCCACCATTTTCTGCGAAAGCATCTTTCGCATGGTGATTTGCCTAGATGTACGGTTCTGATGTTTAAACATCGCTCCAAGGTTGAGCATTACCTCAGAGGCGGTCTCCATGTGTTGGTGTTGGTGTTGCTACACATCTGACATTGAAGCCAAAATGGTACACCTAGCCATCTAATCGGAGTCTACCCAACTCTTATGCTCTTTCTTGACCGACTTGCTCGCATCTTCGGCAGCCACATCGGGCTTAGGAGTAGTAAGTATCCATTTGTGGTGTTGAGCGGTTAGGACAATATCAAGGTTACGGTTCCAATCAACATAGTTCTCACCGACAAGTTTGTTATCTTTAAGTATACTAAACAGTGGATTAAAAGGTTGCGACATGGTGAACTGAGAATAAAACATACATTCATATCAATATCTAGAAAAATACGAAATTATCACATAATTCGATCACATCAACTATATTGAAATCTTAAAATAATATAATCATACATCAGCCAACATCTCGAAATAATTTAAATGCGCCACGAGGGATGGTCTATACATTTAAACACATTCAAACGGATCATAAACTTGAAAGTTACAAATCCTTAATTCAAAATTAATAGTTGGCTCCCACTTTGACCACATAAAAATTGACAGGGACTCCGAGGGGAGTAAGTTAATATCAATTTCCTATGCCTAAGTAATAACCATAATTCAATACAGAATTTTTATTTCGCTTTGAGCAAGCCACTCGTGGTGAGGGTCAATACCGCCACTAGTAATAATCCACAATCATCCTTTCGAAGTTTATTCATGTGAAATCCGTCTTTTTGGCCGATCCGAGGGGGAAATGTATTCCAAAAAGACTTCACAAATAAATAAATTATGGTGGGAAAAATAATCCAATTTTATTATCCGGAATAAAATTGCGATTAAAGAAACATACTTAGTAATTTTCGAAAGTAAGGTTTTTCTTGGACAATTAAAATCATGCAAATACATATTAACAAATAATAATAAGTGCACGAAATAAAACATTCATCAAAACAAAAATTAAAATACATTGGAGCACTCAAATCCAATTATCACGGTTTAATTTTCTTCACGTCTTGTGGCGAGAAATCGTCCTTGTTGCTCTTCATCATTCGTCTCGACAAGCTCCAACTCAAACAACAACACTTCATCAAAAACAACTTCGTTTGGGGTTCGGGATGACGTTTGGAATCACACAAAAGAAATAAGAACGGGAAAAAATTTCACGGCCCGAGATCCGGCGAACGTCGGCCCACGGAGGTGGGTCGCTCACCTCTCGCGCCTCAGCAGCTGAGGCCGAGCACCCCGTCTTGCACGACACCGCGCGCTGTGCCAGGCACCCATCGTGCACGGCACCGTGTGCCTCACGCACGGCGTGCTTTGGGTTTTGTCGTTCGTCCTCGTTTTCCACCCCGTGCATAATCCCACGTCCATGCACGCGCCACACATGCATGCGTCGTCTGGGTACGTCATCTTTAATTCTTCATTTCCGTCTTCCTCTCTATCCGGTTACAATTTATTTACAAAAAATAAATAAAAACGAGATCTAGACTAGTCTATTACAATGATCAAATCAAAATAAAACCAATTAATCTACTCGTGGATTTTCTTACGAGAAAAACGAATTCGAACGAAGCGAATTGAAAATAATTAATTCATACGCATGAATAAAATTAAACAAACATTAAAAACCATGACAATTGGATACCTGCAAAAAAGATCTAGCAATTCTACTATCCAATTTCAATTTAATGTTTTAACAATTTAAATTCCAATTTAAAGATCAGAGCCCGAAACCGTGGCTCTGATACCAGTTGTTGGAAAATTAGGGGTGCCCGAAAACTATTCGGGATGATATTTAAATACGAATTTAAATACAATTATTACTAGCATGAATTAATCCTAATTAATTCAAATAATAATTCCAACAACAATTTTATCATCATGCATGTTGAATTAATTCACATAAAACATATGGCGGGATAACAAGGAATTTATGTGATTACGTACCTCTCGTAGATATGACCTTTGATTATCACAGGACGTACTACCAACCAAAAGACCTTGTCAAGTATTTCCCTTTCGTCTCGCTTGATCACCTGTGGGAAGTGCTTTCAAGCAATTAAATAACTAAGGAAAAAGAAAAATATTTTTGCTCTTGATTTTTCCAACACATGGAATTATGTACTTGGGGATGAACCAATCACCCCCTATTTATAATAGTAGTGGCCGAAAATTACCCTTGGAATATGGTGAAGAAAATATTTTTCTTAGCTTCTAAGAAATCTTGAATATATCCCATATATTCTTTTCTCCATCATAAAATATTCCACAAAAATCTCAACCTCCTATTATAAGCTTATTTTCGAAAATATTAGGAGAAAATCCAAGATTTAGATCTTCTTGGATTTATGAGATAATCTTGTATTCCAAGAATACTTATCTTCCATAATATCTTTCCAAGAAAATCAACAAGATCTTTTCTCTCCTAAAATATCTAATTTTCGAAAATTACAAGAAAAATCAGCAATAATATTTTCTTTTATTTTAATCACCTTATTGTTATTGGACTACTTGAGGGGCCTTTAGAAGAATTAAGATTGAAACTCCAATGAGCTTCTGAATTTCAATATTGAGCCCCAATATAATTCAGCCCATTAATATTAATTAGTACCACTAATAAATTAATATTGCACTATCCATCTTAATCCATATTACGATAATATGGGCTCCTGGTTATTATTTCCCGCATTTAAGATTATCAAGTCCATTAATTAAGTAAGCTTCTGAATAGCTCTAAATTAATTAACATCTTTCACCTTGTAGTAATAACAGCTCAACATTATTATCCGTACCGAAGAAACTAATTCTTCACTTGCAAGATTTGGTACGATAAAACTTCTGAGCCCACCAAGGGGACAAATCACACGAGCCGTACTCGCACGCATTTCTCCATATTAAATCTTAGCAACCGTTGTATGATTAATATTACTGCCCAAAGCACAAGGTTCGAAGTCACGATGATTCTCACCCAACATGAATCAAAACAGTAACCATTAAGCACACACGGTCCTATTTAAGTGACGGAGATTAAGAAATCAATAACCACTGAGGTCTAATTCTTCACATTTCAGAACAGAAGAATTTATCTTCGTTGTAGGTCCTCTTCAACACATACTAAATGTGCTAGTGCAATCTCTTGGTCAAGACAAGCCAATCTGAGATGTACACATCGACCTTTCACGGTGGATTTTTCAATTCCACCCAGGTCATGAATTTGTACGTTTAGTTACAAGGAAACCGTTAATGTGTTTTTCCGTGATCTGGTATCACCATATTAACTACAATGTAACACATACTACTTATAATAAACTGGTTGCAATAAATATTCAACATTCAATTATATCTAAAGCAAATGCGATAAAAGATTTATTCTCATAAACAAGTGTTTAATACATGAGTTATACAAAGTAAAAGCATACTTTCACGTATAACTCCAACAGTGTGTGTTAAGTGTTGATGTTGTAACAAATGCTAAAACAATTTGAAAAATAGAGTATAAACTTGGAACATCGGAAGACTAAAACACACGATTGCAAGATGATATAACTTTTTAACACAAACTATATAAAATAGCTTGTGCTAGCCTTACGATGAAACGTTCACTATAACAAAGGGAGTGATACAAAAGTTATGTGAAGAGTAAAATCGTTCACAACGGAAACAAGACTCGATATCACCTATCAAATCTAAATTGACTAAGTGTATAAAACTATACACCGTCAAAGTTGTTCTCTCACTATATCGTTGATCTCTCTATCTAAAGATATATGATTGATCGCAAGTTATGCGAGATGTACTAAACTTCTAGGCATAATATAAAAGTTGAAATAATTGTCCTATCACCTTTAAACTCAGGATTAACACTAGAGTAGGTGTACTCGATTATTCCACACTCTGACATTGAAGATTTCGACCTCTATTTATAGATGGAAATATTCATCCTCAAATAACTTCTCATGTAACTTCCTCCATGATCTTTTATTCAACCGTCCATAATCTTATCTTTATTCTGATGATCTTGACTATAACCATCTGGTCTATATCTTTCTAAGTCCTCTCGAAAAACCTGAGGAGAAGAGCCAGAGTTAAACTGAGGACAAAGAGGAGACTTGAGACTGTTGCTAACATTGCTGGAACAAGTGCAACAATACCAGAACCAGAGGATGGAGATAGCAGCCCTGAGAGCAGTTTTGAGAAGACAAAGTCAGATTCTGATAAAGGCAATGAATCTGAACACTCTATTGAACAAGTTAGTACCGATGATGAGGATGAATCCATTGAACAAAGGATATCAAAGTTAAGCAAAAGAAGTATGTTAATTGAGAGAAAGATTAACATTATTGAGTTTGAATCTAAGAGTCTTGTTAGATACTTAGAAGAAAGACAATTGATGCATACTGTAACCTTTGCTGATGCCTTTGTTACTGATTGGGTTTATGAGTTTTATGCTTGTTTAAGGGAAGGTCATGCTAGGAGGAATTCTAGATGGTATGGAACAATAAGATTTAGAGATAGAGATGTCTTATTCACCCCTGAGTTAATTAATAAGTTTCTGCATGTTGAAAATGTTGAAGAAGAGGAAGCTCCGCACATGGATGAAATCATACATGTTCTTACTGGGGGTAGAGTGAAGTGAACAAATAGGAGAGGAACATGCTTGTTGCCTCTCTTACTTCCCTGTATTTGGTTTTACATAAACTTGTTGTGTATATTGAATTCCAACCACCAACTCAACCTTAACCAGAGATCAAGCTATTATGATGTATAGAATAGGTGTGATGAAAATTTTCAATCTGGGATTGGTTATTTTTCACCACATGATGAAGTTTACTGGGGAGATCTCTGAGAAAGGCAATATGCCTTATCCCGTGTTGATCTATGGCTACTTAAGAAGTTACAACTTTATCCATAGAAATAATGAGTTGTTGAGGGGGAGAGTGAGTTTGATGGGCATATCTCATTATCTTTTGTCTGGAAATAGAGTATTGGACTTGCCTTTACAGGTAAATGATGATGAAGAAGATCATGTTCCTGATCCTGACCCTGCTCCTGCACAAGATGCTGCTCAAAATGTTGGGAACATACCTAGCAACATCCCTGCTCCTGCCGTATATTCCTTGAATATCTCACCTGAGTTCATTCAAGCACAACTTAGACACTTGCAGGACTCCATAGATGAGCTCCAATTTTGAAAAATTACTGGGAAAATCTACTTTCTGCCATAACAGGGAGAGTACCAGTTGCTGCCCGAGGAGTTATGATTCAAGAGATGGAAAAAGATGTTGAGCCTGCTGTTGCTGTTGCTGAAGAAGGAGGAATAGTTATGAATGAGGATGCTCCACAACCTACTGGTGGTGCAAGGACTGAACCTGTTGTAACTGCACCTGATAGTGCTGGAGGAAGTGTTGATGTTGCTGAAGATGTTGTTGCCAACCTTGCAACAATCAATATCCAGGAAGCTGGGAAAGATGAGCAGTATGGAGATCTACCAGACATTTCTACCAAAGTTTGAGTTGATTAGAGACTGGAGGAAGCACAACCTATGGGGGAGCTTAGTGCAAGACATTTGTGACTGCAAATGTATACTTTATACAGTGATATCAAGTTCCTTGTTGTGTAACTCTAAGTACTCTAGTTTTTATATTCTATTTTATCATTAGCTCTAATATATAGTTTAATTTGTGAAAGATAATATTATATTAGAGTGATAGGATGTTTATTTAAGTTATTTCTAATTCAAGTTGTAATTTGAGTGAGTAAACACTATGTTATTCATTTTGTTTGAATGAGCATATATGATGATGTTCATTTTGTTTGAGTGAGCAAATGATTGTTTATTAGATTTTGATGAATTGACTTATTATTATTCATCTTGATTTTGGTGATTCAACTTATAGTTGTTCATCTTGTTTTTTTGGTTGTTTTGCTACACAAGGGTGAAAAGTTTTGTGTACAATATGATGTTAACCTCTATTGTACATACATTACTGACTTATATATTGAAAAATATATACATCGGGTATGTTGTAGCAGAAAGGTCAAACTGGGGGATATTGTTAATGTTGTTGGTAGTGAAGTATTCACTATTTACTTTGAAACAACATGAATTTTCCCTTTCTTCACATTAACTGTTGGTCCCAGTACAAGACTGAGGAATATGTGTATGGGGGGGAATACATGTATACCAATTTTTCTGACTTAAACCTTACTGAGTCCCCTTTACTCAAAGTGATCAAGAACTACAGATTGATAACACACCTACTGACTACACTGAGTGCAGGTCAGTTGGCTAACTATCAATACAAGTTCGGTGCAGAAATGCGTGAGCCCTGAAAGTTTATAGTCTTGTTTTATGTTTGCTTTCTGAAAATTTGATTACTCAATTCTGAAATAGTGATTAGTAGGGTAGTGTTCAGTTTAATGAACAGGCTGACTGATTCAAGCCTGATAAAACCAAGTGTTATGAATGACTTAAGAGACAAGAAAATAAGCACAATAACAAAGCAGTAGGAACACATGGAGTTTAACGTGGTTCAGAGACTCAAGATCCTACGTCCACGGCCTGATTTAACAGGAAATCCACTACTGGGACTCTTGTTTTTTACGTGCCAAGGTGCACCAAGATCAGCTATCCTCACTGACCTATACAAACTCCTTACTAACTCACTAACACAACTTACTACCAACAAACCTGACAAGAAGGTTTTGGTTTCAGTTAGAATTCCATCTAAGGTGTGATTATCCTTACAAGACTAAGCTATGCTAAGGATGGATAATCATTCTAAGCTTATGATAAGGCTTGAAAGCTCAATGGAATACAAAATGACTCTCACTAATCTAAGAAACACTTGGGAAATTTAACTGGTTTCGAGTGCTTCTTTGAATGCTGAATGCTTTTGAAAGCTTGAGAGTTTGAGTAATTTCCGGCTTGGAAATTTCCCGTAACCTTGAATGGGTTCAAGACCTTCTGTATTTATAGGTGATTTGAAAACTATCCGTTGGAGGAGATAGCCTTCTAATCATCTAGAGTGGTTCAAACGGACATATTTCCCATGCAGCAGCCGTCGTTGCATGGGTTTAGTAATTCCATTTAATGTACCATTTAATGCTTACCCGTTGAATGTGTAGTCTGATGTCAGTCTTCATGTTAGGGTCCGTATGTGCGTGTCCTTCCTGGATTGGTCCACGTCATCAGGTTGGTGAGAATGTCATAACTATTCCTAGGCTTCAGGCTTGTCTTATTAAGTTCTTTTTATCTCAAGCACAACGGTCTTGTCCTGACACTGACATTCCTTTTGCATTGCTTGGCTCTACTCCAAGTCTTTCCCATTAACTCAGTATCATCATGTTCCCTTCAGGACTGAGTTAGTAATGACCTCAGGGTCATACTCTTCATCACTGACACTTACTCAGCCAGCTTAGAAGACTGTCATAAGTTCGAGATGGTGCTCTTCGTCTTCAGGCTCTTAGTCTTGATTGACATCAGTGATTTCTCCTCTCATTGAGTACCTGTGAAGTGTAAAATAACTAAGTACAAGAACCTAATCAAGACTAACCAGACTAAGACAATCATCTTTTCAGGGGCTTTGGAATTTTAATCAAAACTGACAATGTCCCAACATTAACTAACACTTTATGATCAAATGTTGCTTTAGATATTTTGACATGCAGGTTGAAGATCTAGAAGGATCTACAAGAATCTGAAATACTCAATATTTCAGTGAAGGTTGCAACATTGGTTGCAACACATAGCGATTACGGATTCCAGAAGCTTCTACAAAGACCTACAAGGACGCACATCACTTTTATCAAAAACTTCTTTGCCTTTGGCTTGAGGACCTCCGGCTTGAAGTATTTTTAAGAAAACCTTTTAAAAGATAGTGCTAGAAATTAAAGTGCAGAAAATAAAGAACACCAAGGATTTATAGTGGTTCGGACCAACTTGTCCTACGTCCACTCTCCCTTTCTCCAAAGGGGACTTTCTCTCCAACCAACTTACTCACGAACCACTGGAATTGCGAAGTACCAGCTCCTTCGTACAACTTACAACAACCTTTCTATATGATGAATAGGTTGAGTAAAAATTCCAACTAGAACTCCTAAAAGAGTAGATAATACTTGTATAAACAAGGCAAGTGTATGGTGAGAGTTCGTGTGTCTTTGTGTGCTCTTGCCCGACTCTTGTCTCTAATAAACTCAACCAAAACACTCCTATTTATAGTTGTGAGAATCAACTAGCCGTTGGAGAGCTAGCAATTCAAACAACCATAATTGGAGGGATATAATCAATCATAGATTGATTATATTGATTGACTGATCTCCTCCTTGATTGGATCTTTTAAGATTGATACCAATCAATCAATCAATCCTCATATCAGTTGACTCTCCAAAATGCTTTATTCTTCATCATAGAACTCCTAGATTTCCTTGTCTCCAGATTACACGCAGCCTCCATGTGGGTGAACTAATCCGTCTCCCTCATCTGGTCAGCACTCGTCTGGTCTGGTCTGGTGACATTTCTGCACTGAACCTCATCTGGGAGAGGTCTTCTGGCAAACTCCTCTGGTCAAACTCCTCTGGCAGACTCCTCTGGCAGACTCCTCTGGTCAGACTCCTTTGGCAGACTCCTCTAGTCAGACTCCTCTGGCAGACTCCTCTGGTTAGACTCCTCTGGTCAGACTCCTCTGGCAGACTCCTCTTCAGCTCTGGTAACTCGTCTGCTCTGGTCTGAACACCTCATCTGGTCTGCACATATTTCTTCCCCCTTAACCAAAGACCTATTCTAGATTTAGACTAATCTGTAGCTGACTAACAGGTTCATCTAGTCCTATTACAAGTTCTTATTTTAACATCGTCAAAACATCTAATCTATATCCTAACATAAGGTGTATACAGATTTATCTTTGGTTCGAAAATACAAGTTTTTTGGCGATGATATTGAGGTATTCTATCTTTGAAGTTATTTGATATTGTTTGTTCTCTTAATTTTACTATAAGTGTTTATTTATTTTAAATTTATATTTTGTGTATTGATATCGTGTGTAATTTTTTTATGTAGGAGACTAAGGATATATCTGTGAACGATTATGATATCACTCAGGTGGTTATTAGATTGTGTTCTTTATATTGGAATTTTTTTTTATTGTGTAATTAGTGTTTATTGCTACTATTTCTTATTAGAAATTATATTCTATTGCTCTGTTAGGATAATGAATCGACAAGGCCATTCGATTCGAGTTTAGACTTTGGTGAGGTGTCTGTTAATCAATACAACATGGAACTTGGATTGAAAAGGTCTATTGAAGATAAATCATCCTGCTCTGGTGCTTTGAAGAAGTCTAGGTCTGTTATTTCTGGAGACGTTGGAGAGATAGATTGATTAGCCAATTTGAGAGAAGCGTGGAGCATGAAGCGTGATTTCGGTATTTAATAAATTGAACATTTGTTTATCTATGACGAAACTATTTGTGATTGACATGTGTTTTTTGTGATTTATTTTGAATTTTTTTTGTTTTGGATATTCAGAACTTTTATTACTCTTTTCAACAATTCTAGATACATGTTAATTGTTGAAGCAGAATAATTGATTTATGGATTATCATTATTGGAATGTTATTCTTATGTATAGAGTATTCACATTATATGCAATAATAGTGTAAAATGATTAAATATTTTGACTTATGTCATTGGTTATTAAACTATGGCAAGCATTTAAAAAAGAAAAAAAAAATCTTCATGGGTTATAGTATAAACAAACATAAAAAGTATAGATTTACCTGAAATTCAATTGAATTTTTCAATCCAGTGTATGCATGTTTGTATTTTGTAGACACCTTATAATATTCGGTGGCTGTAAAATAGATTGCGAGACATGTGTAAATTTTTGTGCTGTTCTGTCTTTTTTCTTCCCCGGACGATGTGTATTAATTTTGAAAAAAAAAATGCTCAGTTTGAAAAATGGAATGAAAGCAATCGGTTGAGTCTAAGAAAGTTACTTATGTAGGAGTGATGCCATTGTTATTTTCTTGGATTTTGTGTATTGAATTACATTTCTTTTGGTAGTGGTGCATTAAGTTACTGTGAGTCATTCTTGCACTTGCCCAGATTTTAACACGTGGATTTTACAATCGTTTTTTTTTTTTTTGTAATTGTGTTGCACTTAGATGACTCTCTGTTTCGTAGTTAATTTATGTAAGCATAGGCACAAGTACTTGCTCATTGTACTTGATGAGACAATTTATTTTAGCGGGGTAGAACGTTTTAGAAGCCTAAATTAAATATGACTCGGGTGAAGTAACTCCCCTCATTTTAAATAGAGGAAAATTATTTTAAAAAAAAAATTGTATTTAAAAAAAATCTACTGGCTTACCTTGAGGTGTGCATTTAGCTCATTTCTCCAGTGACCATTAAAAGATCGGCCTACATCCCATCTGCCTGGTTCCAATTCGGATGCAAACTTAGTATCTTTTTTACTGTAAACTCTGCAACCTGGGTGAATACATAGGACATTAGATGAATTGAAAAATGTTAATCTGAATAAAGCAGGGGTATTCATATATTTATGTGAATATGTATAAAGAAAAAAAGTCGTTTCCATAATTGAGCTCTTTGGTCCATTTTAATTCTCTAAATTGGACATGCAGATGAAGTACTATAATTTTTTAGTTGTGGTGTAGTATATACTTCTCATGATTTGTTGATGTCCTGCTAATCTTTCTTCAGTGAACTTTAGATATCTTTGTTGTATTTGCTGCAGTAGTGAGGGATAAATGAATTAATAAATAATGGACATTTGATTGTGATCTAACAAAGTAGGTGTTTAAAAGAAACTGTCTGGATTATCTGTAATTGCACATGCAGCTGATTTTTATGAGGAAATTGTGTTGGTGCTCCTGCAAACATCCGAATATCCAGCAAGAATCATCAACGCAGGCCCGCTCCATAGCCGATGCAATGTAAAACTTTCAGGAAATTAAATTATATTTGATTAACTACGATTTATACTGCTTTTGAAAGTGAATTCCACCTGAAAAATCTCACAGGAATTTTTCATCTGTGTTTGAGCATCCTCCCCTGATGTTTTGATCTGGGTAAGTGTTGGCTTTGTACTTCAATGGTGTTTGATTTTTTTTTTGTCTCACTGGAGTAGTTAATTTTTGTTATAGAAGATATAGAATTGATCTTGTGGAGTGAAAAGGTAAGATTTTGATTTATAACTTTTTTGAATATTTAAACTGCATAGTGGCGTTAATATTGGTAGAAAAATGGAATCATATTGCAGTAGAACATTATTTTAGGAATGGCACATGGTATTGGAGTCAGTCATATCCTTATGACCTATTTTTATACACGTGTCCAGTAATATTTTTTAATTGAAAAATGCATAAACTATATTTGTGTTATTATACTTCCCCCGTTCCTTTTAATTGTCTCATTTTATCCAAATTGGTGTCCTTTTTTATTAGTCACTCCACATATATCAACGTATATTTTACCTATTTTTTTCAACAATACCCTTAATTAAATATAAAGTTATTTATCTTTTTGTAATAAATATGAATAATAAATGAGGGTACAAGTGTCTTTTGATACCCTAATAAATCATAAAATTGGTTTGTATGGATGGATAAATAGGACAAATAATAAGAGTTTGAGAAAGAATTTTATTTTTACGTTAGTATTCAAAATATGCCCTTGGTACTCGGTATTTTATTAATTGTGTACTCTAGTATTCACCAGGTGCATGATCTAATTCATATTTCATCTATCCTATAATAACTCACACACTTAGCCTTTTGGTTTGTTCAATTTTAAAGCTATTAATTAATTAAAATATAAAAATTGATTTATGTGTATGTATACAAACTTATTAGTTACATACTGATTGTAAGTTTGGTTTAGAGAAATGAATATTATAGTTAAAGTAAGCATGCTTTGGAAAAAAGAATACTATACGTAAATTGTTGCTTAAGTTTAATTAGTACTTTTTTTTAGTTTTAATATCATATTTAATTATTTTATAATATAAATAAAAATTCATTTGTTACATTAGAACAAACGGAACAAATTCTGGCCGTGCGAAGCACGGATTTTACGATCACTAGTTAATATTTTAAAACACATCAATAAATTATTGAATATTTACTTAAAAGATGGAGATTATAGTTATTTTACTAAACTATTGTTCCCTTCGTTCTATGATTATTTGCACACTTTTCTTTTTCGTTCGTCTCAAAATTATTTTCACATTCTAAAAAAAATATATTGATTTGTGTGCACACTCACAATAATATACACATATTTACCCATATACCACTACTTTACTCAAAAAGTAACTTTTTCTTAAAATGTGTGCCATTTTTAGTGTGCAGATAATACCGAGACGGAGGGAATATATTATATACAAGATTTAACTAGTACCATCTTTCCTACTCGTCTAGTCGTATCAGAGTCGGCCCTGTCATTCTTTTGACCTGGGGTGAATATTAAAAAATGGGACACTGTCGAAGAAAAAAAACTATGTATATAATATATCAAAAAATAATATAAAAAATATAAAAACTGTAGCATGACTTTATCTAGTATTTTGAGAAACAACATCTTCATAGTAAATTTGTTATATGTTGGTCCCGGTACAAGACTGAGAGATACGTGTATTGGGGGGTAGGAATACACGTATATAGATTTTCTTTCTTTTTGCAAGGCTGAGTCCCCTTAACTCAGAGTGATAAAGAACTCAGGGTTGATAATACACCTACTGACTACACTGAATGCTGGTCAGTTGGCTAACTATCAACTTGAGTTCAGTGCGGAAATGCGTGAGCTCTGAAAGATTATAGTCTTGTTAATGTTTGCTCTCTGAAAACTTGATTACTCTTTTCTGAAATAGTGATTAGTAGGGCAGTGTTCAAGTTGATGATCAGACTGATTGATTCAAGCCTGATAAAGCTAATGCAATGAATGACTTAAACAAATAAGCAATTAAGAACAATATAAAAGCAGTAAGAACACAAGGAGTTTAACGTGGTTCAGAGACTCAAGCTCCTACGTCCACGGTCCTGATTAAACAGGATAATCCACTACTTGGGATTAACTTGTTTTTAACGTGACAAGGTGCACCAAGATCAGCTAACCTCACTGACCTATACAATCTCCTTCCTAACTTACTAACTGACTTCAACCAACAAACCTATCAAGAGGGTTTTGGTTTCAGTTTTGGTTTCCAACTAAGGTTGTTGTTGGTCCCACTAGATAGATTAATTGCGGAAGCCTTTATAACCAAAATGTCTTTAGAGAAAATCTTTTCTAAGAGCACAAATAATAGACAACAGGTATTAAGGAAAGCAATAAATAACACCGTATTTATAGTGGTTCGGATCTGAATATCCTACGTCCACTCTCCCTTGATCAAAGGGGTCTCACTATCCAACCAACAAACTCACTACTTACTGGAATTTCTGAAGTACCAGCACCTTCTTACAATCTCTTTAGATCTAACTTCGATCTAAAGACAGACTTACTCCAACCTTGTCTAACAAGATGAACAGGTTGAGTATATAAACTCCTTACGAGTTGGATGAGTAATTAAGAACAAGGTGAGTGCAAATGCATAGTGATCAAAAAGCTTAGTATGCTATGTGCGCGTGTAGAGTCTCTAGAGCTTTTTCTTGAACTGCACTCTTGTATATATAGAGGGGATTAGGGCTAGCCGTTGGAGGGCTAATCCAATCAGATCCTCTATATAAGGAAGCCTCAATCAATCAATTCCCTAATTGATTGATTGGGTTGGTGGGATCCTTGGATTGATTATCTTCAAATACTTTCCAATCCTGATCATGTTGACTTGATTTGAATCACCAACGGTCAATAGCTTCCTTTGCCTAACTCTGATTCTCTCCAGAGAAGGCAGGACCAGACACCAGGCAACCTCGGTGTCTTCTGGTCCTCATCTGGTCAAGAACCAGAATACTCAGTAGAGTTAGGGGATCAAACTGAGCATCTTATGTTCTACCAGACTCGTCTGGTCCGGACTCGTCTGGTCCGGACTCGTCTGGTCTGGGGAAGGTCCTCTGCCTCTGGTCTGTCTCATCTGGATCTGCTTGAAGAACTCTGGCAGCTTAGTCATAGTTTCATTTTTCTTAAACAAGAACACTACCCAAGTGTATCTTGAAAAGTCATCTACTATCACTAAGGTGTACTTCCTTCCACTGAAACTAAGAGGAGAAACAGGTCCAAACAGGTCCATGTGAAGTAGTTGAAGCACTCTGGTTGTGGTTGTGCTCTGGACATCCTTAAAGGAAGTCTTGGGTTGTTTACCCTTCTGGCATGACCCACAAACCTGATCCTTCTTAAACACTTCATTAGGAAGACCTCGAATGAGACCTTTTCTGGCAATCTTATTCAGTGTTTTGAAGTTAAGATGACACAATCTCTTGTGCCAAATCCAGCTATTCTCTGCAGATCCTTTTGCAACTAGACATGCATTTCTTGGGCAACTGTTAAAATCTGCAAGATAAATGTTACCCTTCCTCAAGCCTATTAGCAAAATATCATTATAATCAGAAGAGAAAACAGTGCATGAATCACTAGAAAACTTCACTGAGTATCCCTTGTCACAGAATTGGGATACTGAAAGCAGATTATGCTTGAGTCCTTCAACATAGTAGACTTCATCTACAGATACTCCATTGAAGGTCAACTTTCCAACTCCTCTGGTGACGCCATAATTGTTATCACCAAACATCACTCTTGGTCCATTCAATGGCTTGAAATCTTGGAGATTATCTTTCTGGAAGGTCATGTGCTTGGAACATCCACTATCAATGTACCAGACATGGTTGCTTGAAAATCCTTTCTCCAATGGACTCTTATCTACCTGCAGAGAAATCAATTAGGTCCCCTACTAGTGCTGGGTCCTGATTGGTTAGTTGCAGGTTTTGTAGGAATCCATAGATAAAGATCATCCCTTGATGGATGAGGAGATCTTATCTTCCTTCCAAATCTATCTACCAGCACATGTCCTCTGACAATGACATATTGAGCTACTGGTCTGATAAGGACACCTTTCCTATAAACAGGTCTGGTGTACCTTTTCTCAAATCTGGCCTTTGGAATGGCCTGCCTTAAAGACATGGTCTTAAAGGTCTGGTTGTAAGGGTACATCCTAGAAGAACCATCTCTGGTGTCATAACTACCCAGATCAGTTGGTTTTCTATAGATGGGTCTGGAAGACCTCCTCTGGTTCTGATAATTAGACTTGCTCTGGTGATTATAGTTCCTTTTAGTATACCTATTCTGGAATTGATTCCTCTGAGAAAATTGTCTCTGGGGTACCTGGTTCTGTTGAACATTGTTCCTTCTCTGGTAGTTGTTACTCTGATTGGTATTCCCCTTTCGTGAGTGTTTCCTTTGAGGTCCCCTAATCTGTTTAGGTTCCCTTTGAGGATTTCTCTGGGGTCCTCCAATTTGAGTAATTTCTACTCCTTGGGACTCATTGTTCACAGAACCATCAATCTTTAATGGTTCCCCTTGTTGACACTTATTCTCTAGCATTTTCTCTTCCAGAACAGTCAACTCTTCTGGACCATTTGTTATGTGATTAACAGAGTGATTCCTTTTCCAATCAGGATTGTGAACCACCTTGTAACCATTACCAGTTAAGTCTTTATCATTCCAGATTTCTACCAATTTACCAGCTCTTACAGACTTGTCTTTATTATAAAGGTATTTATGAGTTTTAGTGGTAATTCCAGAATATCCTAAACCACTCTTATCACAAATGCGCTGAGAAGACTCTGATATGATAGATACAACAGATGGTATCTTAGGAGCTTCTCTGGGCATAGGTATCTCCTCTATGTTGTGAGCAACTTGTTTTCCCTTGATAAAAGTCTGGTATTTGGCTCTGAGTTCATTGATCTCATCTTCTTGAGATGTCCTTTCTTTCATGAGTTGATCTACCAGAGTATCTCTTTCTGTGATCTTATCCTGAAGTTCAGAGACTTCTTTGGAATGATCTTTCATGAGTTCTCTGGTGGATTTGTGCTCATGAGAGAGAGATTGAACTTCAGCTCTGAGCCTACCATTCTCTTTCTCAAGTTTTTGACAAAGTAGGACACAATTTTGGAGATCTGATAGCATTTGTTGCATATCAGACTCTCTGGAGTTACCAGATGAATTAGAGGATTCAGTACATTTGGAATTTGATAAAACTAGAGTAGTTTCATTTACCTCAGTGATGTCTGCCATGAGACACACATCATCATCTGATCCAAAGTCAGAAGAAGAAGAACTGGAACTAGTATCCTCCTCCTCTGCTTCTGCCAGCAATGCTCTCTTATCTGCATATCTCCTGTCTCTCTTGATTCTTTTCTCTTCTCTTTCCCTAGGAGTAAGCTGAGGACAATCATAACTGTAGTGACCAGTCTTGTTGCATGTGTAGCAGGCATTGTCTCCTCTGGGACTAGGACTTGGCTCTCTCCTCCTCTGGTTGTAGTCTGATCTGGCTGGACTACTTTCTCTCCTCTGGTAGTCAGGTCTGCCAGAGCTACCATCCCTCCTCTGATAATCTGATCTCCCAGAGTTGCCAGGGTTGTCATCTCTCCTCCTCTCTGGAGTTCTGAATCTGGTCTCCCTTGAATCTCCAGATGTCTTCTCCTTCTCTGCAGGCTTGAAAGAACTCTTCCTGTCTCTGGTAGACTCCTTCCAATGCCTTTTGTACCTGCCATACTTTGAACTCATTTTATCTAATTTACGAGTTAGAAGTGCTACCTGCTCCTTGAGGCTCAAGTCATCTGCAGTAGACTCCTTTGGCTTGACATCAGGCTTGAGAGTTGAAGAGAATGCAACTCCTTTCTGGCCAGAAGAGGAAACCTCTTCTGTTTGATCCTTCTCTTGAAGATCATATTCGTAAGCTTTGAGATCAGACAACAGAAGATGATGATCCAGAGTATTGAGATCCTTGTTGTCCTTGATCACAGTAACTTTGATTCTCCACCTGCTAGTTAGTGAACGCAAAATTTTACTATTAATTTCCTTTTCAGAGTAGGTCTTACCTAAGGCACTAGCCTTGTTTAGGAGGTTTGTGAGGCGCATGTCCAGCTGGTCTATGGTCTCGTCTGGTTTCATTTTGAACGTATCAAACGAGTGTTGAACAGCCTGGAGCTTGTTATCTTTAATCTTCTCTGTTCCCTCGCAGAGAATTGCAAGTTTGTCCCACATCTCCTTCGAAGTGACACAGGTTCTGACCTTCTCTATTACCTCCTTGGTGAGAGTGTTGATAATCTCGGTTCTTGCCACATGGTCCAGGTTATATAGCTTTCTCTCATCGTTGTCAAGTTCTTCTTTCTTTTTGAGGATTCGTTGTCTGGGAACTCTATCCTCTGCAGCATCGCTAGTTTCTTCTCTGGACTCTGACCTGCCACTATCAATAGGAGTCCAGTAAAATTTAATGGGGCCACTCTCTACCACATCTAACATGCGGTGGTGGATAGCTCCCAGATGATTACTCATCATGAAGCTCCAGTGGCTATAGTCCTCAAATGAGAACTCTGGCAATTTGCGACTCTTATAAGAAGATTTTGCAGACATTTTAAATAAAATTTGGGAAATAATAAGAACTTTAACAAAAGCACTTTAAGAGCAATGGATCTGCCCGGTGACCACCAAAAGCTTTACAAAGCAGTGGTCGTTGGACACACTGCTCTGATACCACTTGTTGGTCCCACTAGATAGATTAATTGCGGAAGCCTTTATAACCAAAATGTCTTTAGAGAAAATCTTTTCTAAGAGCACAAATAATAGTCAACAGGTATTAAGGAAAGTAATAAATAACACCGTATTTATAGTGGTTCGGATCTGAATATCCTACGTCCACTCTCCCTTGATCAAAGGGGTCTCACTATCCAACCAACAAACTCACTACTTACTGGAATTTCCGAAGTACCAGCACCTTCTTACAATCTCTTTAGATCTAACTTCGATCTAAAGATAGACTTACTCCAACCTTGTCTAACAAGATGAACAGGTTGAGTATATAAACTCCTTACGAGTTGGATGAGTAATTAAGAACAAGGTGAGTGCAAATGCGTAGTGATCAAAAAGCTTAGTATGCTATGTGCGCGTGTAGAGTCTCTAGAGTTTTTTCTTGAACTGCACTCTTGTATATATAGAGGGGATTAGGGCTAGCCGTTGGAGGGCTAATCCAATCAGATCCTCTATATAAGGAAGCCTCAATCAATCAATTCCCTAATTGATTGATTGGGTTGGTGGGATCCTTGGATTGATTATCTTCAAATACTTTCCAATCCTGATCATGTTGACTTGATTTGAATCACCAACGGTCAATAGCTTCCTTTGCCTAACTCTGATTCTCTCCTGAGAAGGCAGGACCAGACACCAGGCAACCTCGGTGTCTTCTGGTCCTCATCTGGTCAAGAACCAGAATACTCAGTAGAGTCAGGGGATCAAACTGAGCATCTTATGTTCTACCAGACTCGTCTGGTCCGGACTCGTCTGGTCTGGGGAAGGTCCTCTGCCTCTGGTCTGTCTCATCTGGTGAAGTCTTCTG
The DNA here is from genome assembly GCA_947034835.1 of Ballota nigra. Taxonomy (NCBI): domain Eukaryota; kingdom Viridiplantae; phylum Streptophyta; class Magnoliopsida; order Lamiales; family Lamiaceae; genus Ballota; species Ballota nigra. The sequence goes on from OX344730.1 coordinate 20,199,315, forward strand.
GTGGAGTCCTCTGGTGAAGTCCTCTGGTGGGGTCTTCTGGTGACTCTTCTGGTGAAGTCTTCTGGTCTGGCAGTTCCCCCTAGACTAAGTCCTAATCTAGATCATCATCTGGCTAACAGGTCCAGATGGTCCTATTACATCTTCTGGTTTGTTTTAACTCATCAAAACTAACAATTTTTATCCTAATAGTTGTGATTATCCTTACAAGACAAGGCTATGCTAAGGATGGATAATCACTCTAAGCTTAAGATATGGCTTGAAAGCCCAATGGAATACAGAGTAACATTCACTAATCTAAGAAACACCTGGGAAATTTATTTGGTTTCGAGTGCTTCTTTTAGAACATTGAGTGCTTTGAAAACTTGAGAGTTTAAGTGATTTTTGGCTTGGAAATTTCCCGTTATCTTGAATGGGTTCAAGGCCTTCTGTATTTATAGATGGATTTGAAAACTATCCGTCGGAAGAGATAGCCTTCTCGTCATCTACGTAGGGTTGTTCAACGGACATATCTCCCATGCAGCAGCCGTCCTTGCATGGATTAGGTAATTGAATTTAATACTCCATTTAATGCTTGCCCGTTGAAAAGTGCAGTCTGAACTCAGTCTTTATGTCAGGTCCATACGTGCGTGTTCTTCCTGGATTGGTCCACGTCATCAGGTTGGTGAGAATGTCAGAACTCATTCCTGGGCTTCAGGCTTGTCTTATTCAGTTCTTTTTGTCTCAAGCACAACGGTCTTGTCCTGACGCTTACATTCCTTTTGCATTGCTTGCCCTACTCCAAGTCTTTCCCATTACTCAGTGTCTTACTGTTCCCTTCAGGACTGAGTTAGTAATGACCTCAGGGTCATACTCTTCATCACTGACACTTATTCAGCCATCTTAGAAAGACTGCCGTAAGTTCAGGATGGTGCTCTGCGTCTTCAGGCTTCAGTCTTGATTGTCATCAATGAGTACTCCTCTAATTGAGTTCCTGTGAATTGTAAAATAACCAAGTGCTAACCTAACCAAGACTAGTCTGACTTGCTAAGGCATAACATCTTTTCGGGTGCTTTGGGATCTAATCAAAACTGACATTGTCCCAATATTTTAACATATCTTTTTCAATACATAAAATTTCTAATTCATCTAACAGTTCTTGCGACATAGTTGATTCATACATACATTTATAACAATGACGTGTGCACAAATTAAAGTTACATATAAAGTTACCTAAATATTATATTGAATTTCAAGTGTTGTTTTACCAATAAAGTTACATATAATATTTTTTTGTTAAGAAAATAAATCAGTTGAATCAATATCTAAAATATTTTCATAGTTTAAAGAATTTTCAATGTTCAAAAGGAAATTCGTTAAAAATGTTTACATGGATAATTTGTTGTAACGGCCATACTCTTGAGCTCGTCAATTCCTTTTTGTTGACAACTTTTCAACATTTTTTTTAAAACTTATGAAGATTTTTCATCATTTTTTTGTTAATAACAATACCAAATTAAAGATTTTTCATCACTTTATTTTACATTATAAAAAAACTTTTCATTATATCATTGTTGACAAGTTATTAAGACTTATATATGTTGTTTTTAACAATAATACTAGTTGCACACATCTTTAATCAAGTTTCTTCTTTACATTTGATAAAAAAAATCATCAATTCCTTGTTTACAACTTTATAAGACGTTCATTAATTCCTTTTCAACTTATCAAGATTTTCATCAATAAATATATTTATTCATATGAATAACACTAGGCCCTTGATAACCCTTGATAACAATGTTTGGATGGGTAGCGAGAAAGTTGGGTTTTGTTGCTTGATTTGGTGTAGATTGTGTCATCAAGGGGTAGAAGTGCGGCTTTTCCCTTAAAAAAACTAATTTATGGAAATATACGTAAGAGTTCTCACTTGGATGCAACATATCATGCTGTGAATATCTCCAATTAAAGTTGGGTAGGGCATCTCCTACTCTCACAGTTGACCCAAAGTCACAGAGATAAACACTGTGATACTGAAATATTAAACCACATGTAATGAAATAATAATATCAATCATATCTAACAAATATATATATATATATATAGAGAGAGAGACACCTTGAGCATTTACATATTTGTTCAAAAAAATGGACTATAATTACAAAATGGACCATATATGAAGCAATTAATGACCTTCATCAAAAATCAATTAAAATCCTTTAATAAAACAACTAATACCTTCTAAATTTGTTTAGAGTGAAACTTGTCCACTATATTTTGTCATCCTATTTTTAGCTGTCCATTTTAAATGTATCCTAATTAACTCCTCCGAAGTCTGAGTCCGAAGAAAATAAGTATCCTCTAACCTTTTGTATTCATGTTCAAATATATATTTTTCACAATTAAACAAGAGTAATGCTTTATATGTGCGTCATATGGGTATATCACAAGAATAAAAATAGCAGATAAATAAATTACAAAATTAACTTATTTTTTTTCTAAATAAATTATAATTACCTTTCCATCCACCAGAACTTTGTCGGCTTAATATCTCCAACTACTAACTCTTCTTCTGTTTGAGTGAGAGAAAAGTAGGAGAGTTATAAGAAAACGTATGAGAGATAATGAATGTGTAAAAAAAGTAGGACAAATAATGAATAAATATGGAAAAAGTAGGAGAGAAGATGAATGAGTGAAGTAAAAGTGATATGATTGTATAAATTTTAATTAAAATAAGTGTGTAGGTATATAATAGGGTGAATGAGGAATGATATGTGCCCATCCAAAATCAAATGGGATGAGGGATGGCTCTTCCCCATCCGGATGACCCCATCCCTAACTAAACACAACCTTAGTGAATAAAAAGTGTTGTATATATTTAATACAAATTTGAATGGTTTCCATAAACTAGTCACTAATTTTATCTTTTGAACAGAAAATGGGTCCTTAAAAAGCGACATATATAGCTTTGAAGTTATACTCCTGCAAATGATCACCAAGGAAAATGATTTCTCTCAAAGGGACCGGCGGATGACCCTAGAAGCGAAAGTGATGGCAGGGTTGAATATGCTCAATACACCTCAAAATACTATTCATTTAAAGAGTGATTTAAAGAGGGGCAAAAGGTTAAAGAGGGTTTTAAAGAGGGGGATATACCCTCAACAAAATAGGCCTCGCCAAGCCAGCCCTCGCCTCGCCCCTCGTCAATTAACAAAGGGATGGCGCCCTCGTCAATTAACGAAGGGGTGGCCCTCGCCTGGTACAAAATGGAGGCCCTCGCCTAAACTCTCGTTAACTAACGAGGGGAACGCCCTCGTGTAGTTTAGCGTGAGGTGTTCCCTCGTCTCACGCGGCTGAAAGTGGACGAGGGCGTCTCATCCCTCGGCAACTCACGAGGGGAGCGCCCCGTCAAACAATTTAATAAAAAAATACGGATCGGACCCGCGGGGCGGGGAGCACCCGACTCGACCCGCGAGCGAGGAGTTTCGAACCTGAGATCTCCCAGGCGTGGGAGGACTTATGCATTTCACCTCACCGTTTGGGCAAGACTTGTTATTCGAAATAATTTCTATTGTAATAGTATATGTATTATTTCTTATTTTGATTTATTTTTTAAAACATTTAATTCACATTTTGTTTACACTTGTAATTAATTAATATTATTATAAATCATTTTAATTATGGTAATACCTTCAAAATTAAATTAATATTATCATTACATTTATTACTCTCATATATAATATTAAATTAATACTTGCAAAATTACATGATTTTCATATTTTGATTTCTTTGTTAAAACTTTGAATTATTCTAATAATTTAATAATTTCTATTATGATCACACTTTTAATTAATTATTATATATCATTACAATTATGGTAACAACTTCAAAATAAAATTTATATTATTCCCACATATAAAATGAAATTAACACTTACAAAATTACATTTTCAATTATGTATATAAACTTTTTAAATATCAATAAATTAACTCCCTTGTGCATATATATATATATATATATATTATTTTTTTAATTAAAAGATTTTGAATATATTATGGATAAATTAATCAAATATTACTTATAATTAAAGCACATACACAAATTAACCTAAATAATTTATTAAAAATCTTACTAAACACGCTAGCTCCCGATTTCACAAACATAAGAATTCAAACATTCATGAAAATAAACATCTCAAGCATAATAAAGACTATGCACAATAATTTATACTCCAAGCAATACTCTCAAACATTCATGAAAATAGTTAACCATTCTTCAAAAGTTTCAACTTCAAGACGATTAGGATCTCGGTCCCTTGCCACGGCTCGAACCTGGTCCTCGGGGTGGGGGATAACCATCTGATGGAGGCGGGGGTGGTGGGGGATAACCACCAACTTGTGGGATGCTTGGTCCGGATCCCTGCTGTGATGCCCATAACCACTCGATAAACTGATTTTGGAAGTTCTGGGTGCAATTACCGTTGTCTCTCATCTACTTGCTCCAACAATCGTTAATTCTCCCGTCTCTCTACACGTTCTCTCACGCTCCTCAGCGAGTAGTCTGTCCACATCAATTTGACTGTATGCTCCAAAATGAGTCCCAGCTGATGTGCCGCCTGGGCCGGAGACTATGCACCTGGACTTTCCCAACTGCCCGAGCCCATGAACTTTACCGTACTTTTTTCCCACAGTCTTGACGTACACCTGAGATAACTCTGGAAGACTAGGTTCAGGAGCTTGCTCGTCAGAGTCAGAGGTCGGGTGCAGTTGGGAGACTCTCGCTTGTATATCAGCATGCACATTTTTTTTCAGAGAATTATTTTTCTAGATATTTAAATATTCATATTATTATAAAATATAACAGAATACTTACCAATGTATCAGATATAAGGCCGTATGAATACTGTCCTGGACCACGGTAGTGGAAGTGCTCCACAATTTCTCAATTTATGGCTGGGCGTCCCTTCTTCCTCTCCTATAATTTTAAACATGATCATTAAGACTTAAAATATATATATTATAAAAATTAAAATAGTATAGTATCAATAAATGACTTACAATATCCAGGGCAACCTCGACGGCACCACAAGATCCACCTTTATGGGTGGAGATGCCAGTACCCGGGCCAGCAGGCTCAGATAGTCGGTTTCTTCTGCATTATGCGGATTTGGCTTTCACGTCATCTCTATCCCAGTACATGAGCAAGGTCTTCCACACTTTTGTATCCCACGGTGGCTTCTTCCTCTCCAACTCTCATTTTCTTTTCACGGAGTTCAACAGATCTATGTATCTTTCTGCATCCCTTTTTTAGGAATAAGTGATGAACATACTGTGTGGAAGTGACAATAGGATCTCACCTAGTCTCTTTCTGATAAACAAAGATGTTATTATATCATATAATAATATATTTATAAATCAAATGAATATATACATGAAACGTCTCCCAGTACTCCTGCAGCCTTTCTTCGGATATCATCCTGAAGGTGAAGGCGCCCAACTCCATATGTCTAGCCAAGATACGTCTGATCAGTTTGGAGACCGCATTCGAAGATATCAAGCTGCAAAATAAGTTTGTAATACATAATCATATTCAGATAAATATCTATTAAATTAATGAAAATAATAAGTCTAACATACGTATTGTATGCAATATACACATCTAGTCGCTACCCAATAATTTGTGAATCCGACTATTCTTTAGAATCAGATTCGGTATAATCAATTTCCTCCTCATCAGTCGTGGGGATCATTGGCACTGGTATGTGTGGTACAGGCTCTGTGTTCCGCGCCCCACTAGATCTGCCTCTCCCACCGCGACCTGTACTCTGTCGCCGTCCCCCGCTAGAGCTACGATCAAATCCGCTCATCTGTAGAATTTAAACATAACATATTAATTATCACATAAAAGATCAGTGGAATATGTAAGAGTGAGTATAATATATATCCATCGGGGATAACAATTAATATAACATATTATCACATAAATGATCAATCAAAGTTTAGGGTTACATTAAAATATTTATAACATTCCAAAATATTACTAAACAGGGGTAGCTCTTGTTCATTCCTTTTATCAAATTCCACTAAGGATCTCGGTTTGACTTTGCAAACAACAAGCCATTCATGATTTCGCACCCCGGGTATTCGCAATAGTAAACTTGAATGGCTTGGCTTGCTAATACAAAAGGATCATAACGGCCATATACTCTTCTCCGATTAACATCCACAAGTTTGTAGTTAGGATGTATTCTTATTCCATTTGGCACGGTAGGATCATACCACTCGCACCTGAACAGAACCATTTTTTTCTCAAGTCGTCTAGGGTATTCCAACTGCAATACTTCTTCAAGGATCCCATAGAAATCATTCTCATCTGAATCATAGTTTGTCCCTTTGATACAAACTCCACTGTTCACAGTCCATTTCGATTCACCATAAGTGCGTGTGTGAAATTTGTATCCATTCACGTAATACACTGGATATGTGGTGACACAACTCACAGGACCGCTGGAGAGATCACGTATCCACCGGTTCTGAATATAGTTTACCTTAACTTATAGTTGACAAAATATTTAATCTTGAGATTATATATATATATATTTTATTATTTATGTAATTTGATCAACTTGACTTACAACTTGTTCAAACCATAACGCAAATTGATGTTGAAGTTTATCATCTTGTTCAGCCCTCGAGAGATTCGATTGAACACTTTGAAGTTGATGCATAAACATACTACAAGAGGAAAGATATACAATATTATCATTATAAGATGTTTTATAATAATTATAGAGGGAAGATGTTGAATATTAACTTACTCAAGACACGGTTGCACCTCGTTACAATTTAGTAACATGTAGGTGTGAGCTGTTTTTTTCTCTTCGTCTACAATATATCTTGTATTCTTTCGTCCAAATGGTCGTCCAGGAGGTATAAAAATTGACGGAGTACCGAGTTGGGGTTCTTCAGCCACACGACCATCATAATTACTAGGTACATTATGACGCCTCGTCAGAACATGATTCTCAAAGTAGTGGGAACAAAAAATTGATGCTTCTTTGGTTAAATTATGCATTTGTGATTGAAGCTTCAACATGAGCCTTGTTACCCACACTGAGTTTTATATTGTGAAGATACCTAACCAGAGGCATCAATAGTGAGTATAATGTTGGAAAAATAGGGGTGCCCGGAATCTATTCGAGATGAAATTTAAATACGAATTTAAATACAATTATTACTAGCATTAATTAATCCTAATTAATTCAAATAATAATTCCAACAACCAATTTAACATCATGCATGTTGAATTAATTCACATATAATCTATGGCGGAATAAACAAGATAATATGTGATTAACGTACCTCTCGTAGAACTTGGCATTTGAATAAAATGGGACTAACACGTACGCGCTTTATCAACCCAAAAGCCTTCTCAAGTATTCCCTTTCACCTTATTCGATCACCGGTGGGAGATGCTATCGAACAATTTAAATAACTAAGGAAAAAGAAAAATATCTATGCTCTTGATTTTTCCAAAACATGGAATTATGTACTTGGGGATGAAACAATCACCCCCTATTTATAAAGTGTAGTGGCCGAATTTTTTAGAATATTTTGGGCCTTGAGAAAACCTTTTCTTAGACTCTAAGAAATCTTGAATATATCCCATATATTCTTTTCTCCATAATAAAATATTCCACAAAATCTCACTCACTTTATTTACTAGCAATTTTCGAAAACTTTAGGAGTAGATACTAAGATTTGGATCTTCTTGAATATATGAGATAATCTTGCATTCCAAGAATACTTATCTTCCATAATATCTTTTCAAGAAAATCAACAAAATCTTTTCTCTCCTAATTAGGCCAAAATTTTGAAAATTACAATGAAAAATCAGCATAATATAATCTTTTTATTTTAATCACCTTATCATTATTGGGCTACTTAATGGGCTACTTGAGGGGCCTTTAAGGAGAATTAAGATTGGACCTCCTAATGGACTTCTGAATTTCAATATTGAGCCCCAATATAATTCAATCCATTAATATTAATTATTACCACTAATAAATTAATATTGCACTATCCATCTTAATCCATATTACGATAATATGGACTCCCGGTTATTATTTCCCGCGTTTAAGATTATCAAGTCCATTAATTAATTAAGCTTCTGAATAGCTCTAAATTAATTAATATATTTCACCTTGGAGTAAAGACAGCTCAACATTATTATCCATACCGAAGAAACTAATTCTTCACTTGCAAGATTTGGTACGATAAAACTTCTGAGCCCACCAAGGGGACTAATCACACGAGCCGTACTCACACGCGTTTCTCCGTATTAAATCTTAGCAACCGTCGTATGATTAATATTACTACCCAAGACACAAAGTTTGAAGTCACAATGATTCTCACCCAACATGAATCAAAGCAGTAACCATTAAGCACACACGGTCCTATTTAAGTGACGGAGATTAAGAAATCAACAACCACTGAGGTCTAATTCTTCACATTTCAGAACAGAAGAATTTATCCTCGCTATAGGTCCTCTTCAACACATACTAAATGTGCTAGTGCAATCTCTTAGTCAAGACAGACCAATCTGAGCCTTACACATCGACCTTTCACGGCGGATTGTTCAATTCCACCTAGGTCGTGAAAATGTACGTTTTAGTTACAAGAAAACTGTTAATGTTGTCTTCCGTGATCGGGTATCACCACATTAACTACAATGTAACTAGTACCATATATTTGAACGGTTTGCAATAGAAATTCAACATTCAATCATATCTAAAGCAAATGCGATAAAAGAATTATTCTCATAAACAAGTGTTTGATACACGAGTTATACAAAGTAAAAACATACTTTCACGTATAACTCCAACATATAATAACCGCTAATTGTTCAAATATTTGAAAGTTGTAGATTACCTCTCAAATGGATACATCCATCTGTATTTTACAGGACCAACCACTTGTGCTTCGTATGCAAGGTGTACAGGTAGATGCTCCATTGAATTAAAGAAGCTGGGTGGAAATATACGTTCCAATTTGCATAAGATTAGTGGAATATCTACTTCCAACCGAGTCATGTTCTCAACTGTAATAGTCGTAGAAGTTAACTCCTTGAAGAATAAAAAAATTTCAGTGATAGCTTTCCACATGTTCTGTGGAAGAATTTCACGGAAAGCAATCGAGAGTAGTCTCTGCATAAATACGTGACAATCATGACTGTTCAACCCAAACATTTTCAATTTTGTCCAGTCTATAGTTCGAGACAGGTTGGACACATAATCCATCTGCACAAAAAAACCTTTTATCTCTTATCAAGTGAATAATAAGTTTTGGGGTACTTTCCTGTACGTGGTGAAATAATTCCGCCTCATCTAAAAGTCCGAACTTGTAGAGAGGTTTAGAATTAATCCATTTAATTATTTCCCTTAACACTCCCCCTCACTCATGGGCCGGACTTAATTTTCCCTCTTTGGGGAGGCCCAATGAGTGAACAATTTAATACGGGTGGAGTTGCTTTCAACGGGAATCGAACCCAGGATTTTCGTCCGGGCGTGAGCCTATTGGCTCTGATACCATGAAATAATTCCGCCTCATCTAAAAGTCCGAACTTGTAGAGAGGTTTAGAATTAATCCATTTAATTATTTCCCTTAACACGTGGACATTTCACAAGTGATGGACGACAACAATATTCATTAAGTTAATCCCTGGATTTATTCGTGTCCTTTATTTTCCCTTCCACATTCATTACTGTGTAGAACAAATTATCAAATAAGTTTTTATCAATGTTCATCACGTCCAGATTATGATGGATCAACAAGGTACTCCAATACGGCAAATTCCAAAAAATACTTTTCTTCTTCCAACCAGTTTCCAATCTCTTGTTGTGGGCCTCAACACCATCTTCTATCACTTTTCGACATCCCACCTAGTTGATTTCATTTAGGAGTGATTCACCTGATCGAATGGGTGGTGGTGGCTCATCCACTACCACATTCTTTCTGAATGCAGTCTTGTTTCTCCAATAAGGATGGTACCTAGGTAAGAATTTACGATGGTTGTTGAACCACAACTGTTTACGACTGAGCCTCAGAGTGAAAGCATCAGTGTACTCTCCATAGTATGGACAATCTGTCCGTCCAACATTGAGAAAGCTGGAAAGTCACTGATGGTCCAAATTAGTGCAACTCGCATCAGAAAATTTTTCTTTATAGCAACATCATATGTTTCCACCCCAATTTCCCATAAATACATCAAACCACGGATCAGCGGCTGTAAAAAAATATCCAATTTATCCTTAAGATTTTTAGGACCAGGCACTAGTACCGTAAGAAACATGAATTTATTTTTCATACATAACCACTGAGATAGATTATACGGTGTCACTATCACTAGCCATGAAGAATATTGTTTCCCAGACTGTCCGAATGGTTGAAAACCATCGGTGCTTAGGTCCAGCCTTATGTTTCAAATCTCGGAAGAAAATTTAGGACACGAATATCCAGGTGTTTTGATGGAGATGAAGCTGCAGCGTTGTATCTCAAGAAGATTGATCCATTGGGCCTCGACAAGATGAAGTTTCGCACTTAGTCCTTTTAATTAATTCCTTATCTTTATTTTTAATTCTTGATGGACCCTTTTGTGGGCTTTTGCTGCTTTCTTATTTGACTTGCGTATTTATACTTTGTTTTAAGAGTTTTTGGAGTTGGGATGATTATGAATTAAACTAGGGTTTTTTCCCTTACGCCTATCTTTACGGTATTCGCGTGTGAATCAACGTGAGATAGAAGGTGTTTGTTTTCAATTGATACACCTACCGCATCAGATTGCCAGGATACGCTCCACTCATGCCGCCTCGTCGTGCGCCTATCCGTGATGCCGCCCTTGCTAATCGATTGGATACAATCACGGAGCAACTTGCCACCGTCGTCCAGTTGCTTCACGGTCAAGCAACCGCCGCCCGTGACATGCCTGCTCGCCGTGCCGCCCAGGTTCCGCCGCTGGATCCATTGAATGATGCGATTGGTTTGTCTGATGATGAAGCGATAATCGACAACCCCTTTGCTGCCCTACACCCGCACGCTGCTCGTCGTGTTGACGATCTCAAAGTTTGGGAGTATAGTTTCAAATTAGAACTACCAGAATTTAATGGTGGTTTGGAGCCTGAGGACTTCCTTGATTGGTTGGTTACGGTCGAGGACGTGTTGGACTTCAAGGAGGTACCGCATGACCGTCGTGTTGCCCTCGTTACGACGCATTTTCGTGGACGTGCTGCCGCTTGGTGGCAACAGGCGAAGAATGTTCGCGCCCGTTTGGGCAAACCAAAAATTACTTCATGGGATAAGTTCACAAAGCATCTGCATTCCGAGTTTCTCCTATTCAACTACACCCATACCCTCTACCAGAGATTACAGAATCTTCGCCAGGGGTCCAAAACCATTGATGCCTACACCGAAGAATTTTATCAACTCCTTTCTCGCTTGGATTTGGGGGAATATAATGATAACTTGATTTCCCGATACATTGGTAGGTTACGCATGCAATTTCAGGACGCTCTCAACTGCTGACCCAAGTTTCCATTTCCGAAGCACATCAGCGTGCCCTAGCCCTTGAGCGCCAATTTGCGAGACGTCCAAATGGCCCATTCAACCCGTCCTCCAGTCGGCCACCTCAACCCACCTCCGCTTCGGATGTTCGGGTACCTCTTGGCCGTGGGACCACCCTCCCGGCCCCGGGCCGCGCTGCTCCTCCCCCCGCCCGCCCGATATAGTACTTTTTGTATGGCAAACCAGGCCACAGAATGGTGAATTACCCTAAATCCATTGGCGCACGTGGTCTTTTGGTTGATGATACCCCAGATACGGACTATGCTGGCCTTCCCGTGTTTGATGAATACGATGATCCCCAACCTCCCGAGGCTTTTCTATCTGGCGATTCGGGTACTGCCCTCGTCATTCGTCGGGCATGCTTCACCCCCCGCCATGCCGACGAAGATGCCCAACTCCACAGTTTGTTTGAGTCTTCGTGCACTATCAACGGCAAGGTATGTCACTTTATTATCGATTTTGGTGCTTGTGAGAATGTTATTGCTGCGGATGCTTGACTTGAAGCGAATTACACTAACTTCTACTAGTCGATTACCCGCAAGTGGACGGGTTCACTGTAGTTTGAGCAAGTATAATGACCAAGTATTATCGAACCCAAGGGAAAGTGTGTATGCGAATAGATCCCTGAAGATCTACGCGTCGTACTTAATATGAGTGAAATGTTTTTTTGGGTTTTTTGGAAAGATTAATTAAAACTAAATTAAACTAATTAAACTAAAGAATGAAAGAAACGAATAAACTAAGGTGTGTTTTCAAATAAGAGATGGTAATGCGTAGGATAGGAATCCCTACGTATACTAACGGAGCAGGTACATAATCAAATTAACTGTGACGCGCCAGAAATAACCTAAGTAAAAGAATGCAAGGTGAAAGCTCAAGATTCTAAACCCTAATACTTTACCCTAACACTCGACTTCACTAATCCACTAACAAGTTAATAGATTGTGCTTAATTAATGAGACCCTGATTTAACTAAGGTGATGCGGTCGTCCTCCTTCGCTAAACCGGTAGATGAATTAACCTCTCCTAAACCCTCTCGTTAAGTCTACTCGTTGTTAAAGAGTGATACGGTCGTCCTCTCTCTAACACCTTTCGAACGAAATTCAAAAGTAAAGTCTAGATTAATTTTAAGAATTCATTAACCAAGAGAATTAAAACCTAACGTCACAAGTTACTCTAATTACGTACCCACAACCTACTTCTACGAGTTCATCCTACCCCAAGCATGCAAGGGTTCTAGACTAACATGGTGGTTTGAATAATAAAAGCAATCACAAGAACAATAAACATATGCATAATTAAATTAACGAAAGAAATCAAGAACATAAACGAAAGAACAAATTAAAGTCTCTAAAGAAATCTATATAAATCTGAAAATCTAGGGTTTATCGTCTCAAAGAATAAAGAAAGAAAGAATTAATCTAATACGTTCAAAAAAAATACTAAAACTAAGAATTCGTAAATTAAAACCTCGATTACAACGTACAAAATTCTTCAAAACTCCTTCCCAAGCTTTCTCCTTGCTCAAAGTATGTAAAAATATGTGTTGGTATGTGGTTATCTGTGAAAATATGCTTGGAAGGGGTATATATAGGCTTTGGGACGAATTTGGGCGATTTTGGGCCAAAAACACGCAAAAACGTTCGAGTGCAGGTGCAGCTCGAGCGCTAGCGCTCGAGCTTGGTGGTCGAGCGGGTCAAGAGGTCGAGCGAGGCGCTCGACCGCTGGCTGTACACATGTTCGTAAAACCTTCATAACTTCTCAACCGGGAGTCCGTTTTGACCGATTCAAAGTCCTACGAACTTCTCTTTTCGCCCTCTATCCATCTATCAAAACCAAAGAGACAAATTAATAAGTTTATAAAAATGATACTCATTTGACTCCAAATACTCATCGAAAATACTCAAAATATGGGCAAATCGGGCACCAAAACATAACAATTTCACGCCTAATCAATGCTGTTAGTAAATTGTCTCTCCCTACCGAATTACATCCATACCCGTACACTTTATCGTGGCTTTAGAAGGGTACTTCTGTTACTATTGATTGTCGTGTCTTGGTTAAATTCTCGATTAGTGATAAATATATTGATTCTATTTGGTGTGATATGGTTCCCATGGACACATGTCATATGCTTTTTGGCCGTCCTTGGAAATCTGACCGAAATGTGGTGCACGATGGACGCCGTAACATTTATACTTTTTTGTATTCTGGTATGAAGATTACATTGTTGCCTTCTCCCCTTCGCTGCCCCCTCCGAACTCCACTGGCAATGTCCTTTTAGTCTCTCACTGCGCCTTTCTTTGAGAATTGGCCGATGTCCCCTTTGCACTGCTTTTATTCGCCCATGATGTTAGTGCTCCATCTGACCTGTCCCCTGCTGTCCAGTCCCTTGTGCATGAGTTCTCGGATGTTTTTCCTTCAGAACTTCCCGCGGGTCTACCTCCTCTCAGAGATATACAACACCAAATTGATTTGATCCCGGGTGCTCCGTTACCTAACCGCCCTCACTACCGGATGAGCCCGTCCGAACACGAGGAACTGCATCGACAAGTAGAAGAATTATTGCGTAAAGGTTTGGTTCGGGAGAGTTTAAGCCCTTGTGCGGTCCCAGCTTTGCTTATTCCAAAGAAAATGGGCGATTGGCGTATGTGTGTCGATAGTAGGGCCATTAACAAGATCACCGTTTGATATTGCTTTCCTATTCCACGCCTAGATGACCTGCTGGACCAATTGAGCGGTGCCACGATTTTCTAGAAATTAGATTTGAAGAGTGGCTATCATCAAATCAGAATTTGCCCGGGTGACGAATGGAAAACAGCGTTCAAGATGCGTGAGGGGTTGTTCGAGTGGTTAGTCATGTCATTCGGCCTTTCGAATGCCCCGAGCACGTTTATGAGGGTTATGAAACAGGCCCTCCGACCTCTGATTGGCACTTGTGTCGTTGTGTACTTTGACGATATATTAATTTACAGTAAATCCGAATCCATTCACTTGGAACATCTACGCTCGGCTCTTTAGATTTTGCGCAGTGAGAGTTTCTTTGCAGCCACTTCCAAATGCACTTTCTGTACAAAGTCTATTTTATTTTTGAGGTACCGTATTTTTGGTTCGGGGATACAGGTTGATGAGCAAAAGGTAGCGGCCATTCGGGATTGGCCCACCCCGACTTCGGTTACCCAAGTACGCAGCTTCCATGGTCTCGCCTCATTTTATAGGCGTTTTATTTCACACTTCAGTTCCATCATGGCTCCATTAACTGACGCCATGCATGGTAAGACATTCACTTGGTCTTCGGCCGCTGATCACGCGTTCCACCTCATCAAGCAAAAACTCACGCATGCTCCGCTCCTTGTGTTACCGGACTTTACGACGTTCGTTTGAATTGTGATGCTTCTAAAACTGGTATTGGGGCAGTTTTGAGTTAAGGTTGACGTCCCGTAGCCTATTTCAGTGAGAAAGTCACTGGTGCACGTCTTCGATATAGTACTTACGACATTGAATTTTATGTTGTGGTTTGGGCTGTTCGGCATTGGAGATATTATTTATTTCAGCGCGAATTTGTGTTGTATACTGACCATGAAGCATTGAAGCATTTAGCCAACCAAGATTCGTTGTCCGCACGCCATGCCAAGTGGTCTTCCTTCTTACAACAGTTCACCTTTGTTGTCTGTCACCAATCCGGGGTTTTGAATAAAGTAGCTGATGCCTTAAGCCGTCATATGTGCCTTCTTAACGATATGCGTATCGAAGTAACGGGCTTCGATTGCTTTCGTAACCTTTACTCGACCGATACGTTCTTCGGTCCTGTACATGTCCGTCTTCTGGTAGGCTTAGATGATACTTTCCAACTCATTGATGGCTTTGTGTTTAAGGGCCTCTTGCTTTGTGTCCCTACTTGTATCTTACGCCAGAAGATCATTACAGAAATTCATGGGACTGGTCACGTGGGCCGTGACCGCTCGATCCAGATTCTTCTTCGCCGATTTTTCTGGCCAACGGTGCGCCGAGATGTGGCCCATTTTGTTTCGCGTTGTAGGATTTGCCAAACGTCGAAAGGATCCGCAACTAATGTCGGCTTATATAAACCCTTGCTGGTACCCTCTTGCCCGTGGTCCTCTGTCAGTATGGATTTTGTCATGGGTCTTTCCCGTACACAATGCAGTCATGACGCCATTTTTGTCATAGTCGATCGCTTCTCAAAGATGGTACACTTTCTCCCATGTAAACGTACTACTAATACCGTGCATGTCGCACAATTGTTCTTTCGAGATATCTTTCGTTTGTATGGCCTGCCGTTATCCATTATTTCTGATCATGACTCTCAGTTTTTGGGGCATTTTTAGCGCACACTTTGGCGCATGGCTAAAACCGAGTTGAATTTTAGTAGCGTATATCATCCACAAACCGACGGGCAGATGGAGGTTGTAAATCGTTCTTTAGTCAATATGTTACGTTGTCTAGTGGGCGATAATCTTAAATCTTGGGATTTGAAGTTGAGTTCGGCTGAATTTGCCCACAACCTTGCAATAAATAGGAGTACAGGTTTTTGTCCATTTTTGGTGGTTTATGGTGTTCTTCCCCGTGCCCCTATTGACTTGATCACTCTTCCTTCGGCTCAATCCCAGGACGTGCGAGCAACTGAGCTTATTTCCGATATTCAGAATTTGCATCGCACAACTCAGCAGCATCTGGAGGCGGCTAATACGCGCTACAAACGCGCGGCTGATGAACATCGTCGGGATGTACAATTTGCCGTGGGGGACTTCGTATGGGCTGTCTTGACGAAGGACCGATTTCCAATCCATGAGTACAACAAGTTGGCATCAAGGAAGATTAGCCCTGTTGAGATTATTCAGAAAATTAATCCAAATGCTTATCGTCTCCGCCTCCCGAGTCATATTTGTACATCTGACGTCTTCAATGTGAAGCACTTGGTTCCTTTTGAGGGTGACAATTCTTCTGGAGATGAAGCTGGTTCCGATTCGAGGGCGAATCATTCCAAAGACAGTGAGAATGATGGAGATGAAGCTGCAGCGTTGTATCTCAAGAAGATTGATCCATTGGGCCTCGACAAGATGAAGTTTCGCACTTAGTCCTTTTAATTAATTCCTTATCTTTATTTTTTATTCTTAATGGACCCTATTTGTGGGCTTTTGCTGCTTTCTTATTTGACTTGCGTATTTATACTTTGTTTTGAGAGTTTTTGGAGTTGGGATGATTATGAATTAAACTAAGGTTTTTTCCCTTTCGCCTATCTTTACGGTATTCACGTGTGAATCAACGTGAGATAGAAGGTGTTTGTTTTCAATTGATATGCCCGCTGCATCATGTTTCCAAGCCAATGAGTCGTAGGGTGACGCATAATACCAGAATCATTGTTAGAGCAACTTGCATACCATGTCATATCTTTTGCAGTAGCATTGGACTGATACAATCATTGCAATCGAGGAATGATAGGAAAGTAGAACATCTTCTTGTAAGGCTTTTTCTTTTTCCATTGATCATCAACACCACGCTTACGGGGTTTAAACCGTAGATGACCACAAACCTTACAATATTCAAGTTCGCTATCATTACCCCAATATATCATACAATTCTGTGCACAACAATCAATCCTCTCTACTGGAAGACCCATCCCACTCATTAATTGTTTGCTATCAGAAAATTTCCTGGGCACTAGATTTTTCTGAGGAACAATTTCCCGAATCAAGTCAACAACTTGATTATAACCCCTCTCAGACAGTCTTTTTCAGTTTTAATGTTCAACATTAGGGCGTTGAATGATAATTGTGAGTGTGTTTCGCAACCAGGATACAAATCCTGATTTGTTGCACGTAGCATGTCATAAAATTGAGCAGCATGCTCATTTGGGGTTCCTAATTAAAGGGTTTATCTTCCACATTTCCAAAATGAAAGTTAGGAGCAATTAGGTCTGTGATCATGTTATGGTACGAGGTAGACCCTGCAGTATCATCTACTCCGTACGAAGTCGACTAATCATAGTTTTGGTGTGGTAGATGACTCTAGTTTTGTTCACTGTTGATAAGTGTGAATTTATACATAATTTGTATTGATTTGAGTGTGATTTATTGCACTCAATTATATTGAAATTGTGTGTTTTGCCACTTTTATATATTTTTGGATTGATAAAACCCACATAAATTTTTATCTTGTTAATTCTTGGTTTGTTAGGATTTTTTTTAAAAGTCAAGGAAAGGAGCACGAGCGTTCATGGAAAGAAAGTGGAAGAAGAAGGAAAGTTAATTATTGTAGATCCTGCAGAATGATTACTTACCAAAATTGGAGGATTTGCTTAACAAACAAATTCAAGATTTTCGTGGCCTAGAATGGAGGAGGCCCACACCTTTGGCAGCCCTTCTTCGTGGGAAAGAAATTTAATTGGAGAAGCAGGCAGCTGCCCTAATCTCAACATATATATATTTTAGAAGCTAGCAGCTGCCATTACCCATACTCACGTACGCATACCACCGAATCCACCCTTCCATGCATGTAAATCCATTAGCCATTTGAAGCCCACCATTACGTGATTCCAGTGAAGAAGCTTGAGTTCGTTTTTTATTTCATGTTTTTATTTCTAGACTTTGTTATTTGCTTTATGCCTATGGAAGGCTAAAACCCATATTCCGATTCTAGGGATTTCAATACTTGTGTTTTGATGATTGCTATTTGAACCCGTTTTATTCGTGAGACTTATTAATCAGATTATTTTTATCATCTATTTTCATTGCTTAACTATGTGTTTAATTAATTTAGATTGGCCACCTAGGTTAATTAATTCATGCATGTTTGCTAGTGTGTAGGTTGTAATCCGTAATTGTTGCAATTCTATGCCAATAAGTAGCAACTAGTATTTTACTAGGGTGATATAAATCGAATTCTTTCGAACCGAGCTTGCGTGTTCGGGAATTTGTTTGATCTTTATTCTAGGACTTAATGTTTCTACCAAATTTAATCTATGAGTCTTTCTAGACTGTTTGGTTAGAAAGGTTCGTTGGAGAGCTTGTTTCAATTGAATATTATTAAGGAATAAAATCGATAAACAAAGCTTATTGTTTGTCGAGAGTCATTAATCCGAGAAATAAGTTGAGCGAATAATACGTTTGGGTAGCATAGTCAAAACCAAGTGGAGATTGAATCGTGAATTGGAATCGTTTAATTAATTGAATTCTAGTTGTGTGAAATTTATTTGCTTATTTAAATTTCAATTTTTAGTAGTTTAATAGTCTACAAAATCAATCCAACCCACCCCCTCCGTGTTTATTTATTTAGTGTCTCTATTAATTTATTCGTACTACATAATTTGGTTTCCACGTTCCCCGTTGATCGACCTCTATTTACCACTGCTACAAATTAGTAGAGTAAACCAGGGTTATATATTTATTCTAATTTGGCGTGCCTCGACAACGCGGCCCAACTGTGTAAAACCCAATTGTGATAATTGGGCATAAACCCATGTATATACAAATGTACTTTCACGTCAATTAGTGCTCTAAACCTCTAGTTTCTACATCTAAATTTTGAGCAGGGACACCAAATATCTCTTTCACTCATCCAATAAGGATTGCTAGTAGCGAAGTATAAACGATTCAAGACCATTAAGAAAATCGGGAGCTATCATTCCATTAATTGTTCTTGGACCATACATCCAACTATGAATTGAATAACTCATATTTATAATTTGTTTTAAATTTAAAGAATATTCAAAATTTAATAAAACTTCAAATTAATTTACTTAATCTAAAATTTTCGGCAGAGTTTCGTTTATTTTTATCGTATTCTCCAGTTAAACAAGATCCTATAGTGCATCCATTTCCAACTTAATTAAAATTAATCAAGTCGGAATGCACATTCTACAGCTAGCAAACAACCAACAATATATTCATCAACCCCCTCCCTTCCAACATAATTAATAAATTAAACTTTAAACATAACTATACAACATTCATCAAATTAATAATTAATGTAAATAATCGAACATCGATATTCATCACATATATAATTAATTAAATATATATCATGCAAAATTAATTTAAATACAACACATATTAGTAATTAATTATTTCTATATTATCAATAACAAGCTAATTTATAATTAATTACGGACTAATTATAATACTAATTAAATAACAAGCTAAACACTATAGAATTAGCAACTAATTAACACCTATACATACATATATACATACATATAAATATATATACATACAATTAATTTGCATTTTATAAACTTTAATTAACAAATAATTAACGGATTAAAACAAAAAATATTATCGTAGAAATATTCACGAGGATGAGTAGGCCAAAACCCGACCGATGGAGTGGCATTTCTGGCGATAGCGGTGCGGCAGTGGAGCACGGTGCGCGACTGTGAATTATGGAGGGGGAGGGTTTTGTTGATGAAAATGGTGGAAGGTGGGATATTTATATTAAAAATTTACTGAGGGGGTTAAAGAGGGTAATCCCCCCTCGGTAAGTACCTAGATTTTAACAGTGACGAGGGCTTCAGTGCTCGGCAACCTCACGAGGGGGTTCGACCCTCGGCTCGCTCCACTGGCCGAACTGAACGAGGGGCTCACTCTCGACAATTCACGAGGGGCCCCGCCCTCGTGTACTAACGAGCACAATGCCCTCGGCTCTGAGTAATTTGAAATTGGGCGAGGGTTTCGCCCTCATCAACTAAAGAGGGGGTCCACGCCCTCGTCTAAGCCCTCGCCTCACTCCATTTTTGTTCCCCCTCGTCCCAGCCCTCTTTACGGATGAGGGCAAATTGTGCCCTCTTTAATTTTCCTCTTTATATGTGTCTTTTTTTGTAGTGATAACAAAAAAATAGGAAAAATGTCAGTTCGCTACACTTAGCAATTTATGCTCGTGTTGTTCACAAGACTTTAATCCAATCTGGATGCTCCACCAGCGAAGTAAACCAGATCAAAAAAATCGGATTGGCGTGCACAAGTGATTGTGAGGATGAACGCCCTTCCATCGAGAGCATCATATCAAAGGTTAAGGGGTTGGAGAAGTAATAGCAAAATTATGTTCATAAAATGGGGAAATGAATTGTTCTGCCTTAAGAATTTGTTATTTTTAAGAGGATGCATGGATCAAGGGCAATTTTGTAACTAGATATTGTAGAACTAATATTTATTGCATGGGTTGATGAAATTCATAGTACTATAAGTTTAGTAGTGTGCCCTGTTGGGACAATATCAGTTTTGATTAGATCCCAAAGTCCCTGAAAAAATGTTATGCATCTGTAGTCAGGCTAGTCTTGGTTAGTTTTGTACTTAGGTATTTTACACTTCACAGGAACTCAGTAAGAGGAGTACTTACTGATGACAATCAAGAGTAGAGCCTGAAAACGCAAAGCACCATCCTGAACTTATGGCAGTCTTTCTAAGCTGGCTGAGTAAGTGTCAGTGATGAAGAGTATGACCCTGAGGTTATTACTAACTCAGTCATGAAGGGAACAGGATGACACTGAGTAATGGGAAAGACTTGGAGTAGAGTCAAGCAATGCAAAAGGAATGTCATCGTCAGGACAAGACCGTTGTGCTCGACACAAAAAGAACTTAATAAGACAAGCCTGAAGCCTAGGAATAAGTTCTGACATTCTCACCAACCTGATGACGTGGACCAATCCAGGAAGGACACACACATACGGACCCTGACATGAAGACTGACTTCAGACTGCACTTTCAACGGGCAAGCATTAAATGGTGCATTAAATGTCATTACCAAATTCATGCAAGGACGGCTGCTGCATGGGAGATATGTCCGTTTGAACCACTCTACGTAGATGACTAGAAGGCTATCTCTTCCAACGGATAGTTTTCAAATCACCTATAAATACAGAAGACCTTGAACCCATTCAAGGTTATGGGAAATTTCCAAGCCAGAAATTACTCAAACTCTCAAGCTTTCAAAAGCATTCAGCGTGTAAAAGAAGCACTCGAAACCAGTTAAAGTTCCCAAGTGTTTCTTAGATTAGTGAGAGTTATTCTGTATTCCATTGAGCTCTCTAGCCTTATCATAAGCTTAGAGTGATTATCCATCCTTAGCAGAGCTTAGTCTTGTAAGGATAATCACAACGTAGTCGGAATCAAACTGAAACCAAAACCCTTAGTCAGGTTTGTTGGTAGTAAGTTGTGTTTAGTGAGTTAGTAAGGAGTTTGTATAGGTCAGTGAGGTTAGCTGATCTTGGTGCACCTTGGCACGTAAAAAACAAGAATCCCAGTAGTGGATTTCCTGTTAAATCAGGCCATGGACGTAGGAGCTTGAGTCTCTGAACCACGTTAAACTCCCTTTGTTCTTACTACTTTGATATAGCTCTTATTTGTCTATTTACTTAAGTTATTCATAGCATTGGTTTTTATCATGCCTGAATCAATCAGCCTGATCATTAAACTGAACACTGCCCTACTAATCACTATTTCAAAATTGAGTAATCAAGTTTTCAGAAAGCAAACAAAAGACAAGACTATAAACTTTTAGGGCTCACGCATTTCCGCACTGAACTCAAGTTGATAGTTAGCCAACTGACCAACATTCAGTGCAGTCAGTAGGTGTGTTATCAACCCTGAGTTCTTTAACACTCTGAGTAAAGGGGACTCAGTAGATTAAAAGTCAGAAAAATTTATATACGTGTATTCCCCCCCCATACACGTATTCCTCAGTCTTGTACAGGGACCAACATGCCCCAAACGCTTCCCATGAACTACGTACTTGTTGGGATATAGATTAGATGTTTTGAAGATGTTAAAATAAGAACTGGTAACTAGTCTAGGACTAGAATAGGTCTTAGGCTAAGGGGGAAGGGAATTAGACAAGACAAGAGGAGTCCCAGACAAGAGGAGTCCGAGACAAGAGGAGTCTTGGACAAGATGAGACTTGGACATGAGGAGTCTTGGACAAGAGGAGTCTTGGACAAGAGGAGTCTTGCACAAGAGGAGTCTTGGACAAGATGAGTCTTAGACAAGATGAGACTTGGACAAGAGGAGTCTTGGACAAAGGAGTCTTGGACAAGAGGAGTCTTGCACAAGAGGAGTCTTGGACAAGATGAGTCTTGGACAAGAGGAGTCTTGGACAAGATGAGACTTGGACAAGAAGAGTCTTGGACAAGAGGAGTCTTGCACAAGAGGAGACTTGGACAAGATGAGGTCTGGACAAGATGAGGTTGGGACAAGATGAGGCCGGGACAAGATGAGGTTGGGACAAGATGAGGTAGAGGACTAGAGGACCAGATGAGGTAGATGACCAGATGAGGTAGAGGACCAGATGATGTAGAGGACCAGATGAGGTAGAAGACCAGATGAGGTAGAGGACCAGATGAGGTAGATGACCAGATGAGGTAGAGGACTAGATGAGGTACCAGATGAGGTAGACAAGAAGAGGTGTACCAGACTACTCTACCAGATGAGCTCTACCAGACTACTCTACCAGATGAGCTCTACCAAATTACTCTACCAGATGAGCTCTACCAGACTACTCTACCAGATGAGCTCTACCAGATTACTCTACCAGATGAGCTCTACCAGACTACTCTACCAGATGAGCTCTACCAGATACTCTACCAAGAAGATCTTGTGATTCAAAGATAAGAAGAATCAAGAAAGGGAAGTCAACTGATATCAAGGAAGATTGGTTGTAGATCAAAGAAGAATCAATCAAATAAAGAGTCAACCAATCAATCATATAATCAATCAAGATAATTGATTATATTCCTTTATTTGTAGATGTTTGAATTTCTAGTTTCCAACGGCTAGTTATTTGACACCTATAAATAGGAGTGCATGGTGATAAAGTTCAACATAAGAAAGACGGGCAAGAGAGCACAAAAGTTAGAGAAACACACGAACACACCATACACTCACCTTGTTCTTATAAATATTATATCTACTCTTGTAGGAGTTGTAGTTGGAATATTACTCAACCTTTTCACCACATTGAAAGGTTGTGGTAAGTTGTACGAAGGAGCTGGTACTTCCCAATTCCAGTAGTAAGTAAGTTGGTTGGTGAGTGAGACCCCTTTGGTGAAAGGGAGAGTGGACGTAGGATCTTTATATCCGAACCACTATAAAATCCTCGTGTCTCTTTTATTTGCTTTATTTATTTCAATTTCTGCATAATTAATTTTAGCATTTCTTTAATGGGTTTTCATTAAAAATATCTCAAAACGCTTTCCGCTGGATAACCTTTTTGGGACCAACAGTACTCTCTCGTTGTAATATACCTCTAAATATCTTAATTTTGATCCACAAATGAAGTAATATACATTCGAAAAGATAGGTATAAAAATAACCAAGTGCAAACAATATAAATACATTAAAATACACATTTAACAATTAAAATTCTGCACATTTTTTACCTATCAGTATTATAATGAAGACTTGTTCTTTTTTAGTTTTTATTCATTTTTCTTCCTTATTTTCGTTTGCTTTGAAAAATGAAGACTACTTTTACCAAATATTTTTGGTATATATACAAAGAAAAATTACACTACTTACATTGAAAAGTTCAGTTTAATTTCGCCAAACAATTATGAGATATTATAATGAAGTGATGGTTGATTATTTTGAAAGGTTATGTGACGCAGCGTAAACGTAAAAACAACACATAATATGAATAAACACCTTGATACTACGTATACTAGGTGCATACTCCATATCAGAAATTTATTCATCAAAATATCAAAAGTCTCATTGAAAGCTGATCCCAGAACTATAAATACTGCAAGAAAGCGTAAAATAAAAGCTCATACAATTGATTCCAACTAAAGAAATAAAGCAGTAAATAAAAAAGCTCAATAACTAATAAAACATAAATTAGCCACATTTACAATCATACTTCTCCATGAAGGTCAAAGCGGTCTCGTCTCCATCATTATGCCACATAAAATGTAACGTTAATGATAAATCAATTAAAAAGTACTCCCTCCGTCCCGGCAATTTATTCACACTTGTCTTATATAGACGTCCCGGGAATTTGTTCACACCCCAAAAAAAGAAATAACTCTCTCTAAAAAAAGTCAATAGAGCATAAAGTTATAATTATTTTAATCTACTCCACACTCACATACTCTCATTTTTCTTAAAAAATGTGTCAAACCCTAGTGTGAACAAATTTCCAGGACAGAAGGAGTACACGTGTATATATACTGAAAACATTACACTACCTAGCACTAAAAGGTGTAATGTAACATAATTAAAAAATTATGGTGGGT
Source organism: Ballota nigra (assembly GCA_947034835.1). Taxonomy (NCBI): domain Eukaryota; kingdom Viridiplantae; phylum Streptophyta; class Magnoliopsida; order Lamiales; family Lamiaceae; genus Ballota; species Ballota nigra. The sequence continues at coordinate 20,224,146 of OX344730.1, forward strand.
TACAAAGAAAAGTTACACGACCTAACACTTAAAGTGCAAGATAAGTTTATTAACATTAAATCAACTCACACAAGATCCTACTATCATCTTCATCTTATGTTACCATTGGCATCATGAACATACACATTTTGGCATGTGTAAAAATTTGCAAACATGATATGAATTTAGGAAACATAATTTGCAAAAAGGAAATCCAACAATTGATAACAAGACTCATATAACCATTAGAATATAAGGGAAGACCAACAATAATTTTATATGATTATAGATGTGGAGAGAAAAAATGGGCTCACGTTTAATGTCAATGCCTTTGGAGGCACCTTGAATCGTAAAAAAATGGGTTTGGAATTCTGCAAATGTTGATAACTACTCTGACCATCATGACCAAGGATACACACCTCGAGCCTCGGTCATCTCTTGACTCTTAAGACGCAAATGAAGCCATGAATCACTACTATCGCCTGAACAACTATCGAACTAAGAATTTTCTGACAATTTCAATGCGACAATTGTAAATATTCAATCGAATGCTTATATCTAAAGTAGGAAAACATGTAGAGGTAATTAAAAATTCTTCAACAAAAAATAAAAATTGATGCTCAATTGGGATAGAGAAAAGATTTAAATCCACCACAAATGCAAATCAGCAAAAAAAAAAAAAAAAAAAGGATGTGTAAACCCTAATGTTGGTCCCACTAAATAGATTAATTGCGGAAGCTTTAAAGATTATGTCTTTGTCAAAGTCTTTTATAAGAGCACTATAAATAAAGCAAGACAGAATTGAAGAAAGCAGTAAATGGACCAGATTTATAGTGGTTCGGATTATAATATCCTACGTCCACTCTCCCTTTTATCAAAGGGGTCTCACTAACCAACCAACAACCAACTTGCGTACTGAAATTGTGAAGTATCAGTTCCTTCTTACAAACCCTTTAGATCCAACTTAGATCTAAAGTCTACAGCCTTCAACCTTTTCTTAGAGATGAACAGGTTGAGATCCAACAACTTCTTTTTAGAGTATATATAAAATATGAACAATAAGAGTGCTAAGAGTGATAAAACAAAGGCTTGGAATGTGACTTCTTGCGCGTGAGAATCTAGAGTCTTTCTTTGAGTCTGCACTCTTGTATTTATAGAGGTGATTAGGGTTTAGCCGTTGGAGAGCTAATCTAATCAGATCTCTATTTAAGGAAGCTTTCAATCAATCAATTCCCTAATTGATTGATTGGGTTGGTGGGATCCTTGGATTGATTGACTTCAAAACTTTCCAATCCGATCTTGTTGACTTGAATTGAATCACCAACGGTCAAATGCTTCCAATGCCTAACTCTGATTCTCTCCAGAGAAGGTAGAACCAGACACCAGGCAACCTCAATGTCTTCTGGTCCAGAGTTGGTTAAGAAACAGATTACTTAGGAGAATCAGGAGATGATTATGAGCATCTTATGTTTCACCAGACTCGTCTGGTCTGGGGAAGGTTCTCTGCCTCTGGCCAGTCTCATCTAGTGAAGTCTTCTGGTGGAGTCCTCTGGTGAAGTCTTCTGGTCTGATAGTTCCCCTTAGACTAAGTCCTAATCTAGTTCCTCATCTGGCTAACAGGTCCAGATGGTCCTATTACATCTTCTGGTTTGTTTTAACTCATCAAAACTGTTGGAGTTATACGTGAAAGTATGGTTTTACTTTGTATAACTCGTGTATCAAACACTCGTTTTATGAGAATAATTCTTTTATCACATTTGCTTTAGATATGATTGAATGTTGAATTTCTATTGCAAACCGTTCAATATATAGTACATGTTACATTGTAGTTAATGTGGTGATACCCGATCACGGAAGACAACATTAACAGTTTACTTGTAACTAAACGTACATTTTCACGACCTAGGTGGAATTGAACAATCCGCCGTGAAAGGTCGATGTGTAAGACTCAGATTGGTCTGTCTTGACTAAGAGGTTGCACTAGCACATTTAGTATGTGTTGAAGAGGTCCTACAGCGAGGATAAATTCTTCTGTTCTGAAAGGTGAAGAATTAGACCTCAGTGGTTGTTGATTTCTTAATCTCCTTCACTTAAATAGGACCGTGTGTGCTTAATGGTTACTGCTTTGATTCATGTTGGGTGAGAATCATTGCGACTTCGAACTTTGTGTCTTGGGCAGTAATATTAATCATACGACGGTTGCTAAGATTTAATACGGAGAAATGGGTGCGAGTACGGCTCGTGTGATTAGTCCCCTTGGTGGGCTCAGAAGTTTTATTGTACCAAATCTTGCAAGTGAAGAATTAGTTTCTTCGGTACGAATAATAATGTTGAGCTGTCTTTACTCCAAGGTGAAAGATGTTAATTAATTTAGAGCTATTCAGAAGCTTAATTAATTAATGGACTTGATAATCTTAAACGCGGGAAATAATAACCGGCAGCCCATATTATCGTAATATGGATTAAGATGGATAGTGCAATATTAATTTATTAGTGGTAATAATTAATATTAATGGGCTGAATTATATTAGGGCTCAATATTGAAATTCAGAAGTCCATTAGGAGGTCCAATCTTAATTCTCCTTAAGGCCCCTCAAGTAGCCCATTAAGTAGCCCAATAATGATAAGGTGATTAAAATAAAGAATATATTAATGCTGATTTTTTCATCATTTTTTTTGAAAATAAGGAATCAAAAAGAAATAAGATTTTGTTGATTTTCTTGGAAAGATATTATGGAAAATATGTATTCTAGGAATACAAGAATATCTCATATATTCAAGAAGATCCAAATCTTGGATTTCATCCTTGAAATTTTCGAAAATTACACCTATTGTGGAGGGTGAGATTTTTGTGGAATATTTTATTTTGGAGAAAAGAATATATGAGATATATTCAAGATTTCTTAGAGTCTAAGAAAAGATTTTTTTTCAAAGCCCATATTCCTTATAATTTTCGGCCACCTCCATCTATAAATAGAGGATGATTATTTCATCCCCAAGTACATAATTCCATGTGTTGGAAAAATCAAGAGCATAGATATTTTTCTTTTTCCTTAGTTTATTAAATTACTTGAAAGCATCTCCCACCGGTGATCAAGTAAGGCGAAAGGGAAATACTTGAGAAGGCTTTTGGGTTGATAGAGCGAGATCGTAATTGTCCCGTATATCCAAAGGCCAATTCTACAAGAGGTACGTTAATCACATATTTACTCGTTTATTCCGCCATAGTTAATATGTGAAATTAATTCAACATGCATGATGAAAATTCGTTGTTGGAATTATTATTTGAATTAATTAGGATTAATTCATGCTAGTAATAATTGTATTTAAATTCGTATTTAAATTTCATCCCGAATAGATTCCGGGCACCCCTATTTTCCCAACAACTGGTATCAGAGCCACGGTTTTGGGCTCTGAATTTTAAATTGGAATTTAAATTGTTAAACATTAAATTGAAATTGGATAGTAGAATTGTTAGATCTTTTTTGCAGGTATCCAATTGTCATGGTTTTAATGTTGTTAATTTCATGCGTGTAAATTAATTGTTTTTTAATTCGATTCGTTCGAATTCGTTTTTCTCGTGAGAAAATCCACGAGTAGATTAGTTGTTTTTATTTTGATTCGATTATTGTAATAGACTAGTCTAGATCTAGTATTTATTTTTTTGTAAAATAAATTGTAACCGGATCGTGACGAAGAACGAAGAATTAAAAACGGCGTACCTGGACGACGCATACAAGCGTGGCGCGTGTATGGACGAAAAATCATGCAAGGGGTGAAGAAAATGAGGACGAACGGCGAAAAATGGTGCACGGGGTGCACGGCGCACGACCCGGGCGCGACGGGAGGCCGGCGCCTCGGGCGCGGCCTGCTGCGCCTCGGGGCGCTCTGTGCAGCGCCTCGGGTGTGCCTCGGCGCGCCTCCGTGCAGTGCCTCGGGTGCGCCTCGGGTGTGCCTTGGGGCTGCGCTTCGGCGCGCTTCCAGCAGTGCTTCGGCGCTTTTTGGGCCGGGAGGCGCGCGGCCCACTTCGTGGGCCGACGCGCGCAGTATCTCGGGCCGTGGAATTTTTTTCGGTTCGTTTTTTTTTTCGTGTGATTTTAAACGTCGTCCCGAACCCCAAATGATGCTGTTTTTGATGAAGTGTTGTTGTTTGAGTGGGAGCACGTCGAGACGAACGTCGGAAAGCAACAAGGACGATTTTTCGCATCAAGACGTGAAGAAATTAAACTGTGACAATTGGATTTGAGTGCTCCAATGTGTTTAATTTTGTTTTGATGGATGTTTTATTTCGTGCAATTATTATTATTTGTTAATATGTGTTTGCATGAATTTAATTGTCCAAGAAAAACCTTACTTTCGAAAATTACTAAGTATGTTTTTATAATCGCAATTTTATTCCGGATATTAAAATTGGATTAATTTGACCTCCATAATTTATTTATTTGTGAAGTTCTTTTGGAATACATTTCCCCCTCGAATCGGCCAAAAGAACGGATTTCACATGAATAAATTCTGAAAGGATGATTGTGGATTATTACTAGTGGCGGTATTGACCCTCACCCCGAGTGGCTTGCTCAAAGCGAAATAATAATCCTGTATTTAATTATGGTTATTACTTAGGCATAGGAAATTGATATTAACTTACTCCCCTCGGAGTCCCTGTCAGTTTCTATGTGGTCAAAGTGGGAGCCAACTATTAATTTTGAATTAAGGATTTGTTTTTAAGTTTGTAATCCGCTTGAATGTGTTTAAATGTATAAACCACCCCTCGTGGCGCATTTAAATTGTTTCGAGATGTTGGCTGATGCATGATTATATTGTTTTAAGGTTTCAATATAATTGATGTGATCGAATTATGTGATAATTTCATATTTTTCTAGATATTGATATGAATGTATGTTTTATTCTCATTTCATCATATCGCAACCTTTTAATCCACTGTTTAATATACTTAAAGTTAATAAACCTTTTGGAGTGATTTATATCGATTGGAAATGTTTTTTTTTAAATTTGTCCTTACTGCACGAAAACACAATTGGGTTATTTATGTTAATATACCCGCCAAGCCTAATGATAAGTCAAGCAATGGGAAGAAGCAGTTTATGATTGGAAGCGTGACAATGAACACATGAAGTGCATCATCTTGACATCTCTGTCTGAGGATTTGAGGCGCGTTCATGAGGACATTGTATCCGCTGTTGAAATAATGGAAAACCTTGAAGAAATGTCTTCACATCAAACCCATGACTAATCAGTTCACCAAACATGACTCGGTCAAGTTGGAAATGGTGGAGGGAACGCCCGTGAGGGAGCACGTTCTCAAGATTATGGCATACCTTAACAAGTTGGAAGTACTTGGTGCGGATTTTGATTGATTTCATATGTCATTCTCTACCGAGAAGCTTTGAGCAGTTTCATCTGAATTGTCAGATGAATGAACGGACAAATCGTTTGCCCGAGCTCTTGCAAACTTTAGTTTCGGTGGAGGTGAAAATGGAGCACCAGTCTAGTGCTATGGTGGCTAATGGTCCGTCTACCTCTTTTGGTCCCAAGGGAGGGAAAAAGAGGAAGAGAACCAAAGGCCGGATCCAAGCAAATCCAATTGTTGCGAAAGGCAAATGCAAAGGCTAGCATCGAAGGGGAAGTGTTTTAGTTGCGGTGAGAGAGGACAATGGAGGTCTGCCTGTTCCAAGCCTAAGATGCTAGGAAAGTTAGGTAATTCACACACCTTAGTCGTCAAAACTTGTGAAGTGGCGTATGCTGTCTATTCGTGGATAGTGGATACGAGGGCTACTGATCATATTTTTTTCATGGGTTCAAGCTAACCCGACGACTTAACGGAAGTGAGATCCCCATCACATCGGGCAATGCTACGAGAGTGGCAGCTGAAGCAGTGGGAGAAGTGCGCCTATCTTTTGAAGATAGAGTTATGGTCTTGAGAGACGTTCTTCATGTTCCTAGTTTAGAAAGAACTCAACCTTCAGTTTCTAAACTGTTTGAATAGATACTCAGTTTCTTTTAATAAGGATGTTATTATTTCTTGAAACGATGAGTTTATCTGTTCCGGAACTTCAATGGATGATCTTTATACCATTTTTTGGGCACACCACTCACAAAATTGAATCTAATAACACATCGATTATTTCGAGCAATAAAAGAAAGCGTTCTTCGGAGATGAACGAAACACTTCTATGGCATCTTAGACTAGGTCATATTAATCTAAAGCGGATAAAGAGATTGGTGAAAGACGGATCCTTGGAATCATTCCAAGTCGAACCGTTTCCAACTTGTGAATCCTGTTTAGAGGGTAAAATGACCAAGAGGGCATTTGGAGCCAAGGGGAATAGAACCACGGAAGTGTTAGGACTCGTTCATACCGATATGTGTAGTTCAATGACGATCATAGCAAGAAGGGGTATGAGTAAATTGTTTTTTTTCAATAATTACTCGAGATATGGATACATCTACCTTATGATGCATAGGGAAAGAAGTATCAAGTTTCTACGATTTGATCGTAGAGGCGAATACCTTAGCGATGAATTCTTGAACTAGCTATCAGACAAAGGGATTGTATCCCTGTTGACCGCACCGGGAACCCCTCAATAGAACGGTGTGGCAGAACGAAGGAGCCAGACTCTTTTAGAAATAGTCAGATCCATGATGAGTTATTCGGATTTACCCAAGTCGTTTTGGGGTAACGCCTTGGAAACAACGACTTACATTCTAAACTTGGTGCCATCCAAATCGGTTCCTAAGACCCCAATGGAATTGTGGACCGGGCGCAAGCCCAGTCTAAGACACTTGCGGATTTGGGGTTGTCCGGCATACGTGCTAGATGAGGAAGCCGGTAAATTGGATCCACGTTCGGAATTAAGGTTGTTTATAGGATATCCCATGGGAACGAAAGGGTGTATGTTCTATAGTCTCAAGGATTAAAAGACCGTGATTAGTTCGCACTTTAAATTCTTGGAGGAAGGCTATATGAACAAAAGAAAGCCCAGAAGTGAGATTACCTTAGACGAGTTAAGAGGGCAAACTCCTATACCAAGTATACAAGATGATATACCACACGTCATACCTTCACAACCGGAACCCCGTCGTAGTGGGAGGATTGCAAGGCAACCCGAGTGATTCATAGGAATTGGAGAATCTTCGGATTTGATTCCTGGCGATGAATCAGACCCATGAACGTACGACGAGGCAATCCAAGACAAAGACGCGGAGGTGTGGCAAACCGCAATGGAAACCGAGGTGGGTTCGATGGATTATAATCAAGTGTGGGAGTTGGTTGATCCACCTAGTGTGGTAGAGCCCATTGTATGCAAGTGGGCGCACAAGAGGAAAAGAGGACCGGACGGAAGGGTAGAGACCTTCAAAGCAAGGCTTGTGGCCTGTGGCCTGTAGCTATGCTTAAGTCCATCCGTATTCTCTTGTCGATTGCTGCGCACTTAGATTACGAGATCTGGCAAATGGATGTCAAGACAGCTTTCCTTAACGGAAGTCTTGATGGGATCTATATGCAACAGCCCAAAGGTTTCATTGGAAAAGGCCAAGAGCACCTCGTATGCAAGCTTAAGAGATCCATTTATGGACTTAAGCAAGCGTCGCGTACTTGGAACCAGTGTTTTGATCAAGTTATTAAGTCTTACGGGTTTGTGATCAAAACAAGTTTGAAAGTTGTGGGTGTAAAAGGTGTGATGAACTGCGGTGGTATTCTTAGTATTATACATAGACGATATTCTGCTCATTGGAAACAATGTAAAGGTATTGTCAGACGTAAGGGTATGGCTGTCAAATCAGTTTGATATGAAGGACTTAGGGAAAGCCGGTCACATCCTTGGGATCAAGTTCACTCGAGATCGCAAGAGGAGGATGTTGGGTTTATCGCAAGTTTCATACAAAGCCACTGTTTTGAAGCGTTTCAGCATGCAAGATTCCAAAAAAGGTTTTGTACCTTTTAGGCACGGAATCCATCAATCTAAAGAAATATGCCCTAAGACGCAAGTGGAGATAGATGACATGAAAGACGTTCCGTACGTTTCGGACATAGGAAGTCTTATGTATGCAATGTTGTGTACGAGACCGGATATCTTCTTTGCCGTGGGCATGATGGCAAGATATCGAAGTAACCCCGGGAAAGCACTTTAGATTGCAATTAAATGCGTTCTTTAGTTTCTGAAAAGAACTTGGTATGAAATGCTGATTTAACAATCAGACAATCTAATTCCCATGGGATACACGGACTCAAATTTCCAATCAGACATAGACTCCAAAATAACTACCTCGGGTAGTGTGTTTTGCATGGGAGAAGGAGCCATGACATGGAGAAGCGATTTGCAGAAAAGTATCGCCGATTCGACCATGAAAGCCAAATAAGTAACTGCTTGTGAAGCAGCGAAAGAAGCGGTTTGGCTCAAGTACTTCTTAGTGGACTTGGACGTTGTTCCGAATTTGCCCATCATAATCACTGTCCATTGTGATAATGTCGGAGCAGTTGTAAATTCAAGGGAACCGAGAGCCCACAAGGCCAGCAAACACATTGAAAGAAAACACCATCTTATACGAGAAATCGTTAAGAGAGGAGATAAAGAGGTGGCAAAGATATGTGTCGGGGACAACCTAGTAAATCCATTCACAAAGGGTCTGCCTCTGAATACATTCGAGAGACATGTGGATGGAATGGGAGTCAAGACTATTGCCAATCTGCTTTAAGTATAAATGGGAGGAATTATTAGGTTAGTGTAGGTTGACATGAGATGTCACGGAGAGCTACTACACTAAGACATGTGTTAGGATAAAAATTGTTAGTTTTGATGAGTTAAAACAAACCAGAAGTTGTAATAGGACCATCTGGACCTGTTAGCCAGATGATGATCTAGATTAGGACTTAGTCTAGGGGGAACTGCCAGACCAGAAGACTTCACCAGAAGAGTCACCAGAAGACTCCACCAGAGGACTTCACCAGAGGACTCCACCAGAAGACTTCACCAGAGGAGATCAGACCAGAGGCAGAGGACCTTCCCCAGACCAGACGAGTCCGGACCAGACGAGTCTGGTGGAACAAAAAATGCTTAGTTTGATCCCCTTATTCTACTGATTATTCTGGTTGTTCACCAGATAAGGACCAGAAGATACCGAGGTTGCCTGGTGTCTGGCCCTGCCTTCTCTGGAGAGAATCAGAGTTAGGCAGAGGAAGCTATTGACCGTTGGTGATTCAAATCAAGTCAACAAGATCAGGATTGGAAAGTATTTGAAGATAATCAATCCAAGGATCCCACCAACCCAATCAATCAATTAGGGAATTGATTGATTGAGGCTTCCTTATATAGAGGATCTGATTGGATTAGCCCTCCAACGGCTAGCCCTAATCCCCTCTATATATACAAGAGTGCAGTTCAAGAAAAAGCGCTAGAGACTCTACACGCGCACATAGCATTCTAAGCTTTTGATCACTACGCATTTGCACTCACTTAGTTCTTAATTACTCATCCAACTCGTAAGGAGTTTATATACTCAACCTGTTCATCTTGTTAGATAAGGTTGGAGTAAGTTTGTCTTTAGATCGAAGTTAGATCTAAAGAGATTGTAAGAAGGTGCTGGTACTTCGGAAATTCCAGTGGTTAGTGAGTTTGTTGGTTGGATAGTGAGACCCCTTTGATCAAGGGAGAGTGGATGTAGGATATTCAGATCCGAACCACTATATATACGGTGTTATTTATTGCTTTCTTTAATACCTGTTGTTTATTATTTGTGCTCTTAGAAAAGATTTTCTCTAAAAGACATTTTGGCTATAAAGGCTTCCGCAATTAATCTATCTAGTGGGACCAACAAGTGGTATCAGAGCACAGGTCACGGGTTCGAGTCCCCCATGGCGCAAATAGTGGTATTTTTGGCGAAAAGTCAGGATACTGCTAGGGGGGGATTGTTGGGAAATATCCTAGCAGTCTCCTGCCTTCCAGGCTTGAGCGCTCAAGTCCTGCCCGCTCGCTCGATTAAAGGCATAGTTGGGTGCCGCCCGTGGCGCTGCAGCTAGATATGGGTTAAAGGAAATAAAGTAGCACCTTACTACAAGTCCGAACTTTTAGTCTAGTGGCAAGCGCTTGATCCTACAAGTGGTATCAGAGCAGTGTGTCCAACGACCACTGCTTTGTAAAGCTTTTGGTGGTCACCGGGCAGATCCATTGCTCCTTAGTGCTTTTGTTAAAGTTCTTGTTATTTACCAAATTTTATTTAAAATGTCTGCAAAATCTTCTTATAAGAGTCGCAAATTGCCAGAGTTCTCATTTGAGGACTATAGCCACTGGAGCTTCATGATGAGTAATCATCTGGGAGCTATCCACCACCGCATGTTAGATTTGGTAGAGAGTGGCCCCATTAAATTTTACTGGACTCCTATTGATAGTGGCAGATCAGAGTCCAGAGAAGAAACTAGCGACGCTGCAGAGGATAGAGTTCCCAGACAACGAATCCTCAAAAAGAAAGAAGAACTTGACAACGATGAGAGAAAGCTACATAACCTGGACCAGGTGGCAAGAACAGAGATCATCAACACACTTACAAAAGAGGTGATTGAAAAGGTCAGAACGTGTGCCACTGCCAAGGAGATGTGGGACAAACTCGCACTTCTCTGTGAGGGAACAGAGAAGATCAAAGACAACAAGCTCCAAGCTGTTCAACACTCGTTTGACACCTTCAAAATGAAACCAGACGAGACCATAGACCAGCTGGACATGCGCCTCACAAATCTCCTAAACAAGGCTAGTGCCTTAGGTAAGACCTACTCTGAAAAAGAAATTAATAGTAAAATCTTGCGTTCACTAACAAGCAGGTGGAGAATTAAAGTCACTGTGATCAAGGACAACAAGGATCTCAACACTCTGGATCACCATCTTCTGTTGTCTGATCTCAAAGCTTACGAATATGATCTTCAAAAGGAGGATCAAACAGAAGAGGTTTCCTCTTCTGGCCAGAAAGGAGTTGCATTCTCTTCAACTCTCAAGCCTGATGTCAAGCCAAAGGAGTCTACTGCAGATGACTTGAGCCTCAAGGAGCAGGTAGCACTTCTAACTCGTAAATTAGACAAAATGAGTTCAAAATATGGCAGGTACAAAAGGCATTGTAAGGACTCTACCAGAGACAGGAAGAGTTCTTTCAAGCCTACAGAGAAGGAGAAGATATCTGGAGACTCAAGGGAGACCAGATTCAGATCTCCAGAGAGGAGGAGAGATGACAACCCTGGCAACTCTGGGAGATCAGATTATCAGAGGAGGGATGGTAGCTCTGGCAGACCTGACTACCAGAGGAGAGAGAGTAGTCCAGCCAGATCAGACTACAACCAGAGGAGGAGAGAGCCAAGTCCTAGTCCCAGAGGAGACAATGCCTGCTATACATGCAACAAGACTGGTCACTACAGTTATGATTGTCCTCAGCTTACTCCTAGGGAAAGAGAAGAGAAAAGAATCAAGAGAGACAGGAGATATGCAGATAAGAGAGCATTGCTGGCAGAAGCAGAGGAGGAGGATACTAGTTCCAGTTCTTCTTCTTCTGACTTTGGATCGGATGATGATGTGTGTCTCATGGCAGACATCACTGAGGTAAATGAAACTACTCTAGTTTTATCTAATTCCAAATGTACTGAATCCTCTAATTCATCTGGTAACTCCAGAGAGTCTGATATGCAACAAATGCTATCAGATCTCCAAAATTGTGTCCAACTCTGTCAAAAACTTGAGAAAGAGAATGGTAGGCTAAGAGCTGAAGTTCAATCTCTCTCTCATGAGCATAAATCCACCAGAGAACTCATTAAAGATCATTCCAAAGAAGTCTCTGAACTTCAGGATAAGATCACAGAAAGAGATACTCTGGTAGATCAACTCATGAAAGAAAGGACCTCTCAAGAAGATGAGATCAATGAACTCAGAGCCAAATACCAGACTCTTATCAAAGGAAAACAGGTTGCTCACAACATAGAGGAGATACCTATGCCCAGAGAAGCTCCTAAGATACCATCTGTTGTATCTATCATATCAGAGTCTTCTCAGCGCATTTGTGATAAGAGTGGTTTAGGATATTCTGGAATTACCACTAAAACCCATAAATACCTCTATAATAAAGACAAGTCTGTAAGAGCTGGTAAATTGGTAGAAATCTGGAATGATAAAGACTTAACTGGTAATGGTTACAAGGTGGTTCACAATCCTGATTGGAAAAGAAATCACTCTGTTAAACACATAACAAATGGTCCAGAAGAGTTGACTGTTCTGGAAGAGAAGATGCTAGAGAATAAGTGTAAAAAAGGGGAACCTTTAAAGATTGATGGTTCTGTGAACAATGAGTCCCAAGGAGTAGGAATTACTCAAATTGGAGGACCCCAGAGAAATCCTCAAAGGGAACCTAAACAGATTAGGGGACCTCAAAGGAAACACTCAAGGAAGGGGAATACCAATCAGAGTAACAACTACCAGAGAAGGAACAATGTTCAACAGAACCAGGTACCCCAGAGACAATTTTCTCAGAGGAATCAATTCCAGAATAGGTATACTCAAAGGAATTATAATCACCAGAGCAAGTCTAATTATCAGAACCAGAGGAGGTCTTCCAGACCCATCTATAGAAAACCAACTGATCTGGGTAGTTATGACACCAGAGATGGTTCTTCTAGGATGTACCCTTATAACCAGACCTTTAAGACCATGTCTTTGAGGCAGGCCATTCCAAAGGCCAGATTTGAGAAAAGGTACACCAGACCTATTTATAGGAAAGGTGTCCTTATCAGACCAGTAGCTCAATATGTCATAGTAAGAGGACATGTACTGGTAGATAGATTTGGAAGGAAGATAAGATCTCCTCATCCATCAAGGGATGATCTTTATCTATGGATTCCTACAAAACCTGCAACTAACCAATCAGGACCCAGCACTAGTAGGGGACCTAATTGATTTCTCTGCAGGTAGACAAGAGTCCATTGGAGAAAGGATTTTCAAGCAACCATGTCTGGTACATTGATAGTGGATGTTCCAAGCACATGACCTTCCAGAAGGATAATCTCCAAGATTTCAAGCCATTAAATGGACCAAGAGTGATGTTTGGTGACAACAACTATGGAGTCACCAGAGGAGTTGGAAAGTTGACCTTCAATGGAGTATCTGTAGATGAAGTCTACTACGTAGAAGGACTCAAGCATAATCTGCTTTCAGTATCCCAATTCTGTGACAAGGGATACTCAGTGAAGTTTTCAAGTGATTCATGCACTGTTTTCTCTTCTGATTATAATGATATCTTGCTAATAGGCTTGAGGAAGGGTAACATTTATCTTGCAGATTTTAGCAGTTGCCCAAGAAATGCTTGCCTGGTTGCTAAAGGATCTGCAGAGAACAGCTGGATTTGGCACAAGAGATTGTGTCATCTTAACTTCAAAACATTGAACAAGATTGCCAGAAAAGGTCTCATTCGAGGTCTTCCAAATGAAGTGTTTAAGAAGGATCAGGTTTGTGGTTCATGCCAGAAGGGTAAACAACCCAAGACTTCCTTTAAGGATGTCCAGAGCACAACCACAACCAGAGTACTTCAACTACTTCACATGGACCTGTTTGGACCTGTTTCTCCTCTTAGTTTCAGTGGAAGGAAGTACACCTTAGTAATAGTAGATGACTTTTCAAGATACACTTGGGTAGTGTTCTTGTTTAAGAAAAATGAAACTATGACTAAGCTGCCAGAGTTCTTCAAGCAGATTCAGAATGAGCAGAACCAGAGCATAGTCAGGATCAGAAGTGACAAAGGAACAAAATTTTTGAATTCACATATTGCAGATTACTGCAAGGACCATGGGATTTTTCATGAGACATCTGCTGCTAGAACACCTCAACAAAATGGAGTTGCAGAAAGGAGGAATAGGACTCTCAAAGAAGCTGCAAGAACACTTCTGGCAGAGTACAGCACTCCACAGAGATTTTGGGCAGAGGCCATCAATACAGCTTGCTACACTCAGAACAGGTGCCTGATTGCCCAGAGACACAATAAGACCCCATATGAGGTATGGAAAGGTAAAACCCCATCTGTTTCATATTTTCATGTTTTTGGATGTAAGTGTTTCATTCATGACAATGGGAAATCTAAATTAAAAACCTTTGATGCTAAAGTGGCTGATGGAATATTTTTGGGATATTCCAGCACCAGTAAAGCTTTTAGAGTTTTTAATAAGAATTCACTTTGTGTGGAGGAAACACCTCATGTTGTTTTTGATGAATCTACTTTTGAGTTCAAGGTGGATGCTAAGTCTTCTGATGAGACTCAGAATCAGACTACTCCCAGAGTAATCAAGGTCAATCTACCTGTTCTTGATTCAGATTCAGATTCAGATGATGACCCATCTCCTGGTTCTCTGAAGCAGCAGCCTTCACAAGGAGCAGAACCAGAAGAGGTTGGAACTCCTGTAGGGGGAAGCTCTTCTGCAGGTGGTGATAATCACCAAGGTACTGCAGAAGATGATCATCCAGGTAAGACCACGGGTAGGAGGACCCTGGTTGATCACCCCAATGACCTGATCTTAGGAGATCCAACTAAGGGTGTCCAAACTAGGAGAACTATTAACTTAGCTGCCTTATTCAGTTGCTATGTGTCCTTGATTGAGCCCAAGAACATCAAGGAGGCACTGAAATATTCAAATTGGATTGTTGCTATGCAGGAGGAATTGAATCAATTCACCAGACAGGATGTTTGGGAGCTGGTAGACAGACCAAGACATCAAAAGGTGATAGGCACTAAGTGGGTTTTCAAAAATAAGAAAGATGAGAACGATGTCATTACTAGGAACAAGGCAAGGCTAGTGGCCCAGGGCTATTCTCAGTCTGAAGGAATAGACTATGATGAGACATTTGCTCCTGTTGCCAGAGTAGAAGCTATCAGATTGTTCTTAGCATATGTTGCTCACATGAAGTTCAAAGTATACCAGATGGATGTGAAATCTGCCTTTCTTAATGGGATTCTCATTGAGGAAGTGTATGTGGAACAACCTCCTGGTTTTGAACAAGGTGACAAGGTGTTTAAGCTTAAGAAAGCTCTTTATGGGCTGAAGCAGGCACCCAGAGCATGGTATGACACTCTATCTCAATTTCTTCTGGACAATGCTTTTACTAAAGGTAAGATTGATAGGACCTTGTTTAGGAAAGAAGAAGGAAAGGACATCCTTCTGGTCCAAATATATGTTGATGACATCATATTTGGATCCCCTAACAAGAAACTGTGTGAGAAGTTTGGTGAGCTCATGCAGGGACAGTTTGAGATGTCCATGATACTTTCAAACCCTAACCTCTCTCTGCAAAGCATTTTCTCTCTCTCTCTCTCTCTCTTTCACAGTAATGGCTCCTCCGTGCAACTTCGATCATGTCCTGATGATGAAAAAGCTTAAGACGGAGATGGTGGTGGACTTTTATACCACAAAGAATCCAGTTGTGCTGTCGGTTCTGGAGATGTTCCAGAATGCAGGGGTGGAGAAGTTGATCTCCACTGTTCCCAAGGATTTTCGCACCCTTGACGGTTATGCGGCCCAGTTTCTGGTTCGCATGAAGATTCATGTGGATTACATCTCTTCAAAGATTGGTGAAGATGATTTGGTGTTTTCTAAGCACGATTTCTGCGCTTTGTTCGAGAACATTTCTGCTGAGGGAGTGGATCCGTTGACGTACAAGGAGGATGATATCATTGGATCATTCAAGATTTTTGCTCGTTCTTCCTGCCAGAACATCACAAAAGGCTTTGAGGATAAGCATTTAAGGCAGAAGTTCAAGGTGTTGTTCGATATCGTGGTAAAAGTACTTATGTGTGAGAATCGCAGCACAGATGCCATTTTCAATGGTAGGATGTGTGTGATGAGGGCGTTATATGATGGTGTGCAATGTAATTGGGCGGAGTTCTTCTGGGATGTGTTGAGGAAGAACAAGCTGAAGGTGAAGAAGGAGCCTTGTCCTTCCAAGCCAGGGGAGTTGCAGTTCTGTTTCGCTGCAAATGTCTCTTTGGGGACTAAGTTAACACTTATTCTGGATTCTCTTCTTCCAGAGAAGAAGTGGAGGTCATCTTGGTGCCACAATTATCACAAGTCCAAGATCCTCTTCTCCAAGGATGGTCCTCTCCACGGCCATGCCGACTCTGATGGAGAGCAAGCCATCCCTGCCCCTCCTATTCAATCTATTCCCTCACCTCCTAAGGGGCAGAGAAAGCAGCAGCAGCAGAAGACTCAGAAGAAAGCTGCTGAAGCAACTGGTTCTTCAACCGTTGCCTTTTCTGGTTCCTCAGAGGAGGACCAGATTCCCCTTCTTGATGTGCTAAAGAAGAAGGGTGATGATAAAGCTGTTAAGAAGGCTGGAGCAGCCAAGAGGAAGCGGCCAGAGGAGGCCAGGAGAGGCTCTGCTAAAAAGTCTAAGTTTAGCAGGAAGGCCAAGCAAACCCTTCTGGTGGATGAGCCATCAGAAGAAGAAGAGGAAGAAGAGGAAGTGCCTCTTGTGAGGAAATCCAAGGCCAAGAGAGCTATTCTTCAAGATCCTGATTCTGGATCTGATCTTGGAGAGGCCTTGGAGAAGGCTATTGATGAGGCCTCCCAGATGATGGAGGATGCTCCAGAGACGGCTATACCTGCTGGTGTTGACCCAGCAGAGGTAAATCCCTCCATTCCATCTTCTTTTCCCATTAATCTTGTTTCCCCTTCTACCTCTCCCCCAGATAACATTCCCCAATCCCCATCTGCCTCTGGTAACCCCACTCTTCCACCAGAGCAGACTATCCCAGATACCCCTGTCTTTACACCCTCTACCATTCCTGCTCATACACCTTCTTCCCCACACTCCCAAACACATCTTCCCACTAACCCCTCTCCCCCACCTTCTGGACCAGAGGTACCCTCAACCTCCTCTGGTGCAGAAGTCCCCACTTCAAACTCTTCCACCTCCCAGATCCCTCCTACACACTCTGTACCAGATATTCCTTCCTCTTCTGGTGCAGAACAACCCCTTCCTACCACCTCCACTTCACAAAACCCCAACCCTCCCCAAACCCATACAGATCAGGACCCAACCATTGCTATGGCCCTGGGATTCCCTGCCCCTCCCCCCTCCCCAACCTGTTTAACAAGCGATGATAGTGAAGATGAGGAAGCTTCACTTGAGCCTGCTCACTTAGCACCTTCCTCCTCTGCCTCTGGGCCCAAACCCTTTATATTCTCTTCTGATGATATGGGTCCCATTAGGCAGAGTATGAGTGTGAGTGCTCAGCTCTGGCTAAGAGAGCAGTTTCCAATTTTGTTGGAGCACTCACCCCTCCTGGCAGATTTGACTGATGCCAAGGTTTGGAGCATGGCTAGACTCCAGGATGTTGAAGATCTCATGCTTCTGCTAGAGGAGATGTCTCCCTCTACCTTCACTGCTTGGGAAATTGAGCTGAAGAAGAAGCTAAATATTCAAAACCCAGCAGAGTTGGAGACACCAGAGACGGCCAAGATCCTCATCAAGACTCTCCTTATCCGGAGAGGAGTTATGCTCACTCCAGAGGGCTTCTCCTACAACTTTGGTCCTCATTTCACTTTCCCTCCTGAGCTATATTCAGACGAGGAGGACTTTGAGATGTCTCCTGCTGTGCTCCAGAAGATGAAGGCTTTCTTCAATGAGCAAATCATGCAGATTGGGCGCTTTTCAAAAGCTATTCAACATATGGCCCCTGCTATGATAGAGCACCAGATCAAGCATGAGAGGAGAATCTTCCTGAAGCAGATCAAGTCCTCTCTGGCAGAGGTAAAAGCTTCATTCAAGGCTAATGGCTTATTTGTCAAATTAGATGTCATGCACAGCCAGAAGCAGCTCCAGGAGCACGTGCTGGAGCAGATGAGGCCAGTTTCTGTCCTCAAAGTAGAAATGGCCAGCCAGATGATTCAAACTGCTAAGCTGAAGGACTCCCTCCAGGAGATGTTGGAGAAGCAGGAAAGACTTGTTGCAGAGTCTAAAGCCTATCTGGAGGAAGCCAAGCAGCTTCGTGATCTTCACTCTTCCTCCAACACTGCCTTGCCTGATCTTATAAGGCAGGTTGTGGAGCCCCTCCTTGATGAAGTTAAAAAGGGGGAAGAGAAGGCCAGAACTGATCTGGTGAAGACCACCAATGAGACTCTTTTTAGCCATGGAGCTCGTCTGGACCTGTTGGAGAACACTCTGGCCCAGGCTGAGTTGCAGAAGAAGAAGAAGGAAGAATTCAAATCCCTTTCTATGGCTAAACAGCTTGCTGCTGAAGAAGAGTCATCTGAAGCTGAGCAGGATCCTTCTACCATTCCTGGTCCTGCTAAGAGGAAGATTAGAAAAGTAAAGAAGAGTTTCCTTGAATCTGTTGTTGAAGAAGCAGAGAAGAGATACAAGGAAGAGACTCCAGAAGAGAGGCAAGCCAGAATCAGGAAGAACATAGATGAAGAGCAGAGGCTCAGATATGTTAAGAGGCAGAACAAGAAGGCCAGAGAAGCTGGTATTCCTTCTGGTGCAGGTGGCTCAGGTCAGAAGAGGAAAGCTCCTGTGGAAGTTATGAACATCTTGCCACTCAGGACAGAAGGGTCCTTTGACTCTACTGTGCCGTATCCTCTGATTGAAAGATGGAGAGAAGCCAAGACCCTCTGGTTCATTCAGCATTATATCCAGAGGCCAGCACCAGAAGATGATGAGCTGATCAACAGAACCTTCCATTCTTGGATGCAAGCATATGATGTAGACTTGTACAAGCAGCTGATGGATTCAACCATTGAGTTCAACCTGGAGGTGACTGCTCCTGAATTTACTTATCTTAACACTCCCATGAATGGGAACCAGGTGGATTGGGCAGTACTGAAGAAGCTTTACAAGACCAAGGTGTTGGTGAATTTCACCCCAACATCTTCTGCAGAGTTGAAGGCCGTCCAGGATAGGTTCCTTGACTGGTTTCTTGTCCCTAAGGAGAACAGAAGATATGCCTAGAGTAGGACTATGAACTTCAATGTAATCTGTAATTATTTTGTCCTCTGATTATTAATGGAAAAATACATATCTTCTTTGTTCTAAAGACAACTCCTTGTTGTCTTATTATTTGCCTGATGAGATCTATTCTAAGGTCTCATCCCTTTATTGTTTTCTTGCTTAATTTACTTTTGATCAGTTCTGGTAGTGTTTTAACTCCATCAAAAAGGGGGAAATTGTTAGGATAAAAATTGTTAGTTTTGATGAGTTAAAACAAACCAGAAGTTGTAATAGGACCATCTGGACCTGTTAGCCAGATGATGATCTAGATTAGGACTTAGTCTAGGGGGAACTGCCAGACCAGAAGACTTCACCAGAAGAGTCACCAGAAGACTCCACCAGAGGACTTCACCAGAGGACTCCACCAGAAGACTTCACCAGAGGAGATCAGACCAGAGGTAGAGGACCTTCCCCAGACCAGACGAGTCCGGACCAGACGAGTCTGGTGGAACAAAAGATGCTCAGTTTGTATCCCCTTATTCTACTGATTATTCTGGTTGTTCACCAGATAAGGACCAGAAGACACCGAGGTTGCCTGGTGTCTGGCCCTGCCTTCTCTGGAGAGAATCAGAGTTAGGCAGAGGAAGCTATTGACCGTTGGTGATTCAAATCAAGTCAACAAGATCAGGATTGGAAAGTATTTGAATATAATCAATCCAAGGATCCCACCAACCCAATCAATCAATTAGGGAATTGATTGATTGAGGCTTCCTTATATAGAGGATCTGATTGGATTAGCCCTCCAACGGCTAGCCCTAATCCCCTCTATATATACAAGAGTGCAGTTCAAGAAAAAGCGCTAGAGACTCTACACGCGCACATAGCATTCTAAGCTTTTGATCACTACGCATTTGCACTCACTTAGTTCTTAATTACTCATCCAACTCGTAAGGAGTTTATATACTCAACCTGTTCATCTTGTTAGATAAGGTTGGAGTAAGTTTGTCTTTAGATCGAAGTTAGATCTAAAGAGATTGTAAGAAGGTGCTGGTACTTCGGAAATTCCAGTGGTTAGTGAGTTTGTTGGTTGGATAGTGAGACCCCTTTGATCAAGGGAGAGTGGATGTAGGATATTCAGATCTGAACCACTATATATACGGTGTTATTTATTGCTTTCTTTAATACCTATTGTTTATTATTTGTGCTCTTAGAAAAGATTTTCTCTAAAAGACATTTTGGCTATAAAGGCTTCCGCAATTAATCTATCTAGTGGGACCAACAACATGCGTGATGTATACTAAAAGCAGACTTTAAGTATAAGTGGGAGATTGTTGGAGTTATACGTGAAAGTATGGTTTTACTTTGTATAACTCGTGTATCAAACACTCGTTTTATGAGAATAAGTCTTTTATCACATTTGCTTTAGATATGATTGAATGTTGAATTTCTATTGCAAACCGTTCAATATATAGTACATGTTATATTGTAGTTAATGTGGTGATACCCGATCACGGAAGACAACATTAACAGTTTACTTGTAACTAAACGTACATTTTCACGACCTAGGTGGAATTGAACAATCCGCCGTGAAAGGTCGATGTGTAAGACTCAGATTGGTCTGTCTTGACTAAGAGGTTGCACTAGCACATTTAGTATGTGTTGAAGAGGTCCTACAACGAGGATAAATTCTTCTGTTCTGAAAGGTGAAGAATTAGACCTCAGTGGTTGTTGATTTCTTAATCTCCGTCACTTAAATAGGACCGTGTGTGCTTAATGGTTACTGCTTTGATTCATGTTGGGTGAGAATCATTGCGACTTCGAACTTTGTGTCTTGGGCAGTAATATTAATCATACGACGGTTGCTAAGATTTAATACGGAGAAACGCGTGCGAGTACGGCTCGTGTGATTAGTCCCCTTGGTGGTCTCAGAAGTTTTATTGTACCAAATCTTGCAAGTGAAGAATTAGTTTCTTCGGTACGAATAATAATGTTGAGCTGTCTTTACTCCAAGGTGAAAGATGTTAATTAATTTAGAGCTATTCAGAAGCTTAATTAATTAATGGACTTGATAATCTTAAACGCGGGAAATAATAACCGGGAGCCCATATTATCGTAATATGGATTAAGATGGATAGTGCAATATTAATTTATTAGTGGTAATAATTAATATTAATGGGCTGAATTATATTGGGGCTCAATATTGAAATTCAGAAGTCCATTAGGAGGTCCAATCTTAATTCTCCTTAAGGCCCCTCAAGTAGCCCATTAAGTAACCCAATAATGATAAGATGATTAAAATAAAGAATATATTAATGCTGATTTTTTCATCATTTTTTTCGAAAATAAGGAATAAAAAAGAAATAAGATTTTGTTGATTTTCTTGGAAAGATATTATGGAAGATATGTATTCTAGGAATACAAGAATATATCATATATTCAAGAAGATCCAAATCTTGGATTTCATCCTTGAAATTTTCGAAAATTACACCTATTGTGAAGGGTGAGATTTTTGTGGAATATTTTATTTTGGAGAAAAGAATATATGAGATATATTCAAGATTTCTTAGAGTCTAAGAAAAGATTTTTTTTCAAAGCCCATATTCCTTATAATTTTCGGCCACCTCCATCTATAAATAGGGGATGATTATTTCATCCCCAAGTACATAATTCCATGTGTTGGAAAAATCAAGAGCATAGACATTTTTCTTTTTCCTTAGTTTATTAAATTACTTGAAAGCATCTCCCACCGGTGATCAAGTAAGGCGAAAGGGAAATACTTGAGAAGGCTTTTGGGTTGATAGAGCGAGATCGTAATTGTCCCGTATATCCAAAGACCAATTCTCAAGAGGTACGTTAATCACATATTTACTCGTTTATTCCGCCATAGTTAATATGTGAAATTAATTCAACATGCATGATGAAAATTCGTTGTTGGAATTATTATTTGAATTAATTAGGATTAATTCATGCTAGTAATAATTGTATTTAAATTCGTATTTAAATTTCATCCCGAATAGATTCCGGGCACCCCTATTTTCCCAACAAAAACCAACAACTTTTATCCTAACAATTTTCCCCTTTTTGATGGAGTTAAAACACAACCAGAACTGATCAAATAAAATTACTTAAGCATAAAAACAATAAACGGATAAGACCTTAGAATAGATCTTATCAGGCAAACAAGAAGACAACAAGGAGTTGTCTTTAAGATAGAGAAGATATGATGTTTCATTAATAATAAGGACAAAAAGGATTACCGATTACAATGCATATCTGGTCCTATTCTAAGCATATCTTCTATTTTCCTTAGGCACTAGGAACCAGTCGAAGAATCTGTCTTGGATGGCCTTCAACTCAATAGAAGATGTTGGAGAGAAATTTGCCAACACCTTGGTCTTGTATAACTTCTTCAGCTCTGCCCAATCCACCTGGTCCCCAACCATAGGAGTGTTAAGATAATGGAAATTAGGGACAGTAACTTCCAGGATGAATTGGATGGTGGAGTCCATTAGCTGCTTGTAGAGATCTGCATCATAAGCCTTCATCCAAGAGTGGAAAGTCCTGTTGATGAGTGCATCATCCTCTGGTGGAGGCCTTTGAATGTAATGCTAGAGAAACCACAATGTCTTGGCTTCTCTCCACTTCTCAATGAGAGGAACAGACACAATAGAGTCAAAGGACCCTTCTGTCCTGAGTGGTAAGATCTCCATTACTTCAACAGGTCCTTTCTTCCTCTGGCTTGATCCACTGGCACTAGAAGATATTCCAGCTTCTCTGGCCTTCTTGTTCTGCCTCCTAACATGTCGGAGCCTCTGCTCTTCATCTATGTTCTTCCTTATCCTAGCAAGATTCTCTTCTTCAGATTCCTCTTTAAATCTCTTCTCTGCTTCTTCAACCACCTGCTCCAAGAAGCTCTTCTTGACCCTTCTGATATTCCTTTTAGCTGGGCCAGGAATGGAGACAGGGTCTTGCTTAGAGTCAAAGGACTCTTCTTCAGCTACAAGCTGCTTAGCCATTGTTAGAGATTTGAGCTCTTCCTTCTTCTTCTTCTGCAGCTCAGCTTGAGCCAAAGTGTTCTCTAACAGGTCCAGACGAGCCCCATGGCTGAAGAGGGTCTCCAGAGTGGTCTTCGCCAGATCAGTTCTGGTCTGCTCTTCCCCCTTTTTAACTTCATCAAACAAAGGTTGCACCACCTGCCTTATGAGATCAGGCAAGGCAGTGGAGGAGGAAGAGTGAAGATCACGGAGTTGCCTGGCCTCCTCCAGATAGGCTTTTGATTCAGCAACCAGCTTCTCTTGCTTCTCGAGCATCTCCTGGAGGGAGTCCTTGAGCTTAGCAGTCTGCAGCATCTGAGAGACCATCTCCACCTTAAGCACTGAAACAGGTCTCACCTGGTCCAGAACATACTGCTGGATCTGCCTCTGGCTTTCATGCACATCCATCTTCAAGTAGAGGCAGTCAGACTTGAAAGCAGCTTTAGCAGAGGCAAAGACATCCTTAATCTGCTTCAAGAACTTTCTTCTCTCAACTTTGATCTGGTGCTCAACCAGAGCAGGCGCCAAGTGCTACATTGCCTTTGAGAATCTTCCAATCTGCTGGATTTGTTCATTGAAGAACAGCTTCATCTTCTGGAGGACTGCAGGAGTGACATCAAAATTCTCTTCATCAGAGTAGAGATCTGGAGGAAATGTGAAGTGAGGGCCAAACTTGTATGAGGGGCCTTCTAGGGAGATCATCACTCCCTGCTGGATCAACAAGGTGCGAACCAACACCTTGGCTGCCTCTGGAGTCTCAAGCTCCGTAGGATTCTGGATATTGAGGTTCCTCTTGAGATCAATTTCCCAGGCAGTGAAAGTAGAGCGACCTATTTCTTCAAGCAATAACACCAGGTCCTCTACATCTTCAAGCCTGGCCTTGCTCCAGACTTTGGCGTCAGTCAGATCCGCCAAAAGGGGTAAGTGCTCTAGAAGGATAGGAAAATGCTCTCTTAGCCAGAGCTGAGCACTTACACTCATGCTCTGCCTAATGGGACCATATCTTCAGTTGAGAAGGTAAAGGGTTTGGGCCCAGAGGCAGAGGAGGATGGTGCTAAGTTAGCAGGCTCAAGTGAAGCATCCTCCTCTTCACTATCATCGCTAGATAGGCATGTGGGAGAGGGAGGGGGAGCAGAAAATCCTAAAGCCATAGAAACGGGGGGGATCTGGTCAGTGTGAGATTGGGGAGGGGTATGAATTTGTGAGGTAGAGATTGAGGGAATAGGTTGTTCTGCACCAGAAGTTGATGGCACCTCTAGTATAGGGGCTGGGGGAGAAGGATTAGTGGGGAGGGGGTTATGAGAAGTGGGGGGAGAGTGTGTTTGAGTAGGAATGGTGGAGGGAGTGTAAATGGGTGTATCTGGAAGGGGCTGCTCTGGTGAAGGAATGGGGGCACCAGGAGCAGGGGAGGGATGTAATGTATGGGTTTCTGGGGGAGAGGTAGAGGGGGTAACAAGGTTGATGGGGATAGAGGGGGGGATCAGAGGGGTTTACCTGAACAGGTGAGACTGGAGCAGTTGATTCTTGCATCAACAGAGTACCTTCATCAATGGCCTGCTCCAGTGCATCCCCAAGATCAGATCCAGAATCTGACTCTTGAAGGATGACCCTATTGGCCTTGAACTTCTTCTTAAGAGGCTCAACCTCTTCACCTTCTTCTTCCTCTTCTTCTGATGGCTCATCCACCAGAAAGGTCTTCTTCGCCCTTCTTGAAGTTCTGGGCTTCTTAGCAGAGGCTTTTCGTGCAGCATCTTCTGGCCTCTGCTTCCTCTTGGCTGCTCCTGCCTTCTTTGCAGCCTCAACATCATCACCCTTCTTCTTCAAGACAGCTTGAAAGGGAATCTGGTCATCCTCTGATGAACCAGAGAACGCTACGGTTGAAGAACCAGTAGCCCCAGCCTTTTTCTTCTGGCTCTTCTTTGGTTTCTGCCCATTAGCAGGTGATGGCACTGCTTGGAGAGAAGGGGCAGGGATGGCTTGTTCTCCATCAGAGTCAGGATGGCCATGGAGAGGACCATCCTTGGAGAAAATTACCTTCGGTTTGTGGAAGCCCTTGCACCAGGAGTCCTTCCATTTCCTCTCTGGAAAGATGGAATTCAGAATCAAAGTAAGTTTGGTCCCCAGGGAGACATTTGCATTAAAGAAAAATTGCAACTCCCCTGGCTTGCTGGGACATTCTTCCTTCTGCACCTTCAACTTGTTCTTCCTCAAAATTCCCCAGAAAAATTCCGCCCAATTGCATTGTACCCCATCATACAATGCCCTCATAACACATAGCCTGCCAGTGAAGATGGCATCTGTGCTATGGCTCTCACACATTAACACCTTAACCACTATGTCGAAAAGTACCTTGTATTTTTGCCTCAAATACTTATCCAAAAAGCCTTTTGTCAGATTCTGGCAAGAAGATCTGGCAAAGATCTTGAATGACTCTACCACTTCACCCTCCTTATACTTCAACGGATCAACTCCTTCCGATGAGATATTCCCAAACAGTCTACAGAAATCGTGCTTAGAAAAGACAACATCCTCCTTGTCAATCTTGGATGATATGTGATCATCGTGAATCTTTATCCTGATGAGAAACTGAGCAGCATACCCATCCAAAGTGCGCAGATCCTTGGGAACTTTGGATAACAAGTCTTCAACCCTAGATTTCCTTAGCAATTCCAGAATTTCTAGCGCCGCTGGATTCTTGGTGGAATAGAAGTCAACCACCATTTCTAACTTAAGTTTCTTGCACACATGGTCTGGGTTGAAGTTGCATTTGGGTGCCATGTCTAAAAGAGAGAGAGAAAGAACTTGCAGAGAGAGGTTAGAGTTTGAGAATAAGAAAACGTGAAAGGACAGATTGAAAAAGATTTGATTTAAATAGGGCAAGACGCGTGGCTTGAACAATTAATGAAGTGTGAACACGTGTAAAATCCAAATTTTAAATTAGGGAACAAAATCAATTTTTGAATTGATTGATATGTTGCACAGTTATTAAATCTGACGGCCAAGATTAAAAGACAAGTTACAGATTTAATATGGTGCGTATGGTCATTGGGACAGGGATCGAGGGGGTTTTGTGGCAGTCAAGAGAAAAAGCGAAATGATTGCCTAGGCCCTCTAACCTAGTCTTAAATACACCCTGAAGATGAAACGTTTGGAGTGTATTTACTAAATTGAAAAGTGTATCCCAATGATCAGAGGCCAGAGAAGTAAATACATACCTGTCACCTGGTATTGTAACCAGATGATACCACGGTTAGTCTGGTGTTACATCTCATCTGATGGAACCTCATCTGGTTCTGGTTAGAATAGACTCCGGATTTCTCTTGAATCTGTCTCTGCACCTCATCTGGGATGTACCCCACCTGGTACAAGCCTCATCTGGTACATACCTCATCTGCAGATGTAATGTCCCTGGTATATCTAACCTGTAGGTATGTTAGTTTGAATACATAAAAAATATGTAATAATATGAAACAAAAGATATTTCTCTGATGTTCCTCCTAAACCAAATCTGTCTCTGGATCTAATAATCCTAACTCAAAAGCTAACTCCCTGAATCTGGTTTCAGCCAAATGCTTAGTCAGAATATCTGCTCTCTGCTTCTCTGTTGCAATCTTTTCCATCCTTATATCTCACTTCTCAACATGATCTCTGATAAAGTGATGCCTTATATCAACATGTTTGCATCTGGTATGAAGAACTGGATTCTGGGTGATTGCTATTGCACTATTACTATCACAAAAGATTGGTATATCCTTAGCTCTAATCTGGTAGTCCCTTAGCTGCTGACTAATCCAGAGTAGTTGTAAGCAACAGCTGCCTGCGGCCATGTACTCTGCTTCTGTTGTTGATGTAGCAACTGAAGTCTGTTTCTTAGAAAACCAAGATACCAATTTATTCCCTAAGAATTGGCATGTTCCACTTGTAGACTTCCTATCTATTCTGCACCCACCATAATCTGAATCTGAATAACCACTTAACTCTATGTTGTCATCTGCAGGATACCATAACCCCAAATTCACTGTCCCTTTAAGATACTTCAATATCTTCCTAGCTGCTTCCAAATGACTTTTCTTAGGATTAGCTTGAAATCTGGCACACACACCAACAGCAAAGGTTATATCTGGTCTGCTTGCAGTCAGGTACAGAAGAGAACCAATAAGTGACCTGTACTGAGTCTGGTCCACACTTTCTCTAGACTCATCAGGATCCATGTTGAAGTTTGTCATCATTGGAATCTTGGCTGCTTTGCTAGACCCTACTCCAAACTTCTCTAACATGTTTCTGATGTACTTTTCCTAATTGATGAAGATTCCCTTCTCTGATTGCTTTACCTGCAAACCTAAGAAATAATTCACCTCACCCATCATAGACATTTCAAATTGGCTCTGCATGAGTTCACCAAACTTCTCACACAGCTTCTTGTTAGGGGATCCAAATATAATGTCATCAACATATATTTGGACCAGAAGGATGTCCTTTTCTTCTTCTTTCCTAAACAATGTCCTATCAATATTACCCTTAGTAAAACCATTATCCAGAAGAAATTGAGAAAGAGTGTCATACCATGTTCTGGGTGCCTGCTTCAACCCATAAAGAGCTTTCTTAAGCATAAACACCTTGTCACCTTGTTCAAAACCAGGAGGTTGTTCCACATACACTTCCTCAATGAGAATCCTATTAAGAAAGGCATATTTCACATCCATCTGGTATACTTTGAACTTCATGTGAGCAGCATATGCTAAGAACAATCTAATGGCTTCTAGTCTGGCAACAGGAGCAAATATCTCATCATAGTCTATTCCTTCAGACTGAGAATAGCCCTGAGCCACTAGCCTTGCCTTGTTCCTAGTAATGACATCATTCTCACATTTCTTATTCTTGAAAACCCACTTAGTGCCTATCACCTTTTGATGTCTTGATCTGTCTACCAGCTCCCAAACATCCTGTCTGGTGAATTGATTCAACTCCTCTTGCATAACAACAATCCAATTTGAATCTTTCAGTACCTCCTTAATGTTCTTAGGCTCAATCAAGGACACATAGCAACTGAATAAGGCAGCTAAGTTAAGAGTTCTCCTAGTCTGGACACCCTTAGTTGGATCTCCAATTATCAGGTCATTGGTGTGATCAACCAGGGTCCTCTTTCCTGTGGCCTTGCCTGGTTGACCATCTGCTGCAGTACCTTGGTGATTATCACCAACTGCAGAAGAGCTTCCCCTTATAGGAGTTCCAACCTCTTCTGGTTCTGCTCCTTGTGAAGACTTCTCCTTCAGAGAACCAGAAGATGGGCCATCATCTGAATCTGAATCAAGAATAGATGGATTGACCTTAATTACTCTGGGAGTAGTCTGATTCTGTGTCTCTTCAGAAGACTTTAAGTCCACCTTGCACTCAAAAGCAGATTCATCAAAAACAACATGAGGTGTTTCCTCCACACAAAGTGAATTCCTATTAAAGACTCTGAATGCTTTACTTGTGCTGGAATATCTTAAGAATATTCCATCTGCTACTTTAGCATCAAAATTTTTTAATTTGGATTTCCCATTGTCATGGATGAAACACGTACATCCAAAAATATGAAAATATGAAACAGATGGGATCTTATCTTTCCATACCTCATATGGAGTCTTACTATGTCTCTGGTTTGCCTCTGCATCTGTTCTGAGTATAACAGGCTGTGTTGATAGCTTCTGCCCAAAAACTCTGTGGTGTGTTGTACTCTGCTAGAAGAGTCCTTGCAGCTTCCTTTAGGGTTCTATTCCTCCTTTCTGTTACTCCATTTTGTTGGGGTGTTCTGGCAACAGATGTCTCATGAAAAATTCCATGTTCCTTGCAATACTCTGCAATGTGTGAGTTCAAAAACTCTGTCCCTTTGTCACATCTGATCCTGACTATGCTCTGGTTCTGCTCATTCTGAATCTGCTTGAAGAATTCTGGCAGCTTAGTGATAGTTTCATTTTTCTTAAACAAGAACACTACCCAAGTGTATCTTGAAAAATCATCTACTATCACCAAGGTGTACTTCCTTCCACTGAAACTAAGAGGAGAAACAGGGCCAAACAGGTCCATGTGAAGTAGTTGAAGTACTCTGGTTGTGGTTGTGCTCTGGACATCCTTAAAGGAAGTCTTGGGTTGTTTACCCTTCTGGCATGAACCACAAACCTGATCTTTCTTAAACACCTCATTAGGAAGACCTCGAATTAGACCTTTTTTGGCAATCTTGTTGTTGGGATAAAAATTGTTAGTTTTGATGAGTTAAAACAAACCAGAAGATGTAATAGGACCATCTGGACCTGTTAGCCAGATGATGATCTAGATTAGGACTTAGTCTAGGGGGAACTGCCAGACCGGAAGACTTCACCAGAAAAGTCACCAGAAGACCCCACCAGAGGACTCCATCAGAAGTCTTCACCAGATGAGACAGACCAGAGGCAGAGGACCTTTCCCAGACCAGACGAGTCCGGACCAGACGAGTCTGGTGGAACAAAAGATGCTCAGTTTTATCCCCTGATTCTACTGAGTATTCTGGTTGTTCACCAGATTAGGACCAGAAGACACCGAGGTTGCCTGGTGTCTGGTCTTGCCTTCTCTGGAGAGAATCAGAGTTAGGCAGAGGAAGCTATTGACCGTTGGTGATTCAAATCAAGTCAACATGATCAGGATTGGAAAGTATTTGAAGATAATCAATCCAAGGATCCCACCAACCCAATCAATCAATTAGGGAATTGATTGATTGAGGCTTCCTTATATAGAGGATCTGATTGGATTAGCCCTCCAACGGCTAGCCCTAATTCCCTCTATAAATACAAGAGTGCAGTTCAAGAAAAAGCTCTAGAGACTCTACACGCGCATAAGTGATCCAAGCTTTTGATATTCATACCAAGCACTCTTACTGTTCATAATATTTATCTACTCTAAAGGAGTTATTGAAACCACAACCTGTTCCTCTATTAGACATGGTTGTTGGTTGGTTGATATTTAGATTGAAGTTAAATCTAAAGAGGTTGTAAGAAGGAACTGGTACTTCCCAATTCCAGTAAGTAAGTTTGTGAGTTGGTTGTTAGTGAGTCCCCTTGGTTATTAGGGAGAGTGGACGTAGGATATTCAATCCGAACCACTATATATCTTGTGTTCTTTATCACTTTATTTTACTTATTGTTTGTTGATTATTGTTCTCTTGTAAAAGACTTTGAAAGACATTTAACTTAAGCTTCCGCAATTAATCTAACCAGTGGGACCAACAAGTGGTATCAGAGCGGTGTGTCCAACGACCACTGCTTTGAAAAGCTTTTGGTGGTCACCGGGCAGATCCATTGCACTTTAGTGCTTTTGTTCAAGTTCTTGTTATTTCCCTTAATTATATCAAAATGTCTGCAAAATCTTCTTACAAGAGCCGTAAGCTCCCAAAATTCTCTTTTGAGGATTACAGCCACTGGAGCTTCATGATGAGCAATCATCTTGGAGCTATTCACCACCGCATGTTAGATGTGGTTGAAAGTGGCCCCATCAAATTTTACTGGACTCCTATTGATAGTGGCAGGTCAGAGTCCATAGAGGAAACTAGTGAAGCTGCCCAGAAAACTGCAGAGGATAGAGTCCCCAGGCAGAGAATTCTCAAAAAGAGAGATGAGCTTGATAATGATGAAAGAAAGCTCTACAACTTGGACCAGGTGGCAAGAACAGAGATCATTAACACACTTACCAAAGAGGTGATTGAAAAGGTCAGAACGTGTGCCACTGCCAAGGAGATGTGGGACAAACTGGCATTGCTCTGTGAGGGAACAGAGAAGATCAAAGATAACAAACTCCAAGCTGTTCAACACTCGTTTGATACCTTCAAGATGAAACCAGACGAGACCATTGACCAGCTGGACATGCGTCTCACAAACCTCCTGAATAAGGCTAGTGCCTTAGGTAAGACCTACTCTGAAAAAGAAATTAATAGTAAAATCTTGCGTTCACTAACAAGTAGGTGGAGAATTAAAGTCACTGTGATCAAGGACAACAAGGATCTCAATACTCTGGATCATCATCTCCTATTGTCCGATCTCAAAGCCTATGAGTATGATCTTCAAGAGGAGGATCAAACAGAAGAGGTTTCCTCTTCTAGTCAGAAAGGTGTTGCTTTCTCTTCAACCATCAAGCCTGCTGTCAAGCCAAAGGAGTCTACTGCAGATGACTTAAGCCTCAAGGAGCAGGTAGCACTTCTAACTCGTAAATTAGATAAAATGAGCTCAAAATATGGCAGGTACAAAAGGCATTGGAAGGAATCTTCCAGAGACAGAAAGAGTTCTTTCAAGCCTGCAGAGAAGGAGAAGACATCTGGAGACTCAAGGGAGACCAGATTCAGAACTCCAGAAAGGAGGAGAGATGACAACCCTGGCAACTCTGGGAGATCAGATCATCAGAGGAGGGATGGTAGCTCTGGCAGACCTGACTACCAGATGAGAGAGAGTAGTCCAGCCAGATCAGACTACAACCAGAGGAGGAGAGAGCCAAGTCCTAGTCCCAGAGGAGACAATGCCTGCTATACATGCAACAAGACTGGTCACTATAGTTATGATTGTCCTCAACTCACTCCTAGGGAAAGAGAAGAGAAAAGAATCAAGAGAGATAGGAGATATGCAGATAAGAGAGCATTGCTGGCAGAAGCAGAGGAAGAGGATACTAGTTCCAGTTCTTCTTCTTCTGACTTTGGATCAGATGATGATGTGTGTCTTATGGCAGACATCACTGAGGTAAATGAAACTACTCTAGTTTTATCAAATTCCAAATGTACTGAATCCTCTAATTCATCTGGTAACTCCAGGGAGTCTGATATGCAACAAATGCTATCAGATCTCCAAAATTGTGTCCAACTCTGTCAAAAACTTGAGAAAGAGAATGGTAGACTCAGGGCTGAAGTTCAATCTATCTCTCATGAGCATAAATCTACCAGAGAACTCATGAAAGATCATTCCAAAGAAGTCTCTGAACTTCAGGATAAGATCAAAGAAAGAGATACTCTGGTAGATCAACTCATGAAAGAAAAGGATTCTCAAGAAGATGAGATCAATGAACTCAGAGCTAAATACCAGACTCTTATCAAGGGAAAACAAGTTGCTCACAATATAGAGGAGATACCTATGCCCAGAGAAGCTCCTAAGATACCATCTGTTGTATCTATCATATCAGAGTCTTCTCAGCGCATTTGTGATAAGAGTGGTTTAGGATATTCTGGAATTACCACTAAAACTCATAAATACCTTTATAATAAAGACAAGTCTGTAAGAGCTGGTAAATTGGTAGAAATCTGGAATGATAAAGACTTAACTGGTAATGGTTACAAGGTGGTTCACAATCCTGATTGGAAAAAGGAATCACTCTGTTAATCACATAACAAATGATCCAGAAGAGTTGACTGTTCTGGAAGAGAAGATGCTAGAGAATAAGTGTCAACATGGGGAACCATTAAAGATTGATGGTTATGTGAACAATGAGTCCCAAGGAGTAGAAATTACTCAAATTGGAGGACCCCAGAGAAATCCTCAAAGGGAACCTAAACAGATTAGGGGACCTCAAAGGAAACACTCAGGGAAGAGGAATACCAATCAGAGTAACAACTACCAGAGAAGGAACAATGTTCAACAGAACCAGGTACCCCAGAGACAATTTTCTCAGAGGAATCAATTCCAGAATAGGTATACTCAAAGGAACTATAATCACCAGAGCAAGTCTAATTATCAGAACCAGAGGAGGTCTTCTAGACCCATCTATAGAAAACCAACTGATCTGGGTAGTTATGACACCAGAGATGGTTCTTCTAGGATGTACCCTTACAACCAGACCTTTAAGACCATGTCTTTGAGGCAGGTCATTCCAAAGGCCAGATTTGAGAAAAGGTACACCAGACCTGTTTATAGGAAAGGTGTCCTTATCAGACCAGTAGCTCAATATGTCATTGTAAGAGGACATGTGCTGGTAGATAGATTTGGAAGGAAGATAAGATCTCCTCATCCATCAAGGGATGATCTTTATCTATGGATTCCTACAAAACCTGCAACTAACCAATCAAGACCCAGCACTAGTAGGGGACCTAATTAATTTCTCTGCAGGTAGATAAGAGTCCATTGGAGAAAGGATTTTCAAGCAACCATGTCTGGTACATTGATAGTGGAAGTTCCAAGCACATGACCTTCCAGAAGGATAATCTCCAAGATTTCAAGCCATTGAATGGACCAAGAGTGATGTTTGGTGACAACAACTATGGAGTCACCAGAGGAGTTGGAAAGTTGACCTTTAATGGAGTATCTGTAGATGAAGTCTACTACGTAGAAGGACTCAAGCATAATCTGCTTTCAGTATCCCAATTCTGTGACAAGGGATACTCAGTGAAGTTTTCTAGTGATTCATGCACTGTTTTCTCTTCTGATTATAATGATATCTTGCTAATAGGCTTGAGGAAGGGTAACATTTATCTTGCAGATTTTAACAGTTGCCCAAGAAATGCTTGCCTGGTTGCAAAAGGATCTGCAGAAAATAGCTGGATTTGGCACAAGAGATTGTGTCATCTTAACTTCAAGACACTGAATAAGATTGCAAGAAAAGGTCTCATTCGAGGTCTTCCTAATGAAGTGTTTAAGAAGGATCAGGTCTGTGGTTCATGCCAGAAGGGTAAACAACCCAAGACTTCCTTTAAGGATGTCCAGAGCACAACCACAACCAGAGTTCTTCAACTACTTCACATGGACCTGTTTGGACCTGTTTCTCCTCTTAGTTTCAGTGGAAGGAAGTACACCTTAGTAATAGTAGATGACTTTTCAAGATACACTTGGGTAGTGTTCTTGTTTAAGAAAAATGAAACTATGACTAAGCTGCCAGAGTTCTTCAAGCAGATTCAGAATGAGCAGAACCAGAGCATAGTCGGGATCAGAAGTGACAAAGGAACAGAGTTTTTGAATTCACACATTGCAGATTACTGCAAGGACCATGGGATTTTTCATGAGACATCTGCTGCCAGAACACCTCAACAAAATGGAGTAGCAGAAAGGAGGAATAGGACCCTCAAAGAAGCTGCAAGAACACTTCTGGCAGAGTACGCCACTCCGCAAAGATTTTGGGCAGAAGCCATTAATACAGCTTGCTACACTCAGAACAGGTGCCTGATTGCCCAGAGACATAATAAGACTCCATATGAGGTATGGAAAGGTAAAACCCCATTTGTTTCATATTTTCATGTTTTTGGATGTAAGTGTTTCATCCACGACAATGAGAAATCTAAATTAAGAACCTTTGATGCTAAAGTGGCTGATGGAATATTTTTAGGATATTCCAGCACCAGTAAAGCTTTTAGAGTTTTTAATAAGAATTCACTTTGTGTGGAGGAAACACCTCATGTTGTTTTTTATGAATCTGCTTTTGAGTGCAAGGTGGATTCCAAGTCTTCAGAAGAAACCCAGAATCAGACTACCCCCAGAGTTATCAAGGTCAATCCACCTATTCTTGATTCAGATTCAGATTCAGATTCAGATTCAGATGATGACCCATCTCCTGGTTCTCTAAAGCAGAAGCCTTCACAAGGAGCAGAACCAGAAGAGGTTGGAACTCCTGTAGGGGGAAGCTCTTCTGCAGGTGGTGATAATGACCAAGGTACTGCAGAAGATGATCAACCAGGCCAGACCACGGGTAGGAGGACCCTGGTTGATCACCCCAATGACCTGATCTTAGGAGATCCAACTAAGGGTGTCCAGACTAGGAGAACTCTTAACTTAGCTGCCTTATTCAGTTGCTATGTGTCCTTGATTGAGCCCAAGAACATCAAGGAAGCACTGAAAGATTCAAATTGGATTGTTGCAATGCAGGAGGAATTGAATCAATTCACCGGACAGGATGTTTGGGAGCTGATAGACAGACCAAGACATCAAAAGGTGATAGGCACTAAGTGGGTTTTCAAGAATAAGAAAGATGAGAATGATGTCATTACTAGGAACAAGGCAAGGCTAGTGGCCCAGGGCTATTCTCAGTCTGAAGGAATAGACTATGATGAGACATTTGCTCCTGTTGCCAGACTAGAAGCCATCAGATTGTTCTTAGCATATGCTGTTCACATGAAGTTCAAAGTATACCAGATGGATGTGAAATCTGCCTTTCTTAATGGGATTCTCATTGAGGAAGTGTATGTGGAACAACCTCCTGGTTTTGAACAAGGTGACAAGGTGTTTAAGCTTAAGAAAGCTCTTTATGGGCTGAAGCAGGCACCCAGAGCATGGTATGACACTCTATCTCAATTTCTTCTGGACAATGGTTTTACTAAGGGTAAGATTGATAGGACCTTGTTTAGGAAAGAAGAAGGAAAGGACATCCTTCTGGTCCAAATATATGTTGATGACATTATATTTGGATCCCCTAACAAGAAGCTGTGTGAGAAGTTTGGTGAGCTCATGCAGGGTCAGTTTGAGATGTCCATGATGGAAGAAATGAATTACTTTTTGTGTTTGCAGGTTAAGCAATCAGAGAAGGGAATTTTTATTAATCAAGCAAAGTACACCAGAAACATGTTAGAGAAATTTGGAATAGGATCTAGCAAAGCAGCCAAGATCCCTATGATGACAAATTTCAACATGGATCCAGATGAGTCTGGAGAGAGTGTGGACCAGACTCAGTACAGAGCACTTATTGGTTCTCTTCTGTACCTGACTGCAAGCAGACCAGATATTACTTTTGCTGTAGGTGTTTGTGCCAGATTTCAAGCTAATCCCAAGAAGAGTCATTTGGAAGCAGCTAGGAAGATATTGAAATATCTTAAGGGAACTGTGAATTTAGGATTATGGTATCCTGCAGATGATAACTTAGAATTGAGTGGTTATTCAGATTCAGACTATGGTGGATGCAGAATAGACAGGAAATCTACAAGTGGAACATGCCAATTTTTAGGGAATAAATTGGTATCCTGGTTTTCCAAGAAGCAGACTTCAGTTGCTACATCAACAACAGATGCAGAATACATGGCTGCAGGGAGTTGTTGTTCTCAACTTCTCTGGATAAGTCAACAGCTTAGGGATTACCAGATTAGAGCTAAGGATACTCCTATTTTCTGTGATAGTAATAGTGCCATAGCAATTACCCAGAATCCAGTTCTTCATACCAGGTGCAAACATGTTGATATAAGGCATCATTTTATCAGAGATCATGTTGAGAAGGGAGATATAAGGATGGAAAAGATTGCAACAGAGAAGCAGAGAGCAGATATTTTAACCAAGCCTTTGGCGGAGACCAGATTCAGAGAGTTAGCTTTTGAATTGGGTTTATTGGATTCAGAGACAGATTTGTGTTAGGAGGAACATAAGAGAAGTATCCTTGTTTTATTACTTTTCTTCATATTATATTATGCTAACATACCTGCAGATTAGATATATCAGAGAAGGTATATTTCCAGATGAGGTATCCTCCAGGTGACACTTATCCCAGATGAGGTGCTGAGTCAGAGATATGTCCAAAGTCTTTTCTGACCAGGACCAGATGAGTTCCATCAGAGGAGATGTATTACCAGACTAGTTGTGGTATCATCTGGTTACAATATCAGGTGACAGGTATGTCTTTACTTCTCTTGCCTCTGATCATTGGGATACACCTTTCAAATTAATAAGTACACTCAAAACGTTTCAACTTCAGAGTGTATTTAAGACTAGGGTATATGGCCTAGGCAATCATTTCGCTTTTTCTCTTGACTGCCACAAAACCCCTTTATGCCCAGTTCCAATGACTATGCCAACGCACCAGATTAATTTTGTATCTCGCCTTTCATCATGGCCATCGGATTTAATCACTGTGCAAAATGTCAATCAATGCTAAATTGATTTTGTTTCCTCAATTAAATTTGAAATTACACACGTTCACACTTTATTTAATATTCAAGCCACGCGTATTACCCTATTTAAATCAATTTTCCTTTCAATCTGTCCTTTCACGTTTCCATACTTTCAAACCCTAACCTCTCTCTGCGAAGCATTTTTTTTCTCTCTCTCTCTCTTTCACAGTTATGGCCCCTCCGTGCAATTTTGACCATGACCTGATGATGAAGAAGCTAAAGACGGAGATGGTGGTGGACTTTTATACCACCAAGAACCCAGTTGTGCTGTCGATTCTGGAGATGTTCCAGAATGCAGGGGTGGAGAAGTTGATCTCCACTGTTCCCAAGGATTTTCGTACTCTTGACGGATATGCGGCCCAGTTGTTGGTTCGTATGAAGATTCATGAGGATTATGTTTCTTCAAAGATTGATGAAGATGATTTGGTGTTTTCTAAGCACGATTTCTACGCTCTTTTCGAGAATATTTCTGCAGAGGGAGTGGATCCTTTGACGTACAAGGAAGATGATATCGTTGGATCCTTCAAGATTTTTGCTCGTTCTTCCTGCCAGAATATCACAAAGGGCTTTTTGGACAAGCATTTAAGGCAGAAGTACAAGGTGTTGTTCGATATTGTGGTAAAGGTGCTTATGTGTGAGAATCACAGCACAGATGCCATTTTCAATGGCCGGATGTGTGTGATGAGGGCATTGTATGACGGTGTTCAATGCAATTGGGCGGAGTTCTTCTGGGATGTGTTGAGGAAGAACAGACTGAAGGTGAAGAAGGAGGCTTGTCCATCCAAGCCAGGGGAGTTGTAGTTCTATTTCACTGCAAATGTCTCTTTGGGGACTAAGTTAACTCTTATTCTGGATTCTCTCCTTCCAGAGAAGAAGTTGAAATCATCTTGGTGCCGCAGTTATCACAAATCCAAGATCCTCTTCTCTAAGGATGGCCCTCTTCATGGCCATGCCGACTCTGATGGAGAACAGGCCATCCCTGCCCCTCCTATTCAATCTATTCCCTCACCTCCGAAGGGGCAGAGAAAGCAGCAGAAGCAGAAGACCCATAAGAAAGCTTCTGAAGCAACTGGTTCTTCAACCGTTGCCTTTTCTGGTTCCTCAGAGGAGGACCAGATTCCCCTTCTTGATGTGCTTAAGAAGAAGGGTGATGATGATAAAGCTGTTAAGAAGGCTGGAGCAGCCAAGAGGAAGCGGCCAGAGGAGGCCAGGAGAGGCTCTGCTAAGAAGTCAAAGACTAGCAGGAAGGCCAAGAAAACCATTCTGGTGGA
Source organism: Ballota nigra (assembly GCA_947034835.1). Lineage (NCBI taxonomy): Eukaryota > Viridiplantae > Streptophyta > Magnoliopsida > Lamiales > Lamiaceae > Ballota > Ballota nigra. The sequence continues at coordinate 20,262,229 of OX344730.1, forward strand.
TGAGCCATCAGAGGAGGAAGATGAAGACGAGGATGTGCCTCTTGTGAGGAAATCCAAGGCCAAGAGAGCCCTTCTTCAAGATTCAGACTCTGGATCTGATCTTGGAGAGGCCTTGGAGAAGGCTATTGAGGATGCTTCCCAGATGATGGAGGATGCTCCAGAGACTGCTGTACCTGCTGGTGTTGACCCAGCAGAGGTAAATCCTTCCCTTCCATCTTCTTCCCCCATTAATCTTGTCTCCCCTTCTACCTCTCCCCCAGATAATATTCCCCAAAACCCATCTGCCTCTGGTAACCCTGTTGAAACACCAGAGCAGATTATCCCAGATACCCCAGTATATACTCCCTCTACCATTCCTACCCAAACACCTTCTCCCCCACATTTCCAAACACATCTTCCCACAAACCCCTCTCCCACACCTTCTGTACCAGAGGTACCCTCAACCTCTTCTGGTGCAGAAATCCCCCCTCCAAACACTTCCACATCTCAAATCCCACCTACACCTTCTGTACCAGATATTCCATCATCTTCTGGTGCAGAGCAATCCATTCCTTACACCTCTACTTCACAAAATCCTAACCCTCCCCAAACCCATACAGACCAGGACCCGACCATTTCTATGGCTCTGGGATTCATTGGCCCTCCCCCGTCTCCTACCTGTTTTACCAGCGATGATAGTGAAGATGAGGAAGCTTCACTTGAGCCTGCTAACTTAGCCCCTTCCTCCTCTGCCTCTGGGCCCAAACCCTTCACTTTCTCATCTGCAGAAATGGGTCCCATTAGGCAGAGTATGAGTGTAAGTGCTCAGCTCTGGCTAAGAGAGCATTTCCCAGTTCTTCTGGAACACTTACCACTCCTGGCAGAGCTTACTGATGCCAAGGTCTGGAGCAAGGCCAGACTTGAAGATGTGGAGGACCTAATGCTTTTGCTTGAGGAAATGGGTCCCTCCAACTTCACTGCTTGGGAGATTGAGCTAAAGCAGAGGATGAATATTCAGAACCCAGCAGAGCTGGAGACTCCTGGTGATGCTAAAGTCTTGATTCGCACCCTGCTCATCCAGAGAGGAGTAATGCTCACTCCAGAGGGCCCCACTTACAAGTTTGGTCCTCATTTTGTCTTTCCTCCAGAGCTATATTCAGATGAGGAAGATTTTGAGATGTCTCCTGCCGTGCTCCAGAAGATGAAAGCTTTCTTCAATGAGCAAATCATGCAGATTGGGCGCTTTTCAAAAGCTATTCAACATATGGGCCCTGCTATGATAGAGCACCAGATCAGGCATGAGAGGAGAATTTTCCTGAAGCAGTTAAAGTCTTCTCTGGCAGAGGTAAATACTTCTTTTAAGTCTAATGGCTTATTTGTCAAGCTGGATGTCATGCACAGCCAGAAGCAGCTACAGGAGCACGTGCTGGAGCAGTTGAGACCTGTATCTGTACTTAAAGTGGAGATGGCCAGCCAGATGATTCAAACGGCCAAGATGAAAGACTCCCTCCAGGAGATGTTGGAGAAGCAAGAGAGACTTGTTGCAGAGTCTAAAGCTTACCTGGAGGAGGCCAAGCAGCTACGTGATCTTCACTCTTCCTCCAACACTGCCTTGCCTGATCTTATAAGGCAGGTTGTGGAGCCCCTCCTTGATGAAGTTAAAAAGGGGGAAGAGAAGGCCAGAACTGATCTGGCGAAGACCACCAATGAAACTCTCTTCAGCCATGGAGCTCGTCTGGACCTGTTGGAGAACACTCTGGCCCAGGCTGAGTTGCAGAAGAAGAAGAAGGAAGAGCTCAAATCTCTTTCCATGGCTAAGCAGCTTGCTGCAGAAGAGGAGTCCGAAGCAGAGCAGGATCCAATCTCCATCTCTGGACCTGCAAAGAGGAAGATAAGGAAAGTGAAGAAGAGCTTCCTTGAATCTGTGGTTGAAGAAGCAGAGAAGAGATTCAAGGAAGAGTCGTCTGAAGAGAGGCAAGCAAGGATAAGGAAAAACATAGATGAAGAGCAGAGGCTCAGTATGTTAGGAGGCAAAATAAGAAGAACAGAGAAGCTGGTGTTTCTTCTGGTGCCAGTGGTTCAAGCCAGAAGAGGAAAGGGCCTGTTGAAGTCATGAACATCCTCCCTCTCAGGACAGAAGGGTCTTTTGACTCAACTGTTCTTGTGCCTTTAATAGAAAAATGGAGAGAAGCCAAGACTCTCTGGTTTATTCAACATTACATCCAGAGACCTCCACCAGAGGATGATGCTCTCATCAATAGGACTTTCCATTCTTGGATGCAGGCTTATGATGCAGATTCTTACAAGCAGTTGATGGATTAAACTATTGAATTCAACCTGGAAGTCACTGCTCCTGAGTTCCATTTTCTCAACACTCCAATGGCAGGAGACCAGATTGATTGGGCTGAGCTGAAGAAATTGTACAAGACCAAGGTGTTGGTGAACTTCACTCCAACATCTTCTGCAGAGTTGAAGGCCGTCCAGGATAGGTTTCTGGATTAGTTTCTGGTGCCTAAAGACAACAGAAGATATGCATAGAATAGGACCTGATCTTCAATGTAATTTGTAATCATATTTGTCCTTATTATCAATGAAATTCATATCTTCTCTGTTCAAAAGACAACCTCTTGTTGTCTTAATTGTTTGCCTGATAAGATCTATTCTAAGGTCTTATCCTTTAATGTTTTCTTGCTTAAGTTTATTTTTTTTTATCAGTTCTGGTAGTGTTTTAACTCCATCAAAAAGGGGGAAATTGTTAGGATAAAAATTGTTAGTTTTGATGAGTTAAAACAAACCAGAAGATGTAATAGGACCATCTGGACCTGTTAGCCAGATGATGATCTAGATTAGGACTTAGTCTAGGGGGAACTGCCAGACCAGAAGACTTCACCAGAAGAGTCACCAGAAGACCCCACCAGAGGACTCCATCAGAAGTCTTCACCAGATGAGACAGACCAAAGGCAGAGGACCTTTCCCAGACCAGACGAGTCCGGACCAGACGAGTCTGGTGGAACAAAAGATGCTCAGTTTGATCCCCTGATTCTACTGAGTATTCTGGCTGTTCACCAGATTAGGACCAGAAGACACTGAGGTTGCCTGGTGTCTGGTCTTGCCTTCTCTGGAGAGAATCAGAGTTAGGCAGAGGAAGCTATTGACCGTTGGTGATTCAAATCAAGTCAACATGATCAGGATTGGAAAGTATTTGAAGATAATCAATCCAAGGATCCCACCAACCCAATCAATCAATTAGGGAATTGATTGATTGAGGCTTCCTTATATAGAGGATCTGATTGGATTAGCCCTCCAACGGCTAGCCCTAATTCCCTCTATAAATACAAGAGTGCAGTTCAAGAAAAAGCTCTAGAGACTCTACACGCGCATAAGTGATCCAAGCTTTTGATATTCATACCAAACACTCTTACTGTTCATAATATTTATCTACTCTAAAGGAGTTATTGAAACCACAACCTGTTCCTCTATTAGACAAGGTTGTTGGCTGGTTGATCTTTAGATTGAAGTTAAATCTAAAGAGGTTGTAAGAAGGAACTGGTACTTCCCAATTCCAGTAAGTAAGTTTGTGAGTTGGTTGTTAGTGAGTCCCCTTGGTTATAAGGGAGAGTGGACGTAGGATATTCAATCCGAACCACTATATATCTTGTGTTCTTTATCGCTTTATTTTACTTATTGTTTGTTGATTATTGTTCTCTTGTAAAAGACTTTGAAAGACATTTAACTTAAGCTTCCGCAATTAATCTAACCAGTGGGACCAACACTTGTTCAGTGTTTTGAAGTTAACATGGCTCAATCTCTTGTGCCATAACCAGCTGTCTTCAGCAGATCCTTTAGCAACCAGGCAAGCATTTCTTGGGCAACTGCTAAAATCTGCAAGATAAATGTTACCCTTCCTCAAGCCTATAAGCAAAATATCATTATAATCAGAAGAAAAGACAGTGCATGAATCACTAGAAAACTTCACTGAGTATCCCCTGTCACCAAAATCGGGATACTGAAAGCAGATTATGCTTGAGTCCTTCAGCATAGTAGACTTTGTTGGTGATCAAATTTAATCGATAGGATTAGTGACTGTTTTAATTCGGTTTAAGACCACTAATCAATTACGTGTGATTGATTACCACTGTAAATGGTAAATCGAAGATTCGGGATGTGAAATGATAAACACAAAATTCAAAATTGTATTAATTTTGTATGTGTGTACGTTTAGGTGTGTTAATGTGTGTTTTGGGAGTATTTATGAATTTGAACTTGTATTTCTTAAGCTGGAGAACAACTATTTATAGAGACTAGCAAGCAGGAGGTGTCTATAACTCTTGGTCTCCCTAGCCTGCATGCTTGACAGGTGTCCTATTGACCTTTGTTTGACCTTATCTAAGCTGAATCTTAGTTACAAAATCTTTCTTGGTCTTATCTCGGACTTCATTGTTGTTCGTCCAGGTCGGTTTAGTTGATCCGAAATGGTTTTTTTATAGAAGTTGTTCGCCTTTTGAGGGTATAGCTCAGAAGTTGTTCGCCTTTGTGTTTTACACATATTGGCTTTGGGATCCTGGTCCTTTGTTCGTTTCCATACACCTCTTAAGCTGGTAGATGCACCATCTTTCATAATGTTGTTCGTCATTATCGAAGTTGGTGGAGGGTCCATATTTGGCTTCGGGTCTCTAGACCTGTTCGCCGATATGTTGTTCGTCACTAAAGCTGTTCGTCATTTCGTGCACCTCCTGGATTGTTTTGTACACTCCCGCTTGATTTTCTTTGTTAATCATCTTCTATGACTTTAATACTTGTTCACCCAAGGGTAATTGATGCTCGTCTATCAACAATTGCCCCCTATCCTGAGTAGGTGTTGCTATTGACGAGCATCTTTGAGCGAGCAACAATAGTTAGGATAATAAACTGATGAGGGTTTGGACGAACATCATGGGCCCTGGCGAGCAACAAATGGTCTGTCGTTCCGTCTCCCCAAAGTCTGGGGGTTGTACGAGGATGACGTGGGTGGCATGATTAGGCGCCGCCCACGCGCGATCATTCCCTAGGCCACGCACCGCAAGATTTGCACGTCAGTCCTTCAATTTTCGTTTATGCTCGAAAAGAACCTCGTTTTCTTTCAAACTTGCCTAATTTTTTGAAAATTTTGCTAAGTATAGAATGTAAAGTTGTTCGGCACATTGTATAGTCTAGTGATGTTTCATTTTTTTTAATTTTAGACAAAGTTAATTCGGTTTAAGACCACCAATCAATTACGTGTGATTGATTACCACCGTAAATGGTAAATCGAAGATTCGGGATGTGAAATGATAAACACGAAAGTCAAAATCGTATTAATTTCGTATGTGTGTACGTTTAGGTGTGTTAATGTGTATTTTGGGAGTATTTATGAATTTGATCTTGTATTTCTTAAGCTGGAGAACAACTATTTATAGAGACTAGCAAGCAGGAGGTGTCTATGACTCTTGGTCTCCCTAGCCTGCATGCTTGACAAGTGTCCTATTGACCTTTGTTTGACCTTATCTAAGCTGAATCTTAGTTACAAAATCTTCCTTGGTCTTATCTCTGACTTCATTGTTGTTCGTCCAGGTCGGTTTAGTTGATCCGAAATGGTTTTTTATAGAAGTTGTTCGCCTTTTGAGGGTATGGCTCAGAAGTTGTTCGCCTTTGTGTTTTACACAGATTGGCTTTGGGATCCTGGTCCTTTGTTAGTTTCCATACACCTCTTAAGCTGGTAGATGCACCATCTTTCATAATGTTGTTCGTCATTATCGAACTTGGTGGAGGGTCCGTATTTGGCTTCGGGTCTCTAGACTTGTTCGCCGATATGTTGTTCGTCACTAAAGTTGTTCGTCATTTCGTGCACCTCCTGGATTGTTTTGTACACCCCCGCTTGATTTTCTTTGTTAATCATCTTCTATGGCTTTAATACTTGTTTGCCCAAGGGTAATTGATGCTCGCCTATCAACATACTTCATCTACAGATACGCCATTAAAGGTCAACTTTCCAACACCTCTGGTGACTCCATAGTTGTTATCACCAAACATCACTCTTGGCACATTCAATGGCTTGAAATCCTGGAGATGATCTTTCTGGAATGTCATGTGCTTGGAACATCCACTATCAATATACCACACATGTTTGCTTGAAAGTCTTTTCTCCAATGGGCTCTTATCCTCCTGCAGAGAGATCAATTAGGTCCCCTACTAGAGCTGGGTCCTGATTGGTTAGTTGCAGGTTTTGTATCCCTTGCTGGATGGGGAGATCTTATCTTCCTTCCAAATCTATCTACCAGCACATGTCCTCTAACAATGACATATTGAGCTACTGGTCTAATAAGGACACCTTTCCTATAAACAGGTCTGGTATACCTTATCTCAAATCTGGCCTTTGGAATGGCCTGCCTTATAGACACAGTCTTAAAGGTCTGGTTGTAAGGGTACATCCTAGAAGAACCATCTCTGGTGTCATAACTACCCAGATCAGTTGGTTTTCTATAGATGGGTCTGGAAGACCTCCTCTGGTTATGAAAATTGTATCTATTCTGATGATTAAATTCCTTCTGAGTATTTCTGTTCTGGAATCTTCTTTGAGCATACCCCCTTTGAGATCCATGAATCTAATTGAGGTTCTCTGGTTCAGTATATCTCCTTTGATATCTCCTATTCTGATTAGGTTTCCTCTTAGAGTTTCCCTTATGAGGCCCGCTAATTTGCTTAGGTTCCACTCTTTTAGGTTTCCTCTGAGGTCTCCTAATATGGTTAGGCATCTGAACAGAACCATCAATCCTCATAGGTTCTCCTATCTGGCATTTATGCTCTAAGATTTCCTCTTCCAGTTCAGTGAACTCATTGGGAACATAATCTAGATGGTCAACAGAGTAGTCTTTATTCCAATTAGGATTTTTAACTACTCTGTAACCTTTTCCATTAGGATCATTTTCATCCCAGATTTCTACCACTTCACCAGATCTTTCAGACAACTTGCCTTTATTGCATAAAAAATTAGTAGATCTGGTTGTAATTCCAGAATATCCTAAACCAATCTTATCATGTACTCTTTGAGAAGATCCTTGTATCATGGATACAACAGTTGGAGCTTCTCTGGTCTTAGGTACTTCCATGATAGGTTGTTGAACTTGCTTACCCTTGATAAGATATTGGTATTTGGCCTTGAGCTCATTGAACTTTTCTGCCTGAGAGTTCTTCTCTTTCATAAGCTGGTCTACCAGAGTATCTCTTTCTGTGACCTTTTCTTGAAGTTCAGAGACTTCTTTAGAATGGTCTTTCATGAGTTCTCTGGCAGATTTTTGCTCATTAGATAGAGACTGAACTTCAGCTCTTAGCCTACCATTTTCTTTCTCAAGCTTTTGGCAAAGTTGAACACAATTTTGGAGATCTGATAGCATTTGCTGCATATCAGACTCTCTGGAAGCACCAGATGAATGAGAGGATTCAGTATATTTGGAATTAGACAAACATAGGGTAGGTTCATTTACCTCAGTGATGTCTGCCATAAGACATACATCATCATCAGATCTGAAATTAGAAGAAGAAGAACTGGAACTAGTATCCTCCTCCTCTGCTTCTGCCAGTAGTGCTCTCTTGTCTGCATATCTCCTATCTCTCTTGAGTCTTTTCTCTTCTCTTTCTCTAGGAGTCAATTGAGGACAATCATAGCTGTAGTGACCAGGCTTGTTGCAGGTGTAACAGGTGTTGTCTCCTCTGGGACTGGGACTTGGATCGCTCCTCCTCTGGTTGTACTCTGTTCTGGCTGGACTACTCTCTCTCCTCTGGTAGTCAGATCTGCTAGAACTGTCATCCCTCCTCTGGTAATCTGATCTCCCAGAGCTGCCATCTCTCCTCCTCTCTGGAGTTCTGAATCTGGTTTCCCTAGAGTCTCCAGATATCTTTTCTTTATCTGCAGCTTTGAAAGAAGTCTTCCTATCTCTAGTAGATTCCTTCCAATGCTTTTTGTACCTGCCATATTTAGAACTCATCTTATCAAGTTTACGGGTTAGAAGTGCTACCTGCTCCTTGAGACTCAAGTCATCTGTAGTAGACTCCTTTGGCTTATCATCTGTCTTGATAGTTGAAGAAAAGGCAACTCCTTTCTGGCCAGAAGAGGAAACCTCTTCTGTTTGATCCTCCTCTTGAAGATCATACTCGTAAGCTTTGAGATCAGACAATAGAAGATGATGATCCAGAGAGTTGAGATCCTTGTTGTCTTTAATCACAGTCACTTTGATTCTCCACCTGCTGGTTAGTGAACGTAAAATTTTACTATTAATTTCTTTTTCTAAATAGGTCTTACCTAAGGCACTGGCCTTGTTTAGAATATTTGTGAGACGCAAATCCAGTTGGTCAATGGTCTCATCTAGTTTCATCTTAAAGGTGTCAAACGAGTGTTGAACAGCTTGGAGTTTGTTGTCCTTGATCTTCTCTGTTCCCTCACAGAGCAGTGCAAGTTTGTCCCACATATCCTTGGCAGTGGCACATGTTCTGACCTTTTCAATCACCTCCTTTGTGATTGTGTTAATGATTTCAGTCCTTGCCACCTGGTCTAGGTTATACAACTTCCTTTCATCATTGTCAAGCTCGTCTTTCTTCTTTAATATCTTCTGTCTAGCGATGCGGGCACCAGTTCTCTCCTCTGCAGATTCACTTGTTTCTACCATGGACTCAGACCTGCCATCATCAATAGGAGTCCAATAAAATTTGATGGGACCACTTTCTACCACATCTAACATGCGGTGGTGGATAGCTCCAAGATGATTACTCATCATGAAGCTCCAGTGGCTGTAATCCTTAAAAGAGAATTCTGGTAACTTGCGGCTCTTATATGAAGATTTTGAAGACATTTTTACAGATTTAAAAGATTTAACAAGAAAATTTACCGAACACAATAAAGAGCAATGGATCTGCCCAGTGACCACCAAAAAGCTTTACAAAGTAGTGGTCTTTGGACACACTGCTCTGATACCACTTGTTGGTCCCACTAGATAGATTAATTGTGGAAGCTTTAAAGGTTATATCTTTTAACAAGATCCGTTATAAGAGCACAATAATTAAAACAAGATAGAATTGAAGAAAGCAGTAAATGGTCCAGATTTATAGTGGTTTAGATTATAATATCTTACGTCCACTCTCCCTTTTATCAAGGGGTCTCACTAACCAACCAACAACCAACTTGCTTACTGGAATTGTGAAGTACCAGTTCCTTCTAACAAACCCTTTAGATCTAACTTAGATCTAAAGTCTACAGCCTTCAACCTTTTCTTAGAGATGAACAGGTTGAGATCCAACAACTCCTTTTTAGAGTATATATAAAATATGAACAATAAGTGTGCTAAGAGTGATAAAACAAAGGCTTGGAATGTGACTTCTTGCGCGTGAGAATCTAGAGCCTTTCTTTGAGTCTGCACTCTTGTATTTATAGAGGTGATTAGGGTTTAGCCGTTGGAGAGCTAATCTAATCAGATCTCTATTTAAGGAAGCTTTCAATCAATCAATTCCCTAATTGATTTATTGGGTTGGTGGGATCCTTGGATTGATTGACTTCAAAACTTTCCAATCCGATCTTGTTGACTTGAATTGAATCACCAACGGTCAAATGCTTCCAATGCCTAACTCTGATTCTCTCCAGAGAAGGCAGGACCAGACACCAGGCAACCTCAATGTCTTCTGGTCCAGAGTTGGTTAAGAAACAGATTACTCAGGAGAATCAGGAGATGATTCTGAACATCTTATGTTTCACCAGACTCGTCTGGTCTAGGGAAGGTTCTCTGCCTCTGGTCAGTCTCATTTGGTGAAGTCTTCTGGTGGAGTCCTCTGGTGAAGTCTTCTGGTCTGGCAGTTCCCCCTAGACTAAGTCCTAATCTAGTTCCTCATCTGACTAACAGGTCCAGATGGTCCTATTACATCTTTTGGTTTGTTTTAACTCATCAAAACCAACAACTTTTATCCTAACACCTAAAAAAGTCAAGGCAATAGAGAATTATAACTATTGAGAGGAAAAAAGAGATCTAGGAACAATAGTATCGTGAGCAGATCTGAAAACGACGATGCAGCGAAAGAGAAGAGATCGCAAAATGATGGTAATATAGCAAGAAAGGAACATAAGACAAAAATACCAACACGTGCACCAAATGCATATAAAACTTGGACATGAAAAAATAAACATACACATATGTGTCATGTGTGTGCTTTATGTGCTATTATCGTTGCTTATGAACCTTTATGTTTGAATATATAAAGCATATATATAAGAATTAATTATACTCCACTATCATATTCACTACAATATTACCCTCCACTCTCATCAATTTTTTTATTACTCTCCACTATCATCATTATTTTATTATTAAAAAATATCATTCTCTCCCTAATCCATATAAATGACCGATTCTTCCATTTTTCTTTCATTGTTCAAATCTCGACCACTCTCAAGACCACCGCCAGCCTCCGCATGAGATCGACACGCCCCCACCACGGCCACCAGATCGGCAACTCTAGTCTCTCTATCTCTACTCTACAGTCATCTTTCTCTCTCTGCTCTACAGGCGACAGATCTATGGTGTCGCCCACCGGATCCACTCGCACCTCACAGACCTATGGCGTCACCAGAATTTGTTGTTGGTGATGGCTGTTTTAAGGGTTTGGTAGTTGAGATTCGTACGCCGCTCCAGATCCCTCTTTGTCGTTCTCGTTTCCACATCCGTTGCTACTCCATTTCCGCCATCGTCCATGTTTTAGCCGTTCCAATCGCTGGTTCCAGATCCATATGATACTTAGTTAAGAAAGGATGATTTTTTTCTATCTTCAAATTTGTTGAGAAATCTATATATTGGATTAGGTTTTGGTGTTTTAATTTTGATTTTTTTGGGATGAAAAGGACCTGACATATATGTGGGAATGTTTGAACTCTACAATTTTGGTGAAAATGATTTATGTGTGTTGAATTATGAAAGAAAATGGTGTAGGAGAAGGTCCCAACACTGATGTTAGTCTTGTGCGAGCATTTTTTTTTGTGCACGGATGTTAATATTTTGTGCATGGATATCGAGAGAAGAAGATGAGAGATGTAGGAAGACTGAAGAAGGTTGTTTTGTGTAATTCGATGAAATGGATTCATCTTGCACCAATGTAGATATTTATGCACCAGTGCACATTTTTGTGCATCAGTGAATGCACTAGTGCGGAAAAAAGTACATAAAGATGGAAGAAAGAAGACTATAAATTACAAAATTAAATCTATAAATTTCTAGAATGGTTTTACAAATTCTAGAAATTTAAAAATAAATGTAATAATAAAATATTTACAAATTACTTTATGGGAAATTGATTTTGGTAGAAAACATCAAATCTGTTTAAGGGGATCAACCGCCTAATAGGCTGAGTTGAAGCAAGGGAAATTTTGTCCGATTATAGGTATGGATAATAAATTTTAATGATGATAGCTAGGAGTAATATTAACTATTAAGGGATAATTTTACACATATAAGTACTCCGCTCTATAAATAAGGATGACGCGTTCACAAAATGATACAATCTCAAACACCTATTTACAAGATAGTACAGTGTTGAAAAAATATATATTTATGTTCAACTTATTTTGTGCATTTGTTCAATTATTTTGTTCCAATTTTAAAAAGTGGTTCGAGATTGTATTATCCTGCACTTAATCCAATAAGGATTTATTACCTTCGAGTACATCATATTCTACCCAATTGCAACCAAGTTTTCGTTTTTAACATCATAGCAGCAAGATACATTTTAGAGCAGTCTAATACCTTAGCTGTATTTTTAGGGACTGATTTGACCGTGTACCATATGAACTTTATATTATATTTCTTCACCAGAATTTCTTCCTACTACAAATACTACTCTACAATATGCAGCTATATTCTCCTTCCTAGTTCTGCCCTAAAAAGCCTACACCAACCACTCATGCATTCAAAATTCCTATTTTCCCTAATTTTGTACATTCAAATTTTGAATTTTCTCCCAAATTCGAATTTGATCGGAACCCAGCTAATTTTCTTCTAGGTGCTATTATCCATCAACCACAAGCGAAAGTCGAATTTTCCCCTAAATTGTTGCATTCAAAAGTCGATATTTCTTCCCAATTCTGATTTCGTCCAATATCCATTTTTCTTCACAATTCTGATTTTACCCAATATCCATTTTTGATCGGAACCCAGCTGCGATGACTCTCACCGAGTTGTTATGCTCAGTCAACTACAAGGGAGAGACCAAAATCGTCAATTTGCGACGTGGTCAATTATTTCTCGACTTTACGAACAACGTATTTGCTATGTGGCCCGATTTGAAGCCAAATTGTACATCATTCAGGTACTCCATCGGCAGTATTTCTAATTGCACTTTGAGTTCGAACAATAATATAAAGAATATGATGTTCGTGTGAAATTATATGATTCAAAAGCTTGTGTTTGTTGAAGTAGTATTGTCGATTGAATCTGTTTTCGTTGGTAGTAGCAGTAGCAAGTTGTCACGAAAATCATGTGGTCCCGATCCTCCTTATAATGTGTCCTAATAATCTTTCCCTTTAAGTGATGGTCATTGTGATCATGCCCTTGCATGTTCTGCTCCGATTAGCAATGGAAATTCACAATTGAAACAAAAACGTTATCATCAGAGTAAGCAACCGTTTAGGAGTGCTAAGGTTTTTCATGATGATGGCCAATATGAAGAGTTTAGTGAAATGGTTTCATTGCCTATATACGATATTTGCCCTGCAATTGTTGAACAACCCCTTTTGTCCGACTTATGGGGGGATATATTTAAAGAGGGTGTGGGCTCTTTTGTGTGTGGTGCCGTTGGATTTAGAACTGAATTAATTAAGCACTCGGCCATATTGGGTTACAACTTTATTTACGTGAGGAATTCGGCTGAGTATATCCATGTACAGTATAGTAAATATGCAAGTTGGCAATGTGAATGGTACATCAAGGCTAGGTTACAAGATATTACTCTGAATTTTAAGATATATAATGGTCACTTCAGTCACAATTGTTTAGGCAGGGGAATTTCTCGGCACCACGCCCGTCTTAGTCCGAAGATTATTGAGAAACTTTTTATTCATGAAGTTAGAGATAACCCAAACATAACTGGGAAAAGAATAGTTGACATCCTTCAACTTATGGTATAACCATTCCATATTATAAGAGATGGCGCACAGCTGAGCAAGCTAGGGATAATTTATTTGGTATGTATCCCGATTCGTACGACCAACTTCGTTGGTATTGTCATGTCGTTAAGCACACTAACCCAGGCATGCTTACTGTCATGCCGTTGGTACTGTCATGTCAATATGATGTCTTTCTTTTATTCTGTTTTTCTAATGTCGTAGGTAGTGTAGCGGATTTGAAGTACAACCTCGAGACATATCATTTTGAACGCTAGTTCATTACTTTCAATGGGTCCATAGTAGGGTTCAAGAGTTGTCGGCCTATGGTATTCATAGATGGCACGTTTATGTATGGGCATGCCAAAGGGATACTCCTAACTAAAACATAAAGGATGGAAACAATGATTATTACACATTCGTTTCTTCCACCTATACGTGTATTTTCTGCATATATTCTGATTTCTTATATAATTGCAGGTCTTTTTCCGGTTATTTTTGTAGTTGTATCTGCCGAGAATACTAACAATTGGGTATGGTTCCTAAAAAAAGTTAGTAGTGTTTGCGTTCACCCTAAACAAATTTTCTACATCTCCAATAGGAATTGTGGACTAATGGTTGCATTTCCCATAGTTTTTGACAAGTCGTTGCCTTTTTTCTGCTTATCTCAATTACTAACAAATTTAAAAGGTCGATGTGGTGGGGGTTCAATGAATTCAAAAGGTGCCAAACTTGTTGAACTGTTTAAGTCATGTGCATATGCTCCTGATCCTCGTATTTTTGTGGAGCAACTCAAAATGTTTAAGACAACGGGTGGGCCAGTAGCTGTTGAGTTCTTGTCCCAATTACCCTTCGAGAAATGGGTATTTGCATATTCTCCTGAGATCACAAAGTATGGTGAGATGACATCAAACGCAGTGGAGTTACTCAATTAGTGGGTTAAGAGAAATTGCATGGTTTACCAATTACTAATATGTTGGATCACATTCGTTCAGGTGATTTTCTTGTAATTTTACAATTGAATGCTACTGCATCCAGTGTGTTTTAATAATTTCGAAGTATGTTTTGATTACCAGAAACTAGTCGATGGTTTTTTTAGCGACGCACTAAGAGTAGCGCATGGGGCAGCTTACTATGTCCTAAGAAGGACATACTGTGGAAACACGACTCAAACCTTTCTCGTTCATGGAAGGTACAACAATGCAACCTTGTTTAGTTCGAAGTCATGTCATCCCCAACTAAATTCGTAAACATTGAACATAGAACATGCTCTTGCTCCAAATGGAAATTATCTGGATTCTCATTCCCGCACGCTACGGCTGTCATAAACTACCACGGTCCATCATTCTCTACGTACTGTTTCCTGTCATCCACATACCAGGAGTGTTACGCAAGTGATATCTACCCAATAGCCAATAGCGAAGGATATGTTGCAAAGTCAATGGTTTGTGGCTTGAAGATACTACCCTCTGTGCTAAAATGTATACCCAGTTGACCCAAGAAGACACGAACGAAGTCATTCGGTGAGCACGAAAGAAATGGGAAGAAAAAAATTATATGCTCTTAATTAATGCTTCCTCTTTTTGGCACACAATATTTATCGTCCATGTCGTTACTATCGTTCTTGTTTTCCCCGGCGGGCAACCTACTGTACTTGTGTTCCCTATCTACCCTTTTTATGGTACGTAATTTTTTATATTTTATACGATGTGTTAGGATAAAAGTTGTTAATTTTGATGAGTTAAAAACAAACCAGAAGATGTAATAGGACCATCTGGACTTGTTAGCCAGATGAGGAATTAGTTTAGGACTTAGTCTAGGGGGAACTGCCACACCAGAAGAGTCACCAGAAGACTCGACCAGAAGACTTCACCAGAGAAGATCAGATCAGAGGCAGAGAAGTATCCTTAGAGCCAGACGAGTCTGGTGAAACAATAAAGCCTTAGAATCATCTCCTGAATCTAAGGAACTTACTGTTTCACAAGTCGACTCTAGACCAGAGGACCTCGGAGTCATCTGGTACCTGGTCTATCTACTCTGGAAGAATCAGAGTTTGACCAAGGAAGTTTTCCAACCGTTGGTGTATTTAATGCTGATTGAAGATCAGGATTGAAAAGTTAATGAAGAATCAATCCAAAGGATCTCACCAACCCAATCAATCAATTAGGGAATTGATTGAAACTTCCATTTATAGGGATCTGATTGGATTAGCTCTCCAAAGGTTAAACCCTAATCCTCCCTATAAATACAAGAGCTACTGCAATGAAGAAAGCTCTACACACGCGAAGAACACATTCAAGCTTTACCATTTTTACAAAGCATTCAGTACTCTATACGCACGTACACATATCTACTCTTAAGGAGTCTAGTAGTTGGATTATCTACTCAACCTGTTCATCTTATAGACAAAGTTGTACTATTGAAAGGTTAGATCGAAGGTTTGATCTAGATTGTATTAAGGAGCTGGTACTTGTTAATTCCAGTGAATAGTGAGTTGGTTGATTGATAGTAAGGCCCTTTGAAGAAGGGAGAGTGGACGCAGGATCGTTATATCCGAACCACTACATATCCAGTGTTTTTACTCTTTTTTTCTCTTATTGTTTCATTTAATTTGAAGGCATAAAAGGTTTACTAAAACTTAATTAACTTAAGCTTCCGCTTCGCATAAGATTTGACTAGTGGGACCAACACGATGTCCTATTAATTTGTTGCTATGGCCATTTTATGTATAATCAAGGATGAGAATATCGTTATCGCAACCTTAAATTTATGAAAATATTGATGGATATATCGATATCGCAAAATTTTAGAAAAAAAGACGGAAACTTAATTAAAATTTTAGAAATTTAACATGAAATTTTAGGGAGTATTATAATATGATATTATGCACATGTTCCATTTAAAATCACTATAAAATTACATGTTTAAAGCAAACATATAGATAATAGACTATATAAAAACTGTGTAACGTAAAACAATTGACAATATAATACATAATATAATACAATACAATATAAGATATAATACACAATACAATACAATACAAGTTATAATGCATAATACAATATAAGATGACGAATATTACGTGATGCAATACAATTAGTACTAAAATGATGATCTATGAGGTTCAAATACAGAGGATGAAATGTCATCTTTGTCTAAACAATATTGATAACAACCCATCACACTGGAATAATCCTGGATAAAGGGTATTAGTTGATGACCTATTAGTTATTTTACTAAAGGGTATTAATTATTTTTACTGAAAGGTACGAAGAACATTAATTATTTAACTAAAGGGTATCAATTGGTTACACACTAAAGAGTATTAAATGATTACACTAAAAAATATTGCAAAATAATTCATGTATGAACTAATATACATACTCACTTTAATGTTAGGTCAACTTAGAAAAACAATAAACATATAAACAAAAAAAAAAATAAACATAAAAACAATAAACTTAAAAAAATCGCGATATTTTGCGATATATCTGCAATATTTCCCAATTTCCATTCATTTTTGTACTACAAGTTGTTGATAGGCGAGCAGGATCATCATTTGGGCGACCAGGATTAGCGCAAATCACACAAAATTTAAACTGGAATTAACTCATGATTCACCCAAGACATCCGGCGAGCAAAACCTACATGCGATCAAGACACATAGGTAACAAAATCAGATCAAAAGCCACATGACGAGCTCAAACGGCATCCAGCCGATCAGATCCAACTACAATGCCAAAATAACAATTAAACAAGATGAAAGACCATCAGAATCAGACTAAAGACTCCTCAAGTACAAGTCCAAAGTGACGAGCAGCTCTAGACTGCGAGCAAGTCCAGTAGATAAGGATAGAATTTAGTTAAGATAAGGTCAAACTAGTCAAAGGACAGGTGTCGAGCATGCAGACTTGGTCGGCCAAAGGACGTGCCACCTCCTGCAGGGCAAAAATCTATAAATACTTAGATTTTTTCAGCTAATAAACAAGCACAAATTATTATACACGTCCAAACTTCGATTATGAATCTAAAGCAGCTCGATTAACTTATAATCGAACTTAAACACGTAAGCTTTCAAACGATTCTAATCCACCTAAACCCGAAATTTCGTATTCACTAATTACGTTAGTGATCAATCACACGTAATTGTTTGATGATCAATTAACCATCTAAAACAACCACTAATCTTCAAAATCAAAACTGATCGTCAACAAATTGGCGCTAGAAGGAGGGTTCGAACCTCCGATTCATTGAATACAAGGAGATTATCCCAGAATTGAAGAACAAGTTTGAGTTTTTGAAGAAAACAACTCAAGAACACCAAGAATAACACTTGATATTCACTGTGAAAATGCCTCAATCAAGGGAGACACAACGTTCTCAACATATAACCCGGGATTTGCACTCTCGAATGTCCCAAGCTGGTGGGCGAGCAAGGGCGAGCAGAAACAACCAAGAGAATCAAACTAATGTTGCTCGCCAGTTAATACCACCAGAGTTGGACGCCATTGCCCGCAACCCCAACGAATTGGCGCGTACAATTGCCATGCTCCAGGCTTTACAGAGACAACAAGTCCAACCTGGCCCATCATATGTGCGAGCAAGGGGTAGCCCCACAAAGACTCGCGAACATATTAAGGCTAGGGGGGATCATTTGAATGAGGCTGACAGCGCCCAAGCTCGTAAGGCCAAAGGCAAAGAAAAATTGAACATTGAGGTCGCCAGTCAGGGAGGTTCAACTCAGAACCCGGCCATGGCGGCAAGTCAGGGTACGCGCCAAAGTGCTCTGGAAAGATTGGGTCGACGTGGCCGGGGAATCCTGGAGATACATCCCCCTGCTGGAGCAGCTCGCCCAGCCGTAATACCTGCTCGCCAATCGGTCCTTGACCGACTGACTAGGTCAGCTTTTAGTCGCCTTGGTCCGAATGCAGAGCCCAATCCCAGGAGGCCAATCCAGGGGATTCCCATTCCCAATGTGGGAATGGAGCGAACAGACGGCTGTGCGCCTCAGCTCGTCGAATAGCCACAGAGTCAGGGGGGATCTTTAGAGGAGCTCGCCTCCATGAGAAAGGCCATCGAAAGCATGCAGGGCCAGCTGGATCAACAGAGAGGTTATGGGAACACGACTCTTCCGGTCTCACCCTTGTCAGTAGTAATTCTGAAGGCTCCAATTCAACAAAAGATCCAGTTTCCAGCAAGTATCCAATATGAGGGCACGGCGGATCCCCGAGTGCATTTGATGAAATATTCCAATTATATGGTATCAATGGGGGCAAGTGATGCAACCCAATGTCGAAACTTTCCTTTAACTCTCGGGGATCGTGTCCATAAGTGGTTTTCGGCCCTGCCACCAGCTTCAATTCATTCGTTTGCCCAGCTGGGTAAAGAGTTCTTATCCCATTTCTCTACAGCCGGGTCTTATCTATCCCAAAGACATCGGTTATCCGACTTGAAACAAACTGACGATGAGTCAGACCGATCGTATTTAGAAAGATTCGATAAGGTCTTGTTAGAGGGAGAATCCGTTAGTGAAGACACCAAGATTGTGGCTGTCTTGGCTGGACTCAAGAAGGGTACTGAACTCTGGAAAGATGTGCACCTAAGATGCCCAAAGACATACGCCGAGTTTCGGGATCGGGCAGGCGTTTTTGTCTCAATGCATGAAGCCCTACAAAAGGATATGGGAGACAAAGGAGAACAAAAAGAAGGTACAAAGAAACCTGGAACTGGTTATCGAGCTCCCAAAAATATGAAGGCATTTACCGAGGGCACTGAGCTAAAAGACAAACTGAACCACATTCTCACTGTATCAATTGATACAGTTTATAATAGTGTCCGGGACAAAGAATTGCTAACGCCTCCCCGTAAGATACGTCAGGAAACGAGCAAGTTGAACCAGAATAAATATTGTGCCTACCATCAAAGTGTAGGGCACTTTACAAGCGAATGTCGTGACTTGCTAAAGCAGTTGTGGCGCTTTTACGAAGAGGGAAAGCTATCAGAGTTCGTGAAAAGACAGCCCGGCAAAAGAACCAGAGACGAAGATTCTGATGAAGAAGACCAGGACCAGGCACCTCATCGGAATCGAGCTGGACGACCAGCTCAGGCGCCAGCCGGGGGGCCAATACCGGATATCCAGATGATGGAACCCGCAGGACCCATAGGTGGTTATTCTGATGGACGACCACCGATCTCTAACCGGAAAAGAAAGGCAGAATTACGAGCAATCGGACATATACAGGAAATGGGGGTCATTCCACCTACCATGCAAACACCGGAATTAATTTTCACCGACAGAGATTTGGAAGGAGTTCTGACCCCCCACAACGATTCGCTTGTGATATGTGCCAAGATTATGGAAACAAGGGTGCATAGATTACTGGTGGATACTGGAGCCTACACTAATGTCCTTTTTAAAAAGACACTTGATCAAATGGGAGATTATGCAGGCTACATCAGAGACACAAATCACCGTATCCTGGGATTCGGAAATGCCGTGACAATCCCGTTGGGAATAGTAACTTTTGCTATGCAACTTGTGACGGTCAGAGAGCCTGAGAAGAATATTGCAAGAATGGTGGATTTTCTGATCGTCGATCAAGAGTCGTCATACAATGGATTCCTGGGTCGACCTTTCTTAAACGAATTCAGGGCCGCATGTTCAACTTACCATTATTGCATAAAATTCCCAACAGCAAGTGGAGTTGGCACGGTGAAAGGAGACCAAAGAAAAGCTCGAGAATGTCTTCTGCAAATTCAGTCAAGACAGGGACAAGTATCTATGATGGAAGCGTCAACTAGTCAACTCGAAAATGAACCCTCAATTTTGGAGGACATCCTTGGAGCCCAAAATAATAAGATGGACATTGACGACCAACCTTCACCTATAGGCGATCAGGCACAGCAGGACGACGGGCAAAACCAGCCAAAAGCCGTGTTACCTCCCGTTGCCGACCGTTCGTGCCCAAATGATAACCAGGGAAGTCCAACTTCGGTGGCCGAGTCCCACCCAAGGCCCGCAGATGACTTTGACCCTCGATTGGGAGCTGAACCCATGGACATTGAGGATGAGCTAAGTCCGGAAGGACCAATAGTTGACCCTCGATGGAAAGGGCAAAAACGACGGGCAACTCCCGTTGAAGAGTTGGAAGCCATCAGGGTTAATCCTGAGCGTGACAGTCTTGAACTTTACATTGGATCTGAACTCCCTGAGCCTTACAGAACGCGCATGACGGACTTTCTGAAGGCTAACTTGGACGTCTTTGCGTGGTCTCATGCTGATATGGTGGGAATCAGCCCGAAGGATGCCTGTCACAGGTTGAATATCAACCCAGCCCGAAAACCTGTCCACCAGAAACGGCGAAAATATGGGCCAGACAAGTATCAAGCTTTAAACGAAGAAGTCAAAAAGCTGCTGGACAACGATTTAATTAAACAGGCGTTATGTCCACAATGGGTTGCGAATCCTGTCCTGGTACGGAAACCGAACGGAACCTGGAGGTTATGCATAGATTTTACAGATCTTAATGCAGCATGCCCGAAGGATAACTTTCCGCTCCCGCACATCGATCAACTGGTGGACAGTACTGCCGGTCACGAAATGTTCACATTCATGGATGCCTTCGCAGGATACCACCAGATTCCAATGCACCCGGACGACCAAGAAAATACGGCTTTTTATACAAACAAAAATCTGTTGTGCTGGAAGAGGATGCCGTTTGGTTTAATCAATGCTGGGGCAACCTACCAGAGGTTGGTGAATAAAATGTTCGACCAACAAATTGGAGATACAGTTGAAGTCTACGTTGATGACATCGTAGTCAAAAGTCCCCATAAGGAAGATCACCTCCATCATCTTTCCCAAGTATTTGACATACTCCGAAAATACAATATGAAGTTAAATCCAAAGAAAAGTAGCTTTGGAGTCCATTCTGGGAAATTCTTGGGCCATCTGGTCAGCAAACGCGGAATCGAAGCTAATCCAGCTAAAGTAAAGGCGATCATTGATATGGAGCCACCACGTTCTGTTAAAGAGGTACAAAGGTTAACCGGATGCCTAGCAGCTTTAAACAGATTCATATCACGATCAGGAGACAAGTGTCGTCCATTCTTTGAGGCCATCAAAAAGGGCAACTTTACCTGGACAGAAAACTGCCAGAAAGCCTTTGATCAATTGAAAGAATATCTGGGAGATGTAAAAATTCTGTCAAAACCAATTCCCGGTGAGAAGCTATATTTATACTTGGCAGCATCTGACACAGCCATAAGTTCGGTGTTAGTTCGAGCAGAAGGCAAATTTCACCTGCCAATCTACTATGTCAGCCAGGCCTTGCATGATGCTGAGATAAAGTACTCACCAACTGAAAAGCTGGCATATGCTCTTGTCATGAGTGTCAGGAAATTAAGACCATACTTTTTCGATCACCAAGTCGAAGTCCTGACAACTTTCCCACTCAGACAAATATTACACCGACCCGACACCGCTGGCCGTCTTTTGAAATGGTCCATAGAGATAAGCCAGTTTGGCGTGACTTATGCACCTCGAACCGCGATTAAGGGACAAGCGTTAGCCGACTTTATAGTTGAACTAACCTTCCCTCAAAATCCAACGAGAGGGCTAGATCACCCATGGCATCTTTACGTGGATGGCTCGTTAACAAATCTGGCCTCGGGGGCAGGAATAGTGCTTATCAGTCCCGACCGGCAAGTTTTCACTTCGGCAGTCAGATTTGAATTCATGGCTACTAACAATGAGGCAGAGTACGAGGCCCTCATTGCAGGTCTTCACTTGTCATTAGCAGTTGGAGTTAGACAACTCCAAATTTTTGGGGACTCCCAGCTCATTGTAAGCCAAGTACGAGGCGAATATGAGGCCAGAGATGAGCAAATGATCGAGTATCAACGAATAGTTGCACACTTGGTATCCCAATTAGACCAAGTGTTTATTCAACAGATACCACGAACAAGCAACACACAAGCTGACGCCCTGGCAAGATTAGCAACAAGTAATGGGCCGGCAGACTTGACGGACATTGTCATTACCAAAAAAGTTCAACCATCAACAATGGACTACGAAGTAAATCAAATAGTCGAGAACAACGACGATGACGATTGGAGAATTCCTATAGCCAAATACTTAAAAGACGGGGAGTTACCAAGCAACTCATTTGAAGCTCAAAGAATTAAAAAACAGGCAACCAGATATACTCTGATAGATGAACAACTTTACAAAAGAGGCTTCTCACTCCCGTTACTCAAGTGTTTGTCTAGGGGGCTAGGAAGGATAGTCCTGGAGGATATACATTCTGGAGTTTGTGGAAATCACACTGGGGGGCAAGCTTTGGCCTACAAAACTGTAAGGCAAGGTTACTATTGGCCAACCTTACGGAAAGATGCAATCCAACTAGCCAAGGCTTGCCACCAATGTCAGGTTTTTGCTCCAAGCATTCATGCCCCTGCCCAGGAGCTTGTATCGGTTTACAGCCCATGGCCATTTGCAAGATGGGGGATTGACATTATTGGCCCTTTCCCGGCAGGAGTGGGAAATGTTCGATTTGCCGTCATAGCAGTCGACTATTATACAAAGTGGGCAGAAGCAAAGGCCATGGTGAAGATTACACAGCAAAACATGATCAACTTCATATGGCAGAACATCATCTGTCGCTTTGGAATTCCACGAACAATCGTGACAGATAATGGCCCACAGTTTGATGGAAAGGAATTACGAGATTTCTGTACAAAATGGGGGATCAGGAAACACTATTCAACTCCCTATCATCCCCAGTCAAACGGGCAAGTTGAAGCTGTAAATAAGATCATCAAGCATACATTGAAAATACGTCTGGCAGAAAGCAAAAGCAGCTGGTCAGAAAAACTCCCGGAAGTCTTGTGGGCATATAGAGTTTCTCCCAGGTCAAGCACCGGAGAGACACCTTTTGCAATGGCTTTCGGAACAGAGGCGGTAATACCAATTGAATTAAAGACTGACACAGTCAGGACAACCAGCTTTGATGAACAAACAAATCATTCTGCCTTAGCCACAGAGGCAGATTTGCTCGAAGAAAGAAGATTACACGCTGAACTAAAGAATGCCGCGTACAAGCAAAGAGCGGAGCGTTACTATAATTCTCAAGTCAAGATAAGAAAATTCGAAGTTGGTGACCTCGTTCTAAGAAAAAAGCTTGCCCCACCTCCAGGCATATTTGGCCCGACTTGGGAGGGCCCATACAGGGTAACAGATAGGTTACCCAATGGAACATATGACATAGAGGACTTAGATGGCAACTCGGCCCAATATTCCTGGAATGCAGCTAATCTAAGGAAATACTTTCAGTAGGCGACCAGTTCTGCTTCGTGAGAAAGTGAAGTTAAGATAGGCGAGCTACTAAGTCCATTGGGCGAACTGGAGTGGCGGAGATACAAGATGGGTCCAAAAAACTTGCCTAATTTTTTGAAATTTTTCACCAAGTATAAATGGTCGAACAAAGATGAATTGGGTCAAGTCTGGTCGCATGCTGGGATGTTAGTATCTTGTGATAATTTCATTTCCTCTTAAGAGTTTAAAGATGTCTTGACAAATTGTATAGTAGTCGAGCAACTCTGACTCTTGGTGTAATTTATGTTTTTAATAAGTTGGAAGCTTAAACATTGTTTCTGTCGAGCAAATCCAACCTAGCTAGTGCAGGGTTACATTCTTGGTCGCGTTTATACTTGTAATTTTTAAATGTTTGTTCAATATTAAGTTGTTCGTTCGAAATAGAAGTGTGAGCTCAAGGCGCAAGTTGATTATACAACCAAGCCCATTGAAGGCTGTTCGTTTTTAAATGGACATAGCCTAAGGCCAAAAGCCCATCAAATCCTAAGGTAAAAAAAAAAAAAGGTTCTTAAGGAACAAGGCCCAACTACATTAAGATTGTTGAAGCACAGAAAAAGATGCAAAGAACAATTAGTGTAAGATAAAAGATGAGCAAGTAAGCGAAATATATCCATTGATGATAAGGCTTAATCGCCCAAAAATTACAAAAGGATGAACAACAACAAAAAAGAAGTACAAGTTCCTAGCTAATCCTGTCCGCTAAGATCCTTGTCCGGCAGGAGGAGATATGTTGTCATCTTTGGGGTCTTCAAGTGGAGAGCCTTCAATGGCAGGATCAACTGGGACCACTTCAGTTAGCTCAGCAATCAATCCCTCAGCATCAGCACGCTCCCTTAGAGCTCTTTCACTTTGATCGGCAGGAAGGATTTGCTCGCCCTCCGCAGCATCGCCTTCTTCTTCCTCGTCCTCGGCAGGACTTGTGATAATTATCTCGGGGCCAATGAAGTCGAGCTTGATCCCATATTCAGGCAGGTCGCCAATTTGCAGAGTTGTGCCCGGAGCAGGAGGGTTAGATTCAACAAAATTGCACAACTCCTTGCCGATCTCTTCAACAACTTCGGCAGCCTTGAATTCATGGGCAATACGGATGCTCTCCGCATAACCAGTTACGTAACCAAGAATCGAGCTCACTTCCATCTTAGGAATAAGTTCCTCTTGGGTAATGGAGTTGGCGAGCTGAATTTCAAGGTCCGCAATTTTGGCCGTTGCCTCAGTCGCGAATTTCTCGGCGACCTCTTTCTGCTGCTGAGTGCGAGCAAGTTCTGCTCGCATGTGCTCGACTTCGGCCATCTTGACCTTCAGCTCCTCGGAGACTTTGACGTGCAGGTCCAAGGCACGTTGCTCGCTAACCTGATGAGCTTTGGCTTTATTCTCGAGGTCGGCGATAATCTTCTTCGCCTCGGCCTTAGCGTCATCACGCTCTCTGGTAATACGGCTGACCGTGGCCGCATGCTGGCGTGAGTCCTTCTCAAGGTCCTCCACCTGGTCGACCAAATGTTGCACGGCCGCCAAGGTGTTTCCCGCCTCGACAAGACACAAACGGCCATTATCACGAGGCGCTTGTGCCTTGACGGTCTCATTTAGCTCCTTGGTCCAGCTACGAGCAACGACCTCAGAGGCGCGGCGGACAAAAGAGTCTGGGATTTCGCGCAGGTTGGTCGGCACCTTTGAGCAGGCGAAACGATGCACCAGGTTAGATCGCCCTGGATACTGCTCGGGCGAATAGCTGAAAAGAAATTTTCCAATTAAAAAAAAAAAATGCTAAGTGTCCTGGGCGAGCAAGGTTATACCTGTCAAGACGACCTTTATCCCAGCCAAGGTAGGTGGGGTCAGATGAAGGACCAGATCCTTCACGAGTGGTGACGACCAAAGCTTGCTCGCCAGGACGCTCCACTGAAGGGGTTTGGTCGCTGTCGCCTTCAGATGGTCGGACAGCCACTGTCACCTTTTCTTGGGCAGTCTTGGTTCGTTTGACTGCCTTTTCAGCCTCAGTAACGGGAGTGCCATCTCCACGAAGAAGTCTCTTCGTCCTCGGGACCAGTGTCTTGGGCGGACTCGCTACGGGGGCGGGAGGCTGAGCCGAACTCGACCCTCCGGTTTGCCGAGGGTCTCATTTTCCACCTTTGGCCGCGAGGGCGATGATCTTGGAGAGGGGATCCGACTTCTTGCGTCCTTTTTTGGTCGGCATCTCCCAGGCACGGTTATCAAGCTCTAAGAAGGAAGGGTGAAGCACAACGGAGGCGAGCTGATCTGTAAGGGACAGGAAAACAAATTAATACCAAGTATAAAATCGATCAGATCTGCTCGCCCAGCATGAAGATACTTACCCTCTGGGATACGAGCTAGAGCCTCGAGATGGTGAGGATAGGTCGTGAGATGAGCAACTCGCAATGTGTCCTCGGAGAAGAGGTGGCCAATGATTCGATCTTCTCGGCGACGAAGGGCGATCAAACACGCAACGAACAGGAATAGATCGCTTATGCTATTCTTCACAGTTCGCCACCCCAAGTTCTTGGGACCTGAAACAAAGGGAAAAGAGAATTAAAATTAGTCCAACCACTTCAAAGATATAGAAGAGGTAAGACTCACGCTTTAATTCCCTAAACTCCGCCGGGGTCTCAATTCGTTCAGAACCCCCTGAAGAGCGAGTAGAAGCACGCCAATCGCCTCCGATCCAGAACCAGTCATGCTTCCAATCCCGCACTTTCCCAGGAATATCCTCGACAAGTTTTTGCCCTGGTCGCGCCTTCAGATAGTACCAGCCCGCCTCTTCCCCAGTGCAGCCGGTTATCGTCATTAGGTAGCCAACCTCCTCGGCGGACAGCCTGTTGGGATACCCCTCCAGAGCGAACATTACCATCAGGGCCATCAGATTTATCCACCCAACAGGAGTAAGTTGGGTGATAGCCAAGTTCACGTCATGAAGAAATTGGCCGACCAAAGGGTGCAACGGCAATGAAACTCCAGCATTTAGGGTGGCAAGGTTGATCGCCGTCACTCCGCGTGGTGGGCGATCAGCTCTGTCGTCCACCAAAGGAGCATACATTGGGATATCGAAGGGAATCTTGTAATCCCTCCGAATCTCGATCAAATTCTCCTCAGTAATGGCGGATACGATACAGCTCGCTGCGAACTCGGTCGCTTTAAGTTTCCGCACTCCGCGAGCAGGAAAGACGAAGCGATTGGAGTGCTCCTTTTCGTACTCATTCCAGTCGACACGGCGAGCAAGCGCGACTGGAACCCGATGCTCGATCAATCTGGGCGCGGGGAAGTTAATATCCTTGAGATAGGTCCAAGTCAGTTCGTCAAGGTTCACCGGCTGAAGTACCTCGACTTCTTCATCCTCGTCTTCATGGAGGTCCGAGCTCGTCTCTTCTAAGAGCTGGCGAGCAGGATTTGCTCGCTCCTCTCTTTCCCCGGAGGGATGGGCTCCAGAATTGACCGAGCGTGCAACCGAAGCCGCCTCGGGATCAGATTCCAAATTAACTATAGGCAGTTTGTCTTCGACGGGCCGTTTTTCGGGATTCCGGGGAGGAAAAGAACCGGTCTCTGAGTGCGACGCCATCGAACAAGTTGAGGGAGAGATGTTAGGGTTTTGCAGATTCCGGCAAGGGAAGAACACGGCGGCTCGGAATTTTCCACGGCGGAGTAGGAATTCTCGGTGAATCAAGAACGCACACGAAACAAGAAGAGAAGAAAGAGAAGAAAATAAGCAGAGAAAAAACTACCTTGACGTTGCTCGAAGATCGCCGGAATCTGGAAGCGTCGCCGGAAATTTGAAAGAGGGAAAAAAAGAGAAATTCGCGCTTAAGAAACAGTGTGAAAATGAAAAAAACGAAGAAAATTTTCCTTTTATACTTCTGGAAAAACGGGGTACCGGGCGAACAAAATTGAAAGTGAAAGGACCAAATTGCAAATTCTGGGCGCGTGCAGCACCTGTCCGACAAAACGGGAAGGCGCGTCTCCTCGGGATTGTGTGCGCGTGGGCGGTAGCAATCATTCCGCCCACGTCACATCTCGAGCCGTGCACAGACCTTGGGATCCCAACCGTCCCCGACCCGAGTCTGCTCGACCAATGTTGTCCGCCCGTGAAAAGCTGCTCGCCCCAGAGACATTCTTGCTCGCCTTAGTGACACTTAAAAGTTGCCAACCCAAAAAGTGCTCATTCACCATCTTCACAATTTATTGATCGGCAAGGGGGCAATTGTTGATAGGCGAGCAGGATCATCATTTGGGCGACCAGGATTAGCGCAAATCACACAAAATTTAAACTGGAATTAACTCATGATTCACCCAAGACATCCGGCGAGCAAAACCTACATGCGATCAAGACACATAGGCGAACAAAATCAGATCAAAAGCCACATGACGAGCTCAAACGGCATCCAGCCGATCAGATCCAACTACAATGCCAAAATAACAATTAAACAAGATGAAAGACCATCAGAATCAGACTAAAGACTCCTCAAGTACAAGTCCAAAGTGACGAGCAGCTCTAGACTGCGAGCAAGTCCAGTAGATAAGGATAGAATTTAGTTAAGATAAGGTCAAACTAGTCAAAGGACAGGTGTCGAGCATGCAGACTTGGTCGGCCAAAGGACGTGCCACCTCCTGCAGGGCAAAAGTCTATAAATACTTAGATTTTTTCAGCTAATAAACAAGCACAAATTATTATACACGTCCAAACTTCGATTATGAATCTAAAGCAGCTCGATTAACTTATAATCGAACTTAAACACGTAAGCTTTCAAACGATTCTAATCCACCTAAACCCGAAATTTCGTATTCACTAATTACGTTAGTGATCAATCACACGTAATTGTTTGATGATCAATTAACCATCTAAAACAACCATTAATCTTCAAAATCAAAACTGATCGTCAACACAAGTGAATCGAGACCGATATCGAAATTGATAATTTGCGATATATCACAATATATTCGCGATACACTGTAAAAAATACATTGCACCCCGATATCCATATCTCAATCTCAAAATTAGCGATATATCGCGATATTTACATCCTTTAATGTACTTTGTCCCCGCAGACATATGCTATGTACTATCGGTAATTGCAATTGTGTTGATAAAAAACATTCTCAGTATACTAAAAAAATTTGTATACCTTTTTTTTTTTTTTACAAATAACAGGCTCATGAACTCAGTGATACATGAGGGGGCTTAATGTTCAACATATAAAAAAATTGTGCATTTGCCTAAAAAGAAAAAACCCTGTGTTCTTCTACACACGACCAACGAATAGGCTTCATGTTAGAATGCCCACGAGCAGCAACACCACAACCACCATCACTATGTTTCCGATGACAAGCGTTGGTAACTTGATTTCATACACCACGTTCACCGGTGATAGAGATTGTGCTCGACTTTTGACACCATCATCCCTATCCGCCCAACCGCACGGCATACACTAGTGCGAAAAACCATGTTCATCGCAGTGGTAGTATAGTCTATCAGGATTTTTTGCTGAGCTACTAATTCAAACCCACGTGTGTCGGTGACATACACGACAGGACGACTTCTCATACATTGGATATGACCCTCCACCCATAGTCTAGCTTGTGCTCGACATTTGTGTTCAACCTGCTCTTCTTTTTAATCTCTAAATCTGGTTTTGTATGTCACCTTGCACTCAATACTTATAGTTATTTTTGTTGGGATATGTTTTTAGTTTTGATGATTTTCCAAAACAACATGTAATAGGTTTGAAAGCAGTCAGGATAGTATCCTTTAGATCAGGTCAGGCTAGGTTAGCTCTCAGTAGAATAGGTTGCTCAGTTGAGGGGGAACTCAGCGAGGGGGAACTTCTCAACACAGCCTGAAGATATCAAGATGACAACCAGAAGAGCTGACTGAAGACATGCCATCAACCTGAACCAATGGAGAAGCCTGAAGGAAGTCCCACTGAGTGTAAGTCAGGCTGATCTAAGCCAAGTCTGGTGGACCACTCAGTGAAGAGCCTGATCAGGTGGATCAGTGCTGCACCAAGTAGGCCCTGAAGGAGTCAGGCTACTGTGGTCAGGGAAGTTTGTCATCCAGCCTTATGACAAACTTCTTGGAGTGATCTTCAAACAGTCCCTGAAGGACAACTACACTGAGGACGAGTCAGTCCAACTGAAGATCATCATGTCAGTGAAGGAGGAAGCCACCTAAAGTCAGTGGGTCTTGGTCAACCCACTGAGTCAAAGATCCGTGAATCCAGGCCACGTGGACCAATCAGCACGAGGCAGCAACTCTGACACTGACAAAGGCCGCATTCCAAGAAAAGTGGTTGAAACCATTAAATGTTGGATTCAAATGTATCTTCCCTCCAACGGATATATTTGAATCCCCATTATAAATACAAGCTCATAGCTGCGTTTCAAGTGTGTGTGAGAAGAGAAAAATCAACACCTACGAGCTGTGAAGGTGTGAGTGTTTAGTGCATTATATTGGGAGTTATAAGGAGGCACGATTCACATCTTGTACACTGAACTTTAGAGTTCATAGATATACACAAATGAGTGTTCAGCTTATAACTCATAGCTTAGAGAGGTTTTCCTAATCTTAGCTTTAGGCTAACTCATTGTAAAGGAAAACCTCACCTAGTTGGAGAAAACCAAACCAAACTAAACCCTTTCAGAAGAATGTTAGGCTTGTAGTGAGGTGAGGAGAGGCAGCCCAGGGAGTGGCGTGAGTCCAGTTGTAAGTGCACCTTGGCACGTTAAAAACAAGAATCCCAGGAGTGGATTTCCTGTTAAATCAGGCCGTGGATGTAAGAGTATTGAGACTCTGAACCACGTTAAACTGAGCGTACTTATCTCTCAAAGTATTTACTAAAGTGTTGTGAAAATCAGCTCACTGAGAGCTTTGTTAAGAAAACTTTAGTTAAGCAATCAGGTCAGAGAGATTCCATCTCACTGACTAAATCAGGCAAGGCACTCGAGAGTTCAGTCTCTCGAGTCACTGCCTTGTTGAGAGCCTGAGCTTTCAAGTCTCATCACTGACTTGATAGCTCTGACTCTCAGCAACGCAGTGACTTGAGTATTCCGTCACTGAACTCAGTCAGGGTGCAACGCGAGGTTTAAAAAAAAAAAAAAAAATTTGTGCTCCAGAATTCTCATTTTGCCCTTCGAAAAACGGGACCATCAATTTTTCCACTTGATTTTGTAACAGTCATTTTCCCATTTATCTAACGGTCCCATTTTTGTTTGCATTGTGTGGGCCCAGATTATTTTGGGTTGTACTCTCCTGCATTTTTTAGTTTTGGGACTGTTGTGGGCCCCCACAAACTCTTGAATAATGTATCAATTATATCCAATAATATGACATGTTTAAAATGACTCCATCATAATTTATTTGTGTTGATATTTTCCCCAAATACCCTGTACCATTTGTCATCCACGCTATATGTATGATGGAGTAAATCACAACCCACAAGCCATTAAATTAGCATGGACATAGAAATGGTCAGTGGTACTCCGGAACCACAATAGAACACAATATAGCAATAACGTACATTGATACAAGCTGGTACAACGTATTAAGCTAAAGTATTTTGTAGCTCTTGTGGTACACAATGTTGGTAAGGTACATTGATTGAAGAAAAGTACAATACCAAAACTGAGGTACATTTTTAATACTGCGGTATAACCGCTCACAAAATATGCGTACCCAGGCGGGCCCAACCCCATCCTGCCCATTAATTTCAACAACAACCCAATGAATACCCAACCCCTGATGAACAACAATAGATACAATAGCATAACCGAAACATAAAGATGCATTAATAGTTATTTTCAAAACTACAAAAGGGATGCTCCGAAAATCAACACACACCACCCCTCTCAAAATACCCTAATATCAAACCTTGAGGGGTTTACATAGCATATGAGCATTCAACATTCAAAATAATAGATTAACTTTTACATAATACTTAACTAACAAACTACACTATTATTGTCAATCACCCTAGTAAAACTTTTGCCCAATTCAGATGCAAAAAGTTTCCCACGGTTGATTAACACAATGCTTCATTTTTCCATCATCAAACAAGTAACCTAGGACACTCGACGCTCTGAACATATGGGAAAACCGTAAAATATTCTGCACCTGTAATTGGCCCATCAATTATGAGGTATGTTCCAGTCACCATGTCATAGATAAGTATCAACCCCAACGGTTCGACCCTCATTAGCAATTTATCGTTACCCGGTTTCAAGAGGTGTAGTGGTTGTGGTCTAATTACACGGTCGTTGTAGATTATCAGACAGTTGGGGTTAAATCGAATGCACCTCCAAGTATCGGGCCTCATGTGCTCCTTGAGTATCCACATCTCGAGCCCGTTGAATGCCATGCACACGCTAGAGTAGAGTACTATACAGTTATCCAGTCATGTACTATACTGTACCGAGTTCCCCATAGAATTGTACATTATCCAGTCATGTGGGCAAAGTTATGAACCCGTACTCCTCCTGACTCACTGAGAATGTAGCAATCCCCAACAGTTTGTCTGGCTCTATCACCAAGAAGTTCAAACACCCTCCAACAACAACCCCTGAATTTACCTCGGGATACTCATAGGGAAAATCACCCACTCTCCTCCATTCCCTCGTCCTGAAGGAAAGGATCTTCACTTCAGTTTCAAAGTGGGGTGAACTGAAGATGGCAATCTTAACCAACTTATACTCGTCTGCTTCCGGAACATACCCCAACCCAGAGAACACAGATGCACCAACACAAGATGGAGTGAAGTCGTTATGCGTCATTTTTATTCCAACATTTTCATCGGCAACAGGGTTCCATAGATAGAACTCATCAACAAGGTTGCAGTAGACCACTAACACGTTACAGCTACACAAGAAATCAATGTCCGGGTCCCCGTCCAATAAAGACCTCTTCATTGGTTCTCTGACGGGTGACTTATCGTACCCCAACAGATAGAACTCGTACTGCATTTGAAGCACGTAACCCACATTGTTCTGCCTCTTCATCTGCTCAAGATGTTTCTGGATGATAAAGTATCTTAACTCTATCACATTCCTCCACCGTCGATTCACCATTTTGAAACGCATTAGTGGCTTCACTTCCAACCGTGATAAGATCTTCATCATTATTTCCTCGGGAAACACGGTGTCCCCAAGCTCCGGCGCAGCGGCTATCATCCTTCTAGCCATTTTTTGATCACTTTTTTGTTATGTAAATAATTATGGTGAGAGAATTATATAGAGGTATGATTAATCTTTCTAGCCATTTTTTGATCACTCAGCCCTTGTGGGCAAATAACCCTAATCTCCCATCAATCATATATAATGTACAATTTAATGGAGAGTTGTGTGCACTCATAACAGGCTCTGTGCGGCTTGGTATTCAAATCTAGGTATTCTAGATTACCATTTTTAATTTTAGATATGTACCGATTCGGGGGTCTTACGTCTACTCACAGAGATAGTACCACATGTTAGTGTTAGTGTCCTAGAGACAATCCTTTGTAAGGACATAATACTAAGATGATATACAGTTTATGGTTTAATATTACTGATTGACTTAAAATTAAATGTATGGCTTTACACTTATCTGAATATTATGTTTAATTGTTTGCATTATTCATATATGTGTTCCCTTGAATCGATATTGTCATTGAGTGAGTGAGCACTCAAATGCCTTAAGTACGATTCTCAAATAGCCCGAATCAATGATCATCAAGAATGGGATATTAATGATGCAATGGAGATTGGTGTGCGATCTGCATTATACTCTATGGGAGAGTGTAGTAAGGTCTCACTTACTACGAGATACTAGGTATCTCACAATGGATGCACAAATACCTTAGACGGTATTGGTATACCCATCCGAGAAACCGTTTGATGTAATTCCACATAATGTGTCTACGCATGTCTCAGTTAGTGGGAGCGATGTGATACTCCTCTAACTTGAGGTTAATACGCATGACATGTGCAGAGTGAAGAACTTCGACCATGACCGACGCTTGTACCCTCCAAGGGTAGATATAGCATGGATTGAGTTCATCACGAAGTGCATGTGTGTGGTAGTTGAGCCAAGAATATGATTTATTCCTCAATGTGGCTTTAAGAGAGAATACTCGTGTTCTCATCATAATTGGATCTAAGACATCGGCTGATGCAAGTCGACTTGGACTTTATGGCCAAGTGCGACGCGAGCGATCAATTAGTGATTCGAGATAATATGATTAAGTTATTTGAATAGACATTTCATCATGTTCAAGGCTTAATCGAGTATTTGTGAATGAAAGGAAGATATCACAATAGCCTACATATTACAGGTAGTTGCAGATTTCCTCGCAATGTACCTCGTATATTGAAAATGTCCGATTTATTGTCTAGGGTTCAATTAAGACCGTTAGTTTAACTGAGGCTCTGTGCGGCTTGGTATTCAAATCGAGGTATGCTAGATTACCATTTTCAATTTTAGATATGCACCGATTCGGGGGTCTTACGTCTACTCACGGAGATAGTACCACGTGTTAGTGTTAGTATCCTAGAGACAATCTTTTGTAAGGACATAATACTAAGATGATAAACAGTTTATGGTTTAATATTACTGATTGAGTTAAAATTAAATGTATGGCTTTACACTTATCTGAATATTATGTTTAATTGTTTGCATTATTCATATATGTGTTCCCTTGAATCGATACTGTCATTGAGTGAGTGAGCACTCAAATGACTTAAGTACGATTCTCAAATAGCCCAAATCAAGGATCATCAAGAATGAGATATTAATGATGCAATGGAGATTGGTGTGCGATCTGCATTATACTCTATGGGAGAGTGTAGTAAGATCTAACTTACTACGAGATACTAGGTATATCACAATGGATGCACAAATACCTTAGAGGGTATTGGTATACCCATCCGAGAAACCGTTTGATGTAATTCCACATAATGTGTCTACGGATGTCTCAGTTAGTGGGAGTGATGTGATAATCCTCTGACTTGAGGTTAATACGCATGACATGTGCGGAGTGATGAACTTCGACCATGACCGACGCTTGCACCCTCCAAGGGTAGATATGGCATGTATTGAGTTCATCACGATGTGCATGTGCGTGGTAGTTGAGCCAAAAATATGATTCATTCCTCAATGTGCCTTTAAGAGAGAATACTCGTCTTCTCATCATAATTGGATCTAAGACACCGGCCGATGCAAGTCGACTTGGACTTTGTGGCCAAGTGCGACGCGAGCGATCAATTAGTGATTCGAGATAATATGATTAAGTTATTTGAGTAGACATTTCATCATGTTCAAGGCTTTATCGAGTATTCGTGAATGAAAGAAAGATATCACAATAGCTTACATATTACAGGTAGTTGTAGATTTTCTCGCAATTTACCTCGTATATTGAGAATGTCTGATTTATTGTCTGGGGTTCAATTAAGACCGTTAGTTTAATTAAGGCTCAATGTGGCTTGGTATTCAAATCGAGGTATGCCAGATTACCATTATCAATTTTAGATATGCACCGATTCGGGGGTCTTACGTCTATTCACGGAGATAGTACCACGTGTTAGTGTTAGTGTCCTAGAGACAATCCTTTGTAAGGACATAATACTAAGATGATATACAGTTTATGGTTTAATATTACTGATTAAGTTAAAATTAAATGTATGGCTTTACACTTATCTGAATATTATGTTTAATTGTTTGCATTATTTATATATGTGTTCCCTTGAATCGATACTATCATTGAGTGAGTGAGCACTCAAATGACTTAAGTACGATTCTCAAATAGCTCAAATCAAGGATCATCAAGAATGGGATATTAATGATGCAATGGTGTGTGATCTGCATTATACTATATGGGAGAGTGTAGTAAGATCTCACTTACTACGAGATACTAGGTATCTCATAATGGATGCACAAATACCTTAGAGGGTATTGGTATACCCATCCGAGAAACCGTTTGATGTAATTCCACATAATGTGTCTACAGATGTCTCAGTTAGTGGGAGCGATGTGATACTCTTCTAACTTGAGGTTAATACGCATGACATGTGCGGAGTGATGAACTTCGACCATGACCGACGCTTGCACCCTCCAAGGGTAGATATGACATGGATTGAGTTTATCACGAAGTGCATCTGCGTTGTAGTTGAGCCAAGAATATGATTCATTCCTCAATGTGGCTTTATGAGAGAATACTCGTCTTCTCATCATAATTGGATATAAGACATCGGCCGATGCAAGTCGACTTGGACTTTGTGACCAAGTGCGACGCGAGCGATCAATTAGTGATTCGAGATAATATGATTAAGTTATTTGAATAGACATTTCATCGTGTTCAAGGCTTAATCGAGTATTCGTGAATGAAAAGAAGATATCACAATAGCCTACATATTACAGGTAGTTGCAGATTTCCTCGCAATGTACCTCGTATATTGAGAATGTCTGATTTATTGTCTGGGGTTCAATTAAGACCGTTAGTTTGACTAATCGCTCGATATACGAGGGCCTATGGGTCACATAACAAGCAATGACAGTTCGCCAATTATAGTTGATTGATTAAGTATTAAATTAGATATAATATTTAATTTATGGAGAATATAATAATAATTATATTCGGAATTAATTATTATTATTATTTAATTAAATTAGATTCAATTAAGGAATAATGTCAATTTAGGGCCTGAAAAATAGTAAAACTATCAATTTAAGACTTTAAAGATTTTTCTTATCGATTCAGGACCTGAAAGATAGAAAACTATCAATCCAGGACCTAAAGAAAGAATCTATCAATTTAAGACTCAAGAATATTAAGACTATGTTTGACATATTATAATTTATATTCTTGTTTTATTTCTATAGGTTATTATCTTTCTGTCAATTTTTTTATTTCTTATTTTTTCAAACACATGAAATCTTTTAGGCCTTAAATTGATAGTTTTATCATCTTTCAGGTCCTGGATCGATAAAACTCCTTTAATTAAATATGAAATCACAATAATAATATTTAGAATATTATTATACTAAAATAATAGATATGGAAATATATTATTCATAGGAATATATCTGGGTAAATATAATCCGTAGAGATTATATTTACGGGCTAGGCCCGATATCTTGCTTAAGAATTAAGCCAAGTTTATTCCTAAACACACAAGAAATATGATTTCTCCATAAAATCTCTAGCTCGACTTTTCGTAGCAAGTTCGTCTCGAGATTCAATGCTGGCACATCGGTGCGGATTGGTGAATAGTTGTTGCATGGATATCATTGTACAGGATTCCGCATATAAAGCGTTGTATGATTTCTTGTTTAAGATATCTCAAATTTAATTATGCAATTAATTGTGCGTTGTTGGTGAACAATATTTCCGATGCACATGTTTACGTGCCTCTAAAACCCAACAGTGGTATCAGAGCTCATGCTCTTAATTTAATTGCTTAATTGTTCTTATTTTATAAAGATCTTTTTTATATAAAATTGAAGGGCACGTTCAAATAGTTTGACCGCACCCCTCTTATTTTTGTGGCCGATTGCTTGTTATTTGTTAAAGGGGAAGACCCCTTTTTGGGGACATCCTCCCACGCTGCTCGTCTCAGACCGAAACCCTAGTCTCCTTTGCATTGTTTCGCCATCGTACGAGCGAGAGATAGCGGCGCTTGAGATGGCGATTTTAAATCGCCTCTCGGTTTGCTCCCTTCTCGTCTGTTATGCCTGAGGTTGGTTTTCTTTTTGCGCTTTCTCTTGTGATGGAGGCGTGGCACCTTGACATTTGACGCAACATCGATTCACCGTGCATTGCGCCTTGTGCAGCCACACTAGATGCTAGACAGAAGTTGGGCTTCTCGTCTTGTTCGCACGATTATGACGGCGCTCCGCCGTTGAATCAATTCACCTTTTGGCCGATTCGAGGCTCGAAGGCGGTGCTCCCGTTATTGCTATTGCCGCCATGCTCGCTGATGCACGGTCTTTGAGTCAAAGCGCTGCTTTGCGTTGCCATGGTGGTGGTGGTGTTCTGTAGCTTCGTTTTGATTTCACCGTCCTCTTTGGTGGTGACCTGATGGCTCGTGAATCGTGTTGTGCACTACTCTTGATTCATGAACCAATTTAATTGTGGTTATTCAACTGAAATTGGATTTTGTTGATGAACAGTTCTGAATCTTGAGAATTTTGGGTTTATTCGTGAGATTTTTTTTGATTGGATCTGAAATGGTTAAGGCGATGATGTATAGGGGGTTTTTTGCAAATTAGATTTGAAACAGGCCCCTTGGTACATTTTTTAAATTGCACTTGAGCCCACCAAGTTATAAGATATAAAATTTAATTTAATTTAAATTAACAAGTTCTAATAAAATTTGTTTAAAGGAGACATATTAGTTAGACTAATAATGAGACCTAATAAATGAGAAATTTTATTGAGACGTTTAATTAATAAAAAAATTTAAAATTGGATTTTAAGTATTGGTTTATAAGAATTAAACGAATTTTTAATTCCCACTTGGTTAACATTAGATGTTAATGCTTTCATAGTCCGTTTTCTTGTTTTGGGTAGGCGGCGCCCAAATAATTATCGGACCGTATTATTTGATTGGTTAGATGGCGCCCAAATAAATGTCAGTCCGCATAAAATCATGTTTGGGTAGGCGGCGTCCTATAATTGCTCAAATGTGATATAGATTGACATGTGGATCTCGGTTAAGCAATTAATACCCCGCCTTTAAAATGATCCTCACTAAAATATAGTTTTTTATTAAATTGAATGATGTATTCCATTAAAATTAAAAGTAAACCGGAGATTTCGTTCCAATGAGTATTTAAGGCCCAAGTCTTTTAGTCGGATCTACATCTAACGGGACTTTTATAGGGACATGTTGTTGGATTTTAGAGGCACGAACACCATGTTCGGTGCAGCCGAAGATAACGATTCACCAACAATGAATTTGCATATGGTTGTATAAAATAAAAACAAAAGGATTAATAATAACATATAAATCCTTACAGTGATTTGTACGCGGAATCATCCACTATGGTATCCACGTAACGACTTTCTATCAACCCGCACCGATATGCCAGCGTTGAATCTCTAGACGAATTTGCTAGGAAAATTCTTACTTGAGATTTTATGGAGAAATTATATTTCTTGTGTATTTTCGGAATTCCCATTGGACATATATTTATAGGGAATAACTTGGCTTAATTCCTAAGCAAGATATCGGGCCTAGCCCGTAATATAATCTCTACGGATTATATTTCCCTAGATATGTTCCTACGAATAATATCTTTACCATATCTATTATTCTTGTATAATAATATTCCAAATATTATTATTGGAATTTCATAGTTAATTAAATCCAATTTAATTAAATAATAATAATTAATTACATATATAATTATTATTATATTCTCCATAAATTAAATATTATATCCAATACAATATTTAATCAACCAACTATAATCGGTAAATTGTCATTACTTGTTGTGTGACCCATAGGCCCTCGTATATCGAGCGATTAGTTAAACTAACGGTCTTAATTGAACCATAGATAATAAATTAGACATTCTCAATATACGAGGTACGTTGCGAGGAAATCTGCAACTACCTATAATATTGTAGGAAATTGTGATATCTTCCTTTCATTCACGAATACCCGATTAAGTCTTGAACATGATGAAGTGTCTATTCAAATAACTTAATCATATTATCTCCAATCACTAATTGATCAAGTATATCATACTTAGCCACAAAGTCTAAGCTGGTGTGCGTCGGCCGACGACTTAGATCCAATTATGATGAGAAGATGAGTATTCTCTCTAAATCCACATTGAGGAATGAATCCTATTCTTGGCTCAACTACCACGCACATGCATTTCGTGATGAACCCAATCCATGCCATATCTACCCGTGGAAGGGTGCAAGCATCGGTCATGGTCAAAGTTCATCACTCCACACATGTCGTGCGTATTGACCTCAAGTCAGAGGAGTATCACATCGCTCCCACTAACCGAGACACCCGTAGACACATTATGTGGAATTACATCAAACAGTTTCTCGGATGGGTATACCAATACCCTCTAAGGTATCTGTGCATCCATCATGAGATACCCGATATCTCGTAGTAAGTGAGATCTTACTATACTCTCTAAGAGTATGATGCAGATTGCACATCAATCTCAATTACATCATGAATATCCCATTCTTAATGATCCTTGCTCGGGGCTATTTGAGAATCATACTTAAGTCATCTGAGTTCTCACTCACTCAATGACATTAGTGATTCATGGGAACACAAATAAGAATATATGCAAACAATCAAACATCATATTCAGATAAGTGTAACGCCATACATTTAATATTGTTGAGCGTGGAGTCCAGCATCTCCCAGCCACGTCGGGTGCGATAAAGGCCCGGTGCGCCAAGTCCGGCGGAGGCTATTCGACCCGTGGCGCTGCAGCTAGATAGGGTTAAAGGAAATAAAGTAGCACCTCACTACAAGTCCGGGCTTTTAGTCTAGTGGCAAACACTTGATCCTACAATTGGTATCAGAGCACAGGTCACGGGTTCGAAACCCAGTGGAAGGCATTTGTTGGCCAAGAGGGCTGGAAGATGCTGGGGGAGGGGGATTGTTGGGCGCGGAGTCCAGCATCTCCCAGCCACGTCGGGTGCGATAAAGGCCCGGTGCGCCAAGTCCGGTGGAGGCTATTCAACCCGTGGCGCTGTGCTAGATAGGGTTAAAGAAAATAAAGTAGCACCTCACTACAAGTCCGGGCTTTTAGTCTAGTGGTAAGCGCTTGATCCTACAAATATTAAATCAATAATAATATTAAACCAAATCTGCATATTATTTTGGTATTATGTCCTTTCGATGGATTGTCTCTAGGACACTAACACTAATAATCTCCCACTTGGACTAGAGTCAATCACCTACATGTCTAACCTCTAGACCATCAAATATCTAGTGTGTACATGAATAATCAGTGAAAAGGATTTGCAAGATTATCCTTTATGGGAAACGTCTTAATTCCATTTCTCTTATCGTTATGATCTCTCGGATCATATGATAACGTCTCGGTACATGCTTATTTCTATTATTAGATCTCAGTTCCTTTTGCTCATGCAATCGCACCAATGTTGTCACAATGCAACTCTATTTGACAACTGACACTCGGATCTACCCCTAGTTCTCTTAAGAACCTTAAAATCCAGACAGACTCAAAGGCTTCTGATACAGTAATGTACTTAGCTTCGGTTGTTGAATCTGCGGCCAGATCTTTCTTGGAACTATTCCAACTTACCGCCTTATCATTGAGAATGAAAATATAATTTGACTGTGATTTATACTCTTCACAGTCTGACTGGAAACTCGCATCAGCATAGCCCGTATCGACTAGCTCTGGTTGTCCACCGTAGACAAGAAAGTTCTCTTTAGTACGTCTGAGGTACTTCGGAATATTCTTGACAATAATCCGGCGACGTTCACCCGGATTCTGCTGGTATCTACCAGAGATGCTGACAGCGTAGGCCTGATCGGCATGGTGCAAGTCATGGTGTACATGATGGATCCAATTGCAGATGCATATAGAATGTCCTTCATGTGCTCGATATCTGCTTCGCTAGAAGGACAATCCTTCTTCGACAGCTTTATCCCATGATTTGCCGGTAGAGATCCTCTCTTAGAGTTTTCTATCGAAAAATGCTTCAATACCTTATCTACGTAGGTGGATTGTGACAGCCCCACCATCTTCTTGGATCTATCCCTATGGATCTTGATCCCTAAGATGTAGCATGCCTCACCAAGATCCTTCATCACGAAGATCTTTGATAACCAATCTTTCATGGACTGCATTAGCGGGATGTTATTTCCTATAATCATTATGTCATTGAGATATACGACTATAAAGATAATATTCTTCCCGCTGTGCTTACAATAAATGCAAGGATTTTGCGACAGCTTCATTAAATCAGATATTCTAACTCCTAGAAGCTTGCTTCAATCCATAGATGAATCGTTTAAGCTTGCACACAAGATTAGATTTTGACTTAAATATAAAACCCTCCGGTTGAGTCACAAACACTTCCTTACCAATGTTATCATTGAGGAAAGTTGTTTTGACGTCCATCTACCAAAACTCATAATCGTGGTGTGCTGCTATCGCAAGTAAAATTCGAATGGACTTGATCTTAGCAACTGGCGAGAAAGTCTCATCATAGTCAATACCTTCATGTTGACTATAACCTTTCGCCATTAACCTATCTTTATAGGTTTGTACTTTGCTGTTTGCATCAGTCTTACGCTTAAAGACTCACATGCAATCTATGGGTCTAACCCCTTTTTGGTAACTCAATTAAGTTCTAGACTTAATTGGTGTACATCGAGTCCATCTCAGATTTCATGGCTTCATGCCACTTCTCTGAGTCAACATCTAATGTTGCTTCAGTATAAGTTCTAGGTTCGTCTTTATTCGGGATCACCACGTCATCATATTCCTCCACGAGGAACCCATATTACCTAGTGGGTGGATTACTAATCCTAGTCAACTTACGGAGTTGTGGTTGTGCAGGCTGTACATTCTGATAGTGAAAATTTTGTGGTGCATCGACTTCATCGTTGACCGGAGAGTCCTCAAGAGCGACACTTTCAGATGCCTCTTGGGCGGGAATTTGAACTATGTAATTCTCATTCAGCCCACTTGGAGGTTGTTGTGAAGGCAATGCAACTCCAATTACACTCCCACTGACTGAAAGAGGATCACCTAGTGATAAACTTCTACCATGAGAGTCGCTGAATGCTCCTACTGATTCTTTGTCATGTTGCTTTAACAAATCATCAGTCTCTATGTTAATTCGTGGTTCTTGAATCTCTTCAAGTTCTATCTTCTTACGACTTTGTTCCTTAAAGACGTACTCATCTTTTAGGAACTTAGCTTGCCTAGAAACAATCATTGTTTGTTTCTGCAGTAGATAGAAATGATATCCTCTTGTCTCCTTAGGATATCCCACAAAATAACCATTTTCACCTTCGGATTCCAACTAATTAGTTAACATTTTCTTCACAACTACGGGGCAACCCACGTTCTAATGTGTAGAAAATATGGCTTCTTGTCATGCCATAGCTCGTATGGAGTTTTCTCAACTGATTTGAATGGAGTCTTACTCAGAATGTAGATTTGAGGTTTGTAATGTGTATCCTTATAAGGATATTTGGAAGAGAGGACAAACTCATCATGGACCTTACCATGTCTAACAAGGTTCGGTTTTTCCTTTCAGACACACCGTTCATCTGAGGTGTTCCGGGAGAAGTCCATTGTGACTGGATCCTAAGAAGCTTCAAGTAATCCATGAATACATGGCTAAGGTACTCACCTCCTCGATCCGATCGAAGAGTCTTGATACTCTTACCAAATTGTTTCTCTACTGCTGCCTTGTACTCCTTGAATTTCTCAAACGATTTGAATTTGTGTTTCATGAGATACACGTGTCTATACCTTGAGTAATCATCGGTAAAGGTGATGAAGTAGTTGAATTGACCCCTAGCTAGAGTGGGCAATGGTCCACAAACATCAGTGCGAACCAACTCTAGAGCTTCTTTGGCACGTACCCCTTTCCCGAAAAAGGGGTTGTTGATCATCTTGCCCATGAGACAAGATGTTGGGATATAGGTTAGATATTTTGAAGATGTAAAAACAAAGAACTTGTAATAGGACTAGCTGAACCGGTTAATCAGCCACAAA
The DNA here is from genome assembly GCA_947034835.1 of Ballota nigra. NCBI lineage: Eukaryota > Viridiplantae > Streptophyta > Magnoliopsida > Lamiales > Lamiaceae > Ballota > Ballota nigra. The sequence continues at coordinate 20,305,444 of OX344730.1, forward strand.
TTAGTCTAGGTCTAGAATAGGTCTTTGGTTAAGAGGGAAGAAATCTGAGGTGACTTGACCAGAGCAAACTAGTCACCAGAGCAGGTAAGTCTGCCAGATGAGCTCTGACCAGAGAAGTCTACCAGTGGAGCCTGACCAGAGGAGCCTGACCAGAGGAGTCTGACCAGAGGAGTCTGCCAGAAGACCTCTCCCAGGTGAGGTTCAGAGCATAAGTGTCACCAGACCAGACGAGTGCTGACCAGAAGAGTGTGACAGATTAGTTCACTCACCCAGAGGCTTCGTAGTAATCTGGAGACAAGGAGATCTTGGAGTTCAATGATGGAGAAGAAAGCATTCTGGAAGTCAACTGATGAAGGATATGATTGATTGCTTGATTGAAATCATATAATCAATCATATAATCAATCTTTGATTGATTATATTCCTCCAATTATGGTTGTTTGAATTGCTAGCTTTCCAACGGCTAATTAATTCCTACAACTATAAATAGGAGTGCATAGTGAGGAGTTCATATATAAGAGACGGGCAAGAGCACAAAAAGCACACACGAACTCTCCACTCACTCACCTTTGTTCTTTCACGATTATATACTCTTTAGAAGTTATTAGTTGGGCACTTTACACAATCCTTATCTTCCTAGATAGATTGGTGTAAGAGTTAGATAGAGAGATTGAAGGTGTACGAAGGATCTGGTACTTCTCAATTCCAGAAGTTAGTAAGTTGGTTGGAGAGAGAGACCCCTTTGATAAGGGAGAGTGGACGTAGAACCTATTATCCGAACCACTATAAATTCTAGTGTGCTTTATTTTCTGCACTTTAAGTTTTCTGTATTTTCTTTTAGCACTTTTTAAAGGGTTTTTTATTAAAAATATTTCAAAACGCCTTCCGCTGGATAACCTTTTTGGGACCAACAAATGGTATCAGAGCAGTGTGTCCTACAGACCACTGTTTTGAAATTATCTCGGTGGTCACCAGGGCAGATCCATTTTTTTGAAAACCCAAATATTTGTTGTGCTAACATTTTTTGCAGAAATGGGCTCGAAGAGAAGTAGTAAAAGAGACACTAGGAGGTACTCCAAAAGTAGTTTCGCAAATGAGGAAGAAGAGGTGTCCACTTCTGGTTCATCATCTAATTTTGGACCAGACGAAGAGATATGTCTAGTAACAGAAGAGGTATGTAATCGAACCTCCTCTTCATTTTCATCTTCTTCTTTTTCTGAACAATCAGAGGAGTCTGATGTGCAAAATTTTCTATTAGATCTCCAAAAATCTATACAACTTTGTCAAAATTTGGAAGATGAGAACACAAAGTTGAAAGCAGAAAATCAGAAGCTTTCACAATGTCTAGGCAACTCAGCTAATCTACCAGCTGAAAAAAATCATACAATGGTCGAAGAGTCCTCTGACTTGACAACCAGGTGTACTGAACAAGTTAAGCTGATAGAAAGGTTGGTTGTTGAAAATATTGAGAAAGACAATGAATATAACCTGATTAAAGCTAAGTTTGATGAACTTTTCCATCAAAATAAAATTGTAAGAGAAAGTGAGGACAAACTCAAGATGAGACTGGAGCAGCTGACTACAACAAGCAATGAAGTGTCACACATAGCTGCCTCATCTCAAAGAGAGCATGATAAGACAGGCCTTGGTTATTTCAAACCTGGATCCTCACATGTTCAGAAAAAAGAACAACCTAGAAATTTTATTGATAAGGGCAAGAGGTCAGCTGACCAGGCAACTCAGCCTAATGGGCAGATGAGTATTGAAACTCAAAAACCCAAAAGACAGAAGAGGAAATTTAAGAAGGGTTATACCCAGAATAAAATACCCCAGCCAGGCCAGCAGAGTAGAAGACAGTCTAGACCTTCTAAAAAGAGGCAGAACCAGCTGACTCCTACTCAGCTGCAGAAGACTTTCAAGTCATCTGCCAGACCAGCTGTAACTTTTGATGGTTCTAGTAAAACTTATCCTTATCAAAAGAATTTACAGACTGTTGCTTTAAGACAAGTTACTTCTTCTACTAGACAAGCTCATAAGAGAAGAAGAGCCTCTAGAAGAAATAACCATGTCAAAGGTTCTTTTGTTGAGTGTGTTTTTGTGGACTTATATGGAAGAAAGATAAGATCACCTGATTCAAAAAGGGATGATCTATTCTTGTGGCTTCCTAAATAGTGTGCTAACCCCCCTGGACCCAGTAGGGTACCAAAAACTTGATTGCCTGCAGATACACAAGAAGACCAGCTGATGTTTTGCCCCAATATCAGCTGAGCATATTTTGAGGGGGAAGATCAGTTGACCCAGCCTGCTAGAATCTCTATTTAGATATTTCAAATTTTCTTGTCTTGTTTTATTTAAGTTCTTCTAGTTTTAACATCATCAAAAATGGGGAAATTGTTGGAATATAGGTTAGATGTTTTGAAGATGTTAAAACAAAGAACTTGTAATAGGACTAGCTGAACCTGTTAATTAGCTACAAATTAGTCTAGGTCTAGAATAGGTCTTTGGTTAAGAGGGAAGAAATCCGAGGTGACTTGACCAGAGCAGACTAGTCATCAGAGCAGATGAGTCTGCCAGATGAGCTCTAACTAGAGGAGTCTGCCAGTGGAGCCTGACCAGAGGAGTCTGCCAAAGGAGTCTGACCAGAGGAGTCTGTCAGAAGACCTCTCCCAGATGAGGTTCAGAGTAGAAGTGTCACCAGACCAGAAGACCCCAAACCAGACGAGTGCTGACCAGAAGAGTGTGACGGATTACTTCACTCACCCAGAGGCTTCGTAGTAATCTGGAGACAAGGAGATCTTGGAGTTCAATGATGGAGAAGAAAGCATTCTGGAAGTCAACTGATGAAGGATATGATTGATTGCTTGATTGAAATCATATAATCAATCATATAATCAATCTTTGATTGATTATATTCCTCCAATTATGGTTGTTTGAATTGCTAGCTTTCCAACGGCTAATTAATTCCTACAACTATAAATAGGAGTGCATAGTGAGGAGTTCATATATAAGAGACGGGCAAGAGCACAAAAAACACACACGAACTCTCCACTCACTCACCTTTGTTCTTTCACGATTATATACTCTTTAGAAGTTATTAGTTGGGCACTTTACACAATCCTTATCTTCCTAGATAGATTGGTGTAAGAGTTAGATAGAGAGATTGAAGGTGTACGAAGGATCTGGTACTTCTCAATTCCAGAAGTTAGTAAGTTGGTTGGAGAGAGAGACCCCTTTGATAAGGGAGAGTGGACGTAGGACCTGTTGGTCCCACTAGATAGATTGATTGCGGAAGCTTTAAAGGTTACGTCTTTTAACAAGATCCGTTATAAGAGCACAATAATTAAAACAAGACAGAATTGAAGAAAGCAGTAAATGGACCAGATTTATAGTGGTTCGGATTATAATATCCTACGTCCACTCTCCCTTTTATCAAGGGGTCTCACTAACCAACCAACAACCAACTTGCTTACTGGAATTGTGAAGTACCTGTTCCTTCTTACAACCCCTTTAGATCTAACTTCGATCTAAAGTCTACAACCTTCAACCTTATCTTAGAGATGAACAGGTTGAGATCCAACTACTCCTTTAAGAGTATATATGAAATATGAAAAATAAGAGTGCTAAGAGTGATAAAACAAAGGCTTGGAACATGACTTCTTGCGCGTAAGAATCTAGAGCCTTTCTTTGAGTCTGCACTCTTGAATTTATAGAGGTGATTAGAGTTTAGCCGTTGGAGAGCTAATCTAATCAGATCTCCATTTAAGGAAGCTTCCAATCAATCAATTCCCTAATTGATTGATTGGGTTAGTGAGATCCTTGGATTGATTGACTTCAAAACTTTCCAATCCGATCTTGTTGACTTGATTTAAATCACCAACAGTCAAGTACTTCCAATGCCTAACTCTGATTCTCTCCAGAGAAGGCAGGACCAGACACCAGGCAATCTCAATGTCTTCTGGTCCAGAGTTGGTTAAGAAACAGATTACTCAGGAGAATCAGAAGATGATTCTGAGCAACTTTTGTTTCACCAGACTCGTCTGGTCCGGACTCGTCTGGTCTGGGGAAGGTTCTCTGCCTCTGGCCAGTCTCATCTGGTGAAGTCTTCTGGTGGAGTCCTCTTGTGAAATCCTCTGGAAGGTCTTCTGGAAGATCTTCTGGTGAAGTCTTCTGGTCTGGCAGTTCCCCTAGACTAAGTCCTAATCTAGTTCCTCATCTGGCTAACAGGTCCAGATGGTCCTATTACATCTTCTGGTTTTTTTTAACTCATCACAACTAATAACTTTCATCCTAACAATTTCCCCCTTTTTGATGGAGTTAAAACACAACCAGAACTGATCAAAAACAAAATACATAAGCAAGAAAACAATAAAAGGATAAGACCTTAGAATATATCTTATCAGGCACACAAGAAGACAACAAGGAGTTGTCTTTTAGACAGAGAAGATATGATGTTCCATTAATAATAAGGACAAAAAGGATTACAGATTACAATGCATATCTGGTCCTATTCTAAGAATATCTTCTATTTTCTTTAGGCACCAGGAACCAGTCGAAGAATCTGTCTTGAATTGCCTTGAGCTCTGCAGAAGATGTTGGAGTGAAGTTTACCAACACCTTGGTCTTGTACAACTTCTTCAGCTCTGCCCAATCCACCTGGTCCCCTATCATGGGAGTGTTAAGATAATGGAATTCAGGGGCAGTGACTTCCAGGTTGCCTCTATGGTTGAATCCATCAGCTGCTTGTAGAGCCCTGCATTATATGCCTTCATCCAAGTGTGGAAAGTCCTGTTGATGAGCGCATCATCCTCTGGTGGAGGCCTTTGTATGTAATGTTGGATAAACCATAAGGTTTTGGCTTCTCTCCATTTCTCTATCAGAGGGACAGGCACAGTAGAGTCAAAAGACTCTTCTGTCCTGAGAGGCAAAATCTCCATCACATCGGCAGGAGCCTTCCTTCTCTGGCTGGATCCACTGACACCAGGAGTGATGCCAGCTTCTCTGGTCTTCTTGTTCTGCCTCCTAACATATCGGAGCCTCTTCTCTTCATCTACGTTCTTCCTTATCCTTGCTTGCCTCTCTTCAGACATCTCTTCCTTGAATCTCTTCTCTGCCTCTTCAACAACAGATTCAAGGAAGCTCTTCTTTACTTTACTTATCTTCCTCTTAGCAGGTCCAGAAACTGAGATAGGATCCTGCTCTGCATCAGTGATCTCCTCTTCTGCCGCCAGCTTCTTAGCCATGGTAAGATATTTCAGCTCTTCCTTCTTCTTCTTCTGCAGCTCAGCCTGGGCCAAAGTGTTTTCCAGCAGGTCCAGACGAGCCCCATGGCTAAAGAGGTTCTCCAGGGTGGTCTTCGCCAGATCAGTTCTGGCCTGCTCTTCCCCCTTTTTAACTTCATCAAATAAGGGCTGCACAACCTGCCTTATAAGATCAGGCAAGGCAGTGGAGGAGGAAGAGTGAAGATCACGGAGTTGCCTGGCATCCTCCAGGTAGGCTTTTGATTCAGCAACCAGCTTCTCCTGCTTCTCGAGCATCTCCTGGAGGGAGTGCTTGAGCTTGGCAGTCTGCAGCATCTGAGAGGCCATCTCCACCTTAAGCACTGAAATAGGTCTCACCTGGTCCAGAACATACTACTGAATCGACCTCTGGCTCTCATGTACATCCATCTTCAAATAGAGGCAGTCAGACTTGAAAGCTAATTTGGCAGAGGCAAAGACATCCTTAATCTGCTTCAAGAACTTTCTCCTCTCATCTTTTATCTGGTGCTCAACCAGAGCAGGCGCCAAGTGCTACATTGCCTTCGAGAATCTGCCAATCTGCTGGATTTATTCATTGAAGAACAACTTCATCTTCTGGAGGATTGCTGGAGTGACATCAAAATCCTCTTCATCAGAGTAGAGCTTTGGAGGAAATGAGAAATGAGGGCCAAATTTGTATGAGGGGCCTTCTAGGGAGATCATAACTCCCTGCTGGATCAACAAGGTGCGAATCACCACCTTGGCTGCCTATGGAGTCTCAAGCTCCGCATGATTCTGGAGATTTAGCTTCCTCTTGATGTCAATCTCCCAGGCAATGAAAGTAGAAGGACCCATTTCTTCAAGCAGCAGCATCAGGTCCTCCACATCCTCAAGTCTGGCCTTGCTCCAGACTTTGGCGTCAGTTAGGTCCGCCAAAAGGGGTAAGTACTCTAGCGACGGCGGGGATGGTGCTAGACGTGGCAAATGGGAAGATTACGTTGAAGGTTGATGATCAAGAAGTGAAGATCTCCCTATATGAAGCCATGAAGCACCCGAGGGAGGATGAGAGCTTGTATTGCATGGATGCAATTGATCCTCGTGTTGAAAACACGCCTCCTATCTCTAATCTTTCTCATGTTCATGATTTCGTTAGTCCTTCACTTGTTAATTTAACCCGTGTGCATTATGATCATGATTCTTTTGATAGGGTTAAAGTGAAAAAGTTGAAGGAGGAAGAAGTGAAAAAGGTGGACGTGATCCAGTTGGAAGGGAAATGAGGAGTTAAGAAGAAAAAGTCCAAATTCAAGAAACTGTTTGGTAAGACCCCTCCAGATGAAGGTAAGAAGAATTTGAGACCCATAACACTTGGGGATGAGAGGAAAGCAAAAGAGCTCATGATGGAGGGGCATCAAGTAAAGGAATGCAAGCACCACTCTTATGAGAGTAAGGGAGGTATTTTTGAGTATGATGTCCCATAAGCTCCTTTGAGCTCGGTCCGGCATGAGGACCTTAAAAATAGCGCTGAATGGGAGGCAACCCATTTTTATTTGTTTTTAGTTTCTTATTATGTTATTAGGGTGTTATTGAATCGTAAGTGTTGGTCCCACTAGTTAGATTAATTGCGGAAGCTTAAGTTAAATGTCTTTCAAAGTCTTTTACAAGAGAGCAATAATCAACAAACAATAAGTAAAATAAAGCGATAAAGAACACAAGATGTATAGTGGTTCGGATTGAATATCCTACGTCCACTCTCCCTTATAACCAAGGGGTCTCACTATCAACCAACTCACAAACTTACTTACTGGAATTGGGAAGTACCAGTTCCTTCTTACAACCTCTTTAGATTTAACTTCAATCTAAAGATCAACCAGCCAACAACATTGTCTAATAGATGAACAGGTTGTGGTTTCAATAACTCCTTTAGAGTAGATAAATATTATGAACAGTAAGAGTGCTTGGTATGAATATCAAAAAGCTTGGATCACTCATGCGCGTGTAGAGTCTCTAGAGCTTTTTCTTGAACTGCACTCTTGTATATATAGAGGGGATTAGGGCTAGCCGTTGGAGGGCTAATCCAATCAGATCCTCTATATAAGGAAGCCTCAATCAATCAATTCCCTAATTGATTGATTGGGTTGGTGGGATCCTTGGATTGATTATCTTCAAATACTTTCCAATCCTGATCATGTTGACTTGATTTGAATTACCAACGGTCAATAGCTTCCTCTGCCTAACTCTGATTCTCTCCAGAGAAGGCAAGACCAGACACAAGGCAACCTCGGTATCTTCTGGTCCTCATCTGGTCAAGAACCAGAATACTCAGTAGAGTCAGGGGATCAAACTGAGCATCTTTTGTTCTACCAGACTTGTCTGGTCCGGACTCGTCTGGTCTGGGGAAGGTCCTCTGCCTCTGGTCAGATCTCATCTGGTGAAGTCTTCTGGTAGGGTCTTCTGGTGACTCTTCTGGTGAAGTCTTCTGGTCTGGCAGTTCCCCCTAGACTAAGTCCTAATCTAGATCATCATCTGGCTAACAGGTCCAGATGGTCCTATTACATCTTCTGGTTTGTTTTAACTCATCAAAACTAACAATTTTTTATCCTAACAATTTCCCCCTTTTTGATGGAGTTAAAACATACCAGAACTGATCAAAAGTAAACTTAAGCAAGAAAACAATAAAGAATAAGACCTTAGAATAGATCTTATCAGGCAAACAAATAAGACAACAAGGGGTTATCTTTTGAACAGAGAAGATATGGGGTGAAGTTTGCCAACACCTTGGTCTTGTACAGTCTCTTCAGCTCAGCCCAATCAACCTGGTCTCCTGCCATTGGAGTGTTGAGAAAATGGAATTCAGGAGCAGTAACTTCCAGGTTGAATTCAATAGTTGAATCCATCAACTGCTTGTACAAATCTGCATCATATGCCTACATCCAAGAATGGAAAGTCATGTTGATGAGAGCATCATCCTCTGGTGGAGGTCTCTGGATGTAATGTTGAATGAACCAGAGAGTCTTGGCTTCTCTTCATTTTTCTATCAAAGGCACAGGAACAGTTGAGTCAAAGGACCCTTCTGTCCTGAGAGGGAGGATGTTCATGACTTCAACAGGCCCTTTCCTCTCCTGGCTGGATCCACTAGCACCAGGAGTGATGCCAGCTTCTCTGCTCTTCTTATTTTGCCTTCTAACATATCTGAGCCTCTGCTCTTCATCTATGTTTTTCCTTATCCTTGCTTGCCTCTCTTCAGGCGACTCTTCCTTGAATCTCTTCTCTGCTTCTTCAACCAAAGATTCAAGGAAGCTCTTCTTCACTTTCCTTATCTTCCTCTTTGCAGGTCCAGAGATGGAAATTGGATCCTGCTCTGCTTCGGACTCTTCTTCTGCAACAAGCTGCTTAGCCATGGAAAGGGATTTGAGCTCTTCCTTCTTCTTCTTCTTCTTCTGCAACTCAGCCTGGGCCAATGTATTCTCCAGCAGGTCCAGGCGAGCTCCATGGCTGAAGAGAGTTTCATTTGTGGTCTTCGCCAGATCAGTTCTGGCCTTCTCTTCCCCCTTTTTAACTTCATCAAGGAGGGGCTCCACTACCTGCCTTATAAGATCAGGCAAGGCAGTATTGGAGGAAAAGTGAAGATCACGCAGCTGCTTGGCCTCCTCCAGGTAAGCTTTAGACTCTGCAACAAGTCTCTCTTGCTTCTCCAACATCTCCTGGAGGGAGTCTTTCAGCTTGGCAGTTTGAATCATCTGGCTGGCCATCTCCACTTTAAGCACAGAGACAGGTCTCAACTGCTCCAGCACGTGCTCCTGTAGCTGCTTCTGGCTGTGCATGACATCCATCTTGACGAATAAGCCATTTACCTTAAAAGAAGCTTTTACCTCTACCAGAGAAGACTTTAACTGCTTCAGGAAGATTCTCCTCTCATGCCTGATCTGGTGCTCTATCATAGCAGGGGCCATATGTTGAATAGCTTTTGAAAAGCGCCCAATCTGCATGATTTGCTCATTGAAGAAAGCTTTCATCTTCTGGAGCACGGCAGAAGACATCTCAAAGTCTTCCTCATCTGAATATAGCTCTGGAGGGAAGACAAAATGAGGACCAAACTTGTAAGTGGGGCCCTCTGGAGTGAGCATTACTCCTCTCTGGATGAGCAGGGTGTGAATCAAGACTTTAGCAGCACCAGGGGTCTCCAGCTCTGCTGGGTTCTGAATATTCATCCTCTGCTTTAGCTCAATCTCCCAAGCAGTGAAGTTGGAGGGACTCATTTCCTCAAGCAACAGCATTAGGTCCTCCACATCTTCAAGTCTGGCCTTGCTCCAGACCTTGGCATCAGTAAGCTCTGCCAGGAGTGGTAAGTGCTCCAGAAGAACTGGGAAATGCTCTCTTAGCCAGAGCTGAGCACTTACACTCATACTCTGCCTAATGGGACCCATTTCTGCAGAAGAGAAAGTGAAGGGTTCGGGCCCCGAGGCAGAGGAGGAAGGTGCTAAGTCAGCAGGCTCAAGTGAAGCTTCCTCATCTTCACTATCATCGCTGGTTAAACAGGTAGGAGAAGGGGGAGGGCCAACGAATCCCAGAGCCATAGAAATGTTTGGGTCCTGGTCTGTATGGGTTTGGGGAGGGTTAGGATTTTGAGAAGTAGAGGGTGTAGGAATGGGTTGCTCTGCACCAGAAGAAGATGGAACATCTGGTACAGAAGGTGTAGGAGGTATCTGGGAGGTGGAAGTGTTTGGAGGGGGGATTTCTGCACCGGAAGAGGTTGAGGGTACCTCTGGTGCAGAAGGTGGGGAAGAGGGGTTTGTGGGAAGATGTGTTTGGGAATTTGGGGGAGAAGGTGTTTGGGTAGGAATGGTAGAGGGAGTATATACAGGGGTATCTGGGATAATCTGCTCTGGTGGAACAAAAGGGTTACCAGAGGCAGATGGGGTTTGGGGAATATTATCTGGGGGAGAGGTAGAGGGGGAGACAAGATTAATGGGTGAAGAAGATGGAAGGGAAGGGTTTACCTCTGCTGGGTCAACACGAGCAGGTACAACAGACTCTGGAGCATCCTCCATCATCTGGGAAGCATCCCCAATTGCCTTTTCCAAAGCCTCTCCAAGATCAGATCCAGAGTCAGGATCCTGAAGAAGGGCTCTCTTGGCCTTGGATTTCCTCACAAGAGGCTCAACCTCTTCTTCCTCTTCTTCCTCTGAAGGCTCATCCACCAGAAGGGTTTTCTTTGCCTTTCTGCTAGTCCTTCGCTTCTTAGCAGAACCTCTCCTGGCCTCGTCTGGCTGCTTCCTCTTGGCTGCTCCAGCCTTCTTAACAACTTTATCATCATCACCCTTCTTCTTAAGTGTTAGGATATAGATTAGATGTTTTGAAGATGTTAAAACAAGAACTTGTAATAGGACTAGCTGAACATGTTAGTCAGCTACAAATTAGTATAGGTCCAGAATAGGTCTTTGGTTAAGGGGGAAGAAATCTGTGCAGACCAGAGAAGGTACCAGAGAAGGTGACCAGAGAAGGTACCAGAGAAGGTGACCAGAGGAGCCTGACCAGAGAAGGTACCAGATGAGATGTCCAGAGCAGAAGAGTCACCAGAGCAGAAAAGTCACCAGAGCAGATGAGGTCCAGAGGAGTCTGACCAGAGGAGCCTGACCAGAGGAGTCTGACTAGAGGAGTCTGACCAGAGGAGCCTGACCAGAGGAGTCTGCCAGAAGACCTCTCCCAGATGAGGACCAGAGTAGAAGTGTTACCTGACCAGATGAGACCAAACCAGAAGACCCCAGACCAGACGAGTCCTGACCAGACGAGTAAGACGGATTAGTTCACCATACCAGAAGCTTCATAGTAATCTGGAGACAAGGAGATTTTGGAGATCATTGATGGAGAAGAAGGCAATCTGGAAGTCAACTGATGGAGGATTTGATTGATTGCTTGATTAAAGTCAACTAATCAATCATATAATCAATCTTTGATTGATTATATCCCTCTAATTATGGTTGTTTGAATTGCTAGTTCCCAACGGCTAGTTAATTCCTACAACTATAAGTAGGAGTGCTTGGATTAGTTCAAGATAGAAGAGTCGCGCGAGAGCACAACAAGAACACACGAACTCTTCCAATCACTCACCTTTGTCCTTTCTAGTTTATATACACTCTATTAGGAGTTTAGTTGGATTATTACTCAACCTGTTCATCTTGTTAGATAAGGTTGGTGTAAGTTGTAAGAAGGAGCTGGTACTTCGGAAATTCCAGTAGTAAGTAAGTTGGTTGGAGAGAGAGAAAGACCCCTTGGAGAAAGGGAGAGTGGACGTAGGACAAGTTTGTCCGAACCACTATAAATCTGGTGTTCTCTACTTTATGCTTTTAAGTTTTCTGCACTTTTCTTTTAGCACTTAATTTAAAAGGGTTTTCTTAAAAATAAACTTAAAAACGCTTTCCGCTGGTTAACCTTTTTTGGGACCAACATTAAGCACATCAAGAAGGGGAATCTGGTCCTCCTCTGAGGAACCAGAAAAGGCAACGGTTGAAGAACCAGTTGCTTCAGAAGCTTTCTTATGGGTCTTATGCTTCTGCTGCTTTCTCTGCCCCTTTGGAGGTAAGGGAATAGATTGAATAGGAGGGGCAGGGATAGCCTGCTCTCCATCAGAGTCGGCATGGCCATGAAGAGGGCCATACTTAGAGAAGAGGATCTTGGATTTGTGATAACTATGGCACCAAGATGATTTCCACTTCTTCTCTGGAAGGAGAGAATCCAGAATAAGAGTTAACTTAGTCCCCAAAGAGACATTTGCAGTGAAGAAGAACTGCAACTCCCCTGGCTTGGAAGGACAAGGCTCCTTCTTCACTTTCAATCTGTTCTTCCTCAACACATCCCAGAAGAACTCCGCCCAATTACACTGAACACCATCATATAAAGCCCTCATCACACACATCCTGCCGTTGAAAATGGCATCTGTGCTGTGATTCTCACACATAAGTACCTTAACAACTATATCAAAAAGGACCTTGTACTTCTGCCTCAGATGCTTGTCCAAAAAGCCCTTTGTGATATTCTGGCAGGAAGATCGAGCAAAGATCTTGAAAGAACCAATAATGTCATCCTCCTTGTACGTCAAAGGATCCACTCCCACCGCAGAAATGTTCTCGAAAAGAGCGCATAAATCGTGCTTAGAAAACACCAAATCATCTTCATCAATCTTGGACGAAATGTAATCCTCATGAATCTTCATACGAACCAACAACTGGGCCGCATATCCGTCAAGAGTACGAAAATCCTTAGGAACAGTGGAGATCAACTTCTCCACCCCTGCACTCTGGAGCATCTCCAGAATCGACAGCACAACTGGGTTCTTGGTGGTATAAAAGTGCACCACCATCTCCGTCTTTAGCTTTTTCATCATCAGGACATGGTCAAAATTGCACGGAGGGGCCATTACTGTGAAAGAGAGAGAGAGAAAGAAATGCTTTACAGAGAGAGGTTAGGGTTTGAAAGTATGGAAACGTGAAAGGACAGATTGACAGGAAATTTGATTTAAATAGGGAAGTACGCGTGGCTAGATTATTAAATGAAGTGTGAACGCGTGTAATTTCAAAAATTTAATTGAGGAAACAAAATCAATTTTAGCATTGATGGACATTTTGCACAGTGATTAAATCCGATGGCCACGATGAAAGGCAAGATACAGATTTAATCTGGTGCGTTGGCATAGTCATTGGGACTGGGCATAAAGGGGTTTTGTGGCAGTCAAGAGAAAAAAGCGAAATGATTGCCTAGGCCCTATACCCTAGTCTTAAATACACTCCGAAGTTGAAACGTTTTGAGTGTACTTACTAATTTGAAAGGTGTATCCCAATTATCAGAGGCCAGAGAAGTAAAGACATAACTGTCACCTGATATTGTAACCAGATGATACCACAGCCAGTCTGGTGCTACATCTCCTCTGATGGAGCTCATCTGGTCCTGGTCAGAGAAGATTTTGGATATATTTGGAATCTGACTCAACACCTCATCTGGAACAAGTGTCACCTGGTGGATACCTCATCTGGAGACATTCCTTCTCTGATATGTCTAATCTGCAAGTATGTTAGTTTAAGAAAATAAATGTATGAAGTAAAGTAATAAAACAAAGGATACTTCTCTGTTGTTCCCTCTAAAACAAATCTGTCTCTGGATCCAACAATCCTAACTCAAAAGCTAACTCTCTGAATCTGGTCTCAGCCAAAGGCTTGGTTAAGATATCTGCTCTCTGCTTCTCTGTTGCAATCTTTTCCATCCTTATATCTACCTTCTCAACATGATCTCTGATAAAATGATGTCTTATATCAACATGTTTACATCTGGTATGAAGAACTGGATTCTGGGTGATTGCAATTGCACTATTACTATCACAGAATATAGGAATACCCTTAGCTCTAATCTGGTAGTCCCTAAGCTGTTGACTAATCCAGAGTAGTTGAGAACAACAACTCCCTGCAGCCATGTACTCTGCTTCTGTTGTTGATGTAGCAACTGAAGTCTGCTTCTTAGAAAACCAGGATACCAATTTATTCCCTAAAAATTGGCAAGTTCCACTAGTAGACTTCCTATCTATTCTACATCCACCATAGTCTGAATCTGAATAACCACTCAATTCTAAATTGTCATCTGCAGGATACCACAAACCTAAATTCACTGTTCCCTTAAGATACTTCAATATTTTCCTAGCTGCTTCCAAGTGAGTCTTCTTGGGGTTAGCTTGACATCTGGCACAAACTCCTACAGCAAAAGTAATATCTGGTCTGCTTGCAGTCAGGTACAAAAGAGAACCAATAAGTGCTCTGTACTGAGTCTGGTCCACACTCTCTCCAGACTCATCTGGATCCATGTTGAAATTTGTCATCATAGGGATCTTGGCTGCTTTGCTAGAACCTATTCCAAATTTCTCTAACATGTTTCTGGTGTACTTAGCTTGGTTAATAAAAATTCCCTTCTCTGATTGCTTTACCTGCAAACCAAAAAAGTAATTCATTTCTCCCATCATGGACATCTCAAACTGTCCCTGCAAGAGCTCACCAAACTTCTCACACAGCTTCTTGTTAGGGGATCCAAATATGATGTCATCAACATATATTTGGACCAGAAGGATGTCATTTCCTTCTTCTTTCCTAAACAAGGTTCTATCAATCTTACCCTTAGTAAAACCATTGTCCAGAAGAAATTGAGATAGAGTGTCATACCATGCTCTGGGTGCCTGCTTCAGCCCATAAAGAGCTTTCTTAAGCTTAAACACCTTGTCACCTTGTTCAAAACCAGGCGGTTGTTCCACATACACTTCCTCAATGAGAATCCCATTAAGAAAGGCAGATTTCACATCCAACTGGTATACTTTGAACTTCATCTGAGCAACAATCTGATGGCTTCTAATCTGGCAACAGGAGCAAATGTCTCATCATAGTCTATTCCTTCAGACTGAGAATAGCCCTGGGCCACCAGCCTTGCCTTGTTCCTAGTAATGACATCATTCTCATCTTTCTTATTCTTGAAAACCCACTTAGTGCCTATCACCTTTTGATGTCTTGGTCTGTCTACCAGCTCCCAAACATCCTGTCTGGTGAATTGATTCAACTCCTCTTGCATAGCAACAATCCAATTTGAATCTTTCAGTGCCGCCTTGATGTTCTTGGGCTCAATCAAGGACACATAGCAACTGAATAAGGCAGCTAAGTTAAGAGTTCTCCTAGTCTGGACACCCTTAGTTGGATCTCCAAGGATTAGGTCATTAGGGTGATCAACCAGGGTCCTCCTTCCCGTGGTCTTGCCTGGTTGATCATCTTCTGCAGTACCTTGGTGATTATCACCACCTGCAGAAGAGCTTCCCCCTACAGGAGTTCCAACCTCCTCTGGTTCTGCTCCTTGTGAAGCCTGCTGCTTCAGAGAACCAGGAGATTGACTATGATAACTCTGGGTGAAGTCTGATTCTGGGTCTCATCAGAAGACTTAGAGTCCACCTTGCACTCAAAAGCAGATTCATCAAAAACAACATGAGGTGTTTCCTCCACACAAAGTGAATTCTTATTAAAAACTCTAAAAGCCTTACTGGTGCTGGAATATCCTAAGAATATTCCATCAGCCACTTTAGCATCAAAGGTTCTTAATTTAGATTTCCCATTATCATGGATGAAACACTTACATCCAAAACATAAAAGTATGAAACAGATGGGGTTTTACCTTTCCATACCTCATATGGAGTCTTATTATGTCTCTGGGCAATCAGGCATCTGTTCTGAGTGTAGCAAGCTGTATTAATGGCCTCTGCCCAAAATCTCTATGGAGTGTTGTATTCTGCCAGAAGTGTTCTTGCAGTTTCTTTAAGAGTCCTATTCCTCCTTTCTGCTACTCCATTTTGTTGGGGTGTTCTGGCAGCAGATGTCTCATGAAAAATCCCATGATCCTTGCAGTAATCTTCAATGTGTGAATTGAAAAACTCTGTCCCTTTATCACTTCTGATTCTGACTATGCTCTGGTTCTGCTCATTCTGAATCTGATTGAAGAATTCTGGCAGCTTAGTCATAGTTTCATTTTTCTTAAACAAGAACACTACCCAAGTGTATCTTGAAAAGTCATCTACTATCACCAAGGTGTACTTCCTTCCACTGAAACTAAGAGGAGAAACAGGTCCAAACAGATCCATGTGAAGTAGTTGAAGTACTCTGGTTGTGGTTGTGCTCTAGACATCCTTAAAGGAAGTCTTGGGTTGTTTACCCTTCTGGCATGAACCACAAACCTGATTCTTCTTAAACACTTCATTAGGAAGACCTCGAATGAGACCTTTTCTGGCAATCTTATTCAGTGTTTTGAAGTTAAGATGACACAATCTCTTGTGCCAAATCCAGCTATTCTCTGCAGATCCTTTTGCAACTAGGCAAGCATTTCTTGGGCAACTGTTAAAATCTGCAAGATAAATGTTACCCTTCCTCAGGCCTATTAGCAAAATATCATTATAATCAGAAGAGAAAACAGTGCATGAATCACTAGAAAACTTCACTGAGTATCCCTTGTCACAGAATTGGGATACTGAAAGCAGATTATGCTTGAGTCCTTCAACATAGTAAACTTCTTCTACTGAAACTTCATTGAAGGTCAACTTTCCAACTCCTCTGGTGACGCCATAGTTGTTGTCACCAAACATCACCCTTGGTCCATTCAATGGCTTAAAATCTTGGAGATTATCTTTCTGGAAGGTCATGTGCTTGGAACATCCACTGTCAATGTACCAGACATGGTTGCTTGAAAATCCTTTCTCCAATGGACTCTTATCTACCTGCAGAGAAATCAATTAGGTCCCCTACTAGTGCTGGGTCCTGATTGGTTAGTTGCAGGTTTTGTAGGAATCCATAGATAAAGATCATCCCTTGATGGATGAGGAGATCTTATCTTCCTTCCAAATCTATCTACCAGCACATGTCCTCTAACAATGACATATTGAGCTACTGGTCTGATAAGGACACCTTTCCTATAAACAGGTCTGGTGTACCTTTTCTCAAATTTGGCCTTTGGAATGGCCTGCCTCAAAGACATGGTCTTAAAGGTCTGGTTGTAAGGGTACATCCTAGAAGAACCATCTCTGGTGTCATAACTACCAAGATCAGTTGGTTTTCTATAGATGGGTCTGGAAGACCTCCTCTGGTTCTGATAATTAGACTTGCTCTGGTGATTATAGTTCCTTTGAGTATACCTATTCTGGAACTGATTCCTCTGAGAAAACTGTCTCTGGGGTACCTGGTGCTGTTGAACATTGTTCCTTCTCTGGTAGTTATTACTCTGATTGGTATTCCCCTTTCTTGAGTGTTTCCTTTGAGGTCCCCTAATCTGTTTAGGTTCCCTTTGAGGATTTCTCTGGGGTCCTCCAATTTGAGTAATTTCTACTCCTTGGGACTCATTGTTCACAGAACCATCAATCTTTAATGGTTCCCCTTTTTGACACTTATTCTCTAGCATCTTCTCTTCCAGAACAGTCAACTCTTATGGACCATATGTAATGTGATTAACAGAGTGATTCCTTTTCCAGTCAGGATTGTGAACCACCTTGTAACCATTACCAGTTAAGTCTTTATCATCCCAGATTTCTACCAATTTACCAGCTCTTACAGACTTGTCTTTATTATAAAAGTATTTATGAGTTTTAGAGGAAATTCCAGAATATCCTAAACCACTCTTATCACAAATGCACTGAGAAGACTCTGATATGATAGATACAACAGATGGTATCTTAGGAGCTTTTCTGGGCATAGGTATCTCCTCTATGTTGTGAGCAACTTGTTTTCCCTTGATAAGAGTCTGGTATTTGGCTCTGAGTTCAGTGATCTCATCTTCTTGAGAGTTCTTTTCTTTCATGAGTTGATCTACCAGAGTATCTCTTTCTGTGATCTTATCCTGAAGTTCAGAGACTTCTTTGGAATGATCTTTCATGAGTTCTCTGGTGGATTTATGCTCATGAGAGAGAGATTGAACTTCAGCTCTGAGCCTACCATTCTCTTTCTCAAGTTTTTGACAAAGTTGGACACAATTTTGGAGATCTGATAGTATTTGTTGCATATCAGACTCTCTGGAGTTACCAGATGAATAGAGGATTCAGTACATTTGGAATTTGATAAAACTAGAGTAGTTTCATTTACCTCAGTGATGTCTGCCATAAGACACATATCATCATCTGATCCAAAGTCAGAAGAAGAAGAACTGGAACTAGTATCCTCCTCCTCTGCTTCTGCCAGCAATGCTCTTTTATCTGCATATCTCCTATCTCTCTTGATTCTTTTCTCTTCTCTTTCCCTAGGAGTGAGTTGAGGACAATCATAACTATAGTGACCAGTCTTGTTGCATGTGTAGCAGGCATTGTCTCCTCTGGGACTAGGACTTGGCTCTCTCCTCCTCTGGTTGTAGTCTGATCTGGCAGGACTACTCTCTCTCTTCTAGTAGTCAGGTCTGCCAGAGCTACCATCCCTCCTCTGATAATCTGATCTCCCAGAGTTGCCAGGGTTGTCATCTCTCCTCCTCTCTGGAGTTCTGAATCTGGTCTCCCTTGAGTCTCCAGATGTCTTCTCCTTCTCTGCAGGCTTGAAGGAACTCTTTCTATCTCTGGAAGATTCCTTCCAATGCCTTTTGTACCTGCCATATTTTGAACTCATTTTATCTAATTTACGAATTAGAAGTGCTACCTGCTCCTTGAGGCTCAAGTCATCTGCAGTAGATTCCTTTGGCTTGACATCATCAGGCTTGATAGTTGAAGAGAATGCAACACCTTTCTGGCCAGAAGAGGAAACCTCTTCTGTTTGATCCTCCTCTTGAAGATCATACTCATATGCTTTGAGATCAGACAACAGAAGATGATGATCCAGAGTATTGAGATCCTTGTTGTCCTTGATCACAGTGACTTTAATTCTCCACCTGCTTGTTAGTGAACGCAAGATTTTACTATTAATTTCCTTTTCAGAGTAGGTCTTACCTAAGGCACTAGCCTTGTTCAGGAGGTTTGTGAGACGCATGTCCAGCTGGTCAATGGTCTCGTCTGGTTTTATCGTGAAGGTATCAAACGAGTGTTGAACAGCTTGGAGTTTGTTATCTTTGATCTTCTCTGTTCCCTCACAGAGTAACGCCAGTTTGTCCCACATCTCCTTGGCAGTTCTGACCTTTTCAATCACCTCTTTGGTAAGTGTGTTGATGATCTCTGTTCTTGCCACCTGGTCCAAGTTGTAGAGCTTTCTTTCATCATTGTCAAGCTCATCTTTCTTTTTGAGGATTCGTTGCCTGGGGACTCTATCCTCTGCAGCTTTTTGGGCAGCTTCACTAGTTTCTTCCCTGGACTCAGACCTGCCACTATCAATAGGAGTCCAGTAAAATTGAATGGGGCCACTTTCAACCACATCTAACATGCGGTGGTGAATAGCTCCAAGATGATTGCTCATCATGAAACTCCAGTGGCTGTAATCCTCAAAAGAGAATTTTGGGAGCTTACGGCTCTTGTAAGAAGATTTTGCAGACATTTTGATAAGAAATTTAGGGAAATAACAAGAACTTGAACAAAAGTACTAAAGAGCAATGGATCTGCCCGGTGGCCACCAAAAGCTTTACAAAGCAGTGGTCGTTGGACACACTGCTCTGATACCACTTGTTGGTCCTACTAGTTAGATTAATTGCGGAAGCTTGAGTTAAATGTCTTTCAAAGTCTTTTACAAGAGAGCAATAATCAACAAACAATAAGTAAAATAAAGCGATAAAGAACACAAGATGTATAGTGGTTCGGATTGAATATATATCCTACGTCCACTCTCCCTTATAACCAAGGGGTCTCACTATCAACCAACTCACAAACTTACTTACTGGAATTGGGAAGTACCAGTTCCTTCTTACAACCTCTTTAGATTTAACTTCAATCTAAAGATCAACCAGCCAACAACCTTGTCTAATAGATGAACAGGTTGTGGTTTCAATAACTCCTTTAGAGTAGATAAATATTATGAACAATAAGAGTGCTTGGTATGAATATCAAAAAGCTTGGATCACTTATGCGCGTGTAGAGTCTCTAGAGTTTTTTCTTGAACTGCACTCTTGTATATATAGAGGGGATTAGGGCTAGCCGTTGGAGGGCTAATCCAATCAGATCCTCTATATAAGGAAGCCTCAATCAATCAATTCCCTAATTGATTGATTGGGTTGGTGGGATCCTTGGATTGATTATCTTCAAATACTTTCCAATCCTGATCATGTTGACTTGATTTGAATTACCAACGGTCAATATCTTTCTCTGCCTAACTCTGATTCTCTCCAGAGAAGGCAAGACCAGACACAAGGCAACCTCGGTGTCTTCTGGTCCTCATCTGGTCAAGAACCAGAATACTCAGTAGAGTCAGGGGATCAAACTGAGCATCTTTTGTTCTACCAGACTCGTCTGGTCCGGACTCGTCTGGTCTGGGGAAGGTCCTCTGCCTCTGGTCAGATCTCATCTGGTGAAGTCTTCTGGTGGGGTCTTCTGGTGACTCTTCTGGTGAAGTCTTCTGGTCTGGCAGTTCCCCCTAGACTAAGTCCTAATCTAGATCATCATCTGGCTAACAGGTCCAGATGGTCTTATTACATCTTCTGGTTTGTTTTAACTCATCAAAACTAACAATTTTTATCCTAACAGTAAGTTTTAACCTCGTACGTGAGAGTTCATTTTGTAGGCTTGTCTCGAGAGAGTGGAATCATGGAGTACTCGAAAGGGAGGAACTCAAGCAAGGGAGTGTGCTACGTTCGAGAGAACCCGAATTGTTTGGTTGAGGTAACCCACAACCCCAAACTTAGACCTCTTCGCAAGGTCGAAGTTTGGGGGGTGGAGTTTTTTTTTATGTTTCTTGTTACATTGCACCGGAGCACCCCTTATCTTTGAGTGTGTTTAGTCATTTGGTGTCTTGAGATGCCTTGGGGTGATTTTGATCTGAGTCGCTATTGCATATTTTGTGCTTATTGACCCCTTCTACTTATTAGTTGTTATTCTTGAGCATGTTTGATGAGTAGAGTAGATTTGCGGATTTGAGTTAGGAACTCTTTTGATTGAGTAGTTGAGTTAGAGTGGATTTGAGACAGAACTAGTATACTTACAAGTTTTCTTTTTTAGTGCTTGTGTGATGAGAGTGAGAATTCACTAGGACTAGCATGGATGTGAAAGCCGAGAGACTTGAGCCTTATGAGATTTTGATATATGAATTAATCTCTTCGTTTGTGAGTGAATCAACACCTTAGAGGATGCTAGAACTTGTGTGTGCTCTTGCTTCTTGATTGTGTCTAGTTTGATATGCCGAATAGGATCTTAGGCCATCTTTGATTTTATTGAGTCACTTAGCCAAAATTTTCCTTACCAATGACATTGAATCCCTTGTTAGCCCCTTTGAGCCTAAAGTCGATTTTATTTGCTAGCACATATGAACACTATTCCAATTCCTAAGCCTTTTGGTCCCAATTTGAGTGGAGAATAGGAAAGTGTGAATGTGAAGGGAGTGAATTGAGTTAAAAATGGAAAAGGTTGTTTGTTGAGTGAATATGAGAAGAAGGTGTGATGAAGTGATGAGATGTGGGAAAAAGAGAAAAAATTAAGAATGAGCAAAAGAAAGAAAAAAAGAGCTCATGTGTTTGTGCGAAAAAGAAAAAAAAGTGAAGTGATTGAAAAAAAAAAGTGAAAGAGTGAAAAAGAAAACAATTGAAGTGTTGAGAGAATTGGAATTGAAAGTTTGTTGATTGAATATGTTTGAAGTAGTCTGTTCCTTATCTCGAAGTATCGAAGTTTGATTTTCTATTCTCCATTCACTTGAGTCACTTTACCATATTGTTATCCCACCTGTCCAAAGAGCCTACATTACAACCTTGAGAAAAGTCCTTTTTGATTCGGCATTGATTTCTAGAGTATGGTCGAAGTTAAGAGCGCTTACAAGCCTATGACTGCCAATATGAGTGATTGATTGTTTGAGTGAGTCCCTTGATTATTGATATACACTTGTGAGGGAGTGAAACACATCGTTGATTGCACATTCATGCTTGATCTTGGTGTTTCTTGTTATTGTTGCATGAGTATGATGAAGGAAAGTGAGTGAGTATACGTGTATTGATCTTTGAAGCTCGAGTTCATTTGCTTGCATGATTGATTCTTTGACTCATTCCTAACAATTTTACTTGACTTATTCTTTCATTGCTTGAGGACAAGCAACACGGTAAGTTTGGGGGGGTTGATTAGGCGTGAAATTGTTATGTTTTGGTGCCCGATTTGCTCATGTTTTGAGTATTTTCGATTAGTATTTGGAGTTAAATGAGTATCATTTTCATAAACTAATGAATTTATCTCTTTGACGTTCATAGATAGATAGAGGGCGATAAGAGGAGTTCGTAGGATTTTGAATCGGCCAAAATGGACTCCCGGTTGAGGAGATATGAAGATTTTACGAACAAGTGTACTGCTGCTGAAAAGTGCTCGACCACTCGAGCAACTCGAGCGCCACCACTCGAGCGTGTTGCTCGAATGACCAAAAACTTGCAGAAAAATTTGGCCATTTGACCAGCTCGAGCGGGAGCGCTCGAGCACCTGTTTCATTCGACCTATATGCTCGAATGGGACCGCTCGAGCGTGTGCTAGCTCGAGCACTTGCATATTTTTGCCTCCGGATGCATTTTTTTGGCCCATTAACTCCCGTTTCGGCCCGTTGCCTATATATACCTCTTGTAGGTCCCACTAGTTAGATTAATTGCGGAAGCTTAAGTTAAATGTCTTTCAAAGTCTTTTACAAGAGAGTAATAATCAAAAGAACAATAAGTAAATTGAAAACAATAAAGAACACAAGATATATAGTGGTTCGGATTTGAATATCCTACGTCCACTCTCCCTTATATCTAAGGGGTCTCACTATCAACCAACCACTCACTTACTTACTGGAATTTGGAAGTACCAGTTCCTTCTTACACCTCTTTAGATTTGACTTCAATCTAAAGATCAAACAGCCTACAACCTTGTCTGATAGATGAACAGGTTGAGGTTTCAATAACTCCTTAAGAGTAGATAAATATTATGAACAGTAAGAGTGCTTGGTATGAATCTCAAAAGTTTGGATAGACTTATGCGCGTATATAGTTATTTTTCTTTTTTTTTTAGAGATTTTTCTTGAACTGCACTCTCATATTTATAGAGGGGATTAGGGCTAGCCGTTGGAGGGCTAATCCAATCAAATCCTCTATATAAGGAAGCCTCAATCAATCAATTCCCTAATTGATTGATTGGGTTGGTGGGATCCTTGGATTGATTATCTTCAAATACTTTCCAATCCTGATCTTGTTGACTTGATTTGAATCACCAACGGTCAATAGCTTCCTCTGCCTAACTCTGATTCTCTCCAGAGAAGGCAAGACCAGACACCAGGCAACCTCAGTGTCTTCTGGTCCTCATCTGGTCAATAACCAGAATACTCAGTAGAATCAGGGGATCAAACTGAGCATCTTTTGTTCTACCAGACTCGTCTGGTCCGGACTCGTCTGGTCTGGGGAAGGTCCTCTGCCTCTGGTCAGATCTCATCTGATGAAGTCTTCTGGTCTGGCAGTTCCCCCTAGACTAAGTCTTAATCTAGATCATCATCTGGCTAACAGGTCCAGATGGTCCTATTACATCTTCTGGTTTGTTTTAACTCATCAAAACTAACAACTTTTATCCTAACAATTTCCCCATTTTTGATGGAGTTAAAACATTACCAGAACTGATCAAAAGTAAACTTAAGCAAGAAAACAATAAAGGATAAGACCTTAGAATATATCTTATCAGGCAAACAAATAAGACAACAAGGGGTTGTCTTTTGAACAGAGAAGATATGAGATTCTCATTGATAAAAAGGACAAAGATGATTACAGATTACAAAGCAATTATGGTCCTATTCTAAGCATATTTTCTGTTATCCTTGGGCACCAGGAACCAGTCAAAGAATCTATCTTGAATGGCCTTCAACTCTGCAGAAGATGTTGGGGTGAAGTTTGCCAACACCTTGGTCTTGTACAGTCTCTTAAGCTCAGCCCAATCAACCTGGTCTCCTGCCATTGGAGTGTTGAGAAAATGGAATTCAGGAGCAGTGACTTCCAGGTTGAATTCAATAGTTGAATCCATCAACTGCTTGTACAAATCTGCATCATATGCCTGCATCCAAGAATGGAAAGTCCTGTTGATGAGAGCATTATCCTCTGGTGGAGGTCTCTGGATGTAATGTTGAATGAACCAGAGAGTCTTGACTTCTCTCCATTTTTCTATCAAAGGCACAGGAACAGTTGAGTCAAAGGACCCTTCTGTCCTGAGAGGGAGGATGTTCATGACTTCAACAGGCCCTTTCCTCTTCTGGCTGGATCCACTAGCACCAGGAGTGATGCCAGCTTCTCTGCTTTTCTTATTTTGCCTTCTAACATATCTGAGCCTCTGCTCTTCATCTATGTTTTTCCTTATCCTTGCTTGCCTCTCTTCAGGCGACTCTTTCTTGAATCTCTTCTCTGCTTCTTCAACCACAGATTCAAGGAAGCTCTTCTTCACTTTCCTTATCTTCCTCTTTGCAGGTCCAGAGATGGAGATTGGATCCTGCTCAGCCTCTGACTCCTCTTCTGCAGCAAGCTGCTTAGCCATGGAAAGAGATTTGTGCTCTTCCTTCTTCTTCTTCTGCAACTCAGCCTGGGCCAATGTATTCTCCAGCAGGTCCAGACGAGCTCCATAGCTGAAGAGAGTTTCATTTGTGGTCTTCGCCAGATCAGTTCTGGCCTTCTCTTCCCCCTTTTTAACTTCATCAAGGAGGGGCTCCACCACCTGCCTTATAAGATCAGGCAAGGCAGTGTTGGAGGAAGAGTGAAGATCACGTAGCTGCTTGGCCTCTTCCAGGTAGGCTTTAGACTCAGCAACAAGCCTCTCTTGCTTCTCCAACATCTCCTGGAGGTAGTTCTTTAGCTTGGTAGTCTGAATCATCTGGCTAGCCATCTCCACTTTGAGCACAGAGACTGGCCTTATCTGCTCCAGCACGTGCTCCTGGAGCTGCTTCTGGCTGTGCATGACATCCAGCTTGACAAATAAGTCATTTGCCTTGAAAGAAGCTTTTACCTCTGCCATAGTAGACTTGATCTGCTTCAGGAAGATTTTCCTCTCATGCCTGATCTGATGCTCTATCATAGCAGCGGCCATGTGTTGAATTGCTTTGGAAAAGTGCCCAATCTACATGATCTGCTCGTTGAAGAAAGCTTTCATCTTCTGGAGCACAGCAGGAGACATCTCAAAGTCTTCCTCATCTGAATATAGCTCTGGAGGGAAGACAAAATGAGGACCAAACTTGTAAGTGGGGCACTCTGGAGTGAGCATTACTCCTCTCTGGATGAGCAGGGTGCGAATCAAGACTTTAGCTGCACCAGGGGTCTCCAGCTCTGTTGGGTTCTGGATATTCATCCTCTGCTTTAGCTCAATCTCCCAAGCAGTGAAGTTGGAGGGACCCATTTCCTCAAGCGAAAGCATTAGGTCCTCCACATCTTCAAGTCTGGCCTTGCTCCAGACCTTGGCATCAGTAAGCTCTGCCAGGAGTGGTAAGTGCTCCAGAAGAACTGGGAAATGCTCTCTTAGCCAGAGCTGAGCACTTACACTCATACTCTGCCTAATGGGACCCATTTCTACAGATGAGAAAGAGAAGGGTTTGGGCCCAGAGGCAGAGGAGGAAGGTGCTAAGTTAGCAGGCTCAAGTGAAGCTTCCTCATCTTCACTATCATCACTTGTTAAACAGGTAGGAGAAGGGGGAGGGGCAGGGAAACCCAGAGCCATAGAAATGGTTGGGTCCTGGTCTGTATGGGTTTGGGGAGGATTGGGATTTTGTGAAGTAGAGGTGGAAGGGAAGGGTTGCTCTGCACCAGAAGAAGATGGAATATCTGGTACAGAAGGTGTAGGAGGTATCTGGGAGGTGGAAGTGTTTGGAGGGGGGATTTTTGCACCAGAAGAGGTTGAGGGTTCCTCTGGTGCAGAAGGTGGGGGAGAGGGGTTTGTGGGAAGATGTGTTTGGGAATATGGGGGAGAAGGTGTTTGGGTAGGAATGGTAGAGGGAGTATATACTGGGGTATCTGGGATAATCTGCTCTGGTGGAACAATAGGGTTACCAGAGGCAGATGGGGTTTGGGGAATATTATCTGGGGGAGAGGTAGAGGGGGAGACAAGATGAATGGGAGAAGAAGATGGAAGAGAAGGGTTTACCTCTGCTGGGTCAACACCAGCAGGCACAACAGACTCTGGAGCATCCTCCATCATCTGGGAAGCATCCTCAATTGCCTTTTCTAAGGCCTCTCCAAGATCAGATCCAGAGTCAGGATCTTGAAGAAGGGCTCTCTTGGCCTTGGATTTCCTCACAAGAGGCTCAACCTCTTCTTCCTCTTCTTCCTCTGAAGGCTCATCCACCAGAAGGGTTTTCTTTGCCTTTCTGCCAGTCCTACGCTTCTTAGCAGAACCTCTCCTGGCCTCTTCTGGCTGCTTCCTCTTGACTGCTCCAGCCTTCTTAACAGCTTTATCATCATCACCCTTCTTCTTAAGTACTTCAAGAAGGGGAATCTGGTCCTCCTCTGAGGAACCAGAGAAAGCAATGGTTGAGGAACCAGTTGCTTCAGCAGTTTTCTTCTGTGTCTTCTGCTGCTGCTGCTTCTTCTGCCCCTTGGCTGGTGAGGGAATAGATTGAATAGGAGGGGCAGGGATGGCTTGCTCTCCATCAGAGTCGGCATGGCCATGGAGAGGGCCATCCTTGGAGAAGAGGATCTTGGATTTGTGATAACTATGGCACCAAGATGATTTCCACTTCTTCTCTGGAAGGAGAGAATCCAGAATAAGAGGTAACTTAGTCCCCAAAGAGACATTTGCAGTGAAGCAGAACTGCAACTCTCCTGGCTTGGAAGGACAAGGCTCCTTCTTCACCTTCAGCCTGTTCTTCCTCAACACATCCCAGAAGAACTCCGCCCAATTACACTGAACACCATCATATAAAGCCCTCATCACACACATCCTACCATTGAAAATGGCATCTGTGCTGTGATTTTCACACATAAGCACCTTCACCACGATATCGAACAACACCTTGAACTTCTGCCTTAAATGCTTATCCAAGAAGCCCTTTGTGATATTCTGGCAGGAAGATCGAGCAAAAATCTTGAAGGAACCAATAATGTCATCCTCCTTGTACGTCAAAGGATCCACTCCCACCGCAGATATGTTCTCGAATAAAGCGCATAAATCGTGCTTAGAAAACACCAAATCATCTTCATCAACCTTGGAGGAAATGTGGTCCTCATGAATCTTCATACGAACCAATAACTGGGCCGCATATCCGTCAAGAGTACGAAAATCCTTGGGAACTGTGTGTTGGTGTATACTGTAAAGCAAACTTTTGTTGGGCTTTTATGGATATATTCAATTTCCTTATTATCTGAAATAAATGGTTTTTCACATTATTGCAATCTTATTAATTGCTTGTATTACTTGTATGTCTATTTATCTTATATTGTAGATAATGTGGTGGGTTTGTAGTCACACAGAAGATCACATTGTCAGTTCCTTATAAGATATAAACAGTATTCACAACTAAGATAGTTCTGGACATAACTATTGGTATAAGTTGTAGTATGAACTTGTTAGTGGCTTGTCTTGGCCATTAGTTCATACTAGTACGCTATGTCGTATTGAATGGATCACAGTTAAGACATGTTCTTCTATTCTGACTGTTATGAAGAACTAAAGGTCTTGGTGACTCTTGTAATTCTTAACCCTAATTGTGATATCTAGATATGTGGAGCGCTTGTTCACTACTTTGATTTACTATGGGTGAGAATCTTGTTAGATTCAATGCACTATGTATTTTGGGTAGTGACATCGTTTGCACGATGTCTATTTATTGGCATTAGGGCACCGTGTCCTGGTGATCCAGGTTGATGACGTCCCCTTGAGGAAACTCATAAAGGTTTGTCGTATTAAACCCTGCAGGTGGATTTAATCCGTACGACAACAAGGTTGAGTGGTACTACTCAAGGAATAATAGATGTTAATTAATTAAAGCGGTCAGAAGCTTTAATAATTAATGGACGTGCGATATCTTTAACACGGGGAATTATAGAGTCTAATAGAAGCCCTGATTCGGTTCGGGATAGGACGGGAGTGCAACATTAATTCTCTAGTGGAATGAATTAATGTTCACGGGCCAAATATATGTTCTGGGCTGAACATAAGAATATTTGGGTCCATGAGGAGCCCAAACCTATACCTTCTAACAGATCCCTAGTCTGGCCCATGAAACCTATATAAAGGCTTCAATTTCGTTCTTTGAAACCCTAGCACTAAAAGAATTTCGTGAGCAGCTGAATTTCGTGAGCAAGGGTTTTTGAAGAGATGAAATTGGGAGGCACTTTTCTCCACGTTCGCTAGTTCGTCGTCCACCCGGTGTACGAACGAGGTTGGGAGACAGGTTAGAAGATCAATAGTGGAATCAACGCCTCGGTCTTCAAGGGTAACGGATCTAAACTTGTCTTTAGATGCATGTTTAGGTCTTTAATTGTTTATACACGTTTGGTATCCCAACAACGATCTTGGGGACGGACCGCCTTCACCGGCGCGATCCATCAAGTGGTATCAGAGCCAAGGATTCATGGATTGTTGGCTCTGCCTGAAACGTGTATCTATTTTCTGGTTTTCTGCTTTCGTGGTTTTAGATCGTTTCTCTATCGCAACCCTTGTGTGTTTTTGTAATCGTTTTTCCCACCAGATAATAAGTGTGGGTAGTATAGGTTTCTTTTACAATAGATCACTGTATTAGGGTTTCGTTCGCTTGTATTAGTTGTGTTTTCTGATCACAAGAGCGGGCGATGTCGGATGGAGGATGTGGAAACGGATTTCAGGTTCTCTGTGTTAGAAGTTTTTGGCCCTAGACGGTGTCGTTCACTGTTTTGGCCATAACTTTTGACTTGGGAGTCCGTTTTCTGCAAGTAAGCCCATTTCGGAAACCTCGTGACGATATCTACAGTTTAGTTCGGGTGACGTGAATTCAATCATCTTGATGAAGTTTTCTGCCAGTTTAGTTCGGGTGACGTGAATTCGACCCGTTCGAGACCATTTCTTGCTTTGTGTGAGAGGCCGATGAGAGGCATCCGTCCGCGCCCTTTATTTATCATTGTAATAGCTTTGATAGGCTGTTTTTGATAAGTTTTAGAAGGGGTTGCGATAGATATGCGTTTATTTATGCTTTTATCTATCGTTTTATGGCATGTTTGTGTTTTATAATTAATTTTATTATAATCTGCTATTGCCTGTGAATAATCTTCAATTTTAAATGACTAAGTGAGTAGAATTTAATTTAATTAATTCTTTGGCCTCCACAATTGGTCTTTAAGTAAGTTGATTGTTGCTCGTGGGACCTTAGGAGTCTCCCCCTAACGGATGCAACATTCACAAGCTTACTAGTTAAGACTTCTAATCAAAATGTTTTAATCTTAAAATGAAGTGTGTGATCATCCCCAACGGATGTATTATTCATGAGTTCATCAGTTAAGATTAGTGCAAGATAACTGTAGTGAATTATTTACTAGCGACGTGTTCTTTGTATGAGCTCGTCAATTGTGAATAATAGTTCCTACAGTTAAATTGTGGTCATCACTTAGATGTGAATTTTAATATAACCCCCCAACGGGGTCCCTATTCTAATTCACATGGCCAGTTTAGGTCCGACTATTAATTTCATTCGTCATAAGGATAAGTTGACGTGATATTGAAATTAAAGACTTGGTGTCTGGTTGATGAACACACGCGTAAACGACCATCCTAACGTGGCTTGCGTGTTTGTTTGTTGGGCTGTTGGAGGTTGTGTTAAATGTTGGTTTTGAAGGTTTCCAATATTTCATGCTTCAATTTATGTGATTTTAATGCTTGCTTGCATTTAATTTATTTCAGATTTAATAAGATGACGTTCAACCCGCTTATGGTTATTTTAAAAGAAAATAAGCTGACTGGTCCGAATTATTTGGATTGGAAGAGAAATCTGGACATTGTCCTGGTTGCAGATGAGTACAAGTTTGTGCTCAATACTCCTGCTCCTGCCGATCTGGCACCCGATTCCACTGAAGAGCAAAAGGAGGCTCATAAGAAGTGGCACAAGGCTGATGAGATGGCTCGTTGTTACATTTTGGCCTCTATGTCAAATGTTTTACAACAGCAGCATCAAAATATGCCTACTGCCGCACATATAATGTTGAGCCTAAAAGAGCTTTTTGGTGAGAAAGATAGGGCTGCCCGTTTTGAGGCTATGAGGAAAATTATGACTACCTCTATGCCAGAGGGAGCGTCGGTGAGGGACCACTGTCTCAAGATGATGGAATATCTGAATGAGATAGAGGTGCTCGGGGGAGAAATCGACGGTGATGCCAAGGTCGATATGATCCTCAACTCGCTCCCAAAATCCTTTGAAAACTTTGGTTTGAACATAATCATGAGTAAGAAGGGCTATTTTGTAGCTGAGCTTCTTGCGGAGTTGGTTGCGGCGGAAGGTCTCATGGGTAAGGGTCCACAAGCCCATGTTTCTGTTCAGGCTGGATCTTCTTCGTCCAAGGGCGGGAAGAAGAAAAAGCCTTCTCAGAAAAAGGCTGGTGGAAGTAGTGGTGGAAGCAGTGGGAGTAAGGTTTTGGCGCCTTCTGGTAGCGTGAAGAAGCCGAAAGGCAAATGCTTCAAGTGCCACAAGACCGGACATTGGAAGCCTGATTGTCCTCTCTTGAAAAAGGATAACTCTGGTACATCTCTTGCTCTAGTTGTTGAAACATGCTTTGCGGCTTGTTCTGCCCTTTCTTGGGTAGTAGATACAGGAGCCACTGATCATGTTTGTTATACCTTGCAGGGGTTTCTGCAAACAAGGCAACTGAGTGAGGGCGAGATTACTATCAGTTTGGGCAATGCTACGACTGTAGCAGTGGTCGCAGTGGGAGATGTGCACTTATGTTTTTCTAATTCTGTTTTAGTATTAAAGAACGTTTTGTACGTGCCGAGTTTTCGGAAGAATTTAATTTCTGTTTCGAAGTTGTTTTTGGATGGATGCTCAGTTGTTTTTAATGACAAAGTTGTTATTATGAGAAATGACTTTTTAATCTGTTCTGGCACGTTAGAAAACAGTCTTTACACTATTACTTGTGCATATCGTACTATGACTGAAACTCATTCATCATCATCAAATAAGAGAAAAGAACCTTCAAAGATGAATCAAACATATCTTTGGCACCTAAGACTAGGTCATGTCAATCTGAGGAGAATTCAAAGACTTGTAAGTAGTGGTTCTTTGGAGTCTCTCCAAGTGGAACCATTCTCAGTCTGCGAATCCTGCTTGGAAGGCAAGATGACTTCAAGACCTTTTAAGGCCAAGGGGAATAGGGCCAGTGATGTGTTAGAATTGATTCACTCTGATTTGTGTGGGCCTATGTCTGTTCAAGCTAGAGGTGGTTTTGAGTATTTCGTCACTTTCATTGATGATTACTCAAGATATGGGTACATCTATCTGATGCGCCACAAGTCTGAATGCTTTGGCAAGTTCAAAGAATTTAAGGCAGAAATGGAGAACCGTCATGGTAAGAGTATCAAGTCACTACGATCTGATCGTGGTGGCGAATACCTTAGTAATGAATTTAGGCAATACTTATTAGAGAATGGGATTACATCCCAGCTCACTGCGCCTGGTACTCCCCAACAGAATGGCGTAGCTGAAAGAAGGAATAGGACTCTATTAGAAATGGTGAGATCAATGATGAGTTATGCATCATTACCTACCTCGTTTTGGGGATATGTCTTGGAAACAGCGGCGTACTTTCTAAATTACGTACCTTCTAAAGCGGTTCCAAAAACTCCGATTGAACTGTGGTCTGGGCGATAGCCTAGTCTCAATCACATTCGGATTTGGGGTTGTCCAGCACATGTGCTGGATAAGGAAGCTGATAAGTTGGCACCTAGAACTGAAGTACGGTTGTTTGTAGGATATCCTAAGGGAACAAAAGGTGGTTATTTTTATAGTCCTAAAGATCAGAGGGTGATAGTCAGTACTAATGCCCGATTTTTAGAGGAAGACTATATGAATGAGCATAAGTCCAATAGTGAGATCATTCTCAATGAGTTAAAGGGAGACAATGGCACACCGAGTGTGCAAGAGGAAATACCACAAGAGACTGCACAACGTGATTGCTCTGATGAACCTTTGCATGCATTGCCTCGTCGTAGTGGGAGGGTTTTACGTCAACCTGATCGTTTCATGTTTGTGGGAGAGTCTGTGGACTTGATTCCAAGCGATGAACATGATGATAACGATCCCTGGACTTACAAAGAGGCAATTCAAGACAAAGATGCAGAGTCTTGTCACAAGTCTATGGATTTAGAAATTGAATCTATGGATGCTATGGAAGTGTACGACCTAAGCGAACTTCCCCATGGCAAGGAAGTCATTGGGTGTAAGTGGGTCTACAGACGTAAGAGAGGATCTGATGGGAAGGTTATTGCCTTTAAAGCAAGGTTGGTGGCAAAGGGTTTTACCCAGAAAGAAGGAATCGACTATGACGAGACCTTCTCACCAGTAGCCATGCTAAAATCGATCCGGATTCTCTTATCCATAGCTAATCACATGAACTATGAGGTTTGGCAAATGGATGTCAAGACAGCTTTCCTTAATGGAAATCTGAATAAGGACATCTACATGCGGCAACCTGAGGGTTATGTGAAGAAAGGCAAAGAGCATCTGGTCTGGAAGCTGAAAAAGTCCCTTTATGGGCTAAAGCAAGCTTCCAGGTCTTGGAACATTCGTTTTGATGAGGTGATCAAATCTTTTGGATTTGAACAATGTCAAAATGAAAGTTGTGTGTATAAGAAGAGTAACGGAGACGTCGTGGTATTCTTAGTACTGTACGTAGATGATATTCTTCTCATTGGCAACAATGTGAAAGTATTATCAGACGTAAAGGTGTGGCTTTCAGAGCAGTTTCAAATGAAGGATTTGGGAGATGCATCGTACATTCTTGGTATAAAGGTCATTCGTGATTGGAAAAAGATAATGTTGTGTTTATCTCAAGCATCTTACATTGATACTGTGATTGCTCGTTTCAGCATGCAGAACTCAAAGAAGGGTTTACTACCTTTCAGACATGGAGTTCCCTTATCAAAGGATATGTGTCCTAAGACACAGAAGGAGATAGAGGAGATGGCTAAGGTTCCTTATGCTTCGGCTGTAGGAAGCCTTATGTATGCGATGCTGTGTACGAGGCCTGATATTTGCTATGCAGTCGGTATGGTAGCAAGATATCAGTCTAACCCTGGTCAAGGACATTGGACTGCTGTCAAGCATATCCTCAAGTACTTGAAAAGGACTCGAGATTATATGCTGGTATACCAGTCAGATAGTATTGTTCCTGTGGGTTATACTGATTCGGATTTCCAAGCTGATCTAGATGAACGGAAGTCTACCTCGGGTTATGTGTTTGTGTTGGGAGGCGGAGCCATATCTTGGAGAAGTGTGAAGCAGAAATGCATCGCGGACTCCACTATGGAGGCCGAGTACGTAGCTGCCTCAGAGGCTGCCAAAGAGGCCGTTTGGCTACGTAATTTCCTCTTGGACTTGGAGGTGTCCAAGAGTATGCCAAGGTGTATCACTGTTTATTGTGATAACGCGGGTGCAGTGGCAAACTCAAAGGTACCTAGAGCCCATAAAGCGAGTAAACACATAGAGCGGAAGTACCACATTATACGAGACATCGTAAATCGAGGAGACGTAGTTGTAGCTAAGATTGCATCGTTGAACAACCTAGCTGATCCTTTCACAAAGACTCTGGGGATGAAAGGTTTTGAGCAGCATGTGGAAGGTCTTGGTTTACGATGTATACCAGCTAGATTTTAAGTATAAGTGGGAGAATTGATATGTCTTTATGTGTATACTAAAAGTTTAGCTTTAGTATAAGTGGGAGATTGTTGGTGTATACTGTAAAGCAAACTTTTGTTGGGCTTTTATGGATATATTCAATTTCCTTATTGTTAGGATAAAAATTTGTTAGTTTTGATGAGTTAAAACAAACCAGAAGATGTAATAGGACCATCTGGACCTGTTAGCCAGATGATGATCTAGATTAGGACTTAGTCTAGGGGGAACTGCCAGACCAGAAGACCTCACCAGAAGAGTCACCAGAAGACCCCACCAGAGGACTTCACCAGAGGACTTCACCAGAGGAGATCAGACCAGAGGCAGATGACCTTCCCCAGACCAGACGAGTCCGGACCAGACGAGTCTGGTGGAACAAAAGATGATCAGTTTGATCCCCTTATTCTACTGAGTATTCTGGTTGTTCACCAGATAAGGACCAGAAGACACCTAGGTTGCCTGGTGTCTGGTCCTGCCTTCTCTGGAGAGAATCAGAGTTAGGCAATTGGAAGCATTGACCGTTGGTGATTCAAATCAAGTCAAACAAGATTGGATTGAGAAGATATGAAGACAATCAATCAAGATCACACCAACCCAATCAATCAATTAGGGAATTGATTGATTGAAGCTTCCATATATAGAGGATCTGATTGGATTAGCCTCCCAACGGCTATGTCCCTAATCCCCTCTATATATACTTGAGTGCAGATCAAGAAAAAGCTCTAGAAGTATTCACGCGCATATAGCCATACTAAGCTTTTGATCACTACTCATATTGCACTCACACTTTGTTCTTAATTACTTATCTACTCGTAAGGAGTTTATACACTCAACCTGTTCATCTTGTTAAGATAAGGTTGGAGTGAGTTTATCTTTAGATCGAAGTTAGATCTAAAGAGTTTGTAAGAAGGTGCTGGTACTTCAGAAATTCCAGTGAGTAAGTTTGTGAGTTGGTTGTTAGTGAGACCCCTTGGTGATAAGGGAGAGTGGACGTAGGATATTTATCCGAACCACTATATATCTTGTGTCTTTTATCGCTTTATTTTTAAATATTGTTTATTGATCTCTTATAAAAGATTTTGGAAAGACATTATTACATAAGCTTCCGCAATTAATCTATCGAGTGGGACCAACACTTATTATCTGAAATAAATGGTTTTTCACATTATTGCAATCTTATTAATTGCTTGTATTACTTGTATGTCTATTTATCTTATATTGTAGATAATGTGGTGGGTTTGTAGTCACACAGAAGATCACATTGTCAGTTCCTTATAAGATATAAACAGTATTCACAACTAAGATAGTTCTGGACATAACTATTGGTATAAGTTGTAGTATGAACTTGTTAGTGGCTTGTCTTGGCCATTAGTTCATACTAGTACGCTATGTCGTATTGAATGGATCACAGTTAAGACATGTTCTTCTATTCTGACTGTTATGAAGAACTAAAGGTCTTGGTGACTCTTGTAATTCTTAACCCTAATTGTGATATCTAGATATGTGGAGCGCTTGTTCACTACTTTGATTTACTATGGGTGAGAATCTTGTTAGATTCAATGCACTATGTATTTTGGGTAGTGACATCGTTTGCACGATGTCTATTTATTGGCATTAGGGCACCGTGTCCTGGTGATCCAGGTTGATGACGTCCCCTTGAGGAAACTCATAAAGGTTTGTCGTATTAAACCCTGCAGGTGGATTTAATCCGTACGACAACAAGGTTGAGTGGTACTACTCAAGGAATAATAGATGTTAATTAATTAAAGCGGTCAGAAGCTTTAATAATTAATGGACGTGCGATATCTTTAACACGGGGAATTATAGAGTCTAATAGAAGCCCTGATTCGGTTCGGGATAGGACGGGAGTGCAACATTAATTCTCTAGTGGAATGAATTAATGTTCACGGGCCAAATATATGTTCTGGGCTGAACATAAGAATATTTGGGTCCATGAGGAGCCCAAACCTATACCATCTAACAGATCCCTAGTCTGGCCCATGAAACCTATATAAAGGCTTCAATTTCGTTCTTTGAAACCCTAGCACTAAAAGAATTTCGTGAGCAGCTGAATTTCGTGAGCAAGGGTTTTTGAAGAGACGAAATTGGGAGGCACTTTTCTCCACGTTCGCTAGTTCGCCGTCCACCCGGTGTACGAACGAGGTTGGGAGACAGGTTAGAAGATCAGTAGTGGAATCAACGCCTCGGTCTTCAAGGGTAACGGATCTAAACTTGTCTTTAGATGCATGTTTAGGTCTTTAATTGTTTATACACGTTTGGTATCCCAACAACGATCTTGGGGACGGACCGCCTTCACCGGCGCGATCCATCACTGTGGAGATCAGCTTCTCCACCCCTGCATTCTGGAGCATCTCCAGAATCGACAGCGCAACAGGGTTCTTGGTGGTATAAAAGTCCACCACCATCTCCGTCTTTAACTTTCGCATCATAAGAACATGATCGAAGTTGCACAGGGGAGCCATATCTGTGAAAGAGAGATAGAGAAAGAGAAAGAAATTCTTTGCAGAGAGAAGTTAGGGTTTGAAAGTATGGAAACGTGAAAGGAGATTGAAAGAAAGTTTGATTTAAATAGGGTATTACGCGTGGCTTGATTAATAAATGAAGTGTGAACGCGTGTAGTTTCAAATTTAATTGAGGAAACAAAATCAATTTTAGCATTGATTGACATTTTGCACAATGATTAAATCCGATGGCCACGATGAAAGGCAAGATACAGATTTAATCTGGTGCGTTGGCATAGTCATTGGGACTGGGCATAAAGGGGTTTTGTGGCAGTCAAGAGAAAAAGCGAAATGATTGCTTAGGCCCTATACCCTAGTCTTAAATACACTCCGAATTGAAACGTTTTGAGTGTACTTATTAATTTGAAAGGTGTATCCCAATGATCAGAGGCCAGAGAAGTAAAGACATACCTGTCACCTGATATTGTAACCAGATGATACCACAGCCAGTCTGGTGCTACATCTCCTCTGATGGAGCGCATCTGGTCCTGGTCAGAGAAGAATTTGGATATTTTGGAATCTGATTCAGCACCTCAAATGGGACAAGTGTCACCTGGTGTATACTTCATCTGGAGATATACCTTCTCTGATATGTCTAATCTGCAGGTATGTTAGTTTAAGAAAATAAATGTATGAAGTAAAGTAAAGAAACAAAGGATACTTCTCTGTTGTTCCCCCTAACACAAATCTGTCTCTGGATCCAACAAACCTAACTCAAAAGCTAACTCTCTGAATCTGGTCTCAGCCAAAGGCTTAGTCAAGATATATGTTCTCTGCTTCTCTGTTGCAATCTTTTCCATCCTTATATCTCCCTTCTCAACATGATCTCTGATAAAATGATGTCTTATATCAACATGTTTACATCTGGTATGAAGAACTGGATTCCGGGTGATTGCAATTGCACTATTACTATCACAGAATATAGGAATATCCTTAGCTCTAATCTGGTAGTCCCTAAGTTGTTGACTAATCCAGAGTAGTTGTGAACAACAGCTCCCTGCAGCCATGTACTCTGCTTCTGTTGGTGATGTAGCAACTGAAGTCTGCTTCTTAGAAAACCAGGATACCAATTTATTCCCTAAAAATTGGCATGTTCCACTAGTAGACTTCCTATCTATTCTGCATCCACCATAGTCTGAATCTGGATAACCACTCAATTCTAAGTTGTCATCTGCAGGATACCACAAACCTAAATTCACTGTTCCCTTAAGATACTTCAATATTTCCCTAGTTGCTTCCAAGTGACTCTTCTTGGGATTAGCTTGAAATCTGGGACATACTCCTACAGCAAAAGTAATATCTGGTCTGCTTGCAGTCAGGTACAGAAGAGAACCAATAAGTGCTCTGTACTGAGTCTGGTCCACACTCTCTCCAGACTCATCTGGATCCATGTTGAAATTTGTCATCATAGGGATCTTGGCTACTTTGCTAGATCCTATTCCAAATTTCTCTAACATGTTTCTGGTGTACTTAGCTTGGTTAATAAAAATTCCCTTCTCTGATTGCTTTACCTGCAAACCCAAAAAGTAATTCATTTCTCCCATCATGGACATCTCAAACTGTCCCTGCATGAGCTCACCAAACTTCTCACACAGCTTCTTGTTAGGGGATCCAAATATGATGTCATCAACATATATTTGGACCAGAAGGATGTCCTTTCCTTCTTCTTTCCGAACTAGGTTCTATCAATCTTATCCTTAGTAAAACCATTGTCCAGAAGAAACTGAGATAGAGTGTCATACCATGCTCTGGGTGCCTGCTTCAGCCCATAAAGAGCTTTCTTAAGCTTAAACACCTTGTCATCTTGTTCAAAACCAGGGGGTTGTTCCACATACACTTCCTCAATGAGAATCCCATTAAGAAAGGCAGATTTCACATCCATCTGGTATACTTTGAACTTCATGTGAGCAGCATATGCTAAGAACAATCTGATGGCTTCTAGTCTGGCAACAGGGGCAAATGTCTCATCATAGTCTATTCCTTCAGACTGAGAATAGCCCTGGGCCACTAGCCTTGCCTTGTTCCTAGTAATGACATCATTCTCATCTTTCTTATTTTTGAAAACCCACTTAGTGCCTATCACCTTTTGATGTCTTGGTCTGTCTACCAGCTCCCAAACATCCTGTCTGGTGAATTGATTCAACTCCTCCTGCATAGCAACAATCCAATTTGAATCTTTCAGTGCCTCCTTGATGTTCTTGGGCTTAATCAAGGACACATAGCAACTGAATAAGGTAGCTAAGTTAAGAGTTCTCCTAGTCTGGACACCCTTAGTTGGATCTCCAAGGATTAGGTCATTGGGGTGATCAACCAGGGTCCTCCTTCCCGTGGTCTTGCCTGTTTGATCATCTTCTGCAGTACCTTGGTGATTATCACCACCTGCAGAAGAGCTTCCCCCTACAGGAGTTCCAACCTCTTCTGGTTCTGCTCCTTGTGAAGGCTGCTGCTTCAGAGAACCAGGAGATGGTTCATCATCTGAATCTGAATCTGAATCAAGAACAGGTGGATTGACTTTGATAACTCTGGGTGTAGTCTGATTTTGGGTCTCATCAGAAGACTTAGAGTCCACCTTGCACTCAAAAGCAGATTCATCAAAAACAACATGAGGTGTTTCCTCCACACAAAGTGAATTCTTATTAAAAACTCTAAAAGCCTTACTGGTGCTGGAATATCCTAAAAATATTCCATCAGCCACTTTAGCATCAAAGGTTCTTAATTTAGATTTCTCATTGTCATGGATGAAACACTTACATCCAAAAACATGAAAGTATGAAACAGATGGGGTTTTACCTTTCCATACCTCATATGGGGTCTTATTATGTCTCTGGGCAATCGGGCATCTGTTCTGAGTGTAGCAAGCTGTATTAATAGCCTCTGCCCAAAATCTCAGTGGAGTGTTGTATTCTGCCAGAAGTGTTCTTGCAGCTTCTTTAAGAGTCCTATTCCTCCTTTCTGCTACTCCATTTTGTTGGGGTGTTCTGGCAGCAGATGTCTCATGAAAAATCCCATGGTCCTTGCAATAATCTGCAATGTGTGAATTCAAAAACTCTGTCCCTTTATCACTTCTGATTCTGACTATGCTCTGGTTCTGCTCATTCTGAATATGATTGAAGAATTCTGGCAGCTTAGTCATAGTTTCATTTTTCTTAAACAAGAACACTACCCAAGTGTATCTTGAAAAGTCATCCACTATCACTAAGGTGTACTTCCTTCCACTGAAACTAAGAGGAGAAACAGGTCCAAACAGGTCCATGTGAAGTAGTTGAAGTACTCTGGTTGTGGTTGTGCTCTGCACATCCTTAAAGGAAGTCTTGGGTTGTTTACCCTTCTGGCATGAACCAAAAACCTGATTCTTCTTGAACACTTCATTAGGAAGACCTCGAATGATACCTTTTCTGGCAATCTTATTCAGTGTTTTGAAGTTAAGATGACACAATCTCTTGTGCCAAATCCAGCTATTCTCTGCAGATCCTTTAGCAACCAGGCAAGCATTTCTTGGGCAACTGCTAAAATCTGCAAGATAAATGTTACCCTTCCTCAAGCCTATTAGCAAGATATCATTATAATCAGAAGAGAAAACAGTGCATGAATCACTAGAAAACTTCACTGAGTATCCCTTGTCACAGAATTGGGATACTGAAAGCAGGTTATGCTTGAGTCCTTCAACATAGTAAACTTCATCTACAGAAACTCCATTGAAGGTCAACTTTCCAACTCATCTGGTGACGCCATAGTTGTTGTCACCAAACATCACTCTTGGTCCATTCAATGGCTTGAAATCTTGGAGATTATCCTTCCGGAAGGTCATGTGCTTGGAACATCCACTATCAATGTACCAGACATGGTTGCTTGAAAATCCTTTCTCCAATGGACTCTTATCTACCTGCAGAGAAATCAATTAGGTCCCCTACTAGTGTTGGGTCCTGATTGGTTAGTTGCAGGTTTTGTAGGAATCCAAAGATAAAGATCATCCCTTGATGGATGAGGAGATCTTATCTTCCTTCCAAATCTACCTACCAGCACATGTCCTCTTACAATGACATATTGAGCTACTGGTCTGATAAGGACACATTTCCTATAAACAGGTCTGGTGTACCTTTTCTCAAATCTGGCCTTTGGAATGGCCTGCCTCAAAGACATGGTCTTAAAGGTCTGGTTGTAAGGGTACATCCTAGAAGAACCATCTCTGGTGTCATAACTACCCAGATCAGTTGGTTTTTTATAGATGGGTCTGGAAGACCACCTCTGGTTCTGATACTTAGACCTGCTCTGGTGGTCATAGTTCCTTTGAGTATACCTATTCTGGAATTGATTTCTCTGAGAAAATTGTCTCTGGGGTACCTGGTGCTGTTGAACATTGTTCCTTCTCTGGTAGGTCTTACTCTGATTGGTATTCCCCTTTCTTGAGTGTTTCCCTTGAGGTCCCCTAATCTGGTTAGGTTCCCTTAGAGGATTACTCTGGGGTCCTCCAACTTGAGTAAGTTCTACTCCTTGGGACTCATTGTTCACAGGACCATTAATCTTCAATGGTTCCCCTTGTTGACTTTTATTCTCTAGAATCTTCTCTTCCAGGACAGTCAACTCTTCTGGACCATATGTTATGTGATTAACAGAGTGATTCCTTTTCCAATCAGGATTGTGAACCAACCTGTAACCATTACCAGTCAAGTCTTTATCATCCCAGATTTCTACCAATTTACCAGCTCTTACAGACTTGTCTTTATTATAAAGGTACTTATGAGTTTTAGTGGAAATTCCAGAGTATCCTAAACCACTCTTATCACAAATGCGCTGAGAAGACTCTGATATAATAGATACAACAGATGGTATCTTAGGAGCTTCTCTGGGCATGGGTATCTCCTCTATGTTGTGAGCAACTTGTTTTCCCTTGATAAGAGTCTGGTATTTGGCTCTGAGTTCATTGATCTCATCTTCTTGAGAGTTCTTTTCTTTCATGAGTTGATCTACCAGAGTATCTCTTTCTGTGATCTTATCCTGAAGTTCAGAGACTTCTTTGAAATGATATTTCATGAGTTCTCTGGTGGATTTATGCTCATGAGAGAGAGAGATTGAACTTCAGCTCTGAGCCTACCATTCTCTTTCTCAAGTTTTTGACAGAGTTGGAAACAATTTTGGAGATCTGATAGCATTTGTTGCATATCACACTCTCTGGAGTTACCAGATGAATTAGAGGATTCAGTATATTTGGAATTTGATAAGACTAGAGTAGTTTCATTTACCTCAGTGATGTCTGCCATAAGACACACATCATCATGTGATCCAAAGTCAGAAGAAGAAGAAGAACCGGAACTAGTATCCTCCTCCTCTGCATCTGCCAGCAATGCTCTCTTATCTGCATATCTCCTATCTCTCTTGATTCTTTTCTCTTCTCTTTCCCTAGGAGTAAGCTGAGGACAATCATAACTGTAGTGACCAGTCTTGTTGCATGTGTAGCAGGCATTGTCTCCTCTGGAACTAGGACTTGGCTCTCTCCTCCTCTGGTTGTAGTCTGATCTGGCTGGACTACTCTCTCTACTCTGGTAA
This sequence comes from Ballota nigra, assembly GCA_947034835.1. Lineage (NCBI taxonomy): Eukaryota > Viridiplantae > Streptophyta > Magnoliopsida > Lamiales > Lamiaceae > Ballota > Ballota nigra. Next base: position 20,347,176 of record OX344730.1, read on the forward strand.
TCAGGTCTGCCAGAGCTACCATCCCTCCTCTGATAATCTGATCTCCCAGAGTTGCCAGGGTTGTCATCTCTCCTCCTCTCTGGAGTTCTGAATCTGGTCTCCCTTGAGTCTCCAGATGTCTTCTCCTTCTCTGCAGGCTTGAAGGAACTCTTTCTGTCTCTGGTAGATTCCTTCCAGTGCCTTTTGTACCTGCCATATTTTGTACTCATTTTATCTAATTTACGAGTTAGAAGTCGTCTGGTTTCATCTTGAAGGTGTCAAACGAGTGTTGAACAGCTTGGAGCTTGTTGTCTTTGATCTTCTCTGTTCCCTCACAGAGAAGTGCAAGTTTGTCCCACATCTCCTTGGCAGTGGCACATGTTCTGACCTTTTCAATCACCTCTTTAGTAAGTGTGTTGATGATCTCTGTTCTTGCCACCTGGTCCAAGTTGTAGAGCTTTCTTTCATCATTATCAAGCTCATCTTTCTTTTTGAGGATTCTTTGCCTGGGGACTCTATCCTCTGCAGCTTCACTAGTTTCTTCCCTGGACTCTGACCTGCCACTATCAATAGGAGTCCAGTAAAATTGAATGGGGCCACTTTCAACCACATCTAACATGCGGTGGTGAATAGCTCCAAGATGATTGCTCATCATGAAACTCCAGTGGCTGTAATCCTCAAAAGAGAATTCTGGAAGCTTACGGCTCTTGTAAGAAGATTTTGCAGACATTTTGATAAGAAATTAAGGGAAATAACAAGAACTTGAACAAAAGCACTAAAGAGCAATGGATCTGCCCGGTGACCACCAAAAGCTTTTCAAAGCAGTGGTCGTTGGACACACTGCTCTGATACCACTTGTTGGTCCCACTAGTTAGATTAATTGCGGAAGCTTAAGTTAAATGTTTTTTAAAATTTTATTACAAGAGAGTAATAATCAAAAGAACAATAAGTAAATTGAAAACAATAAAGAACACAAGATATATAGTGGTTCGGATTTGAATATCCTACGTCCACTCTCCCTTATATCTAAGGGGTCTCACTATCAACCAACCACTCACTTACTTACTGGAATTTGGAAGTACCAGTTCCTTCTTACACCTCTTTAGATTTGACTTCAATCTAAAGATCAAACAGCCTACAACCTTGTCTGATAGATGAACAGGTTGAGGTTTCAATAACTCCTTAAGAGTAGATAAATATTATGAACAGTAAGAGTGCTTGGTATGAATCTCAAAAGCTTGGATAGACTTATGCGTGTATATAGTTTTTTTTTAGAGCTTTTTCTTGAACTGCACTCTCATATTTATAGAGGGGATTAGGGCTAGCCGTTGGAGGGCTAATCCAATCAGATCCTCTATATAAGGAAGCCTCAATCAATCAATTCCCTAATTGATTGATTGGGTTGGTGGGATCCTTGGATTGATTATCTTCAAATACTTTCCAATCCTGATCTTGTTGACTTGATTTGAATCACCAACGGTCAATAGCTTCCTCTGCCTAACTCTGATTCTCTCCAGAGAAGGCAAGACCAGACACCAGGCAACCTCGGTGTCTTCTGGTCCTCATCTGGTCAACAACCAGAATACTCAGTAGAATCAGGGGATCAAACTGAGCATCTTTTGTTCTACCAGACTCGTCTGGTCCGGACTCGTCTGGTCTAGGGAAGGTCCTCTACCTCTGGTCAGATCTCATCTGGTGAAGTCTTCTGGTCTGGCAGTTCCCCCTAGACTAAGTCCTAATCTTGATCATCATCTGGCTAACAGGTCCAGATGGTCCTATTACATCTTCTGGTTTGTTTTAACTCATCAAAACTAACAACTTTTATCCTAACACCTCTCCAAACTCATTTTTTGACAAAAAAAGACATCATCCAACACACATCACTTGATAGATTTAGACTTTTAGAGTTCGTTTTTGAAGAGGAAGGAGAGAAGCAAGTTTACTTTATGTTTGGTTGAGGTTTTTCATACGAATTCTTCGTTTATTTTCGTTTCTTAGTTTCTTTTCGATAGCTTGGTAACTTTTAACGCTTTAAACTTCATTTTTATCAATCAAATTCAGTTCTTAGTATTTATTTCTTTAAACCCTAGTTCATGTTTCATATTTTCTTTCTTCAATTCATCATGTTTATGTTCGTTGTTTCTTTTATTGTTTTCGTTATCGTTACAGCCATGTCTAGCTAAACCCTTGTATGCTTGGGGTAGGATGAACTCGTAGAAGTAGGTTGTGAATATGTAATTAGGGTAACTTGTGACGTTAGGTTTTAATTCTCTTGGTTAATGAATTCTTAAAATTAATCTTAACTTTACTTTTGAATTTCGTTCGAAAAGTGTTAGAGAGAGGACGACCGCATCACTCTTTAACAACGAGTAGACTTAACTAGAGGGTTTAGAAAGGGTTAATTCATCTACCAGTTTAGCGAGGGAGGACGACCGCATCACCTTAGTTAAATCAGGGTCTCATTAATTAAGCACAATCTATTAACTTGTTAGTGGATTAGTGAAGTCGAGTATTAGGGTAAAGTATTAGGGTTTAGAATCTTGAGCTTTCACCTTGCATCCTTTTACTTAGGTTATTTCTCGCGCGTCACAGTTATTTTGATTATGTACCCGCTCTGTTAGTATACGTAGGAATTCCTATCCTAAGCGTCACCACCTCTTACTTGAAAACAACCCTTAGTTAATTCGTCTTCTTTAGTATTTTAGTATAATTAGTTTATTTCAGTCTTTTAATTAATCTTTCAAAAACCAAAAAAACATTACACTCATATTAGCTACGACGCGTAGATCTTCAGGGATCTATTCGCATACACCTATCTCGTGGGTTCGATATACTTGGTTGTTATACTTACTCTTACTACAGTGAACCCGTTCGCTTGCGGGGTAGCGACTAGTAGAAGTTAGTACAATCGCTTCAAGTCAATAGGCATGTGGGAGAGAGAGGGGGAGCAGAAAATCCCAAAGCCATAGAAACGGGGGAAATCTGGACAGTGTGAGATTGGGGAGGGGTAGGAATTTGTGAGGTAGGGATTAAGGGAAGAGGTTGTTCTGCACTAGAAGAAGTAGATGGAACTTCTGGTACAGAGGCTGGAGTGGGAATTTGGAAAGGGAAAGAGTGTGGAAGGGGTTGTTCTGCACCAGAAGTTGATGGCACCTCTGGTACAGGGGCTGGGGGAAAAGGATTTGTGGGGAGAGGGTAGTGTGAAGAGGGGGAGAGAGTGTTTGTGTAGGGATGGTAGAGGGAGTGTATATGGGTGTATCAGGTAGGGGCTGCTCTGGTGAAAGAGTGGGGGCACCAAGAGCAGGGGAGGGATGTAATGTATGGGTTTCTGGGGGAGAGGTAGTGGGGGAAACAAGGTTGATGGGAATAGAGGAGGGAACAGTAGGGTTTACCTGTTTAGGAGCTGTGGCTTCCTTCATCAGGTGAGAAGCCTCCTCTATGGCCTGCTCTAAGGCATCTCCCAGGTCAGAGCCAGAGTCAGGGTCCTGCAGAATGGCCCTCTTGGCCCTGGGCTTCCTCTTGAGAGGTTCAACATCCTATTCTTCCTCCTCCTCTTCTTCTGATGGCTCATCCACCAGAAGAGTCTTCTTAGCCCTTTTTGAAGTTCTGGGCTTCTTGGCAGAGGCCTTCCTTGCATCATCTGGCTTCTGCTTTCTCTTAGCTGCACCTACCTTCTTGGCAGCTTCTTCACTATCACCCTTCTTCTTCAAGACAGCTTGAAGGGGGATCTGGTCATCCTCAGATGAACCAGAGAACGCGACCGTTGAAGAACCAGTAACCTCAGCTTTCTTCTTCTGGCTCTTCCTAGGCTTCTGCCCCTTTGCAGGCGACGACACTACTTGGAGAGGAGGGGTAGGGATGACTTGCTCTCCATCAGAATCAGGGTGGCCATGGAGAGGCCCATCTTTGGAGAAGATGATCTTGGACTTGTGGAAGCCCTTGCACCAGGAGTCCCTCCACTTCTTCTCTGGAAAGATGGAGTCCAGGATCAGTGTGAGCTTTGTGCCTAATGACACGTTGGCATTAAAGAAGAATTGCTGCTCTCCTGGCAAACTGGGACACTCCTCCTTCTACACCTTCAACTTATTCTTCCTCAACACTCCCCAGAAGAATTCGGCCGAATTACACTTAACACCATCAAAAATAGCCCTCATAATACACAGAGATGCCCAGTGAAGATGGCATCTGTGATATAGCTTTCACACATTAGTACCTTCACAACTATATCAAAAAGTACCTTGTACTTTTGCCTGAGATGCTTATCCAAGAAACCCTTCGTCAGATTCTGGCAAGAAGATCTGGCAAAGATCTTGAATGACTCCACAGCTTCACCCTCCTTATACTTCAAGGGATAAATTCCTTTCGAAGAAATGTTTCCAAACAGTCTGCAGAAATCGTGCTTTGAAAATACTACATCCTCCTTGTCGAGTTTGGACGAGATGTGGTCATCATGTATCTTCATCCTGACCAAAAATTGGGCAGCATACCCATCCAAGGTGTGCAGATCCTTGGGAACTTTGGAGATCAACTCCTCAACTCCAGAGTTCCTAAGCAATTCCAGAATTTCCAGTGCTGTCGGATTCTTGGTGGAATAGAAATCAACCACCATCTCTGATTTGAGTTTCTTGCACACATGCTCTGGGTCGAAGTTGCATTTGGGTGCCATTTCTGAGATAGAGAGTGTTGGTCCCAAAAAGGTTATCCAGCGGAAAGCGTTTTAAGTTTATTTTTAAGAAAACCCTTTTTAAATTAAGTGCTAATAGAAAATGCAGAAAACTTAAATGCAGAAAAGTAAATAACACCAGATTTATAGTGGTTCGGACAAACTTGTCCTACGTCCACTCTCCCTTTCTCCAAAGGGGACTTTCTCTCCAACCAACTTACTCACGAACCACTGGAATTGGGAAGTACCAGCTCATTCGTAAAACTTGCTTACAACAACCTTTCAAGGTGAATAAGTTGATTATAAGATCCAATTAAAACTCCTAAAAGAGTGGATATAATGCTTGTATAAAAAAGGTGAGTGAGTGGAGAGTTCGTGTGCTTTGTGTGCTCTTTCCCGACTCTTGTCTCTCTCTAATGAACTTATCCAAAACACTCCTATTTATAGTTGTAGGAATTAACTAGCCGTTGGAAAGCTAGCAATTCAAACAACCATAATTGGAGGAATATAATCAATCACAGATTGATTATATTGATTGATTAATCTCCTCCATTGATTGGATATTTTATGATTGATACCAATCAATCCTCCTATCAGTTGACTCTCCAGATTGCTTTCTTCTCCATCATTGAAACTCCAAGATCTCCTTGTCTCCAGATTACACGCAGCCTCCTTGTGGGTGAACTAATCCATCTCCCTCATCTGGTCTGCACTCATCTGGTCTGGGGTCTTCTGTTCTGGTCTGGTCAGGTAACATTTCTGCTCTGAACCTCATCTGGGAGAGGTCTTCTGGCAGACTCCTCTGGTCAGGCTAATCTGGTCAGACTCCTCTGGCAGACTCCTCTGGACCTCATCTGCTCTGGTGACTCTTCTGCTCTGGTCTGGACACCTCATCTGGTCACCTCTCATCTGGTCTGCACAGATTTCTTCCCCCTTAACCAAAGACCTATTATAGACTAATCTGTAGCTGACTAATAAGTTCAGCTAGTCCTATTACAAGTTCTTGTTTTAACATCTTCAAAACATCTAATCTATATCCTAACAATTTCCCCCTTTTTGATGATGTTAAAACTAAAAGAACTTAAATAAAACAAGATAAGAAAATTTGAAATAATCAAGATAAAGAATCTAGCAGGCCGGGTCAACTGATCTTCCCCCTCAAAGTATGCTCAGCTGATATTGGGGCAAAACATCAGCTGGTCTTCTTGTGTATCTGCAGGCAATCAAGTTTTTGGTACCCTTCTGGGTCCAGGGGGGTTAGCACAATTTTTAGGAAACCACAAGAATAGATCATCCCTTCTTGAATCGGGTGATCTTATCTTTCTTCCATACATATCCACAAAAACACACTCAACAAAAGAACCTTTGACATGGTTATTTCTTCTACAAGGTCTTCTTCTCTTATGAGTTTGACCAGTAAAAGAATTAACTTGTCTTATAGCAACAGACTTGAAATTCTTCTGATAAGGATAAGTCTTACTAGAACTATCAAAGGTTCCAGCTGGTCTGGCAGATGACTTGAAAGTCTTCTGCAGGTGAGTAGGAGTCATCTGGTTCTGCCTCTTTTGAAAGGATCCAGACTGTCTTCTACTCTGCTGGCCTGGCTGAGGTATTTTATTCTGGGTATAACCCTTCTTAAAATTCCTCTTCTGCCTTTTAGGTTTTTGAGTTTCAGTACTCATCTGCCCATTAGGCTGAGTTGCCTGGTCAGCTGACCTCTTGCCCTTATCAATAAAATTTCTAGGTTGTTCTTCTTTATGAACATGTGAGGATTCAGGTTTGGAATAATCAAGGCCTGTTTTATCATGCTCTCTTTGAGATGAGGCAGTTATGTGTGACACAACATTGTTTGTTGTAGTCAGCTGCTCCAATCTCATCTTGAGCTGGTCCTCACTTTCTCTTACAATTTTGTTTTGGTGGAAGAGTTCATCAAACTTAGCTTTGAGCAGATTATATTCATTGTCTTTCTCAATGTTTTCAACAATCAACCTTTCTATTAGCTTAACTTGTTCAGTACACCTGGTTGTCAAGTCAGAAGACTCTTCGGCCAGTGTATGATTTTGTTCAGCTGGTAGATCAGCTGAGTTGCCTAGACATTGTGAAAGCTTCTGATTTTCTGCTTTCAGCTTTGTGTTCTCATCTTCCAAATTTTGACAAAGTTGTATAGATTTTTGGAGATCTAATAACAAATTTTGCACATCAGACTCCTCTTATTGTTCAGAAAAAGAAGAAGATGAAAAAGAAGAGGAGGTTCGATTACATACCTCGTCTGTTACTAGACATGTCTCTTAGTCTGGTCCAAAATTAGATGATGAACCAGAAGTGGACACCTCTTCTTCCTCATTTGCGAAACTACTTTTGGAGTACCTCCTAGTGTCTCTTTTACTACTTCTCTTCGAGCCTATTTCTGCAAAAATTGTTAGCACCACAAATATTTGGGTTTTAAAAAAAAATTGGATCTGCCCTGGTGACCATCGAGATAATTTCAAAATAGTGGTCTGTAGGACACACTGCTCTGATACCACTTGTTGGTCCCAAAATGGTTATCCAGCGGAAACGTTTTTAGTTTATTTTTAATGAAAACCCTTTTTAAATTAAGTGCTAATAGAAAATGCAGAAAACTTAAATGCAGAAAAGTAAATAACACCGAATTTATAGTGGTTCAGACCAACTTGTCCTACGTCCACTCTCTCTTTCTCCAAAGGGGACTTTCTCTCCAACCAACTTACTCACGAACCACTGGAATCGGGAAGTACCAGCTCCTTTGTACAACTTGCTTACAATAACCTTTCAAGGTGAATAAGTTGATTATAAGATCCAATTAAAACTCCTAAAAGAGTGGATATAATGCTTGTATAAAGAAAGTGAGTGAGTGGAGAGTTCGTGTGCTTTGTGTGCTCTTGCCCGACTCTTGTCTCTCTCTAATGAACTCATCCAAAACACTCTTATTTATAGTTGTAGGAATTAACTAGCAGTTGGAAAACTAGCAATTCAAACAACCATAATTGGAGGAATATAATCAATTACAGATTGATTATATTGATTGATTGATCTCCTCTATTGATTGGATATTTTATGATTGATACCAATCAATCCTCCTATCACTTGACTCTCCAGATTGCTTTCTTCTCCATCGTTGAAACTCCAAGATCTCCTTGTCTCCAGATTACACGCAGCCTCCATGTGGGTGAACTAATCCGTCTCCCACATCTGGTCTGGACTCATCTGGTCTTGGGTCTTCTGGTCTGGTCTGGTCTGGTCAGGTAACACTTCTGCTCTGAACCTCATCTGGGAGAGGTCTTCTGGCAGACTCCTCTGGTCAGACTCCTCTGGTCAGGCTCATCTGGTCAGACTCCTCTGGTCAGACTCCTCTGACAGACACCTCTGGCAGACTCCTCTGGACCTCATCTGCTCTGGTGACTCTTCTGCTCTGGTCTGGACACTTCATCTGGTCACCTCATTTGGTCACCTCTCATTTGGTTACCTCTCATCTGGTCACCTCATCTGGTCACCTCTCATCTGGTCTGCACAGATTTATTCCTCCTTAACCAAAGACCTATTCTAGACTAATCTGTGGCTGACTAATAGGTTCAGCTAGTCCTATTACAAGTTCTTATTTTAACATCTTCAAAACATCTAATCTATATCCTAACAGAGAGAGAGAGGTTAGGGTTTGAGAGTAAGAAAACGTGAAAGGACATATTGAAAAGGATTTGATTTAAATAGGGCAAGACGCGTGGCTTGAACAATTAATGAAGTGTGAACGCGTGTAAATCCCAAATTTAAATTAGGGAACAAAATCAATTTTTGAATTGATTGACATGTTGCAGTATTGTTAAATCTGACGGCCACGATTAAAGGCAAGTTACAGATTTAATATAGTGCGTGGGCATGGTCATTGGGACTGGGATCGAGGGGGTTTTGTGGCAGTCAAGAGAAAAAGCGAAATGATTACCTAGGCCCTCTACCCTAGTCTTAAATACACCCTGAAGATGAAACATTTTGAGTGTACTTACTAATTTTAAAAGTGTATCCCAATGATCAGAGACCATGTTGAGAAGGGAGATATAAGGATGGAAACGATTGCAACAGAGAAGCAGAGAGCAGATATTCTGACTAAGAGTGTTGAACAGCTTGGAGTTTGTTGTCCTTGATCTTCTCTGTTCCCTCACATCTCCTTGGCAGTGGCACATGATCTGACCTTTTCAATCACCTCCTTTGTGAGTGTGTTGATGATTTCAGTCCTTGCTACCTGGTCCAAGTTGTAGAGTTTCCTCTCATCATTGTCAAGCTCGTCTTTCTTCTTTAATATCTTCTGTCTAGCAACACGGGCACCAGTTCTCTCCTCTGCAGATTCACTTGTTTCTTCCCTGACTCGGACCTGCCATCATCAATAGGAGTCCAATAAAATTTGATGGGGCCACTTTCTACCACATCTAACATGCAGTGGTGGATAGCTCCAAGATGATTACTCATCATGAAGCTCCAGTGGCTGTAATCCTCAAAGGAGAATTCTGGTAACTTGCGGCTCTTATATGAAGATTTTGACGACATTTTTTTTTAAATTAAACAAGATAATTAACCAAACACAATTAAGAGCAATGGATCTGCCCGATGACCACCAACAAGGCTTTACAAAGCAGTGGTCTTTGGACACACTGCTCTGATACCACTTGTTGGTCCCACTAGATAGATTAATTGCGGAAGCTTTAAAGGTTATATCTTTTAACAAGATCCGTTATAAGAGCACAATAATTAAAACAAGACAGAATTGAAGAAATCAGTAAACGGACCAGATTTATAGTGGTTTAGATTATAATATCTTACGTCCACTCTCCCTTTTATCAAGGGGTCTCACTAACCAACCAACAACCAACTTGCTTACTGGAATTGTGAAGTACCAGTTCCTTCTTACAAACCCTCTAGATCTAACTTCGATCTAAAGTCTACAGCCTTCAACCTTATCTTAGAGATGAACAGGTTGAGATCCAACTACTCCTTTAAGAGTATATATGAAATATGAACAATAAGAGTGCTAAGAGTGATAGAACAAAGGCTTGGAATATGACTTCTTGTACGTGAGAATCTAGAGCCTTTCTTTGAGTCTGCACTCTTGAATTTATAGAGGCGATTAGGGTTTAGCCGTTGGAGAGCTAATCTAATCAGATCTCTATTTAAGGAAGCTTCCAATCAATCAATTCCCTAATTGATTGATTGGGTTGGTGAGATCCTTGGATTGATTGACTTCAAAACTTTCCAATCCGATCTTGTTGACTTGATTTAAATCACCAACTGTCATGTGCTTCCAATGCCTAACTCTGATTCTCTCCAGAGAAGGCAGGACCAGACACCAGGCAACCTCAATGTCTTCTGGTCCAGAGTTGGTTAAGAAACAAATTACTCAGGAGAATCAGAAGATGATTCTGAGCAACTTTTATTTTACCAGACTCGTCTGGTCTGGGGAAGGTTCTCTACCTCTGGTCAGTCTCATCTGGTGAAGTCTTCTGGTGGAGTCCTCTGGTGAAGTCCTCTGGAAGGACTTCTGGAAGGTCTTCTGGTGAGTCTTCTGGTGAAGTCTTCTGGTCTGGCAGTTCCCCTAGACTAAGTCCTATTCTAGTTCCTCATCTGGCTAATAGGTCCAGATGGTCCTATTACATCTACTGGTTTGTTTTAACTCATCAAAACTAACAACTTTTATCCTAACAGGACCTGTTGTACGAACCACTATAAATTCTTATGTGCTTTTTTTTCTGCACTTTAAGTTTTCTGCATTTTCTTTTAGCATTTTTTTTAAAGGGTTTTTCATTAAAAATATTTCAAAACGCCTTCCGCTGGATAACCTTTTTGGGACCAACACAAGATTCGCAATCGCCATAAGACTCTAAGTCTAATGGGGTTAAGTAGTCCAACTTCCTTAACCTTACGATTCTTTTCTCGTTTGCATGACCAAAGCTACCATGCCACAAGTAAGTCGGGTTTTTATGATTACTAAGCTTGAGTCATCCTACTTTGTGTATTAAGAACATCATGTCCATAACTCAACAAATGTCTAGCAGTTTGAACTATTAGTGAACATGTTTATCATAATAATAACCATACTTGTTCTAGCAGCTAAAACACCTTGTGTTTTCTTCTCGGTTGCTAGAACCTTACAGTCTTTCTTCCAATGCCCCTTTCTATTGCAGTGGGGCACACATCCTTATCAACCCGCTCTTATTTTTGAAATCCACCTTTAGCCTTCAGGAAGTTGGGCTTGGAGCCCTATTAGCCTTACTCTTTCACTTCTTCTCGCCTTTCAGGTCAGGAGAAGTAGAAGCACTCACCATGAGCACGGGCTTTTCCTTAGCAGTGGAAGACTCAAAAGTCTTAAGCATGTTATGAGGCTTCGATATTGTCGCTTCCATCTTCTTCATATTAAATTTACTATGAAACTAGAATATGAATCGGGGAGCAACATGAGGATAGCACATGAGGTGAAATCTTCCCTCCTTTCGCTAATCGACATCTGAACAGATCTCTCATCACTTCATAAATCTCAAACAAGATCTAGAATCAAAGAGATCCTTTAGACGCTTAAGCAACTCGAAGGGATCCATTTTCTCATGTTTGCCTTTGCAATTCGGGAGTCATGCCAAGCAATCATAATGTTAGGATAAAAGCTGTTAGTTTTGATGATTTAAAACAAACCAGAAGATGTAATAGGACCATCTGGACCTGTTAGCCAGATGATGATCTAGATTAGGACTTAGTCTAGGGGGAACTGCCAGACCAGAAGACTTCACCAGAAGACTTCACCAGAGGACTTCACCAGAGGACTCCACCAGAAGACTTCACCAGATGAGATCTGACCAAGAGGCAGAGAACCTTCCCCAGACCAGACGAGTCCGGACCAGACGAGTCTGGTGGAACAAAAGATGCTCAGTTTGATCTCCTGTTTCTACTGAGTATTCTGGTTGTTCACCAGATTAGGACCAGAAGACACCGAGGTTGCCTGGTGTCTGCTCTTGCCTTCTCTTGAGAGAATCAGAGTTAGGCAGAGGAAGCTATTGACCGTTGGTGATTCAAATCAAGTCAACAAGATCAGGATTGGAAAGTTTTGAAGATAATCAATCCAAGGATCCCACCAATCCAATCAATCAATTAGGGAATTGATTGATTGAGGCTTCCTTAAATAGAGGATCTGATTGGATTAGCTCTCCAACGGCTAGCCCTAATCCCCTCTATAAATACAAGAGTGCAGTTCAAGAAAAAACTCCAGAGAGACATCATACGCGCATAAGTCCATCCTAAGCTTTTGATAATCACTCTAGGCACTCTTATGGTTCATAATATACATCTACTCTTAAGGAGTTGTTGAAACCTCAACCTGTTCATCTACCAGATAAGGTTGAAGGCTGTTGATCTTTAGATTGAAGTTAAATCTAAAGAGGTTGTAAGAAGGAACTGGTACTTCCCAATTCCAGTGAAGTAAGTAAGTGAGTTGGTTGATAGTGAGACCCCTTGGATAAAGGGAGAGTGGACGTAGGATATTCAAATCCGAACCACTATATATCTTGTGTTCTTTATTGCTTTCATTCACTTATTCTCTTATTACTTTTGTTTTCTTGTAAAAAGAATTTGAAAGACATTTAACTTAAGCTTCCGCAATTAATCTAACTAGTGGGACCAACAAGTGGTATAAGAGCAGTGTGTCCAACGACCACTGCTTTGAAAAGCTTTTGGTGGTCACCGGGCAGATCCATTGCTCTTTAGTGCTTTTGTTCAAGTTCTTGTTATTTCCCTAATTTTATCAAAAATGTCTGTAAAATCTTCTTACAAGAGCCGTAAGCTTCCAGAATTCTCTTTTGAGGATTACATCCACTGGAGCTTCATGATGAGCAATCATCTTGGAGCTATTCACCACCGCATGTTAGATGTGGTAGAAAGTGGCCCAATTCAATTTTACTGGACTCCTATTGATAGTGGCAGGTCAGAGTCCAGGGAAGAAACTAGTGAAGCTGCCCAGAAAACTACAGAGGATAGAGCCCCCAGGCAAAAGATCCTCAAAAAGAAAGATGAGCTTGACAATGATGAAAGAAAGCTCTACAATTTAGACCAGGTGGCAAGAACAGATATCATCAACACACTAACTAAAGAGGTGATTGAAAAGGTCAGAATGTGTGCCACTGCCAAGGAGATGTGGGACAAACTTGCACTACTCTGTGAGGGAACAGAGAAGATTAAAGACAACAAGCTCCAAGTTGTTCAACATTCGTTTGACACTTTCAAGATGAAACCAGACGAGACCATTGACCAGCTGGATATGCGTCTTACCAACCTCCTGAACAAGGCTAGTGCCTTAGGTAAGACCTACTCTGAAAAAGAAATTAATAGTAAAATCTTGTGTTCACTAACCAGCAGGTGGAGAATTAAAGTCACTGTGATCAAGGACAACAAGGATCTCAACACTCTGGATCATCATCTTCTGTTGTCTGATCTCAAAGCTTATGAGTATGATCTTCAAGAGGAGGATCAAACAGAAAAGATTTCCTCTTCTGGTCAGAAAGTTGTTGCATTCTCTTCAACCATCAAGCCTGATGTCAAGCCAAAGGAGTCTACTGCAGATGACTTGAGTCTCAAGGAGCAGGTAGCACTTCTAACTCGTAAATTAGACAAAATAAGTTCAAAATATGGCAGGTACAAAAGGCATTGGAAGGAATCTACCAGAGACAGGAAGAGTTTCTTCAAGCCTGCAGAGAAGGAGAAGACATCTAGAGACTCAAGGGAGACCAGATTCAGAACTCCAGAAAGGAGGAGAGATGACAACCCTGGCAGCTCTTGGAGATCAGATTATCAGAGGAGGGATGGTAGCTCTGGCATATCTGACTACCAGAGGAGACAGAGTAGTCCAGCCAGATCAGACTACAACCAGAGGAGGAGAGAGCCAAGTCCTAGTCCCAGAGGAAACAATGCCTGCTTCACATGCAACAAGACTGGTCACTACAGTTATGATTGTCCTCAACTTACTCCAAGGGAAAGAGAAGAGAAAAGGATTAAGAGAGATAGGAGATATGCAGACAAGAGAGCATTGCTGGCAGAAGCAGGGGAGGAGGATACTAGTTCCAGTTCTTCTTCTTCTGATTTCGGATCAGATGATGATGTGTGTCTTATGGCAGACATCACTGAGGTAAATGAAACTACTCTAGTCTTATCAAATTCCAAATATACTGAATCCTCTAATTCATCTGGTAACTCCAGAGAGTCTGATATGCAACAAATGCTATCAGATCTCCAAAATTATGTCCAACTTTGTCAAAAACTTGAGAAAGAGAATGGTAGGCTCAGAGCTGAAGTTCAATCTCTCTCTCATGAGCATAAATCCACCAGAGAACTCATGAAAGATCATTCCAAAGAAGTCTCTGAACTTCAGGATAAGATCACAGAAAGAGATACTCTGGTAGATCAACTCATGAAAGAAAAGAACTCTCAAGAAGATGAGATAAATGAACTCAGAGTCAAATACCAGACTCTTATCAAGGGAAAACAAGTTGCTCACAACATAGAGGAGATACTGATGGAACGCGCCAGTGAAGGCGGTCCATCCCCAAGATCGTTGTTGGGATACCAAACATGTATAAACAATTAAAGACCTAAACATGCATCTAAAAACAAGTTTAGATCTGTTACCCTTGAAGACCGAGGCGTTGATTCCACTAATGATCTTCTAGTCTGTCTCCCAACCTCGTTCGTACACCGGGTGGACGGCGAACTAGCGAACGTGGAGAAAAGTGCCTCACAATTTCATCTCCCTCTCAACCCCACTCACGAATTTCGGCTGCTGCACGTTTTATCTTAGAGTGCTAGGGTTTTAAATACGAGATTGAAGCCTTTATATAGACTCCTTAAGTTTCATGGGCCAGACTAGGGATCTGTTAGAAGGTATAGGGTTTGGGCTCCTCACGGACCCAAATACTCTTATGTTCAGCCCAGAACATTTATTTGGCCCGTGAACATTAATTCATTCCACTAGAGAATTAATGTTGCACTCCCATCCTATCCCGAACCGAATCAGGGCTTCTATTAGACTCTATAATTCCCCGTGTTAAAGATATCGCACGTCCATTAATTATTAAAGCTCCTGACCGCTTCAATTAATTAACATCTATTATTCCTTGAGTAGTACCACTCAACCTTGTTGTCGTACGAATATAATCCACCTGCAGGGTTTAATACGACAATCCTTTATGAGTTTTCTCAAGGGGACATCATCAACCTGGATCACCAGGACACGGTGCCTTAATGTCAATAAATAGACATCGTGCAAACGATGTCACTACCCAAAATACATAGTGCGTTGAATCTAACAAGATTCTCACCCATAGTAAATCAAAGTAGTGAACAAGCGCTCCACATATCTAGATATCACAATTAGGGTTAAGAATTACAAGAGTCACCAAGACCTTTAGTTCTTCATAACAGTCAGAATAGAAGAACATGTCTTAACTGTGATCCATTCAATACGACATAGCGTACTAGTATGAACTAATGGCCAAGACAAGTCACTAACAAGTTCATACTACAACTTATACCAATAGTTATGTCCAGAACTATCTCAGTTGTGAATATTGTTTATATCTTATAAGGAACTGACAATGTGATCTTCTGTGTGACTACAAACCCACCACATTATCTACAATATAAGATAAATAGCATACAAGTAATACAAGCAATTAATAAGATTGCAATAATGTGAAAAACCATTTATTTCAGATAATAAGGAAATCGAATATATCCATAAAAGCCCAACAAAAGTTTGCTTACAGTATACACCAACAATCTCCCACTTATACTAAAGCTAAACTTTTAGTATACACATAAAGACATATCAATTCTCCCACTTACACTTAAAGTCTAGCTGGTATACATCGTAAACCAAGACCTTCCACATGCTGCTCAAAAACTTTCATCCCCAGAGTCTTTGTGAAAGGATCAGCCAGGTTGTTCAACGATGCAATTTTAGCTACAGCCACGTCTCCTCGATTTACGATATCTCATATAATGTGGTACTTCCGCTCTATGTGTTTACTCGCTTTACGGGCTCTAGGTTCCTTTGAGTTTGCCACTGCACCCGCGTTATCACAATAAACAGTGATACACCTTGGCATACTCTTGGACACCTCCAAGTCCAAAAGGAAATTACGTAGCCAAACAACTACGTACTCGGCCTCCATAGTGGAGTCCGCGATGCATTTCTGCTTCATACTTCTCCAAGATATGGCTCCGCCTCCCAACACAAACACATAACCCGAGGTAGACTTCCGTTCATCTAGATCAGCTTGGAAATCCGAATCAGTATAACCCAAAGGAACAATACTATCTGACTGGTATACCAGCATATAATCTCGAGTCCTTTTCAAGTACTTGAGAATATGCTTGACAGCAGTCCAATGTCCTTGACCAGGGTTAGACTGATATCTTGCTACCATGCCGACTGCATAGCAAATATCAGGCCTCGTACACAACATCGCATACATAAGGCTTCCTACAGCCGAAGCATAAGGAACCTTAGCCATCTCCTCTATCTCCTTCTGTGTCTTTGGACACATATCCTTAGATAAGGGAACTCCATGTCTAAAAGGTAGTAAACCCTTCTTTGAGTTTTGCATGCTGAAACGAGCAATCACAATATCAATGTAAGATGCTTGAGATAAACACAACATTCTCTTTTTCCGATCACGAATGACCTTTATACCAAGAATGTACGATGGATCTCCCAAATCCTTCATTTGAAACTGCTCTGAAAGCCACACCTTTACGTCTGATAATACTTTCACATTGTTGCCAATGAGAAGAATATCATCTACATACAGTACTAAGAATACCACGACGTCTCCGTTACTCTTCTTATACACACAACTTTCATTTTGACATTGTTCAAATCCAAAAGATTTGATCACCTCATCAAAACGAATGTTCCAAGACCTGGAAGCTTGCTTTAGCCCATAAAGGGACTTTTTCAGCTTCCAGACCAGATGCTCTTGGCCTTTCTTCACATAACCCTCAGGTTGCCGCATGTAGATGTCCTTATTCAGATTTCCATTAAGAAAGGCTGTCTTGACATCCATTTGCCAAACCTCATAGTTCATATGATTAGCTATGGATAAGAGAATCCGGATCGATTTTAGCAAGGCTACTGGTGAGAAGGTCTCGTCATAGTCGATTCCTTCTTTCTGGGTAAAACCCTTTGCCACCAACCTTGCTTTAAAGGCAATAACTTTCCCATTAGATCCTCTCTTACGTCTGTAGACCCACTTACACCCGATGACTTCCTTGCCATGGGGAAGTTCGCTTAGGTCGTACACTTCCATAGCATCCATAGATTCAATTTCTGAATCCATAGACTTGTGCCAAGACTCTGCATCTTTGTCTTGAATTGCCTCTTTGTAAGTCCAGGGATCGTTATCATCATGTTCATCGCTTGGAATCAAGTCCACAGACTCTCCCACAAACATGAAACGATCAGGTTGATGTACAACCCTCCCACTACGATGAGGCAATGCATGCAAAGGTTCATCAGAGTAATCACGTTGTGCAGTCTCTTGTGGTATTTCCTCTTGCACACTCGGTGTGCCATTGTCTCCCCTTAACTCATTGAGAATGATCTCACTATTGGACTTATGCTCATTCATATAGTCTTCCTCTAAAAATCGGGCATTAGTACTGACTATCACCCTCTGATCTTTAGGACTATAAAAATAACCACCTTTTGTTCCCTTAGGATATCCTACAAACAACCGTACTTCAGTTCTAGGTGCCAACTTATCAGCTTCCTTATCCAGCACATGTGCTGGACAACCCCAAATCCGAATGTGGTTGAGACTAGGCTTTCACCCAGACCACAGTTCAATCGGAGTTTTTGGAACCGCTTTAGAAGGTACGTAATTTAGAAGGTATGCCGCTATTTCCAAGGCATATCCCCAAAACGAGGTAGGTAATGAAGCATAACTCATCATTGATCTCACCATTTCTAATAGAGTCTTATTCCTTCTTTCAGCTACGCCATTCTGTTGGGGAGTACCAGGCGCAGTGAGCTGGGATGTAATCCCATTCTCTAATAAGTATTGCCTAAATTCATTACTAAGGTATTCGCCACCACGATCAGATCATAGTGACTTGATACTCTTACCATGACGGTTCTCCACTTCTGCCTTAAATTCTTTGAACTTGCCAAAGCATTCAGACTTGTGGCGCATCAGATAGATGTACCCATATCTTGAGTAATCATCAATGAAAGTGACGAAATACTCAAAACTACCTCTAGCTTGAACAGACATAGGCCCACACAAATCAGAGTAAATCAATTCTAACACATCACTGGCCCTATTCCCCTTGGCCTTAAAAGGTCTTGAAGTCATCTTGCCTTCCAAGCAGGATTCGCAGACTGAGAATAGTTCCACTTGGAGAGACTCCAAAGAACCACTACTTACAAGTCTTTGAATTCTTCTCAGATTGATATGACCTAGTCTTAGGTGCCAAAGATATGTTTGATTCATCTTTGAAGGTTCTTTTCTCTTATTTGATGATGATGAATGAGTTTCAGTCATAGTACGATATGCACAAGTAATAGTGTAAAGACTGTTTTCTAACGTGCCAAAACAGATTAAAAAGTCATTTCTCATAATAACAACTTTGTCATTAAAAACAACTGAGCATCCATCCAAAAACAACTTCGAAACAGAAATTAAATTCTTCCGAAAACTCGGCACGTACAAAACGTTCTTTAATACTAAAACAGAATTAGAAAAACATAAGTGCACATCTCCCACTGCGACCACTGCTACAGTCGTAGCATTGCCCAAACTGATAGTAATCTCTCCCTCACTCAGTTGTCTTGTTTGCAGAAACCCCTGCAAGGTATAACAAACATGATCAGTGGCTCCTGTATCTACTACCCAAGAAAGGGCAGAACAAGCCGCAACGCATGTTTCAACAACTAGAGCAAGAGACGTACCAGAGTTATCCTTTTTCAGGAGAGGACAATCAGGCTTCCAATGTCCTGTCTTGTTGCACTTGAAGCATTTGCCTTTCGGCTTTTTCACGCCACCAGAAGGCGCCAAAACCTTACTCCCACTGCTTCCACCACTACTTCCACCAGCCTTTTTCTGAGAAGGCTTTTTCTTCTTCCCGCCCTTGGACGAAGAAGATCCAGCCTGAACAGAAACATGAGCTTGTGGACCCTTACCCATGAGACCTTCCGCCGCAACCAACTCCGCAAGATGCTCAGCTACAGAATAGCCCTTCTTACTCATGATTATGTTCAAACGGAAGTTTTCAAAGGATTTTGGGAGCGAGTTGAGGATCATATCGACCTTGGCATCACCGTCGATTTCTCCCCCGAGTACCTCTATCTCATTCAGATATTCCATCATCTTGAGACAGTGGTCCCTCACCGACGCTCCCTCTGGCATAGAGGTAGTCATAATTTTCCTCATAGCCTCAAAACGGGCAGCCCTATCTTTCTCACCAAAAAGCTCTTTTAGGCTCAACATCATATGTGCGGCAGTAGGCATGTTTTGATGCTGCTATTGTAAAACATTTGACATAGAGGCCAAAATGTAACAACGAGCCATCTCATCAGCCTTGTGCCACTTCTTATGAGCCTCCTTTTGCTCTTCAGTGGAATCGGGTGTCAGATCGGCAGGAGCAGGAGTATTGAGCACAAACTTGTACTCATCTGCAACTAGAACAATGTCCAGATTTCTCTTCCAATCCAAATAATTCGGACCAGTAAGCTTATTTTCTTTTAAAATAACCATAAGCGGGTTGAACGTCATCTTATTAAATCTGAAATAAATTAAATGCAAGCAAGCATTAAAATCACATAAATTGAAGCATAAAATATTGGAAACCTTCAAAACCAACATTTAACACAACCTCCAATAGCCCAACAAACACACACGCAAGCCACGTTAGGATGGTCGTTTACGCATGTGTTCATTAACCAGACACCAAGTCTTTAATTTCAATATCACGTCAACTTATCCTTATGACGAATGAAATTAATAGTCGGACCTTAACTGGCCATGTGAATTAGAACAGGGACCCCGTTGGGGGGTTATATCAAAATTCACATCTAAGTGATGACCACAATTTAACTGTAAGCAAAATTATTCACTATTGACGGGCTCATACCAAGAACACATCGCCAGTAAATAATTCACTACAGTTATCTTGCACTAATCTTAACTGATGAACTCATGAATAATACATCCGTTGGGGATGATCACACACTTCATCTAAAGATTAAAATATTTTGATTAGAAGTCTTAACTAGTAAGCTTGTGAATGTTGCATCCGTTAGGGGGGGACTCCCAAGGTCCCACGAGCAACAATCACCTTACTTAAAGACCAATTGTGGAGGCCAATGAATTAATTAAATTAAATTCTACTCACTTAGTCATTTAAAATTGAAGATTATTCGCAGGCATAGCAGATTATAAAAAAAAAATTATAAAATACAAACATGCCATAAAACGATAAATAAAAGCATAAATAAATGCATATCTATCGCAACCCCTTCTAAAAATTATCAAAAACAGCCTATGAAAGCTATTACAATGATAAATCAAGGGCGCGGACGGATGCCTCACATCGGCCTCTCACGCAAAGCAAGAAACGGTCTCGAACGGCTCGAATTCACGTCACCCGAACTAAACTGGCAAAAAACTTCATCAAGACGATTGAATTAGCTCTCGCCACAGGGGGTCAAAGCGAAGCGGTGAGGTCTGTAGATAACATCACGAGGTTTCCGAAATGGGCTTACTTGCAGAAAACGGACTCCCGAGTCAAAAGTTATGGCCAAAACAGTGAACGTCACTGTCTAGGGCCAAAAAACCTTTAACACGAGAAACCTGAAATCCATTTCCACATCCTCCATCCGACATCGCCCGCTCTAGTGATCATATAAAACAACCAATACAAGCGAACAAAACCCCTAATACAGTGATCTATTGCAAAAAAAAACTATACTACCCACACTTATTATCTGGTGGGAAAAACGATTACAAAATCACACAAGGGTTGCGATAGAGAAACGATCTAAAACCACAATAACAGAAATCTAGAAAATAAATATACGTTTCAGGCAGAGCCAATAATCCACGAATCCTTGGCTCTGATACCATTTGATGGAACGCGCCGGTGAAGGCGGTCCGTCCCCAAGATCATTGTTGGGATACCAAACATGTATAAACAATTAAAGACCTAAACATGCATCTAAAAACAAGTTTAGATCCGTTATCCTTGAAGACCGAGGCGTTGATTCCACTAATGATCTTCTAGTCTGTCTCCCAACCTCGTTCGTACACCGGGTGGACGGCGAACTAGCGAACGTGGAGAAAAGTGCCTCACAATTTCGTCTCCCTCTCAACCCCACTCACGAATTTCGGCTGCTGCACGTTTTATCTTAGAGTGCTAGGGTTTTAAACACGAGATTGAAGCCTTTATATAGACTCCTTAAGTTTCATGGGCCAGACTAGGGATCTGTTAGAAGGTATAGGGTTTGGGCTCCTCACGGACCCAAATACTCTTATGTTCAGCCCAGAACATTTATTTGGCCCGTGAACATTAATTCATTCCACTAGAGAATTAATGTTGCACTCCCATCCTATCCCGAACCGAATCAGGGCTTCTATTAGACTCTATAATTCCCCGTGTTAAAGATATCGCACGTCCATTAATTATTAAAGCTCCTGACCGCTTCAATTAATTAACATATATTATTCCTTGAGTAGTACCACTCAACCTTGTTGTCGTACGGATATAATCCACCTGCAGGGTTTAATACGACAATCCTTTATGAGTTTCCTCAAGGGGACGTCATCAACCTGGATCACCAGGACACGGTGCCTTAATGTCAATAAATAGACATCGTGCAAACGATGTCACTACCCAAAATACATAGTGCGTTGAATCTATAAAGATTCTCACCCATAGTAAATCAAAGTAGTGAACAAGCGCTCCACATATCTAGATATCACAATTAGGGTTAAGAATTACAAGAGTCACCAAGACCTTTAGTTCTTCATAACAGTCAGAATAGAAGAACATGTCTTAATTGTGATCCATTCAATACGACATAGCGTACTAGTATGAACTAATGGCCAAGACAAGCCACTAACAAGTTCATACTACAACTTATACCAATAGTTATATCCAGAACTATCTCAGTTGTGAATATTGTTTATATCTTATAAGGAACTGACAATGTGATCTTCTGTATGACTACAAACCCACCATATTATCTACAATATAAGATAAATAGACATACAAGTAATACAAGCAATTAATAAGATTGCAATAATGTGAAAAACCATTTATTTCAGATAATAAGGAATCGAATATATCCATAAAAGCCCAACAAAAGTTTGCTTACAGTATACAACAACAGATACCCATGCCCAGAGAAGCTCCTAAGATACCATCTGTTGTATCTATCATATCAGAGTCTTCTTAGCGCATTAATGATAAGAGTGGTTTAGGATATCCTGGAATTACCACTAAAACTCATAAATACCTTTATAATAAAGACAAGTCTGTAAGAGCTGGTAAATTGGTATAAATCTGGGATGATAAAGACTTAACTGGTAATGGTTACAAGGTGGTTCACAATCCTAATTGGAAAAGGAATCACTCTGTTAATCACATAACATATGGTCCATAAGAGTTGATTGTCCTGGAAGAGAAGATTCTAGAGAATAAGAGTCAACAAGGGGAACCATTGAAGATTGATGGTCCTGTGAACAATGAGTCCCAAGGAGTAGAACTTACTCAAATTGGAGGACCCCAGAGAAATCCTCAAAGGGAACCTAACCAGATTAGGGGACCTCAAGGGAAACACTCAAGAAAGGGGAATACCAATCAGAGAAAGAACTACCAGAGAAGGAACAATGTTCAACAGCACCAGGTACCCCAGAGACAATTTTCTCAGAGGAATCAATTCCAGAATAGGTATACTCAAAGGAACCATAACCACCAGAACAAGTCAACTTTTCAGAACCAGAGGTGGTCTTCCAGACCCATCTATAGAAAACCAACTGATCTGGGAAGTTATGACACCAGAGATGGTTCTTCTAGGATGTACCCTTACAACCAGACCTTTTAGACCATGTCTTTGAGGCAGGCCATTCCAAAGGCCAGATTTGAGAAAAGGTACACCAGACCTATTTATAGGAAAGGTGTCCTTATCAGACCAGTAGCTCAATATGTCATTGTAAGAGGACATGTTCTGGTAGATAGATTTGGAAGGAAGATAAGATCTCCTCATCCAATAAGGGATGATCTTTATCTATGGATTCCTACAAAACCTGCAACTAACCAATCAGGACCCAGCACTAGTAGGGGACCTAATTGATTTCTCTGCAGGTAGATAAGAGCCCATTGGAGAAAGGACTTTCAAGCAACCATGTCTGGTACATTGATAGTGGATGTTCCAAGCACATGACCTTTCAGAAGGATAATCTCCAAGATTTCAAGCCATTAAATGGGCCAAGAGTGATGTTTGGTGATAATAACTATGGAGTCACCAGAGGAGTTGGAAAATTGACCTTCAATGGAGTATCTGTAGATGAAGTCTACTATATAGAAGGACTCAAGCATAATCTGCTTTCAGTATCCCAATTCTGTGACAAGGGATACTCAGTGAAGTTCTCTAGTGATTCATGCACTGTTTTCTCTTCTGATTATAATGATATCTTGCTAATAGGCTTGAGGAAGGGTAACATTTATCTTGCAGATTTTAGCAGTTGCCCAAGAAATGCTTGCCTGGTTGCAAAAGGATCTGCAGAGAACAGCTGGATTTGGCACAAGAGATTGTGTCATCTTAACTTCAAAACACTGAATAAGATTGCCAGAAAAGGTCTCATTCGAGGTCTTCCTAATGGAGTGTTTAAGAAGGATCAGGTTTGTGGTTCATGCCAGAAGGGTAAACAACCCAAGACTTCCTTTAAGGATGTCCAGAGCACAACCACAACCAGAGTACTTCAAATACTTCACATGGACCTGTTTGGACCTGTTTCTCCTCTTAGTTTCAGTGGAAGGAAGTACACCTTGGTGATAGTAGATGATTTTTCAAGATACACTTGGGTAGTGTTCTTGTTAAAGAAAAATGAAACTATCACTAAGCTGCCAGAGTTCTTCAAGCAGATTCAGAATGAGCAGAACCAGAGCATAGTCAGAATCAGAAGTGACAAAGGGACAGAATTTTTGAATTCACACATTGCAGATTATTGCAAGGACCATGGGATTTTTCATGAGACATCTGCTGCCAGAACACCCCAACAAAATGGAGTAGCTGAAAGGAGGAATAGAACCCTTAAAGAAGCTGCAAGAACACTTCTGGCAGAGTACAACACTCCACAGAGATTTTGGGCAGAAGCCATTAATACAGCTTGCTATACTCAGAACAGGTGCCTGATTGCCCAGAGACATAATAAGACTCCATATGAGGTATGGAAAGGTAAAACCCCATCTGTTTCATATTTTCATGTTTTTTGATGTAAGTGTTTCATCCATGACAATGGGAAATCTAAATTAAGAACCTTTGATGCTAAAGTGGCTGATGGAATATTTTTGGGATATTCCAGCACCAGTAAAGCTTTTAGAGTTTTTAATAAGAATTCACTTTGTGTGGAGGAAACACCTCATGTTGTTTTTTATGAATCTGCTTTTGAGTGCAAGGTGGACTCTAAGTCTTCTGATGAGACCCAGAATCAGACTATTCCCAGAGTTATCAAAGTCAATCCACCTATTCTTGATTCAGATTCAGAAACAAATGATGACCCATCTCCTGGTTCTCTGAAGCAGAAGCCTTCACAAGGAGCAGAACCGGAAGAGGTTGGAACTCCTGTAGGGGGAAGCTCTTCTGCAGGTGGTGATAATCACCAAGGTACTGCAGAAGATGATCAACCACGCAAGACCACGGGAAGGAGGATCCTGGTTGATCACCCCAATGACCTGATCTTAGGAGATCCAACTAAGGGTGTCCAGACTAGGAGAACTCTTAACTTAACTGTCTTATTCAGTTTCTATGTGTCCTTGATTGAGCCCAAGAACATCAAGGAGGCACTAAAAGATTCAAATTGGATTATTGCTATGCAGGAGGAGTTGAATCAATTCACCAGACAGGATGTTTGGGAGCTGGTAGACAGACCAAGACATCAAAAGGTGATAGGCACTAAGTGGGTTTTCAAGAATAAGAAAGATGAGAATGATGTCATTACTAGGAACAAGGCAAGGCTAGTGGCTCAGGGCTATTCTCAGTCTGAAGGAATAGACTATGATGAGACATTTGCTCCTATTGCCAGACTAGAAGCCATCAGATTGTTCTTAGCATATGCTGCTCACATGAAGTTCAAAGTATACCAGATGGATGTGAAATCTGCCTTTCTTAATGGGATTCTCATTGAGGAAGTGTATGTGGAACAACCTCCTGGTTTTGAACAAGGTGACAAGGTGTTTAAGCTTAAGAAAGCTCTTTATGGGCTGAAGCAGGCACCCAGAGCATGGTATGACACTCTATCTCAATTTCTTCTGGACAATGGTTTTACTAAGGGTAAGATTGATAGGACCTTGTTTAAGAAAGAAGAAGGAAAGGACATCCTTCTGGTCCAAATATATGTTGATGACATTATATTTGGATCCCCTAACAAGAAGCTGTGTGAGAAGTTTGGTGAGCTCATGCAGAGTCAGTTTGAGATGTCCATGATGGGTGAAATGAATTACTTCTTAGGTTTGCAAGTTAAGCAATCAGAGAAGGGAATTTTTATTAATCAGGCTAAGTACACCAGAAACATGTTAGAGAAATTTGGAGTAGGATCTAGCAAAGCAGCCAAGATTCCTATGATGACAAATTTCAACATGGATCCAGATGAGTCTGGAGAGAGTGTGGACCAGACTCAGTACAGAGCACTTATTGGTTCTTTTCTGTACCTGACTGCAAGCAGACCAGATATTACTTTTGCTGTAGGAGTTTGTACCAGATTTCAAGCTAATCCCAAGAAGAGTCACTTGGAAGCAGCTAGGAAGATATTGAAATATCTTAAGGGAACAGTAAACCTAGGATTATGGTATCCTGCAGATGACAACTTAGAGTTGAGTGGTTATTCAGATTCAGACTATGGTGGATGCAGAATAGATAGGAAGTCTACAAGTGGAACATGCCAATTTTTAGGGAATAAATTGGTATCCTGGTTTTCTAAGAAGCAGACTTCAGTTGCTACATCAACAACAGAAGCAGAGTACATGGCTGCAGGGAGTTGTTGTTCACACCTACTCTGGATTAGTCAACAGCTTAGGGACTACCAGATTAGAGCTAAGGATATTCCTATTTTCTGTGATAGTAATAGTGCAATTGCAATCACCCAGAATCCAGTTCTTCATACCAGATGTAAACATGTTGATATAAGGCATCATTTTATCAGAGATCATGTTGAGAAGGGAGATATAAGGATGGAAAAGATTGCAACAGAGAAGCAGAGAGCAGATATCTTAACTAAGCCTTTGGCTGAGACCAGATTCAGAGAGTTAGCTTTTGAGTTAGGATTGTTGGATCCGGAGACAGATTTGTTTTAGGGGGAACATCAGAGAAGTATCATTTATTTATGTCTTACTGCATTTTCTTTAATTTCTTTTAGAACTAACATACCTGCAGATTAGATATATCAGAGAAGTTATATCTCTCCAGATGAGGTATGCACCAGGAGACACTTGTCCCAGATGAGGTGCTGAGTCAGATTCCAGAAATGTCCAAAGTCTTCTCTGACCATGACCAGATGAGCTCCATCAGAGGAGATGTTTCATCAGACTAGCTGTGGTATCATCTGGTTACAATATCAGGTGACAGGTATGTCTTTACTTCTCTGGCCTCTGATCATTGGGATACACTTTTCAAATTAGTAAGTACACTCAAAACGTTTCAACTTCGGAGTGTATTTAAGACTAGGGTATAAGGCCTAGGCAATCATTTCGCTTTTTCTCTTGACTGCCACAAAACCCCTTTATGCCCAGTCCCAATGACTATGCCAACGCACCAGATTAAATCTGTATCTCGCCCTTCATCGTGGCCATCAGATTTAATCAATGTGCAATATGTCAATCAATTCCTAAATTGATTTTGTTTCCTAAATTAAATTTGTTATTACACGCGTTCACACTTCATTTATTAATCAAGCCACGCGTATTGCCCTATTTAAATCAGATTTATTTTCCATCTGTCCTTTCACGTTTCCATATTTTTACAAACCCTAACTTCTCTCTGCAAAAGTATTGCTCTCTCTCTCTCTCTCTCTCTCTCTCACAGAAATGGCCCCTCCGTGCAACTTTGACCATGAATTGATGATGAAGAAACTGAAGACGGAGATGGTGGTTGACTTCTACACCACCAAGAACCCATCTGCACTGGCTATTTTGGAACTACTAAGAAGGTCCGGAGTGGAGAAGTTGATCTCCACAGTCCCCAGGGATCTTCGCACTCTAGATGGTTATGCGGCCCAGTTTCTGGTCCGTATGAAGATTCATGACGGCCACATTTCTTCAAAGATTGACAAAGAAGATATAGTGTTTTCCAAGCAGGATTTTTGTGCGCTTTTTTAGAACATTTCGGCAGAAGGGGTGGATCCTTTAACCTACAAGGAAGACGATATTGTGGGTTCCTTCAAGTTATTTGCTCGTTCTTCTTGCCAGAACATCACGAAGGGATTTTTGGATAAGCATATGAGGCAAAAGTACAAGGTACTTTTTGATATTGTGGTGAAGGTGCTGATGTGTAAGAATCACAGCACGGATGCGATTTTTAACGGCAGGATGTGTGTGATGAGGGCTCTGTATGATGGTGTTCAGTGCAATTGGGCAGAGTTCTTTTGGGGAGTTTTGAGGAAGAACAGACTGAAGGTGAAGAATGAGCCTTGCCCTTCCCAGCCAAGGGAGTTGCAATACTATTTCACAGCTAATGTTTCGTTGGGAACGGAACTTACACTGATTTTGGACTCTTTGCTTCCAGAGAAGAGATGGAAGGAGTCTTGATGTAGAGGATTTCACAAATCCAAGGTGTTGTTTTCAAAGGATTGTCCTCTTCATGGCCATCCTGATTCTGATGGTGAGCAAGCCATCCCTGTCCCTCCCCTTCAAGTCATTCCCTCACCTGCTAAGGGGCAGAAGCAGCAGAAGAAGCAGCAGAGTTCAAAGCAGACTGCTGGAGCAACTGGTTCTTCCACAGTTGTCTTATCTGGTTCCTCGGAGAAGGACCAGATTCCCCTTCAAAACATTTTGAAGAAGAAGGCTGAAGTAGCTGAGGCTACCAAGAAGGCTGGAGCAGCCAAGAGGAAGAGGCCAGAGGAGACCAGGAAAGGCTCTGCTAAGAAGCATAGAACTAGCATGAAGGCCAAGAAAACCCTTCTGGTGGTGAGCCATCAGAGAAAGAAGAGGTTGAACCTCTCAAGAAGAAGTCCAAGGCCAAGAGAGCCATTCTTCAAGAGTCAGACTCTGACTCTGATCTTGGAGAGGCCTTGGAGAAGGCTATTGATGAGGCTTCTCAGATGATGGAGGATGCTCCAGAGCATGTTGTACCTGCTGATGTTGACTCAGTAGAGGTAAACCCTTCCATTCCATCTTCTACCCCTATTAATCTTGTTACTCCCTCTACCTCTCCCCCAGAAAACCTTTCCCAAACGCCATCTGCTTCTGGTAACCCTATTATTCCACCAGAGCAGACTCTCCCAGATACCCCCGTATATACTCCCTCAACCATTCCTACCCAAACACCTTCTCCCCCAAATTTCCAAACACATCTTTCCACAAACCCCTCTCCCCCAGCTTCTGTACCAGAGGTGCCATCGACCTCTTCTGGTGCAGATATTCCCCTTCCAACCACTTCCACTTCACAAATTCACATCCCACCTTCTGTACCAGAGATCCCATCCTCTTCTGGTGCAAAGCAACCCATCCCCTCCACCTCTACCTCACAAAATCCTAACCCTCCCCAAACCCATACAGACCAGGACCCAACCATTTCTATGGCTCTGGGATTCCCTGCCCCTCCCCCTTCTCCCACTTGTTTAACAAGCGATGATAGTGAAGATGAGGAAGCTTCACTTGAGCCTGCTAACTTAGCACCTTCCTCCTCTGCCTCTGGGCCCAAACCCTTCACTTTCTCTTCTGATGAGATGGGTCCCATCAGGCAGAGTATGAGTGTGAGTGCTCAGCTCTGGCTAAGAGAGCAATTTCCAATTCTGTTGGAGCACTCACCCCTCCTGGCAGATCTGACGGATGCCAAGGTTTGGAGTATGGCCAGACTCCAAGATGTTGAAGATCTTATGCTTCTGCTGGAGGAGATGTCTCCCTCTACCATCACTGCGTGGGAGATTGAGCTGAAGAAGAAGTTAAACATACAAAACCCGGCAGAGTTGGAGACACCAGAGGCGGCAAAGGTTCTCATCAGAACTCTCCTGATCCAGAGAGGAGTTATGCTCACTCTAGAGGGCTTCTCTTACAACTTTGGTCCTCATTTCACATTCCCTCCAGAGCTATATTCAGACGAGGAGGATTTTGAGATGTCTCCTGCCGTGCTCCAGAAGATGAAAGCCTTCTTCAACGAGCAGATCATGCAGATAGGGCATTTTTCCAAAGCTATTCAACACATGGCCCCTGCTATGATAGATCATCAGATCAGGCAGGAGAGGAGGATCTTCCTGAAGCAGATCAAGTCTACTCTGGCAGAGGTTAAAGCTTCTTTCAAGGCCAATGGCCTCTTTGTTAAGCTGGATGTCATGCACAGCCAGAAGCAGCTCCAGGAGTACGTGCTGGAGCAGATGAGGCCAGTCTCTGTGCTAAAGGTTGAGATGGCCAGCCAGATGATCCAAACTGCCAAGCTGAAGGACTCCCTCCAGGAGATGTTAGAGAAGCAGGAAAGGCTTGTTGCTGAGTCAAAAGCCTACCTGGAGGAGGCAAAGCAGCTGCGTGATCTTCACTCTTCCTCCAACACTGCCTTGCCTGATCTTATAAGGCAGGTAGTGGAGCCCCTCCTTGATGAAGTTAAAAAGGGGGAAGAGAAGGCCAGAACTGATCTGGCGAAGACCACTAATGAAACCCTTTTCAGCCATGGAGCTCGTCTGGACCTGCTGGAGAACACATTGGCCCAGGCTGAGTTGCAGAAGAAGAAGAAAGAGGAGTTCAAATCTCTTTCCATGGCTAAGCAGCTTGCTGCAGAAGAGGAGTCAGAAGCTGAGCAGGATCCAATCTCCATCTCTGGACCTGCAAAGAGGAAGATCAGAAAAGTCAAGAAAAGCTTCCTGGAGACTATTGTTGAAGAAGCTCAGAAGAGGTACAAAGAAGAGACTCTAGAGGAGAAGCAAGCAAGGATCAGGAAAAACATAGATGAAGAGCAGAGGCTCAGATATGTTAGGAGGCAAAACAAGAAGAGCAGAGAAACTGGTGCTTCTTCTGGTGCAGGTGGATCTAGCTAGAGGAGGAAAGCTCCCATCGAAGTGATGAACATTCTGCCTCTCAGGACAGAAGGATTTTTTGACTCTACTGTGCCTGTGCCCTTGATTGAGAAATGGAAGGAGGCAAAGACTCTCTGGTTCATCCAACATTATATCCAGAGGCCAGCACCAGAGGATGATGAGCTGATCAACAAAACCTTTCACACCTGGATGCAAGCTTATGATGCAGAGTTGTAAAAACAATTGATGGACTCTACCATTGAGTTCAACCTGGAGGTGACTGCCCCTGAGTTCACTTATCTTAACACTCCCATGGCAGGAGACCAGGTTGATTGGGCTGAGTTGAAGAGACTGTACAAGACAAAGGTGTTGGTGAACTTCACTCCAACGTCTTCTGCAGAGTTGAAGGCCGTCCAAGATAGGTTCCTTGATTGGTTCCTTGTGCCCAAGGAAAACAGGAGATATGCATAGAATAGGACTCTGAACTTCAATGTAATTTGTAATCATCTTGTCCTTATTATCAATGAAAATATCATATCTTCTCTGTTCAAAAGACAATCTCTTGTTGTCTTAATTGTTTGTCTGATAAGATCTATTCTAAGGTTTTATCCTTTACTGTTTTCTTGTTTAAGTCTTACTTTGTGATCAGTTCTGGTAGTGTTTTAACTCCATCAAAAAGGGGGAAATTGTTAGGATAAAAGTTGTTAGTTTTGATGAGTTAAAACAAACCAGAAGATGTAATAGGACCATCTGGACCTGTTAGCCAGATGATGATCTAGATTAGGACTTAGTCTAGGGGGAACTGCCAGACCAGAAGACTTCACCAGAAGACTTCACCAGAGGACTTCACCAGAGGACTTCACCAGAGGACTCCACCAGAAGACTTCACCAGATGAGATCTGACCAAGAGGCAGAGGACCTTCCCCAGACCAGACGAGTCTGGTGGAATAAAAGATGCTCAGTTTGATCTCCTGTTTCTACTGAGTATTCTGGTTGTTCACCAGAAGACACCGAGGTTGCCTGGTGTCTGCTCTTACCTTCTCTAGAGAGAATCAGAGTTAGGCAGAGGAAGCTATTGACCGTTGGTGATTCAAATCAAGTCAACAAGATCAGGATTGGAAAGTTTTGAAGATAATCAATCCAAGGATCCCACCAATCCAATCAATCAATTAGGGAATTGATTGATTGAGGCTTCCTTAAATAGAGGATCTGATTGGATTAGCTCTCCAACGGCTAGCCCTAATCCCCTCTATAAATACAAGAGTGCAGTTCAAGAAAAAACTCCAGAGAGACATCATACGCGCATAAGTCCATCCTAAGCTTTTGATAATCACTCTAGGCACTCTTATGGTTCATAATATACATCTACTCTTAAGGAGTTGTTGAAACCTCAACCTGTTCATCTACCAGATAAGGTTGAAGGCTGTTGATCTTTAGATTGAAGTTAAATCTAAAGAGGTTGTAAGAAGGAACTGGTACTTCCCAATTCCAGTGAAGTAAGTAAGTGAGTTGGTTGATAGTGAGACCCCTTGGATAAAGGGAGAGTGGACGTAGGATATTCAAATCCGAACCACTATATATCTTGTGTTCTTTATTGCTTTCATTCACTTATTCTCTTATTACTTTTGTTTTCTTGTAAAAAGAATTTGAAAGACATTTAACTTAAGCTTCCGCAATTAATCTAACTAGTGGGACCAACACATAACATAGAGTCTGGGAAGCATCATCTTAATGCTTCTTTTGAGCTATAACGTCAAACGTTGCATCTTTAACTAAACCATCCTTAGGGGTAAAGGGATTATCGTGTCTAACATGTACTCAACCTTTTCTTGCCTTAGCACCAAACACATGTTTCAGTACCAGTCCAGAAAATTTGGCCCAGCCAATTTGTTTGTTTCCAGAATATTTTTCAATGACAAGTTATTCATTTCAACAATTTTAGAGAAATAAAACTAAAACAAGAATTAAACACATAATTCCTTTGATCAATATTCAGCAATCAAAATAAACATGGTCTTTTAATTTATTTTGTCTCCGTTATTTTCACATGCTCAACGACCTCATCAGAAGAGTACGAATTTATATCTAATATAAATTGTAATGGATTAGGATCCACATTCCTACTATTACAATGACTGCTTGGGCTAAACATTGCAACAACAGAACTAGTAGGTCTCTAAACCAATTGTCTCACGCAATTCCTAGTTGATTAAATCTATTTCAATCGGATGTCACCTAATTCTCGTTTCTCTGCTTGGGCTGGTGAAACAGAATAAAGTTGGTTTACAACCATTAAGCGGCGACAAACATGTCTCTATAAAAGTCCCATTAGATGTAGATCCGAGCAAAAGACTTAGGCCTTAAATACTCATTGGAACGAAATCTCCGGTTTACTTTTAATTTTAATGGAAGACATCTTTCAATCTAATTAAAAACCATATTTTAGTGAGGAACGTTTTAAAGGCGAGGTATTAATTACTTAATCGAGATCCAATCATGATAATTACGTCACATTTGAGAAATTATTGGGCGCCGCCTACCCAAACATGACATTTGCGGACAAACATATATTGGGCGCCGTCTACCCAAACATTTAATACGGTCCGACAAATATTGGGTGTCGCCTACCCAAACAATTTAATGCGGGCTATATAACTAATAATGTAAATATCAATTCACATAAGCAATTATACAAGTGGGGAGCAACTAATCAAGTTCTCATACTTTATTTCAAAAATTAAATTTGTATAAATAAAGCATATATTAAATATTTAGCACATAAATTAAATAAACATGCAAAATATTTAATAACACATAAATCAAATAAACGTGCTTAACAATTAATTATTCGTAGGTAAAATATTGCTAAAATTAGAAATACCAACAAGATCCAAGCTTTTGATTAATTTTTAAAGTATTTTCAAAATTATTTTGCCCAAAATTATTTTATTAACAGAAATTTGGTCTAACCAAACACGCCCTTATCCCAGTTTTGAGAATTTCAGAATTTTGGTCTAACCAAACAATTCCTTATTTTAATTTCCAGAAATTTAATTACTTTGGTCTAACCAAATAGGCCTTTATTTTATTTCCCAGAATTTCAAAAATCAAACAAGACCTTAATTAATTTTCTAAAATTTAAAATATGGCCTAGGGACCAACTTGCAATTTTCTAGAATTATTAAGAACTGCACAAACACTCCAAAAGTCAATACTACAATTTTAAGAAAATCCAAAATTGTTGTACAGTCCAAGGAGTTAAATGCAAATGTCAAAATTTCTCCATTTATTGCATATAGACCCTTCAAGACAATCAAATTCTCAAATTGTGGCCCTTGAGAAATCACGCTGCCAAGCAGCATAAAATCTATATTGGTCATCGCCGGCATACTGATGGAGACGACCGGCCCCACCGGCCGACTTCGGGTGTCACCGCCATATGCTCCAGCGCCGCCGCGATTCTAATCGCATACCAATTATTTTGATCTGATCGACGGAAAAATTTTCCAGTGATTTCTCCCTTAGGACATCCGATGCTGCGACTGTTGTATTGCCGCTACCCACCGCATAACCAGTGGCAGCCTTCGCGATTTCTGCAACCAGCACCAGCGTCTCGCTCGACAACTATCGACGGACGCGATTTCCACCACGAAGCGTTCAGCGGTTCACGACACAACACCCAGCGCCGCCGCTGCAAAACCGCTCGTCTCGTCGAGAAGGCGATTGACTTTCTTTTTATCAGAAGCTACCGCCGCGCGCTGACCTTCCGACCTCAATGGCAGTTCCAAACTAGCCTCGAGTTTCATTAATACGATATCATAGGCGATAATTGGCAGTGATGGGCGAAAAAGAAATGGAACCCAGTTTCTTTCTTTTTTTTAATTAAAATCAAATTTTATAATTTGGTCAAATAGTACGGCGGGCTTGAATAACATATAAGTTTTCCCAGAAAACTATATCATGAACCTTCAACATATGATTAAATTTTTTTAAAATAAAATAAAATAAAATCAGGGCAAAATTAACAAAGACATATTTTACCAGCGATAATTAACTGTTTTATGTTATACAACCACTGTTGGGTTTTAGAGGCACGAACACCATGTTCGGTGCAGCGGAAGATAACGATTCACCAACAACGAATTTGCATATGGTTGTATAACATAAAAACAAAAGGATTAATAATAACATATAAATCCTTACAGTGATTTGTACGCGGAATCCTCCACTATGGTATACACGTAACGACTTTCTATCAATCCGCACCGATATGTCAGTATTGAATCTCGAGACGAATTTGCAAGGAAAATTCTGACTTGAGATTTTATGGAGAAATTATATTTCTTGTGTATTTTCGGAATTTCCATAGGACATATATTAATAGGGAATAACTTGGCTTAATTCCTTAGCAAGATATCAGGTTTAGCCCGTAATATAATCTCTACGGATTATATTTCCCTAGATATGTTCCTACAAATAATATCTTTACCATATCTATTATTCTTGTATAATAATATTCCAAATATTATTATTAGGATTTTCTATTTAATTAAATCCAATTTAATTAAATAATAATTATTATTATTAATTCCAGATATAATTATTATTATATTCTCCATAAATTAAATATTATATCCAATACTGATGGTCCCATTTTCGAATGAAATTTTAAGGACAAATGGGAATTCAGGAGCACAAATTTTTTTTTTAAACTTTTCCTCAGGGAGTTCAGAAAGAGTGAATACTACTCAAGACACTGCATTGTTTAGAGTCAGAGTAGTCAAGTCAGTGAGATGACTTGAGGACTCAGGCTCTAAACAAGGCAGTGACTCGAGAGACTGAACTCTCGAGTGTGTTGCCTGAACTGGTCAGTGAGAAAGATTCTCCCTGATCGAGATACTTAACCAAAGTTTTCTTTAACAATACTCTCAGTGAGCAGATTTTCTCAACACTTTAGAAAGTACTTTAAACGGTAAAAACTCTCAGTTTAACGTGGTTCGGAGACTCAAGCTCTTACATCCACGGCCTGATTTAACAGGAAATCCACTAACTGGGATTCTTGTTTTTAGCATGTCAAGGTGCACCCAGATCTACAACTCCAGATCTTGCTTTCTTCCTTACTAACTCACAAAACAACTTACTACCAACAACCTGACAATGGTTATGGTTTCAGTTGGGTTTTCTCCAACTAGGTGAGGTTTTCCCTTACAACGTGTTAGTCTAAAGCTAAGATTGGGAAAACCTCTCTAAGCTAAGAGTTACAAGTTGAACACTCATTTGTGTATAAATATGAACCCTAATGATCAGTGTACAAGATGTGAGTCGTGCCTCCTCATAACTCCCATACAATGCACTAAACACTCAGACCTTCACAGCTCGTAAGTGTTGATTTTTCTTACTTCACACACATCTCAAAACGCAGCTATGAGCTTGTATTTATAGTGTGGATTCAAATGTAACCGTTGGATGAAACTACATTTGAATCCATACATTTAATGGTTTCAACCACTTTTCTTGGAACTCGGCCTTGTCAGTGTCAGATACGCTATCTTGACGTGATTGGTCCACGTGGACTTGGTCCAACGGATCTTTGACTCAGTGTGCTTGATCAAGGCGCACTGACTTCAGATGGCATATCCTCCACTGACTGATGATCTTCAGTAGACATAAATAATGTCTTCAGTGTAGTTGTCCTTCGGGGACTCTTTGAAGATCTCTCCAAGAAGTTTGTCATAAGGGTGAATGACAAACTTCTCTGACCTACTTGGTGCAGCACTGATCCTCCAGATCATGCTCTTCACTTAGTGGTCCACCTGACTTAGCTTAGATCAGCCCGGTTTACACTCAGTGGGCCATCCTTCAGGCTTCTCTCTGGTTCAGGTTGCTAGCATGGCTTCAGTTAGTTCTTCTTGGTGTCATCTTGATATCCTCAGGCTGTGTTGCTGAGTTCCCCCTCGCTGAGTTCCCCCTCAACTGAGTGTTCCCTCAACCGAGTTCTTCTCAACTGACAGCCTATTCTACTGAGAGCTAACCTAGCCTGACCTGAAACAAAAGATACAATCCTGACAGCTTTCAAACCTATTACATGTTGTTTTGGAAAATCATCAAAACTAAAACATATCCCAACAATTTCCCCCTTTTTGATGATTCCAAAACTTCTAACCAAATGATTTTCTATTACATGAAGAATATCAGAACACAGGTAATAGTTTGAAATATGCAGAAATTCCCATAGTTTAAAACATTTAGGATCTGTTCGGTTGACCATTTTTCTTAACAAAACTGGATCAGTGGTCATGTGAACAACCCGCTCTGATACCAATTGATGGTCCCGTTTTCGAATGAAATTTTAAGGACAAATGGGAATTCAGGAGCACAATTTTTTTTTAAACTTTTTCTCAGGGAGTTCAGCAAGAGTGAATACTACTCAAGTCACTGCATTGCTTAGAGTCAGAGTAGTCAAGTCAGTGAGATGACTTGAGGACTCGGGCTCTAAACAAGGCAGTGACTCGAGAGACTGAACTCTCGAGTGTGTTGCCTGAACTGGTCAGTGAGAAAGATTCTCCCTGACCGAGATACTTAACCAAAGTTTTCTTTAACAATGCTCTCAGTGAGCAGATTTTCTCAACACTTTAGAAAGTACATTAAAATGTAAAAATGCTTAGTTTAACGTGGTTCGGAGACTCAAGCTCTTACATCCACGGCCTGATTTAACAGGAAATCCACTAACTGAGATTCTTGTTTTTAACGTGCTAAGGTTCACCCAGATCTACAACTCCAGATCTTACTTTCTTCCTTACTAACTCACAAAACAACTTACTACCAACAACCTGACAATGGTTATGGTTTCAATTGGGTTTTCTCCAACTAGGGGAGGTTTTTCCTTACAATGTGTTAACCTAAAGCTAAGATTGGGAAAACCTCTCTAAGCTAAGAGTTACAAGCTGAACACTCATTTGTGTATAAATATGAACCCTAATGATCAGTGTACAAGATGTGAGTCATGCCTCCTTATGACTCCCATACAATGCACTAAATACTCACACTTTCACAGCTCGTAGGTGTTGATTTTTCTTACTTCACACACACCTCAAAATGCAGCTATGAGCTTGTATTTATAGTATGGATTCAAATGTAACCGTTGGATGAAATTACATTTGAATCCATACATTTAATGGTTTCAACCACTTTTCTTGGAACTCAGCCTTGTCAGTGTCAGATACGCTATCTTGACGTGATTGGTCCACGTGGACTTGGTCCAACGGATCTTCAGTGTAGTTGTCCTTCAGGGACTCTTTGAAGATCTCTCCAAGAAGTTTGTCATAAGGCTGAATGACAAACTTCCCTGACCACAGTAGCCTGACTTCTTCAGGGCCTACTTGGTGCAGCACTGATCCTCCTGATCATGCTCTTCACTGAGTGGTCCACCTGACTTAGCTTAGATCAGCCCGGTTTACACTCAGTGGGCCATCCTTCAGGCTTCTCTCTGGTTCAGGTTGCTAGCATTGCTTCAGTTAGTTCTTCTTGGTGTCATCTTGATATCCTCAGGCTGTGTTGCTGAGTTCCCTCTCGCTGAGTTCCCCCTCAACTGAGTGTTCCCTCAACCAAGTTCTTCTCAACTGAAAGTCTATTCTACTGAGAGCTAACCTAGCCTGACCTGAAACAAAAGATACAATCCTGACTGCTTTCAAACCTATTACATGTTGTTTTGGAAAATCATCAAAACTAAAACATATCCCAACAAATACAATAGTTAATCAACCAACTATAATCGGTAAATTACCATTACTTGTTGTGTGACCCATAGGCCCTCGTATATCGAGCGATTAGTCAAACTAACGGTCTTAATTGAACCCTAGACAATAAATCAA
This sequence comes from Ballota nigra, assembly GCA_947034835.1. Classification (NCBI taxonomy): domain Eukaryota; kingdom Viridiplantae; phylum Streptophyta; class Magnoliopsida; order Lamiales; family Lamiaceae; genus Ballota; species Ballota nigra. Next base: position 20,385,164 of record OX344730.1, read on the forward strand.
ACATTCTCAATATACAAGGTACGTTGCGAGGAAATCTGTAACTACATGTAATACTGTAGGCTATTGTGATATCTTCCTTTCATTCACGAATACCCGATTAAGTCTTGAACATGATGAAGTGTCAATTCAAATAACTTAATCATACTATCTCCAATCACTAATTGATCAAGTATATCACACTTAGCCACAAAGTCTAAGCTGATGTGCATCGACCGACGACTTAGATCCAATTATGATGAGAAGATGAGTATTCTCTCTAAATCAACATTGAGGAATGAATACTAGTCTTTGCTCAACTACCACGCACATGTTTTTCATGATGAACCCAATCCATGCCATATTTACCCGTGGAAGGGTGTAAGCGTCGGTCATTGTCAAAGTACATCACTCCACACATGTCGTGCGTATTGACCTCAAGTCAGAGGAGTGTCATATTGCTCCTAATAACTGAGACACCCGTAGATACATTATGTGGAATTACATCAAACGGTTTCTCGGATGGGTATACCAATACCCTCTAAGGTATCTGTGCATCCATCATGAGATACCCGGTATCTCGTAGTAAGTGAGATCTTACTACACTCTCTAAGAGTATGATGTAGATCGCACACCAATCTCAATTGCATCATCAATATCCCATTCTTGATGATCCTTGATCGGGGCTATTTGAGAATCATACTTAAGTCATCTGAGTTCTCACTCACTCAATGACAGTAGTGATTCATGGAAACACAAATAAGAATATATGCAAACAATCAAACATCATATTCAGATAAGTGTAATGCCATAAATTTAATATTAAACCAATAATAATATTAAACCAAATCTGAATATTATTCTTAGTATTATATCCTTTCGATGGATTGTCTCTAGGACACTAACACTAACACATATTTTGTCACCGCTTAATGGTTGTAATAATTCTGTTTCACCAGCTCAAGCAGGGAAACTAGAATTAGGTGACATCTGATTGAACTAGGTTCAATCAACTAGGAATTGCTTGAGGCAACTGGTTTGGAGACCTACCAGTTCTGTTGTTGCAATGTTCAGCCTAAGCAGTCATTGTAATAGTAGGAATGTAGTTCCTAGTCCATTATGATTTATATTAGATATAATTCTCTACTCTTCCGATGAGGTCGTTGAGTATGTGAAAATAATGGAGACTAAATAAATAAAAGGCCATGTTTATTTTGATTGCTGAATATTGATCATAGGAATTATGTGTTTTAATTCCTGTTTAATTTTATTTCCTAGGATTGTTGAAATGAATAACTTGTCATTGAGAAGTGTTTTGGAAACAAATAAATTGGCTGGGCCAAATTTTCTGGACTGGCACCAAAACGTGTGTTTGGTGCTAAGGCAAGAAAAGATTGAGTACGTGTTAGACACGCAACTCCCTGCTACCCCTGAGGCTGGTTCTGAGGAGGCCGAAGCATTTGACGTTGAAGCTCAAAAGAAACATCAAGATGATGCTTCCCAGGCTTAGTGTGTTATGTTGCTCGGCATGACTCCTGAGTTGCAAAGACAACACTAGAGGATGCTTCCCTATGAGATGCTTAGACATCTGAAGGATCTCTTTGATTCTGAGTCTCGTTCCGAGATTTATGAAGTGATGAGAGATTTGTTTAGATGTTGGCGATCTAAAGGAGGGAAAGTCTCCCCTCATGTTTTGAGGATGACAGGGCTAATTGAGAAACTTGGTCATTTGGGCATTGAGTTGCAGACCAATGTTGTTGTTTATGCCATTCTTCAGTCGCTACCCGATTCATACTCAAGTTTCGTAGTAAACTTCAATATGAATAAGACAGTTTTGACCATGCCTGAGCTTAATAACATGCTCAAGACTTTTGAGTCTTCCACTGCCAAGGAAAAGCCCGTGCTCATGGTGGGCGCTTCTACTTCCTCTACCTCAAAAGGCAAGAAGAAGCAAGGCTAAGAAAGGTTCTAAACATAATTTCCTCAAGCCGAAAGGTGGGATTCAAAAGAAGGAGCGGGTAGATAAGGATGTATGCCTCCACTGCAAGTAGAAGGGGCAAGGTGCTTCAGCCACTGGAACAAGTATGTTTGTTATTGAGATAAACATGTCCACAAATGATTCTAACTGTTGGGTATTGGATACCGGTTGTGGCTCACATATTTATACAAATGGCAGGGGTTCAAGGACAGCAGAGCAGTTAGATTGGGTGAAGTCGCCCTACACGTGGCGAATGGAGCAAGAGTTGTTGTTGAACGTGTTGAGACTTATATTTTAGACTTACCTTCTGGTTTAGACTTGAATTGAATAATTGTTATTTCGTTCCGTCTACTTAACCTCATTTGTCTTAGAGCCTTATGGTGATTGTGAATCTTGTCTCATGGGCAAGATGATCAACAAAATCTTTTCCGAAAAAGGGGTGCGTGCCAAAGAAGTTCTAGAGTTGATCCACAACGATGTTTGTAGACCATTGTCCACTCTAACTAGGGGTTAATTCGGCTACTTCATCACCTTTACCGACGATTACTCAAGGTACGGATACGTGTATCTCATGAGACACAAATCTGAATCGTTTGAGAAATTCAAGGAGTATAAGGCTGAAGTAGATAAACATCTTGGTAAGAGTGTCAAGACTCTTCGATCGGATTGAGAGGGTGAGTACCTTAGCCATGAATTCATGGATTACTTGAAGCTTCATGGGATCCAGTCACAATGGACTCCTCCCGGAACACCTCAGATGAACGGTGTGCCTGAAAGGAGAAACTAAACCCTGTTGGACATGGTACGGTCCATGATGAGCTTTTTCTCCCTTTTTATGGGGATACGCATTACAAATCTCGACCTACATTCTGAATAGTATTTTGTCCAAATCAGTTGAGCAGACTCCATACGAGCTATGGTGTGGCAAGAAGCCAACTTTTCTACACATTAAAACGTGGGGTTGCCCACAGTTGTGAAGAAAATGCAAACTGATAAGTTGGAATCCAAAGGTGAAAAGGGTTATTTTGTGGGATATCCTAAGGAGATTAGAGGATATTATTTCTATCTGCCAGAGAAACAAACAGTATTTTTTTCTAGGCAAGCTAAGTTCTTAGAAGACGAGTGCGTCTTTAAGGAACAAAGCCGTAAGAAAATAGAACTTGAAGAGATTCAAGAACCGCGAATTAACATAGAGACTGATGATTTGTCAAAGCAATATGATAAAGAATCAGTGGGAGCATTCAGCGACTCTCATGTTGGAAGTTTATCACTAGGTGATCCTCTTGCAGCCAGTGGGAGCATAATTGGAGTTGTGTTGCCTTCACAACAACCTCCAAGTAGGCTGAATGAGAATAGCATAGTTCAAACTCTCGCCCAATAGCTATCTAAAAGGGTCGCTCTTGAGGACTCTCCGGTCAACGATGAAGTCGTGCACCACAAAATTTTCACGATCAGAATGTACAGCCTGCACAACCACAATTCTGTAAGTCGAATATGATTTGTAATCCACCCGATAGATATTATGGTTTCCTTGTGGAGGAACATGATGATGTGGAAATACCAGATAAAGATGAACCTAAGACTTACACTGAGACAACATTAGATGTTGACTCAGAGAAGTGGCATAAAGCCATGAAATACGAGATGGACTCGATGTACATCAATCAAGTTTAGGACTTGGTTGAATTGCCAAAAGAGGTGAAACACATAGGTTGCAAGTGGGTCTTCAAGAGGAAGACCGATGCAAATGGAAAGGTACAAACCTACAAGGCTAGGTTGGTGGCGAAAGGGTATAGTAAACGCGAAGGCATTGACTATGACGAGACCTTCTCACCGGTTGTGAAGATCAAGTTCATTCATATTTTACTTGCGATAGCCACACACTATGATTATGAGATTTGGCAGATGGATGTCAAAACGGTCTTCCTCAATGGAAACATTGACAAGGACATGTTTATGACTCAACCAGAGGGTTTTATATCTAAGTCAAAGTCTAATCTTGTGTGCAAGCTTAAACAATCCATCTATGGATTGAAGCAAGCTTCTAGGAGTTGGAATATCCGATTTGATGAAGCTGTCATGTCTTTTGGCTTTATTAGAAATCCAGAAGATCCTTGCATTTATTGTAAACGTAGTGGGAAGAGTATTATCTTTATAGTCGTATATGTCGATGACATATTGATTATAAGAGATAGCATCCCGCTCTTGCAGTCCGTGAAAGATTGGTTATCAAAGACCTTCATGATGAAGGATCTTGGTGAAGCATGCTACATCTTAGGGATCAAGATCCTTAGGTATAGATCCAAGAAGATGCTAGGGCTGTCACAATCCACTTACGTAGATAAGGTGTTGAAGCATTTTGTGATGGAGAACTCTAAGAGAGGTTCTCTTCCTGTAAATCATAGGATAAAGCTATCGAGGAAGGATTATCCTTCTAGTGAAGCTGATATCAAGCACATTAAGGACGTTCCATATGCATATACAATTGGGTCCATCATGTACGTCATGACTTGCACCAGGCCAGATGTGACCTACGCTGTCAGCATCACTGGTAGATACCAGCAGAATCCAGGTGAGCCTCACTAGATTGCTGTCAAGAATATTCTAAAGTATCGCAGGCGTACTAAAGAACATTTTTTTATCTACGGTGGGCAATCAAAGTTAGTCGTTACGGGCTAAGATGATGTAAGTTTCCAGTCCGACTGTGATGATTACAAATCACAGTCAGGGTACGACTTCACTCTCAATGAAGGTGTGGTTTGTTGGAATAATTCCAAACAAGAGACAACCGCGGATTCAACAACTAAGGCTGAGTACATTGCTGCGGCAGAGGCTACCAAAGAAGTTGTCTGGATAAAATAGTTATTGATTGAACTATGGGTAGTTCTGAGTCCCAGTGGTCTAATAAAGTTGTATTGTGACAACACTGGTGCGGTTGCACAAGCAAAGGAACTGAGATCCAACTACAAAAACAAACATGTACCGAGGCGTTATCACTTGATAAGAGAGATAATCACTAATAAGGAAATAGAGTTAGAACGAATTCCCACAGAAGATAATTTGGCTGACCCATTCACCAAGGCTTTGAGTGTTCATGTACACACTAGACATTTTGATGGTCTAGGGGTTAGACATGTAGGTGATTGGCTCTAGTCTAAGTGGGAGATTATTAGTGTTAGTGTCCTAGAGACAATCCTTTATAAGGACATAATACTGAGATGATATTCAGTTTATGGTTTAATATTATTGATTGAGTTAATATTAAATGTAAGGCTTTACACTTATCTGAATATTATGTATGATTGGTTGCATTATTCATATATGTGTTCTCTTGAATCGATACTGTCATTGGGTGAGTGAGAACTCAGATGACTTAAGTATGATTCTCAAATAGTCCCAATCAAGGATCATCAAGAATGGGATATTAATGATGCAATGGAGATTGATGTGCGATCTGCATTATACTCTATGGGAGAGTGTAGTAAGATCTCACTTACTACGAGATACTAGGTATCTCATAATGGATGCACAAATATCTTAGAGGGTATTGGTATACCCATCCGAGAAACCGTTTGATGTAATTCCACATAATGTGTCTACGGGTGTCTCAGTTAGTGGGAGCGATATGATACTGTTAGGATAAAAGTTGTTAGTTTTGATGAGTTAAAACAAACCAGAAGATGTAATAGGACCATCTGGACCTGTTAGCCAGATGATGAACTAGATTAGGACTTAGTCTAGGGGGAACTGCTAGACCAGAAGACTTCACCAGTATAGTCACCAGAAGACCCCACCAGAGGACTTCACCAGAGGACTCCACCAGAAGACTTCACCAGATGAGATCTGACCAGAGGCAGAGGACCTTCCCCAGACCAGATGAGTCCGGACCAGACGAGTCTGGTGGAACAAAGGATGCTCAGTTTGATCTCCTGTTTCTACTGAGTATTCTGGTTGTTCACCAGATTAGGACCAGAAGACACCGAGGTTGCCTGGTGTCTGGTCTTGCCTTCTCTGGACAGAATCAGAGTTAGGCAGAGGAAGCTATTGACCGTTGGTGATTCAAATCAAGTCAACAAGATCAGGATTGGAAAGTTTTGAAGATAATCAATCCAAGGATCCCACCAACCCAATCAATCAATTAGGGAATTGATTGATTGAGGCTTCCTTAAATAGAGGATCTGATTGGATTAGCTCTCCAACGGCTAGCCCTAATCCCCTCTATAAATACAAGAGTGCAGTTCAAGAAAAATCTCTAGAGAGATACCATACGCGCATAAGTCCATCCTAAGCTTTTGATAATCATTCTAGGCACTCTTATTGTTCATAATATACATCTACTCTTAAGGAGTTGTTGAAACCTCAACCTGTTCATCTACCAGATAAGGTTGAAGGCTGTTGATCTTTAGATTGAAGTTAAATCTAAAGAGGTTGTAAGAAGGAACTGGTACTTCCCAATTCCAGTGAAGTAAGTAAGTGAGTTGGTTGATAGTGAGACCCCTTGGATAAAGGGAGAGTGGACGTAGGATATTCAAATCCGAACCACTATATATCTTGTGTTCTTTATTGCTTTCATTCACTTATTCTCTTATTACTTTTGTATTCTTGTAAAAAGAATTTGAAAGACATTTAACTTAAGCTTCCGCAATTAATCTAACTAGTGAGACCAAAAGTGGTATCAGAGCAGTGTGTCCAACGACCACTGCTTTGAAAAGCTTTTGGTGGTCACCGGGCAGATCCATTGCTCTTTAGTGCTTTTGTTCAAGTTCTTGTTATTTCCCTAATTTTATCAAAAATGTCTGCAAAATCTTCTTACAAGAGCCGTAAGCTTCCAGAATTCTCTTTCGAGGATTACAGCCACTGGAGCTTCATGATGAGCAATCATCTTGGAGCTATTCACCACCGCATGTTAGATGTGGTAGAAAGTGGCCCCATTCAATTTTACTGGACTCCTATTGATAGTGGCAGGTCAGAGTCCAGGGAAGAAACTAGTGAAGCTGCCCAGAAAACTGCAGAGGATAGAGCCCCCAGGCAAAAGATACTAAAAAAGAAAGATGAGCTTGACAATGATGAAAGAAAGCTCTACAATTTAGACCAGGTGGCAAGAACAGAGATCATCAACACACTAACTAAAGAGGTGATTGAAAAGGTCAGAATGTGTGTCACTGCCAAGGAGATGTGGGACAAACTTGCACTACTCTGTGAGGGAACAGAGAAGATCAAAGACAACAAGCTCCAAGTTATTCAACACTCGTTTGATACTTTCAAGATGAAACCAGACGAGACCATTGACCAGCTGGACATGCGTCTCACAAACCTCCTGAACAAGGCTAGTGCCTTAGGTAAGACCTATTCTGAAAAAGAAATTAATAGTAAAATCTTGCGTTCACTAACCAGCAGGTGGAGAATTAAAGTCACTGTGATCAAGGACAACAAGGATCTCAACACTCTGGATCATCATCTTCTGTTGTCTGATCTCAAAGCCTATGAGTATGATCTTCAAGAGGGGGATCAGACAGAAGAGGTTTCCTCTTCTGGTCAGAAAGGTGTTGCATTCTCTTCAACTATCAAGCCTGATGTCAAGCCAAAGGAGTCTACTGCAGATGACTTGAGTCTCAAGGAGCAGGTAGCACTTCTAACCCGTAAATTAGATAAAATGAGTTCAAAATATGGCAGGTACAAAAGGCATTGGAAGGAGTCTACCAGAGACAGGAAGAGTTCCTTCAAGCCTGCAGAGAAGGAGAAGACATCTGGAGAATCAAGGGAGACCAGATTCAGAACTCCAGAAAGGAGGAGAGATGACAACCCTGGCAGCTCTGGGTGATCAGATTATCAGAGGAGGGATGGTAGCTCTGGCAGACCTGACTACCAGAGGAGAGAGAGTAGCCCAGCCAGATCAGACTACAACCAGAGGAGGAGAGAGCCAAGTCTTAGTCCCAGAGGAGACAATGCCTGCTACACTTGCAACAAGACTGGTCACTACAGTTATGATTGTCCTCAACTTACTCCAAGGGAAAGAGAAGAGAAAAGGATTAAGAGAGATAGGAGATATGCAGACAAGAGAGCATTGCTGGCAGAAGCAGAGGAGGAGGATACTAGTTCCAGTTCTTCTTCTTCTGATTTCGGATCAGATGATGATGTGTGTCTTATGGCAGACATCACTGAGGTAAATGAAACTACTCTAGTCTTATCAAATTCCAAATATACTGAATCCTCTAATTCATCTGGTAACTCCAGAGAGTCTGATATGCAACAAATGCTATCAGATCTCCAAAATTGTGTCCAACTTTGTCAAAAACTTGAGAAAGAGAATGGTAGGCTCAGAGCTGAAGTTCAATCTCTCTCTCATGAGCATAAATCCACCAGAGAACTCATGAAAGATCATTCCAAAGAAGTCTCTGAACTTCAGGATAAGATCACAGAAAGAGATACTCTGGTAGATCAACTCATGAAAGAAAAGAACTCTCAAGAAGATGAGATAAATGAACTCAGAGTCAAATACCAGACTCTTATCAAGGGAAAACAAGTTTCTCACAACATAGAGGAGATACCCATTCCCAGAGAAGCTCCTAAGATACCATCTGTTGTATCTATCATATCAGAGTCTTCTCAGCGCATTAATGATAAGAGTGGTTTAGGATATCCTGGAATTACCACTAAAACTCATAAATACCTTTATAATAAAGACAAGTCTGTAAGAGCTGGTAAATTGGTAGAAATCTGGGATGATAAAGACTTAACTGGTAATGGTTACAAGGTGGTTCACAATCCTGATTGGAAAAGGAATCACTCTGTTAATCACATAACATATGGTCCAGAAGAGTTGACTGTCCTGGAAGAGAAGATCCTAGAGAATAAGAATCAACAAGGGGAACCATTGAAGATTGATGGTCCTGTGAAAAATGAGTCCCAAGGAGTAGAACTTACTCAAATTGGAGGACCCCAGAGAAATCCTCAAAGGGAACCTAACCAGATTAGGGGACCTCAAGGGAAACACTCAAGAAAGGGGAATACCAATCAGAGTAAGAACTACCAGAGAAGGAACAATGTTCAACAGCACCAGGTACCCCAGAGACGATTTTCTCAGAGGAATCAATTCCAGAATAGGTATACTCAAAGGAACTATAACCACCAGAACAAGTCTACTTTTCAGAACCAGAGGTGGTCTTCCAGACCCATCTATAGAAAACCAACTGATCTGGGAAGTTATGACACCAGAGATGGTTATTCTAGGATGTACCCTTACAACCAGACCTTTAAGACAATGTCTTTGAGACAGGCCATTCCAAAGGCCAGATTTGAGAAAATGTACACCAAACCTGTTTATAGGAAAGGTGTCCTTATCAGACCAGTAGCTCAATATGTCATTGTAAGAGGACATGTTCTGGTAGATAGATTTGGAAGGAAGATAAGATCTCCTCATCCAACAAGGGATGATCTTTATCTATGGATTCCTACAAAACCTGCAACTAACCAATCAGGACCCAGCACTAGTAGGGGACCTAATTGATTTCTCTGTAGGTAGATAAGAGCCCATTGGAGAAAGGACTTTCAAGCAACCATGTCTGGTACATTGATAGTGGATGTTCCAAGCACATGACCTTCCAGAAGGATAATCTCCAAGACTTCAAGTCATTAAATGGGCCAAGAGTGATGTTTGGTGACAACAACTATGGAGTCACCAGAGGAGTTGGAAAATTGACCTTGTTGATGACCTTTTCTAACTAAGAAGGTTAGTGGCTGTTTTTCATCTAATGAAGATCACCAAACAAGAATCAAGATCATAGAATTTTGCTAAGTAAAGCTCAAGTAATAATTTGACAAGAGTTTTGACTTGTATTGAATTGTTCCCCATTTTTCATGTACAAGAAGGGAGTATTTATAGACATACAAAGTGGCCATGTGTCACCATCTTGATGGCTTAGCCATTGGATCTTTGCCAAGTGTTAGGACACTTGTACAACATCTACACTATTACTCATTGGATGGGTGCCAAGTGTTAGGACACTTGGCCCATATCTAAGCTAGTGACTCTTGGGATTCCCCATGTTGTACTTGATCTTTGGCACTTCTGAGATGCTCTCGACGGTGACCGGCTGCTCGCTTGTACGTCTCCGTTAGATGTCATGGTCCTTTGCGTTCTGAGCTGTTCGCTCCTCGCTTGGGATCATTTTACGATTCTGTTCGCTTGATTACGTCCTTGTTCGCCCATATTGGCTGGCTTGAACCGCTGGCACAACTGTTCTTTGCAAGGCTGCTCGCCACAATTCTGATTGCCGCATTAGTGCTTTTCTACAAAGCTGTTCGCCCTACGAATCTGCTAGCTCCGCTACGAAGCTGTTCGCTCCACGAGGCTGCTAGCTCATTTGATTTGCTATCCTGTTATCAAGTTTAATGATAATCTTTCGTTGATTAAATGCGAAGTTGTTCGCCTATCAACAATTGCCCCCTAGCTTGGTCTCATGTTGAATGTGGAGTGATCAACTGAGACCAAGCTATAATTTCATCTTCGAATAATGGGCGAGCAGAAAGGGAGTATGGTTGGTTATGCGGGCGAGCATCCGAGTGCGCGAGCAAACGAGCAATGGGAACTTAAGCGCGCGACCAACAGCGAACGCCCCTTCGTGTCGCGACGGTTGAGTTCCCGAGGCACGGAATGCGAGGCGTCGCGTCAGTCACGCGCGACCCCCTATTTGCCCATAGGGGCCTATAATATTTCGCGGAAATTGTACTTTTGCCCCAGCCTTGTCCTTATAAATAGGCGTAACCTTCTCCTTCATTCTTCTTTTCGAAGAATCACAAGTCATCCGCCATTGATACGCATTTTGAAGCTTTGTCCTTCAATCTTTTGTGTTCGAATCCCCTTGTGTCTCTTAGATTCTTGTTCTTTGAAGGTAATTTGTCTTGTATTCTCTCTTTCTTCCTTCAATTTTCGTGAATTTTTTCTATTTCCTGCATTTTCTTTAATCGTCCCTGTTACTCCGGCCGTGAGCCGCCATTGCGCCGTCGTCTCGTATTAACGTTGCCGCTGTGATTTTGATTTCGGACCCATTGTACCTAAAATCTTTCTCAAACTGGTTAAATTCCCGCCTCGTTATTTCGAATGGAGTTTACCCCCTCAAATTCATCTCAATCCGGATCCGGGCGAAACCCGGAAAAGAGACCCGTAGATTTGGATTCTCCGCGCAGATCTGTTCGCCAAATATTGGCGAGAAACCCGCGTACGCTGTTGGTGGACGAAGACACGGACTCCGATGCGAATTCTGTTGTTCGCTCGATAGAGTCGTGCGCTGTTGATCGCTCAGGCGAGCAAGAAAAGATGCAACCTCTCGCTCGTGAACCTGAAACTTCTTCCAATTTGGGGGAAGATTCCGCAGAAGTGGCCGCGGAGATAGATGATTCCGTTGGTCAAGAAGGCGACCAACGTGTTGGCGAGCATAAATGTCCCACTCTCACTTGGGAGTTTTTAAGGGAGATCAACTTCCCCATTGCTCAAACTACACCAGAATCCCGGATCCCCGAAGGAGTTGTTCGTGACACCGAGTGGGCGGACTACTCTGCTCGCTATTCGAAGACCTTTGCCCCCACATCGAGGGTAATCATGAAAGCTCAGGATGGAGATTATGCGGCGAGCAGAGTTGCCAGTGTTGTTGTTGAGGACGATTTGGCGAGCATCCGTGAGACATACAAGATCCCCTACGATATTTTCATGTATGCGCCGAAGAAAGGAGAGACTGTTGATCGCCCCCCTCCTGGCTGCACGGCGATCAACTTGGATGTGTTGAACACGGGTTTCCCGCTCCCCGTTCATCCGCTCATCGGCCGTTTCCTATCCGACATGAACCTGGCGATCACTCAAATTACTCCAAATGGTTGGAGTAGTCTTCTAGCCTTCATGACTCTCTTTGGTCTTGAAGGCTACAAAAATAAGATAACAACCGCGGAGATCCTTTACGCCTTGACCATTTCCGAGGATGGTGCTGGATGGTATTACGCCAAGGCGAAAACCGGATTGAAACTCGTTGAGGGAGTTCCCAATAAGATTAAGGGTTGGCATTGCCAATTCTTCTTCATTGGTGGAGATTGGCGAGCAACTGAGGGATTCGCTGGCGGGCAGGCGCGCATCATGTCGCCTGAAGGCTTTGGAAAAATCAAACGTAGGGCTAACTTTGTCTTGCTAGTTCATAAGTAGGACTAATTTTAATCCTTTTCGTTGTTTTGCAGGTCCGAGGAACTTGAAGTGGGGGCACCCCGACATCAGTGACGAGTTCCTCTTTACCTTAGCCATCATCTCTCTTCGCGACGTTGCTAGTCGCGACATACATCATCTCTCGAAGGCTCATTGTCGCAAACTTGCTGGCTTGATCACGAGTCCTCACCATCTTGAAGCCCAAGCCGCCGTCCCAGAAGGTAACTTTTTGCTCGCTATTCATTTTTGCTCGTCCAATATTCTTGCTCGCCTAACGTCTTTTTCTTGTTAGATCAACAAGTCACTGTTGCTATCCCGGCCGTGCCCGAATCGTACTATTTGCTCGCCGGGCGAGTTAAGCAAATGGCGGACGCTTCAAGGAGAAAGATGGATCCTCCCCTTGCCATCATGCGTCTCCGGGCCGGAGAGAACCCTTCTGGTCGCCCAGCCGCCGGAGCTGGTCGCCGCAAACCTGCGGCTAAATCCACTCCCTCTCCACGGGATGTGAGGAAGGAAAAGGAGAGGGAGCGAGAGAGAGAGAAAAAGAAAGTGCCGCGGGACGATGATGCTCGCGCCACACGCGGTGATGATCGCGCCTCCAAGCGATCAAAGACTATGGTGGAGGCGAGCAGTGCTGCTCCCCGGTCTCCAGCCTCTAAATCCACCTCTCTGGAAGTGGTGGATGAACGACAGGTGGTCGCCGGCCTGGTGGCGGCCAAGAAAGGGGACAATCCCAAAGATACCTCTTATCTAGGTTGGGACCCCGTCAAAATCAAAGAGTAAGTTCGTTGTCTTCGCCTTGTTTTTTGTTCGCCGTTTGGCGCAATGTTGCTTGACCACTGACTTCTGTTCTTTCTATTTCAGGTATAATCCAGCACTTTACCCTGGCCGCGGGAATACCCTTCACTATCTTTCAGTGGTGAAGAATGCACCTCCCTCATTCTCCGACATACCTGATGCCCCCGTTCGCCGAGCAGCCGAGATGGTTCCAAGGGCTTGGACAAAATCGGCGAACACCCTTGTCACTGGCCAATCTGCTAGTGATAATGTTCGTCTGATGGCCTACAATACTAGCCATCAACTGGTCCAGTCCCAAATGCTGCTCGACCAAGTCATGGAGCTCGAGCGAACGAACCGCGATTTGGGCCGTCGCGTGGAGAGGATGGACGAGGAAAGAGCCTCCGCCATCAAAGAATGTAAGGCCGAGCATGCTAAGATGCTGGCTTTGATGGAGAGGAAGATGGAGGCCTCGTTGACTGGCGAGAAGAACGCCTTGGAGAAGGCGGAGAAGATGCTGCTGGAGGTGAAGTCCTCAGACTTGAGAGCTGAGAGAGCTGAGAAGGAGCGAGCAGACTTATTTGCTCGTCTGCTCGCTGCCGAGGAGCATGTCAAGAGGCTGGAGGAAGAGCGCCAGAATCTGATCGAATACGAAGTCCATGAGCAGGAAGTGATGGACAAGACCAATTTTGGGTACATTTGTGCCTTTGCAGAATGTTTACGGTCTGTCCACTTCGCTCACGATCATAACCAAGATATCCGTGATGCGGTGAAGGCGGACTTCATTGAATACGTGAAGAATTATCCTCCTCCTCCTGGCTCAACTTTGTTCGTCTCCGATTTGGCCGACCTTGGCTTTCCTCTGGAAGTCTTTGGCGAGGAGGTCGACATTGCTGCTCCTACATACGGCGGCCAGCCTGACCCTGCTCCAGCGACGACCAACGCGGCAGCCGCTGATGAGGTTTTTGAAGGGTTGCCTTCGCTTCCCCTGACCCCCATAGACGGGGCTGGTACAAGTGCCCAGGGCGAGCAGCAGAGCGCGCCGGCGACCAGAATTGAAGATGCTCCTCCTCCACCTCTTTCTTGAAGACTTTAGTCTTTTCTTACAATAGGATACGCAACATTTCTGTATTTCTCATTCCTATTGTAAAACTTTTTGATCTAATGATATAAGATTTTTTGTTCGTCTACAAGCTTATGCTTCTTCATTTGTCTTTACTTAACTGCTCGCCTCTTTGTTTGTCTTACTTAGTTGCTCGCCTATTGTTTTTTGCTCATGACAGTTAAGTGTTCCTTTTTTCTTAAGGTAAACACTTAAATTTTAAATTGGTCATTTGGTTCTTATAGAACTTGACCTTTAGTTGTTTGGGCCATTTTGGTCGCTTATGGACTTGGCCTTAGTTGTTTGGGCCATTTTGGTCGCTTATGGACTTGGCCTTACTTTTGCTTTTAATAAGCTTTTCTGTTCGTCTTATAACAGACTCGTATTTTGCTAATTTTTTGGGCGAGCAACTAAGTAATTTGGACTCAAGGCTCAAAAACTGAAATTCAGCAAGACAAAAGATAAAAACAATTCTGCTCGCCTAGTAAGATAAATGCAAATCTGCTCGCTTATAAACTTGCGCAAAAATTTCAAAAATTTACAAAGGATCTATTTACAAACTTTCTAAGACTTACAGGACTTCATTGGTAGTACTTCTTGAGTAAAGTTGTATTCCAGGAGTATTGGGACGACTTGCCTTCCATGTCTTCAAGGTCGTATGTGCCATTGTGCCACTTATTCGTCACCTTGTATGGGCCCTCCCAAGTCGGGCCGAATACTCCTGGTGATATTAAAACTTTTCGAAGTACCAATTCCCCAATTTCGAATTCTCTTGCTTTTACTTGAGAATTGTAGTACTTTGCTGCTCTTCTTTTGTAAATTGCATTTTTCAATTCTGCTGTTATTCTTTTTTCTTCAAGCAAGTCCAACTCTGCTGCCATTGCGGAGTTGTTTGTTTCTTCGTCAAACGCAGCTGTTCGTTTTGTCGGGACTTTTAACTCAATCGGAATTACTGCTTCTGTCCCGAATGCCATTGTGAACGGTGTTTCGCCTGTACTTGTTCTGTGGGATACTCGGTATGCCCATAACACCTCTGGTAGCTCTTCTGACCATTTTCCTTGCTTGTCAACCAAACGAATCTTCAGTATATGCTTGATTATTTTATTCACTGCTTCCACTTGACCGTTTGATTGGGGGTGGTATGGTGTCGAGAAATGTTTCTTTATTCCCCATTTTTCGCAAAAATCTCTGATCTCTTTTCCCTCAAACTGCTTTCCGTTGTCCGTCACTATCGCCTGAGGGACCCCGAAACGACAAACAATGTTTTTCCAGATAAAGTTGATCATTTTCTCCTGTGTGATCCGCCCGAGTGCTTCTGCTTCCACCCATTTCGTGTAGTAGTCAACAGCCACTACCGCGTATCGAACATTTCCTTGTCCTGGGGGAAAAGGCCCGATAAGGTCAATTCCCCATTTCGCGAACGGCCATGGACTATTGACTGAAATCAATTCATGTGGGGGTTTGTGAATGTTTGGGGCGAACAATTGACATCTATGACAGGTTCGGGCAATCTTGATTGCATCTTGGAGGAGAGTTGGCCAGTAATATCCTTGCCTTATTGTTTTATGTGCTAAAGCCCGTCCTCCGGCATGATTTCCGCATACACCTTCATGGATCTCTTTCAGCACTGTTTGTCCTTGCCCCCTAGCCAAACATTTCAGAAGTGGGAGCGAAATTCCTCTCTTGTACAACTGCCCGTCCATCATGGTGTACCTTGCCGCTCTTTTAACCAACTTGTTAGCTTCGAATGGGTTGTCCGGTTTTTTATCGTTTTGCAAATATTCAACGATCGGCATCCTCCAGTCGTCTTCTTCGAAATTTTCGTCGATCTGATAGATCTTGTAATCTTCGGTTGATGGTTTGGACATTCTTGTTAGCGTCACTTCCGACAATTCTGCTGGTCCGGTGCTGGTTGCTAGCCTGGCTAATGCATCTGCTTGAGCATTATTGTCTCTTGGTATTTGTTCAATGTATATTTGTTCGAACAAAGAGGCCAAGTGAGCAACAATCTTTTGATACAAAGCCATGTCTTCATCTCTTGCTTCATATTCTCCTCGGACCTGGTTGACGATCAATTGTGAATCTCCAAAGATTTGCAACCTCCGTACTCCAACTGCTAATGCTAGGCGCAACCCAACGATCACAGCCTCGTACTCTGCTTCGTTGTTCGTCGCCATGAACTCGAATCGAACAGCTGAAGTAAAAACTTGCCTGTCCGGACTTATCAAGACTATACCTGCTCCCGATGCTGTATTTGTTGATGAACCATCAACATACATGTGCCAGGGATGGCTATGCCCTCTCGTTGGATCTTGGGGGAAAGTCAGTTCGACTATAAAGTCTGCTAAAGCTTGCCCCTTGATCGCTGTTCGAGGAACATACGAAATCCCGAACTGACTAATTTCCAAGGACCACTTTAGGAGGCGACCAGCCGCATCGGGTCTGTGCAGTATTTGCTTGAGTGGGAACGTTGTCAACACTTCCACCTGGTGGTCGAAAAAATATGGACGAAGTTTCCTGACACTCATTACCAGCGCATATGCTAGTTTTTCTGTTGGTGAATATCTGAGCTCTGCTTCGTGCAAGGCATGACTTACATAGTAGATGGGCAGGTGGAACTTTCCTTCTGCTCGAACGAGCACTGAACTGATTGCTACCTCTGAGGCCGCCAAGTACAAGTATAACTTTTCCCCTGGGATTGGCTTGGCAAGAATTTTTGTATCACTGAGGTAATCTTTCAGCTGCTCGAACGCTTGTTGACAGGCGTCTGTCCATTGAAACTTTCCTTTCTTGATGGCCTCGAAGAATGGCCTGCACTTATCTCCGGATCTTGAGACGAACCTGTTCAAAGCTGCTAGACATCCAGTTAGTCGTTGGACTTCTTTTACCGATCTAGGTGGTTGCATTTCCATGATTGCTTTCACTTTCACTGGATTTGCTTCAATTCCACGCTGACTAACCAGATGTCCCAAGAATTTCCCAGAATGGACTCCGAAACTGCTTTTCTTGGGGTTCAACTTCATATTGTAGGTCCGAAGTATCTCAAATGTTTGAGCCAGGTGCTGCAAGTGATCTTCCTTTTTTGAGCTCTTGACAACAATGTCGTCCACATATACTTCCATCGTCTTTCCGATGTGATCATCAAACATCTTGTTGACCAGCCTCTGATATGTAGCTCCAGCATTGATTAGCCCAAATGGCATTCTCTTCCAGCATAGCAAGTTCTTGTTGGTATAGAACGCAGTGTGTTCTTGATCATCGGGATGCATCGCGATTTGATGATATCCTGCGAATGCATCCATGAACGTTAGCAGCTCATGTCCGGCGGTGCTATCAACTAGCTGGTCAATGTGAGGCAATGGGAAGTTGTCTTTCGGGCAGGCGGCGTTAAGATCTGTGAAATCGATGCAGAGTCTCCATGCTCCAGTTGCTTTCCTGACCAAAACTGGATTTGCCACCCATTGCGGGCATAACGCTTGTTTGATTAAGTCGTTATCCAGCAGCTTTTTGACTTCCACGTCGAGCGCCTCGTATTTGTCGGGTCCAAATTTTCTCCTTTTCTGATGGACTGGCCTCTTCCCCGGGTCGATGTTGAGTCTGTGACAGGCATGTTCGGGGCTGATGCCCACCATGTCTGCATGCGACCATGCGAACACATCGAGGTTTGCTTTAAGAAACTCAATCATGTTGGTCCTATACGGCTCTGGTAGCTCGGACCCTATGAAGAGTTCTAAGCCCTCTTGGTTCGGGTCGACTTTTACAGTTTCCAACTCTTCGACCGGGGTAGCCCTTCGTTTTTGGCCTTTCCATCTGGGGTCAATAATGGGCCCTTCTATCTTTGGCTCATCTTCGATTTCCATCGGTTCTGCCCCCAGTCGTGGCTCTATGTCCTCTGCATCAACGTTCATTGCCCTTGTTTGTTCTTCCTCGTTGCTAGTAGTAGCAGCTTCTGTTCCTCCTGTTTGGGCGAGCTGTTCATCTTCGCGTTCCTGCTCGTCCTCGTCCAACTGTGCGTCTACGCATATCTGCTCGCCAATGCGCAGCTGTTCGTCTGCGCACAGTTGCTCGTCGCTGCGTGGTTGTTCGTCTGTGCAAAGCTGCTCGTCGACTTCCATTATTTCAGTGTCAACGGAAGTCATGGCCTCGCTATCGTCTCCGTCCTTGTCTGAGCACTTATCCGCCATGTTGACTTGGTGATCCTGCAACTGTAT
Organism: Ballota nigra; assembly: GCA_947034835.1. NCBI lineage: Eukaryota > Viridiplantae > Streptophyta > Magnoliopsida > Lamiales > Lamiaceae > Ballota > Ballota nigra. The sequence goes on from OX344730.1 coordinate 20,403,394, forward strand.
TTGCAACAGACACGCACGAGCTTTCCTTTGGTCTCCTTTGACTGTACCTGCACCCTTCTTTGTTGGAAATTTTAGACAATAATAGTACGTTGAAACAGCCGCTTTAAATTCATGCAAGAAAGGACGGCCGAGGAACCCGTTATAAGTGGACTGTTGGTCTACAACCAAGAAGTCTACCATTCTATTCATTTTCCTCTCCGGGTCCTCAACTGATACAAGCTCAACTGCCAACGTAACTATTCCTAGCGGGGTGGTTACAGCATTTCCAAAACCCACAATCTTGTGATTACAATCTTTGATGTACCCAGCACAATCTCCTAGCTGGTCCACCGTGCTCTTGAACAGGATATTCGTGTAGGAACCAGTGTCGACAAGTAGACGATGCACCTTTGTCCCCATGATATTGGCGCAAATGACCAATGAGTCGTTGTGGGGAGTAAGTATCCCGTCTAAGTCTTTTTCTGAGAAAGTCAGGTCCCCTGTTTGCTTGGTCGATGGATTTACCCCCACTTCCATTACCTGATCTACTGCTCTCAGCTCTGCTTTCCTCTTTCTTTTTGACATAGGTGGTCTCCCATCAGAACAACCACCTACTGGCCCAGTGGGTTCCAGCATCAGGATTTCTGGGATATGCCTTGCTGGAGCTGCTGGGACCTTCCTTCCCCTCTTACCAACTTTGCTTGGTTGGTCATCACTATCTTCATCATCCGAACTGGATTGCACTGGCGCCCTTGGTCTTTTACCTGGTTCCCTCTTCACGAATTCGGACAGCTTCCCTTCCTCATAGAACCTCCACAACTGCTTCAATAGATCTCGGCACTCGCTCGTGAAGTGGCCGATGTTCTGATGATAAGCACAGTATTTGTTCGGGTTCAGCTTTCCTCTCTCTTGCCTTATCTTTCGCGGCTCTGGCAACATTTCCCTGTCCTTAACGTTGTTGTACACAGCATCAACGGACATAGTAAGGACTTGACTCAACTTTTCTTTCAACTCAGCTCCATCATTGAATGACTTCATGTTCTTCGGAGCTTTGTAATCACTTCCTCCCGACTTCTTGTTAGACTTTTTTGGATCAGTCTTGTCTCCCATCTCTCGGTGTAAGGCCTCCTGCATTGAAACGTGAATTCCCGCTTTGTGTCTGAACTCTGTGTATGTTTTCGGGCAAGTCAGATGCATTTCCTTCCACAAATCAGTTCCTTTCTTTAAACCAGCCATCACTGCCACAATTTTCGTGTCCTCACTCACCATCTCGCCCTCCAGTAAGACTTTATCAAATCTTTCCAGAAATTGCTTGTCAGACTCCTCGTCTCCTTGCCTAATATCTGCCAGACGGTGTCTGTGGGTCAAGTAGGACCCGGCAGTTGAGAAGTGAGACAGAAACTCTTTGCTTAGCTGGGCAAAAGAGTTGATGGAGCCGGGAGCCAGTGCCGAAAACCATCTGTGCGGGCCATCTCCCAGGGTGAGTGGAAAATTTCGGCATTGCGTGGCGTCGGTCGCCCCTATTGAGATCATAAAACCCGAATACTTCGTCACATGAATACGGGGGTCCGACGTTCCCTCGTACAGATTGATGGCTGGGAACTGTGTCTTCTTCTGGATCGGTGCACTGAGGATAGACGGAGATAATGGTGAAGATGGGAGAATGGTTGATCCGACACCTCTCTGAGACTCCAACTGTTTCTGCAATTCTTCAATTGCCTTTCTCATTTCCTGCAACTCATTCGGGGGAGTTTTCCCGATGGAAGGCTGTTCATCGTGATTGGGTTCAGTGACCTCTTCACGATGCAGTCCCTTGCCAACGGGACGTTTTTCCTGAGTTGTCTTTCTAGCAGCGTTGCTAGCTCCATTTGGTCCTAGTCGGCCAAAAGCCGACCTCCGGATTCGGTCCTGCACTGATGGGCGAGCAGGATGGTGTGATCGCTCCTCATGCCTCCGGGATGATTCCCTCCTATTTGCATTCCTTGTTCCTAATCTCTCCAATGCACTGGTTCGAGACGTACTCTTGCTTGATTCATCTGCTCGACTCGGTGATGATTCTCCTCTGCTTCCTAGACGTTCGCTCAGTGGAGCCTTTCCTTTATTTCTGCGAACTTCCTCGCTGTCGGCTTCGTCCCGACGTGCATCTTCTCTCATTTTACTCCTTTGTTCGCCAGTACGCTCCTGCTCGCCTGTTCGTCTGGTCGTCACAGGTGCTCTTGACGGTCCTGCTATATGTCGATTTTGCAAGGATTGAAGAACAGCAATGGTTTTTGCTAGCTCTTCGGGATTTTGAGCAAGAGCTTCAACTTCTGGTGGAATCGTGTCAATAGTGACTTGTATATTCCTCTGCGAAGTTGCTCTCACTGTCCGTGCATGTCCTTCGGTGGAAGAAACCCTAGTTCTTGGTCTACGACTTGGAGATATACTTGAATGTCGTTCTTCTTGCGATCTAACCATCTTGGCTATCGAAATGTGGGTAAATAAGCAAATGGATGAAGTAATCTTGTACTTACAGACACCTTTTCCAAGGATTACTAGCCTTGTGTATGATTGTAAAGGTTTGAAAACCCTAGTTCATGCACACATGCATTGAAATCCTTAAAGTGTTGTAAATCTTTGTCCTAAGACTATGCACTTTTGTTTTCCGGCAGCCTCACCCCGGATTCCGGCGAAATTATGCAGATTCCGGTGGTAGTCTTCAACCTTTCTTCGATTTTTTCTACAATCGGAGGTTCACCCTCCTTCTAGCGCCAATTGTTGATGACCTTTTCTAACTAAGAAGGTTAGTGGCTGTTTTTCATCTAATGAAGATCACCAAACAAGAATCAAGATCATAGAATTTTGCTAAGTAAAGCTCAAGTAATAATTTGACAAGAGTTTTGACTTGTATTGAATTGTTCCCCCTTTTTCATGTACAAGAAGGGAGTATTTATAGACATACAAAGTGGCCATGTGTCACCATCTTGATGGCTTAGCCATTGGATCTTTGCCAAGTGTTAGGACACTTGTACAACATCTACACTATTACTCATTGGATGGGTGCCAAGTGTTAGGACACTTGGCCCATATCTAAGCTAGTGACTCTTGGGATTCCCCATGTTGTACTTGATCTTTGGCACTTCTGAGATGCTCTCGACGGTGACCGGCTGCTCGCTTGTACGTCTCCGTTAGATGTCATGGTCCTTTGCGTTCTGAGCTGTTCGCTCCTCGCTTGGGATCATTTTACGATTCTGTTCGCTCGATTACGTCCTTGTTCGCCCATATTGGCTGGCTTGAACCGCTGGCACAACTGTTCTTTGCAAGGCTGCTCGCCACAATTCTGATTGCCGCATTAGTGCTTTTCTACAAAGCTGTTCGCCCTACGAATCTGCTAGCTCCGCTACGAAGCTGTTCGCTCCACGAGGCTGCTAGCTCATTTGATTTGCTATCCTGTTATCAAGTTTAATGATAATCTTTCGTTGATTAAATGCGAAGTTGTTCGCCTATCAACAGACCTTCAATGGAGTATCTGTAGAAGGACTCAAGCATAATCTTCTTTCAGTATCCCAATTTTGTGACAAGGGATACTCAGTGAAGTTCTCTAGTGATTCATGCATTGTTTTCTCTTCTGATTATAATGATATCTTGCTAATAGGCTTGAGGAAGGGTAACATTTATCTTGCAGATTTTAGCAGTTGCCCAAGAAATGCTTACCTAGTTGCAAAAGGATCTGCAGAGAACAGCTGGATTTGACACAAGAGATTGTGTCATCTTAACTTCAAAACACTGAATAAGATTGCCAGAAAAGGTCTAATTCGAGGTCTTCCTAATGAAGTGTTTAAGAAGAATCAGGTTTGTGGTTCATGCCAGAAGGGTAAACAACCCAAGACTTCCTTTAAGGATGTCCAGAGCACAACCACAACCAGAGTACTTCAACTACTTCACATGGACCTGTTTGGACCAGTTTCTCCTCTTAGTTTCAGTGGAAGGAAGTACACCTTGGTGATAGTAGATGACTTTTCAAGATACACTTGGGTAGTGTTCTTGTTTAAGAAAAATGAAACTATCACTAAGCTACCAGAGTTCTTCAAGCAAATTCAGAATGAGCAGAACCAGAGCATAGTCAGAATCAGAAGTGACAAAGGGACAGAGTTTTTGAATTCACACATTGCAGATTACTGCAAGGACCATGAGATTTTTCATGAGACATCTGCTGCCAGAACAACCCAACAAAATGGAGTAGCAGAAAGGAGGAATAGAACTTGTTGGTCCCACTAGTTAGATTAATTGCGGAAGCTTAAGTTAAATGTCTTTCAAAGTCTTTTACAAGAGAGCAATAATCAACAAACAATAAGTAAAATAAAGCGATAAAGAACACAAGATGTATAGTGGTTCGGATTGAATATCCTACGTCCACTCTCCCTTATAACCAAGGGGTCTCACTATCAACCAACTCACAAACTTACTTACTGGAATTGGGAAGTACCAGTTCCTTCTTACAACCTCTTTAGATTTAACTTCAATCTAAAGATCAACCAGCCAACAACCTTGTCTAATAGATGAACAGGTTGTGGTTTCAATAACTCCTTTAGAGTAGATAAATATTATGAACAGTAAGAGTGCTTGGTATGAATATCAAAAGCTTGGATCACTTATGCGCGTGTAGAGTCTCTAGAGCTTTTTCTTGAACTGCACTCTTGTATATATAGAGGGGATTAGGGCTAGCCGTTGGAGGGCTAATCCAATCAGATCCTCTATATAAGGAAGCCTCAATCAATCAATTCCCTAATTGATTGATTGGGTTGGTGGGATCCTTGGATTGATTATCTTCAAATACTTTCCAATCCTGATCATGTTGACTTGATTTGAATTACCAACGGTCAATAGCTTCCTCTGCCTAACTCTGATTCTCTCCAGAGAAGGCAAGACCAGACACAAGGCAACCTCGGTGTCTTCTGGTCCTCATCTGGTCAAGAACCAGAATACTCAGTAGAGTCAGGGGATCAAACTGAGCATCTTTTGTTCTACCAGACTCGTCTGGTTTGGGGAAGGTCCTCTGCCTCTGGTCAGATATCATCTGGTGAAGTCTTCTGGTGGGGTCTTCTGGTGACTCTTCTGGTGAAGTCTTCTGGTCTGGCAGTTCCCCCTAGACTAAGTCCTAATCTAGATCATCATCTGGCTAGCAGGTCCAGATGGTCCTATTACATCTTCTGGTTTGTTTTAACTCATCAAAACTAACAATTTTTTATCCTAACAGAACTCTCAAAGAAGCTGCAAGAACACTTCTGGCAGAGTACAACACTCCACAAAGGTTTTGGGCAGAGGCCATTAATACAGCTTGCTACACTCAGAACAGATACCTAATTGCCCAGAGACATAATAAGACTCCATATGAGGTATGGAAAGGTAAAACCCCATCTGTTTCATATTTTCATGTTTTTTGATGTAAGTGTTTCATCCATGACAATGGGAAATCTAAATTAAGAACCTTTGATGCTAAAGTGGTTGATGGAATATTTTTGGGATATTCCAGCACCAGTAAAGCCTTTAGAGTTTTTAATAAGAATTCACTTTGTGTGGAGGAAACACCTCATGTTGTTTTTGATGAATCTGCTTTTGAGTGCAAGGTGGACTCTAAGTCTTCTGATGAGACCCAGAATCAGACTATTCCCAGAGTTATCAAAGTCAATCCACCTATTCTTGATTCAGATTCAGATTCAGATGATGACCCATCTCCTGGTTCTCTGAAGCAGAAGCCTTCACAAGGAGCAGAACCAGAAGAGGTTGGAACTCCTGTAGGGGGAAGCTCTTCTGCAGGTGGTGATAATCACCAAGGTACTGCAGAAGATGATCAACCAGGCAAGACCACGGGAAGGAGGATCCTGGTTGATCACCCCAATGACCTGATCTTAGGAGATCCGACTAAGGGTGTCCAGACTAGGAGAACTCTTAACTTAGCTGCCTTATTCAGTTGCTATGTGTCCTTGATTGAGCCCAAGAACATCAAGGAGGCACTGAAAGATTCAAATTGGATTGTTGCTATGCAGGAGGAGTTGAATCAATTCACCAGACAGGATGTTTGGGAGCTGGTAGACAGACCAAGACATCAAAAGGTGATAGGCACTAAGTGGGTTTTCAAGAATAAGAAAGATGAGAATGATGTCATTACTAGGAACAAGGCAAGGCTAGTGGCCCAGGGATATTCTCAGTCTGAAGGAATAGACTATGATGAGACATTTGCTCCTGTTGCCAGACTAGAAGCCATCAGATTGTTCTTAGCATATGCTGCTCACATGAAGTTCAAAGTATACCAGATGGATGTGAAATCTGCCTTTCTTAATGGGATTCTTATTGAGGAAGTGTATGTGGAACAACCTCCTGGTTTTGAACAAGGTGACAAGGTGTTTAATCAGGCTAAGTACACCAGAAACATGTTAGAGAAATTTGGAGTAGGATCTAGCAAAGCAGCCAAGATTCCTATGATGACAAATTTTAACATGGATCCAGATGATTCTGGAGAGAGTGTGGACCAGACTCAGTACAGAGCACTTATTGGTTCTCTTCTGTACCTGACTGCAAGCAGACCAGATATTACTTTTGCTGTAGGAGTTTGTGCCAGATTTCAAGCTAATCCCAAGAAGAGTCACTTGGAAGCAGCTAGGAAGATATTGAAATATCTTAAGGGAACAGTAAACCTAGGATTATGGTATCCTGCAGATGACAACTTAGAGTTGAGTGGTTATTCAGATTCAGACTATGGTGGATGCAGAATAGATAGGAAGTCTACAAGTGGAACATGCCAATTTTTAGGGAATAAATTGGTATCCTGGTTTTCTAAGAAGCAGACTTCAGTTGCTACATCAACAACAGAAGCAGAGTACATGGCTGCAGGGAGTTGTTGTTCACAACTACTCTGGATTAGTCAACAGCTTAGGGACTACCAGATTAGTGCTAAGGATATTCTTATTTTCTGTGATAGTAATAGTGCAATTGCCATCACCCAGAATCCAGTTCTTCATACTAGATGTAAACATGTTGATATAAGGCATCATTTTATCACAGATCATGTTGAGAAGGGAGATATAAGGATGGAAAAGATTGCAACAGAGAAGCAGAGAGCAGATATCTTAACTAAGCCTTTGGCTGAGACCAGATTCAAAGAGTTAGCCTTTGAGTTAGGATTGTTGGATCCAGAGACAGGTTTGTTTTAGGGGGAACATCAGAGAAGTATCCTTTATTTATGTCTTACTGCATATTCTTTATTTTCTTAAACTAACATACCTGCAGATTAGACATAGCAGAGAAGTTCTATCCCAGATGAGGTAGGCACCAGGTGACACTTGTCCCAGATGAGGTGCTGAGTCAGATTCCAGATATGTCCAACGTCTTCTATGACCAGGACCAGATGAGTTCCATCAGAGGAGATGTAGCACCAGACTTGATGTGGTATCATCTGGTTACAATATTAGGTGACAGGTATGCTTTTACTTCTCTGGCCTCTGATCATTGGGATACACTTTTCAAATTAGTAAGTACACTCAAAACGTTTCAACTTCGGAGTGTATTTAAGACTAGGGTATAGGGCCTAGGCAATCATTTGGCTTTTTCTCTTGACCGCCACAAAACCCCTTTATGCCCAGTCCCAATGACTATGCCAACGCACCAGATTAAATCTGTATCTCGCCTTTCATCATGGCCATCGGATTTAATCAATGTGCAATATGTCAATCAATTCGAAAATTGATTTTGTTTCCTGAATTAAATTTGCTATTACACGCATTCACACTTCATTTATTAATCAAGCCACGCGTATTGCCCTATTTAAATCAAAATTCTACTCAATCTGTCCTTTCACACTTCAATAAATGAGATGTGTGTTACAAATGGATATTTAAGGCCCTATTTATAGTGTACAAGGTGGGTTCACCCACTTGATCAGATCTGCCCGCGGGACCCACTAAATCCTAGCTGCTCAGTCATGATTGGCTACAGCCCCCTCTATGGACCAATGGGAGTGTGCCACGTGGCCATGTTGACCTCTATTGATGAGACCCCTCCTACTGGCCCTACTCTGACCCTGTCACATCTCCACGTCCGAAGGGACTGGACAGGCCAAGTAGCTGGCGACGCCTGCAGACTGGTATCCGTGTAGACGGGTAGGCGGGTAGTGGGCAGAAGATCCAACGGGATGCCCAGAAACCTACCCGCTGGCCGATGGGCCTTCGCCGATCCCGCCAGGGGACTTCTCGCTGCCCTCCGGGAGGTCGTCGTCGCAGCCGCTCCAGCTCTCTACCCGACGGTTCGGCTGAGCTCGCCGACGTCTCTCTTCCCTTGCCTCGTCTCCATCGGTTAACCCGCTTGCCCATTGGTCGGGTAGTATTATCAGGTGTAACAAGCGGTAAGAACTATTGTTCGGTTGAGCCGCTCGAAGCGGCGGTCTGCTGTTATTTGAAAAAAAAAATCGAACGGCTAATCTGTAAACTCTGATAATTGTTGAATCTTCAAATTTTCTGCTTACCTCACTCTTTGTACCGATCTGTGACGATCCAAATACGAAGAAGAAATAGTGTAATTGCATAAATGGGTGAAGATGGAACCATAAATTGAAGAGAGAAAGAGGGTGTTTCTGCGATGAAAGAGAATTGCAAAAGTCGTGTACTCTATGGACTCAGTTATCCGAAAATGAAGGGTTAGTTGAGGGTCTGAGACCTTATCCAGCCGTCCACGACCAAGGGAATTCTTCCCTACAGTAAATCCTATTTAATTGTTTTTTATTTTATTTGTATTTAGACCCATAATTTTTTATATGTCCAAATGAGTACTTTCTTTGAATATTTAATTGTGGAGCTACGTGGTTATGTTATACAAAAAAATATTTTAATTGTTTATTTTCAATGTAATTTATTCATTAAGAATACTCCCTCCGTTTCAATTTTATTTTTATGTTGAACTTTACACGGTTAGTATTTAAACGAATAATATAATTGAATTATAGGAATGAAATTTAAAAAAGTGAATCACTTTATTTCTATTTTGGGAATGAGAAAATAAAATTGGGACGAATTTTTTTGGCAAATGGGAAAATAAAATTGGGATAGAGGGAGTATTAGTTTAAGGGAAAAAATGTAGATAATATTTTATAATTCTATATTATATAATTATGACGTCATACCGATTTAACCGCTTTAAAAATGGTCGGACCCGATCGAACCCGGTCCGACCGAAAGCGCTAAGGCAGTCCGGTTCAATAATCGCTTCCGTTTTTAAAACATAGCTCTACCAGACTACTCATCTACCAGACTAATCTACGAGACTACTCTACCAGACTACTCTACCCAGAAGACCAGAAGACTAGTCCGCTAGAAGACAAAGACAAGAAGACCTTGTGATCCTAAGATAAGAAGAGTCAAGCAATCAAAGGGAAGTCAACTGATGGAGGAATGATTGATTAATTGACTGAAGAATTTGAATATTTAAATAATGAAGTCAACTAATCAATCATATAATCAATCAAAGATTGATTATATCCTTCCAATTATGGTTGTTTGAATTGCTAGCATTCCAACGGCTAGTTAATTTTCACAACTATAAATAGGAGTGCATGGTGATGAGTTCAACAGAAAAAGACGGGCAAGAAAGCACAAAAGATAGAGAAACACACAAACACACCATACACTCACCTTGTTCATACAAGTATTATACACTCTTTAGGAATTTTTAGTTGGAATTTTTACTCAACCTATTCATCACATAGAAGGGTTGTTGTAAGCCGTCATATGAAGGAGCTGGTACTTTCCAATTCCAGTAGTAAGTTGGTTGGTGAGTGAGACCCCTTTTTTGCAAGGGAGAGTGGACATAGGATCATTATATCCGAACCACTATAAAAATTCTCGTGTCTCTTTTATTTACTGTTTTTATTCTTTCAATTTCTTCATAACTTATTTTAGCTCTTTAAAAGAGATTTTTCTTAAAATTAAGTATAAAACGCTTTCCGCTAATAATGTTTTTGGGACCAACAACGGTTCTCGCTCCGCTCCAGGGTCACTCGATCTTCCCCTTCGCTTTTGAATATAGAAGGTTTGCTATGTTTTATTATCATTCCCTCCTCCACCCCTCTTCTGCTATAGTTTGTATTTTTATTTCAGAATATTAAATTCATAATCTTTTAAATCTTTAGGGATGTTGATGTTCTGAAGTATGTCACTCGAGTGAATCGGTTGGAGAACTTGGGTTACTGAAATTTCTCTACATTTGTATATTCAATTTTCAATACCCCAAGCCACTTTAGACATAATGTAGACTGTTAGAAAGTTAAGGTTTTGCCTGCTATTGGTTATGTCAAATTTAGGTTCTCATTTTTATATAGTTTTTTCTTTTTATAGATATTACATGGATCCTGATTGCTTAATTTTTTTTATCTTGAAGTGATAGGAAGTAGGAACCAGGATACGAATAACTACTTAATTAGCCAAATGTGGACTATTTGCAAACCTTTTATACGAATCTCTTTTATTTAATTCTCTTGGATGGATAAATGATGCATTGCTTCTATAGATTTTTTTTTATTTTTTTAAAGTAAAATGGTAGTGAATGTCCTGCTATTTCTTTCTTTCAGAGGTTAAACAATTAGGTGCTATGACTAAGGAGGAAGAAGTTCTCTGCACCACTAAATTTGTTAGAGTTGGAAAAAAGAGCCAGTTTAGATGTTTTCCTTTGACCAGTTTTTGTGTAATCCTAAAGTTGATATGGAAGCATTATTTATACATCATTACACATAATTACACAACCTTATTTACACTTTAGTAGATTTTTTGTTTAGTAACTATTGAAATTGATTTTGATTCTTTAAATTTTGTTGTAAATAATACTATTTATCATTTAGAGGTTCATATACCGACTTAATTTCTTCTCCTGTTGTAGGCAAATTCAGGAATTTCAGCACGCGTTGTTGTTATTTAGTACGAGTTTTCTTCTCTTTTATGGTTTTGATGAATATGTTGTGAAATTTCTGATCATTAGTCTAGTGCCATTAATTTTTTGTGAAAGTTTATATTTATGTATGGAAGTTTATATTTTTTGCTCGCAGAAGCAGTAAAACTGATGGCTAGGACCTCACAATAAAATGGTTGTTTTATATATATTATGTTTTGTTTAGTATAATATATTATGCTTTAGTTTAGTAATAAAGTTTGCTTCTTTTTCATGAAGAGACGAGTTGATTGTGACTCGATGGACCATATATTTGGTAGCATAAAAACCACTGATGTCATTTTTATTGATAATTTTTTAGAAAATTGGAGCATGTAAATTTTGATTCTTCAAGTTCTTGAATTTTTACTATTATTAACTACTTATGTGTAACGTGCAGTGCACATAGCCACATAATATCCAATAAGTTGTGAAGTTTAGACATGGGCTTGTTTCTCCATGGACTCGACCGAGAATGGTTTGCAGCGGCATTCATTGAACTCGTAGGAGGTGCAGACTAAAAATATTCTGATGGGAATTATGCACTGCAGTAGACCTCATAATGGGTTGCAGATCAAGTTATCCCATTTTCTGTAAGTTTCATTGGTTACTTTGCTATTCTATACCAAAATTGATTGGTTTTAGTTCTTAAATGTAGATCATCCATTGAGCATTGCTACTTGCCATGGAAAGAAAATATTCACAACATTTGCAAGAATCTTTGAGGACTATTTGTTTAGGTTTAGATCATCACTAGATGAGTGTTCCGCGTATTACGCGGGATATTCGTAAAAAATTAATTATACATTATGCATTATATATACAATAACATTGTAAAAAATTTCACCGTAAAATAATATAGTTATATTATATAATAAATATATTCAAAATAATGTCACATGTTAAACACATTTAAGTCAATATAATGATATATTAAATTTGTTTTGAGATTAAAAAAATCAAATAATTAAATTTTGGTGCACTGTGTTTTCAAGACAATAAAAATTTATCAAAAGTTAAATGTTAATTTTTTTTTAATTTTTTAATTTAAAAAAATTCAATCAATCATTTAATCGATAAAAAATTCAAAATTAATTAATATATTTAATTCCATTTTTAATTTATGTTAACAAATTAGGAATTTCTAAATTGAAAATCCTTAAATATAGTGAGACAATAAAAATAAAATAATTAAACATTAAAGTTTCATATAATTAGAATTTTAAATATAATTGATCAATTCAATTTAGTATATTTTTATAGCCTCAAGTTATATACAATAGATATTCCAAATTTGTATATATTCATAGTTTAGCTTAGTTGGTTAAAACTATAAGTTGTACTCAAGTGGTCCTGTGTTCGAATTCATGAATTTGCATAATTTTTTAAATTAGACTCTTTATTATATAATAACACATAAGCATAATATTGACACGTAGAATTTTCACAAGCATGCCACGTAGGACATAAATAACACATAAGCATATGCTACGTATGCAGAATCAACCACATGACGACACGTATGCAAAATCAACCATATAATGACAAATAAGCAAAGACCAACTCCCTATTAGTATAATAGAGGATTGGATAGCAAGCGGAAGGTTCAGTTTTCCTTTTAGTTAATCATCATTGTATAGCAAGGTAAGGCTAAGTATTCTGGTAATAAATATAAAAATTATGATTAGTTTATCGTTCTATTTAGCTAAAGCAATCTAGATATATTGCATTAATATTGACAAAATCATGTTTTATTCAGTTGCTCTTATTGTCTAAAAAAAGATATATCCGTCTTTTAAATATCTTTAATTATTGAATGCACATATTTATTTTATTATGGTTGGTTTATGCAACATCTCATAGATATTTCACTGCTTTAGCTCAAATTTGATGATTCATTGCCTCAATTTTATTATATATCTTTCTCCTGAAATTTTAGCAAGGAAATCCTCAATTGTAAACATCGTAGGTTTTCATAAACTGCTCTTGTGCAATTCACGTTCTGAATTTTTTTCCATCTTCCAAGTGGGACCCACCTCAATTTCCTTGGTCACACTTGTGGAAGGTGACTTTCTTTTCTTTGATGATCACTCCATCCACAAGCGATCAACTTTAAATATGTAAACCCTCTATAGTCATCTCTATTTTGACAATTCAAATTCATATTTGACCTAAATAAATAAATTTACATATGACTTTCAGTATAAAAATAAACCGAGGTAAGGCACCAATAACATAGAGGTTAAGTAGCAACCACCTTAACCAAGTTGGGTGAAGTAATTTCGGAACTCAAGAGGTTTCCGTTTTGGATGATTTACCAATGCCATTAGCTTTGGTTTCACTTTGGAGGCTGAGTTGACTTCTACTCCAATAGGGAACTGGATATATTTGTGGCTCGAAATAGTATATTCAACAACTACATTACAACATTACCGTGGAAGCCACGTGATAAATGGCTTTAGGCAACTCATAGAATCAAAGTCATGCACTTCTAAAATTTACATGTTATAGTTTCGAACCCGCAAACAAATAGCTCTTGACATGAATTTAAATTTTTACTGATTTTAATTAGATTTTTCAAGTTTTTTTTTTCAAAGAGTTTTAACAAGGCCCTGTGTTAGACTGGACTATGGTGTAAGTTTAAGAGCACAAAATTAGATAAGATAGCAAAAATATTGTTGGGCGTGGTGTCCAGTATCTCCCAGCCGAGTCGGGCACAATAAAGGCCCGGTGCACCAAGCCCGGCCGAGGCTATTCGACCCGTGGCGCTGCAGCTAAATGGGGTTAAGGAAATAAAGTAGCACCTCACTATAAGTCCGGGCTTTTAGTATAGTGGCAAGCGCTTGATCCTACAATTGGTATCAGAGCACAGGTCACAGGTACGAATCCCAGTGGAAGGCATTTGTTGGCCAAGAGGGCTAGCAGATGCTAGGGGGGTTGTTGGGTGCGGAGTCCAGCATCTTCCAGCCGAGTCGGGCGCGATAAAGGCCCGGTGCGCCAAGTCCGGCGGAGGCTATTCAACCCGTGGCGCTGCAGCTAGATGGGGTTAAAGGAAATAAAGTAGCACCTCACTATAAGTCCGAGTTTTTAGTCTAGTGGCAAGCGCTTGATCCTACAAATATTTCTATTACTTCACTAATTTTGTGGGACTGACACCCATAAAATGTTGAATTAACTGAGGATACACATTGTATTTTGACAAATATTTTGTTATACAAGTTATGTTTATGATTTTTTAAATTATGTTGTTCTCTTTCTATTTTTTATTACTTTATTTTTTTAACTTTTAGAAAGAAACGAAAAAAAAATATTGCAATATTTCTTCGTGAGTGTAGCAACAACCCAAAACTGGAAGTTCCTCGTATGAGCACATTTATCAAATAAGCAGATACGAAGAACTTCAACCAACTAAAAAGAACACACGAGAAAGGATCAAGTCGAGACAAGGACGAATTATTTGCCCGCAAAACAAACACGTCCCGGCTAGTGTTCACGGACTGATGTGATGTTCCAAAAGGTAAAATGACTTCGTCTCTAATACGAGCAGCACCACTACGTATTAGAGTACCACAAGCTGAAAGGGGCATCGGCAATTGGACTGGAAAATGATATGCAGAGTGTACATAAACTATATTTTTTTAGGTGAAAAAGCTGGAGAATGCTTGTGTTCATGTACCTGGACAAGATCACATATGTTAGCACTCTTGGACCAAACCACATTTTCAGAGGTCAAAAAAGATAGACGGACTCAAAGTCCACCCAAAGTCCAATTGCCAAGATCCAAGACCCATAGGCACAGGCTCGATCGGGCGGGCGGCAGTGCGCGTGTACGGCCCGTAGGAGTATTCCTTTAGACTTTATAATTTAAAATTATCTAACTAACTCCTACTTATAAGGAGTAATTCACTTTCCCAAAAAAATCAATATGGGACAATTAACACTTAATAAATTTTCTAACTCACAACACTTTAATCCAATAAAATGTTTATAATGTTCCATCTTAATATATTAAATTTTCCACTCACCAAAATTCGCTTTTAAGACTTAAAATATACTACGTTCATCTAATGTAAATCGATCTTATGCCGTTAAATTTTCCAAAAATTAAACTTTGATCTAACATTTAATTCGTCAAAGATGAGTGTTACACTATTTCATTAAATGACAATTAAATTGTTGAAAATTCAAATTTCCCCAATAATCTAAACATTGGATATGAACTAAAGGTCTCAAAGATGAAGTTATATATCTATAATATATCTAAAAGTGGCTTACATTTATAAATCATTTTTGACCATTTTACCCTTCCTATTTTAAATACTGTACAATTTTATCCTAGCCCCAATTTGTCCAATTTTCATATCAATTTACGACACAACCGTTTCAGCATTTCTCTGAGACTCTTCAGTTTTCATCTTAATTGTCTTCTTCATAATCTATTCATCCATTCATGGCTATGACAATTTCATACTTCTTCATAATATATTTATCAATGGACTGTTGGGTGAGCTCTTTTATCCAAATTATGTTTCTTCTCCAATTGAAAATGGGGATCTCTGTCTCTTCCATCCGATTCTCGACATGCCACTCCACCGATATGAAACGTGTTTGTCAATTCCGACACAGGTCCGTGCCAAAGTTTGGAGATGCACTCACTTGACTCTCTTCCTCTTCCCCGTTGCGATAGAAAGGTATGCCGAGATGCTACAAGGGACTATTCCTCTACCCGTAATCAGATGTGCCGAGATAACTCAAACGCCGTCTAAGAACTCATAAAAAGGTACTACTCCTCCACCCTTCTTGAACTCCACGTATATGCTTCTCTCTATACACATTTTCATTTTTCACCCGTCTTCTTTTAATTCCATTTGTGATGATTTTTAAATTGTTGAGGCAGGACAATGGTGAAGCTTTCCTTGCTTTTGGCTCTCGCGCTAACAAACTCCGGGTGAGTCCTTAAAACTTACTAATTAATGAACTGTGTCCGAAATTTTGGGTTCTTGTTAATGATTGGAAATTCTGTGTTTCCATAACCTTCTTGAAGTTTACTACATGTGTTTCCTTATTCTTGAATTGCATCAATAGTGTGCTAATGGAATTTTGTTATATGAGTGCAATAACTTGATAATCATAATAGAAATGATATTAATGAACCCGGGTGTCACCAAAAAGTGTACTTATAATGTTTTGGGCATTTGATGTTCATCATTATTCTAATTTTGCACTGCAGATTGTATTTTATGTTCATCTATACTTTATAGGTTTGTGCTAATATAATGGTACTGGATAGAAACCTTTATATTTAGTTTTTTTATATATCATATACTTTCATATGGATATTACATGTATAATATTAGGAAATTTATAATTAGAGGGCACTAGCTTTTCTAAGTTCTGGCTCCTATATTTACACCACCAAGATCAGTGCCAGCTTCTAAACCGAATGCCACTTTATCTGTACAAAGATTTTTGGCTAAAGAAATAAAGATAGCATTTGATGTGGCTAAAAATAGTATAGAGTTTCTAAATACGATTCTTTCTTCTTCCCGACTTGAAGATGTTCTGCAGGTACAGTTACTACTTACTGGTTAATATTTGATGTTAAGTAATGTTAAGTCTCTTGAGGTTACGTTACTTGGATTTTATTTCCACGCATTCGTTTTGCTAATGGACACATTTAGGGGCATGTGGTTCATTACCTGCTCGTAAGGCTGCCCTCCACTCCCGTCCCGGGGCGCTAAGGGGCTTTGGTTCATTATTCTTCAATATGATCTTGATGAAATATTTTTGGTAAGAAATCAGCACATGATACAAAGAAAAAAAATGATCTCGTACATTTCTAATAGAAGAGTACAGTATTTAGACACTCATGATTGGTTCCATTAAGCTCTTTATTCTTAAATCATAACAACAGGAAGAATCAAATTTGTCGATGTTTCATTGTGTTATTTGAACCAAACTAATTTCCCTTAATAAGAAAAATAATTAAAATACTCCAAACACCTTGGAGCCAAGATATTTTAAAGGAGATCCAGTAAAGCCTTAAGGGAGAAATTTTGGATAATACTTAGTAATTTTATTGCTGAAGAAACTATGTATATTTGTTATATAGTTTGTTACTTGCTGGCTTGGCGAATTAGGATATTTATAAACATATATGTTTACGTTGTATGGTGAATTCGAATATTTATTTTTATTTGTTCTTTCAGGTACCCCAACTAAAAGAGTATGAGAGAATTGATATACAAGAGAGGCTTTGGTAAGGGCAATAAGCAGTGCCTTTTTTGTCTTTCACTTTTACTTTTACCCCTCCCTTGTTCGTTTTTCATTTTAATGTCTTTCACTTTTATTGTTCATCTTCATTTTCTCAAATATTCAGGATATGTTGATGCTCTTGGCAGGTGAGATCTACTGATAAATTATAGGTACATTAGATATTCCTCTCTTCCTTAATGCAAAAAAGTAACCATCATTTCTATTGTATGCTATAAAGGTTGTGTCTTTTTATTCTCATCATTGCAGAGTCCTTTGGATTTATTATTTGCACGAAGTGGTATAATCCCAACATTCATAGACATTCTTATCTTACTGTTGCATCTACATTTTCATCTTCATAGAATATTATATATCTTAACTATAACCATGGTATCTTGGTATCCTCTTTGGATGATAACCAAGAAAGCACAATGTGCAGTTTGCAAGACAGTGGTGTGTATGGGATGAAAATTACATTTATTGTTTTTCAGATCATGACATGTACTCTCTTTTAATTGCAGTGACACAATATTTACAATTAATTTGACCGTTTTACACCGTTTTGCTTGAGATTGAATGGAATTTTCCACTTTGATTTTAGGAAATTAAGCCCCCTGATATCTATTTGGATCAATGACATCATGTTTGTAGTTGTTTAATACCGATTCAATTGTTGGCTTGTGGTGTAGGTATATTTGGAAGCTAATAAAAGTGACCAACTCAATGTAGGACTTTTGCTGTTATACTTGGAATCATTTTACATCCTTCTATCCGCAGGTATGATTTAAGAAGTTGGGTTTTCAGTGCTCTTAACACCTTGTCATAGTGTTACCTATGTCAGTTAATGCTTAAAAATTAACATTGTTTTGGGTTGTGAATTTTGTGATATATATATGTGTGTGTGTGTGCGCTTAAGAACAATGCTCTATTTTCATTCCAAGTTGTTAAAAGAAACTTTAATACTAAATGATCTTCTTTAATCCAGTCAGCTTATTGACTGAACTCAAGTGCACCATTAACCTAGAACATAGAAGTTGGAACAGATGATCTTGGAATTGATAGCTATCCAAAGTTACTAAAAGGGACTGCAATATTGGATAATCTTCTTTGGTTCAGTTGGAACATTGACAAGTGCTTCATTGGCTTGAAACATGGAAGATGGAAGACACAATATTGGAATTAGTTGCTGCAGTTTCATATGTTTTTGGTATATGAATCCAATTTCAACAAAGTTCATATGAATTTACATCATAATTTTGTTTAAAAAAAATTCATCTCTTTGTTTCTCATACATTGTCAAATTAATTTCTTCTTACTTTTGTCTATGTTTTAATAACTACTCACGTGTAACGTGGAACGCACGTGGTACTCAACTAGTACATTGAAAAGAGAGAGACATACGTTAAAGCCTGATATAAAAACTGCTCTAGTTAAGATCGAATATAAACTCTCGAGTTACATATTAAAATTTCCCATATGTTGAAACTCTTGATAGTAATCAAAACTAGTTCCTGCATCTAAAACTTGTGGAATTTCAAATCCCCAAATATTAGATTCAATTTCGTAGTCCCATAAATTGAGTTCAGATTCCACTACTTCACTACTCGAAAAGGTTCCGGCAGAATCCAATTCCTTCAGCTTTCTTGACATTGTTGCACCTTCAAAACTCAATTTATTTTGCCCAGCCTACAAATCAAATATAAGCATATAAGATATATATGGACTTATAAATAACCATAAATTTACTTAAAACTAGCACAAAATTAACATATCATATTGACATGAAATATCAAGAATTAACAAGAATCACAAGACAAAATATAGTGGGCAAACTCTTCCTTAAAACTTGTTCATTCATTCAGTAATGTCATTATATTCATTCAGTAATACTATACCATTTATTGAATAATATAACTATCCTTTTAAACTACTATCATAACATTTACACATGCACACAAGCGCACCGAACTCATGTGTGAACAAATGTTAGTTTATAAGTATAATGATATTATAGAACGACTGTTATGATATTACTTAACGAATGTAATGGTACTAATCTCATGTGCTGAAAAACTTTCACAGGAGACTGACTCAATCTCTTATAATTCTTGTTAACAAAAAAGGAAATTAACAATTATATGTACATAACAATACAAGTGATGATTACCTTATCTTGGAGAACTTGGATAGTGGAGTTCCCATCTCTTGCAAAACTGGCACTTGCAATCTCAACACCAAGTCCATGCTGATAAATGGATCTGATGACGTCATTAAAACTCGAATAATCTGGAAGCCCCTTTGCTAAAACGACATCAAGATTTGGTCCCATATCATGAACTTCAAACAGAGGTGATGGTCTGATGATCTTTTTGGTGCCTTCATTTTCACTATTTGTAACGCATGAATCACTTATTAACCTCTTTCCATGTAATAACAACTCTTTTTTTTGCTTCAATTCTTCCACCTTCTTCTGCATACTTTTGATATGCTCCACAGCTTCATCTATCTGATCTGGCAATGCCAACCCTTCCACCTGCATATATTCATATTTACGACTAAGTCTCTTGTAAATCAATTTTAATATGATGACTCAAGTTTTTATTGTACTACTAAATTAATGTTTTTTAATAAAATAACTATTAGTGTTAAAAAATATACACAAAACGCGAATAAATTTCACGATAAAAGTGGTTCATAGATATAATGTGACTACTTAATTTCTCGCACTATAATCATAAACCATGAGAGTGAGAGAGAGAGAGAACCTTGGAGGTGTGATTTGGAAGGAGGTTAATGAGATCGGAGTAGAGAGTCTTCATTTTATTTCTTCTATTTTTCTCGATGATTTTTCTTTCAATTCTTGGAGCAGAGTTGCAAGAAGATGAATTCCGACGAGGGTTTCCCATTTTTCTATTTAGCTGAGTTTCCATATTAAGCTTCTTTAATTAGATCAGTAATACTATAAAAATATTTGAAGTAGTTGTTTATGTGAATAAAAATAATGATGTCAGTTGCAAAATTTGGAGGCATATATATAATATTGGTTGTGAATATTAATTATTGGATGTGTCAATTATTAATAATAAAGCGAGTATAGATTAGTCAAAAGTAAGGACGTCACCTTTCACGATGTCATCTTCTCGCATCAGCCGTCGAGTTGGAATATAAAAAAATTCGAATTAATTAGTTCATGTGAATACTGTTACCACATAGAAATGAGATTATGACTTAATTTAATAAGGCACGTGCTCTGTTTAGAAGCTGCTGCGGTCCAAATTCCTACGGTGAAGCTCTACCGTGTTTTTTTGTCGGGAAATAAATGAATAATTGGATTGTTGTAGTTGTTGCAACTTAGAGTGGAACTTTTATTTTGTTGCATCATTGAGTCGAATTTACAGTGTTTGAATTTATTTATTTATATTATCAAATTATATTCGAGTTGCCTATAAAATTTCCCAACAATATTTTTCAGTAGAATGGTATACAATTTGCCTAATTTTTAATTATATAGACATATTCATTTCTCAACCTACAAGTAAATTCACTTAGGAAATCAATTTGCATATGTAATAAATTCCTAGATAAATAATTACTTATAAACAATTTGTCTACAAAAAATTATCTACAAACAATTGCATACAAAAATTCCATGGGCAATTTCTTTGTAGATACGGAATAAAATGTCTATATAATTAGAAAATTTTGTAGGCAAATTTCATTACAAATTTTTTTATTGGATTTTGTAGTTGTTGTTCATTGATCCATTAGGCTGATGATTCGGTCTAATTGTGTAGATTAGTAGATGTTTAATCTTAACATAATCACCAAATAGTAGCCATATTAACAAATTTTATAGATTCTATATTTTCTAATAGTGTAATCAGTCTAAACAAGCTTGAATTAGCTTTAAAATATCAATCATAGATTAGGTAAATTTATCAATCAATTATAAAATTAAAATCATATATTGTAAAACTCGTTTATATCTAATAAATTCTATGATTTTATTTAATTAAATAGGTCTGATTACATATTTTTATAATTTTCATGTATATCTAATGTGAAAATTTTACGAGCTATATACTAACGAATTTTGTACACTAGTTAGTGAATCAAATATTTTTTTAACTTGAGTTTGTCTGTTTATATTGATGAAATAATTTTATTAAACGAACTTGAGCATATATTTTTGGAACTAAGCAGTCACTAACGACTTAATTTGATGATTACACCCCTAAGAATTTCCATGAAAACATAGTATATAGTTGAATTAATATTGCAACACCTTATTTTATGGTTTCTATTATTTATAATAGATAAATCTAATATTATAAGTTGTAATAAATGGAGAATTAATTGCTCAATTATGTATTACATCAATTTTACTTTGAGACAAAGTATTATATAAAAATTGTTCATGATAAATTTATCATAAAACAGTTTTAAAGTATTATTAAACTCATTAAGAGTATTATTAATCTGGTTTAGTGGTATTATATTGTAATTATTGTAAAAAAAAATTAAAATCAAATTAATAATATTTTTGATGAGATTAATGATATTCATGGTCAAATATTTAATACTTTAAAAAAAATTATTTATCATGAATATTTTTATATAAAACCTATTCTTACTTTTAATATGATGATATTTCCCGCATAATATTACAAACTCGTTGAATATAAAGAAATTTGACACAAAGAATAATATGAAAATTAGAAGGTTCCCGAAAGGAAAAGGAATTTGTACATAAGATTTGTTTACTAATGTCGTGTTTAAATTCTGTGTTTAGCATGTTAATATGAAACAGAAAAAAACAAAAAAGAATAATAAAACTATAGAATTAATACGAACCATATATTTGTTGTTAGGTTTGGTGTGTAGTAAGAAAATGACGTAACTATCTCGTATAGAGGAAACCATCATTATTTTGTGAAAGATTATAATTTTATTCTATTTTATCCAAAGGAATATAGTTTTTACTAACTCTACTCTTATCCTTGTTTCTCTGCATTATTACGTAATCCCCTCTTCCAATTTTGTTTACCCAGAAACTTCGGAATTTTTTATTTATTTATCCATTTCCTAAAATAACAAAAAACAATATCATGTTTCCACATCCAACCCTTAAAAAATTACTTTATACTCAAAAGTATTACTCCATCCGATTCATTTTTATTTTTCACTTTCAAAATGACACGAGTTTAAATAAAAGAGTTGTTTATTAGTGTTTGTGGATATAAAGTTATTTTTGGATATAAAGTAAGGGTAAAAAAGTCCTTTCAACTTTTTAAGGGGTAAAGTTAAAATGATATGTGTATTTTTTTGTCATTTTGGGAAAGAAATTGAGAAAGTGGTAAATAAAAATAAAACCTTCATTTTATTGTAATACGGACAATTTAAAATAAATTGGAGAGAGTAATAAACAACTTCTAAAAAGATACTTTATACTCAAAAGTATTAATAAACAACTTATTTCTTAAAAGTTGTGTCATTTTAAAATAGGTAATCAAAATTGGGATGGAGGGAGTGTCTTTTTCCCTTCCTCCTTTTTTGTACTACTTTCTTTTCTCTCTCTCTTCTCCCTTCTCTTTTTTTTTTTTTCAAAATTTCTCACCCGTGTCTCTTGCTTTTTCTCTCCTAATTTCTCCTTCTTCATAATTGAACACATCTTCTTCCCTTAATATCTCTTCATTTTTATCTTCATAATTTTAGAATTTTGAATATAGAATGGTACAAATTTTTAAATATGATTATATAATGCTTTAACATTGTGGTACAAAAATAAAAATATGATTATGCGGTCCTTAAAGTCGCAGTATAGACTTAAAATATAGCGGTACATTCATAATTAAATATGGTACAGGGTGAATTAATGGTGGTACGGGCTCATTAAACTGTGGTATGAGATGAATTAATGGTGGTACGAGCTCAATAAGATGTGGTATGATGTAAACTAGTTGTCGTACGAGGTAAATTAATAGTGGTCATGAGTTAAAATAGATTGTGGTACAGGATTACTAAAGTGTGGTATGGTGTGATTAATAGCTTCGAACTTAAATAAATTATGGTACAGACTTAATAAAGTGTGGTACGAAGTGAATTATTGTGGCAAAAATTAAATATATTGTGGTACAAACTTAAATAAAGTGTGGTACGGTGTAATCGTACAAACTGAACATATGGTGGTACGGGTGAATTAATGGTGATATGGGCTTAACGTGTTGTCATTGGTGAGATAAAGCGTTCTAGGACAAGCAATACTGACGGTCGGCGGCAAGTGCTCCAGTTGAGAGGGAGCAATCCATGTCCTCCTTTCTTATTTTTCTTTTTTAGTTAAGAGAATTGTTGTTCTTTTCTGTAGGCAATTTTTTTTTTCCTTCTTCTATTTAGATTTTCCAAGTTAAATTCATTAGGGGTATAATGAGCTAAATAATTATTCTCTTGCCTAAAAAAAGAATAATTTAAAATTTGATGACAAAAAAATATATTTTTCCACAATAATCTTATATATATAAGATTATTATTATTATTAATAAAAAATCGGTTCGGTTCAATTTACATAGTTTTTAATTCGTAAAAATCGTAAACCGAACCGAAATTAAAAAAAATCAAACTTCAAAACCGTAAACCGAATCATAAAAATCGAACAAAAATCTATATTTCGGTTTGATTTGGTCGGTTTTTTCGGTCCGAGCCGTATTTTGCACACCCCTATAAATAGGAGATGCCTGTAAGTGGTTAATTTTACAAGATAAATATTTTTTTCGTAGTTTTGAGCTATTTAAAAAAGAAAAGAAGTAGGTTATTACTTTCATTCATCACATCAAATTAATTCTTTAAAAATACAAAAAAAAAATTGTGGGGATGTTAAATGAGTTGTCATCTCACTTGTCATATGATTAAATCAATAATAGGTCTTCTGTGAGGCTATTTCGTGCTATGAGACGGTGAGATGGGGTAGAAACTGGGCATATGATGCATTAATACTTTGATAGTTGTTTCATGTCATGAGACGGTCTTACACAAGTTTTTGTCTTATAGAGTAGGTTTTATATGAAAACGGTTTATGATAAATTTATCATTAAATTATTTTAAAGTTTCAAATATTTGATTAAAAGTATCAAAAAAATTATCAAGTGTATCAAAAATCGGGTCAGTGGTATTATATTGTAGTTATTGTTGATTTTTTTACCCCAACTTTTGATACTTCAAATGAAAATTTTGATACTTTTTTATAAAAAAATTGATACTTTAAAATAGTTTCACGATAAGCTTATTATAACTTTGTTATATCTATTATAAGAAAATGATTTTCATTTTTTATTTCCTCGATCTAACGATAACTTTTTAGTTTAACAATGTAATTAGGCTTTAAATAAATTGACTTATTAATCCTGTAAAAATGACGTGGTTCAGTTATATCAATAAAAACTTAAAGTACCCCCACAGATGGTAAAATTGACGAAGTGATAAGGGGTACAAAACCAGTCGTGACGGATGCTATGAACTCTTATCTCTCTATTCCTTTCTCGAAGGAGGAAGTGAGGAGAGAAGTTTTTTACCTCAATCCATCCAAAGCACCGGGGCCAGATGGGTTCACTGCGTGTTTTTTCCAAAAATCTTGGGACATCGGAGGAGAAAAAATTGCTAGGAGTATCCTGAAGATGCTTAATGAAGAGGAGAACATAGCACAGTGGAACGAAATAATAATCGCTCTTATTCCAAAGGTAGGTGAGCCAAAAAGCTTGAAAGATTATAGGCCGATAAGTCTATGCAACGTGGGGTATAGAATTTTGGCTCGTGCAGTTACTAATCGATTGAGGAAAGTAATGGCGGCGATCATTGACCCAAATTAGAGTGCTTTGTCCCGGGAAGACTTATAACTGATAATGTCCTCATCGGGTTTGAGTGTATGCATTGGATCCGCAACAACAAAAGTAGAAACGGGTACGCAACACTTAAATTGGATATGTCCAAGGCGTACAATCGAGTTGAATGGGTGTACTTGAGGAAGGTTGTGAAGCGAATGGGGTTCAATGAGAAATGGATAGGCCTAATTATGAGATGCATCACTTCGGTTTCTTATTCCTTCAAATTTGGGGATAAGCTGGTGGGCAATCTTGTGCCGTCCAGAGTGCTACGGCAGGGAGATCCTTTGTCTCCCTTTCTCTTCACCATTTGTGCTCAAGGATTATCTACCATGATCAAGGATATGGTGGATAATAAGAAGCTCCAAGGAGTAGCAATTGCGAGAGGAAGCCCAACCATTTCACACCTGTTCTTTGTTGATGACAGTATGATCTTTTTTAAAGCGTTACAGCCATATTGTGTCGCCCTCAAGGAGTGCTTGAGTCGCTATGAAAAAGCTTCTGGCCAACTCATCAATTATGAGAAATCTGCAATCACGTTCAGCAACTATACCTGCCAGTTGAATAAGACTGCCATTAAGAATATCCTCGTAGTGAAAAAGAGACAGGGTCATGAAATCTACTTGGGATTGCCGACTTTCTCCTTGAGATGTAAGCGAATGCAATTCTCTTATCTTAGGGACATAATATCGAAGAAGGTTGAAGTCTGGACGTACAAGGATTTCTCCGAAGGTGGTAAAGAAATTCTTATCAAGGCGGTCCTGAATGCCATTCCAACTTATGCAATTTCGTGTTTCAGACTTTCTTACTCATTGTGCTACGAGATGGAGGGTATGATGGCGGACTTTTGGTGGGGTTTTAAAAAAGATAGGAAAAGAATGCACTGGAAATCTTGGGAGCTCCTTTCTAAACCAAAATGGCAATGGGGAATGGGCTTCCGAAGCCTTGTCAATTTCAACAAGGCGCTCTTAGCCAAGCAGGTGTGGCGCTTCATATCTAGACGGGACTCGCTTGTAGCTCAAATTTTCAAAGCAAAATATTTCAAAGAGGGGGATATTATGGAAGCTGAAATTGGGTCGAATCCATCCTTCGTATGGAGATCATTGTGCTGGAGCCGGGACTTACTTAGAGAGGGTCTAAGGTGGAGAATTCATGACGGAAAAAATATCCAGAATTTTAAAGAGGCTTGGGTGGCAGGATTGAGAGATGGCAGAATTAAGTCAAGGCGAGCTAGTGGATCGGCAGTTTCGCGATTCATTCTGCCCAATAAATAGTGGAATAAAAGCTTTGTGGCTAATGCGTTTCTCCCTTTGAGAAGGAGGCCATCCTTCGTACCCCGATCAATCAGGAAGGTAGAGAAGAAGTAAGATACTAGTGACTTGATCCTAAGGGGAAGTACAGTGTCAGGTCCGGCTATGCAATACGTGCACTCGGAAGGTGAATAGCGAAATGCCCGAGAGTTCCAATGGAGGAATGAGGATGAAAAATGGTGGCAGCAGGTATGGAAAAGCGAGGTACCCCCAAAAGTGAAAATCTTCTTGTGGAAGGTAATGAACGATGCGATTGCGACGGAGGGAAACCTTGCAAATCACCACGTACCGGTTTCCCCATGTTGTAGTATATGTAATAATTGGGGAGCTGATACGATTCATGTGCTATTTATGTGCCCGGGATTTCAAAGCATATGGAAGGAGGAGGGTAGATGGGAGGTTATTAAGAAAGGGAAGTTTATGCGGAAGGGAAAATTCATGCGAATGCTTCTAGAGAAGGAGTGGATGAAAGAAAAGGAGGAAATCATCATGGTAATGTGGGGGATATGGATGGAGAGGTGCAGAATTACCCATGAAAATAAGAAGGGAGAAAGCCGGGAAAGGAAAAAGATCAGAGTTGAGTGGGCTCGAGAGTTCTTGATTTCATATAGGAACGCCAACACACACCTAAAATCCTTCAAGAATTCGGTGAGAGGTTTGAGGAAATATGAGACGGGGTGCGAGAAATATGAAGGGATCACTATGCTGGTTGATGCGAGTTATGATGATGACGGAGTCGATACTCGATTGGCTTCATTTTGATTCAAGGGGAGGAGAGCCCGATTGCAGCTGGGTGTAGACAAATAGAAAATTCGGGATCTGTATTTGGGGCTGAAGTTCAAATCATTCGAGAAGGGATGTGGAAGTGTAAGATGCTTGTGCTCAGGCGGGTCAGAGTTTGGTCAGATTCGATGGAGGCGATAGAGGCAATACATATGAGAGAAGAGTGTTTTAGCCCGAAAAGTGCAGGCCTCAAGGATATATGGGACAACATGAAGGAAGAGATGGTGTGCGCAATAAATTATATCCCAATGAAGAAGAACACCATGGCGCATGAGTTAGCACAATTTGCGTTCAACTCTCCAAATTCTCAAGATTGGAGTGGAGCAGAAATTCCGATGGTAATTAGGAATATAACCCATATAGCATAAATGTAACTATGTTTTGGAAGGGTTGTAATTCTGTTTTGCTTTTCAAAATAAAAAATATATCTTAAAGTAGATCTAATAAAGAAAGTGGTCCATTATCTTCTATATCCCGCTCCAGTCCCACGACTAACGGACAAGTCCCTTTAACTGACCGAAATTGTAACTATATGATTTGTTATGAATTGAATTCATGTGAATTTTCATTTTTAAACATTACACTATATAGATGAATTATTTCCTCATATTTTTACAAAATAATTTTCTAGATGCACGTTAAACTTATATTCAGATATACATATTGTGTTGAATATTTCCTCCCAATTTATTTTTCTTTCTAAAAGGAACCAAAAAGTAGTATGAAGTTTGAAAAACACAGTGATAATTTAAATGTAAGAAATTGATACACTTCAGTTCAGCTACAGTATAGGTTATTTTTAAATTCAACACCGAATAAGGTTGCAGCTAAACAAACCCCCGATATACTATATATACCCCATTTGTAATATAATTTATTTTTAAATTACTATAGATACCCCAATTTTAAATAATTGTACCCTCTTTACTAAAAAAATTTAAAAAATTAAAATAACAGGATACACATTCTTCTAGTCATCAATCAGTTTGTTGTTCATGGAATCATGGATTATCAGTTCAGGCAATTCATTCCACCTAAGGTTTCATGGTTTCTGATGAAAAAATCATTTATATCAAGATTTAATGTTCATCCAACGAGATAACAACATTGATCTATTTCATCTCTTCTTTTTTCTTTATAAGCCCTTCACCGATCAAAAGAGAATGAATGTCATAGTGTTGAATTTGCAGAATGGTGTTCCGTTGCAGAATGAATTTGCAATGGTTCTTCTTTTCTTTCTTTTTTTCTTTTGAATTTGCAGATTTTGTGTGTATATGTCATGGTGTTCCATTGCAGGATAAAACCCTACTTCAATTACTTTTCACGTTGATTGCCGCCCCCTTTCTACTATCGTGGAAAATGTCAAATCTTTCATGAGAAAAATTAATTAGGAAGAAAAAAAAAACCTAAGCCATAATTTAAATAGTTAATTATATATGGGCAAGATAGACATTTATAATAAAGGTATTTTTGTCTAAAAATTTTTTAGGGTATGTATAATAAATTTACGGGTTTGTTTAGCCACGAACAACGGATAAACCTTAACCCTTTTCAATATTTGCTTATAATGCTAGCAAAATGAAATATATCAAGAGATGAAAACATAAAAAAATATCACAATATCATGTATTAAAGAAAATAAAATACTTCCAGTCAAAAAATAAAATAAAATACTAAAATGAAATGGTAATTATTTTTCATCAACACTTATACACGCTTAAAATATACATTACATGCATTTTATAAATTTAATAAAGTTATTACTTCGAAAAAAAAATGAACTAATAAAGTTTTGGTACGTGTAAAAGTTAACGTCTGGAAATTTCTGAAGTCAATATTCAAAAAGTGAAACTCGAGAATTATTCTTCTTCCTCATTTTCTTTTTCTTTCTTGTTTTTTATAAGTGAAACTCGAGGATTGGTTTGTTGGTGATCACAACAAAAAGCATATAGTTAATTTTACGGGCCTAGAAATTAAACTGCGTGCCCCAATATAATCTGTCCATTTTAAAATGGCATGATTTTTCTAGTTTTACTTTACGGTGTTATTATACTTTTAGGGCACAAATACCATCAAATGTGGGTGATCTAGTATTCGAAAATGAGTATAAAGTGAATTGATTACTTTTTTTTTTAATGAGTTTGAGTTTTAGATGAAATTATTTCATGAAATTAAAATATTTAGCTCATATTTATATAATGAGTTCAAATTATATTGAAAACAACTTCATTCACTTTAAATTGTTCATTAAATTTTTTTATCAGTAAAATAAAGCTTCCATTATCAAAACAGGGTATAAGAAATACCTCAAATACAAAATATCCTTGGTTTACAAAGTTACAGCTTAAAGAGAAAAAGCAGTTCCCCTCCCAGCGAAAAATTCACTCTTAACAGCCTATTACCCTTTTGGGATCTATCACCCAGTCCTCATACATAGAATTAGCACCCCTGACAACCTTTTACCTGCATCCAACTCCACACCCTTGATTGTAGTTCTTCGAAAAAATTTCTCCTAGGCACCAACTCGTTTCTGAATAGCTTCGAATTCCTCACTTTCCACAAAAGTCAAATTCCACACTCCCAAATACATACCGCCATTAGCTTACCTTCCTTGCCCTGTAGAAAATTACTAAAAATGAGTAAATTTTCTATGGGTGAGGAGTGTAGAGCCGTGGCTACCCCCAACCAATTAAAACACTTCATCCAAAACTGATAAGCTACCGAACATTAAAAAAAATGTGTCGTACCGTCTCATTATGATCTCCACACAGGATGCAGCTTAGATCATCATTGTTCGTCAACACATTTCTTCGAAGGAGATTCATCCGTGTTGGAACTCTTTCTCTAATCACCCTCCATGCGTGAACCATCACATTCGTTGGCACTAATTTATTCCATACTTTCGCACAACCTGCTACCGTCTTCCCATCAATGATGCCTCTTCCCTCTTATAACAGCAGCCTATTGTACACCTCCTTTGTAATAAATCTTTCATATTTCAAGAACCGCCATCTCCACGTGTCTTCCACTCCTTGTTTCAGTTTGCACCTGTTAACAATATCAATCAAATCATTCAAATTAGATAACTCTCTACCCCTAAGTTCTCGTCTCCAACTTCAGACCCAAACCCACTCTCCATCTCTCCACACACCCATTTCCTCGACCCTACAGCCTTTGTTAGCACAAAGATTGTAAAGTCTTGGAAATTTTTGTCTTAATAAATCATCCCTACACCACTTCTCCTCCCAAAATAAAGTTTTCGTCCCATTCCCTATCACTTTTTCCATTCCCTCCTTCGATAACAGAGAATGTTGCACCAAATTAAATGTGTTGCATAGTTATTGGCTCAATACGAATAAGTATCTCTGTACGAATAACACTACAAAAAATGACCTTTAGTGACAGTAATCGTATCATTATTATTTCTCTAGTTAAAAGTCTTTAATAATAGGAAACAATCTTTAATGACGAGAAATATAATAATAACAGACCATAACAAGGTTTATCACTAAAGTCAATTAAAATCTAATTTTCGAAGTGGTGGATTATGATATATATATATATATATATATATATATATATATTAAGTATCCTAGAGTCATTAATTTCATGCAAAAGTGGCTTGACATTATTTTTGAGGTATTAAAGAATCTGGTATGAGAGACTGTCAATATATGATACTCTCACCATTTTTTTTTTTTTGTCTCATTTTATTTAAAATATTGTTATTTTTTAATTGTCACTTTACTAATATCAATGCATATTTTAATTCATCTTTTTAACAATATCTCTAATAAATAGTAGAGGTAACCAACATTTTGTAATAAATACTCCCTCTGTCCCGGTCTAAGCGTCCCATTTCTTTTGGTTGAATGGTTTAAGAAAGTGTATTTGTTTATTAATATATGGTGGAAAAGTAATGAATAGTGTTGAAAAGTAATGAATAGTGTTTAATAAAGTAATGAATAGTGTTGAAAAGTGGATTGAATGAGTGGCATTTTTGGTAATATTGTGTGAATTTGAAGGTTAAAGTTTATATGTAATAGAGTGTTGCTTTTTCCATTTATGGAATGAGACACTTAGTGTGGGACAACCAAAAAAGGAAAGTGGGACACTTAGAGTGGGACGGAGGGAGTAAAAGTAATAAATAAGGATCACTACAAGAAAATAAAGAATTACCTACAAAATTAGAGTTGCCTATAAAAAAATTTCAACAAAAAAGTTTGTAGTAACATTTGCATACGAAACTTTCTAATTATGAAAGCATATACATTTCTCAATCTAGAAACAATTTGTCTACGGAATTAATTTGCCTACAATATAATATCTCTAGGTATAATTACCTACAAGTCATTTGCCTACAAAAATTTACCTACATCACAATTTGCCTACAGAATTTCCATAAATATTTTTTTAGGTGGAAGGGAAAATGTCAATACAATTAGAAATTTTTGTAAGCAATTCGTAGGTAATCTCCACTACGAATTTTTTTATTGAAAATTTTGTAGTCATATTGGCAATTTATGTAAGCAATTTTTTTTTTATAGGGAGTGTAAATGTCTTTTGATACCCTAATAAATAAATAAATTGATTTGCGTGAATGAATAAAATGAGATAGATAATAAGGGAGGATGGTGTACATGTTATCAGCTAATTTTTGTAGTAAAAAGATTCGTTTACTTCAAAATAATATTATTATTTTTCAAAATAAAAAGAAATGCGATAGGCCATTAAGAAATAAGAAATATTGTAAAATTAAATAGCAATAATTAAATACTAATACTTTAGACGAAAGCAATTTAAAATCGCGCATTCACATTGTAGAGTGTAGACAGATTTTGTTTCTTTAATGACTTGACCCAGGACCTTCGTCGTTCATATGCGTTTATTTGGTTCCTTTAGTTTAGTACAGTTTTGAGATTTATATAGTATCAAAGATAAATTTGAAGAGTACCTCTTTTGTGCACTTGGTGTATGGTGCACCCACTCAACAATTAACATTGTTTATACTAAAAAATTTGTTCAAATTACACTGAAAAATGTGGTTGAATTACATTGAAAAGTTTACACAATTAGTGTAAACTTTTCAATGTAATTCAACCACATTTTTCAGTGTAATTGGAACAAGTTTTTCAATATAAAGAGTATCAACTGTTGAGTGAGTGTACCGTGCACTTGGTACATATGAGAGTTTGTCAAATTTAAAATATTATTTTCGTCTCAAAACTAATATCACACTTGATTTATAAGGACGTCCAACAATTACTTTTACACTTTTATATAAAAATGAAATAAACTATTCTCATATTTGGAAGTCGATCCAGCAATTACTTTTACGCTCCTATATAAGAAGGAAATAAATTAACCTTACAAAGGTCGGTAAGATAAATATCATTATTTTATATAATAAGTCTCTTTTTAAAAAAAATATATATATATATGTCATTTTCTACCCATGCTACTAGTTATGTTTTTTTTTTTTAATTTTATATTATCAACGTGAATCTGTGCACACGAAAAGTTTTACGATAAATTAGAAAAATTGTGACGATCAAAACTGTGGGGCCATATCATGCCCCCATATTTGCTGTGCATGCCCAAAGTTGTTGGGAGTTGGGTACATTAACATTCTACACCTCAAACTCATTAATTCTAACAAATATATTTTAGTCCATCAATTTAGTACACCCTGAATATATGTAGTATTTTATTATGCAAAAATTAGATTATAAAGGCATAAGGATATAGAAGACGAGCGCAAGGATTCGTGTGGAATAATTCTGATGACAAAAATGAGACAAGAGTAAACTTACTATGGTGCGTAAACAAACAAAAAAATCTTGTAGAGATCGAATAGCGGAAAATAGGAACATCAAATTAAAATTACAAATATAAATGCATGGTCACTAACCTCTGAAAAAAATTATTCATCAAGTGAATCGAATCGCCAGCTTTTTTACGTTAGGGAAATCTTGCATGAAATCGTGTACTACTTTTGTATTTTTTTTTTTTTTTGTGATACTCATAAAAAGGGATTTAAACCAAATCCGTCCTCTATCTTTTCACATTTATCAAAATGGTCCTCTATTTATTTGTTTTATCAATTTAGTCCTGTATCTATTCAAGTTTCGCCAAAATGATCCTAATTGGCCTAAAAATGTACAAAACCTCACCGTTTTGGTCCTATATTTATTTTCTTTACCAATTTAGTCTTGTATCAATTCACATTTCTCCAATTAGATCCTAATTGAACGCATAAAACATAAAATGCCACATTTTTAGTCATGCACACTAGTTTTTTTGGGGGAAGCTTATGATGTGGTTTTTTTTTTTTCAATGTGGCACTAGCGGTGGCCAGCTTTGCATATAGACCCAGTCGTTTAACTAAGTTCATATTTTTTTTTCCGTTTGACACCGGAAAACTCCTCCACACCAATTCACCTGGGAACATGGTTCTAATAACATAATTAGGGCCCCCGATGAACCTCCACCTCTGCATTGGTATGATATTTTCCGCTTTGGAACGAGCTAGCCTGCACAAATTTATTTTTGGGTCCTCCTAAAAATATATCATACCAATGGAGAACTTGTTCATCCTTATAAACTCCAAGAAACTCCCATATTATTTTGATGGGATTTAAACCAAAATCATCATCTATCTTTTCACCTTTATCTAAATAGTCATTTATTTATTGTTTTATCAATTTAGTCCTGTATTTCTTCAAGTTTCGCCAAATTGGTCCTAATTTGGTGAAAAATGGTTTTATGCTTTATGCGTTCAATTAGGACCTAATTGGAGAATGTGAATTGATACAGGACTAAATTGGTAAAGAAAATAAATATAGGACCAAAACGGTGAGGTTTTGTACATTTTTAGGCCAATTAGGATCATTTTGGCAAAACTTGAATAGATACAGGACTAAATTGATAAAGCAAATAAATAGAGGACCATTTTGATAAAGGTGAAAAGATAGAGGACGGATTTGGTTTAAATCCCCTCATAAAAATATCACCGCAAATGTATAAATTTCTCATGAAGTCATTGTCTTGTAAGAGTAAGACTATCTATCTTGACATAGTCAAATATCATATTTACTCTTTTTACACCTTATCCAGAATTGACACAGTGGATGGAGATAGATAGGTGGAATTATGGGCCCTTAGATGCATTAATTGGAAGTTGCCCAGTGTAAAACCTCTACAAACATTTTGGCTGAGGGAGACATAATGCTCCATCCCACTCACAAGTCAACTTGCTATCAAACAAATAGGATGGAACACAAAATAGAAGAATAGATTCCGATGATGGAAACAGGAAATTAAACAAAAAAAATGGATCTTTCATGGAAAGAGGAATGAAGCTACATGAATTGTTCTTTTAGCATGGAGTTTGATTGGGGTGGACGGTGTGACAAACTTATTAGCTTTTTTACTCATTCAAATTTTGGAGTATAATTAAGGAACTAGCAGACTTCTTTCCATTTTTGGAACAAAATGGTAACGCATCCTTTTAAAAGTTAAAACCAATAACTTGAAAACTTGAACCACGGGCGGTCTAATGAGAAACCCACCACTCCTTTAGTTTTGCTTTTGTATTACTTTCACAATATTGTCTCCACCTAATAATTGACATTTTTTTTTAATCTAATGAGTAGATGCAATGTAAAAAAACTTAAAACTATGTCATATTAGGGATACTTATATATTTATCATTTACTCCTTATTTATTGTTGTATAATAGTTAATATATTGGAATTTTCAATTGTTAATTTACATGGAATTTGTTCAAGACTTTTCATCGCGTCTCTCATGTTTTCTCTGCTGATCAGTTTGCGGATGCTCTAACTAATTAAGTCACTGACTCAAACTCAACTTCCCTTGTTAATGCCCAATATTGGTTTTGTCCGTCCAACATCTTGAGAGAGTGTATTAGGATATTTGTACATCATTAATTTATTATTTATTGTTGAATAATAATTGTCCATCGTCGGATTCCAAATTGTTTAGATACTCTGTACTTGTGTATGGTAATTCTCAATAGTTGAATAGAATAATAATTCATTAATCATATAATTCATTTAATATGAAACTAAGCGATCCATAATTACCATAGATCTCAGTATTCAATTTAGTTTATACATACATACATACTAGCTACGCCTTTGGGCGATCATTTATATAACTAGAGTACTGCTGCAAGTCAAAATTTATTTAGGAGAGAAAAGAAAAAGAAAGACATGAATACATAAATCAAATCAAACCAAACTTTTGCAATTCAATTGGCGTAATACATTACGTTCAGAAATTAATACTCTCTTCATCTTCAAACATTCTTCACGCTTTAATTTGGGAACACACTTTTAAAAAAAAAAAATGTGTAATGAATAAAATATTGAAGGTGATGTATAAAGTCTTATTATTAAAGTAATGAAATTAGTTGGAGTGAGTGTAAGAAATAAAAATATTTTGTATAAATATGTGAATATTATAATATAAAGTTAAGTAGGGATTTTCATTTATAGGGTGTGCAAAATGTTTGAGGACAGAAAAAAAAAGTTACAAAGTGTTTGGGGACAGATGGAGTACAACATATAGATCACACTACAAGAAAATAAAGAATTGCCTATAAAATTTGTCAATATGCTACGAAATTTTGAACAAAAATTTCTTAGTGGGGATTGTCTACGAATTGCCTAAAAAAAATACTAATTATGTAGACATCTTCCTTCTCACCTACAAAATAATATGCCTATGGAAATTGTGTAGGTAAATTGTGTTGTAGGCAAATGACTTGTAGCTGATTAATTATACCTAGGAATTTTATTTTGTAGACAAATTAATTATGTATGCAAGTTGTTTCTAGGTTGAGAATTAATAAAGATGTTTACATGATTAGAAAATTTTGTAGGCAAATCGTAGGCAATTTCTAATATGAATTTTTTTTTGTTGGAAAATTTTGTAGGCAATTTTAATTTCATAAGAAATTTTTTATTTTCTTTAGTAAGAGTTAGAGAAAATCTTAACATGCTTAGGTAGGATGTGTTGCAAAAACCCACATAGAAGACAAAAAAAATTATATTGTCAATCAATTTCAACATTATATAAATTTATTTGCAATTTTTAATTTGTGTAATTTTTAATTGTATAAATTATTTAATTAAAATATATTAATTTAATAATAATAATGTATGATTAATTAAAATAATAGCATTTTGTTTTGCTGATTATACATAATGTATATATATAGGAGACAAACTTGTCCAATAGAGTGTATCACTGCTAATTTGTAATTTGCAATTTTCTGCTTTGTTTTCTTATGTTTTTGCTGCTACTGTTGTTGTATTTTGGGATTTGAGTTTCCCTTATATTTTCCTAATAAGTGAAATTCATTTTATGTTTGAAGAAAACGAAAAACGAATAGGAGTATCACAAAACCAGTTTATCACTACAAAAAAAACATTGTTTTGCGACGGGAAACTTGCGACGGATATTGGAGACCCGTCGGAAAAAAAGATAATTTGCGACGGAAATAAAAAACCGTCGCAAACTGCACTGTTTTGCGACGGCTACTCCGTCGCAAAGTGTGGGGTCCATTAACTTCGTTGCATACCGACAAATTTTGCGACGGATTAGCTATCGCAAATTTCAATTTCAATTTTGCGACGGACGTGTCCGTCGCAAACCGACCTGTTAAAAAATACCCGTTGGGGAAATGGTCCACTTGACTAATTTTGCGACGGATATTGCCGTCGCAATTTTTAACTTCGAATTTACGACGGCATATTCCGTCTCAAATATTGACCCGGTTTTGCGTGACCTTTCGAAAACGTCGCGTTGACTGATTTGCGACGGAGTGTCCGTCGCAAAATTTTAAATTTCACATTTGCGACGGCTTGGCCGTCGCAAATACTAAAAAAAACGATGTCGTTCAGGTGTTTGGCGGTCGCAATTTGCGACGGACAGGCGTCCATCGCAAATTTTTCCCCCTTATATATAGGACAGCGCAGGCGGCGAGAAGAATAAGAGAAAGAAGAGGAAAAGGAGGGAGAAGTCGGGTGCAATCGCTGTAGAGCCAATCCGTCCCAACCGAGTGCTCGTTTCTTCATTAAATCGTAAGTTTTCTTCATTTTTACCGTTTAAAATTTAATTTCCAAGAATGTTTAGAATTTGTTAAGTTTAGAATTGAATTTAGTTGAATTGTTAAGTTTATATTATATTTTTAATTTTAGTAATTTTAGTTGTTTGATTTTAGTTGAATTGTTTTAGTAATTTGTTAATTTTTAATTGTTAAGCATGTTTAAATAATATTACAAAATAATTTTAGTTGATTGATTTTAGTTGAATTGTTTAATAATTTTACAAAATAATATTAGTAAATTGATTTAAGTTTAATATATAATTTTACAAAATAATATTTATAAGTTGTTTGATTTTAGTTGAGTAGGTAGTTTAATAATTTTAAATCATATTAGTTGTTTGATTTAAGTTTAATATATAATTTTACACAATAATATTAGTTGATTGAATTTAGTTGAGTAGGTAGATTGAATTATATTAGTTATTTGATTTTAGTTTAATGATTTTAAATAATATTAGTTGCTTGATTTAAGTTTAATAATTTTACAAAATAATATTAGTTGATTGATTTTAATTTAGTTGAATTATTTTGTTGAGTAGGTAGTTTGAATAATATTAGTAGCTTGATTTAAGTTTAATAATTTTACAAAATAATATTATTAGTTGATTGATTTTAGTTTAGTTGAGTGAATTTAGTTGAGTAGGTAGTTTGAATAATATTAGTTTTTTTTTTTTAAGTTTAATAATTTTACAAAATAATATTATTAGTTGATTGATTTTAGTTTAGTTGAATGAATTTAGTTGAGTAGGTAGTTTGAATAATATTAGTTGCTTGATTTAAGTTTAATAATTTTACAAAATATTATTAGTTGATTGATTTTAGTTTAGTTGAATGAATTTAGTTGAGTAGGTAGTTTGAATAATATTAGTTTCTTGATTTAAGGTTAATAATTTTACAAAATAATATTATTAGTTGATTGATTTTAGTTTAGTTGATTGAATAATTCGTGAAATTTGTTATAGATGAGCGGACAAGGCAATGGCAACGACAGTCAGCAGCCTCCGAGGGATGAGGAGGCGAGTCGAGGAGGACGAGGAGGGAGGAGACGAAGGACCTCACTAAGACCCGTGGTTCCACCTATTTTCAGGCCGAGGTCTCTATCAGAGACCTCTTCACAGCCTGGTGTGGGCTCCTCCTCCTCCTCCTCACAGCAGACTGCTGAGGGCTCATCCTCCTCCCGCCAGCATCCGGATGTTCAAGCACGGATGTCTGTTCTGCCATGTGGTCATACGTAAGTTTTAATATTTTATACTCAATTTTTTTATTAATTAAAACCTAATTATTTTACTAACTTTGAAGTTTTAATTTTACAGTTGGATTCCGGGTCATGAGGCTGCTAATCAGGTTTCCAAGTCCATCTTTTGCGGTGGATTCGAGCCCACCGCTTACAGTTGGGGGTTAGTGTCCGATGCAAGAAAAAAGACATACTTCGAGGAGTTTAAGGTATTAATTTAATTTATTAATTCACCGTTTATTAATATCAAATATATAAACAAATATTTACATTTAAATTGTAATTGCAGAAAGAATGTGTCTGGGCACCGCAGCACGATGACCAAATGTTGAGGAATTTTGAAAAATATGCGACAGAAAGATACAGGGACCTGCTTTTTAGAATGAGGGACAAGTGGTACAAGAAGGGAGAGGCCACCGACTTGGGGCTTGACAGTGAAAAACGGTCTATTTGGGACCAATTCCTCCGCTACTGGAATTCCTCTGAATTCCAAGAGAAGTCGGCGAAAAACCAGGCGAATCGGCGTAGTGACCCTGATGGAGAAGGGATGGCAAGACATCGAGCCGGTTCTCGGTCCATTTATGAGCACGGGTTGAGATTTGTAAGTTTTGTCTTCAATTTTGTAGTTTTTGAATTTATATTATTTTTTTCCTAATTTTTATGAGTGTTATTAATTTTTACTATCTTTTTTTCTAATTAGGCGGCGGAGCAAGGACGCGAGCCCTCTCATTTTGAAAGATTGCAGCTCGCCCACACATTCGTCGAGGAGACTGGGAAGTCTACCTACGGCCGTACCACCGAGATCCAATATTAATAGTATTATTTAAATTTTTAATATTAAAAGTATTTTTTATATTTTGTGTTCAATTTATTTAATTTTTTGTATAATTAATTTGCAGAGAAAGATGCTCGAGGACTTTGCCTCTCATCCTCAGCCTGAGGAAATGACAGAGGGGTCGGGGTCGATGCCCCGCACACAGCCTTCTGTTGACGTTCAAAATGAATTGTACTTCAAGAACGTCAAGGCTAAAAATGGGTGGTTCGCTGGATTGGGCAGCTTCGGAAAGAACTTTTTCCGACCTCGTGGCTCAGGCTCATCCTCCTCTCAGACTTCCATCGACTATCATCCCAGTGAGGTCGAGAGGCAGCTTGCCACGGTGGTGGAGCAGATGAAGAACATGCAGAGGCAGCAGCGAGAGAAGGAAGAGTATGAGAGGCAGCAGCGAGAGGTGCACGACCGGTATACAGCCGATATGGAGCGGTATCGGGTCGAGGTGCAGGAGTATACAGCCGCCATGCAGGCGTGGTGGCAGATATTCGCCTCTGATTCAATACCACGAGGGCAAATGCCTGCGCCACCGATGCCGCCGATGCCGCCGACCCAGCCATCGATGCCGCCGATCCCGCCGACCCAGCCATCGATGTCGCCGATTGTTAACCTGGGCGAGGATGAGGAGGAAGAGGAAGACGGATTTAATTCCGATGGTTAAAAAAATTTGATTTTTAATAACTATGAAGTACAATTTTTTTTTAGTTTGAATTGTTACTTTAATTTATTTTTGAATTGTTACTTTAATTTATAATTTTGTGAATTTATTTTAGTTTGAATTTACTTTTATTTAATGGACACAACTTTTATAAAAACAAGTGAGAAACGAAAATGAATTAATTTGGTAAATTATGGAAAAAACGAGTCAATTGAATACATATACAATTAATTGCATACAAATGAACGAATTATAATTTTAAGCGGGAGTCGAAATAAATAATTTTACCAAACTAATAAAAATTAAATGGCCACATCATTTATAAAAACAAGTGAGAAACAAAAATGAATTAATTTGGTGAATTATAGAAAAAAAATGAGTCAATTTGGATACATATACAATTAATTGCGTACAAATGAACGAATTATAATTTTAAGCGGGAATCGAAATAAATAATTTTACCAAACTAATAAAAATTAAATGACCACAACATTTATAAAAAGAAGTGAGAAACAAAAATGAATTAATTTGGTGAATTATAGAAAAAAATGAGTCAATTTGGATACATATACAATTAATTGCGTACAAATGAACGAATTATAATTTTAAGCGGGAGTCGAAATAAATAATTTTACCAAACTAATAAAAATTAAATGGCCACAACATTTATAAAAACAAGTGAGAAACAAAAATAAATTAATTTGGTGAATTATAGAAAAAAAATAAGTCAATTTGGATACATATACAATTAATTGCGTACAAATGAACGAATTATAAAATTATGCATTGTCGAAATAAATAATTTTACAAAATAAAAAAAATAGTTGGGCAAAATATTTTAATAAACAACTTAGATACGAAAAGAAATTAATTTGGTGAATTATAAAAAAAAATGACTTAATTTGAATACATATACAATTAATTGCATAAAAATGAACGAAAATAGCTTGTGCCCTAGTGGCGCGCGCCCCCTCCTCTTGCACAAGAGGTCCCGTGTTCGATTCCCCTTGGACGCAAAAATGGATTAATTGTTCAAGGCCTAATAAGACTAATATAGAATGTGGGCCGCATATAACAAGGAATGGGCCGGGTGGCCCAGTGGTCCACGCCCGCCCCGGGTGCCCGGGCTCGAACCACGCGAGTCACTTTTTTTTTTGTATAGGCTCGGTAATTTGCGACGGCCGAACTCCGTCGCAAATATTGAATTTTGCGACGGAAAACAACCCGTCACAAATTATAACAGAAAAAAATTAAAAAAATATATATATATAAACATTTGCGACGGAATGTGGCCGTCGCAAATTTTGTTGACCCGAACGGGTCTAACCCGAAAGATTTGCGACGGACTACTGTCCGTCGCAAATTCTGTGCGACCCGGCCGGGTCTGACCCGCCAAATTTGCGACGGATTTGTTCGTCGTTAATTTGCGACGGAGTGCAAAATCCGTCGCAAAAATTAGCTACGGCTGTTTTAGGAACGGATACGTGTCCGTCGCAGAATCCGTCGCAAAACACTGTTTGCGACGGATTTTCCGTCGCAGAACAGTGTTTTTTTTTTTTTTTTTCTTGTAGTGTATGCGCATCATTAAATATGTAAAATATGTACCAACTTTATTCTCGACCGCTAATTTTGTAGACATGTTGCATTATTGACATCAATATACGACCCCAATTAGTAGCAAAAGCACGACTACCACATCTTCATTTTAATTTAATATAAATAGCTAAAGCATGAACAATTAATTAGGTTTCACTTTAAGTTAAAATATTATTATTTTAAAATTATGTTTTTGTTGTTGTATAAAACATAAATGAAAAAAGTGATTAAAAAAATCACGTGATTCAGTGATTAATTAAATTAGGTTTCACTTAACGTGAAAATATATATCATTAAATAATAATAAAAAATACTAGTACATAGTTATTCTATAAAAGGAAAAGAGAGAAGTAAAGTAAAATAATTAAACCTTGCACGGGATTAATTAAAAGTCAAGTTTTATCATAACAATAAATTATGAATTTCACAAATGTCTTGTAAAAGGCACTTCACACCTATCATATCAACTATATCAAAATTTCAACATTAAAATGAATATTAATAAAGCATAATTACTAATTCCTTTAATACTGGTATTAGATAAGATATAACCCAGGGTTTCAAAAAAAAAAAAAAAAAAGATAAGATATAACCCAACAGTATGATTCCCGTTATAAAAAAAAAAAAAAAAAAGGTTAATTCCTACACCGTAAACATGTGCTAGGATTTGTCATTATAAAAACATAATTATGGTGCCAAGCTGATTTTCCATGAAAGGCACATTGAAGTGTAACCTATATGTGCACTTTTCAAATACTTAATATTAATTGTTATAATGGAGGATTACTTAAAAAAAAAACATGTTAACATCATTTTCAAACGTCAGCAATTTCTTTTTCACTTTTCCAAAACCTTTTTTACGCTATATTTTCCCGTTTACTCTATTAATTGAATAAAAAAAAATTAGTGGTTTTTTTTTTAATTTGTTTTCTTTTTGGGTAAAAAAGAGCTCTTTTTTTTTATAACTTTATAAGTGAATATCAGATGTAGATTGCTGTAATTAATAAATATCAGAAATACTCTCTTTTGGTATTGTGATTATATAGTTGTTTAATTACTACGGCAAATCTTATTTATGACTCTCGGAAGTTGGAACTCATATATTTAGATTTTTTTTTTTTTTAACCTAGTCAAATTGGAATTGGATTTTAGAACTTAGTAATAAATAAGACTTGTGTTCTTGTAATTGTGAGCAAGTCGTGAAATGCCTCTCTTAAGGATATAATTGTAAGTAAAAATTTCCACAGCCATCTTTTGTTTTGTGTTAGAACCTTACGGAGTTATTCCTCTAAAAAGTCTTTAAATTTAGTATTTTCTACATTAAAAAAAAAAGGAATTAGTTTTTTTTTTTTTTTTTTTTTTAGTGCGTAGCATAAATTTACAGGAAAACAAGTATATATAACTTAGATATCATTTTACCAGTATTAAACTGTGAAAATAGTGCATAG
Organism: Ballota nigra; assembly: GCA_947034835.1. Classification (NCBI taxonomy): domain Eukaryota; kingdom Viridiplantae; phylum Streptophyta; class Magnoliopsida; order Lamiales; family Lamiaceae; genus Ballota; species Ballota nigra. Next base: position 20,446,442 of record OX344730.1, read on the forward strand.
AATATTAAAAAAAAAAAATGTTTAGGCTACTACCACCTGTAAAATTACTCTGTATATCTATTTTATAGTCGTGCTTATTGTACAAATAAATAAAAAATTATATATATAAATGTATAAAGCAATTTGTGGGTGTTACTAATAGTTATGCTCTTTTTATTTATACAAAATAACAATATGAACAATTTTTCTCGTAGTCGTGACTCGTGAAGCCTTTACTCTGAGGTACTTCGGCCCAAATTTATGAAGGCCCAAAAATAGTCCAACCTTTTGTGCCCGATGAATGAGCTTTTCGGCCCACCAGAATTACATCCGAAGTGAAAAGGTGAGAAATTTTGAGGAACAACAATTCGATTTTTCCCGTTCTGAGTTTCGTAACTCGAATTTTCTCTTTTATTTTTTCTAATTTACTGGATATTTCACCTTACTGATTATTAAAACACTAGTCGTTTAACACGTGCGTTGCACGTTTTCCGTAACGCACATTTTCCGTTAATTTTCAACAATCGTTGACATGTAGTTTACATGATAAAACTGAACAAACTATTATAAATTAAGGAGACGCTTGGTTAGCAATTCATCAATGGTAATGAGAATGAAAATTATTTTCCATTTATACCCCCATGATAAAAGTGATATGTTGGAGGAAGAATTGTTACAATTGTGACTCTATTGCTAATGTCATGCCCCAATTTTGGAATAGGAGTGGGCAACAAATGGTTGTTGATAGAGGAAGAGGGGAGTGATTGAGGAGGAGGATTGTAGGAAGAGAATAGGGTAATCAAAATGGAGTAGTGATTATCTTATTTAGGAGAGGAGACAGTGATTTTATTCTCATTAAACATCATAATTACACTAATTTTCTATGTCATTCCAATTACCATTGAAGAGTTCCTAACCAAGCACCCCATGAATTTGCTTAATTTATTCTAAACAAACTCTGATATGGAGATCCTTCGACTCACATCCATTCTCTCGTCTCTCCTCTATTCAAGCCAACACTCCAATAACTAACTTTCTCTTTCACTTCACAATGTCTTCTCACCAACATTGGTGAGTCAATCTTTTAGCTTCTCAAAACTAAAATTTTCTTTTGTTCTAAGAATACTTCATCTACATTGGCGAGACAAACTTTGAGCTTCTCAAAACTAAAATCTTTACCTGGAATCACAATTAGCAATATTGAGGTGCAAAACAATTTCTAGCAATTGCAAAAGTATATTATTTCTATATGACTCACTAAACCTCTGAGAGGGTAAAAAAATAAAATTTAACATAGTCAAATATAAACAATAAAAATGGGGAGCATTCATTAACCATTAAAAAACAAATCATCCAAAATATTATTTTTCTAACATGCATCGAGATTTTTAGTAAAGGATAACATAAGAACATTTCTTATCCTGGTAACTATTCATTGGCAACCTACTGTAAATTGGTGATTGTGTATTAACTTCTTTAATGGGGGAAATGCATTAGGATCTTTATTTTATTTTTTGTACATAAGCTCGCATGATTTACAATTTAATTTTTATTTACTACTGATTAGACCCATTTTTCTTTAATTTTTAGCCGCTGATTAGAAATCAGAAAAGGATCAAAAGTACATATAATGTAAAAGTGATACGACCTCCCCAATAGTTGAAAACTGAATTTAGTATTTCTTACTTCTTAGTCCTAGATAAGATTATGAACGAACCACTCTATGGCCTGGAACATAGTCAAATTATTTTTACTTTATAACTCAACCAGGTTCAATTGCAATCAAGTTTCAATTTGGTTAATATAATGAAGTCAAGATAAAATAATGAATGAACCATTTTTTGGCTGAGGGTTGAGTTTAATTATTTTCGCTTTACAATTCAACCACTTTCAATTACAACCAAGTTCCAACTTGTTTAACTCAATGAAGTCAATAAAATATTAACCACAAAATGCTGCTAATTTAGTGCATATCAAACTTAACTTTAGTGGACATAATTTGTAGTTAAAAAATACCTAATGTGTTGAGGAAAGCATTACAACAGTGCTATTGAAGAACAAAAAAGATAGCAGCGCCTTCACAAGGAGGCTTTAATTGAGAATTAGGGGAAATAATATGCAACGCATTTAACTACAAAAGTCTTAATTCAGCGACCATATGTACTAACAGTAATTTATGTTGTAAATTGCAGCAATGTTAGATCCCATACAAACCACCCTTGCCCTAAAGTAATAAAAGTTGAAGTAAGCAGTTACACCTACCTTTAAGCTAAAGCTAGAAACAGTTCCGGCATGTCACTCAGAAAATTTCTTGACCATCTTTTTCTAGTATTAATTTACATGTCAATTAAACACATAAAAAATATACTAAAGAATCAAAACATTAGAGATACATCAAAAGAGAATTAGCTCAAAATAAGGAGACAAAATAGTAACTACCTGAAACCGTCGTGGGATTGTGTGGTTTATCCCTAAAACACAGAAAATGCTTTATCTATTAATTATGTTTTATTACTTTGTGAGAGTAAGTAGTTTCTCAAGTGAGTCCAAACACATTATATGAAGCCATGCCATTTATCAAAATTATTAAAGTAGAAGGAAAGAAATGGAGAAGAGCATGTACTGAGAACCTATGCACAAGATTTTTCACTATGAAATTTTTTTCAAGACATAACAAAAACTACTTACAAACTCAAAAGAGCACCGACAAAATGGTCACAAGCATTCAGGAATACAATATCTTAGCATGTTTCTAGTCCCATAAAATAAGCAGGAAACATATAAGATGGGGGAATTTAAGCTATTTAAGGGTAAAAATTTTGAGACATCCAATAAAACCAGCAAAACATAAAGAAATTCAAGTTTACCGTTTATTGAGACAGTCCTGCATCAAAAGTTGGCAAGAGAGACGCCATCGAAGCGAAACATAAATTTTGCAGATGAAAAAACAAGAACTAAGACAGAAAAAAGGAATTTATTTCACCTGAGTGCATGGTATGGACTGTAAGAATAGGTTGCATGAGTGTCCTAATCTCCCCTCGAGAATATAACAGCGACACTTGAGACGATATGTTTAAATGCATTGGGCGTTGCACGATCCATAGGGTATTGAAACTTGCAGTCATTCTCAAACTTACATATCCCTGTTTTCATTTAATACTTGTACCAAAGATGAAGAGAAAAAAATCAATATAATATATGGGCAAGATCAACAACATTGTACTCGACCTTCATAGAAAAGAATATTTTCCAGGCAATATGCTCACAGTCATTATACATGTTTTTGGCATAAAACAACTGATAGTGCAAACCATGAAGAATAACTTCAAACAAATTTTAAATGATTATTTGTGATCTGCTTTAGTATATTCAAGTACTCCTAACTAAAGTATAAGGCCATAATACGACATCAAGGTTCATGCTAAAGAAAAGGAAATAGAAGTACAATTAATGGAAATATAATGATATGTACATCACATTCATGTTGAACATGTCGTTGAAGGAAAGTAGTTGGGGCCAAACCAAGATGCAAAAAGCAAAATTGACATTAAGAATCAACTAAAAGAACATCAGATATGAAAATAGAAACTTCCAAATATGCTGATAAACTCAAGAGTAACACCAGCAAAATTGTACCATTTTAGTTTTCACAAGATTTTCCTAATCAAACAAAACATCCACCAGCTTATGGGGATAAAATAAAGATCAGTTTTCTAGATTATCAACCGATTCAAATGGCTTCAACACCATTTCACTTTTCATAAGTTTTCCTAATCAAACAAAACATCCACAAACTTATGGTGATAACAATTTGACAGACAATGTAAAAGAGTTAACAGTCACACCCTTTGCCATAAAAATTTGAGAGGATCAAATTTATTGAAAGCACGCTATTTCAAAATTACCATTACAACTCACAATTTTTTCTGCATAACAGTAATAATAATATCAAAACACAGACCCAAAAAACTCAAAACAATTCTATCGTGGCTAGTCCAAACTTTATGTTTCCAAAGAAGATAAACGAACGAGCAGAAGCAATGAATGATATTGGAAAGGATGTGAGATTCTTAAAGATTATTTTTAGAGGAAAATTGGCCTCAATTGATCTTTCTGTCCAGCTTTGTTGGATAGGACCTTTTCCTACTTAATATAATTTTATTTTACCTGCTTGGAGAAAATAAAAACCCCTTTATTTATCAAAAAAATTCATTTAAGAATAATTTCATCTAGGAATGTGGAAGCCTTCCAGAAATAGGCTTATCTCGGATTAATATGTATTATTGAGGAACGACTGGTGAAATCCAGATGATTAGCAGATAATTCTAATTTCAGAAGATATCCCATCACCAATTCAATTTTAAGGATCTATGTATTCTAGACCTGCCCTCATATTTTTTAGCTTACTGATTTAGTTTTGAGTAATCCCAACAAGCCCAGATTGTAGTAACCTTCTGTAAAATGCAATAACATCAGCAACTCTTTGTAGACTCGAGGGTGTTAAAAGCATCATTTTTTTTACATCCTATATTAGCACATTGTCAAGCTTAATCAAGAGGGTTATCCTACAACTCTCTAGGAATAGTGGAAAGTGTTTGTTTTACCCTTTATGCTGATTTTAAAGAACAAAGTACAGTTTTAGATAACTCTAGCAAGTTCAATCACTCTTGGGCCTTAAGAAAAATGAAGAAGTAGCAACAAAACAAATTGTTATTAGAAGGCTAATAGTTAAAAGATGTCAAATTTATCCTACAATAAACCGGCAACTAATACAAAAACACTTTGCAGGTGAAGACCTCAAATTTTCACTACAAATACCTTTCTATTGCAAGAGAAATTTTCCAAATACCAGAAGAGCTAGAGGGACAAAACCAGGAGCCACCAATACAAATAACACTATCTTTTATTGTAATTTTAGAAGTAGTTCAATTCTGCTTATATCATGAGCCAAAAAAGTGAGAATTCTTGAGTGGAAATACAAGTTACTCAATGTAAGGAGCTCCTCACCAATTAATATAACACCTTGAATCCTCTACTGAGAAAATTACATTGATGCAATAGCAACCAGAAAAACACACATAAGAAAGTGGTTTTGGACTTACTTCATGAGAACATCGTAGTACTCAGGATCAAGAGCCGAGAACAAACTATCTACATCTTTTATCGCCCTATGTACCACCATCCAATTTGCGGACTTCAAAATAACACTAAGAAGCAAAATCAACACCAATAAAACCGAGTAAAATTAAACTACATAGAGCACACACTCATAGACCAATACGAGAAAAAGTCGTAAATCAAATAAATGATGAATTATAACCTTTCAACTCTCGTCTTTGGTCATATGAGGGGATCCTTCAAGAGATGTCTTCAAAGCTTCAACCGGTTTATACCTGAAATACAAATCATGAATCAGTAAACCAAACCAAAATTTTCCAGCATACATAAAAAAAAAATTATGCAGAGTTCAGTTAGAACATACTGTGTGAAGCCACCAAACTGTCTCAAAATGAACAAAAAAACCAAACGAGAAGAGTTGTAAATACAATAAATTGGAAAATTATGAAACCAGTTACAAGATTGTAAACAATCAAAACCAAATTCTTTGAAAATCTGACAAGGCATTTGGCGAAGAAGAATCAAAATCACTCTCTGTAGAAAGATGTCAAACGACTGTTAGAATGGAGAATTGCGGAATCCGTATGAAGATCATCGACGATCTCCCATTAGACCTGAATTATACCGTAAGCTAGGATTCCTTCGCTGTTAAAGACTACTCCAATTAGAGACGGCCAATTTGATATTGATATGAAAGCAAAAAATAATGAAGATGATTAAGGTTAACCATTTGCATGAAAACTCCGCCAATATAAATAAGACTTGCCGTAGCGAAGGAGAAGATCAGCGACAGTTTGAGCGGAGCGGGAACCGTCGAGAAAGTGAAGAAACGGTACTGGGATCAGGGACGAATGAAACGGCGCAAACGAAATGATAAACACAATTACAAATGACATGTAAAAATAAAAGTGGGATGAAAAAGTACAAAATTAAAGAGGGAAAGGGCAGAATCGTCCAAAAAAGATTTACAAGTGTCAGTCACTTTTAAGTATATTATAGATGTGTATATCATTCATTAATTATGTTTTCACCCTGTATGTATCAATTATTTACACTATAAAATACAAAGTGAAACATAAAAATGAAATTGAATACTTTATTTACGAAACTACCTTTGATGGCATTACACATCAGCACAAGTATTTAATTAACTAATTTTAGTTTTAAGATAATCTAAGTAACAGAAAACAAAAATTATAAAGGAAATAAAAAGAAAAAAGAGAATCAATATTTTTTTACAAGACAGCCACAGTTAAGTTCGTATTTATATTTAAGAGTATTTCTAGTGTGCACTCAAATGTAATATTATGCATTGAATCAATTGCAAAAAGTATTTAAAAAAAAAATATAGTTCGGTGTGTGTTTTGTGTTTTGAATCAGTAATACCCCAAACAATAATCAACACCACCCTAAACAGTAATCACCAAACGAACAATAATCAACAATATCTCAAGTGGTAATCAACAATATCCCAAAATACGTATAGAGCTCAAATTTGTGACCAGGGCCGAACCTTTATTGAGTCTAAAGAGTCATGTGACTTGGGCCTTTGAAAAAACATGAAATTTGGGGCCCAAATTTTTGAAAATATTTTACTCTATATATGAGTTTTTTTTACCATACTTAGCATATCTAATCAATTGACATGAAAGACAAGCCTCTGATAAGTTCGCGACAAAGTATAGAGTAAAAATGGTTCATACATGGACCATTAAAGGGTATTAGTTATTTTTATTAAAGAGTATTAGTTGTTTTTCCCTGAATAGTATTAGTTGTTTGTAATGAAGAGTATTAGTTGTGTACTGAAAATAAACTAAGACTCTTTAGTATAGACAACTAATACTCTTCAATGAAAAAAACTATACTCTTTAATGAAAAAAAAACTAATATCCATCAATGATTCATGTATGAACTAATTTCATTCTATACATACTCTAAGTTGGCATGGTAAGTATAAGTGCAAGTATTTTACATTTAAATTCCTTTTTATAAAACACCTTTTTTTTTGGCAAAAATTTATATGAGACCGTCTCATGGCATGAGAACACAAAAATTAACACCTACCCCTACCAAAATGTTAATGAGTCAATTTTCTAGTTACACACATTCTCATTGTCGCGTGTCATGAAACGGTCTCATACAAGACCTACTCATTTTTTTTATCTATGATTATAAAAAGATTCTATATTATAATGTTTATTTGATTGATAATGAAAATTTAAGAATTTAATATCAATTTGTGTATTTATTTGTAGACAAAGTATTATATAAAATAGTTTATGATAAGTTTATCATGAAACGGTTGTTGATAGACGACTAGACGAGCAACAGTGATTAGAGGATTAAGAGACTAATAGTATGATTAAGAAGTCGGCGACCAGCAGGGTTCAAAGGGAGTCAAAACACCAGGCGACCAGGAGAGTTGTCAAACGAAAGTCAGGCGACCAACACAGCAAAAGAGCAAGAAGAGTAAGTAACCAAGCCGAAAGCAAGGGCAAAAGGTGCACCCACTATTTAGGCGACCAAGCGAGCAAGAAGAGGCCACGGAAGACAGCTCAAAATCCCACTAATTAGGCACTGCATTAGAAACAAACAAGTGTCTTAACACTTGTCATTGTATAAAATGTAATAGTTTAAGGATAAGACAAGTGGTTAAACACTGGGCAACACCTAAATCAAAAGGCTAAGAGGGTGACACCTTCTACTTGCTTGTAAGCCTATAAATACCCCTTCATGAAAGGGTCAAAATAAGTAAAAATATTCAAGAAAAAGACTAAACTCTTGCAATTCTATTTCTCAATCTTCATTAAACACAAAGTTGTCATTTGTAACCTTGTTTGGTGACCTTCTTAGTGTTAAAGCAGCCACTAATCATCAAATTTGAATCAAGGTCATCAACAACGGTTTTAAAGTATCAATATTCTCATAAAAAATATTATTAGTCTGGGTCATGGTATTATATTATAATAGTTGTAAATTTTCTTGAACCCAAATTAATGTTCCCCTAATGAACTTTTTGATACTCCTGATCAAATATTTGAAATTTTAAAACAATTTCATGATGAACTTATTATAAACTATTTTCATATAAAAACCACTCTTATTTGTATATATTGTTTGTGTATTTTTGTTAAGAGTATGTATAGTGTGAAATTGGTTTTTACATGAATTGTTAAAGGGTATTAGTGGTTTTCACTAAAGAGTATTAGTCGTTTTCACTGAAGAGTATTAGTTGTCTACACTGAAGAGTCTTAGTTTAGTTTCAGTAAACAACTAAGAGTTTTCAGTGAAGACGCCTAATACTCTTCATTGAAAATAAGTAATACTCTTTAGTGAAAACAACTAATACTCTTCAATGATTCATGTATAAACCATTTTCACTCTATACTTTGTCTTTTGTTAATTACTACTAATTTATAATTTGTTTATGCATGCTCTCAATTTATAATTTTTACTTTTATTTTTTGAACAACTTTTACTTTTGGTGTTAAAATAATAGGTACGTAAAGTAGTTAATTTAATTATCCTATTAATTAGTATAAGATTGTTTGAATATTATGTTATTCATATTTTTATATATACTTTTTTTTAGAGTTATATTAACTTTAAAATCGTATGAGATAATTTTAGATGTATGCAGTGACGGAGCCAGGATTTTCAATCAGGGGGGCCCAATTGTATACTACAGAAATATAAAAATTTTGTGTGAGTCAAAGTTACGGTGAACGATTCATAAATTAACAATCATCACAATTTGTGAAACAATTCATAACTTTTTGTGTGAGGCAGAGCTCCACATTAAAATTTACAATTTGCTTTGCTTAAAGATATGACAAACACTTGAGTGAGACGGTATCATGGTAAAACAATTTAAAAAGTAATATTCATCCCTTCAAAGTGTTAATGTGTCATGCCCAATTTATGTTTTATTTCATCGTGAAACAATCTCACATTAGAACTACTTTAAAACTATTATTTGCGTAGGATCATCAACCCAAGCATATATATAAATATAGGCAAAAACCTGTGTTTGCGTGAGACCGTCTCATGACATGAGACAATACAAATTAACAACCACCCCTATTAAAGTGTGAATCATGTCCAATTTATATCACATCTCACTGTCTCATAGCATAAAACTGTATCACACAAGACCTACTATAAAATAAAATGAGAATTTGTGTCATATATGAGACTCTCTCATATAAAATTTTTTGTAAAAATAAATATAAAACAAAATTTAGAATAAGATCATGAAACAAAGTTTTAAATAGAAGGAACGTAGATGAATTCATGCAAATAGGGTTGGAGATGTGGACGTCAGACAGAAGGGTTTTACATAAAATCATTGGGACATTATTTATCCTAGTTCCTAAAGCAGAAACTGATTTATATACTAATGTTTAACAAAATTCCAGGGGGCCCAGTGCCCCCCCCCCCCCCCCCCTAACACACACGTAGCTCCGTCCCTGGATGTCTGAATATTGTCTTTGAATCAAATGGTACAATTTTTTAGGTTAAGAACTAGTGTGTTAGTTTATATGAGAAAATAATTTTAGGGGTCTAATTTTAAATTTGGACTCAAGTCATAAAAATTTTAGGATCGGCCCTATTTGTGACCTCGTTCAAGTTGAGAAATATACATATACTAAGATTAAATTGGCGACTATAATTAAAGACAAAGGTGGAGTGAACAAGTTTTAGGAGGCGCTTGGTTGGTAACTCCTCAATGGTAATGTGTAACGCCCCGAATCCAGAATATATTAATTATATCGGATTCGAAGTGTTATTGTGATCAAAAGTCCGAACTATAAAATTTTTGAAGGAAATATAACGGAAATGAGAGATGATGAGTTTTTATGCAGCGGAAGAAATGAATATAATAATTTTAATAAGTATCTCACACACATATATGTGTACATAAAACATAGTATCAACAGTAATGTTTTATTTAAGTGGGGAACTCCGTGTCGTCTCTATTACTGTCCTTGCTCCACGAAATCATAATCTGCAAGGGGTTAGGAAAATGGGGCGTGAGAATTGAATTCTCACATATGGGTGATTTGCAACATCATGGGATTGGTAAATCCGAAATATATTAAGTTATACTCATTGATAAAGTGTTTATTTTATTTAATCAGTTTCATATAAAATTTAAACGGCATTTAAACATATTTCGCATAATATAATTTAAATAGCACAAGTTGGTTCACATTAAGGCAAAGCCCAAATCATATCACGTATTATCACAAACTGACCAACCATGAACGTACGACCATTCCACTTCCAACAAAGTTACTCTTTTCAACTCCAACCATCAACAGCCTTGATTCCGAGGGCGTCCAACGACAGCGTCCCCGGAGACCGGAAAATAATCAACAACCTTGATTCCGAGGGCGTCCAACGACAGCGTCCCCGGAGGTCGGAAAAATAATCTAAATCAACAACCTTTATTCTGAGGGCGTCCACGACAGCTCCCCGGAGGTTGGAAATAAATACCCACATCACAACTCCGTACTTACTGACTTTCCATAAAACTGACACAACAAACTTCACAGAGAAACAATACTTGATTGACAACAGAACTGATTCATGCTCACATAAGGTACTTACTCATGCAATAGTGATCGACTTACAAAACAACAGGCATTATATATCATATATAGTCATAATAGGTGCTACATTTATGTTGGATTAATTGTTTTAGATTGATTTAGTCGAGTTCAGAAAATACCAGCACAACGTCATTATTAGCAGATCAATCAACAGATCATAACCCACCTGTTAGTTCCGGGTCCCGAGAATGATATACAAACAGAATGTCGGATCCCTCGTGCGTATTTCGATTAGCACAGAATCCTAGTACGAAACCATTTGATTAAAAGTTGACCTTTGAATTATTAGGAAAACTTGAGAGTTTGTGTTACGAGAATCGAGAAAGTTGTGGTCTTATAAACTCAAAAAGGACTTGCTTAAGGGTCACACCCTATTTTGGTAAATACACCACTTCTAAAAAGGTGAGTGTATTGAGGGAGTGTATTTACTAGTATACTTGTGGTATGACTATTTCGATTACTACAAAAACAATCTTTTGATAATACACCCCTTTTTAAGAGGAGGTGTATTAGGGGGGTGTATTTACTAATTTCTGTTGTGTCCTTAACAAAAGCCCTTTATAAAATTAAAAGTATAAGGGTTTATATTTTATAATAACCTCTTATTAAAACTTATTAATAACTTGATTTTTCTAAGAATTTATATTATAACTAATATAGTTTATAAAAAGTATTTTTTTCTTTTTTTAACTTTAGTAACACTTCTAAAACAAAGGAATTATATTATTTTTTTCCAAAATACTCCTTTGTCATTTGTTATTAATTTTGAATATTAAACGACTTATCTTTTCGTTTCTAATTTTCTAACAGTCGCACAAGGGTAAGACGAGTTTCCTTTTGTCTTTAAAAACTCAACTAATATTACTAACAACTAATTTCATCACCATTCAGCAAATTCAATAATACTAATCCATAAATTCAGTAATATCATCCAACCAAAATAATAATACTAAACACCTAAACCCACAATACTAAACAGTTATTCTAATAACACTAATAACAAAACATTAGTGACATAAATCCATCTACCAACTAACTAATTCAAAGGTACTACACAACAAAGAATACCATTCTTCTAAATAACTAATATGAAACCATTAAAATAGTAATACTAAACCACTCCATCAATAACTATTCTAAACTCTCAAAGTCTAAAAAAGAAAACTGATCGATTCCTATCTCAACTACTACAAGAATTTGAGAGAACGTTAGAGATTCTTACGAGTCTCAAATCGGGCAGCCTAACGGCGTCGTTCGGGGATTCGGGAAAATGAATCGAACAGCCTAACGGCTGTTGGTGAACGAATCTAATCGTAAGGATTAGTGGCTGTTTCAATCCGTTTTTACGTCACCAATCAATAACGTGTGATTGATTACCACCGTAAATGATAAATCGGGGTGTGAATTTATCGAATTTGAAATTGAACTTATTTCGTGTATGTGTAGGTTAGGGTGTGTTTGTGTGTGTATTTTTGTCTAAAATTCGAAATTATATAAATAAGCTGGAGAACAACTATTTATAGAGGCTAGCAAGCATGAGGTGCTACTGACTCTTGGTCTCCCTAGCTTGCATGCCTGACCTGTGTCCTTTGACCTTAGTTTGACCTTATCTAAGTTGAATCTTAGTTACAAAGTCTTCTTTTGGGCCTTATCTCGGACTCATTGTTGTTCGCCTTATGGCTTCGTTCTGCTTGGCTTTGGGATCTTAGTCCTTTGTTCACGTGCACACCTCTTTGGCTGATTGTTGTATCATATTTTGACCAAGTTGCTCGTCATTGGTGACTTCACGATTGGCTCATCCTTGGTCTCGGGTCTTAAAACCTGTTCGCCTATTAGTTGTTCGTCGGGGGAGTTGTTCGTCACTTTATACACCTCTCATATTGGTTAATGCACCCAAATCGTGATTTTCTTTGTTTAGACTTTAATTGTTGTTTGCTCCATATTTAGATGATGTTCGCCTATCAACAACGGCGTCGTTCGAGGTCTCCAAAAATTCCGGCAACATCAAACCGGTTTAACGGCGTCATATCGATCGGAAAATTGAACGACAAAAGGCTTCGGTTAGAAATCGATTTTAATTGGTACAAATTGAATTACCCGAAATTGAAATTGAATGAATTCGGAAACGGATAGAAAAGAGGGGACTCACTTAAAACGGCGTTGGACGGAGGCCGAAGGTGGCGCAACGCGAGGGCGGCGTCGCTGGAAAAAGGGGAGAAGCATCGCGGCTGTTGGCTCCGTGCGGGAGGCGGCGCGACGCGATCGTCTGTGCTACCGGCGGTGCGACGCGGCGTCGCACGGCGGCTGGAGAGGCGCGACGGCGGCGCTGGGCACGGCGGTGAGCGGCGGTGCTCGGAGCTGAGGCGAGGCGGCGCTGCTTCCAATCGGAGATGGCGATCGGCGCGGCGCGGGCTTGGACGGAGGAGAAGGCGGCGTGAAGTGGTGCTCCTGGGGCGAGGCCACGGCGGTGTGGTGCGCGGCTGAAAGGAGAGGCAGCGCCGGCGATTGGAGGGAGACGGAGAAAGTGAGCGGCGTTGCTGGTTCGTCGGAAAAATGAGGCGGCGTTGCTCGCCGATTTTAGAGAGAGGCGAGAGCAATTTTGCTTGGTAGAGAGAGAAAAGGAATTTGGGGAAAAATGAAGAGGAAGACGTGTTCCTTTCTTTTATAGAGAAAAATAGTTTAATTAAAGAATTAATTTAAAACAAATGAATAAAACTTGTGGATGAGATTAATCCTCTTTAATTCCTGATATTTTCGTTCTCAATTGATACGGTTTAGGAAACGTTTGGTTCACGAGTTTAATCCCGATTTGAAAATTAATACAGTTTTAAGACTAAATTAATATTTTATTGTATTTTAATTATTCTCAATAAATTAAACGGATCGAAATCCTAATTTTTAATCTTTGAATATTTAATTTCTCGTAGCCCTTTATTCGTTTGAAAGATTCGATTCTTTCGACGAATTTAGGAATTTGTAAAAAGGGTATATATATATTTAAATTACCCAAAAGCACACAAAATAATAAAATAAAAAGAAACAAAGATAATAATATAAAATAAGGGTTCTAGGAATATAAAAGGTATAAAACGGGACAGGGTATTACATCCTCACCCCCTTAACAGAATTTCGCCCCCGAAATTCAGCTTCTAGGTATTGCTTAGGTATTGAGGGTATTTGGTTAGGACTTCATCCTCTATTTTCCCAAGTTGTTTCTTCTTTCTCGTGTCGGCTCCACTGGACTAGAACTAATGGTATCTCTTGATTCCTTAATAAGTGTAACTTCCTTCCTAGGATAGTAACTGGAACTTCTTCATAAGTCAGGTCACAACTTAAACCTAAATCTATACGACTAATAACAGGGTTTGGATCGCTTATGTACTTCCTGGGTGTAGATGTGTGGAACACATCATGCACTCGTGATAACTCTGGTGGTAGTGCTAAGCAATAAGCCACATCCCCGATTCTATTCAGGATGTCAAATGGCCCATTGTATCGCGACTTTAGCTTACCTCTTTTACCAAAACGGATTAGACCTTTCATTGGTGCCACTCGGAGAAATACTTTATCGTCAATGTCAAATTGTAAATCTCTTCTCCTAGCGTCCGCATATGACTTCTGACGGTCTTGAGCCGCTTTGATTCTTTCTTTAATCTTTGCGACTATCTCAACCGATCTTTCAACTAGTTCGGGTTTGAGAATCTTTCGAATTCCGACTTCATCCCAACAAACTGGTGATCTACACCCTTTTCCCGTAACGTGCTTCGTACGGTGCCGTTTGTATTGTCGCCTGATAACTGTTGTTATATGCGAACTCTACAAATGGCAGGTGGCTCTTCCAACTTCCTGCAAGATCTAGAGCGCAAGCTCTCAGCATACCTTCGAGTGTCTGGATAGTTCTTTCCGATTGTCCGTCAGTCTGCGGGTGGGTATGCGGTGCTGAATTTCAATTCAGTCCCTAAGGCTCATTGCAGACTTCCCCCAGAACTTAGAGGTAAAACGGGATCTCTATCGGACACTATCGAGACTGGTACACCGTGCAGTCTAACTACCTCTGCTATGTATAGTTGGATGAGCTTGTCCAACGTATAAGTCATTATAACATGGATAGAGTGGGCAGTTTTCGTAAGTCTATCTACGATAACCTAAATGGCATCATGATTTTTTCACCGTTTTCGGAAATCCGGTGACAAAATCCATAGTGATGTTCTCCCATTTCCACTCTGGCATCTCCAGAGGATGCAACAACCCTAGAGGTCATTGGTGATCTGCACAATACTGTGTGGAGAAATTCTAGGTTTAGGATGAAATTGGTACTATATTTTACTCCACTCAAAAAAAAAAATTTGTCTAACTACTTACTCTAAAACTTCTGGTCCAAAAGGGGTGGTAAACCTTAGTGGGGAGGTTTGATTTTTGAAAGGTCCTCCATTAGTTAAAGCCAAAATAACTTCTCGATTTTCTTGGTCGACTAAGTTTGTTGTCACTCTACCAGATCTGAGACTTTGAAGGTTTTCTAGTCCTCAAGCATGCAAACTTTTCTTCCTACATAGTTGCAAATTCTCCTCTACTTCGAAGTCCACTATGTATCTCATAGATAAAAATCAATTGTTCTTTCTTTTTCAACTAAAGTATTCCCATAACATATAAATGGTAATCTTAACACGTAAGACTTAAGATCACGTCTAGCTTACTCATTCCACAAAAAGGCTCTACTTAAGCTTAAAATCTTATGTTATCCCAAAAGAAAGTAACTATGCCCATGTTTCATATTTCTTCTTATGCATAGAACTAGTTCATTTTCAATAACGTCTAACTACTCAACTTAAGAACGTGCAGTTCAGTTTCTATTTGATGTCCATCCAAGTCTATCTCCAATCAATTCACTCGTCTTTAGGTTCTCATTGTATTCCTCAAAAGTTCACTTTCACTTAAGGTCTATTCTTCTATACTCTATATCCCAAAAATTTTCTTAAATTCTTAGGCACAAGGGAGTGAGATGCTCTAGTACTAATCGATACATAAGCAGTTGGTCCAAAATTCACACTTGCTGAATTTGGAATAAAACTTCTCTCGTCTCATTGTCTTTAAGACTGCCTTGAGATGTTCTTCATGTTGCTCTTTGTCCTTAGAGTACACAAGAATGTCGTCGATGAAGACGATGACGAATTAGTCTAGGTACGGATGAAACACTCTATTTATCATATCCATGAAAATTATCGGAGCGTTTGTTACTCTGAAAGGCATCATGGTGAACTCGTAATGTCCATACCGAGTCCGGAATGCTGTCTTCGGGATATCCTCGCTCTTGACCTTTAGCTGGTGGTAACCAGACATTAGATCGATCTTTGAGAATACCGTAGCATTCTTCAACTGGTCGAACAAGTCTTCTATCCTCAGAAGAGGATATTTGTTCTTAGTGGTCAGTTGATTGAGACCTCGATAATCTATGTACATACAGAAAGTTCCATCTTTCTTCTTTACGAACAACACGGGTGCTCATGGTGATGCACTAGGCCTGATGAACTTCTTTTCAAGCAAGCATTGCAGTTGTTCTTTCGGTTCTTCCAATTCCTTTGGCGCCATTCGATAGTGTACTTTAGATACTGGTGTTGCCCCAGGTATCAAGTCGATGGAGAACTCTATCTGACGATCAGGAGGTAACCCGATTAATTCCTCAAGAAACACGTCAAGATATCCATCCACAATTGGCACCTTGATGCGCAACTTGTCGCTTTTCTCTCCTGCTGAGATGTGGACGAGGTAAGCTTGGCATTCCTCTTTTTGTAATATGGTTGTAGCTTGGATTGCTGATATTACTCGGGTTTTCTTCTTGGTCCTAATTTCACGAAATGTGAAGCGTTGACCATTTCGGGTTTCGAGGTCGATCTCTCATTCTGCGCATTCTATTATTATCGCTTTGTCCTTTGTTAACTAGTCAAAGCCTAAGATTATGTCAAAGATTTTCATCTTAAGGATGTGAAGATCGGATTCTACTAAGTGATCGCTTAGCATTAGGGGTAAACCTATAATTCGATCCTCAATTTCCATAATAGTTCCAGAAATTTCCTAGCGCGGCCTGCTGAGGTGGCTTAGGTTCAGCCTGAGAAGGTGAGTTCTGTCCTATAAGATCCTTTGGTACAGGAATGGAGTTAACGCGGGGTCGTCCACGTCTACATCCTGGTGTCATTCTAAAGGTGGTTCTAATCGGAAAAGAATAATATTGTTACGATGTGTATAGGTGTGAGAAAGTTATAAAAACATAACCGGATTAACCAAAATTAACACAAAACGTTAACACTGAAAACACGTGTGGTACGTAATTCACCGCTTCGCATTGGGGCCCCAATGGTACAGTGCTCACATTCGCACAGTATTCTAGGAACTAGTAATGTGTCATTAAGTGATAATCAGATAAAATATGACATTTAATATATAAAGCAAGTAAAACACATTGACAAGTAGTGAGCACATAATAAGTATATATATATCTAAAAGTTTTGGTTCTACGGAGTCAGTCTCTTTACATTAAGTCATAGAATACAAAAGGCTTCTAAGTAATGCTATAGTATCGTGTCCTCACATCAGTTCGGACCACGAGCGACAAAAGGAGCAGGTTAGAGCTACGCTGCTATGGTCTAAGTAAAACGGTCATACATCTGACTACTACTATATGTCAGGAAAGGGTGGCACATCTATGTTGTACGTATTTGTGACTACACAAAAGGATAACTGTTTAAAAGAATTTGATCACTGCTATCAAACGGAAATACCCATCGTCAACTTTTTCTAGATATGTCTCCAAGTGAATGTGGGGTTGTTGAACTGGGTCTTCTATTCTCGTTCGTTCGAGTAGTCTTACTGTGATAGGACGGAGAACAACTCAGTAACCCTTCTGGCAAAACGAATCACGACTGTCAGATATGTCTCGTTGTGGGATATTGGAGTGGCTCTTACCATTGCACGCAGTCTCGTGAACTGGGTTATAAACACACTGACATATTCTAAGGTTAGCTAAGTGTCTTCTAATTATCGGGATATAACTATCTTAGGTGGATTCTTATATGGAAAGGAAATTCCTAATCAAAATTTTAGTTATTCAGAAACATAATTTAGACAATTAAGACACATAGTTCAAATAATCATATAACATCATTTATGAAGTTTATAAATTTACACAAATATATTTATTTCTATCTTTCACTAATTATCTGCATTTCAATAGTATTATAAACGACATTTCGGGGTTCTTTCTACACCTCGTAGGTGTTGTTTCGAGTTCGCGATCTTTTGATTGGAGTTTTGTTATGAAAGTCAAGTTGTCGTAATATCATAAACTTTAAGGCAATAAAATAAGAACATACCTTCGAGGAGCTTCTGACGGTAATAGGAGACACATTTCCCCTCAAGTGATTTAATTAGTGATCTATACTTACATGATAAGAAAATTTAATAAAGAAAAAGAATTTGGTTTGATGAAAACAATGATTTGTGTTTTGGTCCGAAAGTTTTGAACCTAGGCTCTGATACCACCTGTAACGCCCCGAATCCAGAATATATTAATTATATCGGATTCGAAGTGTTATTGTGATCAAAAGTCCGAACTATAAAATTTTTGAAGGAAATATAACGGAAATGAGAGATGATGAGTTTTTATGCAGCGGAAGAAATGAATATAATAATTTTAATAAGTATCTCACACACATATATGTGTACATAAAACATAGTATCAACAGTAATGTTTTATTTAAGTGGGGAACTCCGTGTCGTCTCTATTACTGTCCTTGCTCCACGAAATCATAATCTGCAAGGGGTTAGGAAAATGGGGCGTGAGAATTGAATTCTCACATATGGGTGATTTGCAACATCATGGGATTGGTAAATCCGAAATATATTAAGTTATACTCATTGATAAAGTGTTTATTTTATTTAATCAGTTTCATATAAAATTTAAACGGCATTTAAACATATTTCGCATAATATAATTTAAATAGCACAAGTTGGTTCACATTAAGGCAAAGCCCAAATCATATCACGTATTATCACAAACTGACCAACCATGAACGTACGACCATTCCACTTCCAACAAAGTTACTCTTTTCAACTCCAACCATCAACAGCCTTGATTCCGAGGGCGTCCAACGACAGCGTCCCCGGAGACCGGAAAATAATCAACAACCTTGATTCCGAGGGCGTCCAACGACAGCGTCCCCGGAGGTCGGAAAAATAATCTAAATTAACAACCTTTATTCCGAGGGCGTCCACGACAGCTCCCCGGAGGTTGGAAATAAATACCCACATCACAACTCCGTACTTACTGACTTTCCATAAAACTGACACAACAAACTTCACAGAGAAACAATACTTGATTGACAACAGAACTGATTCATGCTCACATAAGGTACTTACTCATGCAATAGTGATCGACTTACAAAACAACAGGCATTATATATCATATATAGTCATAATAGGTGCTACATTTATGTTGGATTAATTGTTTTAGATTGATTTAGTCGAGTTCAGAAAATACCTGCACAACGTCATTATTAGCAGATCAATCAACAGATCATAACCCACCTGTTAGCTCCGGGTCCCGAGAATGATATACAAACAGAATGTCGGATCCCTCGTGCGTATTTCGATTAGCACAAAATCCTAGTACGAAACCATTTGATTAAAAGTTGACCTTTGAATTATTAGGAAAACTTGAGAGTTTGTGTTACGAGAATCGAGAAAGTTGTGGTCTTATAAACTCAAAAAGGACTTGCTTAAGGGTCACACCCTATTTTGGTAAATACACCACTTCTAAAAAGGTGAGTGTATTGAGGGAGTGTATTTACTAGTATACTTGTGGTATGACTATTTCGATTACTACAAAAACAATCTTTTGATAAGTACACCCCTTTTTAAGAGGAGATGTATTAGGGGGGTGTATTTACTAATTTCTGTTGTGTCCTTAACAAAAGCCCTTTATAAAATTAAAAGTATAAGGGTTTATATTTTATAATAACCTCTTATTAAAACTTATTAATAACTTGATTTTTCTAAGAATTTATATTATAACTAATATAGTTTATAAAAAGTATTTTTTTTCTTTTTTTAACTTTAGTAACACTTCTAAAACAAAGGAATTATATTAATTTTTTCCAAAATACTCCTTTTTCATTTGTTATTAATTTTGAATATTAAACGACTTATCTTTTCGTTTCTAATTTTCTAACAGTCGCACAAGGGGAAGACGAGTTTCATTTTGTCTTTAAAAACTCAACTAATATTACTAACAACTAATTTCATCACCATTCAGCAAATTCAATAATACTAATCCATAAATTAAGTAATATCATCCAACCAAAATAATAATACTAAACACCTAAACCCACAATACTAAACAGTTATTCTAAAAACACTAATAACAAAACATTAGTGACATAAATCCATCTACCAACTAACTAATTCAAAGGTACTACACAACAAAGAATACCATTCTTCTAAATAACTAATATGAAACCATTAAAACAGTAATACTAAACCACTCCATCAATAACTATTCTAAACTCTCAAAGTCTAAAAAAAGGAACTGATCGATTCCTATCTCAACTACTACAAGAATTTGAGAGAACGTTAGAGATTCTTACGAGTCTCAAATCGGGCAGCCTAACGGCGTCGTTCGGGGATTCAGGAAAATGAATCGAACAGCCTAACGGTTGTTGGTGAACGAATCTAATCGTAAGGATTAGTGGTTGTTTCAATCCGTTTTTACGTCACCAATCAATAACGTGTGATTGATTACCACCGTAAATGATAAATCGGGGTGTGAATTTATCGAATTTGAAATTGAACTTATTTCGTGTATGTGTAGGTTAGGGTGTGTTTGTGTGTGTATTTTTGTCTAAAATTCGAAATTATATAAATAAGCTGGAGAACAACTATTTATAGAGGCTAGCAAGCATGAGGTGCTACTGACTCTTGGTCTCCCTAGCTTGCATGCCTGACATGTGTCCTTTGACCTTAGTTTGACCTTATCTAAGCTGAATCTTAGTTACAAAGTCTTCTTTTGGGCCTTATCTCGGACTCATTGTTGTTCGTCTTATGGCTTCGTTCAGCTTGGCTTTGGGATCTTAGTCCTTTGTTCATGTGCACACCTCTTTGGCTGATTGTTGTATCATATTTTGACCAAGTTGCTCGTCATTAGTGACTTCACGATTGGCTCATCCTTGGTCTCGGGTCTTAAAACTTGTTCGCCTATTAGTTGTTCGTTGGGGGAGTTGTTCGTCACTTTATACACCTCCCAGATTGGTTAATGCACCCAAATCGTGATTTTCTTTGTTTAGACTTTAATTGTTGTTTGCTCCATATTTAGATGATGTTCGCCTATCAACAACGGCGTCGTTCGAGGTCTCCAAAAATTCCGGCAACATCAAACCGGTTTAACGGCGTCATATCGATCGGAAAATTGAACGACAAAAGGCTTCGGTTAGAAATCGATTTTAATCGGTACAAATCGAATTACCCGAAATTGAAATTGAATGAATTCGGAAACGGATAGAAAAGAGGGGACTCACTTAAAACGGCGTTGGACGGAGGCCGAAGGTGGCGCAACGCGAGGGCGGCGTCGCTGGAAAAAGGGGAGAAGCGTCGCGGCTGTTGGCTCCGTGCGGGAGGCGGTGCGACGCGATCGTCTGTGCTACCGGCGGTGCGACGCGGCGTCGCACGGCGGCTGGAGAGGCGCGACGGCGGCGCTGGGCACGGAGGAGAAGGCGGCGTGAAGTGGTGCTCCTGGGGCGAGGCCACGGCGGTGTGGTGCGCGGCTGAAAGGAGAGGCGGCGCCGGCGATTGGAGGGAGACGGAGAAAGGGAGCGGCGTTGCTGGTTCGTCGGAAAAAGGAGGCGGCGTTGCTCGCCGATTTTAGAGAGAGGCGAGAGTAATTTTGCTTGGTAGAGAGAGAAAAGGAATTTGGGGAAAAATGAAGAGGAAGATGTGTTCCTTTCTTTTATAGAGAAAAATAGTTTAATTAAAGAATTAATTTAAAACAAATGAATAAAACTTGTGGATGAGATTAATCCTCTTTAATTCCTGATATTTTCGTTCTCAATTGATACGGTTTAGGAAACGTTTGGTTCACGAGTTTAATCCCGATTTGAAAATTAATACAGTTTTAAGACTAAATTAATATTTTATTGTATTTTAATTATTCTCAATAAATTAAACGGATCGAAATCCTAATTTTTAATCTTTGAATATTTAATTTCTCGTAGCCCTTTATTCGTTTGAAAGATTCGATTCTTTCGACGAATTTAGGAATTTGTAAAAAGGGTATATATATATTTAAATTACACAAAAGCACACAAAATAATAAAATAAAAAGAAACAAAGATAATAATATAAAATAAGGGTTCTAGGAATATAAAAGGTATAAAACGGGACAGGGTATTACATAATAGGAATGAAAATTATTTTCCATCTATGCCCCCACAATAAAAATGATGTTTTGGAGGAATACTTGTTACAATTATGATTCAATTGCTAGTGTCATGCCCCAATTTTGGAATAGAAGTAGAAAACAAATGGTTGTTGGTGGAGGAATGAGGGAGTGATTGAGGAGGATGATTGTAGGAAGAGAATAGGGTAATCAAAATGAGGTAGTGATTACTTTATTTAGGAGAGGAGGTGGTGATTTTGTTCTCATGAACCATCATAATTACACTAATTTTCAATCTCATTCTCATTACCATTGAAGAGTTACTAACCAAACGCTCCCTTAATGTGAATAAATTTGGAGGGTTTTAATTGTTTTATGAAAATGTATTAATTGTTTTACTAAAGTGTATTAGTTACTTCACAAAAGAATATTTGTTGAAGGATATTCGTTGTTTCAATGAAGGGCATTAGTAAAGAGTATTATTTATTCTCACTAAAAGATATTAGTTGAAAATCAGTTTCACAGTAAAACTTGTTCAAACTATATATACTCGTAATTAAAAATTTATATTAGCAATAAAGAAAAAAACTTGTCTTAACCAATTTTACATGTACACGATTTCTTAAAATATTATTATTATATATATACAATATCACTATTAAGTATATTCACTGTCACATACAGTATTAAAGCGGTCAATATGGACCAACGGGTGGAATGGGCTGACCAAAAATATGGTTGGCGTATAAAATACCAATACAATCCACTTATATGGCAGGCCACGGACTTTGGCGGGCTAACCATTTTTTTTAAAATGAATTATGGATTTGTAAATTTAATTAAATTCAACAAATAAAATTACATAATTAATATTTATCATATTACCTAATATAGTAATATATTATCATTACAAAATTTTGAAACAAAATCTCACAAATTAAAATTCACGATAAGCATAATCTCAAAAGTCACAAGTCCCACAGTTAAATTAAATTGAAATCCATAAATTATAATCTGCAATATAAATGAAAGGTAATTTAATTAACATAATTTCAGCGTAGAATTCTTGAATGCCTTCTTTAGTTTGGGCATTAACTTGTAAATATTACTGTAAAAAATTAATATTAATTACCCTAATATGAAAACAAATAATACAAAATTAATAAACTCGTTGCAGAATTCTTGAAAATTAACAGGCTTCACTTGAAAGTAGAGGTGTGCAACGGTCCGAACCGAATCATATTAGTCAACTGAACATCAAACTAAAAAAAATTTACAAATAAAAAATCAAACCATATTTTTTACACTTCTCTTTATTTTAATTTAGCTTAATTTTTGTTAGCATCAACTCACTGGTTTCATTCAATTACTTGCAACATGTCAACATCTAAATATTAATTTAAGCAAAAATGCATAAATAACCCTACTACATAATCAAATAAAAACATCAACACAATGGTTTTTAAAAGTTAAGCAACAATTTGAAAAACACAATCAACACAAAACACCACTCATCAAGTATCTTATGCAAAACACAAATCAACTCTCAAGTCTTTTATGCGTGAATCTAAATTATCTAATATTAATATTATTATATTATATTGTATTAGACTATAAGTGATTACATATTAATTTAGTGAATATTAATATATATATATATATATATATAATATTATTAATTATTAAAAATATTTTGGTTCGATTCGGTCAATATGGTTTTTAATTCGTAAACGGAACCGAAATAAAAAAAAAAATTCAAAACCGAAAACCGAACCAAAATTTATATTTCAATTTGATTAGGTCGATTTTTTTCGGTTCGGACTGTATTTTGCACACCCCTACTTGAAAGCAAGAAAACTATAGTGTATTCTGGAAGAAAGAATTAAGAAAAATTGCATATTTCACCCTTCCTTTTAAAGTTATCCATTTTTTTCAATTCTAAATTAAATTAACTCTACATTATAATTTTATTAAAATTGTGATTTTTTATAAGAAAAACTTATTTTGGCGGGCGGGCCGTCTACGACCTCCAAATGGGTTGGAATTTGTTTCGGCCAACCCACATTTTTTTTGGGGGGGTGGGTCGATCTACGGGCCTAGTGACGGCTCTAAACACCATCGATGTCTAAAAAATTGAGTATTTTTAAGCAATAATCAATCACACATTCGGTGGCAGGTGGTATTTAAATTTGTTTTCACCGGTGGACATGTGATCATTCCGATAATAGTGATAGTGTATATATATAACAGTGATACTTCCTCCATCCCAAAAGATATTATAAGGTTTACTATTCATCTCATACAAATAATCTAAATGACATCTTATTTTACTAATAATTACACATAAGAATAAATTTCTTTGTTTTTTTTTTTTTTTACTTAATGTGAACAACACGCTCTCATATAAAAATTATTTTGTCTATTTAAATAATATAAATTCACCTCCACTCTAAAATCTCTAAAAAAAATCAACTCACAATGTCTTTAGAAATGGAGGGAGCACTTAAAAAAAATTTCAAATAACCTCGAATTTGCAAGAGACTACTCATTTGAAAATAACATGAAAAATATGCCTATAATGAGCTATATATATTTTGTGATTGATTGAATGAATGACCGTTTCATTTCATGATATGGTAAGATTGTTTGAAGTATATCAAACCATCATTTCTATTGTAAGATTCTTTAAATTTCATGATCTTTATTTCTCATTAGTAGTCTCATGAGAGAATTGTATCCGTTAGTTATCAACAAAATTGATGAAAGGGCTCTATTATTCATCTACGTAAAATACTTTGTTCACCCACTTCTTTTTTTAACAAAAATATATTTAATAAAAAGTAATAATATATTATTTATAAAAAATAAACATTAAATTTATTAAACGCTCACTCTTTCAACACTCACCCAAAATCTCAGAATTCACGCAATTTTTTCTATTTTTTCACACACAATTACACCATTAAAAAAGAAAAGGAAAAAAAAAGGAATGATCATGAAAATATAAACCATAGAGACACAATTTAATGAGATTAATTTTTTTTCTCTAAATTGGTACACCATAAAAATGAAAGGAATAAATAAAGAAAGAAAATTTGGTTCGGCACCGTAAAAAAAAAAAGTGTTGGTGTGCTATTTTTTTTTTTTTTATTTTAAATTGGTGGGTGTGTATATATAATGAATGATTTAATTATTATATTAAGGTTATAGTTGTAAATTTTAAGGGGGTACATTAAGGGGAAAAAAAAGTACTCCCTCCGTCCCAATTTTGATTACCCATTTCAAAATGACACAATTTTTAAGAGAGTATGTTTTATATGAAAACACTTCATAATAAGCTTAACATGAAATAGTTTTAAAGTATTATTAATCTCATCAGGAGTATCATTAAACCTGTCAGGGGTGTCAGTAGTCTGAGTAAAAAAAAAAATTAAAACAATTTTCTTGAACTCAGACTAATGATACCCCTGGTGAAATTAATGATACTCCCCATGAAATTAATGATACTTTAAAATATTTTCATGATAAGTTTATCATGAACTATTTTCATATAATATTTTGTTTTTTTAAGAAATGAATTGTTTATCAATATTTTTGAGTATAAAATAGTTTTTTTGGAATTGTTTATTAATATTTTTTGGCAATGAAAGCTTACCATGAAATAATTTTAAAGTATCATTAATCTAATCGGGAGTATCATTAATCTCATTAGGGGTATCATTTGTCTGAGTTCAAGAAAATTTAAAACAATTACTATATAATACCACTGACCCATATTAGTGATACCCCTGACAGGTTTAATGATACTCCTGATGAAATTAATGATACTCTAAAATTATTTCATGTTAAGGTTATTATGAAGCGTTTTCATATAAAATCTACTCATATTTTTTTTAGTATAAAGTAACTTTTTAAGGGTTGAGTTTAAAAAGTGATGTTGCTTTTTGCCATTTTAGGAAATGGGTAAACAAAAAAATCTTTTTTTTTTTTTGGTTTTTGGGTAAACAAAATTGGGACGGATGGAGTGAAATATATAATAGGTTAACTTAGTAGTGAGTGAATAAAGTGTTTTTTTTTTTTTTTTTTTGTGTTAATGGCCGTGCCCTTAATGAAATCTAAGGTTTTACAATTTTCTAATTTAATTACTCTTTGCAACACAGAACTAAACTTTTTGTGCGTATATTAGGATGAATGTCGATGATTGGATTTGTTAAGACAGTTGAATTTTAAAAATAAAATATAATTGTGATAACCTACCATCACCCACACTTTCCTCCATTGATTATGGAAGATAGTCTACTACATCTAAATAAACTCTTTGATACGTACGTACAAGACTTATTTCAATTAATATTCCAAAATAATTCCTTAATTAACGGTAGTTATGTTTGGAATAATTTTCAGATTCGACTTTGACTTTTGATTAGGTAAAGATTAACGGTGAATTTTGTCAATTATCGAGTTGGTGCCTTGAGGGAATAATTTTTTTTAATGCCCCTAGGTTAGGAGGTAGCAAAAGAAGGACCACGGGTCTTCGGGCTGGCAATTTAAGGACACCAGATTTAAAATGTTGCAATTTGAGACCAAATTGGTCCGAATTGACTTTAATTGGAGCTAATTCGGGCCAACCTGACCTCAATTTGCAAAATTTTAAACCTATGGTCCTTAAATTGCCAGCCCCAAGACCTACCGTCCTTCTTTTACTACCTTTCATTACAAGATTTTCACGTTTTAACAACGAAAAAATTATGTTGCTAATCAATGAATTTGCATTTACTAACGGATTTACAACGAATATTTTTCATTGTTATTCTGCTCGTTGCTAAATATGCCAACGAAATAGTATCCCGTCAGTAAAAAATACCGACAGATTATCAACGGATTACCAACAAAAATAAAATATCTATTTATATGACCAATCTGTTGGTAATCCGTTGGTAAAACGGTTAGTAAACATAATACGTTGCTAAATTATTGTGGTAATTTTTTAATCCGAAGCATTAGTTAACCCTTGATTTCGAGATATTTTATACACATTGCACCCGTCCAACACCACTTTGAGACATAACTATTACCTTTATAAATATAAGTATATATAATATAAGCACTAATATAAGTATATATATTAAAAAAATTAATACAAAAAATAAATTCTTCTTCCTCATGCCAACCCCAAGCCCCAATCATTTTTCACCTAAAGTTTAGACCGTAGTCCCTACCCACCCCGGCCCTCACCTCGACCGTCCAACCTCAAGTTTTTGACCGTCAATGGTGCTGAGGTAGAATAGCGTGAACTACATATAAGCAACAGACTTGGTTTTAGCCGATGGAGGGTCATGTTCCAAGCACGTGTAAAAAATAGCTCGAAATCGGGGACATGTCTCAAAATAGTTATTTTTACAATTTTTATTTTAAATATATATTTATAAATAAAAAATATTTATTTTTAAAGTGGTATCGGACGGGCTCCACGAGCATAAACTAGTCAAATATCGGGTGTCATGTGCCGAGTACGTGGAATTTGGGTCCAATTAGATCTAATTTGGAATTAATTTTTTAAGATAGCAAAAGAAGGACGGTAGGTCTTGGTGCTGGCAATTTAAGGACCATAGATTTAAAATTTTGCAAATTGAGGTCAGGTTGACCCGAATTAGCTCTAATTAGAGTCAATTCGGGTCAATTTGGCCTCAAATTGCAACATTTTAAATCTGGTGTCCTTAAATTGCCAACCCGAAGACCTGTGGTCCTTCTTTTACTACCCTCCTAACCTATTAGCCTTAAAAAAAATTATTCTCGTGCCTTGAATATCAATGAGACATTTGTTTGTCAATTAATAGTCGCATATTGAATATGTGTTCTTTTGTTAAAGAAAATAGTATAATTCAAAATAAAAATTTGATTACATATGAAAAATTATAAAATTGCAATTTATTTCACACATTTTTTAAAGAAGAATATGAATAAATACTGAACGCTTTGTGTGAATTAGATTTATTATCGTTGTAACCGTTCCTTTCACTCTCTTTTTACGAGGATATTGTGCTGCTAGTTATAAACTTATCATGCACCACCCTAATAGCATTTAAAACCTTAGAAAAAGTTAACCTTAAAAAAATGTATCTTGAATTAAGAAATCAAGTGAAGAGGCCAAAAGTAAAAATAAAAATACAAAGAGAAAAAAGTTTATGAGACAGAATAAAAAGTTAAAATAGAGTAGCCAAATATGCATTTTGCATTTGCAAGATGGCAGTTATTCAACGAAAATTTCACTAAATTAAGAAACATCTAATGAAACCGATCGAGTCTCATTTAGAAAAATCGAAGTAGGTTTCAGTTGCTACAACAAATTAAACAACCCAATCCCATCCTACTTGATAAAAGCAGCTCAGCCAAAGCCATCTCATCATTAGCTGTTCGTCATCTTGATCAAAAGATTGGATCATTCTAATTACTCAACATCAAATCTCACCCACCAAATCTGTACATAACAATTTACACGATATATATGTATGTATGTATAGATATTCTAACAGGTCTACCCGGTACTAGGTCTGATTCGAGACGCGCGCTTGATTAGGCATGGCGAAATCCCTTCTTTTCCTCGTTCGTCGAGCAGCTTCTTGAATTCGTCGGTCATGCTCTTTGAGCACCTGCTCTATATTGTTCGATGGAGCCATTAGAGGACCCGAAAAATGAATTTTCCTCTCTTTATGACCGTCTCCAACCTGTCCAGGGAAATAAATACGAGTCTTGCATTAGCCCATGGATATTCTTCCCAAAGGTACAACATGTATGAACATTATAAAAGTCGAAGGATAAGAAAAGAAGTCGTGTTTTTTTTTTTTTTTATCTTGGAACTCACCATGGAAGCTTCTTTCATGCTGATCCGTCCAGATATTTGTGAGCCAGAAAGCATTTGCGATTGGCGTCTTCTATCCTGCATTCTCATAGGATCCCCGAATGACTGTGAAAGCCTACTTTGATCTGTGGCATCCACATGCGAAGAAACTAACTTGTCTCGACATTCTACACCCCTAGATGCCACTAAACCTGATAGTGAGGACAAACCGCTTTTGGTGGAAACAATGGTGGATGCATCGTCATTTCTTCTTCCAGACGATGTCGTCCATCTCACTCCTGGAGCAAGAGGCCCCGAATGAGAAACAACTCTAGCTCGAGGATCTTTGCTTGGTGGATCGATTGGAAAACCAGAAGCAGCTTCTTCCTTGTGAGGGTTAAACAATTGGCTTCGGCTCTTTGGATCCACGTGGCCATGGCTCCTCTGAGACACAATCTTAATGATCAGTAAAATATTGTATGCGTGTATTGATCTTTGTTTCATTAATATTTACATGATGAACACCGATAGCATTGATATCGCATGTAGCAATTAAAACATTTTTCAGCTTATTAACAAAGTTATGCTACAAACCACTTAGCTGCAATATATGAAGTTGAATCATTGTATTTGGCATTTTAATTTATATTCAGTTACAAAGTCAATCATAACCCACCCCCATACATCATACATTTCAAGTGTAAAGAAGTGTGAATATAAGATCTAGGCACAAATTTTAAATAACATGTAATATTTATAATAATTGTATAACATGTATACAAGCATGCTATGAGGCTGCCAATAAATGCCGGTTTACATACCTGCATTGACCTAGCAAGCTCAGCATTAGCATCAGGAGCTGGAGCAGCTCGAAATTCTTTTGCTCTTTTAAAATCAATTTCACACTTATGTCCCTTTACTCCCAGGGATCCTTTCCTGTTAAAGTCAAGGACCAGAAGTACTTATATAAGAAGTTAAGCAAAAACCGGCACAATATGACTTAAAATTGTGTGTCAAAATCCAATAATAACAGATTCTTGTCAAATTTCCTTTTTGTATTTCCTGTATACTCCTAATGAAAATTAACAGTCTTTTTTATCATAATACCAAAGATCAAGAAAATAAAACTTGGCCATAAAGAAACTCAGAGATAATACAAAACTGCAATTGTAGACGATGTCAGAAAAAGGAGTAACAATGAGCACGTACTTTCTTGCTTCTTCCTCTCGCAATTTTGCATCTATCTCTTTGCTTGGAGGATATTTGGGCAAACTTGATGGATCACACGCAAGTGGTTTTGTTTTGAAGAACTGCCAGAAAGAAAGAATCAATATCGAATATTATCAAAATTAATCCCAGGAACTAAAACAAGATGGCTTCAAAAAATCTCTCACATCCTAAAAAGCCCAGTTAATTACGAATTTTATAAACAAAGGAACATCAGAAAATCATAAGGTACAACTCATCCTCATAGGTCAGTTGCATATCCAGACGTTATTTGACTAAGTGAGAGATTACCTCACTGTTGAGAGCTTTAGATGCGGTCCCACGATCCGAAGGGTCAATTGAGAGTAGGATCTCCAAAAGCCCTACTGCAGCACCAGGAAGATCCTTAAATGTTTCAACAATTCTCTGTCTATATGGCTGAATAGGCTTAAACACCGGTGAATGAGGCAATTTTGATTTTCTCCAATAATCTTCAGAAGGAGATCCACAAAGCTTAAATATCTTATGCAGCTGCTCAACCTGCAAGGTGATGAAAAATTTATTCAATGACTGTGAAGAATATATACTGAAGAATGCACCTCATCAGATCATTAAAAAAAAATTATGAACATAAAACCATATATTAACCAATGCTTGAGAACAAAAGAGGAATACTGGACAGGTTTACCCTTCCTATTCAACCAGTGCTATATAAAGTTCGTCCATGCTAAAGGAGAAATAAAGCTTGTGAGATACATAGGGGATATCCTTGGTTAAATATTATAACTGTTAAAGATTATGTTATGATTTATCATTATTGTGTCTTCTAGTTTAATTGTTCTGAGTTTAGTAGGTAGATTGAAATTTATCTTTCCTTTGATTGTAACCCTACTACCTAGGTCTTTCTCCCACTATAAATATGGGAGTACCCTACATCAATAGTATACACAATACATGAATTTCCCTACTACTTTCGGCTCTTTTACAATCACATAATGGAATGTTATCATATACTCCCTCCATTCACCAAAACTGTGCCTAAATGCTTGGGCACAGGTTTTAAGAAAAAATGGATAAAGTAGATAAAGTAAGAGTATTGTGGAGTCCATTTATGAATAAAGTTAATGTTTGTGGGTAAAGGTGAACGGCAACTTAAGTAATTATAAGTGGTGGTTGGAGAGTAAAGATAAAATTATTGTTGACTTTTATAGACACACTTTTGGTGGACGCCGAAAAAGGAAAGTAGGCACAATTTTGGTGGACGCCGAAAAAGGAAAGTAGGCACAATTTTGGTGGACGGATGGAGTAGTAAATAACTGAGGAGCAATCAGTCATAAGCTGAACATCCGCCAACTTGCTGAATGTGGTAATTCCACGTCTCCAACTCATTATTTGAGTGTGAAAGACTGGAAGTGTCTGTTTCATAACAGTTAGTTAATGGACTATGGCAATTGCAACTCAAATACTGCCCAATCTTAGACCTAATTAGTAACTTATGTACATGACATTCATGCACATTCCGTGCCAAAAATCCTGTTTTTACTCTTGTTCAGCCATGAAGTTCTACATTGACATCAGCATCCACATTTGAATCAAATAAAAATAATTATTAGAGGAGATTAGAAATCGGGGATACCCATCAGCAGGCAAAATCAACAACTTTTACCCTCAGACTCAACCCCCCCTTAAGCAAGGGTAGGTGGGGGGAGATTGCAAATATAATAACATGATAAGAGATAGTTGAGTAGCAAGAATACCTCAGTTCTACCAGGCATGATAGGTTTGCCGGTGTATAATTCTCCAAGTATGCAGCCGGTGCTCCATAAGTCCACAGAAACTCCGTACTGAGTTGCACCAAGCAAAAGTTCAGGAGGTCGATACCAGAGTGTCACAACGCGGCTTGTTAATGGAGCTTTTTGGTGATGATCAAAATAACTTGCTAAACCAAAATCAGCAATTTTCAAGTTGCCATGATTGTCAATTAAGAGATTGGAACCCTTGATATCTCGATGCAGGACACCATGGGTATGGCAATAATCAAGTCCACTCAACAGCTGCTTCATATAACACTTCACCTGCCAAAGATAGAAGGTAATCTAGGGATTCAGAAAGACCGGGTCGTTGCGCCAAAAAGAGAGACAGAGAGTGCTAATCATATTATTTGAATCATTTCTTTTATGATTCTTCCACCTAATGTTGTATTAAGATATATAAGAATTACCAAGTAAAAACTATGAACAACTCAGGGATAACCACCTGTGGTTCTGAAAACTTGACCCCAGGGAGTGATGCAAGCCCAGTGAGATCGTGTTCCATGTATTCGAAAACAAGATATAAACTAGAAGATGTTCTTGAAGTTACCAAGCCTTCCAGCTTAATTATATTTGGGTGATCAAGCCTTCGCAATAATAGAATCTCCCTTGCCATAAATTTCACACTTTCAGGATCCATATTATCAAAACGCACTTTTTTCAGAGCAACAACTTTGTTGTGCAGGAGATCACGCCCCTTATATACGCTACTGTAAGTTCCTTGACCAATCTGCAACAATCAAAAGGTGTCACAGAAGAACCAAATCAATTATAAATACATGTTAAAAACTGTAATTAGTCCTAAACTTTTCCTAGACATTCTGCAATCAATTCAACAAGCTAGACCAGAATAATACCTTATCAAGTTTTTCAAAAGTATCGGCTTTCCGTGGAATCCATCCTCTGATAGCTTCCCCAGCCACCATAACCAGCCAAGAGGGCCATCCTGCCGCAACTTGTTCGCCTTCTAGAGCTCTGGGGAGGCTTCCCATGCTCGGAAAATTGCTCAGATCTTCACAATTCTCTCTTTTCTTCTCATAATAATCATCCCTCACCCTTCTAGACCCACTAACCTTCTTATCAATCAACCCAATTTTAAAATCCCCATTCTCCTTCAACGAAAAACTCTCGTTCCTCTTTGCAGAAATCGCTCGAGCCACACGCAATTCAGATGTTTTCCTAATCAATTCCCTCTGTTTTGGGCTCTCTTCACTATCTTTAACCGCTGAAGATGGTTTTCCACACACACAACCCATAATTTTACCGATATTAATCCAACTGGGGAATAAATATACCCTCCCTCACACTTTCAGATAACTTCCCACAATTCTAATTCCATCAAACCCTAGTAATCTTCATACACCCATCAACATAAGACTTAAAAAAAAAAAAAAAAATTAAAGTAAATCAGAATTCAATACTCTCATGCAACCCTAAGCTTCAGGAACTCAATTTTTCCCAAATCGAAACAATAATTAATACTGAGATACCCAGAATTCTTATTCAATACCTTCATGCAGCCACACCATACCAGGGGAGAAATCCCAGCTTCCACCAAATCAACCGAAACCAGTAATAACTATTCTGTACTTGAAATCCTGAATCAGAACGGCAGCATCAAACTAAATTTATAAAAAAAAAATCTGATTGGTGATCTTCAGAAAATTCTGGCAGTGAAAAAGGAATTGGTCTAGAAAAGTTTATCAATCAATCCGTACAATTTATTGACTGTTCAACACGCTTATAAATGGTTAACAAAAATCGATATTCCTGCAATTTGTAATCATGCATTAGAGCGTTTGTGTTTATATATGTAGAGAGAGAAAATGTTAGCCGGCAAGTTTCACTTTGTAGCTAAAAAGAAATAGTTCTCCAAGTCAAGACGGCGGTGGACTCTCTCTCTCTAGAATCAAATCATCTTTTCCTTTTTTCTCTCTCCACAACGAAATTAAAATTCCCCAGCTCCGTGTAGGGGACAGATTTCGATATTCTACTTCATTTTCTGGAAAAATAAATTCGAATCAATGAAATATAATTATAATATTATCATTCACTGTTTTCGATCTCAGCCATACGCTATGCTATACTGTTGAGCAAATTGTTTCCTTTATTAAGTTGAGTGGAGGCGGAATCAGGTGGTGCGGGTGTAAAGATCTAGTGGTGGTCCTCACTGTTTTTGTGATGTGATGTACATGATACGTCTTCATTCCACAAAATATAAGTTTGGTTGTCTTATTATGACGTTCATAAAAAATAGTCATGTTGCCTAAAATAAAATAATAAATTTTATTTATTTTTTTAACACACACATAACATTTTTAAAATAATTTTATTTTGTACATGATTTGACACTATATTCTTATTTTTTACATATTATATTAACTTTCTTAATAACCGTGATAAAAGTAACAAACCCAATTTTCATGGACAGAGGGAGTAGTCATATGGCATTTTGCATAAGTTTTCTGAATGTAGACATATTGAGTGTAAAAATAATATAATAAAATGAATTGTTGTTAATTGTGTAAAATATTGTTATTTTAAAAAAGTGGATTATTTTTTACAGACGGATAAATATAGTAACGTGGACCATTTTTCATGAACGGAGATCATATTTGATTATATGTTGTGTGTTTTATAAGAAAATAGTTCACACTGTTCAATTTTGAGAACTATTCTTTTGGTTACATATTTGATATTTTTATTTAAATATTTTATATTTTAAATATGTTTTTTAAGTCTTGATATTTAAAACGTAAATATTAAAATATTGTATTTTTTATTAACGATTTAAATATTAAAAAAATCATTGTTGATATCCTTAAATAGTAATATGATACCGAATTAGTTGAAGTGGTTAAAACTCCTGAACTAGCTATTAAACTGGTGTATCGTGCGGATTGAAAATATATATTATTATTAATTTTATATTAAAATATTTTAAATATTTATTTACAATTACAATATTTTTAATAGTATATATGTGTAATAGTATTTTCTTTCAAATTTATTTATAAAATATAAATAAAATGTATTTCTAAATAGAATGGTTTTCAACTGTTGTTCTCTTAATTAAATTTTTGATCATTAACAAGAAATTAATAAATACAGATTACGTTAGTTAGAAATAGAGAATTAGGAATTAGTTGAACTTAATTGGTTCTTCCCGAAGTTTTTATTTGAACTTTAACTTTAAAATGCAGAGTAATGAGGAAATTAGAAATTAATAGGAGGCTTGGGCAGTGTAACGATGCTTCAAATAGAAATTTGAGAATTCTAGTGTTCCTGATATGTTGGGGGGGATATTCATCAATAGATGCAAGGGAATATTTTGAACCTTTGGATTTTTAACGAGAGAAAAATTCATATAAAATATTCGGAAATGATCATGCGCCTACATTAAATGTGATAATGACACATAATTAATTGGTAAACTGGTTGATTTATTTTTTATTATGTGTTATTATTATATTCGCGGTGGGTATATAAGTGTAGGCCCACCTATATATGGGTGTATCATCATTTCCGATAAAATATTATATAAGTTCAGAATTGGTAGAATATAGCTCAGATTAAAAATCTCGAGCATCCGGATCGGTTGAATCAAATTGGGCGGGTCTTTATAAAAAAAATCGTGCAAAGATAAACTTTGGGAGTTCGCTCCCAATTTGTGTTACTACAAAGACAAAATGTGTATTACTATAAAAACAAATACTGATTTTGCATAAATATTTATGAGTTTTTGCCAATATTTATTTATTTATTTTTACATATGTTCCTGTAAATAATATATTTAAGGTATTTAAAAATATGTTACTATAAGATGTTGGCATGAGATAAAAATATGTCTAAAGTGTTCCTATACTTAAAATTGACGTGAGATAAAATATTGGCAAAAACTTGCACGAGACCGTTTCATGGTATGAGATAGTACAAATTAATACTCATTTCTGTTAAAGTGTTAATGAGTTATGTTCAATTTATATTTCATCTCACCGTCTCATTGCATGTGACGGTTTCACACAAGACCTATATATCTCATGCATGAGACGTGATAATTTTTTACTAATTTTTGTAATACTAAAACATTAAGGTTGTATTTGGATGAATCCATGAAATATATGAATTTCTCATGACATAGTATTACTAGGTATTTAAAATTCATTTAATTTGAACTAAGATTAAAGCTAAAAATTTGAAATTCATCAACTTAAATATCTTACTCAAACAAGTGGAGTAAAATCTCTCCATTTAAACACAACTTTAAAATATAATATAAATTTACAAAAATATCACAAGATCACGATCAAGGTCTCGTATAATTATGAGCGGGTTTGAAGAATCAAGCTTTGTGGAAAAATTTATCATTATTATTTGGAGAATCAAATCTCGTATTGCGGTTTACTTTCCTAGTTATTAGGATTTCATTATTAATATTTATAGGATCTTTGTAGTTTATTAGTTATTACTCTCTCTTTTTAAAAAATAAGTGTTGTTTTAGCGGTTAAATTTTATTTCAAAATAAGTGTTATTTTAGCTATTTTTTCATGTTTTATCCTGATTTACCCCGAATTCAAATTAAAAAAATAAGAGATATTTTAGGGATTATATTAGAATATAACTGTTAGATATTATCACAATTTATGATTCTTAATTTGATACGAAATCTCTAGAACGACAGAAGGAGTATTATTCAGTTCATGGATGAATTTAAAATTATTCCTTTTTTATGTGTTATTTATCGCTCTTCTTTTGATATTTAAAGTTTGAATCAATGAAGTTAAACGCTAACCATGTTTGCTTCTATCCTGATATTTTTAGAAAAGGTTTTCGTGTTTCTGCTGCATCATTACGTCTCATATACGTATGAGACTGTTTCAAATAAATTTTTATGTATATTATATGGTATTTGAGTTTATAACCTTACTCAAATCATACCATAAAGCAAAGTGCAATTAAAATACTAGAGTAATTTTTTGTCTTATATACGAAATAATTTCATACAAGACTTACTCAATTAAAATCATAAAGAAGTATTAAATTAATAGATATTCAAAATATTTAAAACTTATGGATTGATTTACTTGATCAGCATCATAAATATTATTTATGAGATGTAAAGTTTCATGTCATATAAATGCATTTATTTAATCACATTTAGTATTGAAATGTCACATGCAGATACTAAATAAATAGACGATAGGTAAATGTATATACACCAGCGCATTGCAATGAATACACCATTAGACAACATATAATTGACACATGTAACTATAGCACTTAAAAAATGGTATAGTTGCATATTTTCATTTAAAAAAAATGTACATATTTTTTAGCACGTAATTTAATGCTAAATATCAGAGCAGGGGTGACTCTAGGATGATGCAGCCGATGTTGTCGCACAGGGCCTCATTCCGATGAGGACCCCCTTTTCTATTATTATTAAATACATATTTATTTATATATAAAAATAATACATTCTAAAATAAGTAGATAGTGTTGGTTGATGGACTTGGTATTTGTTGCGTGTGAAAATTTTTGGAAAGCAAAAGGATGTGAGTTCGAATCCATTCTTCGGTGTGTTATATTTCTTTAATTGGTTTCTCTAATTCTTTTCTTTTCTTTTCCTACTTTCTTTTAATTTTTCTTCTTTTAAGTTATGTTTTCCTTTATTTTCTTCTTAATAATTATAACACATTTCAATATCTAATTATTTAAATGCTTTAAAAATATCTAATTACATAGGTTATTTATTTCATTTTCTTAAATATAAAACTATTTTTATATTTTAATTTGAAAATATATAGTTATTCTTTAATACCAAATTATTTTTTTATATACATCTCATTTTATTTGATTAAATAATGAAAGTTGTTTATATATTAATAATATATTTATTTTTTTAGAGTATTACTAGTGTACACTTGAGTGTATGATATGCATTTTTAGTGTGTGTTATGAAAAATCAAAATTGAACTTAAAATTCAAGACACTTGGATGCATTTTAGATTTTTTGTTTTTTTAATATATGAATATGAAGGGCCTAACATTTTTTTTTCTGCACAGAGCCCTTAAATTTGTTGGACCAAGCTCTGGGGGTATTTAGGGGTCTCGTGAGATCAATTTATGAATAAAGTGATTGTTTATGGAATGTATGTTATGCATACTAACCATAAGCAATCACTTTATTAATAAATGGATCTCACAAGATTCCAAAATACTCACTGACATATCGCATAAAACTACGTGTAGAAAAAAAATGCACACTTTTAGTGGACGGAGAGAGTATGTGAATAAAACTCACAAATAG
This sequence comes from Ballota nigra, assembly GCA_947034835.1. Lineage (NCBI taxonomy): Eukaryota > Viridiplantae > Streptophyta > Magnoliopsida > Lamiales > Lamiaceae > Ballota > Ballota nigra. The sequence goes on from OX344730.1 coordinate 20,484,738, forward strand.
CATAATTATAATTGTAATTGTAATTTTTTTTTACCATATGAATCATTTAGAGACACGTGATACCTTTTAATGTTCTTTCTAAAGTATTTACAAGTTATAACACCCTCTTCAATTGTTTAATGTGTAAAATAAATGTAGAATATTTACTACCCTCTATTCCCCTTTAAACATTCACACTTTTCTATTTGGAATGTCCCACAATAATATTCACACCCTAAATATAAAAATAAAACACTCTCACACTATCTACTTTAATTCAAAATATTCTTCATTCATTAGTTCAAAAAGTCAATAAAATATTTTTTCTTAAAATTTGTGCCCACACAAGTGTGAATATTAATAGGGGACAGAGGGAGTACTATTTTTTTAGGTTTCTGTAATCATTGTGTAAATATTAAATAAATCAAAACTCTCCAAGTTGGTACAAGTTAACAAAAGAAATTTGTGATTTGAGTAATTAAAATACGGCAAACTCTCATGTACACCAAGTGAACGGTGCACTCACTCAACAGTTGATCATGTTTATACTGAAAAGTGTGGTTGAATTTTCAGTGTAATCGAAACACACTTTTTAGGTAATTGTAACAAACTTTTCATTGTAAACACAATCAACTGTTGAGTGAGTGCACCATACACCACATGGCCGGCTTATACCATGTGCAAGGTGATCACTCGAACAGGGCCCATGTGTCTAATTTATTATTATTATATATATATATATATATATATATATATATATATATAATCCTTTATATTTATATATGTATATGTATTTTTATGGAGCATAATCAATAGAAAATTTATTTTTGAGTGACTTTCGTATATTGTTAAACTCTTTACCATAGATATAAATATTTGATTAATGAATTTGTTTCAAAAAAATGCTCGGAGGACGAGACCTTTTAAATTATATTTTTGTAAATTAATTACTTTTGTTAAGATATTAAAAATATGAGTTTAATAAAGGGCCTCATTTTTTATTTTGCTCGGGGCCCAAAATATGTCCGAGACGCCCTGATACACCAAGTGTACAAGAGAGTTACTCTTAAAATATACTCTCTATCTAAATTACTAGTACATTTTTTCTTTTTTGAAAAAAAAAATTCAATCCTTATAATAAAATGATGTAATGAGAGAGAGAGAGAGAGAGTTGAACCTGGACCCCTCTACCAGCGCTTAGTCAGGTATCTATCTACCTAACCCTCAAATGGAGTTGGTAAATAAATATGTAAAATACTAAGGGGCGCGTGGTTAACAACTCTTCAATGATAATGGGAATGAGATTGAAAATTAGTGTAATTAACATGATTCATGAGAATAAAATCACTACCTCTCCTCCTAAATAAGGTAATTACTATTTCATTTTGATTACCCTATTCTCTTCCTACAATCATCCTCCTCAATCACTCCCACATTCCTCCACCAACAACCATTTGTTGTCAAATTCTATTCCAAAATCGGGGCATGACACTAGCAATGGTGACACCATTGGAACACTTTTTCCCCTAACGTATCATTTTTGTTATGAGGGCATAGATGGAAATAAAATTTCATTCCTTTTACCGTTGAAGAATTGCTAATCAAGTGACCCCTAAGATTATATAACGATATGTTAGTCAAATCACTTTTTTTAGTACAGTTTGATTTCTTAATGAGTGTGTGATGGTTTCAATAATTATATATAATAATAATATTATAATATAATTGACGGTAAAATACTAACTCAATCCAAATTGATAGTCAATACTAAATTCCAGTCGTTGCCCTAGAATTGTTCAATCTAGAAGTTCCAAAAGGAATAGGGATAGATAAAATAGAACATTCAGCCTCCCGTTATTTCAATATATTTTATATATTTTGAAAGGTTGTGGTATTTATTTTGTCAACTAAAAAGTTACGATCTTTATTTTTAAAATATTACCGCCTTTGTTTATCACCATTCAAAATTACGATGCTGATTTTTTTATTTTTTATCCAATCTTTAACACATATAATAACCGATTTCTAGTACAATAACGGTACTTATAGTTTCCTCGGCATTTTAGTGAACGACGCGCAACAAAACAAGCAAAAAATTATGTTTGAATTACAAGCACCTACTCTTTTTCTTTTTTCTTTTTTAAAATTTGGCCTCTTTGTATAGTTGACTGAGTTGTGAATCGAGAGTAGGTCAAGTTAGGTTTTACATTTAAAATTTGGACCTGAACTTTAGAAGAATTTGGACTGGCCTATAATCTATGATTTTTTTTTTATAAAGAATCAATTTTGTTTTTTTGAAAGTTAAGTTGTTACAGATTCGACTTGATATTTTTAGCATGTGTACACCTAATCTAAAAGGTAATATAGAAGTCTTATGAAAATCCATTGCACTTAAGAAATTAGTACATACTCCCTCTATTCCAGAAATTCTTATATATATGAGATGGACACATTAAAATAAAAAAAAAAAAAGGATATTTGACTGTAGAGTTGAATAAAATAATAGTAACTTTATATTTTACTCCCTCCGTCCCACTCTAAGTGTCTCACTTTCGTTTTTTGGGGTGTTCCACACTAAGTGTTTCATTCCATAAATGGAAAAAGCAACACTCTACTACATATAAACTTTAACCTTCAAATTCACACAATATTACCAAAAATGTCACTCATTCAATCCACTTTTCAACACTATTCATTACTTTATTAAACACTATTCATTACTTTTTAACACTATTCATTACTTTTCCACCATATATTAATAAACAAATATACTTTCTTAAACCATTCAACCAAAAGAAATGAGACGCTTAGACCGGGACGGAGGGAGTATTAACTTTTGTGAGAGGAAGTTATTCCCTTTTTTTTAGTGTGAAAGAAATATTGGGACAGGGGAGTACTATATTATTCTAGAGTAACATTTGACTGTACCAATTACAAATATTTGTTAAATAAAAATATCAAATGATAATGTATTTTTAGTAAAACAATTAATTTACACTTTTTACTTTAGAAATAGTTAAGAGAAAGTATAGAGTGAAAATAGTTTATATATGAACCATTGAAGTGTACTAGTTGTTTTTACTGAAAAATATTAGTTGTTTTGTTGGAGGTATTAGTTATTTTCACTGAAGAGTATTAATTGCTTGCTGGAAATAAACTAAAATTTTTCAGTGAAAATAATTAATACTCTTCAGTGAAAACAACTAATACACTTTAGTAAAAACAACTAATACCCTTCCATAATTAATATATGCACCAATTTCACTCTTATACATACTCAATAGTTAAACATGGAAAATGAAAAATAAGTCGGTGGATAGTCTAATTTATTTTACCTAGGGTTGTAAACGAATCAAACTATTTTGGTTCGATTTGGTATATGCATTAGAAATTTGGTATTCATATTCGAAATATTATAATTCGAATTCGAGTACAGATTTTTTTTTTGATTCGATTAGCTATCAAATACAAATTCAAAACTTATGATATTCGATTCGATATTTGTAAATATTCAATTAAATATTCGGTTAAATATAAATTATATAATGATAGTAATAATAATTTTTATATATATAAATTTAAGCCCATTATAAGTATATCTAGATATTAACCCTTATGACTTTATTAAAAAAATAGACTTGAGTTACAAATTCGAATGAAGATTTGATGTTCGTCATTTATTTATTACAGTTTTCTTGTAGCAAAAAAGACAAATCCCTCGCCCCTAAGGCCCCCACCCCCTGGCCCAACAAGATTGGGTGGAGAAGATAAATCATGGTGAATCAGTGGCCCATTAGGTGGGAGGACTAGTGTATGGTGCCCACAAGGAGTTATCCCCACATTGGAGGGATAAAACTCCTACACTGCGGCTGTCAGGGCTCGATCTTGCATCCTTGTAGCAATCTGCCACCCAGGAGCCAACTGAGCTACGTCATGCGGGCATTTATTAAAGTTTTTTTTTTCATGAATTTAATAGTTAATGTTTTTTATTTTATTTAGTTACTTGATTATGTTATGAAACTTTTAAGTTTATAGTATTTTTTTTAACATGTTTGAGAAAAATTCGATTCGAGTATTCGCTTCGAGTATTCATATATTTTCTAATAATTCGATATGAGTTTCAAATCAAATATAAATCGCATTTATTATACAAAAAATATTTGATTCGAATTCGATATTCAAAATAATTTCACAAATATGAATTCAAAACAAGTGGTATTCCATTCGATTCAATTTGTTTACAACCCTAATTTTACCCCTATATTGATGCACATGGGCAATGCATGTAAATTTTTCATTATTATTATTATTATTGATGATAATATATGATGCTAAAATATAATATATTAGATATGGATCATTGGTATAATTATGTTTGTTGAAATAATTCTCGTGATAAATAAAAATCACGGTCTACTATATAATTTTCTAATTATTTGGTTCTAATTAATTACCATGATTTACCTCATCCACCCAATCCTATCGGGCCAGGGGTAGGGGCAAGGGTTTCGCCTTTGCTACAATGGTTCCAATTGGTCGATAATTTTTTATATTTTTTATTTAGGAAAAGATAATCCAACATGGTAATTAATTTGGTGTTATTTTTATTTCTTTCTTTAATATTGCAGCTTTGCAAACCTCCCACCTGATGGGCCGCTGAATCAACATAATTTACCTCCTCCACTCAATTCTATCGGGCCAGGGGTGGGGGCCCTGGGAGCGAGGGCTTCGCCTTTTGCTACAAAAATTTACTTTCATTACACCGACAACAACTATATCCGGTCTTTCATGGCTTGTCGACGTTGTCATAAGTCGTAACAAGTGGGCTTCTTAAGATTTAATGGCATGTTTTGTGTTCAAAAAATAATATATCCTATTCCTAGTACTTTACGATATTCCGATTTTTTATATTCTTCAATCGAAATTAAACTCCGTACGATGCCAAGGATGTCGTCTGTTATGTATAAATGTATAAATATATAAATACAATATATAATATATAGTAAAAAGAAATTAATTAAACTGAATTTTTATACATCTAGTAGATCTAATATTTTTACTAGAATATAAAAGATAGCACAAAAATTAAGGTATATATAATGTGAAATTGATTCATATATGAATTATAGAAGGGTATTAGTTGTTTTCACTGTTGATGACCTTAACTCGGATTAGATAATTAGTGGTTGTTTTCAACTAAGAAGATCATCAAACAAGGATTAATCAAAGATTAAAGCTGGATTTTCATAAGTAAAGATTGGGAAGAAAATTTGCAAGAGTTTTGCTTGTTTTTTAATTAAGTAACCTCATTTCATTATCCCATGAAGGGGTATTTATAGGGGTACAAGCAAATAGGAGGTGTCACCTCCCTGATCATCCTTATTTACATTGTGACAAGTGTTAAGACACTTGTTAACTCCTAAGTTGTTACATTTTTATGCAATGATAAGTATTAAAACACATGTTTGTTCCTAATGTAATGCCTAATTATTGGGATTTCTGATGATCTTCCGAGGTGTCCTCTTGCTTGTCTGCTCGCCTCTAGTCAAGTTTCTTTGTGTCCCCTTGGTCTGGTTGTTCGCCACCTTTTTATACTTTTCATGACCAGCTGCTCGCCTCCTCAACTTTGGCCCTTAAACCCTGCTGCTCGCCTCCTAAGAGCACTTATTCCCTGCTGGTCATCCTTCTTTATTATTTTTATTTTTAAAGATTTCTTAGTCTTATTATTTTAATATTCTTTATTTTAATCTCATTTCCCTACTGTTCGCCTATCAACATTCACTATAGAGTATTAGTTGTTTTCACTGAAAAATCTTAGTTTGTTTTTACAAAACAGCTAAGACTTTTTACTGTAAACAAATAATAATCTTCAGTAAAAATAATTAATAATCTTTAATGAAAACAACCTCTTTAGAAATTTATGTATAAACCAATTTTACTCTATACCACGTCAAAAAAATTAGGCAAAAATTATATATATGACCAACCCACGTAATGTGTGCTTTTGACCGGAAAAAAAAAAATCAAATCAAGAGCATATATAAAGTACTCTATCGTCTAACCTTCATTTTTCATTTGATTTTTCTTAATTTTTAATGTGAAACTTGATTTATAATATTTAAATATATAAAATTATTTTTTGATGATGACATCTAAATACATGAGACAAAATAATGATATTTTTTTATATGATTATTATTGAAATGAAATATAATTATTTAAAAGTGCTTCAAATGGAGTGAATAGTGGAATGAAAAAAAAAACCTTGGACAGAGTGAGTAATATTTTGTTAGAATTATTGGTATGTATTTATGTGAGTGAAAAATAAAAAGGGAATTTAATTGAAATTGGGCTGAAGACCATGGACCTTAGACCTTGGTTATTGTTCCTTGACAATTTATCGAACTTTGGGCTGTATTTAGACCTTGGAAGAGTTTCTAAGTTTAGACTTAACCCAAAAATCTGGAGTGTCCAGATTCGTTGAAGATGACATGAAAGTGCATGATAAACATGCAAAACATGTGATGAAATTTAATAGTTGGCAAATTCCTTGATTTTCGTTTAATTGGGAGTGACTTACGCCTCACTTCTTTTGGCTGAGATGAACCGGAATGGAGAAATGTCCAGATTCGTAGTTTGACTCACAATCCTCTCCACCTTCCATGCATGCGTGGGTCTTGGAGACCTATAAATAGGTGTTCTCATGCATAATTTTTAGCGCCACACAAAAATTTTCTCACTCCCTCCCTCAGTATTCTAGCATATAGAGTCTTTAAGAGATCAGTCAAGTTCATACGTTCTTCCTGTTCGCTGAAGCTTCAAGTCCTGCGGTGCTGCACACTTGAAGACGAAAGTATCATTTTACCTTTGGGAGCGTAATTCCAAACCGACGAGTACTACCGGGAAATTTTCGCTTTGCGGGAAAAGAGTTTTCTTGACTCGATACTAAAAAAATATTTTCTTTTTATTTATCATGTAACTTTCTTTATTTTATTGTAAAGAATTATTATCACCAGAGTCAAATTCCAACATATTTTTGGTGAAAAATATATATTTTACCTTATAATAATTAGCTTTTGTATTGATCTTTTTCTTCTCTAAACAAGATTTTCTGAAAAGAAAACTGGATGAGAATCATGTAATTGGACACAATATGGACCTTCATGTGTTTCTACTTTCTGTATGTATTAGGCCTATAGAGGGATGTTAAACGGGCTGACCCTAACCCATTAGGGTCAGCCCTACAGGGTTGCGGGCCTAAACGGTTTCGGGCCTTATCGGTTCATTTTAATCGGTCCACTAACAATCGAAACCTAACCTTAACCCTAGCGGTCCGCGGGCTAAACGGGCCACTGACGGGCTCCGAAAGAAAAAACTAAAAAAATTGATTTTTAATATAAAATATAGATATGTAATTGTAATACGGTGTCATTTAAACTTAAAATTCACACATCGTTAAAAAATTCAAGAAAATTACATTTAAACATTGTTCAACATTTCACTTTTTCATGAGATAACTTTATAACGTCAATGACGATTTAAGAGCCAGCGACAACCGACAATGACAATTTTAGAGTCATGCGACGACCGATGATCCTCAATTGGAAATATAATTATAAAGTACGGATGTTGAAGCCCTACATTGTTCATGAATTTATAAAAATTATATTCACACGTTGTTCATAAAGTTCAAGAATTAATTAAATGTTTAAATTCAATTTCAAGTAATTTAATAAATTAACTAAATGAAAACATAAATTAACTAAATAAAAACTTGAATATATATATATATATATATATATATATATATATATATATATATCGGACATTGGACTTGGATTGAAAATTTGAAGTTGAAGTAAAATAGGTAGGTTGCATACACGGTTGTAATTGTACAAAATATATAAAAAGTAAAAAAAAAAAAATCGGGCTAAACGGGTTGGCCCGGTAGACCGGCGGGCTAGCCCTTTTAGCCCGCGGGCTAAACGGTCCGGGCCAAAAAGGCCCGGTTTTAAACGGGCCACCAAATGCTTGGACCTAACCCTTATTCGGTCCAGGGCTAAACGGGTCAGCCCGCCAACCCGCGGCCCGTTTAACATCCCGGCTATAGTCCACGCTCCCTTAGTTCATTTAACACACTTGTATCAACTTATTGCAACTTTTAATTTACTTTGAGCAATATTATTCAACTATTATTCATGGTACAGTTAGTTTTTAGTAATATTATTCAGTAAAATAAATAATACAGGCTCCGTTGTATATTAATTTGCATCCCAAGAGGGTCACATTTATTAAGAAAAATATATTTTTTGAGTAAAATAGTAATATATATATATATATGAATAATTATATGTATATTTTTGTGAATATGCACACAATTCAATATTTATTTTTAAGTGTGTAACATCCAAATAAAATAAGTTTGTAAAATTTATATGGGACGAATGAAATATCATTTAAAAAGAATGAAATATACAAATGATGTATATAAGAATTTGTCCTACCTATACTCCTATAAATGAATGTGGTCTGTAACTATTGTATATCTGATATCTCTATCAAATGGCATTATACCTTCATTTTCTATTTATTTTCTCTCAAAATATTTTTCTTATACTATACATACATTAATTAATACAATTGGAAAGTAATAAAAGACCAACGATTTGCCGGGGGAGGGTAGGTGTTGTTAAATAATTATTAATTCAAATCAATCCAACCCCAATTGACATTTCATATGGAATTGACGCATATGAAGTGATAGATGGGATCAATAAAATGATGACAATTTTAATCAGTATAAATACTTTTAATTAATTGTCAAAAAGATATTCCACGAGGTTTTATTTTCGTTTTTAGCAATTTGATAAAACAATATTTGTAAATTGGTCTTCTTCTGTTTTGTTTGTAGACAAATTAGAAGCCTATAGTTTTTGAGGGTCACAGCATAAGCATATAAATGTGTGAAATTATACAAAATATATGTATGTTTTGTTCGTGTTGAGCGACGAAATAGTGAGTACAACTAACTAGTTGTATGATAATATTAATTGTTACTAACTGTGCTATATATTTTAGTAAAATTGGGACCTTTATAGAGTTTATTTGACTTTAAGATATCTTTATTTTATGTTAATTAAGTTTAACCCTATCAAATTGGGACCTTTGTGGACGCCGTAATTCTTATGCACACTTAACACATATCATTTAATCTTAATCAAGATTTTAGGTTTTACGGGCTTTTAATTTCAAAGAAAAATGTAAAACCTAGTCTATGACATGCACCCATTTTTTACTCAACACTCATATTTAATTAATGTACACTATGTATTCATGTGACATCACAAAATTAAGAAAAATATATATTGTAAGCCAGTTTCAACCAAAATAAATTGTATTTTGTGCGTTTTTTTTTAAATATTATTAGTTATTTTATTAGAATCTCCTTTGATTTGACAGAGACTTGCTCCACTATTAATTGTACATGTAGTCCGGTCAAAAATATATATAAATATATATATACTAGCTTTTTTTTTCGGATAATAATATTAATATGGTTTAAGTAATATTACTTTACAACAAATAATCTACACTCAATATGTTGCTCAAAAAAGGAACTTGCCCGGAAATTGTTTAGTATAAAAATCACGAATCATGCATGTTGTTTTGAAATCCATGGAATATAGTTCTTTAATTTATCCACTTGAATTCCAACAAGTGTCATATAATTATTATTTTCTACGGAAAATTGTTCTTTGAAGATGTGCTCTTAAACCAAATTATATTGAAGTTAATCAAGTTATCCACTTTGGTTACGGATTAATGTGACCTTTGTTGAAAGTTGACTGATCTTTGATGGTAAAATATTCATATTCATTAGTATAAAAAAATACTACTAATATAAGATCCCAAAACATTCGCTCCTATCTTAATATATATGGAGTATATATAAACTTATTAATATTTAAAATTCCACTTTATATATATCTACCTGGTTGTCGTTAATGGTCCAAACATGTCTTTTCTTAATTTACTTTTGCTCTACTTATTTTTCTTGGCTATACATATTTGACATTTTAGATCATTATTTGAAAAATTCAAAGCCCTATTTATTTGTCTGCCGTTTGGGACATCTACCACTATCACAATTAAATATCTCAATATATATTAAATATAAAATAATATTAAAACGTTGATATGTATCAATATTATTTATATGTAATATCCAAGTTTTCTCAGCAAGAATTGTCAAAATCAATGACAGAAAAATTCAATAGTGTGGGGGCGGAAGAGGATTGATAATTCAATGGCATAATTTGAAGATAAATTTTAAGTATATATTTTTATTTTTTTGCCAGACTTTTTAAGGTTTGAAGATGGAATTTGCTGGCTCACATGTGCACTCTTATGGAGTATGGATAAAACACCACTGTTTGCTTAAAATCAATTTTTTATGTTTGATGAAATTAAAAGCTTTATCTTCTTTAATTTTATGTGGTTTGGCATTTCTCACAATAATTATTAATAGAAATTTGTGTAATAAAGGCGTTGCGATTATACTCACGAGTTTCCTTATTTAGTCAAATTCAGAGTAAAGTAATACTTCCTCCATCCCTGAAAAATGGTTATAGTTGTCTTATTAGGTCGTCCCAAAAAAAATAATTATTTTGGCTAAAATAGAAATAATAAACTTTATCTATATTATTCAATATACACACATAATATTTTTCACCGCGGCTAATAACACTCGGACTTTTGCTCTTTAATCCCGAAATACTTTTTTTTTTTTACCAAAATAGCCTAATGTAATTAGACTATTATACCCTCTACCACTTAAAATCTATTAAAACATAAAATTTAGTTTTTTCTCAATACACCCAATCCCATTTTTTACTTCTTCATCGTGACTTCTTTCCTCCCCCCACACCCAAACTCTTTCTTCTTCATTATTTACTCAACCACTTAAATCAATACTCATGAGAGATGTCATGAAGGAAGAACACATTTCGAAAAATACATATAAAGTTTTCTATGAGTTTATTGTTCTATATGGTATGTGTTATGGTATAGATCCATTTAGAGAAGGATATTTAGGGTTTAAAAGTTGTATTGGTCAAGTTATGTTCGCGGATTTAAGGTTCAGGAATTCTAAAAATCGTGCATGTTTGGCAAACCAGAGCCGAACATTTATCATTATGTTCAATCATTGTTGGCCAAAAATTATGAAGAAAGTTCGGCCACTGTTGGCCAAACTTTTCTTCTTACAATGCGATGCGTGAGTGTTTTCCTTTTGTGTGCGTGTGCTTGGGTGTACTGTGAGTTTTTTTTTTTTTTTTTAGGTGTGTGTGTTTATTGTAGGGTTTAAGATTTGGGTGTATGAAAATATTGAAATATAAGTTGAGGGGTAAAATAGACAATATATTACGGGTGTTTTGAGTAAAATAAAAAAATAGGCTTAGGTGTGAAGAGCAAAAGTTCGGGTGTTATTAGCCATTACCAATATTTTTTTAAATGATTTATTTTATACTTGATGTGACACAATATTCTTACCTTTTACATATTATATCAATATTTTTAATAACCGTGCAATAAATAACAAGACCAAATTTTGGGGACGGAGGGAGTAATAATTTGTTTATTTATTAATATATTTATCAAATTATTAGTAATTTGTGTTTAGTCGTGTCCTATAATTAAAAAAAACTCAATATTGCTGTTGTAAATCGAGAGCGTAAAATAAAGGCGCGAGATTTGTTCACCCAGTTCGTCGATAACGACTACGTCTGGGGGCGTACCAAGCCAGGAGTTTCACTAATATGTGTGTGTATGAGTGTATACAATTCAGAGTACAATGATCTATTTATAAGAATAAAAACCTAGTCTAAACCTAAAGCCTGTATAGTTTATAAGTCCATCAGTAATGTCCACATCAAATCTTCTAGATTTGGTATAATAAATCTTCTAGATTTACAACACTCCCCCTTGGACATTACGACATAACATGTCATGAAAACTCTACGTGCTAGGTAGCGACCAAATATTAAGTTAGGGGGGAATGTAATCGATCTTTAAGATCAAATCTTCTAGATTTATTTCGGGATTACCGCTCCCCCTGAATACAATAACCCTTTGAGCTTTCGCATCCCAATACCACGCACGTACTTTTCAAAAGTAGACGTATGTAAGGACTTAGTGAACAAATCTGCTAGATTGTCACCAGATTGCACCTTTTGAATGGTAATCACGCCACTCTTCTGGAGTTCGTATGGGTAGAAAAATTTAGGTGAAATATGTTTCGTCAGGTTTTCCTTGACGTACTCATTACTCATTTGTGCAATGCAAGTTGCGTTGTCTTCAAATATAATGGTGGGGGATGTATCGCCTTTAGCGATACCACGCGAGTCACCAATGTGTTTTACCAAGGACCTTACCCAAACACAATCTCGTGCGGCTTCAAATAAACTTATTATCTCTGAGTGGTTTAAAGACGTGGTAACCATGGTTTGTTTAACCGATCTCCAAGAGATTGCAGTACCACCATAGAGAAAAATGTAACCAGTCTGGGATATGGCGTTGTGGGGATCAGACAAATAGTCAGCATCCGCATAACCTACCAAGGTTTTGTCTTGGTTCCTTCGGTAAACAGTCCAAGGTCTTGAGACCCTTGGAGGTACCGTAGAACATGCTTAACACCATTCCAATGTCTCCTTGTAGGAGAAGCGCTATATCTCGCAAGCATATTAACTACAAATGAAATGTTCGGTCTAGTGCAATTTGCGAGATAGAGTAATGCTCCAACAGCGCTAAGATAAGGAACTTCTGGCCCCAGAATTTCTTCTGAATCTTCTCTTGGTCTAAATGGGTCCTTATCCACTTCGAGGGATAGGACAACCATAGGGGTGCTAAGTGGATGAGATTTATCCATGTGAAATCTCTCCAATACCTTCTTCACGTAGGTTGACTGATGTATAAGAATTCCTTCTGGGAGATGCTCGATCTGCAGGCCGAGGCAGTACTTGGTTTTACCCAAGACTTTCATTTCGAATTCAGCTTTCAAGATTGAACTGACTTCTTCAATCTCTTTGCATGTTCCGATTATGTTTAGGTCATCAATATAAATGAATATAATGCAAAAACCACTTTGCAATTTCTTCGTGAATACGCATGGGAAAGCTATATCGATCGTGTATCCCTTCTTCTGGAGGAATTCACTAAGTCGGTTGTACCACATGAGGCCTGATTGCTTTAGGCCGTACAACGACTTCTGCAGTTTTATGTTATACATACTGCGATTTTCACCATCCCTCATCTGGGGAATGTCAAATCCATCGGGGATTTTCATATAAATATCGACATCTAGTGATCTTGATAAGTATGCGGTTACAACGTCCATCAATCTCATTTGGAGATTTAGTTTACCTATCAAAGATATTAAATAGCGGAACATTATTGCGTCCATTACGGGAGAATAGGTTTGATCGAAATCTATACCGGGTCTCTGCGAAAACCTTTGAGCTACCAGCCTCGATTTATACCTCTCCACAGTATTATTCTCATTTCGTTTTTGTACAAAAACTATTTATATCCTACAGGGATAGTGTGTGCGGGTGTACGAACGATTGAGCCAAATACTTTTCTTTTGTTAAGCGATGCAAGCTCTGCTTCAATTGCCTCTTTCAATTTTACCCAATCGGAGCACTTCCGTCACTCAGCGATAGTTTTGGGTTCTGGATCTAGATCGTTATTTATAACGGAAAGAGCAATTATTATTGCAAATGTGTCGTCGACGACAGTAATATTTCTATTATATGTTTCTCCCGTATCTATGAAATTCGTAGAGACTTCAATGTTTATGTCAATCAGACCTTCCTCATTTCCCAGTGTACCTGGGTCTGGTTGTTCCGCGGTCCTAGTGCATTGAATATTTTGTGCACGTGCTTCAGCACTAGGACGCTCGTCTTCTAGACGAGTCTCTTCTAGAGACTTTGAGTTATCTAGACGAATCTCTTCTAGAGATTTTACGTTTGGCTGACCAGTTTTGCTATCTTTTCTTTTAGGTGTACTAGTATCTCCTGTAGGTCCTTTACGCTTCTGGCGTGTGGGAGCATGTATACTTGATTTGCTTGGGACCTCAACCCTTTGGGGAGCATTTACTGCAGGTATATGCGATTTAGTTACACCTCTATGGTCAGTGAATGCGTCGGGCAGATTGTTTGCTAAATGTTGCAAGGTAATGATCTTCTGAACTTCCAGTTCAGATTGACTAGTGTGTGGATTTAGATACTGAAGATTACTTATGTTCCACGTAAGCTCCCGGCATTCATTCAATTTTGAATTCGGATCTACCCCTAATGCCAGGAAGTGATCTTCATCGAACGTGCAATAAGTGAATTGGGTCGTTAATTGATCCCCGGACAAAGGCTCTAGGTATTTCACAATGGATGGAGAGTCAAATCCAACATAAATACCGAGTTTTCTTTGTGGGCCCATAGAGGTCCGCTTTGGTAATGTTATCGGAATATATACTGCACATCCAAAAATACGCAGATGGGAAATGCTTGGTTCTTTTCCACGCACTAGTTGTGGGGGGGGGGGGGAATGATCATTATATGCATTTAGAAGGATTTGTATCAAGTGCGATGCATGTAGGACTGCATGCCCCCAACATGAAGTGGGTAGTTTAGAGTTCATAAGCATGGTCTAGCGATAAGTTTGATACGTTTTATTAGCACTTCAGCAAGACCATTTTGGGTGTAGACGTAGGGGACCGAATGCTCCACTTTAATTCTCAGGGTCATACAGTAATCTGTAAAGGCCTTTAAGCTAAACTCAGCAGCATTATCTATGCGAATTGATTTAATTGGATAATCTGGGAATTGTGCTCTAAGCTCGATAGTTTTCGCAATGAGCTTCGCAAAAGTTTGATTGCGGGTGGACAACAAACAGGCATATGTCCACCTAGTGGAGGCATCAATTAGGACCATGAAATACCAAAATGGTCCTGATGCTGGGTGAATCGGTCCACAAATGTCTCCCTGAATCCGTTCAAGGAAAACCGGAGACTCTAGTCCAACCTTAGTGCGCGACGAGTGCACTATTAACTTACCCGTAGAACATGCATCACATATAAATTCATCAACAGGAGGGATTCTATTATTCAAAATATTATGACCAATGGAATTAGATAGAATCCTACGTATCATAGTTTGTCTTGGATGACCTAACCGCTGATGTCATAATTTAAAAGAATTCGGGTCATGAAATTTCATACTCATAGCTAGATGGAGATTAGACGGTCGGATGTAGGAATAATACAATCCGGAGGAGAAGGAAGGAAGTTTTTCTATAACTTGTTTACGACTACCTCGAGTAATTGTCATCAAAAGGTATTCATTATTATTCTCAGTTTCAGTTTTAATGTGATAGCCATTAGTTCTTATATTTTTAAAACTTAGCAGGGTACACTTAGATTGTGGAAACAATAAAGTATTATCGATTATGAGTTCGGTACCCATAGGGAGGACAATGGAAGCTCTTCCGGATCCCACTATCAACATATTATCATTGGCTATCA
Organism: Ballota nigra; assembly: GCA_947034835.1. Classification (NCBI taxonomy): domain Eukaryota; kingdom Viridiplantae; phylum Streptophyta; class Magnoliopsida; order Lamiales; family Lamiaceae; genus Ballota; species Ballota nigra. The sequence goes on from OX344730.1 coordinate 20,500,291, forward strand.
TAGTTATACTCCCCTTACGTTCTAGCAAGTTATGAAAATACTTCCTATCCCTTAAGATTGTATGTGTGGTGATGCTATCTACCAAACATAAATCACTATTTGCATCCATCATGCCAGAGAAAATAGTCCAAACCTAATAGTTGATATGTTTACAAGTCATGTATAAGAACAACAATATCCAAATAAATTTAATGGATAGCGATTAAGGTAAACACATCAAAGCTAAAATATAATATCATTCATAAAGTAAAGTCTCCGAAAGAAATGATCCAAAAATAAAGTACTAATATAATCAAATATGCAAATCACTCATTGTCTCCAAAAATTTTGAGCTACGGGCTTAAGAGATCATCGTTGTCTTGGTCAAATTCTGCTTCAGACAGGCTGTCGTCTTGAGGTTCAACCATGGGGGCCTTCCCCTTGTCGTCCTTTTGCTTCATTAGATAAGCCTCAACCAAGTGTTTGGGAGTACGACATGTGCGAGACCAACGGCCTTTGCATCCGCATATGTAGCAGGACAAATCAATCTTGTCTTGAGAGCTAGGTTTTTGTACAGCGAAATTCGAGATTCTGTGACCACCGAATGTACTGCGACCTCGGCCTTTAGCCCAGATCTTCTTACTCTCTCTCCCCCTTCCACGTTTGCGACCAATCATAAGTTTGGCCCTATACTGCTGCTAGAGTACGGGTTGCTAGCGTGGAATGTTGATATAGAGTTCTGGATCAAATTGGTTACAATACGCTGCAAAGCAAAGTTGTACTCCGTTATAGACTTAAGGTCTAGGTAACGGATGTTCAACCAATCGTATTGTGCTGGAGGGAGGAGTATGCCACTTTGTTGTTGGAAACAGTCCTTCAGGGACTTCCACAACAGTCCAGGGTCCTTTTGAGTGAGGTATTCATTTTTTAGACCCTCATTCATGTGGTTCCTAAGGAAAATCAACGCTTTCGCCTTCTGGGCGTTAGTGGATTTTGAACCTTCGGAAATAGTTTTGCTCAACTCATTCGAGGCTAGATGGATGATCAGGCGTGAAATTGTTAGTTTTTAGAGCTCGAAATGCCCGTATTTTGATTGATTTAGATGAGTATTTATAGTCAATTGAGTACTATTTTTATGAACTAATGAATTTTCCTCTTTGATGCTCATAGATGGATAGAGGGAGAAAAATGGAGTTCGTAGGACTTTGAATCGACTCAAACGGATGCCCGGATGAGAAGATATGGAAGAAATACGAAAAGTATTAGTTCGAGGGAGCAAAAGTATTACTGGAGTGCTCAAGCAAGAAGAACTCGTGCACTCAGTGCACGAGTGCTCGTGTACTGTGCACGAGTGATACTGGGTCATGCACTTAGTGCACGAGTACTCGTGTACTGTGCACGAGCTGACTCAGGTCGTGCACTCAGTGCACGAGCTCCTCTGGTCATGTACTTTTTGAGTTCTGGAAGTTTTGGTGCGCTCGAGTTGCACTTGCTCGTGCACTAAGTGCTCGAGCTCTACTCGAGCTTACATAATTTTGGCCCATTAATTCCCGATTCGACCCGTTGCATATTTATACCCCTTCCGAACACATTTTTGGAGACCACTTCACGCATAGAGATAGATTTTAGAGAGAAAAGAGCACCAAGAGTTCGAGGAAGCATATTTTACTTTTGATCGAGGTTTTTACATTACGATTTGATAGTTTAGATTTAGATTTTGTTAATTTGATTATTCGTTCTTTGATACTTGACACTTGAGACTACTATTTTCGTTTTAATTTGATTATACTCTTAGATTTTAATTCTTTCTTAAACCCTAGTTTATGTTATTTAGTCTTTCAATTCAATTCGTCATGTTTATGTCTGTTGCCTGCTTATTTACTTTCGTTATCGTTAAAACCATGCTAGGCTAAAACCCTTGTATGCTTAGGGTAGGATGAACTCGTAGAAGTATGACGTTGGTACATAATTAGGGTAACATGTGATGTTTAGTTTTAATTCTCTTAATTAATGAATGCTTAAAATAAATTCTGGATTTACCTTTGAATTTCGTACGAAAATTGTTAGAGAGAGGACGACCTTATCACTCTTTAATAACTATTAGGCTTAACGAGAGGGTTTAGAAGGGGTTAATTCATCTACCGGTTTATCTAGGGAGGACGACCGCACCACCTTAGTTAAATTAGGGTCTCTTTAATTAAGCACAATCTATTAACTTGTTTAATGGATTAGTGAAGTCGATTGGTAGGATAAAGTGTTAGGGTTTAATTCTTGAGCTTTTCATCTTACATTCTTATACTTAGGTTATTTCTTGCACATCACGGTTATTTTGATTATGTACCGACTCCGTTAGTATACGTAGGGAATCATATCCTGAGCATCATCCTTTTATATTTGAGACATAATTAATTCATTTCTTTCTTTTGTATTAGTAGAGTAAAATAGTTTAGATTTAATAATTCTTAAAAATAAAAAAATATACACTCATATTAATTACAACGCGTAGATCTTCAGGGATTTATTCGCATACAACCCATCCCGTGGTTCGATAATACTTGGTCCCTATACTTACTAATACTACAAGGATCTCATACTCTTGTGGGGTAACTACTAGTATAGCTAGTAAAGTTCGGTTCAAGTCAATGGCGGAGTAGGACTTGGAGATAGCTTAGTAGTTAGTAGTGAGTGCTTTATTTTTTCTGTTTAATTCTACGTGTTTGGCAGTTGCGTTTTGATTCTTCTGTTAGTGTTTCAGGTTTATGAAAACACGCTCGCAAGGAGATACGAGCGAGGAGAGAATACAGCTTGATCATGAGACAATAGCAAGAAGAAACCGAGCCTTTTTTAGAAGGATGAATACTTTGGTGGAGAGAACGACAACATGAACATCAGTAATGAGTTGGATGATGTTGCGGCCAAGTATAATTAGGAATTGGAACGGGTTGAGGGCACTGGAGAGAATAACAGTCAGAATCAAGTTCCGTCAGGGGAAAGCCAGAGCCAAAACCCGGTTCCACAAAATCAAAACAATCCAGCTCAAAACCTATTTCAACATCCTCAAAACAACCCTGTTTACCCACAAAACAACCCACCGTATCCTTACCCATTCCCACCATACCCTTATCACCCATACTACCCTCCACCTCCTGCTTATAACCAACCTCCAGTTCCGCAAGTACCTCTACCACCCGTCTATCCTCAGCATGTTCCTCAGAATGCCGATCACGATGTAGCAATCCGAGGAAGGTTTGCGGCCCAGAGGCGGCGCGACGGGGGTACGATGGCGGTGGTGCAAGCGCCTGACGGGCGGCGCGTCCGACGGCGGCCTGGAGGCGAGCGGTGGACGTGTGACTTCGGGCGGTGGTCGTGCGCTCAATAAATTTTATTTTTTTAATTCAATTCGATCCAATTAATTGCAAATACGAAGTAAAAAAACAATGCAATAATTCAAGTACATACAAAACATAATACGCATGGATCAAGTAATTTGATACGACAATTAATTCACATGCTATAGAGAAAATTAATTTAGATCGTACCGATTAGTCTCAGGTAGAGTCTCGTGCTAATAATGTGTTGTAAATCGAGAGCGTAAAATAAAGGCGCGAGATTTGTTCACCCAGTTCGTCGATAACGACCACGTCTGGGGGCGTACCAAGCCAGGAGTTTCACTAATATGTGTGTGTATGCGTGTATACAATTCTGAGTACAATGATTTATTTATAAGAATAAAGACATAGTCTAAACCTAAAACTCGTTTAAGTTATAAGTCCATTAGTAATGTCCACATCAAATCTTCTAGAATTGGTATAATAAATCTTCTAGATTTATAACAATTGCCTCCACCTCAAATTTTATGAATTTTAATACAACCTCCTTAAATATGAATTTCATATATTATATAGGTTACATGTTTGACTTCTTAAATATGAAGAACTCATATGCTATTACGATAAAAAAAAACTCATTGAACAAACCTTCAGACCTAGCTCATTTTCATTTAATATATTCTTATTTGATTTGATATCAAATTGATGCACGAGGAGTACGATGCAAATGTATATCTATGAATTCATTGATTTTAAGAATACCTTGTAAAAGGCGAAGCCCTCGTCCCCAAAACCTCCACCCCTAGCCCGACAGGAGATTTTAAGAATACATGCATAATATGTAAAATGCGGAAGGGATAAAACACAATACTATTCAATTCATCAAATAACCTCCTTAAAATGAATTATAGAGGTCCTGGCCTGTAAATACTAACAAAATTTTAATAACTAGAAAAGAAAATAAATAAATTAATAACAATATAATTTTTTTTATAAAATTTTATTCTCAAAATCCGTTCATATTTATAAGAAATTGTGATCTTGCCTCCATCACAAATTATTTAATAATAAAGTCAAAAATTCGAACGTGATCATCCCTAATTAGGATCCTTAAGTGAATATACAAATACATCTCACGATACAAACTAAAATAAATATAAACTATAAATAATTTTAAGCGACAATATTGTTTGAAATTCGAATAGGTCTCATGAGAACCGAGTTTAAGTGAATTTTTAAATGTCGTTATGTATATGTATATACTATTACTATTATGTATATTCACTAACAATGTTATGTACATGCATTTAATTTTTAAACCATGGTAATAAATACAAATAGTAGTGATAAAACCGTATATATATATCTATATAATAATAATATTTAAAGAAATCGAGTTAAGGTATTCCAAAGGACCAGGTATGCAGTGACAAGCGCAGAATGTGATCAGTTTTCATATGTAATTAATTATTAATTAAGGGTCAGGAATCTATACTTATATAATAACAAAATCTTATGCCATTTATAGAAACTTATTTATTAGCTCAATTTCTACTTGCTAAATCTGTAAATATATTACTGTTACAATACCTGCATTAAATAAAACTCAAAAGTAAATTAAACAAGCATCCCTAATATCAAAATATTAATGTTTATAAAAACGCATTAATTGATCCATAAATACGTCAACCTCTCAACTTCCGTAATTGAAACTTGATACAATACATATACAAATAAATTACATTGTAACCCAAAAAGAAAAAAAAAAGGATCATCCACCTACCCCACTACGTATATTACTAATCATAAAAATTTGTTACAATCTAATTACAATTACACACCCACTGCAGAATATTAATTTGCTGAAATTCATTCGACAATCAGACTAATCATATTCCCCCCCCCCCCCCCCCACACACACACACACATATATAAAGATTGAATTTTCATGTCAATCCCAAACTTTCTTCCAAGCACACATTTTGATCATCTCACCATTTTGATGTTTTAATAGCACTCCCCTATAGAGCTCGATGGAAGACATAAATCCATCAATGATAACTTGGGCTTTGAAACTTAGAGTTGTTCGGCCATACGAGGTATGATTTTCCAATTAAACTGAGGTCAACCGGATTCTTCATGATCAAGAGGTAGGAATAACTCTTTTTTCATGTAAAAAATGATGCCTGTAACATTTTTTTAGAGTAGGTATGTCTGTAACTATCTTAAATCTATCAACGGAAATATATATTTCTTCAACATTCAAAATAAAATAGATGCAGCATATAAAGCAGTCTTAAAATGTCAGCAACATGGATGCTGCAAAAAAGATGACGCTCTGGATCTTGGTCATACATATCTATAAATGCTATCTGAAATAAATCAGCCCCCTTGGAGATAACATTTACTGTGCAAAATGTAAACAAGCAGTACCAAACTAAGGTTTTTCACTACTTAATTATTGTTTAATCTAAATTTTAAATATGTTGTTATAATTACAACTGACTAATGATATTTGTTCTGTCTCAGGTTCAAGTTCGTGAGGTGGATGAAACAAGATCTACATTTTTCTTCTTTGGGATCGAGCGTGTATAGTTTTTATTGAAAAAAGCCAATAACTGCAAACCAAAAAAAGATAAGTTTAACAAAACCAAAGGTTCAAAGTTGTTCTTAAAAAGATATGGTATTTTTGTTTTTTATAATTTAACATTGTGTTGAATATGGGTCAGGGAACAACCATTACATCTCTACTAAACGTGACTAGGGCAGGATGATCAAATTGATGTGCTTACATGAGTGGTCAAAGTTTTAACAGGTGCTATTTCATCTCTAACTAAGAAAAGACTTATAAAAATTAACTAGGGATTGGAAGAGGTGACGATATGCAGTCTAAATTCCAAAAACTCATAACATTCAGTATAAATAAAGCAACCCTCAATGCAGATATAACATGCAATGGATTAGTTACATTACCTCAACAAATCATTTTTTAGCTTTCTGAAATTCCCCAAATCTTCAATAACTTTTCAAAATGTGGAGTTTAGACTGCTCTTAATAGCATGTCTGGAACTTTGTTCATAAATTAGCAAATTGGATCTGCATTCTAAATTCCAAAAACTCACACATCAGGTATAAATAAAGCACCCCTCGGTGCATTCTACTACTATTAGTTATATTACCTTAACAAATCATGTTCCAGCTTCCTAAATTTCCCCATAAATAGTTGACCAAAGTTCAGACAGAACACATTGTTGAACGAAAATACAAATTACAAGAACAAAAAAAATTGCATAATTGAAATCATCAAGCAGGAGGGAATTACATCAATTCCTCAACAATTTAAAACCAAGATTTTACAGAAACCAGAAATTCTAAAAATATTCAAGATTAGTGAAGAATGAATGAATTACAAAAAAACCATCTCACCTCTTTTCTCTCATTATGTGATGTCGTGAAGACCCAGGCAAACACTACCACCGCCAATTGGGATCTGTCGCTCTCAACCTCCATAAGCTGCCTCTGTATGAAGCATCGTCGTTGTGCCATCACAAAAAAGGGCAAGGAGGAGATCTGATAATCGCAAAAACAAGAAAACAATAAAAACTTTCATGATAAATCGCAAAATTGGATATGTGAGGAAAATCAAGATCTTAAATTGATAAATGGATTTTTATTCCTGGCACTGAGACAAGGCTAGAGTGGGTATAAAGGTTGGATTTCGCGATGGGAACAGATTTCTTGGCCGAATTGGGATGAATTTGCTATGGATTTGCAGTGGGGAGGGATTTGGAGGGGATGGTTAGTAATCTGTTTCTTATTTGGAAGAGGCGGTGGAGGTGTGGTGGTTGCTGGGGGAATTTGCAGAGGGCGGAGATGATTGATAATTACTCTTTTTATTTTCATGTTATTAATTTTTTTTTCAAGTTTAATTTTTTAATTGCTTTTAAAACAATTACTCCTACAATATTTTCTTTTTGAGTCAATACGTAGGGAATAGGTATTGTAGTGAGGTGGGAGTACTTTTAAACATTTTTTAATTTTTATTATATTCATGATTATTATAAATATAATAATAATTAAAATTTCAGTTTTAATTATTATTTGTTTTATATATTTTAATTATCCTTTTGATTTTTTATATCTTCAAATTATTTGATTTAAAAAAATCAAATTTTATTTTAAATGTTAGTCTTTGATTTGAAAAAAATTTAATTTTTTGTATTTTTATATTATACTTATAATAATTTCGTAATTATTTAAACTATATGATTTAATTATTTTTAACATCATTTTAATAATTAATGGAATCCCTGCAAATCTTAATGGATGTCCAAATTTAGAAAAGGAAAAAAAAAAAGGGAAAACTTTAAAATATGTGTATGGGACCATGTTTGCAATTACCTAAAATTAAAAAAAATGAAATTATTTTAGATGACATCAAGTTATATACTTAAAAAAACGTATAAGAAAAACCAACTAGATAATCCCTAATGCCAGTCTTCATAATGTGCTAATTCAGATCAGTGAGCATTGTAATCATGATCAATGAGTTAAATTAGAAAACACAAAATAATTTACGTTTGCAAAAAATAAAAATAAACTAATCGCCATACAATTTAATTTGCTTATAATTTTTTTCCTTTGTAGTTTTAAGGGTATGCACGTAATCAAGAGACTGTGTTAATTTGGTTATAAAGAAGCATTTCAAATTTGTAAGAAACAACATGTATCAAATGCTTACATTAAAAGAACAATGTAAATGTTTCACTTTTTTTTGAGTGCATAACAAATTCCCCACATAGAAACACAAGGAAGAAAAAATGCACAAATTAAATCTGTGTATTGTATAAAATGTAGGATACATTAATTAAGAAACATGCATTTAGAAAAAAAATGGCACACATACACACAATTTTTTCCAATGAAAATAAGTGTAGGAAAAATAAAACTATTTAAACCACTAACCGTGCATCGCACGAGTGATATACTAGTTAGTTATAATAAGACTTGTCCGTCATTTTATATCCCACTGGCACGAATTAGACTTCAATGAGAAAGCTCTATGATAAGCTCCAATAATAATCAATTAAAATCCATATTTTATTCCTATGACTTCTAATTTAAAACTTGATCATGCATAGTTCTGCCTCCCCAGATAGACATTCAGTGTAAGGGTATTTATATCTTAAAAAGAATTGAGGTGTGTATAGTAAATTCATAGCATATTTAGTCGGAAAATTGGAGTAAGGTTTTGAACTTTGCACCTCTTGGTTAATAATTATAATACTTACCAATTAAACTGATCAATAAACAATAAATATGTATATATTTGGAAAAAAAAAAACTATTTAATTTCAACCTATAAAAGTGTTGTATATATTTTGTTGTCATTATATTAAGCTATTTATCTTATTATATTTGAAAAAATTCAATATTTATGATACATTAGTTTGTGAGTATTTTAAACAAGTGAATTAAATATATTTATTATATTGATGAATGATTAATCAAAATTTAAAAAGAATAATTATGTGGACTTTAATATTTAGATAATGTATTCTTCATTTTTTATTGTCTCAAGACACAATAAAGAATCTTGATTTGTTTAACTTAGTCTACAAATAGGAATTGAACCTCTAATTATGTGTACAATTCATTTTTTTTAATCTCACATTGATTTTGCAATTAAATCAAAATATCATTTCATCCTATAAAAAGATCATCATGTATTTGGTGGTTCGATTTCACCATTATTGAGGAAGTCATATACATTTCAAAAAAAAAAAATTTGTGGGTAATCAAAAAGGAGGAATTAAGTATATTAAAAAAAATTCAATGAATTAATTAAATTTAAAATTCTCTAATAAGTTAAATTATAATATTTAATTGTTGTTGTGCAATTGATGCAATAAATACTATTTAGTGAAACAATCAATATTATAAGTAAAATCAACTAATATTGTTCAAAAGTACACATACATGTAACATTTGTATGTTGTGCAACTGGTGCATACAAGAATTTATCTAAAATATTTTATTGAACATTAACTGTTAGCCAACATCAAATTTCGAATCCAATACAACACTTATCTTAAATATACATATAATATATGTTTTGTTGATTTACAATGATGCATGAACTACCATACACATGTATTTTTAATGTGTATTGAATAACAATGTACCTAAAAAATAAATTTTATATATTTTTTTAACAATAAACTACATGTTTTATTAAATTTATGAGTCAGTATATTATTTAAATTATAAAATAGTTTATTAATACTCCCTCCAATCCACATCATATTGCATCTTAAGGGGTAGGGGTGTGCAACGGTCGGTTCGGTCACCGAACCGAATCATATTTTGAAAAATTATTCGGTTCCAAATCGAAATTTTTTGCACTTCTCTTTCTTAAAATTTAGTTTAATTTTTTTTTAGCATCGACACACTTGTTTCATTTATTTACTTGCAACGTGTAAACATCTAAATACTAATTTAAGCAGAAAATGCATCAATAACCCTACTACATAATCAAATAAAAACATCAACACAATAGTTTTCAAAAGTTAAGCAACAATTTGAAAAACACAATCAACACAAAACACCACTCCTCAAGTACTTTATGCAAAACACAAATCAGCTCAAGTTTTTTATGCATGAATCTAAATTATCTAATATTAATATTATTATAATCTATTAGACTATAAGTGATTACATATTAATTTAGTGAATATTAATATATATATATATATATATATATATATATATATTTATATAATTGTTAATATTAAAAAAGATTTCGGTTCGGTCTATATACTTTTTAATTCGTAAAACTCGTAAACCGGACCGAAATAAAAATATTCAAATTTCAAAATCGTAAACCGAACCATAAACAAAAAACTGAACCAACATTTATATTCCGATTTGGTTTGAACGATTTTTTTGGTTCGGCCCGTATTTTGCACACCTCTATTAAGGGGTTATAATTTTTTTAATAAAGGTGTATTTTTTGAATAAAATAGTAGCATATGAATAAATATGTGTATATGTTAATGAGTGTGTACGTAAATTAATGTTTTCTTTTTTACAGTATGCAAATTAATGTGAGACGGACCAAAATGACAAGTTTGCAAATTGATGTGAGACGGAAGAAGTAAATTTTAATCAAATATCATTTATAAAGAAATTAATTCTATACGGAATATTAAGAGTAAATCGTATATACCAAACGTGCCAAATGTGCCTTGCAATTTGTTTATGTTTTAAAAAAATAGTGGTAATATTTTTTAAAGTATTTGTTAGTTTTACTACACAAGTGTTGCCCAATATAATATTCAGTATTCACTATTATCAATTATATTTGTCCTTTTCTGTTAAAAAAAATTATATTTTTGACTTTTGAAATCAAAATCATGCTAATTTTAAGATTTAGTGGCTGCTAAAATCATCAACCTTTCAAAAATTACAATTTAATTTTAAGTTTTGGTAAAATAAAAAAAAATTCTATTTTAGAAATTTCGTTTCAATCTTTCAGGCAGCTTTTCCTTATCCGAAGGTTGTTAGACTGATATATCAATTGGGACTTGGGTTAACACGGTCATTATTCTTGGACATGTCAACTTCTGAGCGAGGGATACTCGAAATATTGAATGATAAAAAAAATTACTAGAATTTAAAAGTTAAAATTAAATTGCAATTTTGTGAAAATATCAATTTTAGCAGCAATTATAATTTTTTTTTAAAATAATATATGAAAACCTTAAAAACTCACATCACATCCACGTGTCTTTCAAAATTTTAGGAAGAATTTCATATCAAGACCCAAATTTTAGATTATGTCTCAATTTAAGTACGCATTTTAAAAGTTTCTCAAATCAAGTCTTAATTTTTACTTTTTTTCTCAATTTAAGGCTTGTTTTAAATTCTTATGTCTCAATTCAAGACCCAACAAACAATTATTTTTTAAATTAAATTCATTCAATATGAAAAAAATAAAAAACTAAAGACATCCGTCATAAAAAAAAAAACTTAATTAATTTTAAAAAATATTAACCTTTTATTAATATAATGAATATTTCTAATTTTTTTATATCATCGTGTTAATTTAATTCAAAATTTTAATTTATTGTTTAAAAAAACTGATAACTAGCATTTTGAAATTAAAAAATAAAACTAACATTTTTCATATACGATGGGAAAATGATAGTTGTCATATTTTTTAAAATACTAAATTAATACATGGTGATAATAAATAAAAATTAGAAATATAATATTAATAAAAAAAAGTTAATTTTTTATAATTAATTAAAGTTTTTTATAATTTAAGACGAATGTCTCTAATAATTTTTTTGAATATCCCTAATATATTTTTTGTATTGAATGAATTTAATTATTTGTTGGGTCTTGAATTGAGATCCAATAATTCAAAACAAGCCTTAAATTGAGAAAAAAAAAAATTGAGACTTGATTTGAGACACTTTTAAAATGAGTACTTAAATTGAGACATAACCTAAAATTTGGTTCTTGATATAAAATTCAACCATGGCAACTAATTGTTGACAATCCTAACAAATTTATCCAGATTGAACTTAATTAGCTAATTATGACTAACTTATATTGCTAATTATTGACAATCCTAACAAATCTACCCATTTAGAACTTAATTACTCCATCCCCTCTATTCAAAAGGAATAATATTTTTAAGGTAAAATTCTCATTTTAAAATATTTAATGTTTTACATATTTTGCACTTAATTTCTCCATTATACCCCTATCTCAATCTCCTAAAATAGCACTTACATTTTACCTTACCTTTTATTAATTAAATTCATTCATTCATTTGATAAGAATTGAAGAGATATTTGGAGGAGAGATAAAAGAGTAATAGGAAAAATTAAGAATATCATTAAAAAAAATCAATATATCTTAAAGATATATTTGTCAACATATATCACTTTTTTATCTTAAAAATAAATCTTAAAATATTATTCATTTTGAATAGGAGGGAGTAGCTAATTATGACTAACTTTTAAATTGCTAATCATTGACAATCCTGACAAATTTATCCACATTGAACATAATTAGCTAATTGTGACTAACTAAACAATTTAAGAAGAATACTAGAATAAAAAATAAAAAAAATAAAAGTAGAAGAAGGGGAGAAATTTATTTCCCTATTAAACCCCAATTATATCCAGCTTCTCCTTATTGACTTTGTTCAAGTCTTCAAGATTTAATGAGTTTGTGATATTCTTGATATAGGTATTATTTGTCCAGCTTCTCCTTATTGACTTTGTTTCAAGATTTTCAAATGTTTAATAATTCTAGAAGCAATCTCCTTTTAAATTCCTTAATTTTATGACACGTCTATACGCGAATTTGTCGCTTCTTCAAATACCCACTATTCCTGTATCTTTAAGCATTCGAATAAAATTTGAAATCCACACCCAAAAAAAAAAAAATATATCCAAGACACAATTTAAGTTTCATTATTTTATAGAAATGGTAAAAACTTGACGTGTTTTGATGATAGGAGTAGGACCTAATGAAATCCTTGAATTTACGAATGAAAACATTCCTTCCATCTAGGATAGAGCAGACCGAAGAAGTGAAGAAAATATCCCAAAAAAAAAAAAAAAAAATCAAAGAACAGACCAAAGTCGGTGCTATTTAATGACAAAAACGATTGAAGTCAAAATCTCAAAATCTTACAAAACAAAGTAAGAATGGCTAGGAACATAAAAAAATTACACATATGAAACGTCCCAAATCAAAAAATTGAAAGAATTGAAATGAATTTATAAGCCTAATGAAATTTCTATTTTGAGAAAGTAGTAGTTAGAGCTTCACTAACTATAACCAAGTTTATAAGTTCAACTCATTATTTCTCCGATAAAAAAAATTTAGAAGCCTAACGGACCAAATTTGTTAGGGAAATATCTACAACAATTACTTCTCTCTGTCCCAACTCAGAATATAAAGAAATTGACATTTTTTTTGGATCAAATTTCTTGCATTCTCAGGCAATGATTTCTCTTTTTTCTGCAAGATTCAAGCATTTTTAAAAAAATATATAATTCATACAAATCGATATAACATATGTAGCAATGAGTGTAGAGCTGCACCAGGTCATTGATCTTTTCCTAACCAAAAACAGATTTCTGATAATGAAGCAGCAAAAATATCTGCTCTTTATGTTTCACTGATGAAATTATACACCTATACGTATAGCAATCAATTGAAGTTGTTGCAATCCAGGCAACCAAAACCAAACGAAACATGCAAACAGATATACCCTCAACACAAATTTCCAGTTTTTCATCTAATCGAGAACGTGTATATGAAGCTTCTATCGTCTTCGTGTGCATAATTTTCTCAAGTAATCCAGTTGTGTAGGAAGTGCACCTTGAAGTCTTGCAAGCCTACATGACTGCTCCGTGAAGAGCTGATATGTCGACCGTCTCTTCCATGGAACGATCCCAAATTCGTCGTTAGAATCTTCCATCCCTTCCACCAGAAACTGCCACACTAATGATCCAGCGCCCGATTTGTTCTTTATGGCCGACTTGTACATGATATCGAGAATAACTTGGTATAATCGATCGCGTTGAGCAGGTGTGAAGTCCTTGTTCTCTGTGGACAATCCGAATTCAGTGAACATTACGGGTTTTTTCAGTTCTTTATCGCCGTCTTCAATGTGAGAGACCATCCACTTTGAGACGAATTTTAGTTTATATTCAAAATCGGGATTATGTGTCCTGCCAAACAAACATCAATTGACGACAGATATGGAATTTAGACGAAGAAGAAAATAGCGAGTATAGTAGAGTTCAGGATGCAAATTTTTATTCAAGAAAAGTAGGTTGGTGGCCTGTTCTTTGAGGCAATTAAAAGTATTTGTTGTGCACCAATTGCTATATGCAGCTGGTGCACCCAAGTGTAACTCGTTCTTTAAACTCGAAATTTGATAAGAAAAAGACTCGATTCAATAACTTATAACAAGGCCCATGATCCTTGGCTTCACACATTTAGACAGGTATGTAAGAGAGCATTATACAGAAACTGATGAACATATAGATAGAAAGCTCACCAATGATCAGGGTATATATGAACCGATGCAAAATCAACTGTAGAGATCTTTGAATTTCTAACAAAATCAGTTCCAACTTCAGCTGCCCAGAACTCGGGATTGACTGTTAATCTCTTGGGACTTTTAGGTCCATAAAATCCTTCGAGGCCAACCGTTAGTAGATGGTTTCTGTCGATTGATTTCACAAAAGTCGACATTTCTTCTATCCAATCCTGCAATTAGAAGAGATCTAGTTATATCCACTACTTTTCAATAAAACTGTTAATAAAAGATAAAACTACTGTTTTTCATTTGAAGGATGAGAAAATGACATTGATAAGCTGAAACATGTTAACTCAAGTAGTAAATATTTTAAGAAAATTGCTATTTACCTGAAGTGTATCACCAGATTTATCGGATATACAGCGGGGTTCATTGATTAATTCCCATGCAAAGATAGTTGGATCATCTCTGTACTCAATACCAGTTAATGTGTTCCTCCTTGTTAAGATAGTCTGCCAAATGAGAAAATTGAATAATATTTAATAATGGACATCAAATAAACTTAATAATAATTGTATGGTAATGAAGATGATAACTAAAATGTATTAATGAATTCTGCTGATGATTGATAAATGAAATAATAAAAACAAAAAAAGTAACAGAGGGAGCTAGGATAATGCCAACATGGAGAACCTAACTCATCCCTTTGCAGATCAGAAAAAATTTGAAAAACTTGAAGTGTGTTAAATGAAACGGAACATATTATATTTGGACGAGGAGAAAAGATTAAATATTTAAGCAACCTTGCTGTTCATTAGAAACTCGAGGATAGAGAAGCATATAACGTGTTTTTTTAAGTAAAATCAGTGGTACACATTTGTTGAAAGATTAATGGAACTTTAATATATGCATATTGCGACATCAGAACAAGGCAAAAAGGCATTCAAGAATATAAAACAAAAGCAATTACGGTCACCCAGACACCAACAATGCAATTTCAGACAAGACAAATTGATGCTGAGTAGGTACTAAATTGGAGTTTCTCATAGGAAACTGGAAACTAAATTGGAATGATTAAATAAAAGCTAGAGATTTGATGAATAAGGGGAATGGTAATGTGTAACTCCTATTATCATATAATTTCAATTTCCCAAATGGAATATCATTGAAAAGATTATGCTTCTTCCTTAAATTCTGTCATTAACGTTCAATATGAAGATCATTCTTACATACTCAATAGGTCTTTACAAATATTCGGCTTAAAATATAAGCTTCAGGTGGAAACTTGACGCAGCATAGTTAGATAATGTGATCGTTCAGTATTGACAATTTCAACAAGCATCTTTAGTAGAATACCAGAGAATACTAAAAAGAAAAAAAATTTGAGTATTTAGATTTTATAAGGGAGTATGATTAAAAGTAGAAATAAGTCTCAAACCTAACTTGCATTATAATGGATTAATCAGTGGTAAAGCATACCTTATAATAAGCCTATTTGTTCTCTACATATTTGTCCGCTAAACTTTTAACATGATTTATGCAGCTAATATCCAAAGACAACCCACTTCCATATTTCCTCCCTTCACTCAGTGTAAGCTTGTTCATATTTAATTTTTACAAAAAATTAAAAATTCCACAAAAACCCACAAAAGTATCACATCTAACACAAGACTTCCCGATATTATTATGGCATAAATCCTCTCCAATCAGTTTCGATAATGGTCATCTCATGGAGGCCAAGACGAAGCTTCAAAATTTGTTGTTTGGTCAAATAAACTACAAAAAAGTTCAGGCTTATGGATAGAATCATATTATTCAAATTTTCAAGCTTTATGATGTATGATTGCAGCAGGCTAAACCCCTAAATTTAGAAATAAAAATCAAAAGTCCTGTAGACATCATGTGAAAGAAAATCTTAGTCTAACTTTTTCAATCAAAAGGATTGCCCCAAAATAGCAGATAAGAGGACAAGATTACCTTTACGTATTTCTTGAAATAGCGCCGTATAGACGGGTCATAAAAGAAAGAATCATTAGAAGAACTTAAGCCAACACCTTCTTCCCATGCCCACTTAACATATTGAGTCTTTCCACCATATGCTTGCAAGTTATTTACCAAGCACAGTACTAGCCTTATTCCATACCTTCTTGATTCTGCAATAACATGATCCAGTGCCTGCCATAATGTACGTAATCATTGAATCGATAATCCAGAAAAGGACAATAGTGATAAATGAGAATTTGGGATGGATACATGACAGAAGTTTAATGCAGATAACAGGAAGAAGCCAACATATGCAACACAAAGTGGGGCCATTACCATGAAATGATTGAAGATAAACGAATAATAATTATAGGCAAGAATCAAATGCACTAAGACACACACTATAATTTCTCTACTAATTCTAGATCATGTTTGATTTTAATTAAATTAAAACTTCACAAGTAAGAGAACAGAACAAAGAGCAATATGAAATTAAATGAATCACAAGATTTGCTTTCACTGCTTATCCAAATGACTCAATCACTGTTTCCAGTTCCATAAATGAATCAAGATTAGAATCTTAGAACTACACTATGACTAATTAGCAAGAAAATAACACCACCAGCAACATCAATAATCACACTGAAAACAAAGTTTTGCTTACTCTGAACACTCTTTCATCGAATCGGCCCGGCGAAATTTGCAGAGCATTATAATCACCATCATTGAAAGCCCAAGTTCTGCACACAGTGAGACCCATTTTTGCACCGGTTTGAAGCATAGCCCTAATCCTATGTTTTCTAAATTCATCCACAGCATGGTCCATCATCCAATAAGAATTCCACCCATTGAAATAGAAAGGCCTACCATCAACTATGAACTGAGTCCCATTCCTTCCCACAAAACTCAGCTTTGTATCTCCATGAATATTGGTCCACAAATCTCCAAAAGACAAGTATATAAAAGCCACACACGATGCAAATCCAACAATGGGGTAAAACACCCCATTTCCTCCAAACATTCTGCTTTTAACCATCAATATGGAAGAACAAGCAACACCCCCAATAAACTAAAGAAGCAAATGTGCAATTTTGAACTGTAAATCAAGAAAAGAGCTGATATAATAAAGGTACCAAGATGGTACCTCCGAGCCACAAATGTGGAAGTCGCTAGAAAATCAAGAATCCCTAATTGGGTTTCTTGATGTTTGGATCTATTCAACTCCCAAAATCTGAGGCCTCCCTGATGAAGACAAGAGTTATGAGGTCAACCTAGATCTCCGTCGGCAAAAGGGTTTTTCAAGAACTAGTTAGAACCATCAATGAAGCTTCATATTTCAGTTACCCATAACAGAAACTGCATCACTATGCTTGCTGTGAACAACAGATGTAATCACTGGTGTGTGTGTGTGTGTTTTCTATATACTACTATTCCTATAATAATGGAAGTCTTAGAGTAAGGTAATGTGAGGCATTAGGCAGTTGATAAATGGTGGGTGTGAAAGAGAGGGAGGAGAGTAAGGACAATATTGATGAAATTAAGGAAAAGTAGACCTAATATATACCAATAGAAGAAAACCCCTGAAGGAAAATTTAACAAAAAAAAAGTTAAAATGAAGACGGAGGTGGAATGTTGGTATCAATATGTTTTGCTAGATCAGATCTGAAACCATAATTTCAGACTTTCTTGAGATTTAATATTGATACAGTCATGGGCCATTTCTGATTTAGGCCTTGTATATCTGTTTCTTTGTTTTCCATTTCCATCTTGTGATGATTTATGTTATTTGACTTGTACTATCATTTTCTTAATTAATGTGCTTTACCTCGTTTCAGGATCTTTAATAATGTCACATGATTTATGATATTGATAATGTAAATGTGGAAAATATAATTTAATGTGTTGATATCTAATTTACTTTTCCGAGTCCTATGGATCTGTGACCATTCAAAAAGAAAATGATGTGATTTTTTTAAGTGTTTTATTTTAATATAAAATAATATTATAAGAAAAAAAATTATTTTAAAAGTGCAAAGATTACTGTAGAACCAACGAAAATAAAAAAATGTAACAAAATTTATGGTGGAGGGAGAGAATAATATATATACTCCTACTTAACTTGTTGATTTCACCAAAGAAAAGATGCCTCTGCTATGATGACCTTTTTTAGTCTTTGTGCATACAGTTTGGTGGAAATAAACATCGGTTTTGGTTTAAGTCTTCCACCCATGTGCAGTGATGGTAATTAGGTAAACGGTAGTTAATTTAATCATTTTTCATTTCCAACATTCTATTTTCTTTTTCTCTTTAATTTTCTAAACCAATCTTGGTAGCTCAAAATTCATCATATGGGTATTGGTGAGGGTTGTTGCAATTGCAGTGTTACTTCATCTTGTCTATTTTTATTGTTTTTATAAAGAAGAAAAAATTATTCTAAGATAGTTGTCATTTTGTATTACTCGTTATATTGAATATCAAATTTAAATTTTGTTCTGCTTAATTTTTTGTGATTATAAACAAAATTGTAAAGAGAGAAGATGAGGAATAGGAGAAGTAGTTGACAAAAGGACTTTGTCAAAGAAAATGTATTTGTCCATTGTTTGAGAAATGCTACTTTAGGATAATAATTTGGGGGAGCATTTCATCCTTATCTTTAAGTGAAATTGAAGAAAAATAATACAAATTAATAAAAACAAAAAGGTAAATATCTTCGGATCCACAAAACTAGCCAACAATATCTCTGAACTGGCATGAGTTGGGTTATTAGAATTATTGGGGTTGTGATTACACCAGAATTTGAATTATTAAAGTTGGTAATAATAACAAAGATACATAGTTTTGGAAAAATATATACTCATTCCTATTCAAATTTTGAATAAATGACTTATACACTACAGTACACTCACTCAACCATTAAAATTATTTACATTAAAAAATATAATTTAATTATACTGAAAAGTATAAAAGTGTGGTTAGATTATATTGAAAAATCACATTGTAAACAACTTCAATTGTTAAATGAGTGCACCGTTCAGTGCATATGAAAGTGCGCCTCAAAATATATGTTATTTTAAATAAATGCATATATATGAGGAAAAATAGTATCTTCCCATTATGCTCTTAATTAATAGCTTTGATATTCTACATAATATTTTGAAAAGGGTTAGTTGCAAAAAGAAAAAAAAATCACAAATTTTATGATTTTTAATAATTACAAGTTGAATTATTTTCTTTGTAATTTAATGCATTATTTTTTTTAATTTTGCTATTTGAAACATCTAATAATTTTTCAACAATAATTAAATAATGTTGCGGCCGAAAATGTCATAAATATCCACATAAATGTTAACAAACAAAAATATATTTAAAAAAAATAAAAATAACGACTTTAAAATTAATTTTTAAATTATGTTTATAAAGTTAAAAATATATTTTAAGAGCATTATTCTCATTATAAGAAAATTATAATTTTATTTGTTGGCATCTACCTGAACTCTTGTGGTATATCCGGCAACCATGTCATTTAATTGTTGAAGAGAAATTACTAGATGTTTCAAATTGCAAAATAAAAAAAAAAAAAGTGGTGCATTTAATTGCAAAGGAAAAGTGTTTATATTGTAATTGATAAAAACCATAAAATTTGTGATTCTTTTTGTAATTAACTCTTTTGAAAATTATCATTACGTAATGAATCTAAGGGTAAATAGGGAAGAATGTCATTAATTAATATTAAAAAGTATAGAATGATATTTAAATTGTAAATAATATGAATATTCAAAATGATATTTATTTTGAATATAAGGACTAAGTATTGAGAATACTACACACATTTTTTTTATTTTTTGAAAGGAAAAAAAAAACAACTTAGGAGTATATAACTAAGCTTGAAAATCAGCTTGAACAACGTTTACAATATCCGGAATTCGAAAATAAAAAAAGGCAATGATCTTGTTTTAGCATCTATTTAACCTTCCTTTTCTTTTCTTTTTAGTATTTTATTACTTTTTAGATATTCTAATTTTTAGAGCTTGCACGTATATCATGAAATGAACAACATAATACTAGATTAATTGTTTTTTTTTTATCGTCCGTCTGTTTTGATTGAGACTGATTTCATTTTAATTAAAGGAGTCCGCCTCTTTTCATACTTTGTTTCCTTTGCTTTCTTTTGATCAATAACATTAATTCTTCTAAGAAAGAACTTTAGGCTTGGTTTATTTGCAATATTATCTCTTTATTTTACAATTTATTAATATAACTCGTTGATTTTATTTTGATCGGGAATTATACTTTGATGTTTTAATTTTTATAGGACAAATAAAAAATAAAAACATTAATCCTTTTGACTATGTTGAGAGTAAATTGGAGTTTATAATATTTGAGTGGGATTTTTTTATAGATATGTTCACGTTCGTTTGCTCTTCAATTTTTACGGGAGTTTATAGTTGTTACTTAAAGGATATTTACAATTACATTACACCTAATGAAATTCTTATTTATATGAATATCAACCTTACAATTCTACCCAGTGAGTTCTTTATCGCTTAAGGCCCTCCGAACCATTATTTCTACTTGTAAATAACAAGGTCCTGTCAGTATCTTTCATTAATCACATAATAATGTCTAGAGAATTATCATTAATTATATTACTTATAATCATCGTTATCATCATTACTCCAATAATTTATCGCAAATACCATATTGGAATGAAAAGTTAATGTTGGTAGTCGTAATGGAAATATCAATGTTATCCAAATGGTTTAAATGGGGTACAAAATTGTCATTTTGAGACGTTTCATTGTATAGATTTATTTTGTATTTCAATGAACATTAACTACCCTTTTTTCCCCTAAAATGTACCTTCTTTAATTTTAAAAAATATTTCTATTTAATTTCATAATTTTATGTGAATAAAGATAAAGAGGAAATTTACTACTTCCTCCGTTCCACAAAAATAGAGTGTCACTTTCATTTTTTAATTTAAAAAAAAGTGTCGCTTTCATTTTTTACTATAAAGTTCCTAATATACCCTTATTTATTAAATTAAAAAAACAATAATTTAAATCCTAATGTGCATTAAATAAGGGTATTTTAAATAATTTACATACTTTTAATATAGAAGTGAACTATAATTTAGGACAGGAAGGAGTATAAATTGAATTAATTAATTATGAATTTTATGCATATATTTTAATTTATGTGTAAAATGAAATTTGTCTATTATTATGGGAAGGAGTGAATATATATTAATTTCTTCCATCAATGGCTATAAAGTTAGATATATGTACATGCATGTAACACTTTTCTGCATAGAGCAAGTCTCTTATATTCACCTTAAAATATTAATGATATTAATTATTTTTATTATATAGCACTATTATCAAATTAGTATATTTTAATCAAATAATTAATGTTGTTAAAATAGACACAGAATATAAATAAATTTGACGCTTAAATTAGTTCACAATATACTTTACCTTCCATACATATTATATTGAGTTGCAAGCAGTGACGGAGCCAGAAATTTAATGTAGGGGGGCCAAAATATAATATTTCATCCGTCCAATTTTAATAGACTTAATTTATTACATGTTATTTATTATCATATGTTGGGGTGGGTTGGGGTGGGGGGGTATTATGGGATTTTATAAGTATCATATTTTTCATAAACAATCACTTTAGTTGGACCTCACAATACCATATAATACCCTTTAACATATGACAAAAAATAAGTAAAAATAAATAAATAAATTGGCATAGTAAAATTGGAATGATGGAGTAGATACATTTATATATATAAATATGCAAATTTTTGAAATACTTCACTACTATATATTCAAATTTCATGACAAATCGAAACAATATGACTAAATTATATAATGCTAATTATCATGAACAGTTCAAAATAAAATTTGAAATGTTACATAGAGGTTTTAGTAGTAATTAATTTGATTATAAAACATAAATCTTATATGTCATGTGAAGATAAAAATATAAAATTTAATAGATTTAGAGTTATAGAGAAATAAAAGTATCTAAAATATGAATTTGAAAAAAAAAAGTTGAATAATACTTAAGCACTGCATTGAAAATGAGTCGAATACAAGCTAATGTAAAATGAAAGACTTATAATCGGCTTCCTGACCACTAGGCTAATACATTAAGTTAGAGTATTATGTGTTGTTCAAATATATAGTATATTTTCCGAAAAAGCCAGGGGGGCCCAATGCCCCCACCCCCCACCTCCTAGCTCCGTCCCTGGTTGCAAAAAAATATTAATATTAAATATACAAAATAGGTTACTTATAATTTCCCACCAAGGCATTGAAGTTAACTATCTATTTTAACATTGTTGTTACCCAAAATATGTATCTTAATACGATTTTATGTGGCTTTTGGTTGGCAAACAAACTATAATTATGAGGAGATTGGACATTAATTGCTTGAGGCTTGTAGGTAATAAATGATGAACACGAGACAATAAATGCACAAAGATTTGTCAAGTCTTTATGTAGGCTTGAACTTAAAAGTAGGTGGTCTTTATTAAATGTTGAGAAACATGTATTTATAGTCCAAGGGCATACCTTGGGCTGCCCTAACTCTACTCGGGCAGCCCAGCATTAGATGCATGGGCTGACCCTAGTTTTGAGTAATGGGCCGAGATCCCTCGTGTAGGTGAGCTCGGCCCAGTATAAGTTGGACACGTGGAAAGTAGGTTGTACTTCCTCCTGAGATCGTGGGATCTGCTGCCATAAGTATGGTCTGTCCATTTGGGTTAAGTGACGATTTATTGTTCATCGTACCTAAAAGGGAATGATTGTCAGATGACGTCCAGATTTGAACTTATCTTAGATAAGACCAACTATGTGGCATCCTCGTCCTATAGGTAGGTGACGCGCTTTCTTTCCTTGGTTTGACCCATCGACCTGGTTTCGTTAGATGAGGTGATGGGCTTGACAAGGAGAGGATCTTGTAAAGCCTGCTGTCCAGGCGGCCGAGGATAAGGGCGAGGTGGAGTCTCTGGCTGGTCGACCGTCTTTTCCATATGACGAGATGGGGTGCTATCCGGGTTGGTCGTCTCTCTAACCCGTATTATGTCGCTATCTCGTCTTCTTCGTGTTGATTTTGTAATGTACGAGGTCTAAGCGATCTCGTCCAGCTATTTCACAGCGCAGATCCTCGTCGGGCCCGTTCTCCGTCCGGCCTCGTCGGCTGCGGATTATTCGTCACACAACAAACATAAATATAAACACATTCTCATATGCACTAGGTGTACAGTGTACTCACTCAATAGATGAGGTTATTTACACTGAAAAATATAGGTTAATTATGTTGAATAGTGTTGTTAGATTACACTGAAAAGTTTTCATTGAAAATTGATTTTCAGTGTAAACTTTTCAATGTAATCAAATCATATTTTTCGATATAAATAACTTCAACTTTTGAGTGAATGCACTATACATCAAGTGTACAAGAGAGTTACTCAAATATAAATAATATGAAGTTTCAGCAATACCATAAATAAAATTATAGTCACGACTCGCTGATAATTATTTTGTTCATATATTATCTTCGTCCCGCAATTATTCTCATACTTGTTTAATTCGTATGTTCTAAAACTATTCACACATTGGAAAAAAAAAAACATTGATTTGTGTGCATATTGAATATATACATATTTACCTATAAATCATTATTTTATTAAAAAAATGTATAGATTTTTCTTAAAAAGTGTATCGTTACAAATGTGTAAATAATTTTGGGACAAAGAGAATAATATTTTTTTCACATGCAGTTGAATAGTACTGTACACATTAGTTATATAAAACTGATTTTTTTGTTGTTTGTTTTTTTTTAGCTGTTTGTATAGTGAAAGTATTAATATTCAAAACATACAAACGTTAGTCTTATTTATATAACTAATATTTGTATGTGAATTATTACTTTTCATTTTTTAACCTATGATCCATTTTTTTAATCAGTAAAATAGAAATTTTATTATAAAAATTGGGGCATAAAGGGTACTACAACCCTTACAATAAAATACTACACATTGGACTCTAATACCAGTACTTAAACTTATAATCCATTTAAATAAGTTCGACTAAAATTGCAATATTTCGACGGCACAAGAGTGCATGATAATTTTGTGGGGCAAAATAAAAAGGTATATCTTTTTTTGGGTTTTAACCCTATAATTATTAAGATGTACTCAATTAGTTGTTCTAAAGTTCTCTTGGTTCTTGGCATCATAGCTATGAGTGGTACAAAAAGTTTAAAGCATCTAGCACACAATTAGCTATAAGTCATGATTTGGTAATTAATTATTTGTAAAAACTATAATAATTAATTAGAAGAAAATTATGAACTTGAATCTTCGCACAAGTTGAGAAATGTACGCAACTAGAAACAGATTCTCTGACTTCAAATATTTTGGAAGACTTTAAGAATTGTATTATAGGAGGGGATGCCCTCCTACGTAGGAGGGTCTTTAGGGGGATCCTAGCATTACATACTTGCACATGTGTTATTCAAAGTTTGCCCTCTGCATGTATTATATAACTTAGGGCTGGGTAAAATATCGAAAAAATCGGTATACCGAGCTTATCGTACCGAAAAATACCGAATTTACCGAAAAGTTTGGTATACCGAAAATTTTGGTAAGGTATGTTGCCGTACCGAAAATTTCGGTATGGTAACAGTATGAAAAGTGGCATACCGAGGTATATACCGAAATTAATTTATAATTTTAATTATTTTAATATTGTACCATTATAAATGATTAGATGATAGTCTTATTATTAAAAATGTGGAAGCCCAATCAATCTTATTATTTAAAAAGAGCACAAACTACTTATTTTTCTTAATTAATATAATCATAGGCCCATAGTCAATTCTTATACAAGCGTTATGCTTATCCCTTTCCTACCTCCTTCAATCCCTACCTTCTAACTCAATCAAAGGTTGTCTCTCTCAATCTCATTTTGCTAAAAAGAAAGATAAAAAAGACACCGATAGTCGAATATTGAATCCAAAACGTTGAAAATTTCTATTTAAACCAGAAGTTGGTCATTTTCAGTTGTTGTCAAGTGAATAAATTCATGACAATAGTAACAATATATGTGGAGTAAATCTGAAATCTATTTTCTTTTTGGAGAATTATTTGCAGAATATAATTCATATGTTTTCTCCGAGGTTCTCGTTTTTTAAGATTTCAAAGATGTCTTTTTTTCTTTATTAGTAGTTTATTTTACAATTTTTTTGGGAAAGAACGGTATACCGAAATCATACCGATAATATACCAAAATTTCGGTATACCGAACTACGGTATACCGAAATTTTCAGTACGGTAACAATATGATTTTTTACATACCGATATTTTTGGTACGGTATAAGGTATGAACAAAAAACTACGGTATATCGTACCGAACCACCTCTAATATCACTGCATAGAGAGATTATCTTGACAAAACATTGTGTATGTATAATTAGTGCATAAATTCTAGATCTATGTAGTTCAGATAATATTGAGTTGCAATAACTTAGCTTATGTTTGGTTTGGGGTGGATCTTCATCATCTCATTCAATTTTGGATGGACACATCTCATTCTCTATTCAAAATATTCATTCGCCTCAATATTACATCTATACATTTATTTTCATACAACTATATATAATCACATCATTTTCTCTTACTCATTTCACTAACTAATTATCTCTCCTATTTTTTCGATTTTTCTTATATACCTCTTTCTCATACTTATTCTTATCATTTCCTCTTATTTTTCTTTCACACAATCATTACCTCACTAGCAATAATAAAATATTACAATATTATTTTTTATTTGACATAAAGTTTCATTCAACTATATTTTTTCATCCCTAATCAAACATATTATCTCTGGACTACCCTCATCCCCCTTTTTCCAGTGATTGTTTTCAAACTCTAATGTGAAAGTACAAATATTTTTATTTGAAAAAAAACCTAGGGACATTTGCATATTAATAACAAAAAAAAAAAAAACTCTAATTACAAATTAGTTCAAAATAATTACACAGACATAATTTTTTTTTTCACAAAAGCATAAAAACTTTGTAATAATTGTAATTAGTACTCCTTCCGTCCCAACATTTTTTGCGTACCAAAAAGGACACATATATTAAGAAAATGTATTTTTTGAGTAAAGTAGTGATACGTAGGTAAATATGTATATATAATTGCTAGTGTACACGCAACCAATGTTTCATTTTCTGAAATGTGCAAATAATTTTGAGACGGTTAAATAAAAAAAAGTGGGCAAATAATAATGGAACGGAGGGAGTACCTTTTTTAAACCATATGTCACTATTTTATCCATTTTCTTAATCCGGGTGCAATACTAGGGGTGCAAATTTCTCTGGGACGGAGGGAGTACCTTCTTTTAACTATATTGTAAAAATAAATATTTTAAACCAATTAATACTCTTTTGGTGAAAAACAAAAAAAAAAATTGTAATATTTGTAATTAGTTTGTTTTCACTAAACACTTATACTCTTTAGTAAAAACAATTACTCCCTCATATTCATTTTAGATTATCCGTATTATCATAAAAGGAAGGTTTTTTTTTTCCACTTTCTCAATCTCTTTCCTAAATTGGCAAAAAAGTACACATATTATTTTAACTTTACCGCTTAAAAAGTTGAAAGGACCCTTTTACTCTTACTTTATATCCACAAAAATAATTTTATACCCACAAATATTAATAAACAACTTCTTTATTAAAACCCGTGCCACTTTGAAAGTGGAAAACAAAAAATGAATCGGAGGGAGTAATATTTTTTAGTGAAAACAATTAATATCTTTTAATGGTTTATGTATTAACAATTTTCACTCTATACTTTGTGTATTCAAAATATACTGCTATTTATAAGGCTTGCTTGCAAATAAAATCACCACTTTTGCACAAATTACAATATAAGCTAAACTTTTGAATTTTGGCAAAAAAATCATCACTTTTATATTTTTTTTTCCAATTTAAACTTCGGGCAGTTTGTCCATTGTCTGAAAGTTGATGTGTACAAATAAATAAACAATCATCGTCTTAGTAAGCATCCACATCATTAAATATTTAAAAAAAATGTATATTATAAATAATTTTAAACATAAAAGAATTAATTATATTTCTTAAAATTAAAATACTTATTTATGCTTTGAAACTTTAAAAATTTACTAATAATTTTTAAAATAAATATTTTGAATACGTTTTGAATAATTTTAAATCAAATTCCAAATTAAAAAAAAAATCAAAATGTCTCAACTCCAGTCCACAATACACGTTCAAAATATCTCAACTCCAATTAGAATATTCGATAATTAATTGAAGAAAATATATTAAAGTAACCCCCAATCCCTTGCAATTCTTCATTCTCAAGCATACAGTATATGCGAAAACTCTACAAATAATCTTCCTCATGCATATCTCCATTCCCCATTCATTCCTTACAAATCTCAAGTTTAAGATACTGGTGTAAAGGTCAGTGATATGCAATATTGAAGGTATCAATCTTAAAAATAATATGGAAAAAAATTTGTTTGATATCTGGGTAGATTGAAATTACAATTGTTTAGGAGAAAACAATTTAATCCATGTCTAATGATGTTGTGTCAGCATTGGAGGAGTGCGACGGTTGGATGGAGAAGATAAGAAATGAGGATGAACAATGATTTAAGGGTTGGGTTTGGCAATGAAGAATAGAATTATTTTATTTTTTAATTAAGAAAGTGTTTAGCTTTAAAAAAAAAAAATTTTGTTTGACGATATTTTAAATTGGTTTTAAATTTTATTTTATTTTTATAAACAATTAATGATGTGGATGCATATTGGGATGACGATTGCATATATATTTGTACACATCAGCTTTGGGGCAAGGACAAAACTGTCCGAAACTTAAATTGCAAACAAATATAAAAGTGGCATTTTTTTTATTATTTTTTTTTGCTAAAATTTAAAAGTCTAGCTTATATTGCAACTTGCGAAAAAGTGATGATTTTATTTGCAATTAAACCTATTTATAATTATTATTTGCTGTATTACGTACAGTCTGTTATTATATGTGGTTGGATGTTGGCACTGTGAAAACAATATCCAATCCATACAATGCATTTCGTCCTTCAAATTTTGGGTAATTGATTGCCCCTTTTTCGTTAAGTACAAAAACGGATCGACTTGCAAGTGTACAAGGTCGTTGTTGTAGTAGGCAATTGACCAAGTCAAATATCGAACACAAAGACAACGTGTTTAGTTCTTAGATATCTACCAAATTGAATGTTTGAAAATGAAATTACAGAAAATAAAAGTTTGGGTTGTTATTATCTACTAGATGCTTTACAAGTGCAAGATTAAAACTAATCTAACTTCTTTCGAAGTGCAAGTGATGGAGGTATGCTTTGAACGAATCCAAATATGCAAGTGATAGAGAATACCAAGAGCAAACACTTATCTTAAGTTCCATATCATGATTAACCTAGATTATACAATCTCATCTAACCAACAAACTCTCGTTTAGAAGGCTTCGATGCTCAATTCAAAGTGTTCTTCATGTTCTAGGTCTCTCTCGATAACCTAAAGCATCTAACAATAGGCTTTGATAGATAATCCTCTTCAAATTAGAACTCACTAAGGATAGCTCAACTCTCACATGTTGCTACCTTTAATGAATTTCTAATTCTACCAAAGATAAGCTATCAAAACTCAATTAATTCGAATTCAGAGAAATTAATCATTCTACTTCACAAAATCTAAGCATATACTCAAGCTAAACCCTAGCCCTCACATATTCTTCATCATTCAAAGCATAGAGAGTTAGCCTAGCATGGATAGGGCTGAGAAAGCTAAAATCATGAATAAAGCCATGGAAAAACTAAGAATTTAACAACAATGAGCTGAAATTAGAGTAATATCACCTAAGATGGAGGAAATTGGAAGAACATCTTCAAACACCACTTGTCTACAATCATGAAATCTGCAAAATTGACTACTCTTCAAGCTTTAATCCAAGTACAAGTTACTTCTCAATGAAGAAATTAAAGAAAAGAGACTAATCTATCACTAGCTAAGGAAAATTTATGAAATTGTGGAATGGAGCTCTCCTCTCGTGTGAAATCTCTGAAAAATGAATGGTAACTTCCTCAAAATTCAGTTAGAAACCCTTTTATAGTCACAAGCTCAGGTCTAAGTTGGTTTTGACCATTTTAACCCTCGAATCTTCTAGAAATCGCGCTCCTCGAGCTTGCCAGCATTTTGCTCGCCCAAAACCAATTTGCTCGCCCGAACACCATTTCACTCGGCCGAGTGCTGACTCAATTCGGCCGAGTGCTGACTCTACTCGGCCGAGTGCTGACTCTGCTCGGCCGAGTGCTTATTTTCGTGGCCGAGTTCTTCAATTTTTGCCTCACTCGGCCAAAACGCTTTTACTCGGCCGAGTGAAAAACTATTTTGGCCGAGTGGATCTTCCAGAGAATCCCACTCGGTCAAATCCACTTTGCTCGGCCGAGTGCGAAACCATTTTGGCCGAGTGGATCTTCCAGAGAATCCCACTCGGTCAAATCCACTTTTTTCGGCCGAGTGCGAAACCATTTTGGCCGAGTGGATCTTCCAGAGAATCCCACTCGGTCAAATCCACTTTGCTCGGCCGAGTATCCTTGTTTCTTGGCCGAGTAAACCCTGTTTTGGCTCTATCTTGGTCTTTCTTGTCCACTCTTTCATTCCTTCTTCAATTCTTCATCTTTTAACACCTAAAACACTTCAATTCTTGTACGAAGGGTGAGTCCACATGACAAAACTAAATGTAGAGATACAAGACACTTTTTGCACATAAACCAAGCTCAATTAGTGCATAAAAGGACTTAAAAACACACAATTATGATGCAATTATACGACTAATCACCCCCCCAAACTTGAAATATTGCTTGTCCTCAAGCAATGAAAAGAAAATCACAAAGGCGGTGATTGCATCAAGTTGTGTGATAAAGAGCATGTCAAAGATGAATAATTCAACTCTATCCAAATGCACAAATTCTTGAGGAAGCATGTCCATCTTTTCAATTATCCATCAAAGATCCGTTTACTAAAAATGAAATTATTCACCATAATCCTCTCCAGGGAAGTGTGTATCACTCTTCACTCAAAGTGTATCAAGGTGTCGCTCACATGTCAATGCGTAGAAATGCATCCAATAGGCTTGCCAAGAGTCTAAGCAATCTTTCCTCAAACTTGAATTTGGTGCTAAATCAAAAAGGACTTTCATTTGGCTGTAATGTTGGCTCTTTGGTTAGGGAAGGGAATTCTTTAGGTAAAGTGACTCGTGACTAGTGAAGCAAGAACTCAGATTTCTTTTTCGATTCTCCACAAAAATGCTATGAGTACATAATTCCCACCCGAGGTTCATTCTCCACTGATTCACTCATCACTTATTTTACAAGTGTTTTCCTCATTCTCCTCGCACCATTTTTACTTTTCATACCACCAACTTCCTTTACAAAGGAGGGTTTTTTTTTTTTTTAGCTCACTCCTTCACTATTACAACCTTCATTCACTTTTGGCTTCATCTTTTCCACTTTCTGCAAAAATCATCCCTTCTAAATCATTCACCCCATTCGTTCTTTCTCCTAATTCAACCAAATCACCCTCATTCAAGCTTCACTAGTTTTATGGACCAATAGGCTAAAAAAAAGGCAATTTGGTTAAATCATGGGTGCCAATAAACAGGTCACAAGGCTCAACTTGGCTCACTATGGAAATACAATGTCATTTGGTATGGATAGATTTTGGCAAAGTGACTTTTCATTTCAAGGATGGCCTAATCTCATTTTTAGCACCTTATACAAGTAGAGTTTTAGAGCAAGACTAGAGGCAAGTTCTCGAACACAATGACTACACATGACCACACTTCCAATTAAGAACCAAATCAATTACAAAAAATTTGGTTCAAAGGCTCAAAAGCTCACAGGTTCATACTTGATTATGGCTCATTTTCTCATTTTAAGCTCACTTCACTTCAACTTCAAATTTACAAGTTTTCCAAACTTCTCAAGGCATTAGCATTCATCAAAAAATCAAATCAATTCACCTCTGAAATTCTCAAAATGCACACCCTTAACTTCATCACATCAAATTGTTCAATACAACTCAAGCCATCTAATGCACCAACCATACTCATGTATGTTGTTACACATTTCTTAAGCAAACGATTCACCTAATACTATTCAATTCAACCCAAAACACCAACATTGGTTCATTGCTATCTCAATTCATGAAACAACCAACTCTCCTACATCAAAGCATACGTCGAAGCACGTTGATTTTTGGAACGACACACCCCCCCAAACTTAATCGTTGCAATGCAAAGAGAAAGTTTGGCATAAGAGATAAAAATCGAACGTGCATGCAACGTGAATCTGGAAAGACCAACTCAAATGCAAGGAGATAACCAATAGAATTGTCAAACCAAACACAAATAGCACGATTCCCACAACAATAAGACCAACTCAACCAAAGGCAACTCATATCCCGGCTTAATCAAGTAAACAACAAAAATATAGCCTCCCCAAACTTAGGGATTGCACGGCAATCCTAAGTTTGAGCCCGAGGAAAATGATACCTCCCATTCTACAGGCTTACGAGGCGATCAACTGACGACCCCCGAACCATAGCCCTTGCACAAGAGTCCATAGAAAGCTTCCAAACCTAAAATAAAAATGAACAAACATTATTAACATCCAAAGAAAATGAACAAACAGCAAAATAAGAGTTCAAAAAGAATGGGTTGCCTCCCATTAAGCGCTAGGTTTAACGTCCTATGCCGGACGGAACTCTCACGAGTTCAAACTTCCCATTTTTGCTTAATATTGGGCACTTCCTTTGGAACGGGAGGATCGGAATGCTTCTCTTCAAACTCATTGACCACGAGGAGTCCACCCTCCTTATCTTGCATCTCCAAACTTCCTACTTGAAACACTTTCTTCACCATCCAAAGGTACCTCCTTTTGAACTTCACGTTTCCAAGAATGTTCTTAATTTTAGAATTCACCACTTTATCTCCAACTATAGAGTCATCTTCTTGTTTTAGCTTTCTTGGGCTCTTACTCTTTCCTTCTTTTAAACCAAGTAACTCTTTCATTTTCTTCTTCTCAACAAATCCCCCCAAACTTGCATTTTGCTCAAGTTTGGTTGGTCCTTTCAATGCTTCTTTTTCCAACTTCTCATTTTCTTGTTCAACTTCGGGATCTTTCAAAGGTTTGATTGGAGGAATTTCTTCTTTCTTCTCTTTACTCCCTCCTATATCACTCATGGTATAATTGATAGAATGACATTCCTTACCTTTCAGTGTACTCTTCAATGAATCATAAATAGAGAAAGTGAGTTCTTCATCATCCATGTTCAATGTGAGTTCACCCTTTTTCATGTTGATAGTGGCATCTCCCGTTGCAAGGAACGGTCTTCCAAGGATTAATGGAATGTTCACATCTTCTTCCATATCGAGAACAACGAAATCGACCGGAAAAATAAACTTATCGATTTTTACTAACACATCTTCTATAATTCCCTTAGGACGAGTGCATGATCTATCCGCCAATTGGATACTCATTGAGGTAGGCTTCATTTCTCCAAGTCCCAATCGCTTGACAATAGAGAGTGGCATCAAATTGATGCTAGCACCCAAGTCACAAAGAGCATTCATTTTGGGACTCCCTTCAATTACACAAGGTATAGTAAAGCTACCCGGATCTTCAAGCTTTTTCGGGAGATTTCTTTGAAGAATTGCACTACACTCCATTGTAAGATTTACAGTCCCAATGTCAACCATCTTCCTCTTCTTCGAAATCAAATCTTTGAGAAATCTTGCATAATTCGGCATTTGTTCAAGTGCCTCATAGAAAGGAATTTCAATATGCAACTTCTTGAACACTTCAAGAAATTGAGCAAACTTCTCATCAAACTTCTTCTTCATGAACCTTTGTGGGAATGGAACCGGCACTACGGTCTTAGGAACCCCCCATTCATCTACCTCAACTTTATCTTTGCTCTCTCTAGTTTCCTTAACCTTCTTCCACTTAGGAACGAACTCCTCTTTTGAGTCTTTATTCTCCTTTTTCTTTCCCTTCTCTACCCTCTTTTTCTCACGTTCTTCTTCCTCCTCTTCTTTCTTATCTTCAACTTCTTCTTCCCCATCTTCATCTTGGATTGGCATAGGCGGCCCATCATACTTTCTTCCACTTCTAAGTGTAATGGCATTACAATGCTCACGTGGATTTATCTCGGTATTGGACGGAAATTTTCCTTTGTTTAATTGAGGTCCCAAAGCATTTGCTATTTGTCCAAGTTGAAATTCAAGAGCTTTGAATTGAGTATCATGCTGCGCCAACTTAGTCTCCTTCTTCTTATCCGACTCCTCCAATCTTTGACCAACCTCCTCAATCCTCCGGTTATTCTCTTCCATCCTCCGATTAGTTTCCTCCATTCTCCGATTCATATCCTCCATATTCTTCAACATTAATTGAAGAGTTTCATCGGTATTCCCTTTTCCTTCATGATTAGGAGGTTTGGACCCCGGGTCTACCTCCGTTGGTAATTGAATTGCTCCTCTAGGGTTCCCATATGAAAAGTTTTCATGTTTCCTCCATGATTGATTTGAAGATCCACCTTGTTGATAAGAGTTATTAGGAAGTGGAGCTCCTTGAAACCTTGCTTGAAATGGTGGGGCTTGGTACGGTTTTGGACCTTGCACATTGTTTTGGTACCCTCCTTGAAATTGTGGTCTCCCCATATAGTTCACTTCTTCACTTGATGGTTGAACATTAAGACTAGCTTCCACTTGTCCTACTTGTACATGAGGTGAAGGTAATTTGAGGTTCCCTAATTTATCTATCAAAGCCATCATCACACTCTTCAACCCATCATTTTGTTCTTCCAAGGCTGCAATTCTATCTCTTTTTCCACTTCCACTTGGATTACAAAATGAATCATTCGCAGCGATGTTGTCAATGATCTCATTTACTTGTTTCACCATTTTCGACCACACGGATCCTCCGGCACTAGAATTTAGATGATTTCTATCCCATTCATTAAGCCCTATGGTAAAGTAGAGGATAGTTTGAACCTCGGGTAGACCGTGTTGAGGACACGCCAATAGCAAACCTTGATACCTCTCCCAAGCATCCGTGATTGATTCCCCGTGGAATTGCTTGAACTTCGTAATTGCTTCTTGAGCTTTGAGGACCTTGGAAGGTGGGTAAAACTTCTTCAAAAACTGAGTACTCAACTCTTCCCAAGTACTAGCCATCGAGTTCATATTTTGTAGCCATTTCTTAGCCCTTCATTTCAATGTGAATGAGAAGAGTCTTAACATCTTTGCATCATGTGAAACACCGGGATATTTGACTGTGTCACATACTTCCATGAAGTTGCCTAAATGTACATGAGGGTCCTCTCTCTCGTCGGTCCCTTCAAACTGTGTTTCTCTTAACATTCGAAGTAGTGCCGGGCTAACTTCAAACTTTTCAGCTACAATATGTGGTCTAGCAATCCCATCATAAAACTCTTTCACCCTTGGCTCATAGAAGTCTTTCAAAAGCGGCTCACGATCTTGAGGATTTTGCTCGGGATGATGTATGGGTTGGTGATTTGGATTTTGTTGTGGTAGATTTTGAACTTGAGGTGGAAAAATGTAAGGATAAGGGTATTGATATGGGTATTGTGGTTGTGGATATAAGTGAGGTTGAAATGGTGGATATTGGTTAGGTTGTGGAAGGTTTTGTGGATGAGGGTACGGGTACGGTACATATGGAACTCCAACACCTTGGCCATTAGGATTGTGATTTGCATGATTCCCCCCTTGTGCATTCGGTGGCACATTAGGGTGAACATCGTTCACTTCCTCTACATGCACATTATCTTCATTCTCATTCTCCATTTCCAATCTTCGCTGAATGTTTCTCTCTCGATTTCTTCTTCTAGCTGCGGCTTCAATTTCAAGGTTCAAAGGAACAAGTTGTCCTCCTCTTCCCCTTGTGTTCATACACCTATACAAGTCCACAAGAAGGGATTAAGCACAAACAACTAAAACACAAAGAAAGTAAGCATTCACCGTTGATAACTAGACTAGACACACGTTGTCCCCGGCAACGGCGCCAAAAACTTGATTGCCCCTTTTTCGTTAAGTACAAAAACGGATCGACTTGCAAGTGTACAAGGTCGTTGTTGTAGTAGGCAATTGACCAAGTCAAATATCGAACACAAAGACAACGTGTTTAGTTCTTAGATATCTACCAAATTGAATGTTTGAAAATGAAATTACAGAAAATAAAAGTTTGGGTTGTTATTATCTACTAGATGCTTTACAAGTGCAAGATTAAAACTAATCTAACTTCTTTCGAAGTGCAAGTGATGGAGGTATGCTTTGAACGAATCCAAATATGCAAGTGATAGAGAATACCAAGAGCAAACACTTATCTTAAGTTCCATATCATGATTAACCTAGATTATACAATCTCATCTAACCAACAAACTCTCATTTAGAAGGCTTCGATGCTCAATTCAAAGTGTTCTTCATGTTCTAGGTCTCTCTCGATAACCTAAAGCATCTAACAATAGGCTTTGATAGATAATCCTCTTCAAATTAGAACTCACTAAGGATAGCTCAACTCTCGCATGTTGCTACCTTTAATGAATTTCTAATTCTACCAAAGATAAGCTATCAAAACTCAATTAATTCGAATTCAGAGAAATTAATCATTCTACTTCACAAAATCTAAGCATATACTCAAGCTAAACCCTAGCCCTCACATATTCTTCATCATTCAAAGCATAGAGAGTTAGCCTAGCATGGATAGGGCTGAGAAAGCTAAAATCATGAATAAAGCCATGGAAAAACTAAGAATTTAACAACAATGAGCTGAAATTAGAGTAATATCACCTAAGATGGAGGAAATTGGAAGAACATCTTCAAACACCACTTGTCTACAATCATGAAATCTGCAAAATTGACTACTCTTCAAGCTTTAATCCAAGTACAAGTTACTTCTCAATGAAGAAATTAAAGAAAAGAGACTAATCTATCACTAGCTAAGGAAAATTTATGAAATTGTGGAATGGAGCTCTCCTCTCGTGTGAAATCTCTGAAAAATGAATGGTAACTTCCTCAAAATTCAGTTAGAAACCCTTTTATAGTCACAAGCTCAGGTCTAAGTTGGTTTTGACCATTTTAACCCTCGAATCTTCTAGAAATCGCGCTCCTCGAGCTTGCCAGCATTTTGCTCGCCCAAAACCAATTTGCTCGCCCGAACACCATTTCACTCGGCCGAGTGCTGACTCAATTTGGCCGAGTGCTGACTCTACTCGGCCGAGTGCTGACTCTGCTCGGCCGAGTGCTTATTTTCGTGGCCGAGTTCTTCAATTTTTGCCTCACTCGGCCAAAACGCTTTTACTCGGCCGAGTGAAAAACTATTTTGGCCGAGTGGATCTTCCAGAGAATCCCACTCGGTCAAATCCACTTTGCTCGGCCGAGTACGAAACCATTTTGGCCGAGTGGATCTTCCAGAGAATCCCACTCGGTCAAATCCACTTTGCTCGGCCGAGTGCGAAACCATTTTGGCCGAGTGGATCTTCCAGAGAATCCCACTCGGTCAAATCCACTTTGCTCGGCCGAGTATCCTTGTTTCTTGGCCGAGTAAACCCTGTTTTGGCTCTATCTTGGTCTTTCTTGTCCACTCTTTCATTCCTTCTTCAATTCTTCATCTTTTAACACCTAAAACACTTCAATTCTTGTACGAAGGGTGAGTCCACATGACAAAACTAAATGTAGAGATACAAGACACTTTTTGCACATAAACCAAGCTCAATTAGTG
Source organism: Ballota nigra (assembly GCA_947034835.1). Lineage (NCBI taxonomy): Eukaryota > Viridiplantae > Streptophyta > Magnoliopsida > Lamiales > Lamiaceae > Ballota > Ballota nigra. Next base: position 20,537,541 of record OX344730.1, read on the forward strand.
CATAAAAGGACTTAAAAACACACAATTATGATGCAATTATACGACTAATCAGTAATTTTACACTGCGTTTCCTAAATAAGGTTACAAAGTGGGCTATTATTGTTTGCTTATTAACCCTAAATAAGTCGAAAACAATTCATCATTAACCTCAGTGAAAAAAAAAAATCGGAATTATCCATTTATAAGGCAAATTTTTTTATTTGGGGTATATTTGAAAGGGAGTGATGAAAATAGGGTGGAAGGGTAGGTGTTTTCGAAAATAAAGGGAATCGCGCCTACCAGAGGCGATATAAGCTTAAATCGCGCTTACCAGAGGCGATATAAGCTTAAATCGCGCCTACCAGAAGCGACTTTGCTATACCGGATTTTGTCGGATAAACTCGCCTCTACCAGAGGCGAGTTCCGACGTGTCTTTGTCGTGGGCTAAACACGCCCCTACCAGAGGCGCGCCTGCCAGTCCCACGTGCCGTGCCAGACGCCTTGGCATTTTCTGTTCTCGCGCATACCAGAGGCGAGTCCGACGTGTCGTGGACTAAACCCGCCTCTACCAGAGGCGCGCCTGCCAGTCATTTGGCGTTTTCTGCTTGGCGTTTAGCATGGCGTGGGAATACTCCTTCCTCCCCCCACTGATATATAGTTCTTACAGATCATTATCCTTCTCCTTCCTACCTCACTCCTCTCCTCATTATCCTTCTTCTTCGTACTCCTTCCTTCCTCTTCTTCTTCTTCTTCTTCAAATGAACTCCCTACTTTCAGTTTAGAAAAAACGAAGCTAGTCAATAAGAAAAATAAAATTTGCCCTCCAAACTACAAACTTGCAGTCTCACGTACTTGAGGAATTGATATTTTGCTATCTACCTGAGGAGTACAGACACTACAAATTAAGTGGTAAATATTTCAATTTTTTTTTTATATTTTTAGAATTATTTTGCATGCAATTTTTTGAAATAGTGTATATATAGTATATATATAATGTCGATATATATATATATGTTAGAGAAATTACATGTTTTAGCATGTTACTTTTGATTTATTTTGATTTAAAATTGGTAGTAGTGTTGCTATTTCGATTTAAAATAACATTAATAAGGTCATAGTGTTGTTATTTTGATTTAAAATTGGTAGTAGTGTTGTTTCTTTTGGTTTATTTAGTGAATGTTTTGGTGATGCATAACTTTTATACATTTGAAGAATCGAAGAGTAAATTAGACATTTTATCAATCAAAGTTATTAAAGTAAAATTTGACTTTTTTTTAACGTGATGTTAATAAGCATTATGTATACAATGTAAGTTTATTTTTTTATAAAATTCTAGTGTTTTTAGTGTTTTAAAAAATCTAGATTTAATATATATATAGTGTATTAAAAAACTCTAGATTACTTACTTGATAAAAATATTGATCATCATTTTAAATTTTAATATAACTAACAACTTACTTAATGAAAATATTGATCATCATTTTAAAATTTAATTTTTGCAATCATAAGATAATTTTATTTAACTATAATAATAAAATAAAATGAAATATGGGTGGTCGATTGGGCCATCGCTAATTGTATTGGTACTATTATTATAAATGTCATTTTTTTTACAGTTTACGTTTATTACTTAAAAATATTATTTAGTGTTTGAAATAATTTTCAATTTTTATGAAATAGTTTATAGTTTCTTTTGAACCAATAAAATAATTTTTTTTTTTTAAAGATAGTATAAATATAAACCAATTTCAATACACAATTATATTTATCTCCACTAACAATTAGGGTTTTACACCATCTCAATAGCAATTTGGGTTTAGTTATAATATATCATTGAATAATCATCACATAATCATTGAACAATAATTACTAAAATCAACTCAAATCCACACTATTTTAACCCATTTAATCATTGAACAATCATAACTAAGAAACGAAAAAAAATCCTTACATAAACACGCCTCTCCCAACGGCGTGATAAAAAAAAAAAAAAAAAAAAAAAAAAAAAAGGGAAACTCGCCCCTCCCAGTAGCGAGATAAAAAAAAAAAAGCTTAAACTCGTCCCTCCCAATAGCGAGCTAAAAAAAAAAAAAAAAAGGAAACTCGCCCCTCCCAAAGGCGTTTCCCTCTAATTTCATAAACAAACTCAAAACCACTCTATATTATCAATCCCACTTACTATTCACCATATATACATAAATTTGCCCATTTATAAGGTTAATAAGCTTTTGCACGTGCGATACAAGTGGGTACCTTTGTCTTTTATGTGCCATTCAGTATAGTTCTATTTATATCATCTTTGTCGGCAGCATTTTGGACAAATTATTTAAAGCCATTGTCCCCTCTTGCTATTTTTACACTTAAGCATAATTAGAAACTTAAATATATTATTTAAAAAATTTAAAAACTCCGATGAATAAGTTTATTCAATAAATAATTGAGAGCATTAATTTTATTTGCCGCGTGTTATTAATCTTCATCTATTTTCTTTCTTTCGGTAAATCGTTATTAAGGGTGTGGTGAATAAATTAAATATCTCTTCATATAATAACTTGCAAGTTGACATATGAGAGGTAATTTTTTGCACAACAAATTCGACGTATAAAGTATAAGTATAAAAATTTAAACTCATGACATTCCATTTTGAATTAATTCGAACACCCTTTATGTACGTCTTCGCGTGTTGCTTTATTTACTAGCTAAAATTTGAATATGCCTACTAGCTTGCATAATTTATAATTTCTATGAAGAAAAATGCTCAGTTAACCAGGTGTACAATATATAGTAATATTAAATACAAATGTAGGTGACCAAGTTGTTACGATTAGACGTGTTTCTGTATTTTTAAACGAAGGGCTCAATATTCTTTGAGAGTCTTTTATATTCCTGATCAAATTGTAAACAATCTTTAATAACTCATCGTCGAAAACGAGGTATAAAGCCAACAAGAATTAACAATAAATAAAACATTCAAAACTTTTTCTCTTTTGGGAGTAATTTACTACTTATTTGATATAAATTGTTATTGAATCAATTTGTTTTTAAGTTGACGTATATCATCGAAATTATACATTGGCAAAATTCCTAAGAAAATAAAATAGCTAAAATGAATTAAACTTATAGATAATTTTGAATTCCTAAGAAAATAAAATAGCTAAAATGAATTAAACTTATAGATAATTTGATCGAGATGTAAGTAACATTATTAATGAGTATTGGCACATATTTTCTTGAAAAAAATTATATGAGACGTTTTATAATATATATATATATATATAATATTTTATAAATATTACTCAATGACTCATGGATTTATCTTAGACCAATTATATTTAAAGTGAAGTATGACTCAAATATTAAGGTGAAGATCCGTTTCATGCATATATGAAATCGTCTCTTATAAAAGTCCTTTTTTTTTTTTTTTGCTGTAAAACACTTGACCACATGCATATTAATATATATATATATATATATATATATATATATATATTAATGTAATAGAGTATATATTATTTGGATTATTGCTATTTTATGTTGGCTTTTGAACATGTTAATTATTTCATTTAATTGTTTACGATCAAATGATACGCTCGCATACGTTCTTGATATATGGATTATGCATAGTTCAATTATTTTATTAAATTTATGACAAGAAAATTTCAAAGAAAAGGTGAAGGGGCTCATTTTTGGATATGGATTTCAATTTTATATAATACTCCCTCCGTCCCACTCTAAGTGTTCCACCCTTTTTTTGTTGTCCCACACTAAGTGTCTCATTCCATAAATGGAAAAAGCAACACTCTAATAAACTTTAACCTTCAAATTCACACAATATTACCAAAAATGTCACTCATTCAATCCATTTTTCAACATTATTCATTACTTTATTAAACACTATTCATTACTTTTCAACATTATTCATTACTTTCCCACCATATATTAATAAACAAATACACTTTCTTAAATCATTCAACCAAAGTAAATGAGACACTTAGATCAGGACGGAGGGAGTACTATTATTATTATTTCAGAAGAAAACAAATGAATGAAGTTGCTTCAGTTAACTTAGATCTTATTTCACATGCTCAACAGCATAAAGGTACCGTAAGATTAATATCACACCAGATACAATAAAAAAGTAACATAAGTTATTTGATGATTTATTTTATCAGTATATACTTCTAAAGATATATCAAATAAGTGAATAGTGTTAGTATATTTTGTTGAAAGGTAGAAGTGTTATTTTATTAATAAAAGTGTTAAATCAAGTTTAACAACTTTAGTTAGTTATATATGGCAAGTCTATAAATAAGACTACCAAGGAGATTATACTTACTTTTGTAAATTCAGATTTTACTCATTAATGAAGTGTATCACTCATTTCTCAATATGGCTCTTAAATATATACCAAGAATGTTACATATTAAATTATTGATTAAAAAACCCAGTAGAAGGTAAAATATGAATCAAATAGCAAGCTCGTTTTTTTTGTTTTTTTTTCTAATGATGGAGTTGGACCATCCTAAATATAAGAACTTGGGGCAATATTTCATTACATATATATACAATTTTAATACAGAGTAATGTTTTTGTCCATCGTGTGTTTATCCAAAATGCAAATATTAAAAGGAAAGATCTATGCCTCATGACTCCTCATTCATGTAACATGTAAGTTGTCAATTCTTACTTAAATATTTCTATTATTTGTTGATTCGACTAGATAGATTATTACAGTGAATTTATAAACTTTCTGTCATTAGAGCACATATAAACTAATCAAAGTTTAGCTTTATTTGTGAAACATAACGTTTTTGCAACAAAATAAACAAATGAAAACAGTGTCTCTTTTCAATGAAATCTCATCTATTACAGGTCAAAGTCTAATTATAATTTTATAACAAGGCTTGAATAAAAAAATACATCAGTGTGAATGTAGTCAAGTGATGTGAGAGTGAATTGGGCACCGACAGCAAGCAAGGGTAAATTAGTGGTTGGTCCATCAATTTTTTTACCAACTCCATTACCATTCTCTTCCAGAAATCTGAAAGTGCGACATTAGATGTAAAGTGAACACGATTTTTGTTGCCCGATTCAGGACCAATACTAGGCAGCCCAAACATCATACAGATTTTCCTCTCCTCTACACTATGCCGCAGAATGGGCCCAATACCTCAACTATGCCTCTCTGGCCCAAAACTCAGGAAAAGAAAAAGAGTCGGATAAACATAGATTTGGATGAAGAAATCGTAGAGCTACTACTCCTTTCGCCTGAATTTGTTGGGACCGGGACGTTTCATAATAATTTGCGTATTTCAAAAAATAGAAAAACTTTTTACAAACTTCACCCTTAACCAAAACATAACCAATTTGTGTGCACCTAATGATACAAGTTTATCAATATGGAGAGGGTAATTCACATATATTTTATTATTACATCCAAAAACAAATATTTCCAATCCACGAAAAATGTGTTCACTTACTTGTACACACATTTTTTTAAAAAAAAAGGTTAAAATATTGTGGAATTCATTTATAAATAAAATGATTATTTATGAATGTAAAATGATTATTGACAAGAAAAAAAAAAGGAGAGGAAGCATATGTTTTTTTTTTTTTTTTTACATAAGAGGAAGCATATGTTTGGTATTGGAAAGAAGTAGATAATTTGTTTTAAAGTAAATGATTTTTAAAATATGCAAATGATAATAGATAAATCAAGGAAAACACTATTCCTTTTCTTGTTTTATTATCGCTTTGAAGAAATCACTGTGCAAACTCTTTTCTTTTACTTGTTTTGAAGAAATCTATGTGTCAACTATCTTCTTCATCATCGTATCATAACATAACATAACATAGTTATTCCCGAATGTAACTGTTAGGGATCAAGAGCTAGAATACACTCTTGAAACTAAGCTGAATGAATAGGATCAGTAGACTTTTGGAATCAGTGAATCTTAAGATCAGTAGACCTTAAGAACGACCAGTAGAGTTCAAAAGCAATAACTCGGTTGATGAAAGGATCAGTGGAGGTAAAACACAAGACTCAGAGATTTTATAGTGGTTCGATCCTGAATGATCTACGTCCACTGTGAGGCCTTTCCACTATGTTGAAGAAGAACTACAAAGATACAATGATACACTCCTGGGTAAAAGCTGAGATAATCAATCTAGCACTCAAATATTGTATGAACTAACCAAGTGAAAAATCTGCTCTCTCTTCTAATCTTGAGCTAATATATATACAACTAAACGTGAACCCCCCATGAATAGTTACTAGCTGCAAGTTGTATTATGTCACGTGCTCTTCACCTTGCAACTTGAATCAGTTGTAACTAACAAACAATTAGAGAGTTATGACTTCTCCAAGTTGACACCATACAACACTGCAAGCTGTTAGAGGTTAAGAACAACTTGGCTTTTCAAGTTGACACCATACAACACTGACAGCTTGCATAACTACTTTTTGTAACTGAATAACCGTCAATGCATTTGGCTTTTCCAGCTGTTAGAGGTTAAGAACAACTCTCCACACTTTATACTTTCATAAGCATAAGTGTTATTTTCCAGATTTAGAGATAATACTTCTCAAATCTCTATCTTTAGCTCTAAATCAACAATAGCACCTTCTTAAAAGGCCTTCACCACTGCTCCCTCAAAAGCAGCACCAACCAATGGTTTAATGCATCCCAAAAAGCCTGAGACAAAGTTCAAACTTTGCCTTAGGCAATGCCTTTGTAAATCCATCTGCAGGATTGTCTTCAGTAGCTATTTTAGCTACATGCACCATCTCTTTCTCCACCATGTCCCTTACAAAATAGTACCTTACATCAATGTGTTTTGTTCTTTCATGGTAGCCTTGATGTTTTGCCAAATGTATGACACTCTGATTGTTGCAATACACTGTGACCTTCCTCTGGTAAAGTCCCAATTCCTTCAGGATCCCTTTGAGCCAAAGACTCTCTTTAACAGCTTATGTAAGTGCTACAAACTCAGCTTCTGTAGTGGATAGAGCAACATTAGACTGATGCGTTGATCTCCAAGACACTGCTGTTCCAAACAAAGTGAACACATATCCAATTAAGGACTTGTATCAACATTAGCTGCATAATCTGAATCAACATATCCAACTAATGCTTCTCCATTTCCAGTGCACTTCTGAAACTTCAATCCCTTATCAACAGAGCTAACAATATACCTCATAATCCACTTCAAAGCTTCCCAGTGTCCTAATCCAGGATCACTCATATATCTACTCACTACACTAATGGAGTGAGTAAGATCAGGCCTGCAGCATATCATGGAATACATTAGGCTTCCCACTGAACTTGCATAAGGAACCTTGCTCATGTAAGATCTTTCTCTAAAATATTTAGGACTTTGCTGAATTGACAGCTTTATATGTCGTCCAAGTGGAGTTGTTACTGGTTTAGTTTGACTCATTCTGAACCTGTCAAGCACCTTCTTCATGTATGAGCTTGACTAAGATGCATAGCATTTGTTTCCCTCTTTATTTCCATTCCCATAATCATCTTTGCTATCCCAAGGTCTTTCATTTCAAATTCTACTTTGAGCAGTTTTTTCACCTTATTTCTTGTTCACAGGTATATCCACAATCTCCCATGTTTGGTTCTTCTCAAGAGAAAGTAACTCCTGTTCCATAGCTACAATCCATTTATCTCCATACTTCATACTTCCATAAGCATAAGTGTTATTTTTCAAATTTAGAGATAATACTTCTCAGTAACGTTAAGTCTATATCAAACACCACCAGTATATCTATGAATCAGTATACCAATAATTCAGAGTAATTAATTATACCAATTACATTAAAATAAATCAGTTTACCAATCACATAAAAACATAATAACAATACTTAACAACTAAATTCAATATTAGTCTTAAATGACAATAAAAAACAAGGGTAAAATTAAAACAATGTCCTGTAAATTAGACCGATTCAAATTTGAAGGTGCCAAGCGGCCAATTTTAATTTTTAAATACATATGTCGACTAGCATCTACAAATCGATGTCTAATTTTTTAATCAGACTTAAAAACACTCAAGAAAATAAATATGAAAAGCCGAGTTCTACCGAATCTCCCAGTTGGACAAATCGTCGAACACCTCTAAGGCGTTCAACGGAGCTTTGACAACCGCGGTGAGCTTCTAATGCCGGCCGCAGCCACCACCGTTGTCCCGATCTTTCTCCCTCCCTGAACCAATCTCTTCCTTCCTTTTTTACTTTCCCCTTCATCGACCCCAACATTCGCCTTACCGCCCTTACTCCTCGTCCTCACCGCCATAGCTTCACCCCCTTCAACGCCCTCTGTTACAGCCATCCCACTTTCCCTCGCAACCCTCTCAAAATCATCACCCAATTTCCTCACCGGTCCCCTCTTCACCGCTACTTCCTCATCATCCTCATCCAACAACCCAACGACCCGGCGCCTCTTAATCGCCACCGGAGCCGGCGGCGGAGACGGCGTTTTGCTAACGCCGCCTCTGTTTTTATCTTTTCCGGATCGAGAATCGATCGAAACCTTGAAGGATTTCTGCGGCTTGGGGGATTCATCGAAGAGAGTCTCCCGCTGCTTGCGGAGTTTCTCAACGTTGCCCTCGATCCGGCCCTGGAGGCGGTGGCGCTTGACATTGAGGCCGCCCATGGACCAGTGAGCCTCTTCCGCCCAAGCCATTAGCGGACCCATGACGGAGCTTGGTGGATCCACCCTTTCGTCGCTGAACTTGATGTCGGTGTAGAATCGCGGGCGGGGGAGGCTACTGCCGTAGAATTTTCCGGGGCCTAAGGTCACAACCATATCGGCGGCGATGTGTATGGAGTAGGGTTTGCTGGATTTAGATCTACAGAAAAGGCAGTGTGAGTACTAGAATCGTGCGTGTGAGAGGCTACGGGAGAAGGGCGTGGGCTTTGTAGAGGGGTTAAGGCGGGAAAGTTGGCGCCTTAATGGAAAGTATAAACCGCGCCAAACCCCAAATGATGTTTTTAAATCGAAATTGGATCCAAGTACACTGTGAACCCAATTGGTTTTGCCGCGTATTTGGTTTTGCCATATATTTAATTTCGTGTGATTGAATCAATTGGATCTGTAGTGTTTTTGTTCTTGTGAGGTAGTACAATTCATTCAATTTACAATGTATTTGGTTTTGTGAATTAGAACCAGTTAAATCTATTATGTATTTGTATTGCACAAGACGATTATGTATATTATAGGATCCAAAATCTTTTTAAAACATGTTATTATAAGTACTTTTAAAATATTTGACAAAATAAGACTTTAATGGTTTATAAAATCATAAAATAAATTCCCTACAACTTAAGCTGTAAAAAAATAAGTTGAAATTTCTTCTTATTTTTCTAATCACCTCCACCACAACCACTCACTCAATCCTCATCCACATATACCTCAATATATATATATATATATATATATATATATATATATATATATATATATATATATATATATTTATATTAAAATTTAAAAAATATTTATTATAAACTATCAAAGTTTTTACCTATGTCCCAATTTTGTTTTCTCATTTCACTATTCACTCGTCTTCAAATACTTCTAAATTACATCTCATTCAACTAATAATTACTACATATAACAAAATATATTCATTTTGCACTTAAATTGTATAATACGCTATCATAAAAAAAATTATTTTATTTATTTAAATATTACTAATCAAATTTTATATTAAAAGTCAAAAAAGTCAAATTAGGAAACAAACTAGGGACTAAGGGAGTATTAGTCAAACAATTCAACAACTTTAAAACTATTTAAAATTTACATATTATAAACTTTTAAAATAATTAAAAAATTAAAATTTATAAGATACTTCAAATGAGTTTAGAAAAACCAGCTCTAAATCGCATCGGAGAATCTGTCATGACTCATACAAGATATTTCAGGAATTAAATCGCGGTTGGGTCTAGCATAAGCGTGTTAATGTGTAACGCAATAAACTACAAGTAATTTTATGTTGAATTTGTTAAGCGGCTATGTTAATACTTTCTAATTTTTTTTAATTTGGTATACAAAAAAATAATAAAATATTAGGGAAATTGTCTTCTAGGTGCTCAAAAATTTGACTTAATACTATTAGGTGCTCATCTTTTTAAACATTACTTCTAGGTGCTAAATCATATAATCTTTGAACCTATGTTATAGTCTTTCCTCTCTCTGTCCATCGGCTCCTCACTCCATCTAGTCAACCCAGAATTTCTCCCTCAATATAGTATGGAAGTACATCTATCAACTCAGTTTTCTACTTTAATTTGAATTTCAAATTATGCTTATTGTATACTCTTCTTTTTGCATTCAATTGATCATCTTTGTCGGTCTTTGTTACACTGTTTTATTACTCATATGGCTATTCCTCGTCGACCCAAATAATCTTCTAGGTGCTGTATATCACGTTCGTTTCAGGTGAGCATACATTTTTTTTAATTTCTTGATTCGTTTTTTTTTTTTTTTTTTTTTTGCATTTGCGTTCTCTGGTTTAATTTTTTCTCCTATTGCAGATTTCTCATTATCCGATCAGATATTCGTTCTGATAATTATTGCATTTGAATTGAACTTATACATGTCCTCCAAGATCTTAATTAATGTTAGACGCAATGGGGAGTGCAAGTTGGTTGGATGCGAAGAGAACACTAAGTTTTCAGAATTCATGTGTCATGTTATTGGTAAGTGGCCCGATATTCAGAAGTCTGATTTCAATTTTTTTTGCTCTATTGGTAGTTATAGCAATGTCTCTCTTGAATGCGATGATGACTTAGCCAATCTGATCACACTTTCATCCATAGTTGGTAGTCGTATTGTTAATGCAGATTTGTGTTCAAAGCCCTTAAGTCAGTCTTATTTAGGTGCATGTACCCCTAGTGATAATAGTCATTCCCCAAACCTGTCCAATGATCAATTTAAATCCCAATCAATTACCCCAGAACATTCCCCGAGTGAAGACAGTGGTTATAACAGCAATAGTATCAGTATACAAGGAGATGGGAAACAACTAGAATTTGAGGGTAACAATGGCATACCTGTTTTTGACATGTGTCCTGATGTGGTAAAACAACCATTACTTTCAGATGATTGGGTGAATATAATGAAAGATGGTGTTGGGGCAGAATTTAGGGGTGGAGCAGAACATTTTAGAACTGGTCTTATTAAGTACACAGTTAAGACTGGCTTTAGATTCAAATTTGTTAAGAATAATAAACAATACATCCACGCAGCTTGTGTTGCATCAAATTGTGACTGGTTTATTAAAGCTAAGCTTCACAAGTTCACTAAGTACTTTGTTGTGTTCAAAGCCAACCTAGTCCATCAGTGTGTTGGTAAGCTTATAGGGAAAGACACTAAAAGGCTTGGCCCCCGGCTGGTCGGGGATTTCATGTTGTCGGAGGTGAAAGATAATCCAAACACTAGTGGGAAGAGTGTACTTCAGAAAATTAAGAAGTCGTACGGAATAGATATCCCCTATTGGAAAGCATTTCGAGGGGCGGAGCGGGCAAAGTCCGTCGTCTTCGGTGGTTTTAACGATTCTTATGATGACTTATGATGGTACTGTGATGCAATCAATCGCACCAATCCAGGCAGTGTGGTTGATCTCCAATCTAATAGTGAAAACCATCAGTTTGAGCGTCTTTTTATTGCATTTAAAGCATGTATGGAAGGATTCCGCAGCTGCCGCCCCATGCTATTTATTGATGGAACTTTTATGAAATGGCGAGCTAAGGGCACCCTGCTATCCGCTACGGGAAAAGATGGTGATAACGGTATTCATTTCTTTCATGATTGTTTTCAGTTTTGGTTTTGTTACCTCCATATAAAACATATAAATTATGTGTTGTCACTTACCTTTTAACAATTAGCTTCTACTTTTTAGGTCTGTTCCCCGTAGCATTTGATATTGTTTCAGCTGAAAACAATGAAAACTGGGTATGGTTTCTACAGAAGATCCGCGATTCGATCATTCACGATAAACAAATCTTCTATATTTCAGACAGGCATCTTGGTATTCTTAATGCATTCCCTAATATTTTTCATGAGCCAGTTCACTTCTTTTGCCTGTACCACTTGATAACAAACTTGAAGGGCCGATTTTCAGCTGCATGGCCTTCCAAAATTCATGATAAACTGGTTGAGCAGTTTAGAGATTGTGCATATGCTCCAGACACTCATATATTTCATCAGAAGATTGATGTATTCAAGAAGACATGGGGAAAAAAGGCTGTAGAATTTCTGGAACAACTCCCATTTGAAAAGTGGGTAATTGCTTACTCTCCGCACATCTCTCGTTATGGTGAAATGACATCCAATGCTGCAGAATCATTTAACAAATGGATCCTAGATTCCAGGTCATTGCCTGTGACTCACATGGTTGAAGATATACGTTCCAAGATTAGCAATTGGTTTGTAAAACGTAGATACGAGAGCAGTCGGTGGACTGGTGCGTTTGTACAAAGCAAGGAAGATATGTGGAACCGATATATTGATGCAGGCTTGACATGGAATGTAGTTGTATGTCCTAGTGGTGTATTCAACGTGGATTCCACCCCTTCAGTTGTGGTAAACCTGTCCGATCGTACATGTTCATATTTTCAATGGCAGATCCGAGGCTTTCCTTGCGTACATGTTGTTGCTGTTATCCGGGTTGCAGCTGACTTGATTTTCCCTTATGTTGAAAGTTATTTCTTCACATCATCATACCGTGACTGCTATTCTTTCCATATCTATCCAATTTCAGAGACCGAAAAATTCAATTATCAACCCACCGGGGAGCTGTTGGAGTTATACGTGAAAGTATGCTTTTACTTTGTATAACTCGTGTATCAAACACTCGATTTATGAGAATAATTCTTTTATCACATTTGCTTTAGATATAATTGAATGTTGAATTTCTATTGCAAACCGTTCAATATATAGTACATGTTACATTGTAGTTAATGTGGTGATACCCGATCACGGAAGACAACATTAACAGTTTACTTGTAATTAAATGTACAATTCACGACCCAGGTGGAATTGAACAATCCGCCGTGAAAGGTCGATGTGTAAGGCTCAGATTGGTCTGTCTTGACCAAGAGATTGCACTAGCACATTTAGTATGTGTTGAAGAGGTCCTACAGCGAGGAGAAATTCTTCTGTTCTGAAAGGTGAAGAATTAGACCTCAGTGGTTGTTGATTTCTTAATCTCCGTCACTTAAATATGACTGTGTGTGCTTAGTAGTTACTGCTTTGATTCATGTTGGGTGAGAATCATTGTGACTTCGAACTTTGTGTCTTGGGCAGTAATATTAATCATACGACGGTTGCTAAGATTTAATACGGAGAAACGCGTGCGAGTACGGCTCGTGTGATTAGTCCCCTTGGTGGGCTCAGAAGTTTTATTGTACCAAATCTTGCAAGTGAAGAATTAGTTTCTTCGGTACGAATAATAATGTTGAGCTGTCTTTACTCCAAGGTGAAATATATTAATTAATTTAGAGCTATTCAGAAGCTCAATTAATTAATGGACTTGATGATCTTAAACGCGGGAAATAATAACCGGGAGCCCATATTATCGTAATATGGATTAAGATGGATAGTGCAATATTAATTTATTAGTGGTAATAATTAATATTAATGGGCTGAATTATATTGGGGCTCAATATTGAAATTCAGAAGTCCATTAGGAGGTCCAATCTTAATTCTCCTTAAGGCCCCTCAAGTAGCCCAATTAAGTAGCCCAATAATGATAAGGTGATTAAAATAAAAAGAAAATAATATGCTGATTTTTTCCTTTAATTTTCGAAAAATACATGATAAGGAGGAAAAAGATTTTGTTGATTTTCTTGGAAAGATATTATGCAAGATATGTATTATAAGAATACAAGAATATCTCATATATTCAAGAAGATCCAAATCTTGGATTTTCTCCATGTAAATTTCGAAAGTTTCATATTTATTTAAGGGAGTGAGATTTTTGTGGAATATTTTATTATGGAGAAAAGAATATATGAGTTATATTCAAGATTTCTTAGAGATTAAGAAAAGATTTTCTCCCTGCCCATAAAATCTCTACGAATTTCGGTCACCCCCCTTTATAAATAGGAGATGATTATTTCATCTCAACGTACATAATTCCATGTGTTGGAAAAATCAAGAAGCATAGATATTTTTCTTTTTCCTTAGTTTATTAAATTGCTTGAAAGCGTCTCCCACCGGCGATCAAGTAAGGCGAAAGGGAAATACTTGAGAAGGTTTTTGGGTTGATAAAGCGTGTACGAGAGTCCCGTTTTATTCAAAGGCCAAGTTCTACAAGAGGTACGTTAATCACATATTTACTTATTTATTCCGCCATAGTTAATATGTGAAATTAATTTAGCATGCATGATGATAATTAGTTGTTGGAATTATTATTTGAATTAATTAGGATTAATTCATGATAGTAATAATTGTATTTAAATTCGTATTTAAAATTCATCCCGAATAGATTCCGGGCACCCCTATATTTTCCCAACAGGAGCAGCCCAGGATCTTACCACCCTCTCTGAAACGCCCTCCTGGACGTCCCAAAAAGACCAGAATTCCATCCTTTGGTGAGTATCGAAAGAGAAAGAAAGCAGTTTGCACCCGGTGTAATAAAATCGGGAGGCATGACCATTTAACATGTGGTATGGGCATCGACGAAATAATTTCTAATCGTAGAGGCCTGTATTGAAACCAAGTTTTTTTGTCTCTTTTTTGTATTTTACACTGCAATACTTTTGTCACATTTTTATCCTGTTCCCCTGCTATTAGGTACCACATCATACCACCCCGAACTATCTGAAGACAGTGACTCATGTGGTAATGCATCCAATTCAAGAATTCCTAGCAGCCCAACTGATGACCCCTGGGGTTTGTTTGGACAACACCAAGATTGAAGAAGCACAACTTGTATTTATCAGTTCAGTGAGTATTTTTATGGTCCGCAACAATCTTTCAATGGAGTTTAGCAACTTTTTTTCCTTTTTGTCGAAAAATGGATATTAGGCAATAGTTGATCCGCTCTTTTTTGTATGCTGTACTGTTTTGCTCAGTTTCAATTGGTTGATTTGATTAAATCAACCAAGAGAAACTATGTAATATGGCATAAGACATGTGTGTTTTAAAGTGCTCTGTTGTATATTTGCGCGCAATGTACGTTTTTTTAGCATTAAAAGGCGCCAATGATCTTTCTTCGTTTATTACGTATTTTGAACTTCCAATTTACTCTTTTGAACATTAGCAGTTACTGTTTTGAACTTTATTATACTAGAATTGAACTTAGTCAATAAAAGTGTGCAAACGATTATTCATTTTTGAACTAACCTTGTACTCATTGTGTATATATAATTTCATTATGAGAGTATAACATTAACCCTCGAAACTTCAATTCCCCCTTACTAAAAAAAACACTCATCTGCTCAAGATCTCATTGAAATGTCAACAGATGTACACGCAGTCTCTTATTCTTCAATGGGTCAAAGCACACCCACAACCATGCCGGTTTGCCCAGCTCACAGGTTAGTCAGTGTTGTGTACACTCCATACACTGAGCAAAATCCAGGAAAGTTATTCATTCGTTGTCCCCTTTGGGAGGCAAGTACTTTCTCATCCATTTTCTGCATTCCCAATTTATATTATGTAATACCCACACTAATCAAATCACCTAATTTTTTTTTTTGAACAGTCAGATAAGTGTCAATTTTTTCTGTGGTTAGATGGTGATATTCCATACCGTTACAAGATCTATGCCGCCAGAGTAGCGAGGAGGAAGAATAAGATCGAGGATTTACTAAACCAAACTCTGCAGAAACAGTCTATATTACAAAATCAAGTGAACTTCCTTCAAAGCCATGTTGATATACTGGAGGCACGCAACAACGACCTAAAGCAAATTAACATAGAATTGGTAAATAAATGAGAATTTTTATGATGTCAGTTGTGAAAAAACTTTTATTTTTAAGTATGAAAATTAGTGTGAAATAAATAAAAAATAACATTGTAAAATTGATCTGGGGCGGGGGGAGATTACAACTCAATGCACACTCCTTTAAATATAGAAAATACATCCCGCTCAAATCAAACTATAATTGAATTCATGAAATAATATTTAAAAAAAAAATCTACACTCTCCCGCTCAAATCAAATTATAATTGTGCATTCATTATGAGATACCTAATATCTCGTAGTAAGTGAGATCTTACTACACTCTCCCATATAGTATAATGCAGATCGCACATCAATCTCAATTGCATCATCAATATCCCATTCTTAATGATCCTTGATTGGGCTATTTGAGAATCAAACTTAAGTCATTGATTTCTCATTCACTCAATGACAGTTTGATTCATGGGAACACATATATGAATAAATGCAAACAATCAGACATATTCACATAAGTGTAATGTCATATACTTAATATTAAATCAATCAATAATATTAAACCAAAACTGAATATCATCTTAGTATTATGTCCTCACAAAGGATTGTCTCTAGGACACTAACATTAACAATCTCCCACTTGAACTGAAGTCAACCACCTACATGTCTAAGCCCTAGACCATCAAAATGTCTAGTGTGTACATGAACACTCAAAGCTTTGGTGAATGGATCAGTCAAATTATCTTCCGTGGGAACGCTTTCTAACTCTATTTCTTTTCTAGCGATTATCTCTCGTATCAAGTGATTGTGCCTCGCTACATGCTTGTTTTTGTTGTTGGATCTAGGTTCATTTGCTTGCACAACCACACCAGTGTATTCACAATACAACTTTAGCTTCTGCCGCAACAATGTACTCAGCTTTGGTTGTTGAATCCGCGGTTGTTTCTTACTTGCAACTATTCCAACCAACCACCCCACCATCGAGAGTGAAGACATACCCACACTGTGACTTATAATCATCACAGTCGGACTGAAAACTCGCATCAACATAGCCCGTAGTGACTAGCTCTGACTGTCCATCGTAGACAAGAAAATGTTCTTTAGTACGTCTGAGGTACTACAGGATATTCTTGACAACAATCAAGTGAGGTTCACCTGGATTCTGCAGGTATCTACCAGTGATGCTGACAGCATAGGCCACATCTGGTCTGGTGCAAATCATATCGTACATGATGGACCCAATTGCAGATGCATATGGAACACAATTGTATAGAAACATGTTGTCACGCCCTTGTTGTTTTTATGATATAATCCCTCTGATTCATTTTTGATTGTCCATTGAAAAAGAGCACAAGTTTTAATAAAAGAGTTGTTTATTAGAATTTGTGGGTATAAAGTAGATTTTTAAAAAGGGGTAAAAGTTGTTTATTAGTATTTGTGGATATAAAATTAATAAAGTAGTGACATGCGTGTAAATAATTAATGATATTTTTAAGAGGTAGGTTAAAAAAGGTAGTGTTTGTTTTTTGCTATTTTGGGTAAGTGGAAAAAGAAAACCTTCCTTATATGGTAAAACGGATAATAAAAAATGAATATATCTTAAATTTGATTCACATCTTTATTATAGTCTTTAATCTATCAAATTTTGTACTTCATTGTCGACTCTCAATTGGTCCTCAACGAGTCTATGTTCAGTTGACCGACTTCAACTGACGATGACTTTGCCTTGCATCACTTGAAGGTTTCAATGATTGACTTATCTGACGTTTCTTTTTTCTTTTTGCAATACTGAGTGGACAAACCAAGTTACAATTAATCTCTATTTTTATTTTTATTTTCATTATGCAACTTCCACTTTTGTTTTCATCTAAGTATTCAATTTACCAGCTTATATGTTAATTTCGTACTTAATGGTTCCATCAATGTTGAATTATGTGTTTTCATAGCTAATTGCTTTAGAGTCTACAAGATGATATTTATACAGTATGAGAGTAACTGCTACTCATTTTTAATTGACTAGTTTAGCTAACTGCCTCAACTAACTCTAAACCTGATGTTGTTATAATTAACCACCCTAATTATGTGGATTATCAAATACATACGTGGCATTTACTCTAATACGCCTCAGAAAATGATTTGTCCTCAGAGGCTACATCAAGTTGCAAACATAACTTCTGAAATCTTGTTGGGGGGAGAGACTTTGTGAGGAGGTCTGCTATTTGATCGTCTGTTGGAATATACCGAACAGCCAATACTTGAGATTGAACCTTCTCCCAAATAAAATGAACATCCACTTCAATATGTTTGGTGCAACCATGAAAGGAAGGACTAAAAGTAAGGTGAATGGCCCCCCCATTATCACACCATAGTATGGATGGAGAGATGAGTGGAAGCATTACTGCATAACATTCGAATCCAAAGAATATCCGAGGTCGCATCCGCCAACGAACGATATTCAGCTTCTGTGGAACTACGAGCCACCACGGGTTGCTTACGAGAACTCTAGGTGATAAGGTTCGGGCCGAGTTTGATGCACCAGCCACTTGTACTCCTTCGATCATCCAAGTCCGTAACATAATCCGCATCAGCATATCCACTTAACATGTAATTTGAAATTGAAAAAAAAATAAGCCAAAACACAAAGTACCTTTAAGGTAATGTAATACCCTTTTATACATTTTCCAATAATTTTGTGTGGGGGCTTGAAGATATTGAGAAAACTTGTTAACAGAGTGAGATATATCTGGACGAGTCATAGTAAGGTATTGAAGGGCACCAACCACACTTCGAAAGAGAGTGGGGTCAGAGAAGGGAGGACTGTCCGTGAGAGATGATTTTTGGCTGGGACACGAAGGAGAAGGACAGGGTTTACTTGTAAGGAGGTTGGTGCGGAGTAACAGGTCCTTTATATACTTAGTTTGCGTCAACTTGATACGCCCATGAGAGACACATGCTTCAATGCCAAGAAAATAATTCACCACTCTAGGTGTTTTGAGAGAGAATTTAACATGGAGATAGTGAATTAGATTTTGAATCAAGTCCGAGTCATCTCCCGTGATGAGCATGTCGTCCATATAGACGAGGACAATTACCTGTTTCCCATTAATGAGCTTATGAAAAAGACAATGATCTGCGAGAGAGTGATGCTAACCCGACTGCATAAGAAAGACCTTAAGCATATCGTACCAAGCTTTCGGTGCCTGCTTTAACCCATACAACACCTTTTTTAATTTGCACACATGATAAGGAAGGGATGTGTCAACAAAGCCTTCAGGTTGTTTAATATACACCTCTTCACAAAGAGCCCTCTTGTTTGTTGTTGAATTATGTGTTTTCATAGCTAATTACTTTAGAGTCTACAAGATGATATTTATACAGTATGAGAGTAACTGCTACTCATTTCTAATTGGCTAGTTTAGCCAACTGCCTCAACTAACTCTAAACCTGATTTTGTTATAATTAATCGCCCTGATTTTGTGGATTATCAAGTACATACGTGACATTTACTATAATACGCCCCGGAAAACAATTTGTCCTCAGAGGCTACACCAAGTTGCAAACATAACTTCTGAAATCTTGTTGGGGGAGAGGCTTTTGAGGAGGTCTGCTATTTGATCGTCTGTTGGAATATACCAAACATCCAATACTTGAGATCGAACCTTCCCCCGAATAAAATGAACATGCACCTCAATATGTTTGGTGCGACCATAAAAGGAAGGACTAAAAGCAAGGTGAATAACCCCTTATTATCATTACTCTAATAATCAATGCGTGTTGATAAGCTATTGAACGACTTTTGGACTATCAATTTATTTCCATGTTAGTCACTTAGTTGAGTACTTGTCCTTTGAGTTTCTTTGTAAAGGATATATTTGAGTACTTGTCCTTTTAGTTTTTTCAAAGATATATAATCTATGTATTCGAAATGAAAGTCGTACTATAATTCCAATAGAAAATAGGAATACATTTATTGGCCATAGTTTCTTGTAGTGTATTAGTGAATCGAATAAGTATTAGTCAGAAAGCCTGATGGGATGACGCAATGAGAGCACAATACAACGTAATACCCGTTGATTATGAGAATACCCGGATAAACGTATACGCATTAAACGTGTTAATCTATTGATTCACGCATGAATACTGGAATAACAACGATAAAATACGAAAAGGGATAAAACCCAATATTTCTTAATTCAATAATCAACTGAATTACAATAATTCTGAGACTCCTATTTATAATACTAAACGACTTAACGAACAAGAAATATAATAATCATAAATATAAAATAAATATAATCTAATTAAATAAAATATCAAATAAAATATAATCTTCTTGATTCTCCAAATCTTCATATAATAATCCGAGATCGTTATCACGATCTCGTCTCCATCATTATCTCCCTCTTCGAAATGATTCATCCTCGAATCGAAATGAATCTCGTCCCCTGAGGAATAAAGTAATGCCTCTAAATATTTGAGCTCGAAAATATCAGTAGTACGGACATGACCCAAAATTTTGAGTCGGTAGGCAAACCGAATTTTTTTAATATCACTAAAAAAACAATTATCATTATTAATAAAATAATAATAATTACTCTGTGAGGAATAACTGACAGCACCGTTGAGGTTTTGATTTTGGGACGGTTTATCTTCAAGCGCGATGTCATAGATGGGTAGCACAAAATTAATTACGGGAGGCTCATTAACAATGGGTTCTTCGTAAAAAATTGGTGGCCCATCGTAATTAGTCTCTACATTATCAAAATTAGTAGGCCCATCAAAGAAAAAATCCGCATATGTTGTTGGACCTTCATCAATATATGACCCAACTATAATATATTGGCCACTATTGTGGATTGGATCATGACTGCCATTAGCATAACTAGGCCCAAATTCTTCACACGTCAAATGAAAAGCAGCAGAATCTGAAATTAATTTACCAGGCCCATAAAAGTCACCTTCCTCGATTGAATCAGAAAGCAAATTTCGCCCAAATTAAACCGAATTCTTATAGTCTTTGTTGTGCCATTCATCATGGACATCTTCATCGGCGTCAATAACCGCAATAGAGGCCTGCTTTTCTCGCACAACACGACAATGGGAATCGTCGATTGAAGGATGACGGAAAAAGGTAGGTCGTTGGGATGCTGATGGGTCGGCGACAGTGGCGCTGCAAGGATTGGTGCGCGAGGAGGACTTGTCGTCTGTGGTCGGCATCGAGGAATGGACGAAGAGCTGCTCTATAGGTGGGGCGACAGTGGTCTTGCTACGGTTGAATTTACATTCCAACTTTGTGGCAAATTCATGTGCATCAAAAAGTGAATTGGGATCGAACAACCGAATTTCCTCGTGAAAAGAAACATCGAAAGAGGATCTCGGTGGAACGATCAATTTTCAAAAATGGTCCATTTTTTGCCGTGCAAGCGCACGATAGATGCTGTCCATGTCGCGCAGTTATTTTTCCATGACATCTTTCATTTGCATGGTCTTCCCTTGTCCATTGTATCCGATCGGGACTCACGCTTTTTAAGTCAATTCTGGCGCACGTTGTGGCGCATGACCAATACAGAACTCAACTTTAGTAGTGCTTACCATCTATAAACCGACGACCAAACCGAAGTCGTGGATCGCTCTCTTGGCAACATGCTCCATTGCTTGGTGGGGGACAACCTGAAGTCATGGGACACCAAGCTTAGTTCGGCCGAATTCGCTCATAACCTGACAATGAATCGCAGTACAGGTTTTTGCCCCTTTTTTATTGTGTATGGCGTTCTTCCCCGTGCACCCATTGACTTGGTGACGTTGCCTTCGAAATCTCCTCAAGACATCCGTGCCACTGAATTGATTACTGGTATTCAAGAGTTGCACCGCTCGGCACAACAACATCTCGAAGAGGCAAATGCCTGCTACAAGCGTAGCGCAGATTCACACCGTCGAGACGTCCAATTCAAAATAGGGGATTATGTTTGGGCTGTTTTGATGAAAGATAGGTTTCCACCCCACGAATACACCAAACTCGCTTCCTAAAAGATTGGTCCGGTCGAAATAATTGAGAAGATCAACCCTAATGCATATCGCCTACGCCTTTCTAGCCACGTTCGCACTGCCGATGTCTTCAATGTCACACACCTGGTGCCGTTCGAAGGCGACAACACTTCTGGAGATGAAGCTGACTTTGATTCGAGGGCGAATCGTTCTAAACACGGTGAGAATGATGGAGATGAAGCTGCGGCCTTTTACTCGAGCAGACACCCGTACTTCATTTAATTAAACCTGTTAATGTTTTAATTACTTTCGTATTGGACCCAGTTTATGGGCTTCTGTTATGCCCTTTAATTCCTGCACTATTTATACTCTTATTTGAGGGTTTTTGGAGGTTGAATGCTTTTTGAACAATATTAGGGTTTTCCCTATTTTTCTATCTCTAATGTATTCATTTACGAATCAACGTTAGGTAGAAGGCGTTTGCCTTCAATCGACACGCCCGCTGCATCAGTAATGATGGAGTATCACGATCTCGGATTATTATATGAAGATTTGGAGAATCAAGAAGATTATATTTTATTTAATTAGATTAGATTAGATTATTTTATATTTATGATTATTATATTTCTTGTCCGTTAAGTCATTTAGTATTATAAATATGAGTCTCAGAATTATTGTAATTCAGTTGATTATTGAATTAAGAAATATTGGGTTTTATCCCTTTTCGTATTTTATCGTTGTTATTCCAGTATTCATCCGCGAATCAATAGATTAACACGTTTAATGTGTATACGTTTATCCGGGTATTCTCAGAATCAATGGGTATTACGTTGTATTGTGCTCTCGCTGCGTCAGATGGTATCCAGAGTTAGTAACGACTCCTGTGATGCCTCCCAGACACAGTTCTAGGCATCACGATATTGTTCTCATTCGGGAGCAATTGACGGTTGTTGCTCAAGAATTTGAGACTCTACGCCTCGAATTTTTTAATAACGTTACCCCAAAATTTCACAAATACATAGAACAGTACCAAAAATTTCAGACTCTTCATCAGGGTAATCGTACAATCCAGGCGTATTCGAAGGAATTTTCTCTCCTCCTTAAAAAAATTAACACTCACGAATCATAAGAACAATTGGTAACCCGCTACATAGAGGGATTGCAATTTCAATTTAAGGAGAAGATGCGTGTGTTAGCCCCAGATTCGCTGTTTGATGCACACAAATATGCCACTGCCTTGGAACGCCAATTCTCCCACCGCCGGCGTCAAGCTGCCGCGCCTCCATCCTCCGTCTCACCGTCGGCGCTTGATTGGCAAATTCCTCGCCATGGGTCAAGCTTCAGCGCATAACTCCTCCAGGAAGATGATGGATGATTAGGCGTGAAATTGTCATGATTTGTAGCTAAAAATGCCTCAGTTTTGGTCGATTTTGTTGAATATTTAGAGTCAATTGAGTACTATTTCTATATATTGATGAATTTGTCTCTTTGATACTCATAGGTGAATCGAGGGTAAAAAACGGAGTTCGTAGGACTTTGAATCGACTCACATGGATTCCCGGATGAGGAGATATCGAGGAAATACGAATTGTATTAGTGCGCAAGAAGAAAAGTATCAGTTGAAGAAGAAGGAGAGCCACTCGAGTGGAGTCACTCGAGCGCCACCGCTCGAGCATGTTGCTCGAGCACCTAAATTATCCAGAGAACTTTTGTCATTTGGGCATGTCACTCGAGCGCCACCGCTCGAGCATGTTGCTTGAGCGCCCAGAAACTTACAGAAACATCTGCTCGTTCGAGCAGCTCGAGCGCTAGTGCTCGAGCCCCTGCTTCATTCGACCTACACAACTCGAGCGCCCCCGCTCGAGCGGGTACTGCTCGAGCACTTTCATGTTTTTGCCTCCGGATTCATTTTTCGGCCCATGAGTTCCCGATTCGGCCCGATGCTTATATATACTCGTCCCGAACATGATTTTTGGACAACACAACACTTCACACCACTTCATACCACATCACTTTTAGAGTTAGTTTTTGGAGAGAGAAAGAAGAGAAGAGACGAGCAAGCTTAATTTTTACGTGTAATCGAGGTTTTCTTACGAATTCTTAGTTTGTTTTCAATTTTTAGTTTCTCTTCATTAGCTCGTTGACGTTAGATACTTGAGACTTCATTTTATTAATTTAATTTCAGTTCTTAGCATTTATTTCTTTAAACCCTAGTTTATATTTAATAATTTCTTAGTTAAAATCGTTATGTTTATGTTCGTTACTTATTCAATTGCTTTTGGTACTGTTAAAACCATGTCTAGCTAAAACCCTTGCATGCTTGGGATAGGATGAACTCGTAGAAGTAGGGTGTGGGTACGTAATTAGGGTAATTCGTGACGTTTAGTTTTAATTCTCTTAATTAATGAATTCTTAAAATCAATCTTAACTTTACTTTTGAATTTCATTCGAAAAGTGTTAGAGAGAGGACGACCTTATCACTCCTTAATAACTAGTAGACTTAATGAGAGAGTTTAGAAAGTGTTAATTAATCTACTGGTTTATCTAGGGAGGACGACCACATCACCTTAGTTTAAATTAGGGTCTCGTTAATTAAGCACGATCTATTAACTTGTTAGTGGATTAGTGAAGTCGATTGTTAGGATAAAGTATTAGGGTTTGAATTCTTGAGCTTTCATCTTACAATTTTTTACTTAGGTTATTTCTTGCACGTCACGGTTATCTTGATTATGTATCTGCCCCGTTAGTATACGTAGGAATTCCTATCCTAAGCATCACCATCACATATTTGAAAACACACTTTTACGTTCTTAGTTTAATTTTCCTTTTTGCATTCGTAGAGTAATTTAGTTTAGGTTATATTTTCTTTTTAAAAAAAACCAAAAACATACACTCATATTAACTACGACGCGTAGATCTTCGGGGATCTATTCGCATACATACCTTTCCTTGGGTTCGATATACTTGCTCATACTACAGTGAACCCGTACTCTTGCGGGGAAACTACTAGTAGAAAGATAGTATTTTCGGTTCAAGTCAATGGATCAGATATATGCAAGCAGAGAATTTCCAGCCTCCGCCAGCTGCCGCCATGCCCCGTCGCGATTCACCGGGCGATTGACGCTGCAGTGACCGCCACCGACGACGCCCGAGATATTTCAACGATCGACGACGAGCTTATCGCTTTGGTGGATGATGATGCCGAAGCTTCTGTACTTTTTCTCGCCGGTGAAGACGACGAGGGGCCTGTTGCCCTACCTTACCAAGATGGGTCAACCTCATTTACTGATTTCCTTGAGTCCAATTTTGGTCAACATGGGCCTATAGAGATTGTTGACCATATTTTTTCTGATACGTATGTTGGTCTTGATGAGAACTTTGGGCCTTCTACTTCGCATAACCAATTTGAGCCATGCTATTTTATTGATGAAGAAAAGGCTGTAAATTATGGGCCTACTCATAATTATGACAGATTTGAAGCTGCTGATTTTAATGGAGAAAACGTGTCGGATTACGATGGGCCACCAATTTTTGATGAAGATCCCGTTATTGTTGAACCACCCAAAGATGAGTTGTGCCAAGATTTTGATACGGCCATACGGGCCTTGCTGGTGATGCTATTTTTCCCTCGCAGAATAAATATAATTATTTTATTAATAATGATAGTTATTTTGTTGATGGTTTTTCAAAATTCTCTACTGCCTACCGGCTCAAGACTTTGAGTCACGTCCGCACTGCTGATGTTTTCGAGCTCAAATATTTAGAGGCATTATTTTATTCATCTGGAGACGAGATCCGTTTCGATTCGAGGATGAATCATTTCGAAGAGGGAGAGAATGATGGAGACGAGATCGTGATAACGATCTCAGATTATTATATGAAGATTTGGAGAATCAAGAAGATTATATTTTATTTGATATTTTATTAAATTAGATTAGATTTATTTATATTTATGGTTATTATATTTCTTGCTCGTTAAGTCGTTTTAGTATTATAAATAGGAGTTATGTAACTCGTTTTTATTCAGTGTTTATGAATTAAGAAAATATCGGGTTTTATCCCTTTTCGTGTTTTATCGTTGTTATTCTAGTATTCCCTGAATCAATAGATTAACACGTTTAAATACGTTGCGTTTATCCGGGTATTCTTAGAATCAACGGATATTACGTTGTATCGTGCTTGCACTGCGTCAGGGGAGGACTATAACTTTGTACCTAATACTCCCTCCGTTCCACTATAAGCGACCCATTTACTATTTACACCATAAGCGACCCATTTACTATTTACACATTTCTTAAGAAATATAATATTACAATGACTATGTTTCTTTTGGGTTTTAAACTATTTTTAAAAATCTATTTTGAAAATCGGCGATTTTTGTAATCCATGTGGTTTTTAAAACCTGTATTCTTTTTTTATTTTGAGAAGGATATGTTTTAATTTTATTGTATAAAAGTAAAGGAATATTGTATAGGACAATGCTATTCACCCACATAAAAATGTTTTGTTCACCCACCTCTTTTTTTAATAAGAATATATTTAATAAAAATTACTAATATACCATTTGTAAATAATAAACATTAAATGCTCACGCATTCAACACTCTGCCCAAAATCTCATAATTCACGCAATTTTTTCTATTTTTTCACCCACACAATTATACCATTAAAGAAAAAAAAGAGAGTATGATCATGAAAATATAAATCATAGACACAATTTAATGAGAATAATTTTTCTTTTAATTTTTTTTTGATACACAATGAAAATGGAATGAAGAAATAAAGAAAGAAAATGAGGTTGATGATGGTTGTTTGTGGGGTCGGCACTGTAATAAAAATGAAAGTGTTGAGGTGCTATTTTTTTAATTTTAAATTGGTGGATGTGTATATTTAGTGAATGATCTAATTATCATACTAAGGTTATAGTTGTAAATTTTAAAGGGGTACATTAAGCAAATAGATAAATAAGTAATATATATAGTCAGTTAACTTAGTAGTAGGTGAACAAAATATTTTTGTGGGTGTTAATAGCTGCACCCTATTATATAGGTTATTTATAGAGTTGTATTGTAGGATTATGATTTCAAAAACCTAATTTAAAAACCAAAACTAAAATTAGATTTTAAAATCCAAAAGAACATAGTTAATTTGTACCGAGGTGTTGATTTATGACAAGAGGTGGAGAGATTTGAGGACACACATTTGCCATTTAAGAGAACTAGTAGACACTCGTTGTGACAATTTGGATTTATCAATTTATCAAATGTCTAGCGGGGATAGCTCAGTTGGGAGAGCGTCAGACTGAAGATCTGAAGGTCACGTGTTCGATCCACGTTCACCGCAATTTGTTTTTTTTTTTATCAGTTTTTTGGGTTGCAATGCAATTGTTATGCCTGTCCATACGGCTCGGCCCATTACCTACACTGGGCCTTTAAAGCACATTGTATATAATATTATATTTATATCTCTTCATCATCCAATAGATGAATGATAGATTAAATAATTTCATTCAATTTATCACACAAAATATACGAAATGTATTTCTTTTTAATCTAAACGAGATATCATTTAAATTAATACACTAAATTAAACTCGTATTTCATGAAACAAGGTTGAACAGTAATTTCTGAGGAATTTGTCTATTTATAATCCATATGATGCAAACGAAGCTGAGTTCCGTCTATAAAAATAAATCCTAATAAAAATTAACAATTTAGATTTTTTTTATATGAAAATGGTTAATGATAAAATTATCATTAAATTGTTTTAAAGTATTAAATATATATGAGAAGGTATTATGTGAACGATATTCACGATGAAACTTGTTCAAAGGGTACTAATAAATTACACTAAATATATTAGTGAATTGTACTAAAAATTTCAATTCAGGAGGATATTAATTATTCTCACTAAAAATATTAGTTGAAGTGATATTAATTAATTTCATCAAAGTTATTAGTTACTTCAACATAATATATTAGTAAAGACAAAGTATAGAGTGAAAATGATTTATACATGAATCATTGAAGTGTATTAATTGTTTTCGTTAAAGAGTATTAGTTGTTTCACTTAAGAGCATTAATTGTTTATACTGAAGTTGTTTACTGAAAACAGACTAAAACTCTCCAGTGAAACAACAAATACTCTTTAGTGAAAACTACTAATACCATTCAATGATTAATGTATGGACCAGTTTCACTCTATACACACTCATTAGTAAATAATTGTTCATGGTAATAATTACCATGAGTATTATTCATATAATACTTTGCTAATAAATATTGATTTAAAAAATTAGGACAAAAATTATCATAATGATATAACTAACCCTATTTTTTAATACTTTTTATGAGATTTTTACTCATGATGAATGTTTAATACTTTAAATAATTTGTAATAAATTTATTAGGAACTATTTTTATATAACTTTAATATTTAAATAATCAAAATTTTCAACGAAAGTTAGATTATTAAAGTATGGGCCCGACAATGTATTATAAATAGAGTGACAAACCGCGTTGAGCGGATATTTTCCCTCCACAAAATTTGAAGTTTCGATGTTTTCTTCTCTCTGACTTTTGTTGGTGCAAATTCGAAGTTCGTAGTGGTGGGAATCTCTTATTTCAGTACTTTTAATTGATACCACATCAATCAATAATCTCTACAATTTAGGTATAACGTGTAAACAACATGGTTATCGATTAATTTTCAGTTAAATGTATGGCGGTGACCCGAATCTGAACGCAGTGGAGGAGGTGGGTGATGCGTCGGAAGAAATTACGCAGGAGGACGCTTGGGCGGTGATCAACTCCTTCGAGGAGAAAGGATTAGTTAGGCAGCAATTGGTTTCATTTGATGAATTTATACGGAATCCGTTACTGGAGATTGTGGACGCCTCTCCGGATACTGAAATTCGACTCGAGCCGCAGCACTTCCCGGGTCGGAACTCCGAATCTGTTGAGGTTTCTCCGATTTTCTTATCAACTAGTTTTTTATTTTTTATTTTTTCTTTTGCGTGCATGCTGCGGGATCTTACAGATTAAATTACATAGAAAGGGTGAATTCAAATTGAATTTGAAGCAGACGTTGAATTTGACTTTCAATGATTCTGGCTAACTGTTATGCTTAATTTGGCGTCAAGCCGTCAAGGATTGTCTGTGGATTTCCAATTTATATGATTATTTGAGGAATTATTATCTTTCTATGCTAGTATTATTATGATTATAGTCACTTTTTGCACGTTGAACGCGAGTTGTGGTTGGGAAGGGCGGTATATAAATTAGTCAAGCCGAGGCATTAAGTTTGAAGTACAATAGGTTATGTTTGTTGGAAATTTCTCAATTTTAAATTGAGTGGGCTTTAGTGGAGCAGAAGTACAACAGACTTCCGTTACAATGAAATTATTAAAGGAAAAGGATATGTTTTACTAGTTACATCTGAAACAGGATGTAGGATTCATCTCAGCTATTTTGCAATAGAATAGTCTTGATATTATTGTTTGTACAGTGAAACTGCAATTTTCTTTCATCTAAGTGACTAGATGTTCTTAGTGAGTAATTACCGTGATCTACTTGGAGTTTGATGTGAAAACTTAATTCATTGCAGCTTTGAACTCCAAAAATAAGGCAATCTCTTTTAGCATTTAGCTAAGAATGAAACCCAGTTTATTGTCTATAATATTAGCTTCTGCTGTTTGCCAGACAACCCTTAGAATCAGCTATGACCAAGTATACTTATGTAAGCCGATGATGGTCGAGTCAGATGGAGAAACCAACACGCTGTATTCGAAAGCTGCAAGGCTAAGGAACTTGACATATTCTTCACCATTGTACTTGGATGTCACGATGAATGTTGTGAAGAAAGGATATGACTGCGAAGAGGAGGTGTTAGAGACACGGAAACTCGACAGAATTTTCATTGGAATGGTACTTGATTTATGTAGTCTTTACTAAAGCGTGTCTTTATGAACTGGAACATTACATTTTGCTTATATGTTTGTGCAATTTCTAGGTTCCCATAATGCTGCGTTCAAGCTATTGTAATTTGAATGGCCTCTCTGAGAAAGAGTTGACAGAGATGGGGGAATGCCCGTACGATCAAGGTGGATACTTCATAGTATATGGATGCGAAAGAGTCCTCATTGCTCAGGAAAAGAGTAGCACCAATCATATATACATCTTCAAGAAGCAGCAGCTGAACAAGTCTGCTTATGTAGCAGAAATTAGGTCCATAGCCGAGTCCCAAACAAGGCACCACGGGGCATGTTTGTTGGGATGCGTTCTAGATCTGGTGCAAAAGGGGTAACTGAAACTCAATTTTTGCCTTTCTAATTAATCTTTTTTCTCTTTGTTATACTACATTTTTGATGCATTGGAAAGCAGGGATACTCGGGGCAATGCATACATGCTACTCTCCCATACATTAGGAAGGCAATTCCTGTAGTTATTATCTTCCGTGCATTGGGAGTCGTGGCAGATAAAGATATTTTAGAACGTATCTGCTATACCTACGACTACGAGGATAAACAAATGAAAGAGTTGTTGCGGCCTTCCTTGGAAGAGGCATTTATGATTCAAAATCGCCAGGTATCAGCATGATTTTTCTGTATGTTCAGCATCAAGATTCTTGTATTATAATGCAGAGAATCAGATGAGTTCTATATTTTCATTTCAATTCTGCCCTCATCACGCTCAATAGTGTGCTCCGTTGCTGAAATATGACATCTTTTTGTAGGTTGCACTTGACTATATTGGCAAGAGAGGATCCACAATTGGTGTTACAAGAGAGAATAGAATTAAGTAAGCACTGAATTGAATATCTATCTGATATCTTACTCTATTATGGATGCTTGGATAGAATTCTCATATTTTTGACAGGTATGCTGAAGAAATTCTCCAAAGAGAGTTTCTTCCACATGTTAGTACTGAGGAGAACTGCGAAACTAAAAAAGCTTATTATCTGGGGTTAGTTTTTACATTCAAGGTTGCCAACTTTATCTATAGTCCTGAGCTGGCAGGAATTAGAAAGTGTTTTTGTGTTTTGCAGATATGTCATCAATAGGTTATTACTTTGTGCACTCGGAAAAAGGGCAGAAGATGATCGGGATCATTATGCAAATAAGAGGATCGACCTTTTTGGTCCCTTTTTTATTTTTATTTCCCATATTATTGGATAGCTCGAGCTAAAATCATCTTGTAATCTGCTTTTATTTGGTGCAGTTATTCAGAAAATTAACCAGGGATATCAGATCATATGTTCAGAAGGTTTCCTCATTTGAAAGCATAGTTTAGATCACACTCTTTGTTTCTATATAACTTCGAGGTTTCCGGTAACTAAGTCTTCGCGAATGAAACAGTGTCTGTATAGTGGGAAAGATCCAAATTGGCAATTTGCATTTAACGCAAGAATTATCACAAATGGGTTCAGATATTCACTTTCTACTGGGAATTGGGGGCAACCAAATGCAGCTGGAACTAGATCAGAAGTATCTCAGGTCAAATTTTGTTTCAGGAGCTGATATTCTTAGTATTCTCTATTTATTGTCAATCATTTATCTTATGTAACCAGGTCCTCAACCGTTTGACATATGCCTCAACACTTTCCCATCTAAGGAGACTAAACTCGCCTATTAGTCGAGAGAGTGAGTCTTTTTAAAACTTCCACTGCTTGCCCTTTTCCTTTTTCTGGCTGTGCATTCATTTTAATATCTCATTCTCAGGTAAATTAGCCAAACCCAGACAGTTGCACAGTTCGCAATGGGGTATTAATCTGTCCTGCGGAAACACCTGAAGGACAAGTAATATTGTCGTGTGATCCTTTCTGAATGTATTTACTATTGCTGAGATTATGTTTTGATTGTTAATACTAATTTAATATCAGGCATGTGGACTGGTTAAAAACCTCGCACTTATGGCGTACATTACTGTAGGATCAGCAGCAAAACCAATCTTGGCGAATCTAGAGGACTTGGGTACCGAGATAAATTTCAATGTTAGAAAATTTCTGGAGTTTCTAAGTTGCAATACAATAGCATGCTTACTTCAAAAGTTGGCTTATTACTTTTTTCTTTAAAGGATATAAGACCAACAGACCTTGCTCAAGCCACAAAAGTATTTTTGAATGGTAGCTGGATTGGCATTCACACCAAGCTCGAGGATTTGGTTAGAAACCTCAGACAGCTAAGGAGAACGGTCTAACATCCTTACCTTCATTTGTTTTCAGCAAACGTTCCAATGGCTATGTTCTAATGATTGTCATTTGGGACCTCTGTTTCAGTCCTTTGGTAATCTGTTTGATTGGGTTTCCAAATTTTATTTTGGTAACTTTATTTCTCTGAATGGAAATTTGGGTGCTTATTTATTCATTACAGGTTGATGTGAACCCAGAAGTTGGAATTGCCTTTGATAAATATTTTAAAGAGCTTCGACTATATACAGACTATGGTCGCTGTAGCCGCCCTTTGTTCATTGTTGATAATGGAATGTTGCTCATAAAGAAGGGTGATATTCTTTCCCTGCAGGTAAATGTATTTAAAATGACCTGATGGAACAGTCTAATTGGTTGATTTTCCTAAATCTGTTCTCGTAACTAAGCCTCATTGCGGAAAAACAAATGCTACTGCTTTGTGCATTTTATTGATGCAGGAATCACCCAAAAATTATAGTTGGCACAATCTTGTCAGTATGGGATTCATCGAGTATGTTGACACACATGAAGAGGGAACTACAATGATAGCAATGACAGTAAATGTAATAACCCTTAACGTGATGAGATAGTCATTCAACAGGGTGCAGAAACTCCTCTACTGTGCTACTCACGTGTATGATTTCTTTCAGGATCTTCTAAAATCAAGGAATGATGCTACTTCTTTGACGTACACACATTGTGAAATCCATCCATCAATGGTATTGGGTATCTGTGCATCAATCATACCATTTCCTGAACACAACCAGGTTTGCTTTGCTGTGGTTTATTTCTTGTTTTTGTATATGAGATAAACATAACTTGCTTTGTCAACATGATGCAGTCGCCCCGTAACACTTATCAGTCTGCAATGGGAAAACAAGCATTGGGAATATATGCTACAAATTACCAATTAAGAATGGCGAGCATTTCATACTTCTTTTCTCATTAAGTTTTTCTTGTTTTCCATTCCCTTCACCAATCTCTCTATTTCTGGGATGATCTCAAACAGGATACTTCAGCCTATAAACTTTACTATCCTCAGAAGCCTCTTGTCACTACTCGTGCCATGGAGCATTTGCATTTTAGGCAGCTTCCTGCAGGCATAGTAAAGATTTTGTCTATGATTTTCTTCCATCTTCTTTGGTTTCTTCTTCCCATACCAAGAATCTTGTTTTTTTCCCGTGTTCAGACAAGAATGCTATTGTTTCCATTGCCTGCTATTCTGGTTATAACCAAGAAGATTCCGTGATCATGAACCAGTCTTCAATTGACCGAGGATTCTTTCGTTCTTTATCCTTCCGTTCATATTGGTAAATTCTTTTATCCTTTGTGTCCCTGCATTTCACAAATTATCCTCTATCTTTTGTACCAACTTCCACTTGGTTCTTGTCCTGTAGGGATGAGGAGAGGAAGATGGGAACACTAGTGAAAGAGAATTTTGTGCGTCCTAAAAGGAAGAGCACCCTGGTATTTAATATGAGCTTTTGGCCCTTTGGTTATACCCACCTACTAATTTGTTTTCGGTATAGCTGCTCTCGCATAAAAAAGACTATGGTATCATTAGCTCAAGAAAGTCGTCTCGAGCTTTATATGCTCAAGGCAACTATTGCCTCAAGCATGCCACTGTCTTGAGTATATAAGCTCCAGAAACCACTGTCAATGTTCCTACCTTCTGGAGTGAGTTTCATCAACTATGGCTAGTTATGTTCTTTCTTGCATCTCGTTGGCGCTTTCTCATTTTTTATTCAATAAATGGCTAAAAAATTTGGCCTCTTTTTTTCAACTGATCTTCTTAACCAGAGAGTAAGATTGCAATGCTGTTTGTAGGGAATGCGACAAGGATCTTACGACAAATTGGATGATGATGGCTTTGCACCTCCTGTGAGTATGGTTAACTTCTTCTATTTTCCATTCTTACAACAAATAGACATCATGAGAAGTTTGTGCTCGTACCAGGGGACACGACTCTCAGGCGATGATGTCATTATAGGAAAGACAACCCCTGTTACTCAGGAGGAAACTCAAGGAAATTCTGCAAGATACACTAGCAAGGATCATAGTACTAGTTTACGCCATAGTGAAACTGGAATTGTGGATCAGGTAAGAAAACATGATACACACACACACACACACACACATACTCTCTCGTTCAATAGATGTAGGCTTCGCTTTGAATTTTATGACTGTTCTTTCGTATCTTTCTGGTGTTATCTGTTGATTACATCCTGCTCATCTTACTAGGTTCTGCTGGGACTGAGGCTTGTCAAAACCCGCATGCGATCAGTTAAAGTACCTCAAATTGGAGACAAATTTAGCAGCAGACACGGACAAAAGGGAACAATAGGAATGACTTACACACAGGAAGACATGCCATGGACAATTGAAGGAATTACTCCAGACATAATAGTCAACCCCCATGCCATTCCTTCTCGAATGACGATTGGCCAGCTCATCGAATGCATCATGGGCAAGGTGTCTGCTCACACGGGAAAGGAAGGCGATGCCACACCTTTTACTGATGTTACTGTCGGTATCATATCTAATGCCAATTCCCAGTTTTTGCTTTGAGACGATGTCGTTTACAATGGGTTTTGCAGGTGGACAACATCAGCAAAGCTCTGCACATATGCGGTTATCAAAAGCTTGGATTTGAGAGAATGTACAGTGGCCACACGGGCCGTCAACTGACAGCAACGATATTCACGGGCCCCACTTTTTACCAGCAGCTTAAGCACATGGTGGATGATAAGATCCATTCGAGGGGTAGAGGTCCGATGCACATTCTGACAAGACAGCCTACTGAAGGAAGAATTAAATATGGTGGTTTAAGGTTCGGGGAGATGGAGCGTGATTGCATAATTGCTCATGGAGCTGCAAACTTCCTGAAAGAGAGGCTGTTTGATCAGAGCGATGCTTATAGGATTCACGTATGCAAATGGTGTGGCTTGATCGCGGGTGCTAAGCTAAAGGTGCATGAGTTTGAGTGTAAAAGCTGCAAGAACAAAACAGACATTGTTCAGGTGGCCGAAAATTTTAATTTTTTACTGATGTAATTTTTATCATGATCCATCGTGATATTATGACATTGAGTTACTTGTTTTGTCTCAACAGATAAAGATACCTTATGCCTGCAAGCTTCTTATTCAAGAGCTCATGTCCATTGCAATTTCCCCCAGGCTGCTCACAAAGGATGGCCTAACCTCCGAGGAATGAAAAAAGAAATGTGGATATTCCGCTGTTCTCTCTAACTGGATGGTTTTGGTTATTTGAATGAAAGGTAAAGTGTTTTTCATTACACGAATCATACTATACATGATGCAAAGCTATGAACGAATTTCATGTTTCTGAACTCTTGGTAATGATGTATAATGCCTCAAAACATTAAAAAAAGATTTTTGTGTATCTTGATTCTTAAATCTGAATGTGCATGCATGCGTGATAGGAATTTCATGAAGAGTTTATTCACCTTCTAAGAGCACTGTTCTTGAACAAAATGCGTTTCTTCTGGAGAGAAAATGATCTCTAAAATAGATAGTATTAGTTGAATTATCATGTCTTTTATTTCTTGTACGCAACCAGGAGCGCCGAAAATCAAAAAACTTCATACACATGTTGGAACAAATAAACAAGTGCCCTCTACTTTATATCATACAATACAATCTAGATCAAAAGGAAAGTTTTTGTAAAGTAGACACAGAAACCAGTAATGTAGAATGAGAATTTTGAGATTAGGTTTTTAAATACTCTCTCCATCTCAAAATTAATTACTAATTTACTTTTTTCACAAAATTTGATATAATAACTTTTTATTAGTATTTAAATAGATGAAGTGATGTTTTGTTGGAAGCATTACAAGCTCTTTGAAGTGATAATTTGTGTGTAATAATTGTAAAATAATAATAATGTTATATTATGAAATTTATCGAATTATTAAATATCAAGCGGGGATAGCTCAGTTGGGAGAGCGTCAGACTGAAGATCTGAAGGTCACGTGTTCGATCCACGTTCACCGCAATTAATTTTTATTTGTTTGACACAATTAATGTTCGATCCACCGTTCATTTTCATTTATACTTTTGGGTTTTGCTTTAACAAGACACAGGTGTGAACATATTGCTTGAATGCATAAGTTTCATTACACGAATCCAACTAAATATATGATGCGCTCTGCATAAGTTTCATCACACGAATCCTACTAAATATATGATGCAAAGCCATACAGTGCCGCCATTAGCTCAAAAGTAAAGTTCTTGTATAATAAGTCAATAATATATATACAGGAGATTATCTGGATATCTGGATTCTCTAGTATGTGTTTAGAGCCCAAGATGTAGAGATTCAAGAGATAAAACTGAAGACTTTCCTAAAATGACAATATTTTACACTATCAACTTTCAATTTTTTTTACTTTTTTATTTTTAAAACCCATGCAAAATCAATTTCACTCTCCTCCCTCTTGTAGAGCTGGAAGCAAGCATAAAACACAAGTTTCAACTTGTCTCCAAGAAGAGCTACTAGGGGGCTCACTTCCAACACTCGTGATGAGCAGAGGTGGATCCAATGTGGACCAAGGGAGTACATTTGCAAAACACCCCCTCCCCCCCCAAAAAAAAAAAACTTTATTTTTTTACATATGGAGTTAAAAAAGTTTGTGTTTTTGTATGCTAAGAATTTCCTAAGGATTAATTCGAATGGTTTTATTGAATCGATTTCTATTTGGGTTTAGTGTTCTTCAGTCGTCATTCCGGCGTTTCTGGTCTTTGGTGGTTACTATTTAGAATTCATTTGGGGGCTCTTAGGTGGTCGTTTCGTTCCTGAAATTCTTGCGAATGAATTGATTTACCTCACTTGGGCTTTACCTTTACTGTTTCACTTGGCCAATTTGTACTTTTTTGGCCCAATTAATTTTTTTTAAGTTTTTGAGGGGTGCTTAGTTGACAACTCTTTAATGGTAATGAGAATAACATTGAAAATTAGTGTAATTGTGATGGTTAATGAGAACAAAATCATTACCTCCTCTCCTAAATAAGGTAATCAATACTCCATTTTGATTACCCTATTTTCTTCCTACAATCCTCCTCCTCAATTACTCCCCTATTCCTCTTCCAACAATCATTTGTTGTTCACTTGTATTTCAAAATTGAGGTATGACACACATAATGGAGTCACAATTCACAATTGTAACAATTTATTCCTCCAACATATCATTTTTATTGTGGAAGCATAAATGAAAAATAATTTTTATTTTCATTAATTTTTTTTAAGTTTTTGAGGGGTGCTTAGTTGACAACTCTTTAATGGTAATGAGAATAACATTGAAAATTAGTGTAATTGTGATGGTTAATGAGAACAAAATCATTACCTCCTCTCCTAAATAAGGTAATCAATACTCCATTTTGATTTCCCTATTTTCTTCCTACAATCCTCCTCCTCAATTACTCCCCTATTCCTCTTCCAACAATCATTTGTTGTTCACTTGTATTTCAAAATTGAGGTATGACACACATAATGGAGTCACAATTCACAATTGTAACAATTTATTCCCCCAACATATCATTTTTATTGTGGAAGCATAAATGAAAAATAATTTTTATTTTCATTATCATTGAAGAGTTGCTAACCAAGCGACTCATAGGTAAAAAAAAAAAAAAAAATTGCCGCGGTTTCCCCCCGGTCCTATTTTTGTTTTTATTTATAAATTTGTTAGTTGAAAAGGGGGAAATGCTAGCCATTCCTATGGCTATTTGGCCACGTAAGCAACCGCGCGCGAAAGCGTTTTTAATTTGGCGCATGCTTAAAACCCATTCAAGGATTTTGAAAATCCAGTCCTGAATACCGGGATTTGAGCATCAATTCTGTTATCAAATAGAACTACCACTGAATTATCTGATACCCAATAAACTGCCACACCTCCATTAACAAGTTTTTAATTAGATCGATTCACGACCCCTTTCTTCAGCTAACATGTATGGCGACGGGTACGACCCGGACGCGGATACGGACCCTGGTTACGGCGCGATGGAGGAGGACAATGAGTCGCAGGAGATTTCGCAGGAGGACGCGTGGACTGTGATCAGCAGCTACTTCGAGGAGAAAGGTTTGGTTGGACAGCAATTGGATTCCTTTGATGAGTTTATACAGAACACGATGCAGGAAATCGTGGATGAGTCCGCCAACATTGAGATCCGGCCAGAGTCCACACACAATCCTGGTCGGACCTCCGAATTCGCTGAGGTGCCTCTCTTCCCAACATGCATGTGCACAGATTTTATTTGTAATATTAATTGGATTTCAATTTCAATTTGAATTGGTATATGGTTAATGCTATAAATTAATTGGCATTTAGGACTTGGCTGTGATAATTGGATTTGAATTTGAATGGGTATGTTTAAACCTATAAAATGGCATTTCGGACTTGGCTGTGAATCTCCTATTCATTCATTTATTTGAGGAAAATCTACATCTTTCCTTGTTTGTTGTAAATAATTTAAGCTCACTGCAGTTTTTGTAGAGTATGTTCGTTTTGGGATTTCCCTGGCCGGATTTGGATTAATGGGATGAAATATGTGCTCAAATATTAGCTCTGCTGTTTTTCAGACAATCTACAGGATCACCTTTGGCCAAATATACTTGAGTAAGCCGATGATGACAGAGTCCGACGGAGAAACCAACACGCTGTATCCGAAAGCTGCAAGGCTAAGGAACTTGACATATTCGTCCCCATTGTACGTGGATGTCACGAAGAAAGTTGTGAAAAAAGGGTACGACTGCGAAGAGGTGATGGAGACACAAGACTTCACCAAAGTCTTCATTGGAAAGGTACTCAATATTACATATGTTGTCCGTACATAAAGAGCCTGGGACGACCTTTCTTTTGCTTATACGTTAATCGTCATTCATAGGTTCCAATAATGCTGCGTTCGAGCTATTGTAGTTTGTACCGTCACTCTGAGAGAGACTTAACTGAGATGGGGGAGTGCCCTTACGATCAAGGTGGATACTTCATAATAAATGGAAGTGAGAAGGTCCTTATTGCCCAGGAAAAAATGAGCACCAACCATGTCTACGTCTTCAAGAAACGGCAGCCCAACAAATATGCTTATGTAGCAGAAGTTAGGTCGATAGGCGAGTCCCAGAACAAGGCACCTAGTGGCATGTTTGTTAGGATGCTTTCTAGACCTGGTGCAAAATCGGTAACTGAAGCTCCTTCTTCGCCTTTTTAAAAATCTTTGTTTCTGCGCTACATAGGGGCATTTACGTCGTATTTGATATGCAGGGGTGCTCTGGGCAGTACATTCGGGCTACACTCCCCTACATCAGGACTGAAATTCCTATAATTATTATTTTCCGGGCATTAGGATTCGTGCCAGATAAGCATATTTTAGAACATATCTGCTACGACTTTACTGATACACAAATGATGGAGCTGCTGCGGCCTTCGTTAGAGGAGGCATTTGTGATTCAAAGTCAACTGGTATTAGCGCTATTCTTTTTTCTTTTTGTTGTTCTAAGTTAAATTCCTTGCGGTTTAATGCAGACGTGTTTTTTAAGGTTGCGCTCGACTATATTGGCAAGAGAGGATCCACGATTGGTGTTACAAAAGACAAAAGAATTAAGTATGCACTGAGTTGAATTTATATATGCTGTTTTACTCTATTTTTAGGCTGCTAGAACTAATTCGTATATTTAACAGGTATGCTAGAGAAATCCTTCAACGCGAGATGCTTCCACATGTTGGTACAGAGGAGTGCTGTGAAACTAAAAAAGCTTATTATTTTGGGTTAGTGCATGCACTCAAGGTTGATTCACTTTCTCTACAGTCAGCTTAGTTTAGCAAATCCTTTTTGCAGGTATGTCATCCATAGACTATTACTTTGTGCACTTGAACGAAGGGCAGAAGATGATCGAGATCATTATGCAAATAAGAGGCTCGACCTTGCTGGTCCCTTGTTAGGCGGTTTATTTCGAATGGTCTTAATTTTTGTTTTCATAATGTTGCACATTATTGCATTGTTTGAGCGAAGTTCATGTCGTGATCTTCTTTTGTTTTGTGCAGCTATTCAGAAAGCTGACGAGGGACGTCAAATCCTATGTTCAAAAGGTTTAATCACTTGAAGGCTAACTCTATTTCTTGAAAAATCCTGTGGTTTCTGACAATTTAAAGTCAAGAAATTTATCGTGAATGAAGCAGAGCGTCGATAGCGGGAAGGATGTGAATCTGCAATTTGCAATTAAAGCGAAAACTATCACAAGTGGGCTGAAATATTCTCTTGCTACTGGGAATTGGGGGCAAGCAAATGCAGCTGGAACTAGAGCAGGAGTTTCTCAGGTCAAATTTATTTTAAAGAGCTGATTTCATTAGTATTCTCGATCCTTTTATCGTCGCCATATATTTTGTGTCACCAGGTGCTCAATCGTTTGACATATGCCTCGACACTTTCTCATCTGAGGAGATTAAACTCGCCTATTGGCCGAGAGGGTGAGCCTCTTTTAAGCTTCCACTGCATTCCCTTTCTCTGGTTATCCACATTTATATGAAGCGACGAATTCGTCCTTCCTTGAAATCTAATTCTCAGGTAAATTGGCTAAACCCAGACAGTTGCACAATTCACATTGGGGTATGATGTGTCCTGCTGAAACACCAGAAGGACAAGTAATGCCATCCGAGATCACTTCTGAATGTATCATGAGATCATGTTTTGTTTGTTAATACCGGTTTAATATCAGGCATGTGGGCTGGTTAAGAACCTGGCACTAATGGTGTATGTAACAGTGGGATCAGCAGCCAACCCGATTTTGGAATTTTTAGACGAGTGGAGTACAGAGAATTTCGAGGTTAGAAAATCTTTGGAGCTTTTACACTATCATAACATTTTATTTCATAACTTGGCTTGTTGCTTTTTCCTTTGAAGGAAATATCACCATCAGTGATTCCAGCAGCCACAAAAATATTTGTCAATGGTAACTGGATAGGCATTCACCGTGACCCTGAGCTGTTGGTTAGGACTCTCAGACAGCTAAGAAGACAGGTTTGTATAGCTTCCTTAATCTTCATTTGTTGCAATCAGATGACTATGGTTTTTTCGATTTTTTAAATCTTTTTGCATAACTACAGATTGATGTGAACACGGAAGTTGGAATCATCCGTGATATACGTCTTAAAGAGCTTCGTCTGTATACAGACTATGGTCGCTGTAGTCGGCCCTTGTTCATCGTTGAAAAACAAAAGCTGCTTATAAAGAAGAGGGATATTTTAGCCCTGCAGCAAGGAGTATTCACGGTAAATGACTCTTAAATGTCCAGATTTGTCGCCTTTTGAATTTCAGTGATGCTGGTTTCTTGCAGGAAACCCCTGAAGATTCTGGTTGGCACACTCTTGTCAGTAAAGGGTTCATTGAGTATGTTGACACAGAAGAAGAGGAGACTACAATGATATCAATGACAATAAATGTAACAACCCTCTACACTTTCTTTTATTTCATTTCAACTATTGTGAATTTATTCGAAACACTCCAATGTCATTTTTCATCTTTAGGATCTTATAAAATCGAGGAATAGTCCTGATGCTTATACTGAATCATACACACATTGTGAAATCCATCCATCACTGATATTGGGTGTCTGTGCTTCAATCATACCGTTTCCTGACCACAACCAGGTTTGCTTTCGTCTATGGCCTTCGTATATGAGATAAATGAGATAAACATAACTGGGCTTGATCAATGTCGTACAGTCACCTCGTAATACTTATCAGTCTGCAATGGGAAAACAAGCAATGGGAATATATGTTACCAATTACCAATTAAGAATGGTAGAGCATTTCACACTTCCTTCCTCATTAAAATCTGCTCCTTTTTCCATGTCAAATCACTAGCATATATCTGGTTTGAGCAGGATACTTTGGCCTATGTACTTTACTATCCCCAGAAGCCTCTTGTCACTACTCGTGCTATGGAGCATTTGCATTTTAGGCAGCTTCCAGCAGGCATAGTAAGGATTGTCTGAATTTCTTCAAGCTCTACGGTTTATTTTCCCATATCAAAAGAATCTTAATCTCTTCCTTGTGTTCAAACAAGAACGCCATTGTTGCCATCGCCTGCTATTCTGGTTATAACCAAGAAGATTCCATAATCATGAACCAATCTTCTATTGACCGAGGGTTCTTTCGCTCTTTGTTCTACCGTTCATACAGGTGATTTATATTTTCATTTTGTGTCCGTCCCGGACTTCCACCGTTTTCTCTATATAAATTCCCCTGCTTTGCCCCCGTTCCATAGGGACGAGGAGAAGAAGATGGGAACACTCGTGAAAGAAGATTTTGGGCGTCCGAACCGGGATAGCACTCTAGTTAGTTATCTTTTCAACATCATTAAATCTACTTTCACTTGGTCTTCCTCTTAACCAGAGAGTGAGATTGAAATGCTGTTTGTAGGGAATGCGACATGGATCTTACGACAAATTAGATGATGATGGTTTTGCACCTCCTGTGAGTATGGCTAACCTCTTTTTTCCATTCTTACAATGAATAGACACGATGAGAAGCTTGTGCTCGTTTTATGCTCGTACCAGGGGACACGAGTCTCGGGCGATGATGTCATTATAGGAAAGACATCTCCTGTTACGCAGGAGGAAGTTCAAGGAAAATCTGCAAGATACACTAGCAAGGATCATAGTACTAGTTTACGCCACAGTGAAACTGGAATTGTGGATCAGGTACAGTCTGTAGTTGTAGGCTTCTCTTTGTATTCTATGACTGTTGTTTCTTATCTTTCTGGTTTTATC
This sequence comes from Ballota nigra, assembly GCA_947034835.1. Lineage (NCBI taxonomy): Eukaryota > Viridiplantae > Streptophyta > Magnoliopsida > Lamiales > Lamiaceae > Ballota > Ballota nigra. Next base: position 20,580,388 of record OX344730.1, read on the forward strand.
TTTAGATTACATCCTGCCCATTTTACTAGGTTCTGCTGACCACAAATTCTGATGGATTGAGGTTTGTCAAAATCCGAATGCGATCTGTTCGATTGCCTCAAATTGGAGACAAGTTTAGCAGTAGACACGGGCAAAAGGGAACAATAGGAATGACTTACACACAGGAAGACATGCCATGGACAATTGAAGGAATTACTCCAGACATAATAGTCAACCCCCACGCCATTCCTTCTCGAATGACGATTGGCCAGCTCATCGAATGCATCATGGGGAAGGTGTCTGCTCACATGGGAAAGGAAGGCGATGCCACACCTTTTACTGATGTTACTGTCAGTATCGTATCTAATGCCAATTCCCATTTTTTTTTTCTGAGGCGATGTCGTTTAACAATGGGTTTTGCAGGTGGACAACATCAGCAGAGCTCTGCACAAATGTGGTTATCAAATGCGTGGGTTTGAGACGATGTACAATGGTCACACGGGGCGCCAACTTACTGCTATGATATTTCTGGGGCCCACTTATTATCAACGGCTAAAGCACATGGTGGATGATAAGATACACTCGCGGGGTAGAGGTCCGGTCCAGATTCTTACAAGACAGCCTGCTGAAGGAAGATCTCGCGATGGTGGTTTAAGGTTTGGGGAGATGGAGCGTGACTGCATGATAGCTCATGGTGCAGCGCACTTTCTTAAAGAAAGGCTGTTTGATCAGAGTGATGCTTATAGGATTCATGTGTGTGAGAGGTGTGGCTTGATCGCCATTGCTAATCTGAAGAAACATTGTTTTGAGTGTAGAAGCTGCAAGAACAAAACGGACATTGTTCAGGTGGAGATATTGTTTCTCCTTCTTACTACACTGATGTGCATTATTAATTTGGTTTTACTGTTTAAATGGCTGGGAATTAGATTATGACATTGAATTATTTGTTTGGTCTTAACAGATACACATACCTTATGCCTGCAAGCTTTTGCTTCAAGAACTCATGGCCATGGCCATTTCCCCTAGGCTGCTCACAAAGGATGTCAAAGCCGCCACGAAAGGACGATGATTTCCTCTGTTTTATCCAAGGGAACCAATTGTTCATTACAAGAACCCCACTTTTTGACTTACAAGTATGAATAAATTTCATTGTTTCACATTTTTCTTGAACAAAGTGTATACCTTTTGACAGCAAAATAATGTCCAAATCAGCGAACAACAAAGAGAATGATAAGGTTCCCACCTGTTCCAATTTCTCAAATATGAAGTTTGAGCCCTCTCTTACCGACACACCTGTGCTTTATGTCATCCATTTTATAGCTGTGAATTTGAATTTTAAACGGGGTAATTACCCAACTCATGTGAAACTGATTCATGTAAGGTTGTGATTGCACTGGAGAATTTGAGAATGAATTTTAAATTCATAAAATAATATCCATTGGGCGTTTGGAATAACATAGATTTGAAATGCATCATTCTCATTCAAACCTATGAGGACAATATGTTAATTACTGTGATGACATATATGAGCAGAGGTAAAATATGTAAATAATAATATTACATTAACATCTAATGCAGAAAATGAGCAGAGTAAAAAACTTTCTTACATATGAGGACAATCCACCCTGCTTCTCTTGTACAGGGCTCTCAACTCTTAGGTTTGAGAATTTATTCCTCGATCATCAATCTGACTTTGTATCAGCCAACAGGAACTGATAAATTAAAGACACTTCATTAAGTTTACTCAATTAAAAAAAATCATTCACGCATTGAAGGAACTGATAAACAGACGTTGCTTAAACTAAACTTGTACAACCCATATCCTATCACCAATAGTCTCCACAATTACATACACCTCCCTCAAAGTGGTGAAAACGATGAGGATCACGAAGGATGATAGATCTCCCAACAATTTTGGCAATATGTTTGATCGCACTGTGGCAGTCCTCACAAACCCGTAGGTTTTTGAAAACACGAATTGGTCTCCCACCTGGTATTTTCATAATACCATAAGCAACAGCTAATTTTTCACTATGATACTTGAGCATATGCTGCTTTTCTTCTTCCTCCACATCATGTAAAACCAATTTTGTGGACGAAATATAACCATCTTCCTTCATCTTCAAATCCAACTCTTCCAAGAAAGCATGTATCTTATCACTATCACCATGTGTGAAATCTCCAACTGAAAACGTGTGAATCTTGTTTTGCACTTCAACCCAGCTGTACCCTGGTACTTTACTAACACCCGTATCCCTCATTTTCAATCGCATCTTATTAACATCGACCCATCTTTCTGAAGCTGCATACAAGTTGGAAAGAAGAACGTACATCCCAGAATTCCAAGGTTCCAATGCAAGAACCATTTCAGCAGCTTTTTCTCCCAATTCTGTACACCCATGTATCCTGCTAGCACCAAGAAGAGCTCCCCAGGTTGCTGCATCTGGCTCAAAGGGCATACTTGTCATTAGTTTCTGAGCTTCGTCTAGGCGCCCAGCTCGACCTAGAAGATCAATGAGGCAGGTATAATGCTTTGAATTTGCCACTATGCCATAATCTTGGCTCATGGAATAGAAGTAGTATCTTCCCTTGTCTACTAGTCCTGTATGACTGCATGCTGATAGAACACCAACCTGAATAGAAATAAGCTCCATATTGTCATTTGGACTGATATGCTACATAAAAAAATAAAATTAAAATTTACCATGGTAACATCATCTGGTTGGACACCCGCTCGTTTCATTGATTCGAAATGTTTGAGAGCTTCTTCGCCAAAGCCATGTCTTGCATAACCAATAATGATCGTATTCCACGAGACTAAATCCTTATCCTCGATACTGTTGAATACTTCATACGCTTCTTTGATGCTTCCACACCTACAATACATGGAAAGAAGAGCATTGCCAACATAGCACCCAACCTCAAATCCTGCTTTCACCGCACGCCCGTGTATTTGCTTCCCAAGCTCAAATGCAGCAATATCAGCACATGTACTCAAAACACTAGTGAATGCGGATCTGTTTAACCTCTCTCCATCCCTTATCATCGCGATAAACATTTTTAATGCCTCCTCGCTATCACCATTTTGAATGTATCCAGCTATGATTGCTGCCCAAGAAATACAATCCCGATGTGGCATCCTATCGAATAGATTTCTAGCTCGGGAAATAGCACCATTTTGAGCATAACCAGTTATCATTGTGTTCCACGAACTAATATTCCTACAGGGCATTGCTTCGAACAACTCTGCAGCCAATTCAATATTCTTGCTTTGTACATACCCTGCGATCATTGCATTCCACGAAACAACATTTTTCTCAGGCATTTTATCAAACATCCTCCGAGCATCATCTAGCTGCCCATTTTGTATGTAACCGGACACCATAGCTGTCCATGTGAACACATCCCGAACTGGAGATTCTTCGAACAAGTGTCTGGATTCTTCCATCTTCCCATTCTGTGCATAACATGTAATCATTGTATTCCATGATACCATATCCTTAACAGGCATGCGATCGAAAATCTGTCTTGCTTCAGTCAACCTCTTCTTCTTCAAGTACCCACCCATCAAACAATTCCAAGAAACTAACCCCCATTTCTCTTTGCTCTCAAACAACTTCCTTGCATCCTCAATTTTCCCATTCTGAACATATGCTGCAAGAATTCCATTCCAGGATATCTCATTCTTCTCCGGCATTTCATCAAACACTCTCCTCGCCTCATCCACGAAACCATTCTGCGCATACCCAGACAGAATCGCATTCCATGACACAACATCCTTCACAGGCATTTCATCGAACAGCTTCCTCGCAGCGCCGAGATTCTTGAACTTAATGTTCCCACTAATCATGATATTGCAAGTGACCAAGTGCTTGTGCGGCATTTGATCAAACAGCTGGTGGGCAAGCTTAAAGTTGCCATTAGCCAAGTAGCCAGATATCACGGTGTTGTAGGAAACGGTAGATTTTCTAGGCATAGAGTTGAACAAGCGCAACGCGGCGTCGCATTCGCCCTTGCGCATGTGATCGGTGATGGCGATGTTGCATTTAACAATGTCCGAGTCGGTAAATCTGTTTCTTCTAGGCTTTTGCAACGGCTTATTGGAGGGTGGTTCGATGACCAAATTAGGATTCTTTCGCGGCGGCGCGCTCTGAGCATGGGTAGTTGTTCTGTTTCGCAAGGAGCGTAAGGTAGTTGTGTGAAGCTCGCATCGATTCAGAAATGACGACACTTTCATTTCAGTGTTGAGCAAGGATGAAAATATCCGGAAATTTTCACGATATATCCTCGATATATCTATTTTTCGTGGCCATCGATATCGATATTGGGGGTAACGATATTTCCATAATATCCGTAAAAAAAATCGATAAATATAAGTATATAAAATCAATTTCGACTATATTTTTGTGCAAATTGAGCAAAAAATGGGTAAAATATCGGTAAATATCGAGAAATATAAAAAAAGTATCGAAAAATATCCATAATTTTGTTAAATATCACAAATGTAAAATATGGTAAAATTCTATTGTAAATTTTATGTATTAAAAGTTTGTAATTAAATTTTTATAATTTTTTAAATTTACCGATATCGATATTCGATATCAATATATCCATCGATATTTCCACAAATTTAAGGTTCCGATATATCCTTCGATACCGATATTTTCAACCTTGGTGTTGAGATCATGATATGATATCGGAATCTTAAATTAAATGCCTCAAATGTCCTTTCACTTCAATAAACTTGCTGCTGTTATGGCTTTGCCACTTTATAATATTAAATTGTGAAAACACACAAAGTTGCCGGACACTTTTTTTTTTTTTTATCCAATTTAAAAAAAAAAAGATTTTTTTGTCCCAAAAAATTGCCAAAACAGTTGGCAAGCGATTGACACCCAAATTGTCATGGCGTCAATTATATTTGTGAAAAGTAAAATTGCCCTATTAATTTAGGAGAAAAGTAATATTATCATTAAATTTATAGGACAATTATTTTTTCATCCAACTTTTCAAATAATATGTTTTTTTCACAAAGAGATTGACAACCAGATTGGCACTATAAAATTAAGCGTAATTTTGAGAGTTTACGCAATTAATTTTTCCCCACATTTAATCCCATTAGAATAATACTACGACTTTTAACGAAAATGATAAAAAATAAATAAAGTTAATATATTATAGAGTTATTGTTAAAAAATAAAATAATAGTTTATAAGTATTGTAATAAAATAATATATTTTAAAGAAGTTGTGAAAATAGATTTCTGGAACAAATAAAAACACAATTGAGAATAGAACAAGGGAGTATATGTTTACACTTTGGATGAAAGCTCAATTTATTTCACAAACTCCCCTATAAAATTTATTCACAATACAAAATTAATATTATTACATACATTTATTAATATTATTAGATTTGTAAACTAAGAGTGCGTGTAGAATAAAATTGATCCATGCATGAATCATTGAATGATATTAATTGTTTTCAACAGAGAATATTAGTTGTTTTCACTGAAAGACATGAATTATTTATACTAAAAAATATTAGTGTACTTTCACTACACACCTAATAATTTTTAGTGAAAACATCTAATACTCTTCAATGAAAACAATTTACCCTTCAATGTTTCATGTATGGACTATTTCCATTCTATACTTCATCATAAATTAATATCAATTAATATTTCATTGTACATGCAAATGCTAATCAGTTTTGATTAAATTTGTTTAACCAAACTAATTTTTAGGCAAATTATAGAAAAAAGTGACAAAAAAATATTAATGCAATGAAAGATGTTAGCTCACATATATAATAAAAAGTGTATCAAAAAAATATTAATACTGTTGAACCTAATATATAGTGAACTATAATACATTTGTTGGAATGAATTAATACTCTTATTTTTAATTTGCGAAATAGCAAAATGTAATGGAATACTAAAAACCAACCATAATATAGGAGATGGATCTCTTAAGTCAATATATTAAACCTACCACACAAATCCTCCTCAACGACCGGAGCTGTCTCTTTCCTTTCCTTTCCTTTCCCCCTTCTCTTCTCTGTGTGTGTTAGCACAGAAGACAGCATATTTTTGTTTTTTGATGGTGGGCGGCTAATTATAATTATAATCCGTAGGTTTTGGTGAAGATGATGGAGGAAGACAAAAAAAAAAGGTGTTGCAGCAGCAGCAGCAGATGCACGTGTTGTTTCTGCGTCTTCCTCTTTGTCATAATTCTAACTCTCCCCATTCCCGCTTTCTACTTGTTCACCGTTTCCAAACCCCGCATCCCTTCCTACGCCCTCCACGATCTCCAGCTCCTATCCTTGACCCAGTTTCGCGCGACGATTGAAGCCGACAACCCCAACCCCCACATCGGGTTTGTATACGGCGAGGACAGCTCGGTTGGCGTGTTCTACCAGGGCACCCAGGTTTGCACGGGGAAGCTTCCGCATTTCCATCAGGGCCCCACCAATGTGACCATGATGAAGGTTGATCTGGTCGGGGAACCATGGTTCGGGTCGTCGTATGGTGGTGGGATTCCGTTGGTGGTGAAGGTGAAGGTGAAGGTGCCTGTCAAAATTGTGGTTTGGGGGATCGGGCTGAGGGAGTTGAAGGTGTTTGTTAATTGTAATGTGGTTGTGGGTGATTTAGCCCCCGACAACAAATTTAATGTCCTCTCCACTAATATGACCTTCCATTATGAATTTTAATCATCCATCCACTCACCTACAAATACAAATTCTGAATCTACTAATGCATGAGACCTGATTAATTTGGGATTTCAAAAATTGAATTTCCACAACTCAAGGCATGAATCCTGATGGACCCCCTTTTTTTTTTTTCCTTTTCCTTTTACTTAATTATTTATTTAATATTCTTTCGAACACGCAACCATGGTCCATTAAAAGCTGTGTAACTGCATATTTGATTCTCCAACACTCCCTTTATTCATTCATGGATTGTATTTTCCAAATTTCTTCATGGGGTGGACAAGTAAATTTGGGGGGTGGGAGTTGCTTTCAAGAGTATTTGAACTCAGGATATAGGTGTTAGCCAATAATTTTGATACCATTAAAGAATCGTGCTCCATTTAAAAGCTCAAATTTGTGGGGAGATTTAATATTAGTTCACTTATATTAAAATTTATTAATTGCATTCTACCCTATCAAAAGAATGAGATTACACCTTTAATAATCTAATTAAAATCAGTGAAATTATTAATTAATAATTATAATCTCAATCTCGTAGATATCAAGTCAAATTTCAGAAAGAATAAATAAAATAAAACAACTGAATCTGTTGATTGCATATCCAACGAGACCAAAAAAGGTTCTATTTTTATGAGTTTTCAAAGGCAAATTATAAATAATAATAAACACCTTTTCCATGAATCTAATTTCTCTTTAATTACTTTTGGATGTAGAATTTAATAAAAAAATTAATATTTTATTAAAAAAAGAATAAAGTAAAAATATTATAGAGGTATTGTAGAGTCCATCTATTTATTTGTAATTATTGTTTATTTCTAATGAAAAAATAAATTTGATGAAATAAATAAGGCATAATGCATTAAAAAATCGCTAAACTATTAATTTTTATTTTAAAAGACCCCTTAACTATTTTTTATTTTAAAAAGCTCCTAAATTATCAATTTTGTTTCAAGAGGTCATCAAACTATTTTTTTTTTTTTAAAACCCTTAAAGTATATAATTTTTATTTAATAAGACTCTTTTCCAACAATCCATTAGGACACATTTAAAAAAAAATCAATTTTAACAACAGATTGATCCATTATTTTCTAATGAAATACTAACATTAAACTAACTCAGAAAAATTTGTAAATCTTTGTTATCATAAATTAATAATTTAAAATTTTTTAAAACAAAAAAATAGTTCCGGGCCTTCCAAAATAAAAATCGATAAGGAACTTTTAATGCATTATACCAATAAATAACAAACAAAAGCATGGCCACCCATAGGAACAAAAAAGAGTCGAAAATACCATCCATAATAAATATATATCCCAGGCGGATCTCATGGCAAAAAACCCGGAACAAATCATTTAATCTAGGGAGTAGAATGTAAAAAAAATTAGAAAAGGGAATGGCAATATGCAATATGTAGGAGGTCGAATCTCATATTAATCTACATTCTACCATTAATATATATAACCACACAAAGAAGGGTTGTCCAATCTCATAATCTACATTGTTGCCATTTCTGTGCGCAGAGAAGGGTTAATTTTTGGTGTTGTGATGGTGACGTGGTGTTTGAGCAATGAGTACGATCCCCACCCCCTACGTGAAGATGGAGAAAGGCCTGGACCCATCTCCAGACTTCAACTACCGGTACGTGAGGAGCAAACACCGGGGCAGAAATTTCTGCAGATTCCTCTGCTGCTGCTGCATTTTCCTGTTTCTCCTTGTCCTAAATCTCACCCTCATCGCCGTCTGTTTATTCACCGCCGCCAATTCCAAGGTCCCCACCTACACCGTGGAGAATCTGGAGGTTAAGGCCTTCGATTGGGGCCCCAATTCCACCCAATTCGTGGTAACCGTGATGGCCTATAACCCCAACACCAAAATCGCCTTCGTCTACGGAGAGGACAGCGCCGTTAACCTCGTCTATAACGGCACCGACGTCTGCTCCGGGAGGCTCCCGCATTTCCAACACGGCCCCTTGAATGCGACCATCATGAAGGTCGATTTGGTGGGGAAGAACGAATCCGGGTCGGGTATCCAGCAGGCGGCCGCGCGCAACGACACCCAGATTCCGCTGCTGGTGAAGGTCAGGGTGCCCATGAGAATTGTGGCGGGAGAGTATCCGTTGAGGGAATTCAAGGCGCATGCTAATTGTAGTCTGCTTGTAGATAATTTACTTCCCAACAACAAAATTAATATCTTGGGGAGTAATATGACCATTGGTTATGAGTATAATTATCAATGATCTAATTCATTCCATAATAATAATAATAATCTTGTAATCTAACATTTTGCTGAATACGGGTAGGATAGGATAGGGCCGATTAGAACCTTCAAATTCTCATTTAAACTCAAAACACAATATTTAGACATCTAAACTCCTTTTTTTTTTTATATGAATTTAAAGTTAATATTTTTGAGTACTTTCCCGAATTGCCTACTTCCACAAATAACATGTTTCTGCTTTTGAGTTGGACAGGACAGGACAGGAGTCCTCTCAACAAGAAATGACAGGTTCTTCGAACTGGGCACGAACGAGAACCGAATGAACAAATCGAGTCAACGTGTGATCTTTCCTAGTAAAACAGTGAAACAACATTTTTCTTCTTTAGACAGGCATATCACAACGTCTAAAACTCCAGTGATGAACTGAAAGTCCGAAACAAATATTTCATTCTCCAAAAAGATACCCATGGCCTAGATCCGCCCATATCACCCAAAGTTTGATACCCAAAATCCAATCCAAGGCCTAAAATGTAGAGTCGATGCATGTGGCCCCTATAAAATTAATTTGTTACTTAATTTGAATTGCATTAACTCGCTCCTATTAATAAAAAGGAGTTTAACCAACACACTAATCAATGTGGGATAATCAACTCAATCTCACATTTCAAACACTTTAATCCATATCCCACTCACCAAAATCTATTTTTGAAATTTTAAATACGTAACAATCACGCATTAGAGATCGATTCTATATCGTTTATAATCTTAAAAATTAAACTTTAAGCCCTTAATTAAATAATTGGTCAAAAACTAATGTCCAACACCTGATTTAATGACCAGCTTTACCATTTAATTAATTTAAAACCAATTTCTCCAACAAAATCCTCAAACTTAATTGATAATGACGTGACTCATTCATGCATGGGTGCTTTCAATCCCGGATGATGATAATTCTAAATGTTGATCATATTAATAGGTCGAGGCCCAAAAGAGGTTAACCCTATATTATACTTCCTCTAATACCACTTAAATTTATCCCAAACTACTTAAAAAAAAAAAAAACCATCTTTACCCTCTAAAACTAAAAACTTTCAAAGCCTATTTATATCTCATTGCACTACATTTAGCAATAAACTAAACTTCATTCAATAAAAAAGACGGACTAATAAATCCTCAACTTTATATTTTTTAACACTAATGAATAATTTTTGCATTAAAACCTTCACTATTCGACAGACGACAGTGATAATTTAAATTGTAACGTAGGGAGTAGGTTTACAAGGGTAAGATTCAATTCACGTCATGGCAAGATTAAAGTGTGGTAAATGTTTAGAGGTAGAAAAAAAGTGTAGATATAATGGGCCATCTGAATCCCAAACTAAAAACACTACTCAACCCGGGTATACGAATTTGGAATTCGGAATCTGATGCTCTTTTTGTGCGTGGGGATCCATCTTTCTAATTTTGTTGGATTTATATGGATTTTTGTTCTTTTTTCCTTCTAGTTACGTCTACTTAATTATTTATTTATATTCTATTCTCTCGAATACGCACCCACGGTCCATTAGAAGCTATGCAACTGCATATTTCATATATAAAGCAAGAACCTACTTGTTCACTTACATTATACGTACATTTAAGCAAAATATTAATTAAAATAAAACGATTCAATCATCAATAAAATCTATATCTTGTTAAAAAAAAAAAAAAACATGCAAACCTTAAAATCACAACCCAGTAAAATTACTTTTAAACTTAAGACTTAATATAAAATAAGTTTAAAAGACTTTGAATATATTTTCGGGTAAGACTCATTTATTAAAAAAATAGATATGACCCTATCAAAAAATATGCTATATGTAAGAAATATTGGAGCTTTATCAAATATCAGACCCAACTTTTTTTAACGGCACATTTTACATTTAAGAAGTATGTTGGCGTGTGTTATGGATCAGTTCGATTTCTCTGTTACATATTTTATATTACACTTGGTGTTCCATTTGATCTTTAACACATGAACTCAACATTATCAAAGACGGATCTATGTTATCTAGTGTGGGAGCACGTGCCCCAACAAGGTTACTTATTACTACTGAATATTATGATGGTTCGTAGAAATTTTTTTCTTTTTTAAATTTCACGTGTCAATCATCTAAACTATAAAACACAAAATACAAAGCAGAATATAAAAATTGAAATAGATGATTTCATTTGTTCATGAATATGTATATGGTGGCATAAATTCCACCTACACACGCACTTCAAAATCGTCCCAATTTGAACCGGAAGGAAGGAGATGTGTAAATGGTATAACACATATTTTTTTTTTTTAAAAGTATCACACATTGATTGGACAGAAAAGAGAATTAAAGATGGATGTCCAAAAGAAAATGCAGGGGTGGGGTGTGGATACGAATCCTCTCCATTTTTTTTATAATTTTCTTGTAAATTTGTAAAGAGATAGATACATTATGTAGGTTCTATTTTTGTTTATTTTTAACCATTTTATCACGTGTCTATTTTTTTTTCTAAATTTAGAAAAAATAAATGGAAAGATCCATTTCTGGGGTGGAGGCCATTTACTGACTTTTCTAAATGTTTTTTCAGCAATTACAAATGCTGTTTTTTTTCTTTTTCTTTTTCTTTCTTTTCTTTTCTGAATACTGCTTTAATCTCCTAACTTTAGAAATAGGGAAATATACAGGGAAAATAGTTGATCTTATGTGCACTTGTTTCATGGTACAATTAATGTACACCGACACATTTTAAGTGAAATAATTAATATTTTTCACTAGAAACAAAGTTAAAAAGACAGCGTTTTGTCTATGAACAATATTTTATTGTATTATTTTATTTGTCAATTGCTTTATAATAAAAATTAATTTAATGGATAAATAATTATTTAATAAAAAATAATTTTAATTGGATAATATGTGAATAAAGTTGTTTGAATTGATAGTGGGACCTGGACATGCTAAAAATGTGAAAAATCGGAGGTTCGAATGAGAACCGCCAGATCCAATTAGAAATCGTAATTGAAATCTTAATTACGATTGGAAATTTGACAATCGAAATCGACATTAAAAATTATCAGTCAAATTTCTTTGTTGATATTAAGTAGTTCAGATAATTAATGAAACAAATAGTTTACTTGAAACCGGAATATATCCCTGGTTCAAAGATCAAACCAAGCCTGCACTACTTACAGTTTGAGCCTTGAGGAGAGATATTTGGAACCGGGGGTTGACAACTGATGAGCATTTCTAGCAGGAATATAAAGGGACGAGTCGGGGTACCACTCTCGTCCCGCACTGCCTCGCATATCTATATCTATATATATATATAATAACGCTAACCGGTCTACATTTGAAAACCATTGAATTTTCCCGCCAAAATTATTGCTAAATTGAGTAATATACAATTTTTATCTTTTTAAATCTTTGGTATATATCTTTGAAATATATTTTATTTTAAATATTGACAAATAATTGATTACCAAATATATTGGATATATTTTTTATAATTTAATTTATAATAAATATTGAAAAATAATATAAACATATATTGAGTATATCTTTGAGATATATATTGTGATAAATCATTCTATTTTGTGGTATAAAAGATATTTTAATTATTATTTATTAAATATTTTGCGAGTGATTAACATATAGAAATAATTCGATATATAGTTTGTAGAAGTTATTAAAATAAATATTTATTAATATAAAAAAAAGGAATAAGACTTTATTTTTGGCAAAGTATAGAGTGAAAATGAGTTATACATGAACCATTTGAAGTGTATTAGTTGTTTTCACTAAAGGGTATTGTTTTCACTGAAGGGTATTAATTCTTGAGGGTATTTAAAAAAAAGTTGTTTTCACTGTACTAAATATATTTTATTATAAATATTGACAAATAATTGATTATAAAATATATTGAATTTTTTTAAAATATAATTTATAATAAACATTGAAAAATAATATAAAGATATATCTTTGAGATACATATTATTATGATTAATCCTTCTATTTTATAGTACAAAAGATATTTTAAAATAATAGTTATTAAATATTTTTGCGAATGTATTGAAATATAGTTTGTTGAAGTTATTAAAATAAATATTTATTAATATGCAAAAAAAATAAGAATAAGACCACTCTTTAACTTTTAGAAAAGTATAAAGTGAAAGTAATGTATACATGAACCATTTAAACTGTATTAGTTGTTTTCACTAAAGAGGTTTGTTTCATTGAAGGATATTAGTTGTTTTCACTGAAGGGTATTAGTTGAAGGAATATTAATTCTTTAACTAAAGGATGTTAGTTGATTATACTAAAAAGTACTGCAAAATGGTTTATGTATGAACCAATTTCACTCTATACATAATCTTAATTTTTTGTAAAAGAAAGATATTATCTAAATTAATTACTTCGAAGAAAGATTATAGTAGACATATAACAATTAATATATCATTATATTATATTGGGTGAATCACCAAATACATTTGAACATATCTATCATATTTGAATAAGTTTGAGAGATATCTCTGGGTTAATTAATAAATATACAAACAATGCATAAGTTAAAGAACTTGACAAAGTATAGAGTGAAACTAGTTTATACATAAATACAAATAATATTAAAATTGTCTTTTATAAATAAAATATAATATTTATTACACTTTGTTTTAACAAAAGTTTTCGACATCTACATTGCATTCTTTTAAAAAAAACATTCAAATAAAATAATAATAATAATATTATCTATTTGAAATGAAATATAGTAAAACTAACAAACACTTCCAAACCTGAACAAACCGATTGAGGATCAATAAGTTAATTGAACAATTATGATCGTGCATCGCACGGGTTCAATTACTAGTATATATATTAAGTGAGAGTGCAATATCATCATCTTTTAGAAGGCAAAAATAAATCCATAAACATGTTTGAAATATCATCTATTCATTTTTTAGTTGAAATTTTAAATTTTTTTTTTCAAATATTTTAAAATAGGGAAAAAAAACAAAAATGCCCTTAAATGTATAGACAAAATGTTTTTTGCCCAATTTTAAAAAAAAATATGTTTATTGCCTTAAAAAAAGTTGGCAAATGGTTGATACACAGGTTGACATAGTGCCAACCTTTTTGGGGTAAAATACATCTTTCTTATAAAAGGAGGTAAAAAAAACAAATGCTCCCCTAATTTTTGGGCAATTTTGTGTATTTTCTCTTTAAAATATATTGATAAAATGTGAGCCACGCGAATTGCTCTATCCTATGATAAGGGATAATGCGGGTCTGGGTCTTCAAATACCTGCTGGGAATAATATTTTTTTTAGGCCAATAGGTTAGGGGGAGTAGCAAAAGAAGGACCACAGGTTTTTGGGCTGACAATTTAAGGACACCAGATTTAAAATGTTGCAATTTGAGGCCAAATTGGCCCGAATTGACTCTAATTAGAGCTAATTCGGGCCAACATGGCCTCAATTTGCAAAATTTTAAACCTATGGTCCTTAAATTGCCAGCCCCAGGACCTACCGTCCTTTTGCTACCCTCTAAGTTGTGGTCTTAAAAAATTAATCCCAAATTAGATCTAATTGGACCCAAATTTCACGTACTCGGCACATGACACCCGATATTTGACTAGTTTATACTCGTGGAGCCCGTCCGATACCACTTTAAAAATAAATATTTTTTATTTATAAATATAAATATATATTTAAAACAAAAATTGTAAAAATAACTATTTTGAGACATGACCCCGATTTTGGGCTATTTTATACACGTGCTTGGAACATGGTCCTCGATCGGCCAAAACCAAGCCTGTTGCTTATGTGTAGTTCACACTATTCTACCTCAGCACCATTGGCGATCAAAAACTTGGGGTTGGACGGTCGAGGTGAGAGCCGGGGTGGGTAGAGACGACGGTCTAAACTTTGGGTGAAAAATGATTGGGGCGTGGGGTTGGTATGAGGAAGAAGCATTTATTTTTTTGTATTAATTTTTTTTAAAATATCATAATATACTATATAGGAGAGGCTGCCAAATCCTATGTGGCGAGCCCTCCATCCTATATTTTCAAACCTTGCTCTCCCCTTCACTCAAGTCTTTTTTAATCTCAACCGTTCAACATTTTTTGATAAATCCTGACCATTAATTTGTTTTGATGTTTTGCCTATATATATGTTATTTCCTTCCCACAATTGTTCAATCCATTCTACATGTCTCATCTTTATCCATTATTTTTTTGCTATTTCTCTCTTCTTCGTGTGCAGAACTACAGTAAAATTCCACTGTTTTTTTTTGTTCGTGCTCTCATCTTTTTTGGCCGTGTGCATTATTGCGGCGGATTGTTTAGTGTTTATTATCGAATGAGAGGCGTTCTTCCCAGGCAAATTTCGACGAATTCCGATGGTGCCTCTATTGTAGCCGTGGTGTAGGTGGATTTGTCCATGTGATGTGTAGTTTTTGGGAATAGTGGGGGGTAATTTTTTTTTTTCCGATATTCATGTAACTTTCCGTTATATAGACAATGTTTCTTTACATTTTTCATTCGAATCAAATATTGTGTTACATTTGCTATGGTCTACAATATTTTTTTTTATATACATGTTTTTCATGTAATTGTTCATTTATTATTTAATGAATATTTTTTTTCCCGATAAATTATAGTTCATTGCATGTCATATTTTAATTATGTCATATTCATTCCTGGAATTGCTTTTAGCATTTAGTTATTCATATTCAACTTTTGTTAATTCCACCAACTATTATTCATAATAATGGGACCTTCACGCATTTGCTTAGGAAATGTCTAATCAAAAGACTATTGTTTCATCAGAATTCAGGATTTATTAGATATGAACTATATTTATGCGTATTTAAGTCAACTTAATTCTTTGTTGAATTATAATTAATTATTCAATAGTCATCAAATTCCTTTTCTTTTCAAGTTTATCATTTTTTGAAATACATATTTAATACATATTAGACCCGCTATCTAATTTGTCAAAATATATGGCTTTACTTTGCTGAATTGTGTGTTAAAAAAATAAATTGATACATTACAAGACAATTCATATTTGTGTTAATTATGTTATATTTATCGTACTTTTCTTTCAAATGAAATCAAAATCAGATTTGGTGCAACATGCTGGTATTTAGATAAATTTAAGGAAAATCCATCAAATTAGTTATTTTTAATTGAAACACATTTTGAAAAATAATAATGAAATTTTTATACTTAATTTAATCTCTTTCAGTATTAATGATTTCAATCATCATTTATTGGTATTAATGCATTGTGTCGATCATAATAACAATAATTTATTGAGAAAATGATAATATTAACTCAATGTTTTATATACTTTAATTTGTAACGCAAACAAATATATAATGCAGACCAGGTCAATACAATTGGTTATATGAATATCAATAAAATGGTGTAAATTATATATGCATTTATGTTTGCACTCTTAAGTTTATAAATATATATTGAATATAAATTTTAATATAACATTAAAATATAATTTTTTATGTAATAATATTTTTTAAATTATATATTGTAATCAGAATAATTATGGTGTAGTTATGTGTCCACTTAATCAACGTAGATTTTAAGTCTAAATAATTTCCAAGTCTTCTGCGTGCTCTATTAAACATAATTCATCTAATTACTTCATTATGGATTATGGATATGGAATATGGGTTAGTTATATGTCCATTAGAACTGCATTTCTCTTCAATCTATAATTGTTATATTTGGGTGCTACTTTGTAGTATTAAATGAAAATAAAATGCTATAATTTTGTTGGATATTCAATATTCATCATGCATGATGATTTAAATGAAAAACATCATACATAAGGCATGAGAACGGATTTTCCCATATATATGCAAACAAGATTTTCTAAAAAAAAATCTACTTTTTAATATAACAAGATTAAGTTTGACTTTATTTTTTAGTGGGTTAATTCTATAATTAAAATATTCTATACTTACAGTATTAATTTTAGAAATATTCGATTATTAGTGTTAGCAATATCTCTAATTGTATATGATTTGCTAATCCCTTAAAATCGGATCTCTAATTTTTAAAATTATTAGTGCTTCCTATAAAACTAAGTATTAATGTACTTTTTAAAATTAATTAATAATTAATTTTTTGGTCTTCATTATAATTTCAATATACAATATTATGGTACACACAAATTCAAACGTTTAGGTATAATTAATCAATTTTTTTAAATACGGGCTAGGATATTTTTATAATGTACATTGAACCATAATTATTAAATTATATGAGATTTAAAAGCTTAATTTCATCTTTCATAAGAGTTATATTAATGTTATATATATATATATATATATATATATATATATATATATATATATATATATATATATATATACATACACATATATATGTTTCAAAATGATCCACATTGCCAATATTTTACACATGTTTAATTGATTTGGTTAGTTGATGTGTTTTTAAGTTACAAAAAGTGTTTGAATAAATTCTTCATTAACTTTGGTTAATATTGGTTTTCATCCTATTTATTTAGAATTTTGAATTTCGTCCAATAACTTATATAAATTTGTGTTTTTGTTTATCCTGTTACCTACTACACCATGTAACTATTTCGATAAATCTCACGTGACACCAATTTTTCGTAATTTATAGGATGAAACTCAAAATACTACGTCAAATTTACCAAAAGAGTTACCTGGTATAGCAGGTAATAAGACAAAAACATAAATTTGGAAGTTATAGCACAAAATTTAAAAGTTCAAAGTTAACAGGATGAAAATCAAAGACAACCAAAGTTTAAAAATGTGCACTTTCCCTAATTCTTATGTTCCAAGTGTTTTTAATTAATTATTATTTTCTTAATATCTTATTAATGCAGTGCATCCAGTATAATAAAGTTAAGTGCAATATAGCTATGACATAATACTCTCTTATAAGATATACTCAATCTTATGATTATTTGGTGGTCTACATACCAAATGTCATGTAAAATTTGTTAGTGTTAGTGTCCTAGAGACAATCCATCGAAATGACATAATACTAAGATAATATTCAGATTTAATTTAATATTATTATTGGTTTAATATTAAATGTATGGAGTTACACTTATCTGAATATGATGTTTGATTGTTTGCATATATTCTTATTTGTGTTCCCATGAATCACTACTGTCATTGAGTGAGTGAGAACTCAGATGACTTCAGTATGATTCTCAAATAGCCCCGATCAAGGATCATCAAGAATGTGATATTGATGATGCAATTGAGATTGGTGTGCGATCTGCATCATACTCTTAGAGAGTGTAGTAAGATCTCACTTACTACGAGATACCGGATATCTCATGATGGATGCACAGATACCTTAGAGGGTATTGGTATACTGTTGGGACATTGTCAGTTTTGATTAAGATCCCAAAGCCCCTGAAAAGATGTTTGTCTTAATCTGTCTTTGTCAGGCTAGTCTTGATTAGGATTAGTACTTAGTCATTTTACACTTCACAGGTACTCAGTGAGAGGAGAACTCACTGGTGTCAATCAAGACTAAGAGCCTGAAGACGAAGAGCACCATCCTGAACTTATGGCAGTCCTCTAAGCTGGCTGAGTAAGTGTCAGTGATGAAGAGTATGACCCTGAGGTCATTACTAACTCAATCCTGAAGGGAACAGGATGTCACTGAGTTTATGGGAAGACTTGGAGTAGAGCCAAGCAATGCCAAAGGAATTTCAGCGTCAGGACAAGACTGGTGGACTCAAGACAAAATGAACTTAATAAGACAAGCCTGAAGCTCAGGAATAAGTTCTGACATTCTCACCAACCTGATGACGTGGACCAATCCGAGAAGGACACGCACGTACGAAACCTGACATGAAGACTGAATTCAGACTGCACTTTCAACGGGCAAACATTTAATGTGCATTTAATGCAAATACCAAATCCATGCAAGGACGGCTGCTGCATGAAGATATGTCCGTTTGAAGTCACTCTACATAGATGACTAGAAGGCTATCTCTCCAACGGATAGTTTTCTAAATCACCTATAAATACAGAAGACCTTGAACCCATTCAAGGTTACGGGAAATTTCCAAGCCAGAAATTACTCAAACTCTCAAGCATTCAAAGCATTCAACCTTTAAAAGAAGCACTCGAAAAACATCTAAATTTCCCAAGTGTTTCTTAGCAATCGAGAGTTATTCTGTATTCCAAGAGCTAAATAGCATTATCTTAAGCTTAGAGAGATTATCCAATCCTTAGCATAGCTTTGCCTTGTAAGAATAATCTCAACTTAGTTGGAATCCAAACTGAAACCAAAACCCTAAGTTAGGCTTGTTGGGAGTAAGTTAGTTAGTGTGTTAGTAAGTGGAGTTGTATAGACCAGTGAGGTTAGCTGGTCTTGGTGCACCTTGGCACGTTAAAAAACAAGAATCCCTTGAGTGGATTTCCTGTTAAATCAGGTCGTGGACGTAGGAACTTGAGACTCTGAACCACGTTAAACTCCTGTGTTCTTACTGCTTTGATATTGTGCATACTTGCCATATTACTTGTACATTAATTGCATTCAGTTTATCAGGCCTGAATCAATCAGACTGATCTTCAAAAAGAGCACTGCCCTACTAAACACTATTCAGAATTGAGTAAAACAAGTTTTTCAGAAAGCAAACTAAACAAGACTTTAAACTATCAGGGCTCAAACATTTCCGCACTGAACTTGAACTGATAGTTAGCCAACTGACCCGCACCAAGTGTAGTCAGTAGGTGTGTTATCAGCTCCTAGTTCTTTTCCACTCTTAGTAAAGGGGACTCAGTCAGCTTTAAGGTTGAAAAATTGGTATACGTGTATTCCCCCCCCCATACACGTATTCCTCAGTCTTGTACCGGAACCAACATATACCCATCCGAGAAACCGTTTGATGTAATTCCACATAATGTGTCTACGGGTGTCTCGGTTAGTGGGAGTGATGTGATACTCCTCTAACTTGAGGTCAATACGCACGACATGTGTGGAGTGGTGAACTTTGACCATGACCGACGCTTGCACCCTTCCACGGGTAGATATGGCATGGATTGGGTTCATCACGAAATATATGTGCGTGGTAGTTGAGCCAAGAATAGGATTCATTCCTCAATGTGGATTTAGAGAGAATACTCGTCTTCTCATCATAATTGGATCTAAGTCGTCGGCCGATGCGCATCAACTTAGACTTTGTGGCTAAGTGTGATATACTTGATCAATTAGTGATTTGAGATAATATGATTAAGCTATTTGAATAGACTCTTCATCATGTTCAAGGCTTAATCGGGTATTCGCGAATGAAAGGAAGATATCACAATAGCCTACAGTATTACAGGTAGTTGCAGATTTCCTCGCAACGTACCTCGTATATTGAGAATGTCTGATTTATTGTCTAGGGTTCAATTAAGACTGTTAGTTTGACTAATCGCTCGATATACGAGGGCCTATGGGTCACACAACAAGTAATGGCAATTTACCAATTATAGTTGGTTGATTAAATATTGTATTGGATATAATATTTAATTTATGGAGAATATAATAATAATTATATTTTGAATTAATTATTATTATTATTTAATTAAATTGGATTTAATTAAATATGAAATCCCAATAATAATATTTGGAATATTATTATA
Organism: Ballota nigra; assembly: GCA_947034835.1. NCBI lineage: Eukaryota > Viridiplantae > Streptophyta > Magnoliopsida > Lamiales > Lamiaceae > Ballota > Ballota nigra. The sequence continues at coordinate 20,600,976 of OX344730.1, forward strand.
CAAGAATAATAGATATGGTAAAGATATTATTCGTAGAAACATATCTAGGAGATATAATCTGTAGAGATTATATTACGGGCTAGGCCCGATATCTTGCTTAGGAATTAAGCCAAGTTAATCCCTATAAATATGAGTCTTATGGGAATTCAGAACGTGATATAAGAAATATAATTTCTCCATAAAATCTCCTGTTGGAATTTTCCTAGCAAATTCGTCTCGAGATTCAACGCTGGCATATCGGTGCGGGTTGGTAGAAAGTCGTTACGTGGATACCATAGTTGAGGATTCCACGTACAAATCGCTGTAAGGATTTATTTGTTATTATTAATCCTTTTGCTTTTATGTTATACAATCATGTTTAAGATTCGTTGTTGGTGAATCGTGTTCTTCCGCTGCGCCGAACATGGTGTTCGTGCCTAAAAAACCCAATAAAATTTTACATCATGATTTTCAACTTATATTTATTATCATAGAAAACTATTGTTTTATAATTAAGAGTTTATAATTTATATATTTCATTTGTGGTTAACTTATTTTTAAGATGTGGTCAGATTCTTGATATGATGCATATAAAATAAAATATTAAAACTTTTTCCTAATGTTTGAAGCCTCATATGAGGCTACAAATACATATAATAAATTAGGTTCTCAATATTCTTAATATATGAGTTTTTTCTAAGTGACATTGTTGAATGTAAAAATATTTTCTCTTACTAAACATTTGGAGTCATTGGTAGATAAACAACTATAACATATATGATAATCATTTTAGTAATTATATTTGACGTTGTTTACACAAAACTGTATAAGAATTGTTCTTGAGGATTCCCCATATATAAGGAGGAGAAATTTTTGTTTCTAAATATTTTTTATTCAGATGAAATTCAATTTATAATGATACTTATTTATTACTCCCTTCATTTCGGGATTACTTATTAAAAATTTTAGTTAAAAAAATGAATTAATTCATTATGGTTTTGACATATTAAAATTTTGGGATTACTTATGGTTTTGACATATTAAAATTTCAGGATTACTTATGATTTTCACATATTAAAATTTTTAGTTAAAAAAATGAATGATATAATGTCTAATGGATTAATTAATTATGGTTTTGATTATACACGAAAACAACAACTAGAGATCGAGTAAACTCTCTCAACTCTTCTCCAAAGCTGTTATCATAATAATATATATTTTTGAAAAAGTTCCATACTTTTCTCCATTAAAATTGACCTTATTTTTTATTTTCTCAATCTTACTTTTCTTAAGTATATTGGTTATTAAGAAAAAAAATATTATTTTAGGATACTACCTTATGACTGTTTGTAAAATTAGTTCACTTTCTTTACAGGCTTGCAAAATTGAGAAAATATCTTTATGAACATGCAAAATTGGGACAGTGAATTTACAATTGGCCAAAACTAGGATACTCTCTTTTAACTTTGACCAATTTAGGCCAAATTTTATAAAATACGGCCAACTGGGCATATCATAATCGGAATTTACTTGACTCGTATTTTTTTATAAAATTTTGTCCATTTTTGCCTAACATAAAAGATAGTGTTCTTATTTTGCAAGATTAAGATTGTTTTCTAATTTTATAAGCTCATAAAGATATTTTTCTAAATTTGTAAGCCCGAAAAGATAGTGTCTTAATTTTGCAAACACCCATAAGATAATGTCCTAAAAAGTAATTTTTCCTTGCATATATTAGTTAATTTAGTGATAATTTATAAGGTATGACTTATTGTATACATATCAATTCATAGTTCAGATAATATTGATGTTAGATTAGAAACATAATTAAACTCAATGTGATATTACATATTTTAATCATAAAATATTACTATTGAGAGTATATTTTAGGATTAATTAGTTTCATATATGAACCACTTCATAATTATTTTTAGATACACTTTACTTTAACCAATTAATATTCTTTAAATAAACAATTAATAATCTTCGTTACCATTAACTAAATTGGTTATAAGGGAAATTTTATTATTTTAGAACACTACCTTATGGGTGTTTGCAAAATTAGGACACAATCTTTACGGACTTGCAAAATTGAGACAATATCTTTACGAACTAGCAAAATTAGGATAATGTCTTTACAAATGTGCAAAACTAGGACACTATCTTTTAATTTAGGCCAAATTTTATAAAATATGGTCAAATGGGCATATCGTAATCGAGCTTTATTTCACTCACATTTTATAAAATTTGGCCTAAATTTCATTTAAGCGGAAGATGTGGTCATAAATCACAGCTTCTACAATTACCTAGATAATTAACTTAAAGATGGTTTTCACGTATTAAAAAGTTGCTTAAAAGAAACAGAAGTGAGTTGAGTAGATTTATGTCAATGCCATATCTGAACATCGTAATGGTTAATGATGGACTAAATAAACTTATACGTGAAAGTTAATGTATGATCGTGCTGAGCTTGGAGAAGAGTACAACAGACTGAATTCTATGCTAACTGAAGAACAAAAATAATGTTCCGAAGGAAATAGTTGATGCAGTTTGGATGGAAAATGGTGGAATTTTTTTCTTATACGACTATGGCAGAACAGAAAAAAATTTCATTTGGAGAACACTGTCGTCGGCTATAAGATCAAAGGGTCATGTTGTTCTTAACGTTGCATCAAGTGGAATAGCAGCCCTTCTCCTACCTGGAGGTCATACTGCTCATTCGCGATTTTCTATAGCTATCAAAATATATATGAAACGTCTACGAGTAACATAAAATATGTTATAAATTTATCTGAACTCATTGTGAAGGAAAAATTTATCATATGAGATGAAGCACCAATGATGAACAAGTTTAGTTTTGAAGCTTTGGGTTGGACGATATATCCCTAGATCTCCTAATAGTTTGACCAGTGACTTGCCGTTCGGCGGTAAAACGGTTGTACTTGGAGGGGATTTTGGATAAATTCTTCCTGTTATACCCAAAGGAAGTAGGGAGGACATCGTTCATGCAACTGTCAATGCATCGTATTTGTGGAATTATTACAAGGTAGCATCTATAAAATTTCTAAATCGTTTGATCATTCAAAATTATCTGATACTAATATTGAGTTAATTTTTTTTTTTTTGTGATTGACAGGTGCTAAGTTTGACAAAAAAACGTGAGATTGCAACATTGAGATATTGATAGCAGCTTTAATGAGGATGACATTGTCGAGTTCTCGAGATGAATCTTGAAAGTAGGTGATAGAACTCTTGGAGATAGCATTTGACTTTGTTGAAATTGAAATTCCAGATGATATTTTGGTTTCCAATGTGAGTGATCCAATTGCATTTATAATTCAGAGTATTTGTCCATTCATAGTTGATGATCTGCATACACATAAATATTATTAGGATAGAACAATACTTGAACTTACACATCGTGATGTAGAGCCTATAAATGAAAAAATTCTTTCAATTCTTCCCAGAGATAATAAAGTATACTTGAATTCCGATAGTGTGTGTAAATCAGAGTTTCGTGATAAGAGTCACGGGGACGCGGTGTCTATTGAATTTTTTAATTCAGCCAAATGTTCAGGGATGTCAAATCATTGTTTGATCTTGAAAGAAGGTGTGCCAATAATTCTTTTTTAGGGATCTTGACCAGAAGTCCGGTCTGGGAAACGAAACAAGATTGATTGTCACTAAACTTGAGAATCATATACTCGAGGCTGAAATTATTTCTGGAAGAAATATTGGTAGTAAAGTCTATATTCCAAGAATAACTTTGACAAACTCGAATCAAACTATGTCTATGAATTTTACTAGGCGTCAATTTCCAGTGTTGTTCTTTTTTGCCATGACAATAAATTGCGTTCCACTGTAGGACCGTATCTTCCCAAATCGGCTTTCACACGTGGGCAGTTGTATGTTGCGGTCTCTAAAGTAAAAAATAAGAGAGGACTGAAAATTTTGAGTCTTGATTCCGTTGGTAAACCGTCGAAGTATACAACAAATATTGTGTATAGGGAAATCTTCAGAAATCTGTAATATTATTCAAATACAATTTAGTATTTATTTTCCATTAGTGGATGAGCGTAAAAAAATTATCTAATTTTTCGTTATGTATTTTTTAACAATGTACTTATTGATGTGGACCAAATATCAATTCGTGGTGAATAGTATATATATTTTAAAATAAAATTCACAAAATTAGCATCATGAATTATTCATAAAATATTACACAATATTTTTCGAAAGACTGGCTTTTTTTTTTAATATTAATGAAAATAAAATAAAAAACCGCGAAAATCGCGGGTACTGTCCTAGTATATTTATATTTAGAAAGGTAATAGTTATGTCTCAAAGTGGTGTTGGATGGGTGCAATGTGCATAAAATATCTCGAAATCAGGGGTTAATTAGTGCTAATTCGAAATAAAAAATTACTACATAATTTAACCACGGATTATGTTCACTAACCGTTTTACCAACGGATTACCAACATATTGGTCATATAAATAAAATTTTATTTTTTGTTGGTAATCCGTTGATAATCTATCGGTATTTTTTACTAACGCGATACTATTTCGTTGTCATATTTAGCAACGAGCATAATAACAATGAAAAATATTCGTTGTAAATCCGTTACTAAATGCAAATTCATTGATTAGCAACATAATTTTTCGTTGCTAAAACGTGAAAATCTTGTAATGAAAGGTAGTAAAAGAAGGACGGTAGGTCTTGGGGCTGGCAATTTAAGGACCATATATTTAAAATTTTGCAAATTGAGATCAAGTTAGCCCGAATTAGCTCCAATTAGAGTCAATTCGGGCCAATTTCGCCTCAAATTGCAACATTTTAAATCTGGTGTCCTTCCTGTGATCCTTCTTTTGTTACCCCCCTAATCTACTAGCCTTAAAAATTTTTATTCCCAATAGCTGCTAGTCCGCCCCATTGTCGACCTTAATTATATTATGAAAGAATACACCTATAAAATGAGGTGTTCAATGAAATGATGTGAAGATCGCAAGGAAGAGAAACACGGATTTGATCCAACCATTGACTACTCGTTTAACCCGTCTACTTGAAATATACTGTCCCTAATACTCGAATCTCTAAAAACAGCTTCCAGAATCACTATTTTTCAAGGCTACCGAAAAAATAATGATTATATAAAAGTTGTTTTGTAGTGTATCAACTTAATACATGAGAAGAACAAAATAGAATTTCAAATGTTAATGAATACAAGAAATAAGGTCGTTTACCATGCGAAATGTGTGGACCAAGAAAACCAAGTGTATAATGTTTGATAGTTGTAGGGCAAGTAGATAAAAGTTAAAGGTACAGACAATGTGCAAAGCCCTGCATCTATACAGCTTCGCACCAAAACGAAGGAAATGCACCTCAAACCAGTTGTGCCCCTCTCTCTTCTTTGTGAAATTCGAAAAACAAAAGAGCGTTCGCTTTGTGCTAAAGCAAAATATCAACAGAAAGCACACATCAGAAACCAGATTTTCTAGGAAACTAAGGCCACTCGTTTCTCTCACTCATCAGAGCAAAACTCAACCAGAAAAGACGAGACGAGCATCATAGTGGTGCACCTATACGGGATAGGTTTACAGCCTTAGCCACGCCGAATTCCCATAAAGTAGTTGAAATCGTGATGCTGAACCTGTAGTTGCTTAAGCCACGAATCAGCTACGTTCAACATTGAAAAGAGCCTCTCTTGGTCCTGACCGATCTTGTCCGAAATCCACACTTCCCCTTGCATCTTATAGGTGGCCAAGCCGAATGGGGCGAGAGAGATGCTTTCCCCATCCTTTCTTTTCCCATCATCTTCAAGATCCATATCTAAAAAATAAATCCCCCAAATTCAAAAAAAATAAAATAAAAAAAATACAACCATTTGATATGGAACGAGACACTACCTTGAAAAGAAGAAGAGAGTGTGTGGTATGTAAGGAAGCAGGTTTGCAGGTCTTTTACTGTTCTTCCTGCTGGAATGTGATATATAGGGTACCTGAAGATTATGAATAAACGGTCATAATTTTGAATTTGACAACGCCTTTTAATTGTCAATACAAGTATTGGTTTAACTAACCAGGCAACGGCCATCCAACTAGCAGGTGAAAGATCTACACTTCTCAGTGACTTCAAGCCAGGGTATCGTTGAGCTAAGCTAGTGATCTGAAGACCAAAATAATCAATAGCAATCATTTTCCACCGAACGTCAAATCAAATGAATATACCCAATCGTATTTGATACCAAAGAAAAAGACATATAACTGCAAAAAAGCAAGAATATATTCTAGAGAAAAGATGAGGAAATTCTTGGCCAGGCCAGCAATATGCTCTGCCAAAAATGGCAGACTGAGAAGTCTGTCGCGCTATTTCATCTTCGAGCTAGTTATTAGATCTTTATCACGAAAGGGGTTTAATTGATTCTATCATATCCTGAACAATAAGCTTTTCTTCGTCATTTGAATAATTTGAGTAGTGAAAATGAGCACATTTGGGAGTTGGATTTACCTTGTCTACGAGAGGAACTCTTCCATATGGAGATGATTTCTCAAAGTAGTGAAAGTAAAGATTACCAAATCTTCCATTCGGATGCCAGAAGCTATCTTGCTCGGAGAGTCCTTCTTCGGAAGAACTTCCATCCCACCTCGATAGCTTTTCGCTCTCGCTCTCATCACTGAATGAATCACTAAAGGAATCTCTCGTCTCGCTATCTGTCTCTTCCCTATATCATACAATACAAAACAACAACAAATGATCACGCCAACATAACTCATAATTATAATACACTTTTTTTGGCCTAAAGAGAGCAAGCAATTGCAAAATGAAATGAAACATCATTTGGTACAAGTCAATTCAAGAATTATGAACATTTAAGAATTACTAGAGTTTTCTATTTCAACAAGGCCTAAAAGGAGCAAAATAACTGCAACCCAAAGGGGTGATCAATGTAACTATTATTACCTCAAACAGTTTACAGATGAATTGCTGGTGAAAATTTGGATTGCAGAGAGATAAGGCACAAAATATTGGATTAAATTTTGGCCATCATCTGACATAATTGGAACCCCAGCTCCACAAGCACTCCATTCATCGAAACTTTTCCAAAGGTCACCTAGAGTAAAGCATTCTACTTTTTCTCTATCACATGGATGCCATAGCCTATTAAGCTTCCTCATCTCGGTCTTGAATAAAACATATAAATCAATGAGTCAAATTAAATAATAAAACAAACAACAAATAAAGAAAACCGTAAAAAGAAAAAAAGAAAAAAACAAACCTTTGACAATAATTGAGATGGGACCACGGGGGTTATGCAATCCAAGAAACATTCAAGGTTTGTTTGCATTGGAACCTTGTCAAAGTTCAACATGATTTCCCTAGAGAGAGAAAGAGAGGGAGGGTTTGCTCTGATTCTCTCTCCTATGAACAGAGAAAAGGAAAGCCCCGAGAGAGAGAAGAAAACAGAGCAAGAGAAAGGAAAGGGAGGAATTTAATGGGAGAGGCAGAGAGAAATTAGGGGGGAGAGAATGAGAAACTGGTATACGAGGCAAAGATTACTAGCCTTTGACGTTTAGACTAACTAATTTCTTATATATCCACCTTTTTCTTTTATTTTTCCCCACAAAATCGGATTCAATACCCCACAGAATCCGGATGATTTTCCAATCTAATCAAAACCCCTAATTCTTCCCATCCTTGAACTAAAATAAAAACCTCAACTCCCGAAAACTTTCACCCATCAATTTCCATGGAATTAACACATAACCCACAAACCAAAATAACCATCCCAAGTTACAGAATTTTAATTACAGAAAGATTGTTTCATTTTGCCCTAGAATAGAAAGAGACATGCATCCTATCCCTGAAATTCTGGTTTTGTGTGTGAAATATTAAAGGGGAAAATAACTTTCAACGGAGTTCTGAGAGCCAAGAAAAAGGAATGATCTTTTTCACTTTTTTTTTTTTTTTTTAAATTTATTCCCTATAATAAATCCATGGTTTCTGATAAAAGGGAATCCACTTTTCAACCCATAGAAAAAGGGAAAGTAGAAAGAAGGAAGGAAAGAACAAAACCAGCCACCCTTCTGCAACTATTGTGCAATTTTTGTATTTATAGATGAATTCGAAACAAGAATTTTGGCTATCGAATGCGCTCTATGTGTGTGTTTAATGCGTGAGGGAGAAAGGGGGAAAACAATAACCCCTACACAAAAAAATGCAAGATTTCTTCCATTTATTGGACTTGTTCACATGAAATTAATTATGGAGTTCATTACATAATCTCTTTTTTTCCTGGATTTTTTTCTTTTGCGTTGGGGAGCCATTGGCATTGGGGTGGACGCATGGTATGGCTGACTCTTAATGATATTTGATATTTAAGGCAAAGTTAAATGAAATTAATTGTTTGGGTGTGTTCAAATCATCTGTTTTAGGATTGTAAAACTAACATAATTATCCTATACTCGGTTTTAATTCAATCAAAAACTCTCTATTTAAGATCAGTTACGCCTAATCGAGTTATAACCAATAGGGTAATTCGTATTTTTTTGTGATGAAACGAAACAATCAAATGAACACAATAAGAATATGTACCAACATTACAAGAACACAATGTGACATGATAGAAGAAATTAAATTTAAAATTATAATTTATATTATAATGTTAGATAATATATGAAGCAGTCAGAAGGAAAAAAAGAAGCAAAATCTCTAATAAAATTACAAATAGAATCCAAGTTATATATATAATTGGAACCTTTTATGAGATTAACATCAGCATGCTAAAAAAAAAATTATGTATTGTGTCCACATGAGCACAATAAATTTAAACTCTAATCTACAATTTGCGTATAATTTTATCGTATTTTATTCAAAGCTGTTACTCTTAATTACTATAATAACAATTTGATAAATTCTTATTTGAGCTGACAATGGGTTTTTTTTGACGAAATTGGATTTAAATTAAATCTATTTTATATGTTTATTATCAAACTATTTATAAATTTATAAATTATTTGATGAATTATACTATGACTCGCTTTAGACAATTTTTTTAGTAAGTCATTAGTGCACTTGGTGTATGGTGCACTAATTCAATAGTTGATGTTGTTTACACTAAAAATATAAGTTGATTTCATTGAAAAGTGAAAATTGTGGTAGATTACACATAAAAGTTTACTAAAATCGATTTTCAGTATAAATTTTTCAGTGTAATTTAACCACTTTCAGTGTAATCAAATCATATTTTTCAGTGTAAACAACCTCAATTGTTAAGTAAGTGTACCTTGCCAGAGTGCGCTTTTTTTTTTTTTTTTTTTTAATCTAATACTCCTACATACCATTTTCTTTTGTATAAAATAAAAGGTTATATTCCATTTTTAATTAATGATTATGTAATGCCAAACATGATTTTAATAAATCATAAAATCCTTATCGAATTTACATCTATATTTGATTTCTTTAAAAACAAAATTGTGTTTATTATCATGATAAAGTCATGCGTAAACTTAGATGTAATGGATAGTTATGCACCAATGGTTGGTGTAATTAATTTTATTATTCTATTCAATGTAAGTAATAATTAGATGTAATGGATAGTTATGCACCCGTGCTTGTGTAATGAATTTTACAATTCAATATAGGTAATTAGATGTAATGGATAGTTACGCACTAATATTGCTCGGTGTAATGAATTTTATTATTCTTTACATGAGTCAGGATATTATTGCAAGTTTTTTTATAATATTCAATATATATATATATATAATATTAAATCTCATGTAAGAAAATCATATCATATAGAAATTTTGTGTAATAAATTAGATTAATACTCCCTCCGTCCCAGATCAGTTTTCACACTGATCTGGGCACGGTAATTAAGAAAATTTATTATTTTATATAGTTAAAGTGATAAAGTGAGAACTTTATGTTAAATCAACTTTAATTGTGTGGTTGTGGTTTGTTTGTGTAAGAAAAGTAATGGCATATGGGTAAATAAGTGAGAACTTTGAGGATAAAAGTTATAAGAAAACTTTCCTTTTTGGGGTGTGAAAACTAATGTGGGACGGATAGAAAAGGAAAGTGTGAAAACTGATCTGGGACGGAGGGAATATAATTTAGAGCTTAGAATACATTCCCTTGATTTGTACCCAAAAAAAGAAAAGAAATTCTAGAGTATGTATAGATTGAAATTGTTTTATATATGAATCATTGAAAAATAGTACTTATTTTCACTAACGAGTATTAGTTGTTTTAGTGAAGAGTAGTAGTTGTTATTATTGAAGAGTTTTAGTTTATTTTCGATAAATAACTAATAGTCTTTAGTGAAAACAACTAATACCCTTCAAAAAAATAATTAATACACTTTAGTGAAAACAACTAATACCTCAATAGTTCATGTATTAACCATTTCCACTCTAGTCTAAATTCTAACATTCATGTAAAAAAATACTTTTAATAAGTCATCAATTATAATTCATACCATTATTTTACTTGGAGGATTTTTGTAGGAGATGTAATATTTAATAATTTTTTTGTGATATGCTAATATTTAAAAATTATAAAAAAAAAATTATGTATGAAATTGTTTAGTACAAATTTGATATTATTAACTCTCAAAGCATCATATGAAAATAGTTTATGATAAATTTATTATAAAATAAGTAATCTCATCAAAAGTATCAATGACCCAAATTAATGATATTTCTGATGAATTATTTGATACTCCTGATACTTTAAAACAGTTTCATGATATTTTTATCATAAACAATTTTTATATAAAATATACTCTTATTTATTTATTATATTTATTTCTTCAATTCAATTCTTTGTTATAAAGCTGAAACGAAATTCCATTTTAAAAGAATTTGACTTTTTCACAAGAATAAAGAATATTTTTTAAAACGTGACTTTTGTTTGAGGGGAAATAGATGTTGAGTGATTTAAAAAAAAAAAGTGACATTTATTTCAAACTCTTCAATAGGAATGTGAATATATTTATCTTCTATGCTTTTAAATACAGTATAACCTCTATAAATTAATACTCGACAAATTAATAACCTTTCTAAAATAATATTTTTCTCCGGTTTTCTCCGGTTCCAACTTGGGTCCCAAGCGTAAATTAATAATTTCGATAAATTAATAAGATAATATTTTTTTTTAAAGACCCCTATATAATACAAGGGTCCCAAAACATCATAAATTAATAATCTCATAAAATTACAAAGATAACTAAGACAATTTAGTAAAATATGACTCTAGTGTTGATTGTTTTCTATTGAAATTCAAATAAAAATGAATCTCATCTCTTACTATTCTCACGGCACTTAAAAGCTCTGGTGTGGCGTTTCGTTGACTGCAGAAAGAAATTATGAAGGATTTTCGCCGCTGCTATTGCTTCTTTTCGCGTAACCGTCTCTAATGGTATCATATCATCTTGAGCTTCATCCTCAATTGGATTTTCAATAATAGTATCAACAATTTCTTCTAAGCTTTGGATTTGTGAACATCCTTCATTTTCACCCGGATAATCTAATAGATGATTGACATCCGTTTGATTGTGATGACCAAAACATTTAATCAATGCGGCGAGTTCACCAGTACCTGCTCCAGTATCCGCATCATGTAAATTTGTTGAATTTTCTTCCTTCACTGAACAAATTTTACAATGTCTGAAATAATTGGCTATTGTCTCTTGCTGCACATTTATAGTCCAGGCTGAGACCGCAAGGTTGATGGCGTCTACAACATTAAGCTTTTCTGGATTGGATTGTCCCAACTCATGGCCTTCTAGTATCATACGGTAAAGCCTCCTACGGTAGTGCATCTTGAAAGCTCTTATTATCCAAACATCACAAGGTTGAATCTTTGATGTCATGTTAGGTGGTAGAAAAAACAACTCAACATTTTGTAGTCCTTCAACAATTTTGGGATGGGCAGGACAATTATCTACCACCAACAAAATTTTTCTACCATGCATTTTTCGATCAAGATGACGAACATATTCATAAAAAAGCACACTAGTCATCCATGCTCTCTTGTTAGCACGATATTCACAATTTAAGCAACTCATATTCACATTCTTGAAGCAACGTGGTTTAATTAGCATACTTACCAATGATCCATAAAGGAAATTTCTATGATCCATCTTCATTGCAACATATAACTTTATCTTGTTTCTTTAATCTTGATTGCTTCGTTGCAAGAGAATGATTGGCTTGTAACCTGTAAAATAAACCAGTTTAATCCATATTAGACACATCTTTCATAGGGAACTGGTTTATTTTCTCCCTTATAAACTCCAATTGTTTCTCCATTTCTTGTGTGTCAACAAAGCCACTTTCTCCGAATCGACAAAATGACTTGGTATCATGTCTCATCTTTAAACTTCTCGAGCCAACCTTGAGAAAATTTGTACAACCCATCAGGTTGTTGAGGATATAAAATCTTCATTGTCTCTCTCGCCTTCTCCAAAATGAGCTCTCCTGATATATTCACACGATCTTGGTATATCTGGAAACTTTGCTGGTCTGTGTCTCTTAGTTTCTCCTCCTTTTTCTAAGTTAACATCAAGATACTCAGATGACCTCTTGAGAGTGTTTGAAATAGTACTTTGACTAACTTTCAAATGAAATTTCTGATCGAGTCAGTGTTGCTAGTCTTTTTGGGTGAGGGTGAGATGATCTCTCTTGTACTCACATAGTGACTTGCGTATTTGATCGGTCATGATTTTTTTTTCAACACCTTTTAAATGAGAAATCATTGTATTTTTTGGCATGTTTTTACAAATTTCTTGCTCTATATACAGTAATTCTTTTATAAGTATTTATTATTTAACATATATATGAATCTTAAATATTAAATAATTAGATGATTCAAGTTCTTATTGAACATATGTATGAATCTCATTAATTCAATAATATGAATCTTAAACATTAAATAATTAGATGATTCAAGTTCTTATTGAACATACCTATGAATTTTAAACACTAAATAAGATGATTCAAGTTCATAACATTTAATACTCATTAACATCTCTATATAATTGACTTGAAGCGACTACACTAGCTTCTACTAGTAGCTACCCCGCAAGAGAACGGGTTCACTGTAGTATGGGCAAGTATAGGGACCAAGTATTATCGAACCCAAGGGATGGTATATATGCGAATAGATCCCTGAAGATCTACGCGTCGTAGTTAATATGAGTGAAATGTTTTTTGGTTTTTTGAAAAGAGAAAATTAAACTAAACTAAATTATCCTATGAATGCAAAAGGAAAATTAAACTAAGTATCTAAGGTGTATATGCAAGTATGAGATGGTGATGCTTAGGATAGGAATCCCTACGTATACTAACGGAGCAGGTACATAATCAAAGTAATCGTGACAAACAAGAATTAACCTAAGTAAAAGATCGTAGAATGAAAGCTCAAGATTTCTCACCCTAATACTTTATCCTAGCAATCGACTTCACTAATCCACTAACAAGTTAATAGATAGCGCTTAATTAATGAGACCCTAATTTAACTAAGGTGATGCGGTCGTCCTCCTTCGCTAAACCGGTAGATGAATTAACCTTTCCTAAACCCTCTCGTTAAGACTACTAATTGTTATTGAGTGATGCGGTCGTCCTCTCTCTAACACTTTCGTACGAAATTCAAAGGTAGAGTTAAGATTAATTATATGAATTCATTAATTAAGAGAATTAAAACTAACGTCACCAATTACCTTAATTACGTACCCACATCCTACTTCTACGAGTTCATCCTAACCTAAGCATGCAAGGGTTTTAGCCGGACATGGTTTTAACAAAACTAAAAGCAATTAAAGAAACAACGAACATAAACATATTGAATTGAACGAAGAAAATAAGAAACATGAACTAGGGTTTTAAAAGAAAATAAATACGAAGAACTGAAATTGAATTGATAAAAACGAAATTTAAACGTGTTCAAAGTAACGAACTAATGAAAAGAAACTAAGAATTGAAAAGAAACTAGAATTCGTATGAAAAATCTCAACAAAACGTAAAATAAAGCTTGCTCGTTCTTCTCCTCTTCAAAAACTAAGTCTAAAGTATTTCTAAAAGTTGGGGATCCTTCAAAACGTGTTTGGACGAGATATATATAGGCACCGGGTCGAAACGGGAGTTAATGGGCCGAAAATACGAATCCGGAGGCAAAAGTATATGGGCGCTCGAGCAAAACGCTCGAGCGGTCCCGCTCGAGCAGTGTAGCTCGAATGATGCATTCGCTCGAGCGGTCGCGCTCGAGCTGCTCGAGCGCTGAAATGACTCTGTATGTTTTGGGCGCTCGAGCAATTCGCTCGAGCGGTGGCGCTCGAGCTGCTCGAGCGCAAGAATTGTTCTGTACGTTTGCGCGCTCGAGTAAGGCGCTCGAGCGGTGGCGCTCGAGTAAGGCGCTCGAGTGATCTCTAATCCTTCCAAATGATACTTTTCCTCGTCCGCACTAATACCAATCGTATTTCTTCAATATCTTCTCATCCGGACATCCGTTTGAGTCGATTCAAAGTCCTACGAACTCCGTTTTTCGTCCTCTATTCACCTATGAGCATCAAAGAGACAAATTTATCAATGTATAGAAATAACGCTCAATTGACTCTAAATATTCTATAAACTCGACCAAAACTAGGGCGTTTCTAGCTACGAATCATGACAATTTCACGCCTAATCAACCCCCCCAAACTTACCATATTGCTTGTCCCCAAGCAATGAAATAATAAGTCAAGTGAAATTGTTAGGAATGAGTCAAAAAATCAAATCATGCAAGCAAATGAATTCAAGCTTCAAAAGTCAATCACCCGTATACTCACTCAATTCCTTTTATCGTATTCATGCAACAATAATGAGAAACACCAAGATCAAGCATGGATGTGCACTCAACGATGTGTTTAACTCCCTCACAAGTGTATAACAATGATAAAGGGACTCACTCAATCAATCAATCACACAAATTGGCAGCTATAGGCTTGTAAATGCTCTCAACTTCGACCATACTCTAGAAATCAATGCCGAATCAAAAAGGACTTTCAAAAGGTTGTAATGTAGGCTCTTTGGACAGGTGGGATAACAATATGGTAAAGTGACTCAAGTGAATGGAGAATAGAAATTCAAAACTTCGGTACTTCGAGATTAAGAACGATCTACTTCAAATATATTCAATCACTACACTTTCGCTTTCAATTCTCTCAACACTTCAATTTTTTTCTTTCTCACTTTTTCACTTTTTCAAACACTTCATCATTTTTTTTCTTTTTCGCACAAACACATGAGCTCATTTTTTCCTTTGCTCATTCTCAAATTTTTTTTTTTTTTGTTCTTTTTCCCACATCTCAAAACTTCATCACACCTTTTTTCTCATATTCACTCAACAAACAACCTTCTCTTTTTTTCAACTCAATTCACTCCCTTCATATTCACACTTTCCTATTCTCCACTCAAATTGGGACAAAAAGGCTTAGGAATTGGAATAGTGTTCATATGTGCTAGCAAATAAAATAGGCTTTAGGCTCAACGGGGCTAACAAGGGACAAATGTCATTGGTAAGGAAAATTTTGGCTAAGTGACTCAATAAAATCAAAGATGGCCTAAGATCCTTTTCGGCATATCAAACTAGACTCAATCTAGAAGCAAGAGCACATGCAAGTTCTAGCATCCTCTACGGTGACGATCCACTCACAAACGAAGAGATTAATTAATGCATCAAAATCTCATAAGGCTCAAAAGCTCACAGCTTTCACATCCATGCTAGTCCTAGTGCATTCTCACTCTCATCACACAAGTACTCAAAAGAAAAATTCACAAGCATACAAGTTCTCTCCCTAATCAGCTCAAACTCAAACACTCACACAAAAGAATTTCTAACTCACCCTTACAACTCACTCTACTCATCAAATCATACTCAAAGATAGCAATCAACAAGCATAAGGTGATTGATAGGCATAAAATATTGAGTAACAAAACAAATTAATAATAGCCCAAGGAGCATCTCAAGGCACCAAATAACTAACTCAACTCAAAGATAAGGGGTGCTCCGGTGCTATGTAACAAGAAAACATATAAAAAAAACTCCACCCCCCCAAACTTCGACCTTGCTAGAGGTCTAAGTTTGGGGTTGTGGGTTACCTCAACCGAACAATTCAGTTTTTCTCAATAGCTTTGCACACTCCCTTGTCTCAAGTTGGTTCCTTCAATCTAAATAACTCCATGATACCTTTACTCCTTTAGAGACAAGCCTACAAAATAAAACTCTCAAGTACGAGGTTAAACATACGACTCAAAATACTCCCTAATAATATAAAAAGACACTAAAAATAAATGAAAGCAAATAAAAATGGGTTGCCTCCCATTCAGCGCTATTTTTAAGGTCCTCATGCCGGACCAAGCTCAAAGGAGCTTATGGGACATCATACTAAAATTTACCTCCCTTACTCTCATAAGAGTGGTGTTTGAACTCCTTTCCTTGATGCCCTACCATCATGAGTTCCTTTGCTCTCTTCTCATCCCCAAGTGTTATGGGTCTCAACTCCTTCTTGCCTCTATCTGGAGGAGTCTTACCAAACAAGTTCTTGAGTTTTGACTTCTTCTTCTTAACTCCTCCTTTCCCGTCTAACTGGACCACGTCCACTTTCTTCACCTCTTCATCCTTCAACTTCTTCACTTCATCCCTATCAAAATAATCAAGATCATAACGCTCATGGGTTAAATTATCAATTGAAGGACTAGCAAAATCATGAATATGAGAAGGATTAGGGAGAGAATGTGTGTCTTCAACACGAGGATCAATTGCATCCATGCAATACAAGCTCTCATCCTCCTTCGGGTGTTTCATGGCTTCATATAGGGAGATCTTCACTTCTTGATCGTCAACCTTCAACGTAATCTTCCCGTTTGCCACGTCTAGCACCATCCCCGCCGTAGCTAAGAACGGTCTTCCCAAGATTAGGGGTACGTGCTCATCTTCCTCCATCTCTAGCACTACAAAGTCAGCTGGAAAAATGTGATCTCCAACTCTCACTAGAACGTCTTCAACAACACCTTGAGGTCTAGTAATAGACCGATAGGCTAGTTGAAGCGTCATCATTGTGGGTTGAAGTTCACCACCTTCCAACTTCTTGAAAAACGACAAGGGCATCAAATTAATGCTCGCCCCGAGGTCGCACAACGCTCCTTTCTTGATCCCGTTCCCAATGTCACATAGGATCGTGAAGCTCCCGGGATCCTTCAACTTTGGTGGGAGCGCCTTGTGCACTAATGCACTCACCTCGTGGTTCAGCTGCACCAACTTCGGCTCATCCACTCGCCGTCTTTTCGCAATCAAGTCCTTCAGAAACTTTGCATAATGCGGCATCTGTTCCAAAGCATCATAAAAAGGAATATTAATATGCAATTGTTTAAAAACATCAAGGAATTTAGAAAACTTCTCATCAAGCTTCTTTTTCATGAAGCGCTGTGGATATGGGACAGGTATCACCGATTTGGGTACCCCCCATTCATCTTTCTCAGTTTCTTTCACTTTCTCCCTTGCTTCCTTTGCCTTTTTCCACTTTGGAATTCTCTCTATCTCCTCAATCTCCTCATCAGGCACTTTGCTCTTCTGGGTCTCATCCACATCTTGACTCTTATCATCACTTTTCATCTTAACTCCTTCCTTCTCAACCTCAACTCCATCACTTTGAGACTCTATCCCTTCTGTCTCATCTTTCTCCTTGAGCGTCTCAGAATCAGCAGGCATCTCGGGACCATCATATTTGGTCCCACTTCTCAACTCAATAGCCTTGCAATGTTCCTTTGGGTTATCCTCGGGCATTGATGGATACTTGCCAGGCTCTCTCGGCTGAGACTTTGCGATCTGGCTAATTTGGTACTCGATGGAATTGAATCTTCTGTTGTTCTCTTGCTGAACTCGATTCCACTCGATGTCTCTCTTTTGGAGTTCTTGATCTCGTTGATCGCCTTTCTTATGCAGCTCCTTCACATCGTACTCCAAAGAGGACAATCGCTTGCTACCTTCCTCCACTTTCTGAAGGATCGCTCTCAACATCTCCTCGGTTGATGCACCGCCCTCTCCACCAGGAGGTTTAGACCCCGGATCAACACCTGCAGGCACAGTAATTCCAGCTTTTGGGTTAGCATAAGAAAAATTCTCATTTTTCCTCCAAGTGTTTTGAGGAGGCTGTTGGCCTCCTTGATACCCTTGTGTGTTCCTCCATTGATTTTGAGGCGGCTGTGGGCCTGGAGGTACAAATGGTTGACCGTAAGAAGGTCTTCCATACTGGTTTCCACCTTGTGGATACCCCCCTTGTGGGTAATTAGGCCTTCCCATATAGTTGGCCTCTTCTTGCTGACTCGTGGGTGGGTCCACTTTCTCGCTTGCTGCTCCATTCCCTCCAACCAAGTTCTGCCCCATCTCAAGGTTGCTAATCTTCTCCATCATAGCCATCAATAGCTTCCTCGTACCCTCATTCTCTTCCAACTTGCATACCCTCTGAAATTCTGGATCCTCGTTCCATGCACCAGCATTCGTGACAATATTGTCCACGATCTCTCTACACCTCGCTACCCCTTGGTTCAGAAAAGCTCCACTTGCACATGCATCTAGGTGGGCTTGGCCAGCCTTGCTGGCTCCACTGTAGAAGAACGCCATTATATCTCCCTCGTTGTACCCGTGCTGCGGGCACTCGATCAACATATTCGAGTATCTCTCCCACGCCTGGCGTAAATCCTCTCCAGATTTTTGGCGAAAGGAAGAGATCTCAATTCTCGCTTTAATCGTTCTCGATGGAGGGTAGAATCGCTCGAGGAACAGACGCTCGAGCTCGGCCCATGTGTTAACACCTCCCCGTGGGAGCGTGTTATCATACCATTCCTTGGCTATTCCCGTAAGAGAGAATGGGAACAACCTGAGCCTCTTGGCATCTTCAGACATGCCATTGTAATTGAAAGTAGATGCAATCATGAGGAAACTCCTCAAGTGAGTGTGAGGGTTCTCCTTCCCAACCTCCCCCTTGAATTGATTCTCAGTAAGCAGCTTGAGAATTCCTGGGGAGATTGAAAAGTTATTGGCCTCAACTGGAGGTAAGGCCACTCCATCGTAGTACCTCTGCGGTTGTGCCGCGAACCTGCCCCGAATTGCCATATTCTGATCTGCGTTTTGGGGCGCAGGCTGAGGAGCGACAGGTGGTGCTGGTATGTTTTGAACTGGAGGTTGTTGGTACACAGGTGGTTGGTTATAAACAGGAGGTGGAGGATACGGGTAAGGCGGATAAGGGTATGATGGGTATGGGTAATGTTGATATGCTGGGTTGTGGAAAGGGTTATTCGGGTTTTGTGGGTAAGCAGGATTGTTCAGAGGATTTGGGACTAGGTTCTGAGCTGGATTGTTTACATTCTGTGCACCCGGGTTCTGGCTACTACTATCTACGAACTGGTCTTGATTCTGACCACCACTCCCTCCAGAGCCATCAACCCGGTCTACTGCCTGATTGAACTCGTCAGCAGCATTGTCCAACTCATTATTGAGGTCCATTGGTCCCTTCCCTAAGTCGGCAGCGTTCATCCTTCTCAAGAAGGCTCGGTTCCTTCTGGCTATTGTCTCAGGATCTGCAGGTAATCTCTCTTCACTCGTATTCCCTTGTGAGCGTGTTCTCATAAACCTGACACACTAGCAGAAGGATCAAAACGCAACTGCCTAATGAATAAAAATAAAAACAGAAATTAAATCACCCACTACTAACTACTAAGCTATCTACAAGTCCTATTCAAAAGGCATAAAACGCCATCCCCGGCAACGGCGCCATTGACTTGAAGCGACTACACTAGCTTCTACTAGTAGCTACCCCGCAAGAGAACGGGTTCACTGTAGTATGGGCAAGTATAGGGACCAAGTATTATCGAACCCAAGGGATGGTATATATGCGAATAGATCCCTGAAGATCTACGCGTCGTAGTTAATTTGAGTGAAATGTTTTTTGGTTTTTTGAAAAGAGAAAATTAAACTAAACTAAATTATCCTATGAATGCAAAAGGAAAATTAAACTAAGTATCTAAGGTGTATATGCAAGTATGAGATGGTGATGCTTAGGATAGAAATCCCTACGTATACTAACGGAGCAGGTACATAATCAAAGTAATCGTGACAAACAAGAATTAACCTAAGTAAAAGATCGTAGAATGAAAGCTCAAGATTTCTCACCCTAATACTTTATCCTAGCAATCGACTTCACTAATCCACTAACAAGTTAATAGATAGCGCTTAATTAATGAGACCCTAATTTAACTAAGGTGATGCGGTCGTCCTCCTTCGCTAAACCGGTAGATGAATTAACCTTTCCTAAACCCTCTCGTTAAGACTACTAATTGTTATTGAGTGATGCGGTCGTCCTCTCTCTAACACTTTCGTACGAAATTCAAAGGTAGAGTTAAGATTAATTATATGAATTCATTAATTAAGAGAATTAAAACTAACGTCACCAATTACCTTAATTACGTACCCACATCCTACTTCTACGAGTTCATCCTAACCTAAGCATGCAAGGGTTTTAGCCGGACATGGTTTTAACAAAACTAAAAGCAATTAAAGAAACAACGAACATAAACATATTGAATTGAACGAAGAAAATAAGAAACATGAACTAGGGTTTTAAAAGAAAATAAATACGAAGAACTGAAATTGAATTGATAAAAACGAAATTTAAACGTGTTCAAAGTAACGAACTAATGAAAAGAAACTAAGAATTGAAAAGAAACTAGAATTCGTATGAAAAATCTCAACAAAACGTAAAATAAAGCTTGCTCGTTCTTCTCCTCTTCAAAAACTAAGTCTAAAGTATTTCTAAAAGTTGGGGATCCTTCAAAACGTGTTTGGACGAGATATATATAGGCACCGGGTCGAAACGAGAGTTAATGGGCCGAAAATACGAATCCGGAGGCAAAAGTATATGGGCGCTCGAGCAAAATGCTCGAGCGGTCCCGCTCGAGCAGTGTAGCTCGAATGATGCATTCGCTCGAGCGGTCGCGCTCGAGCTGCTCGAGCGCTGAAATGACTCTGTATGTTTTGGGCGCTCGAGCAATTCGCTCGAGCGGTGGCGCTCGAGCTGCTCGAGCGCAAGAATTGTTCTGTACGTTTGCGCGCTCGAGTAAGGCGCTCGAGCGGTGGCGCTCGAGTAAGGCGCTCGAGTGATCTCTAATCCTTCCAAATGATACTTTTCCTCGTCCGCACTAATACCAATCGTATTTCTTCAATATCTTCTCATCCGGGCATCCGTTTGAGTCGATTCAAAGTCCTACGAACTCCGTTTTTCGTCCTCTATTCACCTATGAGCATCAAAGAGACAAATTTATCAATGTATAGAAATAACGCTCAATTGACTCTAAATATTCTATAAACTCGACCAAAACTAGGGCGTTTCTAGCTACGAATCATGACAATTTCACGCCTAATCAATAATTGAATTTAAATTCATGAATTCTGATGCAATTAATTTAAATTAAATGAATATAGAATACCTCTTTAAATTAATAAATTATTAATTTATTGATTAATTAATACTTCTCTAAAATTAATATTTTTTCCGGTCCGAACTGTATTAATTTATAGAGGTTATACTGTATATTGAAGGAAGAATTATCTTCATACTAAAATTGAATTCTCTTTTCTCAAATTGAATTTTAGTATAAAATTTCAACACGAAGACTCATATAAATAAGTTTCATAGTTTAAAATTAATATCATTAGATATATTTACTAAAAATATTACATTTATTCACTAATGCAATTAGACTTGTAAAATGAAATCACTGTGTAAAATGCTATGATATTAGTTGTTAGGATAAAAGTTGTTAGTTTTGATGAGTTAAAACAAACCAGAAGATGTAATAGGACCATCTGGACTTGTTAGCCAGATGGAACAGCCTTCCTGTGTGCATGCCTTGTAGCTTGCTATTCGTGCGGAGGGGTAGCCGCCCCGGGCAGTGCCACGTGCAAGCCCGTAGTAACTTGCATTCGCCACGCGTGCTCCCACTGCCGTCGATGCAGTGTGAGTTCCGTGGCCAATGAAGTCCCTCGGTGACCCACGCGCTGCATTTTCTTCACTTGAGCCGTGGTGGTTGGGGTAGAAACGAGCGCCTATCAACTTCCTAGATTACGCGAACATAACGCACTTTATTTAGTGCATATAATTAGGAAGAACGTAACTTTTTACATGTATAATTCATCAAATATTCGATATTTTTAAAAAAATCCAAATATGAATAGATTCAGTATCATGTAAGTACTAAGATCATGAACTATGTTTGTATAATACTTTACAAAAAAAAGTATCATTCCTATAAGTAAGAGATTAGACTACCTGTTGCAATTGGACTTGTGAAATTTTGAACCTTCCATACAAACTCCTTTCCATCTTGATGGGATTTCTCCAATATCATCATCGTTGAAGCTAGGCGACTCGGGCCATACACCTGAAAGGAATCGGGCATCAGTTTTGCACTACTTCATATGATGCAAAAAGGGTAGAAAAGTAGTCTAGGGGGAACTGCCAGACCAGAAGAGTCACCAGAAGACCTACCAGAAGACCTTCCAGAGGACTTCCAGAGGACTTCACCAGATGAGACTGACCAGAGGCAGAGAACCTTCCTCAGACCAGAATCAGAGTTAGGCATTGTAAGTATTTGACCGTTGGTGATTTAAATCAAGTCAACAAGATCGGATTGGAAAGTTTTGAAGTCAATCAATCCAAGGATCCCACCAACCCAATCAATCAATTAGGGAATTGATTGATTGAAAGCTTCCTTAAATAGAGATCTGATTAGATTAGCTCTCCAACGGCTAAACCCTAATCACCTCTATAAATACAAGAGTGCAGACTCAAAGAAAGACCTTAGATTCTCACGCGCAAGAAGTCACATTCAAACCTTTGTTTTATCACTCTTAGCACTCTTATTGTTCTTATATTTCATATATACTCTTAAAGGAGTAGTTGTATCTCAATCTGTTCATCTCTAAGAAAAGGTTGAAGGTTGTAGACTTTAGATCGAAGTTAGATCTAAAGGGTTTGTAAGAAGGAACTGGTACTTCACAATTCCAGTAAGCAAGTTGGTTGTTGGTTGGTTAGTGAGACCCCTTTGATAAAAGGGAGAGTGGACGTAGGATATTATAATCCGAACCACTATAAATCTGGTCCATTTACTGCTTTCTTCAATTCTGTCTTGTTTAAATTATTGTGTTCTTATTAAAGATCTTGTTAAAAGACATAACCTTTAAAGCTTCCACAATTAATCTACTTAGTGGGACCAACATTAGTGAATGCATATAATGGTATTGATGAATATATATAATGATATCAATTTTATACAGTAAACAAATATTACTGGAGACCTACCCAAATTTCAAATCCTTTAAATTTTAAGAGTATAATACCTATAGTATCTTAATTTTATAGAGTATATATAGAGTGAAATTGATTTATATACGAATTACTGAAGGGTATTAGTTGTTTTCAATGAAGAGTATTAGTCGTTTTCACTGGAGAGTATTACTAGTTTACACTGAAGAGTCATAGTTCATTTTCACTGAACAACTAAGACTTTTTAGTGTAAATCAGTAATACTCTTCAGTGAATACAACTAATACTCTTCAATAAAAATAACTAATACCCTTCAATGATTTATGTATAAATCAGTTTCACTCTATACTTTGTTAATTTTAGGGTTAATTGCAAAAAAAAAATCACAAACTTTTTAGTCTTTATCAATTACAACATGAACTTTTAAAGTTTGCAATTCGATACATGAACTAATTTATTACTGCAATTCGATACATAGTGTAAATTTTTTGGAGATATGTACGTTCAAGTGGCAGCCGGAGCTGACACAAAAAATGTGTCACACGCCACGTCAAATGTCAAATCTGCAAAATTTTATTTTTTTAATATTTCCAAAAGTTATTTTATAAAAAATATTGCTCAAACACATTTAATATTTGATTATAAAATTTGGTGTTGTCTAGTTTATGTAGGAAAATATGTCTCACATCATACAAACTTGTACAGATACTATAAAATTTTTTTTTACTATCTTCACTTTTATTAAACCGTGTTTGAACAATTTTTTATTAAAAAAATATTTTGAATTTTTTTTTAAATTTTCTAGATTTGACATTTGATGTAGCGTGTGACGTGTTTTCGATAGCGGCTTAGGCTACCACGTAGAGTTAGTATTGCCGAAAAATTTACATCATGTGTAGAGTATCCTCGAAAATTTACACCATGTATCGAATTGCAATAATAAATTAGTTCGTGTATCGAATTGCAAACTTTAAAAGTTCATGTTGTAATTGATAAAGACTATAAAATTCGTGATTTTTTTTGCAATTAACCCTTAATTTTATAATGATTTTTTGAATTATAATTTACAATACATAAACAAACATAATTATTCCTTGGTATCTACTAAACTCAACATTGTACATCATATGCATCATTACATAATCACTCTATCATTTGTAAAGTACTTTTTACAATACTATTGCAAAGTATTGAGTAGAGATTAATTCGACTACAGAACAAATGTGAGAATTTTCTTATCCTCAGAATCATCGTGGAATAAAGAGAGTATACTATATTTGGTTCTCATAAATGCACTTATATATATATATATATATATATATATATATATATATATATATATATATATATATATATATATATATATATATACGCATATTCACAGCAATCACCGTCTATTCACGGTGGGCATAACCAAAATTATCTTTCCACTTTGATAATCACACTATTAAGAACGTGGAGAAATAGTAAAGACTTCATGAATAATTTTGTAAATTTTTATATATAAAATAAAAATATAAGTCGGACTATGTGTCTATGTGGATCTAAAAGTACTTACATTTTTTTTGGGTCAAATAATGTCTCACATCTAAACAGTATGGAGGGATTGTGGAGTTTATAAGGATAGACAAGTAACTCCATTGATATGAGAGACCTTGGATGTCCAAAACCAATTTATGCAAACACAACTCAAAACAGACAATATCATATTAATGTGAAGATTAAAAGTCTATAACAATTTTGTTTAAAAATGAATATATTTTGTAACATAATGGACAAATTTTGCAATTTTTCCATTAAATAATTGTCATATCTATCGGTGCTTATAATAGGTGGATAATAATCTCACATGTCACCTGGATTAAATATAATGATTACAATTATTTGCACCAGTCTATTTGGTAAAGATACTATTTTCCAAAAAAAAAAAATTAAAAATCAATTTTTTTGCAAAATATTATGTATTTCATTTTGTTCGGAAAATTGAAACAACTTTGATTTTTTTATTTATCCAATAACATTTAGTGTATTCATCTGGATAGTATCTTTACCAAAGAGGCTTGTGCAAATAACCGTACCAAATATAATTATCTTGGACTAAGGTACCTCTCAACTCATATATTGTTTATTATCTTGTTTTTTTTCTTCAACACTCGAAACTTTGTAATGTTTATTTAGCACAAAAAAATATAGAAATTAGTTTGATTGTGCAACTATTTTTCAATACACTTACTTTATAATTATATATATAATGGTACATGATGATGCTAAATAATAATGTACACATTAGTGTATTATCGAGAAAAAGGAAAAATCAATCCAAATGTAATTAGTTGCGCCCTTTTCTGAAGAGTAGGGATATTTTCACCCCCAAATTTTTGTTTGAGTGTTTTTTTAGAACATTTGTCATTTGTTCGAAAATACGATTAGAACATTTAGATATTTTTGTGAGGGGTGAATAATGTTCTAGTCATTTTTTCGAACAAATGACAAATGTTCTAAAATAATTTTAGAACAATAATTTGGGGGGTGAATAATCACACTGTGGGGTGAAAATATCCCTACTCTTCTCTGAAACCTATGCAGTCCTATTTCATCACTCAATATGAGAAATAGGCCCAAGAGCGAAATAGACTTTTTTTTTTATCAAGACTCAGGAGCTAAATGGGCCGGGATCAAATTTGTAGTCTATCCAGAAGAATTTCAGACTGTTTTATCACACGGCACAGGTTATTTGTACTAAGCCTAAACTACTCCGACGAATACACTATTTGTTGTTCGAATTTTTTTTCGAAAATTTTCAATTTTTCGAACATACTGAAATTAAAAAAAATAATTGGAATTTTTTCCTGTAAATATTGCAAATTAAACAAAAAATATAGTGTATTAATTCGAACAGTGTATTTAACAAAGAGGCTTATTCAAGTAACCTTCGTCTTTCCACACGGAAATTTTGGGGTGTTTCATGTCTGAGTGCAATTGTAATCATAAGAAAGTGATTTACATTGATCCACATAAGATATTAAAAGTGACAGCATCGAGATAAATAATGGTGGAAGTATTTATGGGGTGTTTTGGAGAACTAAAAACTGTTTTTAAAAGTATTTTTTTTTCAAAAATTAGTGAGAGATAACTTTAAAAAAAAATGGCAAAAACTTGCGTGCGAAAGTTTGATAGCATGAGACCACACAAATTAACATCCGCCTCTATCAAAGTGTTAATGAGTCATTGCCCTAGTTATACCCATTCTCATCGGTCTCATACAAGACTAACTAAAAAAAATACTTCTGCACTATTTAATGTTGTTTCAAAAAAATACTTCTGCACTATTTAATGGTGTTTCAAAACACTACCTATACACTATTATTAGAACATCTTGATTTTTCAGAGCTCTCATTATTAGATTGACCCATCAAAATTTGTTATAGGGCTCCCCTTTGATTCTTGTACCTAGGACGAATCTAGAATTCCATTTTAAGCTGGCAAAATATATATGGGATAAAAAATATAATTTAAACGTGGTGAAATGACAAAATTTTATGAATTTAAAATATATATAACATTTTTTTTACGTATATAATACACAAATTTTACATTCAAAGGAAGCAACCGCCCATTCTCCCATAAATCCTTCCCCTCTTTGACTGCTTGTACTTGCTCTAAATAATGAAACTCTGGGGAAAAGAAAAAACTACTATCTTACTTTGAAAAAAAAAATTCATTGTTACCCTTGGTTCAATTTTTTTATTGATAATGGTTAGGAAAAATTATTTTTTATTTATGCCCGTAATAATAGAATATTGAGAGAAAAATTGTTTGAATGATTGTTGTATTGTTAGTATTTTGTTCCAATTTTAAAAAATAAATTAACAACAATGATTGTTGTTTATAAATAAAAGAATAATTAAGAAAGATAATTGTAGAAAAAATAGTAATTACAATTGAATAGTACTTACTTTATTTAGAAGAGAAAATTATAATTTTATTTCAACTATTATCCTTTATATTACTAAAAGGGAGTTCTAATTGTCCATGTGTCATTCTCTCATTGAGTTTGCTTATGTGTCATTTTGATAATAAATATTTTAGAGGAAAATAATTTACACATCATTTTCCATGTGTAAGCTTGCCAATTTTATAAATCAAATGTGTCATCAATGCAGTCTTATGAGTCTAACAAAAAATATTGTACTCAAAAGGATTTGAACCATATACCTCATAAGCAATATTCATGAAATTTACCAATTAAATCATGTAATGAACAAGTTCAAACTTTGAATACTATTGTATATAACTTGAGTTTACTAAAGTATATTATAAATTTTATATAATTATAGTAATTCAACCAGGTAACTTAAGTATATTTGATTCTACATACTATTATTGAATTGATTAAATAAATTTAAAAAAATTCTAATTATGTGAATTTTAATTTTTAATTGAGTTACTTTTATTATTTCACTATATTTGAGGATTTCATTTTTAGAAAACCTTAATTTGTGAAAAAATAAAAAATATAATTAAGTATATTATATAATTTTGATTTCAATTAAATATTAATTATTTTAAAAATCTAATTATCTTAAATTAAAAATTTAATTGATAAATTCTTTTTATCTAGAAAATACAGTAAACCAAAATTATATTTATTGATCCTTTTTAATCTTAAATCAAACTTGATACATCATTTTTTTAACTTAATTTTATTTAATATGTGACACTATGTTTGTGTTGAAATGCAATCACATGATTTAAGCCTTGCACACATTAATAAATCTTTATATTTTGAATATCAATTTTATTTAACATAATTTTTATATTTTTTAAAATCGAAAGT
Organism: Ballota nigra; assembly: GCA_947034835.1. NCBI lineage: Eukaryota > Viridiplantae > Streptophyta > Magnoliopsida > Lamiales > Lamiaceae > Ballota > Ballota nigra. The sequence continues at coordinate 20,629,152 of OX344730.1, forward strand.
TGTATAAAAACCTACAAATGATTTATAATGTTATATTTATTTTTTATTTTGAAAATGGTTGATAATTTATTTATTATATAATTTAAATGATATATATATATATATATATATATATATATTAATTACATATTTCATACATGAAATGAACTGCACATTTACATTGTATAATATATTATTTAAATAACTTATAGATTCAACATATTTGGAAAAGAAAACTTTAAAATAAAAAATAAAAAATATTAACAACTTTAGGATTAAATATATATCGCGATCTCAATTTAATCACAACTTTCAATAATTTTATGAAAATTCACTACATCTTTAGTTGTTTAATCTGATATTCGACTTGCACTTTTAGAATAAGAAATGAATTGATGCATAAGAGTGTATTTAGTGCTTGAATTAAAAATCTCCCTACATTAAGAAAATTGTCTTCGGAATGCCATAATTGAGAAAATTATGTCATAAATTTAAAAATGTATACTAAATTAAAACAAAAAGTTACATGATTTTTTATAAGAATATTAAAAATTGTATTTAAATTGAGATTGAGTCTAAAAATCGTGAATTAAAAGTTTTCCCATATTTTTATAAATACATATAATTTGAATATATTTATTATATAATACTCCCTCCGTCCCAGGGGAATTTGCACCCCTGGGCTTGCACGTAGATTAACAAAAGTGATAAAGTAGTGACATGTGAGTAAATATGTGTATATTTGTGTGAGTGTGCACGCAAATCAATATTTCCTTTTTAGGAAGTATGCAAATTGGCGTGAGACGTCCAAATAAAAAAAATGTGCAAATTTCTTTGGGACAGAGGAAGTATAATTATATTATTTTATGGCGAACAAATGTATTTTAATATATATAATGTATTTTTACAAAAATCCCGCGTAATACGCGGGCACTCATCTAGTAATTATTTTAATTTTTAGTCTCATTTTTATAACCATACTAAAATTTATAACCAAGCACCCACTAAATGTTCCTATCTTTCTTTTTCCTTTTCAAATAATATTTTAATAAAACCTTTTATTACAGGTCATATAATAACAAAATATTATTGGAAGTCTCCTCATCCACAAACAAACCACAAAGATAAGACGATAAGCCAACGTGGCAACAAAACCGAACCTTATTTTTCCCCAGAAATCACATTTCTCTCATCTCTCTCTCTCCACCATGGCTTCGATCACCCCCACCGCCACTTCCACCGCCACCGCCACCGCCAAATCCTTAATACCAATCAGAGCAAGAAACACAGCCACTTCCCCCGCCGCCGCCACCTCCGCCGTGCCATTCCTCTCCTGCCGCCGCAACTTCCTATCCCTCTCAGCGATCGGCCTATTCATGTCGCCGGTCTCCTCCGCAGTGGCAGCTTCGGACGAAGAATACGTGAAGGAGACGGAAGAGGTTATCAACAAGGTGAGAAACACAATCAATATGGACAAAAATGACCCCAACATCGCCACCGCCGTGGCGGAGCTGAGAGACTCATCCAACTTTTGGGTGGCCAAGTACCGGAGAGAGAAATCACTTCTGGGCCGGGTCTCGTTCCGGGACATTTATTCGGCCCTTAACGCTGTTTCGGGCCATTACGTCAGCTTCGGGCCCACGGCACCCATTCCGGCCAAGAGAAAGCAGAGGATCTTGGAAGAGGTGGAAACTGCTGAGAAAGCTCTATTGAGGGGACGGTGATTTATTTTTATATATGGTATGGTAGTGCAAAAACACTTTTTGGTATATTCTGTAATGTATGCATTTTTATTTATGGAATTAATTGAGGTTATAAAATGACTGAGGTTCACGACTGCTTGACTAAATAGTGAATAGTGACCCCCTTAATTAAGTTTAAAAAAAAAACCCTTAATTTTCTTCCTGACTCAATTGTATAGTCGTTTTTAATTTCACGTTCAAATCTAAAACATTAAAAATTGTTTAATAGGATTGGAGGAAGTAAATACAAAAGGAGGGTTATGGCTCGTATTTGATTGGGTTATCTTATCTCCTAATTTTTAGTTGAGCGATTTTCTTTTAAGCCATATTTTCAAATTTCAGTTCAAGCAATTTTTTTCCGTAAATTTGCCAATAATGTATAACATTGCACTTAAATACATAGTAGTACATAGAACTTGCCAAACTTGGTTTCCTATATTAAGATTCAGGAAGTAGTGAGTTGATTAGTGATTAGACATCAATCCGTTTGATTTCTGATCATCTCCAACACACTCTTGAAATCAAAGGCATTCCTTAATTTGAAAATTGTTCATTAAAAACACACATTTTTTTATTTTAACATTTAAATTTAAAATATATGTTTCACTCCTCAGAGAATCAATATAACTTATCAAAATTAAATGTATTAAATAATTCATCATTTTTAGTATCTAATTATTGATTCTTTCACTTTGAATATTTAAGGGATGTTTGGTTGGAAGGGTGATAGATGGTTTTTTTTTTTTTTTTAATAATGAAAAAGGTATTATTACTTTGGGGATTCAAAATACTTTTTTCATTCTCATTCTGTAGTACCAATCTATATGTTCATTTCATTCCTCATTTTTCACTTTGATATTCTCAAACCGACCACTCCCTTGTTAAACAATAATTACACAATTATTTTTTAATTCTGAAATATTTTTGCCTCTTTTTTAAATATCATATTATATACTCCATCCGTTCCATTTTACTAGACCTATCTTTTAACCTTATATTTTTTTTTATCATGTGTTGTATGATTGTTTATAGAGAATATGATACTTATACTCCCTCCGTCCCAGCATTATTTGCACACTAACTTTATTTTCGTGTTTTAGCGAGCGAGTTGTTTATTAGTATTTGAAATGATAAAGTAACTTTTAAGGTAGGGTTTGATAGGTCTATCTCTCCTCTATTATAAATTAACTTAAAAATTACTTTGTCATTTTAAATACTAATAAAAAACTCGCTCGCTAAAACACGAGAAAACAGTAAAAGTGTGAATAATGCTGGGACGGAGGGAGTATCTTTCATTAATAATTATTTTATTCATAAATGTTCGTCACAATACCTCAAAATACTCTTCAACATATGACTAAAAATAAAAAGTCAAAAAATAAATCTAGTAGACAAAGTATAGAGTGAAACTAGTTTATACATAAATCCGTGAAGAGTATTAGTTGTTTTCACTAAAGGGTATTAGTTGTTTTTACTGAAGAGTATTACTGATTTACACTAAAGAGTTTTAGTTGTTCGGTGAAAATGAACTAAGACTCTTCAGTGTAAACCAATAATACTCTTCAGTAAAAACAACTAATACTTTTCAGTAAAAACAATTAATACCCTTAAATGATTCATATATAAACTAATTTCACTCTATACATACTCAATCTAGTAAAATTGGACGGGAAGGGAGTACTATTTTACAACAGAGTTATTCTTCATTTTAAGCACTATTTTATAAAATTTAATTTAAAAACAGACAAGTATATAGAACATCTGAAAGTTTAGAGAAATGTTGCTAGTATAAGTGTAGTCTAAGGAGGACTTTGAAATTTGCTCTACAATTAATATATATATTTATAACTTGTTGGTCATGGTTAGTAGATATAATAAGTAAAAAGATCTCCAAGCATACCAGCTTGTGACAAACACGTAATGGGTTGGTGTTCATGATCGTATCTGACATAGACGTGGTTGCCACATATCAACAGTGAACTATTTAAGTTGTGTCACGAAGGGTAAAAAGAACATTTCTGGATATACTAACGAGTTCCAAAACACTGAGATCAATCTCTACCCAACAACCCAAGCAAGATAAACTCTGCAGCATCAACAAAAGCACATTCAAGACAGAAATAGAAGTAATTTACAATAAAGGTAGCGGCAAAAGTTGTCACTGCTGCTCATAATATGTTTGACATAAAAGAAAGATCAACAAACACACCCTGATGATGTTTATTCTACAGAAGACCAGATGACAAGTTTCATGAGAAATATATTATAACATCAGGGGAGGCTCTGGGGAGTGATTTAAACTTTTCTGAGAGCTCTTGCAGTTGCTCTGATGTAAATTGAAACTGAAGCCTTTCGATTGGACCAAGAAAGTACCGACGTTCTTCTCTGTTCGGTTTGAAAGAAATCTGGGTAGAAATCACAAGTTTCTGTAAACTTGTAGCACTCCTAAGCAGAAATTTAACCATTTCGATAACACAAGGCTCATTCACATAGCCATTTATCATAACGGTTTTAAGACAGGGAAAGGAAGCCTCCGTGAGCCCCAGAACTTGTCCATATCAAACTCATATGCCTCAATCCACTTTGCCTGTGGTGTCTAGCAGATCACACAAAATAAAATTGATCACTGATTTGAACGTGTGTGTGTGTGTATATATTGTTTATAACTGAAGCATTTCAATACCTTAAAAAAATTATCAGCCCAGGAACTGCTAGGGTAAATATGCATGGTCAATGTCTCGAGAGATTGAGAATTTCTCAAAAGCAAAGAAAGTCCAGGATGGTGCCATTTTGTCAGGCTAAGTTTGAGTATTATATTCTTCCACTCAAATGATTGGCAATGTTCAGTCATGAAGTTCCATATGGTGAACACCTGATTAAAAAAGCAAAAAGATATTAATGAACTACAATGACGTCAAGCTTCCATGTAAAAGAACTGAACAATTAACAATCAATATTAGTAAAGAAAGGCTCTGCAGACCTCTGATTTCACCACGTTAAGAATTCTTGTACGAGCCTATCAACAACAATATATTAAAATATAGTTGAAAGTGTTGTTTAGAAGAAGCCTGTTTGTTTTCAGTTGGTATCAGCAGTTAGTTCTGCTTTAACTAGGGACCAGGAATTAAAAGATATGTAGATAAGTCTGTAAAGATATGTCTCACCCCCTCCGCACATCAATACTGCAGGTTAAACAATTAATAAACAAATGCATAAGTAATAAATCTAGTACTAAATGTTGGGACTATTTTATGAGTTCTTTGTCAATTAGTTATTTGCTCGTCCTAATTGTACAATGAATATTTTTGGTTCAACAAAGAAATGAAGACATTAATTGTAAAGCCCAGAAGATCAATAGAATCGAGTAAAGCATCAATGACGTACGGACCAAATTGACATACACATTTCATGTAGTGTGAAAAGAAAAGAATGATAATCTAAAGATACCAGAATAGTCCATGTACATGGACTGAAAGTCTTGCATAGGCCAACTTCCCGCAGAAGCCAGCAAATGTTAGGATATTTTTTCTGCTCGAACCAAAAGCTGCAACTATAAGAGATGGAAGCATCAACTACAGATGGAGCATAATATAAGTAAGCACGTCCTATCCACCCATATATCTCCAATGATAACACATAAGGACATGTTATAAAGAAAGCCTCGTCTTCCTCACCAGTCAGGGTAACGGGTAACCATCACTTTCTTTAAGTTGGGGTTTTTGCAAAACAATACTTTCAAGCCATAACAGTCAACAAGGGACAGATCTTCAAGAAAAGGGCAACCAATTAATACTTTTCTCATTATCTCATCATTTAATGAAACCTCATCTAGCAGTAGGACTTTCAACGACTTCAAATCTATTGTGGTGCAAGACATAATGTTAAAAGCAGCCAACTTCAGATGTGTTAAGTAATCACTACTCAAAACATCAGGCAGATCACAGCATTCCTTGGGTTCATAAACCGGTGTGGATTGCTTTAAGCTGAGATCCAAAACCTTGACTTTTCTACTTATGGCATACTGAATCAACTTCTCGAGTTGATCTGATGTGCCTTTCTCCCATTCGAATTCATCCTCATTACCATCGTGAATCACCAGGCCCTTCATACAAGGGGTAGAAAATTCGAATTTGAGCCACAGTTTATCCAGCACACTGCTGTCATGAAGATTCAGAACATGACGAATTAAATCTACAAAGCCGTCATCATGATAAGGACGGAAGTCAGGATCATCAAAATTATGGAAGTTGTCTTGGAAATCAAGAACTTGGATATTACGCCACAGGTTACCAAATCTTCGAAGAAGGAGAGTGTGGATTGCATGTTTGATGGGCAAAAAGGAGAGAATGTGGACAAGGATGGGGTCTGGTAGGTCACTAATAAAGTCCTTGCTCTCCTCACAAGTGTCAGCCTTACACCATACCTCATTGCTAACATTATTGCTCATATCCATGATAGTAACCAATCATCAGCAGTTACAGTTCTCATTCCTGAACCCAGTAAAAACATGAAATGTAACAACCATAATTAAAGTAGCTTTTTATGGAATGTATCAATAAGCTAGTTGTTTCACGTCACACAAAAAACCCCAGCGCTAAGAATGTGGGGATTTTTCTCTCATCTCTCGTTATGAATGCTGTTCCTCCTCTCCATTTCTAATAGTGTGATTTTTTTAACAAGCGATACAACGGAAATGACGACGTCAGGTTCCAAATGCTGTTCCTCTCTCTCTCTATTTCAACTATTTAAATTCAGTAAAAACATAGGTAGCACTCTCACCAGCAATTTTCGTTGAAATTCGAAATGGGCAAAATCTATATAATCCAATAAAATCAAAATGTTGGCAATAAAGTAATGGGTAAGAGTAGTTTACATAGAAAACAGAGGCATTAGTCGGTTCAGTTGGAGAAATAGGCATCTTCGTCTTCTCCACTTCGAAACGACGCAGTGAAAGGCTTGAAAATTGGGGCGCTCTAGTCTAGGAACAAGCCAACCAATACGAGTTACTCCATCCCTCTACGAATATTTTTGCACGCTTTCTTCAATATTTTGCCCACCCTATAATTAAAAATCTCTATTTAATTTTAGTATCATAATATTCATATATTTATACAACATATTATTATTATTACATTTGCTCTAACCAATTTTATTATTTTAAGAATAAAATTTTACGCATCACCCTTAAAACTCTATTCATTATATATATATATATATATATATATATATATATATATATATATATATATCTACAGATTTGATATAATGCCCACCTGTGGACATAAATTTATATGCCAACCGCGAATGTGATAATGACATGTAAGCAAATTTAAGTAATTAATTAAAATAATAGTGAAGCCCCTATTTAAATTTGCTTACGTGTCATTATCACATTCGCGGTGGGCATATAAGGTATGCCCACCGGTGGGCATTATATCAAATCGTATATATCTATAATCTATATAAAATCTATATCTATAATCTATATAAAAGTGGCTTGGAATGTTAAATCATTTTTGGACCATTTTACTCATGTCATCTTTTAATGATGTACAATTTCGTTCCTATATTCATTTTTATGTTTCATACTCATCACGCCTTTTCCAATTCTTCTTTTCCGCGGGAGCCCGGGTTACAGTGGGGGAACTAACTTTAGCAGATAGGGCCACCACCGTCGTTCCTCTGCCTCTTCTTCGGTGTTTAGGATTTAGGGCTTTGATTCTTCATTTTATTGTCTAGGTTTACCAACGATTTTGAGTTAAATGCATTTGCTACGCGCTCTTCTACAGATGCGGGTATTTTTTTGAACTCACGCATGTGCGTTAAATTCAGATTGCTCTCTACCACCTGTTGTGTTTCCATTTGATTTCGACTATTTGAGGATTACACACATATTTATCCCCATCTAATTGATGATAGAAATGCTTGCTATGTAATTCTCTTTAATAATCGTAATACGCATATCATTTGGTTTTGTTGTAGATCGGAATGGATGAAATTGTGTCTTATTTTGTACTTACATTTCTTGAATTGATACTGTGCCGCTTAATATTAGATGTACAATGCAATTAAGGCTATTTCATGGTGTGTTCTTTTAGTGATGAGCAATTATTTTGATAAATTTCTATTAACTCAAGGGTAGTTATTGTCGTATTGTCCAAACCTTCCAAAAAGTTATAAGGTAATTTCTTTGGCCATTCAACCGTTGATACATGTGTATCACCTTTGTGTTTTGAGTAGACTTTCTATATAACTTAGAGAATTATATATCTATCATACATATGCCCTGGACTCATTTAAGTAAATAAATTGGCTGGGGGTTGTTACAATATGTGATATGATTTGAAATAAAGTTTCTAAAAAACTACTTCCTTTCAATTTTTTGAACAATCTATTATTTGGTACATTATTCTGTTTATGATATTCATCTAAATGACCCCTTGAAAGAAAGAGCGTGAACTGGTTTTTTATTTCATCCTTTATTTTGGTTTTGCGGGTAATTTTGATGGAAAAATTGCATTGAGGAAAATTTAAAATTGATATTGTTTTTTACTATATGTACGGGGTCATTCTCCTCTACCTTTTCAGAGGACGGGGTGGCATCTCTTAATTTACTATTGCTTGACCCTTTTAATTTTTTTGTTACTTATATTGGTGATAAATATGTAGATGACGCATGTGATATGGAGTTTCAAGGGGGTAAGTGACCGACTTCCATCCATGTGTATGTGCAATGGATTGTAGATATCACGCATGGTGGAATGCAGCAGGTGTAGCATCTACTGATTTATGGTGAATTATAACTTCTTAAGTGAGGTATATAGTGAGTTCTTTATTTAAATGCCTTTTAGTTCAGGTTTTGTTTTTGCTTCATATATTGTGAAAACCGTTAATATACTGACAAGAGCAATGGGTTCTAGGCAAATCAAGAATTTGTGATTTGATGTATCACTGCATTAACTCATTATTTTCCTTGATTGTTTGATTGACTTTATAGTTGTATTTAAACTTCTATTGTCCAAGATATCTTCAAATATGCATAAATTTATGGAGCAGTCCTTATGAAATGATAAGAGTGTAACACACAAGTATGCTTGAGAGGAAATTTACTTGATCGAGCAGAACCTAAAAGCTTACTTGTAAAAAGGAAAAGTATCAGTACATTCCAACCAATTCAGATAATTAAATAGAATGCTCAATGAATCCAAATCGAAAAATGAATCCCAAGAACATTCAGAAGTTCCAAAATATGTATTGACTGCCAAGTTGGAGAACAGGAAAAAGGAACTGGTCTGCCTGGTCAACTATAACTACTGAATTTTATGCTCACTTAATTAATTTGACTGATGATACTATGATTCACTTGTAGGGTGGAACATAGGAGATTGTTCAAGAGATGGAGAAAAAGTGACAAAGGTCCAATAATGCATTGAAACAACCTTCAGGTACTTTGTCCACTAATTGTTACCTCGTGGTGTATTTTGGTATCAGTGTTCTAGCTTCAAGTAAGCTGCAATTGTTTGAAGGGTCTAATTTATAATTTCATTCCTTACTTATTATTTGTCTGATTGTTACACGGTGTAGTTGTTGGATGAATTGGAACAGGGCATCAAGATGTAAGGGAGTAGCGTTGAGTGTTGCAGTGGGGTTGATGTGGTAAAGCCCACAACTTCTTTGTTACCCTTTGTTGTGTGTGCGTTTATTTCCTGCCAGGATAAAAATTTACATCATGATATTTATGGTTGCACAACTTATATTAGGAATTGTGGAGATCTTGATGTATCAATAGCTTCTGTTATAATTGATAACAGTGTATTTCAATGTGTGCCCTTGTGATTTTTTATTGATAGACTTGGACAGGACATGACATGTAACCAAATCATAAAATTAACGTTAAATCTTAAAAGCTTGAGAACTTGATACAGGTGGCCATCTCTCCAGATATATTGTAATAGGAAATCTTATTTTTATGCATATGGGATCACAGTTATAGGATTTTATTTAGAGACGGTGACCTTCATGAGTGTAAGGATGGTTGTGGGAACATAGTATTTTAGTTATAAACTTTGGATAATGCCAGGATGACTCCCAAGTTAATCAATTTATGTGTGCTTTGAGAATATATCCTCTTCAACTTTGAATCTCTCGTAACTAATACAATATATTTTTTGTACGAATAATTTTTATATCCTTTGTTTAATAAATATAATACAAATTACTATTATGCTCCTAAATTTTTCTTACATTTGAAGAGGTGTTCCTTGGCCAAGCATAGGTCCCTCAATGCTCAAAGAGGTTTCCAATTCTATAGGTTAAATTACAAGTTTAATGCTAGCTACTTGAAGAGTGTCTGAGTTGGTGGAGCCAATGAGTGTGTCGGGCAACTACCAAGAGTTAAACTTATTCCTATGCTTACTTGATCATAACTATCACATAGAATATATGTCTAATATGTCTGCTTTCTTGCATTGTTTGCAGATTATTGCATACTGAAAGGGAGGAGGGTGCAATTAGGTAGATTTGCTAGGCGCTACTGCATAAGTGGGTAAGCTATTGTTCATCTTCATTTTGGAATTTAGGGGTTTAATTCTTAATGTTGTTCGTTTGGGGCTTGGCCAGGTTTTTTAATTACCTGATTTGTGTTAGGACTTATAGTTCTAATTTTTCATATATGGCCCTACACATTGATGAGAATAATACCTTTTTTTTTATTCAGATTTGCCATCATATACTTGATGGTATTTATCCATCTAAATCTACTTAATTCTGCAGGATTGGTGGTTCACGTCATATGAAATTATGATCTCCATTACTCAACGACATTTCCAGTAGAACTAAGTAATTCATATCTAGGTGAACAAGTAATGGTGATCTGTTTAGGAATAATTCATCTCCATTTTCTTAAATTTGTAGCATCAATTTATCTCCACTTAGATTTAATTGTCATTTCTACCAAGGATTTTTCTCCTTTTCTTTTTAGCCTAGGAGAACTAACGTTCTTGATTATAATTATTGTGATTCTCATTAAGAAATGGTAACTAATTTGCTTTTTAATTATTTCAAAATTTGTTAGTGCTCTATATAAGGGCTGTTACCAACCTACCCTCTGCAATCCTATAATAAAGTCTTTGCTAGGATTTTCATGTACATCTATCTAATTAGGTCTTAGAAACATATGTGCATGACAATTAGTAAGTTGTGATTTAGTTTGCTTGCGAGTTAGTTTTAGAAGATTAGTTTCTTTTCTTTTACTTATAATGTAAATAAAGAGTTATCTCAATGTAGTTCTATGTAATTGCCAAAATTGTTGTGGAAAACCTGATCTTATTTGTAGAGCAACAAAGGACAATCTTTTGGTCCACCTTATCTTGGTAGTTATTGATCATAGAAACAATTTTGGTTGGAAGAAATGTGTATTGATTACTTTAATGTGTAAATGCAAGTGAGGTGTTCTTGTCAACTCGTCCTGTACTTTGCCACCTTTATTAGAAAGAGATCTGAGCTCAATCTTTCCCGCCCCCTCTTCCCATATGTTAAATGGTTAGAGAAAAAACCTTTATTAACTTTGCTTTTGCTTATATTAACAGACAAACAGAGAGGTGACTGCATAGATGGATACAAATCTTCAAAACATATATTGTTCAAGTCAAATTTGATCACGTTTGGAAACGAGTATGCATTAACAGTTGTGTTGAGAATATTGATGTTTCTCGGATTTGTGAGAGGCTTAATAAGGTGTTATGGTACTCTCGAACAATCTTGGTTAATCAAGCTCTAGAGAAGTAATAAATTGCAAATGTACTAAATGTCTTTTATGCAGTCTAATTTTATTTCGTGAATGGTGTTTAATATAATATGAGATGATACTTCGGTTGCAGTTTTTGGGGCTAATTGTCTGATTTTATTTTCTTAAATTAAGCTATAAAATTAGGTGTCTATATTTGTCTATAGGTTTTGCCTCACTCATTTTGGCTATAAAATTTTCCGTCATTATTGATGTCTTACTTTTTGTTTTATTTATTTATTTTGTGCTAGATTCTGAAGAAACAAAATAGTATAGTATCATTCTCCAGACTTTTCTGAGATGTTCAATTAGGATGATTAACTTGGAATTTTTGTTAGCTTAATTCAATTATTCAGTTTCTCATTTTTCTTGAGAACATTAAGAATATATCCAATTTCTGAAGCTTGAATATAATGATTATGTTTTTCTTTCTTCTGTCAATATTGGGATTGGAGGAATGATTTTTTTATTTTTTTTTTTAACTCAAATTTGAGGAATGATAGATAAAGAGGATATTCACATTAGCTCTAACTAAAGGTCGTTAAATTCATGTTTTTAGACATTTGGAAAAATGAGCATAGTGTAACTATAGATTTTGAGTCATCGAAAATGATAGAATATATATGTTCATCTGTACTCTAATAGAGGTGTCTCCTCTTATAAATAAGGTAATCACTACTCTATTGTAACTAACCCTATTCTCTTCCTACAATCATCTTCCTCAATCACTCCCCATTCCTCTACTAATAATTACTTATCCATTTCTATTCCAAAATTGGTGCATGGCATTAACAATAGAGTCATAATTGTAATAATTCTTCCCCCAACATATCATATTTATTATGAGGACATAGATGAAAAATATTTTTTATTCTCATTATCATTAAAGAGTTGCTAACTAAGCACCTCCTCAAAATTGCATTTGACAAAGAAAGAAAAACTACTATTTCTCGCAAATTACTAATGTAAACACGTGCAACACACGTGTTATATAACTAGTTTTTAGTTTTTTTTATAAGTGTGTCTTCATGATAACTTCCACAATGGTGAGAAAGTCATAATTTATTTTTAGGGACCCACCATCAACTCATATTATTTTATATCAAATTATTACATTTTTTATTTACAATCTTAAAATAATTATCTCATTTTTAATATATGAATATAGTAATATTATTTTCACTATTATTTAAAATATTTTGTACTAATTAATTAGATTGTCCAAAGTAAAAAAATTAGAGAACTATAAATTTATATTGTAAACTCAAAAAATTATACGTAATTATTGAATTCGCATTTTTTATCAGTAAAGGTATGACTCGAACTCATGATCTTTCAATCATAGGTAGTGAAACTCTAACCAATTAATTTTAATTAGTATTTTTTATACATCAAATTGATTATAATTATACAATTAATTTTTTTTTTATATTATTTTAAATTATTTATTTCCATCAGTTATCATATTAGGCCCCTTTTGGTTGGCCTTATTAATTATCGGCCAGATTGACAAATAATCTAAAATATTCAGCTTATTCCATTATCATGTATCATTAGACTAATAAAATTGTTATTTGGTATCACATAGTTAACGGTGTTGTAATGTGGAATGAACAATGAATTATACCCAGATTTGACAAGTTTTAGTCCTTTGCACACAATACTGTTCACATGCTATTGAATATCTGATCGAATTTGTAAGATAATTTAGTTGAGAGAAATAGTGATTAGCAGCGGGCCTTGAGAATTAGTCATAGGCCTCCAAATTCCTACCAAACAACTTCAAGCCAAGATAACTTGATTATCTTGGTCTAATCTATGACACCTAAAGAGCTCATAATGGGGAATTTTTTTAGTTAAGCTTAATTAATAATTGTTGTTAATTTAATTTCGTTTATCCACTATTTCATTGCGGAACAATAAAGTTTTTAAACAATACATGCTTCATGAATTTAAAAAATAAAACAAAAACAAAAGAACAAAAAATTGTCAGTTTTTGTCTGCAACTATTCACCCCAGCTTTCCAAGCGTGGGGTTCACGGCAGTAACCCATTTGGAGAGAGAATGTAAAATTTTGAGTTATAATCACAATGGTAGTATCTCAACATTGAAAGATTATAACTTTAGAAAACAAACCATTATAGATGCCCTTAGAGGAATTTTGTACAAGTGCAGTCTAAGAAGGAAGTTTTAACTTTGCTCTACAATTAATAGATTTTAATATCAATATTCTAATTAATAATGGCGCATACTATGCACCTGAGCATTCACTAAGTGCACACTCATTAATAATTTGTTGATCTCGGTTGGTAGATAAAATAATAATTAACAGGTAAAGTACTATATGAAAATAGTTCATGATATAACTTATCATGAAACAATTTTAAAGTATTATTAATTTTATTTGGAGTATCATTAATCTCATCAGGGGTATCATTAGTCTGAGTTCAAAAAAATTTAAAACAATTACAATATAAACCACTGACCCGATTAGTGATACCCCTAACAGATTTAATGATACTCCTAATGAGACTAATAATACTCTAAAACTATTTCATGTTAAGCTTATTATGAAGCGTTTTCATATAAAGCCTACTCTAATTAACAAGATCTCCAACCCACCAGATGGTGACAAACACTTTATGGAGGCGTTTTTCATGACAGACGTGTTTGCAATACATTAACTATGAACTATTTAAGTTGTGTCACAGGAGGTAAGAAGACATTTCTAGATATACTAATGGGTTTAATAAACAATTATACATTGAGACCAATCCCTACACGACAACCCGAGGATGATCGGGTCTAAACCGTCTACCAATTCTGCATCAACAACAGCACATCCAAAACAAGAATAGAAACAACAATTCACAATAGAAATAGCTGCAAAAGATATCATTACTGCAAATAATATGTTTGGCATAGAAGAAAGATAAAACACACCTAATAATGTTTTTTCCTGCAGAAAACCAAATGACAAGTTCCATTGGAAATATTCTCCCTGCCCCTCAAAAGTATGTGCATTCCTTTTATAAACACAATCATCACTTAACTACTCAAACTGTCGTTGTACTTTACTAAAAAAAACAATCAATTTATTCATAAATGGACCCCACAATACTCTACAATACCCTTTACATTATCTACTTTATCTTTTTTTTTTTAAATTTTTTTCTCAATCCTTTGAGCATATTTATTGGGCACAAAGGGAGTATATAACATCAGGGGAGGCTCTAGGGAGTGATTCAAACTTTATTAAGAGCTCTTGTAGTTGCTCTGATGTAAATTGAAACTGAAGTCTTTCAATTGGACCAAGAAAGTACCGACGTTCTTCTCTGTTCGGTTTGAAAGAAATCTGGGTAGAAATCACAAGTTTCTGTAAACTAGTCGCACTCCTCAGCAGAAATTTAACCATGTCGATAACATAGGGCTCATTAACATAGCCGTATATCATAATGGTTTTGAGGCTGGGAAAGGTAGCCTCCTGTGAGTCCCAGAACTTGTCCATATCAAACTCATATGCCTCAATCCACATTGCCTCTGGTGTCTAGCAGATCACACAAATAAAACTGATCATTGATTTGATTGTCTGTGTGTGTGTATATAGAGTAAGACTCTTGAAAAACCAATTTCATGGTGCAACTAATACTGTTAAAAAATACACAAAACATATATACACACACACACACATATTTGTTTATAACGGAAATATCAATACCTTGAAAAATTTATCAGCCCAGGAACTGCTAGGGTAAATATGCAAGGTCAATGTCTCCAGAGATTGAGAATTTCTCAAAAGCAAAGAAAGTCCGGGATGATGCCATTTTGTCAGGCTAAGTTTCAGTATTAAGTTCTTCCACTCAAATGATGGACAACGCACATTCATGAAGTTCCAAACAGTGAACACCTGGTTAAGAAAACAAAAGATATTAATTAACTACAATGACAAAATCTTCCATGTAAGAGAACTGAACAATTAACAATCAATAATTGTAAAAAAAAGGCTCTGCAGTCCTCTGATTTCACCAGGTTAAGAACACTTGTATGAGTATATCAACAACAATAAATTAAGATATAGCTGAAAGTATTGTTTAGAAGAAGCCTGCTTCTTTGCATTTGCTAGCAGCACTTAGTTCCACTTTGACTAGGGACCGAGAAATAAAAGATATGTAGATAAGTCCGTTAGGGTATGTTTTACCCCTTCTGCACATCCATACTGCAGGTTAAACAATTAATAAATAAAGGTACAGGAAAAGTAATAAATCTACTACCAAATGTTGGGACTATTTTATGAGTTTTTTGTCAATTAGTTTTTTGCTCATCCTAATAGTATAATGAATTATTAAAAGCTATTTTGATTCTAGAAAGAAATAAAGATTCTAGTTGTCATGCCCGGAAGATCAAGAGAATGAGTAAAGCATCAATGAAATAAGGACCAAATGGAGATTCACATTTTCATATAGCATGAAAAGCATAACCAAGGAAACGAGATTATCTAAACATACCAGAATAGTACATGTACATGCACTGAAAGTCTTGCACTGCCTAACTTTATACAGAAGCCAGAAAATGCTAGGATATTTTTTCTGCTCACACATAAAGCTGCAACTATAAGAGATGGAAGCATCGACTACAGATGAAGCACACAATAAGCGTGCACGTCGTACCCACCCACACATTTCCAGTGATAACACATGAGGACATGATATAAAGAATTCCTTGCCTTCCTCAGAAAGGATAACCATCACTTTTTTTAAGTATGGGTTTTTGCAATACAATTTTTCCAAGCCATAACAGTCAATAAGGGACAGATCTTCAAGAAAAGGGCAACCAATTAGAACTTTTTCCATTATCTCATCATCTAATGAAACCTCATCTAGCAATAGGACTTTCAACAACTTCAAATCTATTGTCGTGCAAGACGTAATGTTAAAAGAAGCCAACTTCAGATGTGTTAAGTAATTACTACTCAAAACATCAGGCAGATCACAGCAATCCTTGGGTTCGAAAACTGGCGTGTACTGCTTTAAGCTGAGATCCAAAACTTTGACTTTTCTACTTATGGCATACCGAATCAACTTCTCGAGTTGATCTAATGCACCTTTCTCCCATTCCAATTCATCTTCATCAATATGTCCCATGCCCTTCAAACAAGGGGTAGAAAAGTCAAATTTGAGACTTAGTTTATCTAGCACACTGCTGTCATGAAGATTCAGTACATGACGAACTAAATCTACAAAGTCGTCATCATGAAAAGGACGGAAGTCAGGATTCTCAAAATTATGGAAGTTGTCTTCGAAATCAAGAACTGGGATACTACGCCACAGGTTTCCAAATCTTCGAAGCAGAACTGTGCGGATTGCATCTTTTATCGGCAGAAAGGACAGAATGTGAACAAGGATCGAGTCTGGTAGGTCACTAATAAAGTCCTTGCTCTCATCAGAAGTCTTAGCCCTCTTCGAAATACACCACATCTCTTTGCTAACATTATTGCTCGTGTCCATGATTATATAACAATATATCAGCCGTTACTGTCCTGATTCCTAAACCCATTAAGAAAATTACATGTAGCAAGCATTAGAGAAATCTGTAACAATGCATCCATCATCAATAAAATGTAATAGGAACAAACAGCAAAGGTTACTATTTTTCTGCACACATTACAGATTAAAGCCCACAATTATTGGTAAAACTACATTATTGTTAAGCAATGACAATAATTTGTGGTAAAGACAAGATACACACGAATTTTGCTGTTAAAGAAAGCATTAAAGTAGATGTTTATGGAATGTACCAATAAGCTAGACTCATACTGCGAGTTGTTTCATATCATATATAAACCCTAACGCTATAAGAATAAGTGGGGATTTTCTAACAAGCGATCCAACTGGCGACGCCAGGTTCCTAATGCTGTTCCTCCATATTCAAACTTCGGTAAAACACAGCTAACACCTTAAAATCTCTCACAAGCATTTTTCATCAAAATTCGATATGGGCTTAGATAGGGCAAAATCGATATAATCAGTATACAGAATTAGATCAAAGGTTGGCAGGAATATATCAAAATTAAAGTAATCGTAAGAGTAGTTTACATAGAATACAGGGGTATTCGTCGGTTCAGTTGGAGAAATTAGGCATATTCATCGTCCTCCTCCTTCTTCTTCTTCTTCTCCTCCGCGTTGAAACGACGTAGCAATTGACAAAGGCAAGGCTTGAAAATTGGGGATCTTCTCGGAAAGGTTTAAGCTCGACCATTATAATAGTCAAGAAGAAGTCGAGTTTTTTTATTAATTTTTTCGTTTTAACAAGTCACACCCACTCTGTGAACTTAGACCATCTCAAACGCCCTAATTTCAACTCAAATAGCCTATAAACCCCACCCCCAGTTCAAACCCAAAAAATTGAACTCAAATTACCATATATGAATAAGCTTTTTTCTTCTTCTTTTTTTTTTTTTTTAAAAGAGGGAAAGTATTGAATAAACCCTTATTCTTTTTAATTGAGATTAAATAAATCGCATCTTAACAAAATTAAGCAATCAAACCCTTTGTCAAATAAAATGAAAAATAAATATTTTTCAAACCAAATAAAATTTTATTTAATATATGAAAAAGAAAACATAGTGTTTGAATATAATTTTAAAATACAAAAAATAAAATTTCAAACAAAACAAAAATTTACGTAAAAATCCAAATGTTGCACCAAAAAATTAAATATAAAATTATATCTTAATTTGAGATCTTGAAAAAAAATAATCTTAATTGATTTTGGTGTTTTATATGATTGAAGTTAATTTTTTTAATTAAATATATATCTTTGTTTATTAGTTTAGTTTATTCAATTTAAATGTAAATATGAATTTATATATTTGTTGCGGTTGTTGTAAATAAGTGCGTAAATTAAAGAGACAGGGTTTGTTGACCCAATTCGTCGGGAACGACTACGTTTGGGGGCGATCCAAGCCAGGAGTTTCACTAATGATCTTGTGTATGATAGCGATTACAATAATGAATACAATGATCTATTTATAAGAATAAAACCCTAGTCTAAGATATAAAACCCGTTGGGTTTCTTGGTCCATAAGTAATGTCCACATCAAATCTTCTAGATTTGGAATAATAAATCTTCTAGATTTACAACACTCCCCCTTGGATAAATGTCTTGTCATAAAAACTCCACATGCTAGGTATCAGCCAAATAATAAGTTAGGGAGGAATGTTATTGATCTTCTAGATCTAAATCTTCTAAATTTATTTCGGGGTTACCGCTCCCCCTGAAGACAACAACACTTTAAATCTTTGCATCCCAATACCGCGAACGTACTTTTCAAAAGTGGACGTAGGTAAGGATTTAGTAAACAGATCTGCTAGATTGTTACTAGATTGCACATTTTGAATGGTAATCACGTCACTCTTCTGGAGTTCGTATGGATAGAAAAACTTCGGTGAAATATGTTTCGTCAAGTTTCCCTTGACGTACCCATTACTCATTTGTGCGATGCGAGCAGCGTTGTCTTCAAATATAATGGTGGGAGGTGTATCGCCTTTGGCGATACCACACGAGTCACCAATGTGTTTTACCAAGAACCTTAACCAAACACATTCTTATGCGGCTTCAAATAAAGCTATGATCTCTGAGTGGTTTGAAGACGTGTAACCATGGATTGTTTAACCGACCTCCATGAGATTGCGGTTCCACCACAGAGAAAAACGTAACCAGTCTGGGATATGGCGTTGTGGGGATCAGACAAATAGCTAGCATCCGCATAACCTACTAAGGTTTTGTCTTGCTTACGATAAAACAGTCCAAGATCTTGAGACCCTTGGAGGTATCGTAGAACGTGCTTAACACCATTTCAATGTCTCCTTGTAGGAGAAGCGCTATATCTCGCAAACAAATTGACAGCAAATGCAATATCCGGCCGAGTGCAATTTGCGAGATAGAGCAAAGCTCCAACAGCGCTAAGATAAGGAACTTCTGGTCCCATAATTTCTTCTGAATCTTCTTTTAGTCTAAATGGGTCCTTATCCACTTCGAGGGATCGAACAACCATAGGGGTGCTAAGTGGATGAGATTTATCCATGTGAAATCTCTCCAATACCTTATTTACGTAGGTCAAGTGATGAATAAGGACTCCTTCTGGGAGATGCTCGATCTGCAAGCCGAGGCAGTACTTGGTTTTACCCAAGGACTTCATTTTGAATTCAGCTTTCAAGATTGAACTAACTTCTTCAATCTCTTTGCATGTTCCGATTATGTTTAGGTCATCAACGTAAACAGATATGATGCAAAAACCATCTTGCAATTTCTTCGTGAATACGCATGGACAAACTTTATCGAATGTGTATCCCTTCTTCTGAAGGAATTCACTAAGTCGGTTGTACCACATGAGGCCTGATTGCTTCAGGCCATCCAATGACTTTTGCAGTTGTATGCTATACATACTGCGGTTTTCACCATTCCTCATTTGAGGAATGTTAAACCCATCGGGGATTTTTATGTAAATGTCGGCATCTAGTGTTCCGTATAAGTACGCGGTTACTACATCCATTAATCTCATTTGGAGATTTAGTTTAACTGCCAAAGATATCAAGTAGCGGAACGTTATTGAGTCCATGACGGGAGAATAGGTTTGATCAAAATCAATCCCGGGTCTCTGCAAAAACCCTTGTGCTACTAGCATCGCTTTATACCTGTCCACAGTATTGTTCTCATTTCGTTTTTGTACAAATACCCACTTATATCCTACGGGGATAGCGCGCGCGGATGTACGAACGATAGAGCCAAATACTTGTCTTTTGTTAAGCGATGCGAGCTCTGCATCAATTGCCTCTTTCTATTTAACCCAATCGGAGCACTTCCGGCACTCGACGATTGTTTTGGGTTATGGATCTAGATCATTTATAATGGAAAGGGCGATTGACGCTGCAAATGTGTCGTCGACGACAGTAATATTTCTATTGTATGTTTTTCTCGTATCTGTGAAGTTCACAGAGACTTCGACGTTTACGTCAACCAGACCTTCCTCATTTCCCATTGTATCTGGGTCTGGTCGTTCCACGGTCCTAGTGCATGGAATATTTTGTGCAAGTGCTTCATCACCAGGACTCTCGTCTCGTAGAGAGTTGGAGTTATCTAGACGGATCTCTTCTAGAGATTTTCCATTCGACTGACCATATTTGCTAGCCTTTCGTTTAGGTGTGTTACTATCTCTTGAGGGTCCCTTACGCTTTTGGTGTGTGGGGGCATGAGTACTCGTTTTGCTTGGGACCTCAACCCTATGGGGAGCATTTACTGCAGGTATATGCGATTTAGTCACACCTCTATGGTCAGTGAACGCGTCTGGCAGATAATTTGCTAAGTTTTGCAAGTTAATGATCTTCTGAACTTCCAGTTCAGATTGATTAGTGCGTGGATCTAGATACTGAAGATTACTTACGTCCCACGCAAGTTCCCGACATTCATTCAATTTTAAATTCGGATCTCCCCCTAATGCCGGGAAGTAATCTTCATCGAACGTGCAATCAGCGAACCGGGCCGTTAATTGATCCCCGAACAAAGGCTCGAGGTATTCATGATGGATGGAGAGTCTATCCGACGTAAATACCAAGTTTTCTTTGTGGGCCCATAGAGGTCCGCTTTGGTATCGTTATTGGAACGTATACCGCACATCCAAAAATACGCAGATGGGAAATGCTAGGTTCTTTCCTACGCACTAACTGTAGGGGGGAATGATCATTATATGCAGTTGGACGGATTTGGATAAAGTGCGATGCATGTAGGACTGCATGCCCCCAACATGAAGTGGGTAGTTTGGAGTTCATAAGCAATGGTCTCGCGATAAGTTTGATACGTTTTATTAGCGCCTCAGCAAGACCATTTTGGGTATGGACGTAGGGGACCGAATGCTCCACTTTAATTCCCAGGGCCATACAGTAATCTGTAAAGGCCTTCGAGCTGAACTCAGCTGCATTATCCATGCGAATTGATTTGATTGGATAATTCGAGAATTGAGCTCTAAGCTCGATAGTCTTTGCAATGAGCTTCGCAAAAGCTTGATTGTGGGTGGACAGCAAATATGCAAATATCCACCTAGTGGAGGGATCAATAAGGAGCATGAAATAACGAAACGGCCCTGATGCTGGGTGAATCGGTCCGCAAATATCTCCTTGAATTCGCTCAAGGAAAACCAGAGACTCTAGTCCAACCTTAGTGTGCGCCGGGCTCACTATTAACTTACCCCTAGAATATGCATCACAAAAATATTCATCAACAGGAGGGATTCTATTTTTCGTAATATTATGACCAGTTGAATTAGCTAGAATCCTACGTATCATTGTTTGTCCCGGATGACCTAACTGCTGATGCCATAATTTAAAGGAATTTGGGTTATGGAATTTCATACTCATCGCTAGATGGGAACTAGACGGCCGAATGTAGGAATAGTACAATCCGGAGGAGAAGGAAGGAAGTTTCTCAATAACTTGTTTACGGCTACCTCGAGTAATAGTCATCAAAAGGTATTCGCTATCGTTCTCATTTTTAGTTTCAATATGATACCCGTTTATCCTAATGTCCCTAAAATTGAGTAGGGTACGCTTAGATTGTGGAAACAATAAAGCATTATCAATTATGAGTTCGGTACCCATGGGGAGGACAATGGAAGCTCTCCCGAAGCCCATTATCAACCTACTATCATTGGCTATTGTAGTTATACTCCCCTTACGTTCTATCAAGTTATGAAAATACTTCCTATCTTTTAGGATCGTATGTGTGGTGGCGCTATCTACCAAACATAAATCACCATGGACGTCCATCATGCAAGAGGAAATAGTCCAAACCTAGTAGCTGATTTGTTTACAAGCCATAAATGAGAACAATAATATCCAAATAAATATTATGGACAACTATTAAGGTAAACATATCAAAGCTAAAAATAATAAATTTATTCATAAAATAAAATATCAGAAAGAAAGGATCCCAAAACATAACATGAAATTGTTTTATTCAGAAAACAAAGTAAAATACTAGGAATAACTAAATATGCGAATCACTCGTCATCTCCAAAATCCTTAAGTTCAATACCCATAGGATCTGCGTTGCCTTGGTTAGAGTCTGCTTCGGGCAGACTGGCATGGTGAGATTCAACTCTAGGAGTCTTCCCCTTATCGTCCTTCTGCTACTTTTGGTAAGCCTCGACCAAATGTTTGGGAGTGCGACACGTGCGAGACCAATGGCCCTTGCATCCGCATTTGTAGCATGACTGCTCAATATTATCTTGATTATCAGATTTTCGAATAGCGGAGTTCGTGTTAGGTGCAGCCTTCCCACGAACCTGAGCTTGATTGTCATTCAAGGTACCTGGACCACCGGATTTATTACGACCTCAACCTTGGCTACGAGTTCTTTTACTTCCTCTCCCCCTTCCACGCTTGCGACTTCCTGTACTACTTTGAGCTACGGGCATATGCTTCGGGCACAACTTTTGAGCCAACCGGCCTCGCATTATGATTCTGCATAAGGAACTGGTTGTGCTTTTCCGCTACTAGAAGTGCAGAAATTAGCTCAGAGTGTACAATGTAGTTCTTAGCCCTATACTGCTGCTGGAGTACAAGGTTGCTTCCGTGGAAAGTCGACAAAGTCTTCTGGATTAAGTCGTCCTCAGTTACAGTTTTCTTACATAACTTTAACTGAGACACAATACGATGTAGGGCTGAGTTGTACTCCGTAACAGACTTAAAGTCTTGGAAACGGAGGTTCAACCAATCGTATTGTGCTTGAGGGAGGAGTATGTCATTTTGTTGTTGGAAACGGTCCTTCAGGGACTTCTACAACGTTTCGGGGTCTCTCTCAGTGATATACTCATTTTTCAGGTCCTGATTGAGATGATGCCTAAGGAAAATCAAAGCTTTCGCCTTCTGGGCGTCAGTTGATTTTGGATCATCGACAATCGTGCCGATAAGGTTGTTTGGGGCTAGATGTATTTCAACATCTAGCACCCATGTCAGGTAGTTACTATAGTCAAGAGTAAGCTCAACAAATTCTCTTTTGGTAATATCAAACATTATTCACTATAATTATTAAAGTGACATGGGTAAGAGGATTGACCAAATTCATAGACAACGGGGAGACAAAGATTTATTCAGTTATTCTAAGGCACATAGATGCACGTATTGGGCGCCGTCTACCCAAAACATAGATTTATAGTCCGACAAATGCCGGGCGCCGCCTACTCGGGCATAATATGCGGACTATAAATAAATAAACTATGTGCGGAAAATAGTAATGCACGTAGGATAATTAAATCACATAAACATGCATAAACAAGTAAGGGAGATAATCACATGAAAATAATTTCTAGAAAATATACGATTTAATAGACAGAAGGAATAATCATAAGAATAATTATTTCATGTATATTAACGCAATTTAACGAAATATTTTCAGGATTAAAAATAAATTAATATGGATTTTGCGATATCAAGAACGAAATCTCAAATCACAAAAATCCGGGAAAAACACCACGAGTGTCGCGCATGGGGAACGGGTGATGAGGACGTGTGGCGGCGAGAGGCGGCAGCGGCACATGCGTGCGGCGGTGCAGCAGCCCGTGCGCGACGGGCGGCGGCTGCACGCACGACGGCACAGTGCTGCATGCGCGACTGCGCGATGGTTGCGGGGCAACGAGACGGCGGCTCGCGGCGCGCCAGGGTGGTGGTCCGCGCGCGACAGGGCAGCGGCTGTGGCGCGATAGGGCGGCAGCTCATGCGTGACGAGACGACGGGCTTGCGGCGCATCAAGGACGTCAGTGTGCGGCGAGGCGGGACGGCTGCACACGGCGCGACGGGGCGGCGGCACGCGGCGCGGCGGTGCAGCAGCGTGCGGTACGACGGGGCGGCGGCTGCGGCACGCGGCTGTGGTCGAGTGGTGGACGATCGTCTATGGGGCAACGGCCGTTGCTCGTTGATTCAATTCACAAAATAATTTTTACCGTAATACAATTATGCGCAAGTATATTAAAAAACGAAATCATATTCAAAGTATACATCAAATCATGTGATTCATATTAAAATAAATTAAGGGCGTACCGTATAATCTCGGTTAGAGACTCGTGCTGATAACTTGTTGTAAATAAGTGCGTAAATTAAAGAGACAACATTTGTTGACCCAGCTCGTCGGGAATGACTACGTCTGGGGGCGATCCAAGCCAGGAGTTTTACTAATGATCTTGTGTATGAGAGCGATTACAATAATAAATACAATGATCTATTTATAAGAATAAAACCCTAATCTAAGATATAAAGCCCGTTGGGTTTCTTGGTCCATAAGTAATGTCCACATCAAATCTTCTAGATTTGGAATAATAAATCTTCTAGATTTACAACAACTGTTAATTTTGGACTCAAATTGATCATGATATTTTGAACGTTAATTCTCCCCCAAAAAAATTCGAATTGACAAAGGTGAAGCATTGGGTTTGCATAAAGCATTATCATGGATTAAAGAATTTCAAATTGATCTAGTGATGGTAGGGATGACAAAATAGCTCGCTCCGAGACCGCCCCATCCCGATTGGGCCAGATCAGTCTTGTCTAATTTGAAAACGGGTCAAGTCACGTTGAGCAAATCGGGTATAGATATGTTAAGATATTTGTATTTGTGTTAATGATTTAGTCAAAACTCATGTAATTAGTATCAGTATATTAGGACAACTTTGTAGTTGTATCAGCTGAACCTATTAGCCAATTGTGATAGACTTAGGTTAGTTTCTGGATCACAAGTTATGGGGGAACTTAACTTGCTCAACTGTAGATAAGAAGATTAGAAGACATTGAAGATAAGAAGTTCAACTGCGTTCTAGAAGACTTGAAGTCAGACCACCCCGAGTAGATGTAGCTTAGTTTCTAAGCTTAAACTGATTCTTGCTCAGCTGACACAAATGACTTTAAAGTCAGCTGTTGGGTGAAGTGTCCTCTAGATAGTAAAGAACAATCAAGAAAGACAAAGGAAATATACACTAAGTGTTAGGGTGTTAAAAAGACAAGTTGAGAAGACAAATAAAGTTTTTAAAGAATATATCTCATATGCTATAACTATTCAGAAAAGTTCAAAAGTGTCTGTAGGACACATTCGAGCGTAGCTCAATGAGAAGGTGATAACGCACATACGGAAGTTGACACAAAGCATGAAGTTGCATATTCAACAGATATAAGGTACGAGAGTAGGTGAGACCTGCAAAAAATAACATGAAAAATTTGTGCCCCTATCCCAAAGTCTTATTGCACCTAAAGATAGGAAAATTTCAAATATTATCTCCAATGTATATATTTAAATCTCCCTATAAATACATATCACACAGTCAGAATAAGGTTATGGAAATTCTAACTGTTGATAGGCTACCAGTCGAACAGCAGGATTAAGGATTAAAATTACAAACAATAATTATGTTATACTAATATTGATCAAGGAGAAGGAAGAGAGAAGCGAACAACTGAGTACAGATTGTGATTAATTGTAAAGGCGGCGAACAGCTGGTCAAAGCATCAAAAATTATTTGAGCGACCAGGAGTGCGAAAGTTAGAATAAGCAAAGAGAACATCTCAGAAATGAGGTCACACGTACCCACCACAAAGGCGAACAAGCGAGCAACATGGCACCTCGGAAGACAGCTCAGAACTCCACTAATTAGGCATTTCATTAGAAACAAACAAGTGTATTAACACTTGTCATTGTATAAAATGTAATAGCTTAGGAGTTAAACAAGTGGCTAAACACTTGGCAACATATAAACCAAAGGGCTAAGAGGATGACACTGTTGGAGTTATACGTGAAAGTATGCTTTTACTTTGTATAACTCGTGTATCAAACACTCGTTTTATGAGAATAATTATTTTATCACATTTACTTTAGTTATGATTGAATGTTGAATTTCTATTGCAAACCGTTCAATATATGGTACTAGTTACATTGCAGTTAATGTGGTGATACCCGATCACGGAAGACAACATTAACAGTTTACTTGTAACTAAACGTACATTTTCATGACCTAGGTGGAATTGAACAATCCGCCATGAAAGGTCGATGTGTAAGGCTCAGATTGATCTGTCTTGACTAAGAGATTGCACTAGCACATTTAGTATGTATTGAAGAGGACCTACAACGAGGATAAATTCTTCTGTTCTGAAATGTGAAGAATTAGACCTCAGTGGTTGTTGATTTCTTAATCTCCGTCCCTTAAATAGGACCGCGTGTGCTTAATGGTTACTGCTTTGATTCATGTTGGGTGAGAATCATTGTGACTTTGAACTTTGTGTCTTGGGCAGTAATATTAATCATACGACGATTGCTAAGATTTAATACGGAGAAACGCGTGCGAGTACGGCTCGTGTGATTAGTCCCCTTGGTGGGCTCAGAAGTTTTATCGTACCAAATCTTGCAAGTGAAGAATTAGTTTCTTCGGTATGGATAATAATGTTGAGCTGTCTTTACTCCAAGGTGAAATATATTAATTAATTTAGAGCTATTCAGAAGCTTGATTAATTAATGGACTTGATAATCTTAAACACGGGAAATAATAACCGGGAGCCCATATTATCGTAATATGGATTAAGATGGATAGTGCAATATTAATTTATTAGTGGTAATAATTAATATTAATGGGCTGAATTATATTAGGGCTCAATATTGAAATTCAGAAGTCCATTAGGAGGTCCAATCTTAATTCTCCTTAAAGGCCCCTCAAGTAGCCCATTAAGTAGCCCAATAATGATAAGGTGATTAAAATAAAAAGAAAATAATAGTGCTGATTTTTCTATAATTTTCGAAAATTGTAGTTTGTTAGGAGAGAAAAGATTTTGTTGATTTTCTTGGAAATATATTATGGAGGATAAATATTCTTGGAATACAAGATTATATCATATATTCAAGAAGATCCAAATCTTGGATTCTCTTCTTCATATTTTTCGAAAATTGCCCCTAATTAGAAGTGTGAGATTTTTGTGGAATATTTTATTTTGGAGAAAAGAATATATGAGATATATTCAAGATTTCTTAGAGTCTAAGAAAAGATTTTCTCCAAGGCCCATATTCCTCTAATTTTCGGCCAACACTACCTATAAATAGGGGATGATTATTTCATCCCCAAGTACATAATTCCATGTGTTGGGAAAATCAAGAGCATAGATATTTTTCTTTTTCCTTAGTTATTTAAATTGTTCGATAGCATCTCCCACCGGTGATTGAACAAGGCGAAAGGGAAATACTTGAGAAGGCTTTTGGGTTGATAAAGCGAGATTGTAATCGTCCCGTTTATTCAAAGGCCAAGTCTACAAGAGGTACGTAAGTCACATATCATCTTGATTATTTCCGCCATAGATTATATGTGAATTAATTCAACATGCATGATGATAAATTAGTTGTTGGAATTATTATTTGAATTAATTAGGATTAATTCATGCTAGTAATAATTGTATTTAAATTCATATTTAAATTTTATTCCGAATAGATTCCGGGCACCCCTATTTTCCCAGCAGACACCTCATGCTTACTTGCAAGTCTATAAATACCCCTTCATGCAAGGGAAAGAGGGGGTTCCATTATTAAAAAACACACCAAAACTCTTGCAAATTTCTTTCTCATTTATTACTTAGCTAAATCCATGATTCCTTGATCTTGTTTGATTATCTTGCTTAAAGAAAACATCCATTAATCACTTGGATTAGAAAAGGTCATCAACAATTGGCGCTAGAAGGAGGGGTCGAACCTCCGATTGATAGAAGAATTTGAAGATTTTGTATGTCAAGTCACCGGAATCTGCAAAAATTGGTCGGAATCCGGTAAGAGTTACCGGAAATTGGGTTTCTAAGTATAAGAAAAGGTGCTTGTTGTGATTCTAGTCATTTTAAGAATATTGAATGCATATGTATGTGAGTAAAGGTATATGAACCATCAAATTCACATACATAAGGCTAGTTGTTCTTAAAATAACTACAAGCACAAAATCGGTATCATAAAAACATTTGACATATCCGAAGAATGGCGAGATCGCAAGAACGACAATCTTCGAGCACTCACCCATCTAGCAAATCGAGAACTAGGGTTTCATCGATGGGAGAACATGCACGTATAGTACGGGCAACATCTCATAGGAACGTGCAAGTCACCATTGACACTCTTCCTCCCGAAGTGGAAGCCTTGGCCCGCAACCCGGAGGAACTGGTAAAAATAATTGTCGTATTACAATCAATACAACGACATCAAAAGAGGGCAAAACCGTCAAAGGCACTGGGGGCGAGCAACCGAGCAGCCGAGCAGCGGAGTAAAAGACAAGAAGACATGCGAAATAATGAAGTAGATAGCGCTCAGGCTCGACGAAACAAAGGTAAAGCCCCAATAAATGAAAGATTAGGGAGTAGACGAGAGTCCACGCCGGGAGGAAAGGAAGAATCGAACAAAAGTACAATAAGGGGCATGGGAGAGAGGTTTGAAAATAAAAGAGAGAATAGAGAAACCATACCACAACGAAGTGAGCAGCAAGCACACACTGATGCTCGCCCCTCTATCTATGATAGGTTGCGAAGATCAGCGTTCGGGCGACTAGGCCCCAATGGAGCCAGCAATATCGCCAGACGACCAACTCAAGAGAAATACCCTGTTGGTAAGGGACTGCGTCAAGATGAAGTCATCGAACTTGATCACGACAAACAACCTTCCAATGGAGGAGCGTCTCCAAATGAGTTGCAAGCCCTTAAGAAGGCAATTAAAGAAATGCAAAGGCAGCTGGATTCTAAAAAAGGCATTGGTTCAACAGTCTTGCCATCATCGCCGCTATCACTAGCAATTCTGAATGCGCCAGTGCAAAAGAAGATACAATTCCCGACCATCAATCTATACGAAGAAAATTCAGGCCTTAGGGTCCACCTGACAAAGTACTCCGACTTTATGATATCAATGGAGGCATCAGATGCCACCTAGTGCCATAATTTCCCACTTACTCTCGGTGATGGTCCCCACTGTTGGTTTTCAGCACTCACCCCCGGAACCATCAACTCTTTCGCACAACTGAGCAAGGAGTTTCTATCGCACTTCTCTACAGTCGGGTCATACTTAACGCAGAGACACCAGTTGGCTGATATCAAACAAGGGGAAGATGAGTCTGACAGAAAGTTTTTGGAAAGATTCGACAAAGTACTCTTAGAAGGGGAAATGGTGAGTAAAGAGACCAAGATGGTAGCAATGATGACTGGTTTAAAGAAATGGACTGATTTATGGAAAGAAATACACCTTGCCTGTCCCAAGACGTATGCTGAATTTAGACACCGAGCAGGCATTCATGTATCCATGCAAGAAGCACTTCAAAAAGAATTAGGTGATAAGACCGATCCCAAGAAACCGGAAAGAAATCTGTAGGAAATGACTACAAGGCCCCCAAAAATATGAAAGCTTTCAACGAGGGAGCAGAATTGAAGGAGAAATTGAATCAAGTGTTCGCCACGTCAATAGAAGCTGTATATAACAATCTCAAAGATAGGGACATGCTGTCAGAGCCAAGAAAAATCCAACAAGAACAAGGGAAACTTAACCCGAACAAATACTGTGCGTATCACCAGAACATCGGCCACTTCACCAGTGAATGTCGTGATTTGCTAAAATAACTGTAGAGATTCTACGAAGAAGGCAAGTTGTCAGAGTTTGTAAAGAAAGAACCAGGAAAAAGACCTATAACAACAAATCTGTCCAGCTCGGATGATGAGGAAAGTGACGACCAGCCGGGCAGGACGACCAAGAAAGGAAAAAAAGTTCCAATGGCTTCAGCAGAACTAGTGCGAGAAATCCTCATGCTCGAGGCAAGCGGACCGGTGGGAGGTTGTTCAAATGGAAGACCTCTAATCTATAAAAGAAAAAGAAAGGCAGAATTGAGAGTTGTGGCCCAAGTAAAAGGAGTAGGGGTAAACCCAGCTACCAAGCAAACGAGAGACTTAACATTTTTGGAAAAAGATTTGGATGGAGTACTTACCCCACATAATGATTCATTGATCATTTGTACAAACATCATGGGAGCACGGGTGCACCGTTTTCTTGTCGATACAGGCTCCTACACAAACATCTTGTTCAAAAGCACATTAGATCAATTAGGAGACTGTGAGGAATACGTGAAAGATTGTAATCACAAGATAGCGGGGTTCGGAGATGCTGTAACCGTTCCCCTAGGAGTAGTGACGTTGCCAGTTGAACTTGTATCGACCGAGAATCCAGATAGGAGGCTGACTAGGATGGTAGAATTTTTAGTAGTAGATCAGCAGTCTTCCTATAACGGATTCCTCGGTCGGCCCTTTATCAATGTATTCAAAGCAGTCATTTTAATATATTACTACTGTGTTAAATTCCCAACATCGAAAGGGCTAAGTACGGTAAAAGATGACCAAAAAAGAGCTCGTGAGTGCCTCCTACAATTACAGCCCAAAGACAGCCGGGTGTCAATGGTAGACGAATAGCCGAGCAGCTGTGCTGAAGACGAACCCTCCATCCTTGACGAGATCATGGAATCCATAGATACGGAGATGATGGAGGTGGACGACCAACAAGGAGAGGACGAGCAAGAAGTCCAGAACGAGCAACAAGGAGAAGAGGCTATACCTTGCTCGAAAAAAGTTGAAGACCTCGAACCACGACTAGGAGCGGAGCCAATGACAATCGAAGATGAACTTAACCTGGAAGGGCCCATCATTGATCCCCGATGGAAAAATAAGAAAAGGAGAGCAACACCGGTTGTAGAGTTGGAAGCAATAAGAGTTGATCTGAACCGAGAAGACCTAGAACTTTTCATTGGATTTGAGCTCCCTGAGCCATACAGATCCAGAATGAAAGAATTCTCAAAGTCTAATCTCGATGTGTTCGCATGGTCACATGCTGATATGGTATGCATCAGCCCTGAGCATGCCTGCCATAAACTAAATATTGATCCAACAAGGAGACCAGTGAAGCAAAAAAGGAGAAAATTTAGGCCCGACAAGTACGAGACATTGGATGTAGAAGTAAAGAAACTGCTGGACAATGATCTCATCAGAGAAGCACTATGCCCCGGATGGGTAGCAAATCCAGTGTTAGTTCGAAAACCAAATGGAACATGGAGATTGTGCATTGATTTCACTGACCTGAATGCTGCCTGTTCTAAAGATAACTTCCCGCTCCCACACATCAATCAGTTGGTAGATAATACAGCCGGACATGAAATTCTCACATTCATGGATGCATTCGCTGGCTACCACCAGATCCCAATGCATCCAGATGACCAGGAACACACAACATTTTACACCAACAAGAATTTGCTATGTTGGAAGAGAATGTCGTTCGGATTAATCAACGCAGGAGCCACGTACCAAAGGCTTGTCAATAAAATGTTCGATGAACACATTGGCAAGACAATGGAAGTATACGTGGATGACATAGTCGTGAAGAGTTCAAAGAAGGAAGACCACCTGGAACACTTGGCTCAAGCATTTGAGATAATTCGAACCTGCAACATGAAGCTGAACCCAAAGAAAAGCAGTTTCGGAGTTCATTCAGACAAATTTTTGGGACATCTTGTTAGCCAGCGAGGCATTGAAGCAAACCCATCAAAAGTGAAGGCAAATATGGATATGCAGCCACTAAGATCTGTCAAAGAGGTGCAATGGCTCACCGGATGTCTAGCAGCTCTAAATAGATTTAATCTCGAGATTTGGTAATAGGTGCCGACCCTTCTTCGATGCTATAAAGAAAGGAGGATTTCAGTGGACGAATAATTGTCAACAAGCGTTTGAACAACTAAAAGAATATCTCGGCGATACCAAAATCCTGTCAAAACCTGTCTCAGGAGAAAAATTGTACCTATATCTGGCAGCCTCAGAAGTAGCGATCAATTCAGTTCTGGTTCGTGCGGAAGGGAAATTTCATTTACCCATCTACTATGTGAGTCAAGCGTTGCACGAAGCTGAAATCAAGTATTCCCCAATGGAAAAGCTAGCATACGCACTAGTGACGAGTGTCAGGAAGCTTCGACCATACTTCTTCGATCATAAGGTAGAAGTCCTAACAACATTCCCATTAAGGCAAATCTTACAAAGGCCGAATACTGCTGGTCACCTTCTCAAGTGGTCTCTCGAAATAAGCCAATTTGGAATATCATATGCACCTCGAACAGCGATCAAAGGACAAGCGTTAGCCAACTTCATAGTCGAACTAACCTTTCCTCAAGATCCGACGAGAGGTCATAACCATCCATGGCATATGTACGTTGATGGATCGTCGGCCAACGCAGCATTAAGAGCTGGAATAGTGCTAATTAGCCCAGACAGATAAGTTTTCACCTCGGCAGTACGATTCGAGTTTATGGCAACAAACAACGAAGCTGAATATGAAGCATTGATAGCTGAACTTCATTTTGCATTGGCTGTGGGGGTTAGAAGACTGTAGATATATGGAGATTCACAGTTGATAGTCAACCAAGTCTGGGGAGAATATGAAGCAAAAGACTAGAACATGGCGTTGCATCAAAAAATTGTTGCTCATTTGGCTTCCGTGTTTGAACAAATTTACATCGAACAAGCGCCAAGAGACAATAATGCCCAAGCAGATGCACTTACTCGCCTGGCTACCAGCACGGGACCAACAGGGTTGTTAGAAATCACCATCACAAAGATACTTCAACCGTCAACACACAACTACAAAATCAGTCACGTAAGTGAAGAACCCAGGGAAGATGACTGGAGGACACCTATTATCAAATACCTTTGCGATGGTAAAGTTCCAGAAAACCCTCAAGAGGCGACCAAGATGACCAGACGAGCAGTAAGGTTCACAATCATGGATGGTCAACTTTACAAAAGAGGATTTTCGCTTCCATTATTAAAATGCTTGGCAAAGGGGCAAGGCCAAGAAGTTTTGAAGGAAATCCATGAAGGCGTTTGTGGAAACCACGCAGGGGGGCGTGCATTAGCATAAAAGATAGTAAGGCAAGGGTACTACTGGCCAACTTTACTACATGATGCTATCAAAGTTGCAAAAACATGTCATAGATGCCAGTTATTCACCCCCAACATTCACAAGCCACCAACTGAACTAATATCAGTGTTGGGAAAATGTATAAGACTTGTTTTGATTAGATGCCAACATGTCCCTCCTAAGTTGTTTTGTAAGTAAATTATTCAGTAGAGTTAGAGTTTAAATTAAACAGTTCTAAGTGTTAAGAACTGGAGTACAGTTAGTAATAACTAGAGTGTATTTTAGTATGTAGTCCGCTGAGATGAAGTCCGCTGAAGAATAAGTGATCTGAGAAAGAAGTCGAAGTCTTGAATGTTTTCTAAGTGCATTCTCACTAAAACTAAATCTATCAGTAGAGGACGAAGGTCCACTGATAAAGAAACTAACAAAGTACATTTAATGCTAAACATATTTAAAGCTGTTAGTTAATCTGGTTGGAACAAGGCAAAATGAATTTCAGTGAAGCTTACAATAAATGAAGGAATAAGAAGGTTCTCTCAGAGGAGTCCCACCTTAAAGCAAGACAAGAATCTGGGCATACAGACTTAAGGTCCAATGAGAAGATGACACGTCAGTGTACTTTACTGACAGCCGACCTACCCCAGCCTGACAAGTACCAAAAGTCTTTCTTCTATCAATCTACAGAAAGTTGGTGAACAAGCATGGTTTTGCAGCCGTTTCTTGACAAGACTTAAAGCTTCAAAAAGAGCCATTTGAACCAATCAGATACAAGAAGACTTACTTGAGAAGATTCAAATCCAACGGAAAGATTTTCAAGGAAGCCTATAAATACAGAAGGACGTGCACATTTACAAGCACGGGAAACTCACAAGATCAAAGCTATCTCTACATTCATAACCATCTAGAAGCACTCGAAATTATCATTGTTTCCCAAGTGTTTCACAGTTGTAGAGAGCCTAACAAACCTTCTGTAACCAAGCTTAAAAGCTATATCCAAATCTTAGAAAGAGATAATCCAATCCTAAGCATTGAGCTAACCTTGTAAGGATTATCTCAAAATAGTTGGAACCAAAACCCTACTCAAAACCCTACTCAGTGTTTAGGTTGAGAGCTAGTGTTAAGTGGTGTTAGTAAGCTGATTGTTGTATCAGTATGAAAGCTGGTTTGTTTTGGGAACTAGGACCTGGAATTTCCTAGTGATCAATCATCCTAAGAGAGGAAAAGTTGATCAGTGCACCTTGGCACTATAACACAAGGAATTCCAAGTGAAAGGAATTCTCCTGTTTGATCAGGCCAGTGGACGTAGGAGATTTATCTCTGAACCACTTTACATCTTGTGTACTTACATTCTGCTATTTCATAAGTGTGTGTTAATCTCAAGTTTATCAAAGTAAAACGAGTTTTCTAAAGGGCTCACTAATCCGCATCTGAAAGCTAATTAGATAGTAGTTCAACTGAAAGTCTTGTGCTATCAGTGGAGGTATTATCTCAGTAAGCTTTCACAGAGTAACTCTCAGCAGACCTCAAGTCCACTGACGAGCTATTGTCTTAAGTAACCTGATAAGTTTTGAAGAAGTTTTAGTTTGTAACCACAAGTGTATTCCCCCCCATACACCTGTTTACTCGTTTCGGGACCAACAATTGGTATCAGAGCAGTGGTTCAAAAGACCATTGTTCTAAGTATACCTTGTGCTTAAAGGTATTTTATTAAGGTCACCTGAATTGATCTTTTGATAAACTTGCTTTTATACTATGGCTGACAACACAGCTAGGGTTGCTCCACCAGCAGAGAACAACATGGGAGTTAATCCCTTGAACCATATGTCTCATCACAAGCTTCCACAATTCTCAGTGGAAAACTATGATTTCTGGAAGATCAGAATGAGAGCTCATCTTGCCTGTGTGCATGATGAAATGTTAAGGGTTATTACTAAAGGTCCATTTATGTTTATGACACCTAACCCTAGAACTACAGCTGAAACTATTGCAGATCCTAGAGAAGAATGGCCCAAAGATGAAGATAATTTCACTGCAGATGAGAGGAGGAGAAACAACCTCAACTTCATTGCCATGAACATTCTCTACACCACTATTCCAGATTCTGTAATGGGAAGAGTGATCTACTGCAAGACAGCAAAGGAACTATGGGACACTCTTGCTCTCATGTGTGAAGGAACTGACAAGATAAAAGAGAACAAGCTTTCAGTAGCTGTTCAAAAATATGAGCAGTTCACCATGGAGTCCACTGAGACCATAGACCAGCTTGATGGGAGGTTCACTGACATCATGAATGAGATAAATTCTCTGGGAAAGGTCTACACCAAAAGAGAAGTTGCCTTAAAGATCCTGAGAGGTCTAACCTCAAGATGGGATGTGTACTCTGTGATGATGCAGAATACCAAGGATCTATCCAGCATGTCTATGCAACAGGTATTCTCTGAACTTAAGGCTTATGAGTTTGATCTGAACAGGAAAAGGGCTCCTGATGAGACCTCAGCTGAGAAGGGAGTTGCCTTCAAAGCTAAGGAGTCTGAGCCAAAATCCCCAAAGCCTCAGAAGAGTACAAAGGCGAGTAAGTCTCAAAGCAAGGCTGAGATGCAGGAGGAACTCAGCCTCATGGCTAGAAGGTTTGAACAACTTAACAGCCGCTTTGGCAAATATAAGAGATTTTACAGGGATAACAGGGAAGGTAGAAGTTATCCACAAAAGACTACCAGAGAAGGAGAGAAAAGCTCATCTGAGCTGGAAAAGAAGAAGGAATACAAGAATTACACCAAGGCTGAAGGATCATCATCAAAGACCAGAGAGTCCACTGAGGAAAAGAATGATGATGCCAACAGGTGTTTTCAGTGCAAAAAGATTGGGCACTTTCAATATGACTGTCCTCAACTGAGCACAAAAGAAAGAAGAGAAAGGCAAGCCAAAAGAGACAGAAGATATGGAGAAAGGAAAGCCATGATGGCTGGGGATGTTGATGAAAACCTGGAGTTACCTGATGAACTGTTCTCTGACAGCAGTGAAGATGACATGTGCCTCATGGCAAGAGAAGAACCAGAGGTACAATCCAAACCATCCATTTCTCTAGAACACACACCTGAGCTAAGCTCAGAGTCAACTGAGGAACTCAATCTTCAATCCGCTTTGGAACAATTGATGATTGATTTCTCAAGGTTGCAAGAAGTAAGTTTCTGTCTTCAAGATGAGAACAAACAACTCTTGAGTGAAAACTCCAAGTTAATTGAGTCTGGGAATCAAGCAGATCTAAACTCAGCCAAATCTTCCGTTGAACTGACAAAAGAGGTGGAAACCCTCAGGAGTCAAGGAAATGGTAGAGATCAACTGATAAAAGATCTCAATGAATCTAAGACAAAGTTAACTGAAGAGAATTTAAAATTGGTAAGCCAAATAAAGGATTCTCTCCTGAAAATTGATGTCTTACAAAAATCTGAAGAGACATTGTTAAAAAGGATTGATGCTCTAAACAAACCCTCTCTTGCCATAGAGGAGATCCGAAATTTTCAAACCAACCCAAATAACAAGTGTGGGATAGGCTTTATTCCAAAACCTTCAGAAGGTCCTCTGAGTGTTGCTTCTTCAAGTGGCACAAAGAGAGTTTTTGTCAAGTCTGTGACATTTCAACCACAGACCGTGGATAAAGGAAAAAGACCAGCTGGGATCACTCAAAAGAAAAGTCAATCTAAGCCAAAACCAAATGGAAAGGCTCAGGTGACTTATCAGACTAGATCTCAGCAGAGGTACTATCAGCCGAGGTCTTCACAGATGAAGCAACCTCAGCTGAGAGCACCCAGGCATGAGCAGTCCTCATAGAATGACTCATATGGAAGACCTAGTCCTTTTGTGTCTAAAGGAAAAGGTCCTTCATACCTTTATCAACAAAAACCAAGACCAGGTGCACCCAAGCCAAAGAGAAAGAATGTGAAGAAGGTTCCTGTTCCTTCAAAGGCTGACACCCATAGAAAGTTTACTCCTAAGGCACCTAGGGAGATAACAATCTATGTAGATGTTTATGGAAGACAAATTAGCCAATCTAAAGTAATTAGAACTGTGAGGCAAATTTGGATTCCGAAAGGTACAACTAACCTTGTAGGACCCAACACCAAATGGGTACCTAAAGCTTGATCTGTGATTGCAGGGCTCAGTGGACCTCAACAAAGGAGAAGCTCTTAAATCGTCAGTCTGGTATTTGGACAGTGGATGTTCTAGGCACATGACTGGCAACAAAGATCTCCTGACAGAATTTGTTGAGAAAAAAGGTCCACAAGTCACTTTTGGTGACAACTCTCAAGGAGCCACTAAAGGTTATGGTACTTTAATTATTGGCTCAGTAAGGGTAAACAATGTATCCTTTGTCAGTGGACTTAAGCATAATCTACTGTCCATAAGTCAATTCTGTGATAAGGGATACAGTGTTGAATTTTCATGTAACCTGTGTTTTGTTAAGAATGTATCTTCACAACAGGTATTACTAACTGGGTCAAGAAAGGGAAATATCTATCTTGCAGATTGGAAGTCTTGCACACCAAATGCATGTCTTATTGCTAAGAGCTCAACTGACACTAATTGGTTGTGGCACAAAAGGCTAAGTCATCTGAACTTCAAGATGATGAACATGATAGCAAGACATGGACTGGTAGAAGGAATGCCAAATGAAGTTTATAACAAAAAACATATCTGTAAAGCCTGTCAGGAGGGGAAGTGTTGGTCCCAAAAAGGTTATCCAACGGAAAGCGTTTTGAACTTAATTTTAAGAAAACCCGATTTAAATTAAGTACTAAAATTAAAATGCAGAAATCTAAATTGCAGAAAAGTAAATAACACCAGAAATTATAGTGGTTCGGATATAACGATCCTACGTCCACTCTCCCTTTCTCCAAAGGGGACTTTCTCTCTCTCCAACCAACTAACTCACAAACCACTGGAATTGCGAAGTACCAGCTCCTTCGTACAACAACTTACAACAACCTTTCAAGATGAACATGTTAATTATAAGTTCCAACTGAAACTCCTAAAGAGTGTATAAACGTTAATGAACAAGGTGAGTGTTTGGAAGAGTTCGTGTGTTCTTGTTGTGTGCTCTCGCGCGACTCTTATCTTGAACTAATCCAAGCACTCCTATTTATAGTTGTAGAATAAACTAGCCGTTGGAAACTAGTAATTCAAACAACCATAATTGGAGGGATATAATCAATCAAAGATTGATTATATGATTGATTAGTTGACTTCAATCAAGCAATCAATCAATCAGATCCTCCATCAGTTGACTTCTCCAGATTGCCTTCTTCTCCATCAAGGATCTCCAAAGTCTTCTTGTCTACAGATTACTACGAAGCTACAGGGAGGGTGAACTAATCCGTCTCCCTCATCTGGTCTGGTCTGGTCTCATCTGGTCAGGTAACACTTCAGCTCTGGTCCTCTTCTGGGAGAGGTCTTCTGGCAGACCTCATCTGGCAGACTCTTCTGGTCAGGCTCCTCTGGTCAGACTCCTCTGGTCAGACTGTTGGGAAAATAGGGGTGCCCGGAATCTATTCGGGATGAAATTTAAATACGAATTTAAATACAATTATTACTAGCATGAATTAATCCTAATTAATTCAAATAATAATTCCAACAACTAATTATCATCATGCATGTTAAATTAATTTCACATATTTAACTAGGCGGAATTAAACAAGTAAATATGTGATTAACGTACCTCTCGTAGTATTGGCCTTTGGATATACGGGACACTTGTAATCTCGCTCTATCAACCCAAAGCCTTCTCAAGTATTTCCCTTTTCACCTCACTTGATCGCCGGTGGGAGACGCTTTCAAGTAATTTAATAAACTAAGGAAAAAGAAAAATATCTATGCTTCTTGATTTTTCCAACACATGGAATTATGTACTTGGGGATGAAATAATCATCCCCTATTTATAGAGGGTAGGGGCCGAAAATTAGAGGAGATATGGGCTTGGAAAAAATCTTTTCTTAGTCTCTAAGAAATCTTGAATATATCTCATATATTCTTTTCTCCATAATAAAATATTCCACAAAAATCTCACTCTTATTTTCAAGCTTATAGTTTTCGAAAACTTCAAGGATAAAATCTAAGATTTGGATCTTCTTGAATATATGAGATATTCTTGTATTCCTAGAATACATATCTTTCATAATATCTTTCCAAGAAAATCAAGAAAATCTTATTTCTTTTTTATTCCTAATTTTCGAAAATTATAATAAAAAATCAGCATTGATATATTCTTTATTTTTAATCACCTTATCATTATTGGGCTACTTAATTGGGCTACTTGAGGGGCCTTAAGGAGAATTAAGATTGGACCTCCTAATGGACTTCTGAATTTCAATATTGAACCCCAATATAATTCAGCCCATTAATATTAATTATTACCACTAATAAATTAATATTGCACTATCCATCTTAATCCATATTACGATAATATGGGCTCCCAGTTATTATTTCTCGCGTTTAAGATTATCAAGTCCATTAATTAATTAAGCTTCTGAATAACTCTAAATTAATTAATATATTTCACCTTGGAGTAAAGACAGCTCAACATTATTATTCGTACCGAAGAAACTAATTCTTCACTTGCAAGATTTGGTACAATAAAACTTCTGAGCCCACCAAGGGGACTAATCACACGAGCCGTACTCGCACGCGTTTCTCCGTATTAAATCTTAGCAACCGTCGTATGATTAATATTACTGCCCAAGACACAAAGTTCGAAGTCACAATGATTCTCACCCAACATGAATCAAAGCAGTAACTATTAAACACACACGGTCCTATTTAAGTGACGGAGATTAAGAAATCAACAACCACTGAGGTCTAATTCTTCACCTTTCAGAACAGAAGAATTTATCCTCGCTGTAGGACCTCTTCAACACATACTAAATGTGCTAGTGCAATCTCTTAGTCAAGACAGACCAATCTGAGCCTTACACATCGACCTTTCACGGCGGATTGTTCAATTCCACCTGGGTCGTGAATTGTACGTTTAGTTACAAGTAAACTGTTAATGTTGTCTTCCGTGATCGGGTATCACCACATTAACTACAATGTAACATGTACTATATATTGAACGGTTTGCAATAGAAATTCAACATTCAATTATATCTAAAGTAAATGTGATAAAAGAATTATTCTCATAAATCTAGTGTTTGATACACGAGTTATACAAAGTAAAAGCATACTTTCACGTATAACTCCAACAATCTCCCACTTATACTTAAAGTCTGCTTTTAGTATACATCACGCATGTCTTAGTGTAGTAGCTCTACGTGACATCTCATGTCAACCTACACTAACCTAATAATTCCTCCCACTTATACTTAAAGCAGATTGGCAATAGTCTTGACTCCCATTCCATCCACATGTCTCTCGAATGTATTCAGAGGCAGACCCTTTGTGAATGGATTTACTAGGTTGTCCCCGACGCATATCTTTGCCACCTCTTTATCTCCTCTCTTAACGATTTCTCGTATAAGATGGTGTTTTCTTTCAATGTGTTTGCTGGCCTTGTGGGCTCTCGGTTCCCTTGAATTTGCAACTGCCCCAGTATTGTCACAAAAGACAGTTATCTTGTCGGGCAAATTCGGAACTACGTCCAAGTCCACTAAGAAGTACTTGAGCCAAACCGCTTCTTTCGCTACTTCACAAGCAACTACTTATTCGGCTTCCATGGTCGAATCTGCGATGCATTTCTGCAAATCGCTTCTCCATGTCATGGCTCCTTCTCCCATGCAAAACACACTACCCGAGGTAGGTATTTTAGAGTCTATGTCTGATTGGAAATTTGAGTCCGTGTATCCCATGGGAATTAGGTTGTCTGATTGTTAAATCAACATTCCATACTAAGTTCTTTTCAAAAACTAAAGAACGCATTTAATTGCAATCTAATGTGCTTTCCCGGGGTTACTTTGATATCTTGCCATCATGCCCACGGCAAAGCAGATATCCGGTCTCGTACACAACATTGCATACATAAGACTTCCTACGTCCGAAACGTACGGAACGTCTTTCATGTCATCTATCTCCACTTGCGTCTTAGGGCATATTTCTTTAGATAGATGGATTCCGTGCCTAAAAGGTACAAAACCTTTCTTGGAATCTTGCATGCTGAAATGCTTCAAAACAGTGGCTTTGTATGAAACTTGCGATAAACCTAACATCCTCCTCTTGGATCTCGAGTGAACTTGATCCCAAGGATGTGACCGGCTTTCCCTAAGTCCTTCATATGAAACTGATTTGACAGCCATACCCTTACGTCTGACAATACCTTTACAT
The DNA here is from genome assembly GCA_947034835.1 of Ballota nigra. Classification (NCBI taxonomy): domain Eukaryota; kingdom Viridiplantae; phylum Streptophyta; class Magnoliopsida; order Lamiales; family Lamiaceae; genus Ballota; species Ballota nigra. Next base: position 20,670,945 of record OX344730.1, read on the forward strand.
TGTTTCCAATGAGCAGAATATCGTCTACGTATAATACTAAGAATACCACCGCAGTTCCATCACACCTTTTATACACACAACTTTCGAACTTGTTTTGATCTCAAACCCATAAGACTTAATAACTTGATCAAAACACTGGTTCCAAGTACGCGACGCTTGCTTAAGTCCATAAAATGGATCTCTTAAGCTTGCATACGAGGTGCTCTTGGCCTTTTTCAACGAAACCTTTGGGTTGTTGCATATAGATCCCATCAAGACTTCCGTTAAGGAAAGCTGTCTTGACATCCATTTGCCAGATCTCGTAATCTAAGTGCGCAGCGATCGACAAGAGAATCCGGATGGACTTAAGCATAGCTACAGGCCACAAGCCTTGCTTTGAAGGTCTTTACCCTTCCGTCCGGTCCTCTTTTCCTCTTGTACACCCACTTGCATCCAATGGGCTCTACCCCATTAGGTGGATCAACCAACTCCCACACTTGATTATAATCCATCGAACCCACCTTGGTTTCCATTGCGGTTTGCCACACTTCCGCGTCTTTATCTTGGATTGCCTCGTCGTATGTTCATGGGTCTGATTCATCGCCGGGAATCAAATCCGAAGATTCTCCAATTCCCATGAATCTCTCGGGTTGCCTTGCGATCCTCCCACTACGACGGGGTTCCGGTTGTGAAGGTATGACGTGTGGTATATCATCTTGTATACTTGGTATAGGAGTTTGCCCTCTTAACTCGTCTAAGGTAATCTCACTTCTGGGCTTTCTTTTGTTCATATAGTCTTCCTCCAAGAATTTAAAGTGCGAACTAATCACGGTCTTTCAATCCTTGAGACTATAGAACATACACCCTTTCGTTCCCATGGGATATCCTATAAACAACCTTAATTCCGAACATGGATCGAATTTACCGGCTTCCTTGTCTAGCACGTATGCCGGACAACCCCAAATCTGCAAGTGTCTTAGACTGGGCTTGCGCCCCGGTCCACAATTCCATTGGGGTTTTAGGAACCGATTTGGATGGCACCAAGTTTAGAATATAAGTCATTGTTTCCAAGGCGTTACCCCAAAACGACTTGGGTAAATCCGAATAACTCATCATGGATCTGACTATTTCTAAAAGAGTCTGGCTCCTTCGTTCCGCCACACCGTTCTATTGAGGGGTTCCCGATGTGGTCAACAGGGATACAATCCCTTCTTCCGATAGGTAGTTCAAGAATTCATTGCTAAGGTATTCGCCTCCACGAACAAATCGTAGAGACTTGATACTTCTTTCCCTATGCATCATAAGGTAGATGTATCCATATCTCGAGTAATCATTGAAAAAGACAATTTACTCATACCCCTTCTTGCTATGATCGTCATTGAACCACACATATCGGTATGACAAGTTCTAATACTTCCGTGGTTCTATTCCCCTTGGCTCCAAATGCCCTCTCGGTCATTTTACCCTCTAAACAGGATTCACAAGTTGGAAACGGTTCGACTTGGAATGATTCCAAGGATCCGTCTTTCACCAATCTCTCTATCCACTTTAGATTAATATGACCTAGTTTAAGATGCCATAGAAGTGTTTCGTTCATCTCCGAAGAACGCTTTCTTTTATTACTCGAAATAATCGATGTGTTATTAGATTCAATTTTGTAAGTGGTGTGCCCAAATGATGGTATAAAGATCATCCATTGAAGTTCCGGAACAGATAAACTCATCGTTTCAAGCAATAATAACATCATTATTAAAAGAAACTGAGTATCTATTCAAACAGTTTAGAAACTGAAGGTTGAGTTCTTTCTAAACTAGGAACATGAGGAACGTCTCTCAAGACCATAACTCTATCTTCACAAGATAGGCGCACTTCTCCCACTGCTTCAGCTGCCACTCTCGTAGCATTGCCCGATGTGATGGGGATCTCACTTCCGTTAAGTCGTCGGGTTAGCTTAAACCCATGAAACAAATGTGATCAGTAGCTCTCGTATCCACTATCCACGAATAGACAGCATACGCCACTTCACAAGTTTCGATGACTAAGGTGTGTGAATTACCTAACTTTCCTAGCCTCTTAGGCTTGGAACAGGCAGACCTCCATTGTCCTCTCTCACCGCAACTAAAACACTTTCCCTTCGATGCTTGCCTTTGCATTTGCCTTTCGCAACAATTGGATTTGCTTGGATCCGGCCTTTGGTTCTCTTCCTCTTTTTCCCTCCCTTGGGACCAAAAGAGGTAGACGAACCATTAGCCACCATAGCACTAGACTGGTGCTCCATTATCACCTCCACCGAAACTAAAGCTTGCAAGAGCTCGGGCAAACGACTTGTCCGTTCATTCATCTGACAGTTCAGATGAAACTACTCAAAGCTTCTCGGTAGGGAATGGTATATGAAATCAATCAAAATCCGCACCAAGTACTTCCAACTTGTTAAGGTATGCCATTATCTCGAGAACGTGCTCCCTCACGGGCGTTCCTTCCACCATTTCCAACTTGACCGAGTCATGTTTGGTGAACTGATTAGTCATGGGATTCTGATGTGAAAACATCTCTTCAAGGTGTTCCATGATTTCAACAGCGGATACAATGTCTTCATGAACGCGCCTCAAATCCTCAGACAGAAATGTCAAGATGATGCACTTCATTCATTGTCACGCTTCCGATCATAAACTGCCTCTTCCCATTGCTTGACTTATCATTAGGCTTGCCGGGTATATTAACATAAATAACCCAATTGTGTTTTCGTGCAGTAAGGATAAATTTAAAAAAAATTTCCAATCGATATAATTCTCTCCAAAAAGTTTATTAACTTTAAGTATATTAAACAGTGGATTAAAAGGTTGCGACATGATGAAATGAGAATAAAACATACATTCATATCAATATCTAGAAAAATATGAAATTATCACGTAATTCGATCACATCAATTATATTGAAACCTTAAAACAATATAATCATGCATCAGCCAACATCTCGAAACAATTTAAATGCGCCACGAGGGGTGGTCTATACATTTAAATACATTCAAGCGGATCACAAACTTGAAAGTTACAAATCCTTAATTCAAAATTAATAGTTGGCTCCCACTTTGACCACATAGAAATTGACAGGGACTCCGAGGGGAGTAAGTTAATATCAATTTCCTATGCCTAAGTAATAACCATAATTAAATACAGGATTATTATTTCGCTTTGAGCAAGCCACTCGTGGTGAGGGTCAATACCGCCACTAGTAATAATCCACAATCATCCTTTCGGAATTTATTCATGTGAAATCCGTTCTTTTGGCCGATCCGAGGGGGAAATGTATTCCAAAAGAACTTCACAAATAAATAAATTATGGAGGCCAAAATAATCCAATTTTAATATCCGGAATAAAATTGCGATTATAAAAACATACTTAGTAATTTTCGAAAGTAAGGTTTTTCTTGGACAATTAAATTCATGCAAACACATATTAACAAATAATAAAAATTGCACGAAATAAAACATCCATCAAAACAAAATTAAACACATTGGAGCACTCAATTCCAATTGTCACGGTTTAATTTCTTCACGTCTTGATGCGAAAAATTGTCCTTGTTGCTTTCCGACGTTCGTCTCGACGTGCTCCCACTCGAACAGCAACACTTCTTCAAAAACAGCATCGTTTGGGGTCCGGGACGACGTTTAAAAACACACGGAAAAAAAAACACGAACCGGAAAAATTCCACGGCCTGAGATACAGCGCGCTTCCCGGCCCGAGAAGCGCTGGAAAAACGCCCGAGGCGCGCCGAAGCGCAGCCCCGAGGCGCACCCGAGGCGTACCCGAGGCGCTGCACGGAAGCGCGCCGAGGCGCACCCGAGGCGCCCCGAGGCGCTGCAGGCCCTCGCCGAGGCGCGCGCGCGCGGTGCGCGCGGCGCCGTGCGCCCGCTGCGCACGGCGTGCGCCGTGCACCCCCGTGCGCCGTTTTTTTCGCCGTTCGTCCTCGTTTTCTTCACCCCTAGCATGATTTTACCTCCATACACGCGCCACGCTTGTATGCGTCGTCCGGGTATGCCGTTTTTAATTCTCCGTTCTTCGTCACGATCCGGTTACAATTTTTTTTTTTTTACAAAAAAAATAAATACTAGATCTAGACTAGTCTATTACAATGATCGAATCAAAATAAAAACAACTAATCTACTCGTGGATTTTCTCACGAGAAAAACGAATTCGAACGAATCGAATTAAAAAACAATTAATTTACACGCATGAAAATTAACAACATTAAAACCATGACAATTGGATACCTGCAAAAAAGATCTAACAATTCTACTATCCAATTTCAATTTAATGTTTAACAATTTAAATTCCAATTTAAAATTCAGAGCCCGAAACCGTGGCTCTGATACCAGTTGTTGGGAAAATAGGGGTGCCCGGAATCTATTCGGGATGAAATTTAAATACGAATTTAAATACAATTATTACTAGCATGAATTAATCCTAATTAATTCAAATAATAATTCCAACAACTAATTATCATCATGCATGTTAAATTAATTTCACATTTTTAACTAGGCGGAATTAAACAAGTAAATATGTGATTAACGTACCTCTCGTAGTATTGGCCTTTGGATATACGGGACACTTGTAATCTCGCTCTATCAACCCAAAGCCTTCTCAAGTATTTCCCTTTTCACCTCACTTGATCGCCGGTGGGAGACGCTTTCAAGTAATTTAATAAACTAAGGAAAAAGAAAAATATCTATGCTTCTTGATTTTTCCAACACATGGAATTATGTACTTGGGGATGAAATAATCATCCCCTATTTATAGAGGGTAGGGGCCGAAAATTAGAGGAGATATGGGCTTGGAAAAAATCTTTTCTTAGTCTCTAAGAAATCTTGAATATATCTCATATATTCTTTTCTCCATAATAAAATATTCCACAAAAATCTCACTCTTATTTTCAAGCTTATAGTTTTCGAAAACTTCAAGGATAAAATCTAAGATTTGGATCTTCTTGAATATATGAGATATTCTTGTATTCCTAGAATACATATCTTTCATAATATCTTTCCAAGAAAATCAAGAAAATCTTATTTCTTTTTTATTCCTAATTTTCGAAAATTATAATAAAAAATCAGCATTGATATATTCTTTATTTTTAATCACCTTATCATTATTGGGCTACTTAATTGGGCTACTTGAGGGGCCTTAAGGAGAATTAAGATTGGACCTCCTAATGGACTTCTGAATTTCAATATTGAGCCCCAATATAATTCAGCCCATTAATATTAATTATTACCACTAATAAATTAATATTGCACTATCCATCTTAATCCATATTACGATAATATGGGCTCCCGATTATTATTTCCCGCGTTTAAGATTATCAAGTCCATTAATTAATTAAGCTTCTGAATAGCTCTAAATTAATTAATATATTTCACCTTGGAGTAAAGACAGCTCAACATTATTATTCGTACCGAAGAAACTAATTCTTCACTTGCAAGATTTGGTACAATAAAACTTCTGAGCCCACCAAGGGGACTAATCACACGAGCCGTACTCGCACGCATTTCTCCGTATTAAATCTTAGCAACCGTCGTATGATTAATATTACTGCCCAAGACACAAAGTTCGAAGTCACAATGATTCTCACCCAACATGAATCAAAGCAGTAACTATTAAACACACACGGTCCTATTTAAGTGACGGAGATTAAGAAATCAACAACCACTGAGGTCTAATTCTTCACCTTTCAGAACAGAAGAATTTATCCTCGCTGTAGGACCTCTTCAACACATACTAAATGTTCTAGTGCAATCTCTTAGTCAAGACAGATCAATCTGAGCCTTACACATCGACCTTTCACGGCGGATTGTTCAATTCCACCTGGGTCGTGAATTGTACGTTTAGTTACAAGTAAACTGTTAATGTTGTCTTCCGTGATCGGGTATCACCACATTAACTACAATGTAACATGTACTATATATTGAACGGTTTGCAATAGAAATTCAACATTCAATTATATCTAAAGCAAATGTGATAAAAGAATTATTCTCATAAATCTAGTGTTTGATACACGCGTTATACAAAGTAAAAGCATACTTTCACGTATAACTCCAACACAGACTCCTCTGGACCTCATCTGGTCATCTCATCTGGTACCTTCTCTGGTCACCTCCTCTGGTCACCTTCTCTGGTAGACCTCATCTGGTAGACCTTCTCTGGTACCTTCTCTGGTCACCTTCTCTGGTCTGCACAGATTTCTTCCCCCTTAACCAAAGACCTATTCTAGACCTATACTAATCTGTAGCTGACTAACAGGTTCAGCTAGTCCTATTACAAGTTCTTGTTTTAACATCTTCAAAACATCTAATCTATATCCTAACAGGAAGCAAGTAAAGGCATCCTTCAAAAGCAAAGTAGCAACCTCTACTGACAGAGTACTTCAACTGTTACATATGGATCTTTTTGGTCCAGTAACCCCTGTAAGTATCAATGGGAGAAAGTATACACTTGTTGTTGTTGATGACTTCTCCAGGTACACATGGGTAATATTCCTTGCAAGCAAAAAGGAGACTCAACTGAGACTGCCAGAGCTCCTGAAGAAAGTTAGCAATGAAAAGAGCCTGAACATTGTAAAGATAAGATCAGATAAGGGCACTGAATTCATAAATTCTATTATATCTGATTATTGCAAAGAATTAGGTATTTCACATGAGACATCAGCTGCAAGAACTCCACAACAAAATGGAGTAGCTGAAAGAAGAAATAGGACTCTCAAGGAGGCAGCAAGGACAATGTTAGCTGAAGCTCAGGTTCCTAAAAGATTCTGGGCTGAAGCTATTAATACTGCCTGCCACACTCAAAACAGATCCATGGTAACCAAACATCAAGGAAAAACTCCATATGAGTTATGGAATGGCAGAAAGCCACAAGTATCTTACTTTCATATTTTTGGTTGCAAGTGTTTCATTCACAACAATGGGAAAACACAACTGAAAGCTTTTGATAGCAAAGCTGATGAAGGAATTTTCTTAGGATATTCCCAAATCAGTAGAGCTTTCAGAATTTACAACTGTAGAACTCTTGTTGTGGAAGAAACACCTCATGTGGTATTTGATGAATCTACTTTTGAGTCCAGAAGTAAGGAGAATGAGGATGTGATAAGCAAAAGGCTAACTAAACTGAGTATCAAATCAAAAGGATATCCTGAGAATTGTGTTGATACATTCATCCCAACTTGGGACAACCTCAATGATCAACAATTCAAAGAGGACACTCAAAATCAGACCACTCCTCAAAGCTCACCTGAGAGCCCTCCTGAAGATGTAACTGAACTGATGAACACCATCCCAGTTCAAGAGGTAACCGATGTCAATGAAGATGTGGTCACAGCTGAGACATTCACTGAAACCATCATTCAAGGGGGAACCAATGAAATTACCATTGAGAATGAAAATACCTTGAATGATGACTCAAGACTTCAACCCTCTGTCTTATTTCCTGAATTCGATTTCATTCCAATATCTAGTGACTCAACTTCAGAAGAGTTAAACTCTACTGAAGGGCATCAGCCTAGGAGAACTTGGCTCTCAGATCACCCTGTTGAGCAAATCCTAGGTGATCCTACCTCAGGAGTCAAAACTAGAAGTTTTCATGGTGAAAGTGCTTTGTTTTGTTGTTTCTTATCAAACCAGGAACCAAGTTCCATAGCAGAAGCACTTCAAGATTCCAACTGGATTATTGCCATGCAAGAAGAGCTCAACCAGTTCACAAGGAATCAAGTATGGGAGTTGGTGGACAGACCATATCACTGCAATGTGATAGGAACCAAGTGGGTATTCAAGAACAAGAAGGATGAGAATGATATCATAGTCAGAAACAAGGCCAGGCTAGTTGCAAAGGGCTACTCTCAAGTTGAAGGATTTGACTATGATGAAACATTTGCCCCAGTAGCCAGATTGGAGGCAATAAGGTTATTTCTTGCCTATGCTGCTCACAAGAAATTCAAGGTGTACCAGATGGATGTTAAAAGTGCCTTCTTAAATGGAGTACTCAATGAAGAAGTCTATGTGGAGCAACCCCCAGGTTTTGAAGAAAGTCACAAAGTATATAGACTGAGGAAAGCTCTATATGGACTGAAACAGGCTCCAAGAGCTTGGTATGATACTTTGTCACAATTCCTTTTGGATCATGGTTTTATCAAAGGGAGAGTTGATAGAACACTTTTCAGAATCACAAAAGGAGAGGACACATTGCTGGTTCAAATCTATGTGGATGATATCATCTTTGGTTGTCCTAACCAAGTCCTCTGTGAGAAGTTTTCTCAACTGATGAAGGGAAAATTTGAGATGTCAATGATGGGAGAAATGAATTTCTTCCTAGGACTTCAAGTCAAGCAGTCCACTGAAGGAATCTTCATCAACCAAGCCAATTACACAAGGGAGCTGATCAACAAGTTTGGATGCCAGACCAGCAAGGTTGCAAGGGTTCCACTCAACACCAACACCAAGATGGAACCAGATGAAGATGGTGAATCAGTAGACCAGACTCACTACAGAGCCATTATTGGATCTCTACTGTATCTCACAGCAAGCAGGCCTGATATCACTTTTGCAGTTGGGATTTGTGCAAGATATCAAGCCAACCCCAAGAAAAGTCATCTGGAAGCTGCTAAGAGGATTCTCAAATATCTTAAGGGTACTGTGAATATGGGATTGTGGTATCCCTCAGATGACAATCTGGAACTCACAGGATACTCAGATGCTGACTATGGAGGATGCAGAATTGATAGAAAATCAACCTCAGGCACTTGTCAATTCTTGGGAAGTAAGCTGATTTCTTGGTTTTCCAAGAAACAAAATTCAGTAGCCACAAGCACTACTGAAGCAGAGTACATGGCAGCTGGAAGTTGTTGTGCTCAAATTCTTTGGCTAAGACAACAACTGAGAGATTACAACATCTTTGCCAATGAAGTCCCTATTTTCTGTGACAACAATAGTGCAATTGCTATTTCAGAAAATCCAGTTCTCCACACAAGATGCAAACATGTGGATATAAGGCATCACTTCATCAGAGATCATGTGGAGAAGAAGGACATCAAAATGCTCAAAATCCACACTGACAAGCAGAAGGCAGATATCTTCACTAAACCTTTGGCTGAAGCAAGGTTTCAAGAGTTGTCAGTGGAGCTTGGACTCCTAGATCCAGGAGAGTAAATAAAGGATTGAATCTCAGAAGAGTTACCTTCAACTCAGTTGGTATCTCAGTGGAGGTTCATATTCAGTAGAGGATCCTTCTCAGAAGAAGCTCCTCATCTCAGAAGAGGTTTGAATATCAGACGAGGTCAAACCTCAGTGGAGGTCAAAAGCTTGTTACTTATATTGTTTCAAATTTAAAGCCTCTTAGTTTTTAAAGAATATATTTGGTTTCAAAAACTTACTAATGAGTGCTTTCTGGGAAATTAAATCTTTCTTCACTGTTCCGAAGAGATTTTGGTATGGCAAGCATTTAATGCGCGTGGTACAAGTCAGACATGCTTTTTCAATTACCTATCTCACGCGCCCTAAAAGCCGGATGATGTGACCTTCCGGCTACCAACCTTTTCAATCCATACCATCCATATTTGACGGTTCACTCCTAACCGTCTAGATCTTTCAAAAACTCCCCACTACCCCCTTTTCATCTATCCACGACTTTTTACTAAAATCAATCTCAGTCGTTGATTGCGGGATTAGATCCAACCGTTTACTTCTCTTATAAAAACCCCAAACTTAAGCTTGCAAACCTTTTCGAATACACTTCCAAGCAAGCACCTACTATCTCTTCCGCAAAATTCCCATCTCTTGTTCAAATGGCTAAACTTAATCTTAGTTTCCTTACCAATAAGGATAACTTCTGGTATGAACCCATTGTGGTGTTTGATACCCCAGAAATTGAGACAAAACCTGAATTTTCCCATATCAAAGAAGCCCTAGATATGCTCAAATCTGCAGGGTTAGAGAAATTTCTATCGGTTCATCCAGAGAACTGTTTTGACAGACAGGTTCTTGAATTCTACAACAATGTCTCCAATTCAGACACAAGGATCAGGTCTCATCTGATCTTGCAAAGGAAGAAGAAAGTTATGAGAGATGACATGGAATTCACAGAGCACCAAAAGATAAAGAAGGAGATTCGTGTGAGCGGAGAAGTTCTGAAGGAGCTATTTGATCTTCCCTCTGAAGGTCCCAATCCAGACACGTGCATAGTGGAAAAAGAGGAGGAATGGGTTAATACCATTATGCAGAGGAAGGTGAAATATAGCCCAACCATGAATAGAAGTATACTCCTGCCAGTATACAATGTTCTGTGTGAAGTTGTGGGTAAATGCATTCTTGGGAACCAAGGAAGTACTGAGCAAGTGAGCAAGCCAAAGCTCAGACTGATGAAGGCCATTGTGGAAAGCAAAGAAAGGTCCTTCAACTGGCAACAATTCTTTCTGAGGGCCTTGAACAAAGAGAACTCAAAGCTCCAACCAGACAAAACTCCCCAACTATCAAGTAAGCTCAATTATGCTACAAAAATCTCTTACTTGATAGAGAATGTAGACCTGGGAGTGGATTGGATCCCTGATAGGAAATGGAGCAATTTGAAAGCCCTATTCAAGCCTGGAAAGAATCTTGAAGGGAGGATGATTAAGCCTGCTGTGGAGAGCCCAGAGGCAGTTGAGGAGGAGGAAGATGCCCCTGCTGATGGGAAGAAGACCAAGCTCAAGAGGAGGCTAGTCAAGTTGAGTGACAAAATGGCTCAACATAAGGAGGCTGAGGCAGAGAAGGCCTCAAAGAAGGAGAAGAAGAGGTCTTCTGAAGCAGAAAAGGAGGTTGCCTCAAAGAAAGTCAGAGTCACAGACTCTACTGATGAGTCTTCATCAGGTAACCCTACCTCTTCTCCCAACACTATCTCAACTGAGTCTGACTCAGATGTTCCTCCACCCACCCCCGTCAAACCTAAAACCACTAAACCTCGCACCCCTGCCGCCAAAACCAAACACATCTCCTCATTACCCAAAACCCCCACTGATGGCTCTCAAAAGCCAGTAAGTGGATCCCAAACAACCCCTACTGAACCCATCTCCACCCCAACTGAAACCACCCCATCAAACCCTGCTGAACCCACATCATCAACCCCCACTGACCAAAACCCAACCTCACCTGACACTCAAACCTCATCTGAATTAAACCCTCCTGAAATTCATCCAACTCAACTGGAGTCTATCCTAGAAGAGCCAACAGAAAGCAGATCCCCTACCCCTTCCCTTCCTTCAGACGATGAAGAAGAGTACTCTTTCCTTGATACTCTCAAGGATGAAGTTGCATACTCTTTAGAGTCTAAGTTGTTGGTCCCACTAGATAGATTAATTGCGGAAGCCTTTAAAACCAAAATGTCTTTAGCGAAAATCTTTTCTAAGAGCACAAATAATAAACAACAGGTATTAAGGAAAGCAATAAATAACACCGTATTTATAGTGGTTCGGATCTGAATATCCTACGTCCACTCTCCCTTGATCAAAGGGGTCTCACTATCCAACAAACAAACTCACTACTTACTGGAATTTCCGAAGTACCAGCACCTTCTTACAATCTCTTTAGATCTAACTTCGATTTAAAGACAAACTTACTCCAACCTTGTCTAACAAGATGAACAGGTTGAGTATATAAACTCCTTACGAGTTGGATGAGTAATTAAGAACAAAGTGAGTGCAAATGCGTAGTGATCAAAAAGCTTAGTATGCTATGTGCGCGTGTAGAGTCTCTAGGGCTTTTTCTTGAACTGCACTCTTGAATATATAGAGGGGATTAGGGCTAGCCGTTGGAGGGCTAATCCAATCAGATCCTCTATATAAGGAAGCCTCAATCAATCAATTCCCTAATTGATTGATTGGGTTGGTGGGATCCTTGGATTGATTATCTTCAAATACTTTCCAATCCTGATCTTGTTGACTTGATTTGAATCACCAACGGTCAATAGCTTCCTCTGCCTAACTCTGATTTTCTCCAGAGAAGGCAGGACCAGACACCAGACAACCTCGGTGTCTTCTGGTCCTCATCTGGTGAACAACCAGAATACTCAGTAGAATAAGGGGATCAAACTGAGCATCTTTTGTTCCACCAGACTCGTCTGGTCCGGACTCGTCTGGTCTGGGGAAGGTCTTCTGCCTCTGGTCTGATCACATCTGGTGAAGTCTTCTGGTGGAGTCCTCTAGTGAAGTCCTCTGGTGGGGTCCTCTGGTGACTCTTCTGGTGAAGTCTTCTGGTCTGGCAGTTCCCCCTAGACTAAGTCCTAATCTAGATCATCATCTGGCTAACAGGTCCAGATGGTCCTATTACATCTTCTGGTTTGTTTTAACTCATCAAAACTAACAATTTTTATCCTAACAATTTCCCCCTTTTTGATGGAGTTAAAACACTACCAGAACTGATCACAAAGAAGATTTAAGCAAGAAAACATATAAAGGATAAGACCTTAGAATAGATCTTATCAGGCAAACAATTAAGACAACAAGAGGTTGTCTTTTGAACAGAGAAGATATGAATTTCATTAGAAATAAAGATAAAGAGTTTACAGATTACAGTGAAATTCTGGTCCTATCTAAGCATATCTTCTGTTATCTTTAGGCACCAGAAACCAGTCAAGAAACCTGTCTTGAATGGCCTTCAACTCTGCAGAAGATGCTGGGGTGTAATTCACTAACACCTTTGTCTTGAATAACTTCTTCAACTCTAGCCAATCAACCTGGTCCCCTATCATGGGAGTGTTGAGGTAATGAAACTCAGGGGCTGTGACCTCCAGGTTGAACTCTATCGTTGAATCCATTAGCTGCTTGTAAAGCTCTGCATCGTAACACTTCATCCACGAATGGAAGGTCCTGTTGATAAGTGCTTCATCTTCTGGTGGTGGCCTCTGGATGTAATGTTGAATAAACCAGAGAGTCTTGGCTTCTCTCCATTTTTCAATCAGGGGAACAGGCACAGTAGAGTCAAAGGACCCTTCTGTCCTGAGAGGCAAGATATTCAACACTTCAGTGGGAGCTTTCCTCCTCTGGCTCGATCCACCGGCACCAGAAGAAGCACCAGCTTCTCTGCTCTTCTTCGATTGTCTCCTAACATATCTGAGCCTCTGCTCTTCATCTATGTTTTTCCTTATTCTGGCTTGCTTCTCCTCTGGAGTCTCTTCTTTGTATCTCTTCTCTGCTTCTTCAACGACCTCTTCCAAGAAGCTCTTCTTGACTCTTCTGATCACTTTCTTTGCAGGACCAGAGATGGAAATAGGATCCTGCTCTGCTTCTGATTCCTCTTCTGCAGCAAGCTGCTTAGCCATGGAAAGAGATTTGAGCTCTTCCTTCTTCTTTTTCTGCAACTCAGCCTGGGCCAAAGTGTTTTCCAACAGGTCCAGACGAGCTCCATGGCTAAAGAGGGTTTCAACAGTGGTCTTCGCCAGATCAGTTTTGGACTTCTCTTCCCCCTTTTTAACTTCATCAAGGAGGGGCTCCACTACCTGCCTTATGAGATCAGGCAAGGCAGTGTTGGAGGAAGAGTGAAGATCACGCAGTTGCCTAGCCTCCTCTAGGTAGGCTTTCGATTCTACAAATAAGGCCTCCTGCCTGGCAAGCATCTCCTGGAGGGAATCCTTCAGCTTTGCTGTTTCCAGCATTTGAGTGGCCAACTCCACTTTAAGCACCGAAACTGGCCTCATCTGGTCAAGAACATATTGTTGAAGCTGCTTCTGGCTCTCATGTACATCCATCTTTAAGAACAGGCAGTCAGATTTGAAGGCAGCTTTGGCAGAGGCAAAAACATCCTTGATCTGCTTCAAAAACTTCCTTCGCTCATCTTTAATCTGGTGTTCAACCAGAGCAGGTGCCAAGTGCTGCATAGCCTTTGAAAATCTGCCAATCTGCTGGATTTGTTCATTGAAGAACAACTTCATCTTCTGGAGGATAGCCGGAGTGACCTCAAAGTCTTCTTCGTCGGAATACAACTCTGAAGGGAAGGCGAAGTGAGGACCAAACTTGTAAGAGGGGCCCTCAGGAGAGATCATCACCCCCTGCTGGATGAGAAGAGTTCGAATCACCACCTTTGCTGCCTCTGGTGACTCTAGCTCTGCAGGATTCTGGAGATTTAGCTTCTGCTTAAGCTCGATCTCCCAAGCAGTGAAGTTGAAGGGACCCATTTCCTCAAGCAACATCATAAGGTCCTCCACATCGTCCAGTCTGGCCTTACTCCAAACTTTAGCATCAGTAAGATCCGCCAGAAGGGGTAAGTGCTCCAGAAGAACTGGGAAATGCTCTCTTAGCCAGAGCTGAGCACTTACACTCATACTCTGCCTAATGGGACCCATTTCTGCAGATGAGAAAGTGAAGGGTTTGGGCCCAGAGGCAGAGGAGGAAGGTGCTAAGTTAGAAGGCTCAAGTGAAGCTTCCTCATCTTCACTATCATTTCTAGTTGAAAAGGTGGGAGAAGAGGGAGGGGCAGAGAATCCCAGAGCCATAGAAATGGTTGGGTCTTGTTCTGTATGTGCATGTGAAGGGGTAGGATTTTGTGAGGTAGAGGTGGAGGGGATGGGTTGCTCTGCACCAGAAGAGGATGGAAACTCTGGTACAGAAGTTGGGATGGGAAAGTCTATACCAGAAGAGGTTGATGGCACCTCTGGTACAGAAATTGGGGGAGAGGGGTTTGTGTTTAGAGGTATCTGGGAAGATGGGGGAGAGGGTGTTTGAGGAATGGTTGAGGTAGAGAATGTAGGTGTGTTTGGGAGAGTCTGCTCTGGTGAGAATGTAGGAACACCAGGAGCAGATGAGATGGGATGTGTTTGAGTATCTGGTGGGGAGGTAGAGGGGGAGACAAGATCAATGGAAGTAGAGGAGGGTAAGAAAGGGTTTACCTTTGCTGGGTCAACACCAGCAGGCACAACGAGCTCTGGAGTATCCTCCATAATCTGGGAAGCTTCATCAATAGCTCTGATACCACTTGTTGGTCCCACTAGATAGATTAATTGCGGAAGCCTTTAAAACCAAAATGTCTTTAGCGAAAATCTTTTCTAAGAGCACAAATAATAAACAACAGGTATTAAGGAAAGCAATAAATAACACCGTATTTATAGTGGTTCGGATCTGAATATCCTACGTCCACTCTCCCTTGATCAAAGGGGTCTCACTATCCAACCAACAAACTCACTACTTACTGGAATTTCCGAAGTACCAGCACCTTCTTACAATCTCTTTAGATCTAACTTCGATCTAAAGACAAACTTACTCCAACCTTGTCTAACAAGATGAACATGTTGAGTATATAAACTCCTTACGAGTTGGATGAGTAATTAAGAACAAAGTGAGTGCAAATGCGTAGTGATCAAAAAGCTTAGTATGCTATGTGCGCGTGTAGAGTCTCTAGGGCTTTTTCTTGAACTGCACTCTTGAATATATAGAGGGGATTAGGGCTAGCCGTTGGAGGGCTAATCCAATCAGATCCTCTATATAAGGAAGCCTCAATCAATCAATTCCCTAATTGATTGATTGGGTTGGTGGGATCCTTGGATTGATTATCTTCAAATACTTTCCAATCCTGATCTTGTTGACTTGATTTGAATCACCAACGGTCAATAGCTTCCTCTGCCTAACTCTGATTTTCTCCAGAGAAGGCAGGACCAGACACCAGGCAACCTCGGTGTCTTCTGGTCCTCATCTGGTGAACAACCAGAATACTCAGTAGAATAAGGGGATCAAACTGAGTATCTTTTGTTCCACCAGACTCGTCTGGTCCGGACTCGTCTGGTCTGGGGAAGGTCCTCTGCCTCTGGTCTGATCACATCTGGTGAAGTCTTCTGGTGGAGTCCTCTGGTGAAGTCCTCTGGTGGGGTCCTCTGGTGACTCTTCTGGTGAAGTCTTCTGGTCTGGCAGTAGTTCCCCCTAGACTAAGTCCTAATCTAGATCATCATCTGGCTAACAGGTCCAGATGGTCCTATTACATCTTCTGGTTTGTTTTAACTCATCAAAACTAACAATTTTTATCCTAACATAAGTACCCTGAGCTTGATGGGTACCCAACCCTGAAAGCATTATTCTTGAGACTGAGACTTCTTGTCCAGCTCAAAGACAGAAGACTGGGTGAGATCTTGCTGGCTGTCAGAGGCAGCAATGCTGATAACTGGAAAACGGAGGAGATGGAGTTGATGCAATTTGCTGGAATGACCAAATCTAGACTTCTCTGTGATGAGAAATTTTTTGAGAGTCTAGTGATGGAGAAGATTACTGAGGTGATAGCTGAAGGAGAGGAGGTGAAGGAGAAAGAGGAGGAGAAAGAAGAAAATGTACAAGGAGGAGGGACCTCACCAAGGCAAGGTGATGGTGAGGTAGCCAAGGATGTATCCAAGGCAAGGGATACTGAGGCTCAAAATTTGCTACAGGAGAGTCCAGTAGAGGTGTCTACTGAGATTCTCCCACAACAGCCCTCAGTGGTGACTTTAGAGTCAACTGAGGTGTCTGTGTTAGGATAAAAATTGTTAGTTTTGATGAGTTAAAACAAACCAGAAGATGTAATAGGACCATCTGGACCTGTTAGCCAGATGATGATCTAGATTAGGACTTAGTCTAGGGGGAACTGCCAGACCAGAAGACTTCACCAGAAGAGTCACCAGAGGACTCCACCAGAAGACTTCACCAGAGGAGATCAGACCAGAGGCAGAGGACCTTCCCCAGACCAGACGAGTCCGGACCAGACGAGTCTGGTGGAACAAAAGATGCTCAGTTTGATCCCCTTATTCTACTGAGTATTCTGGTTGTTCACCAGATAAGGACCAGAAGACACCGAGGTTACCTGGTGTCTGGTCCTGCCTTCTCTGGAGAGAATCAGAGTTAGGCAGAGGAAGCTATTGACCGTTGGTGATTCAAATCAAGTCAACAAGATCAGGATTGGAAAGTATTTGAAGATAATCAATCCAAGGATCCCACCAACCCAATCAATCAATTAGGGAATTGATTGATTGAGGCTTCCTTATATAGAGGATCTGATTGGATTAGCCCTTCCAACGGCTAGCCCTAATCCCCTCTATATATACAAGAGTGCAGTTCAAGAAAAAGCTTTAGAGACTCTATACGCGCACATAGCATTCTAAGCTTTTGATCACTACGCATTTGCACTCACTTAGTTCTTAATTACTCATCTACTCGTAAGGAGTTTATATACTCAACCTGTTCATCTTGTTAGATAAGGTTGGAGTAAGTTTGTCTTTAGATCGAAGTTAGATCTAAAGAGATTGTAAGAAGGTGCTGGTACTTCGGAAATTCCAGTGGTCAGTGAGTTTGTTGGTTGATAGTGAGACCCCTTTGATCAAGGGAGAGTGGACGTAGGATATTCAGATCCGAACCACTATATATACGGTCTTATTTATTGCTTTCCTTAATACTTGCTTGTTTATAATTTGTGCTCTTAGAAAAGGATTTCTTCTAAAGACATATCGGTTAAAAAAGCTTCCGCAATTAATCTATCTAGTGGGACCAACAAGTGGTATCAGAGCAGTGTGTCCAACGACCACTGCTTTGAAAAGCTTTTGGTGGTCACCGGGCAGATCCATTGCTCATTTATTGTTTTTGTTCAAAATCTAGATAAATCCTTATTTTAGTAAATATGTCTTCGAAATCTTCTTATAAGAGTCGCAAACTGCCAGAATTCTCGTTCGAGGATTATAGCCACTGGAGCTTCATGATGAGTAATCATCTGGGAGCTATCCACCACCGCATGTTAGATGTGGTAGAAAGTGGCCCCATTAAATTTTATTGGATTCCTATTGATAGTGGCAGGTCTGAGTCCAGGGAAGAAACAAGTGAAGCTGCTCAAAAAGCTGCCGAGGATAGAGTCCCCAGGCAAAGAATTCTCAAAAAGAGAGATGAGCTTGATAATGATGAAAGAAAGCTCTACAACTTGGACCAGGTGGCAAGAACATAGATCATCAACACACTTACAAAAGAGGTGATTGAAAAGGTCAGAACGTGTGCCACTGCCAAGGAGATGTGGGACAAACTCGCACTTCTCTGTGAGGGAACAGAGAAGATCAAAGACAACAAGCTCCAAGCTGTTCAACACTCGTTTGACACCTTCAAGATGAAACCAGACGAGACCATTGACCAGCTGGATATGCGTCTCACAAACCTTCTAAACAAGGCTAGTGCCTTAGGTAAGACCTACTCTGAAAAAGAGATTAATAGTAAAATCTTGCGTTCTCTAACAAGCAAGTGGAGAATTAAAGTCACTGTGATCAAGGACAACAAGGATCTCAATACTCTGGATCATCATCTTCTGTTGTCTGATCTCAAAGCCTATGAGTATGATCTTCAAGAGGAGGATCAAACAGAAGAGGTTTCCTCTTCTGGTCAGAAAGGTGTTGCATTCTCTTCAACCATCAAATCTGATGTCAAGCCAAAGGAGTCTACTGCAGATGACTTGAGCCTCAAGGAGCAGGTAGCACTTCTAACTCGAAAATTAGATAAAATGAGTTCTAAGTATGGCAGGTACAAAAGGCATTGGAAGGAATCTTCCAGAGATAGAAAGAGTTCTTTCAAGCCGCAGAGAAGGAGAAGACATCTGGAGACTCAAGGGAGACCAGATTCAGAACTCCAGAGAGGAGGAGAGATGACAACCCTGGCAACTCTGGGAGATCAGATTATCAGAGGAGGGATGGTAGCTCTGGCAGACCTGACTACCAGAGGAGAGAAAGTAGTCCAGCCAGATCAGACTACAACCAGAGGAGGAGAGAGCCAAGTCCTAGTCCCAGAGGAGACAATGCCTGCTACACATGCAACAAGACTGGTCACTACAGTTATGATTGTCCTCAGCTTACTCCTAGGGAAAGAGAAGAGAAAAGAATCAAGAGAGATAGGAGATATGCAGATAAGAGAGCACTGCTGGCAGAAGCAGAGGAGGAGGATACTAGTTCCAGTTCTTCTTCTTCTGACTTTGGATCAGATGATGATGTGTGTCTCATGGCAGACATCACTGAGGTAAATGAAACTACTCTAGTTTTATCTAATTCCAAATGTACTGAATCCTCTAATTCATCTGGTACCTCCAGAGAGTCTGATATGCAACAAATGCTATCAGATCTCCAAAATTGTGTCCAACTTTGTCAAAAACTTGAGAAAGAGAATGGTAGGCTCAGAGCTGAAGTTCAATCACTCTCTCATGAGCACAAATCCACCAGAGAACTCATGAATGATCATTCCAAAGAAGTCTCTGAACTTCAGGATAAGATCACAGAAAGAGATACTCTGGTAGATCAACTCATGAGAGAAAGGACCTCTCAAGAAGATGAGATAAATGAACTCAGAGCCAAATACCAGACTCTTATCAAAGGAAAACAAGTTGCTCACAACATAGAGGAGATACCTATGCCCAGAGAAGCTCCTAAGATACCATCTGTTGTATCTATCACATCAGAGTCTTCTCAGCGCATTTGTGATAAGAGTGGTTTAGGATATTCTGGAATTACCACTAAAACCCATAAATACCTCTATAATAAAGACAAGTCTGTAAGAGCTGGTAAATTGGTAGAAATCTGGAATGATAAAGACTTAACTGGTAATGGTTACAAGGTGGTTCACAATCCTGATTGGAAAAGGAATCACTCTGTTAATCACATAACAAATGGTCCAGAAGAGTTGACTGTTCTGGAAGAGAAGATGCTAGAGAATAAGTGTCAAAAAGGGTAACCATTAAAGATTGATGGTTCTGTGAACAATGAGTCCCAAAGAATAGGAATTACTCAAATTGGAGGACCCCAGAGAAATCCTCAAAGGGAACCTAAACAGATTAGGGGACCTCAAAGGAAACACTCAAGAAAGGAGAATACCAATCAGAGTAACAACTACCAGAGAAGGAACAATGTTCAGCAGAACCAGGTACCCCAGAGACAATTTTCTCAGAGGAATCAATTCCAGAATAGGTATACTCAAAGGAACTATAATCACCAGAACAAGTCTAATTATCAGAACCAGAGGAGGTCTTCCAGACCCATCTATAGAAAACCAACTGATCTGGGTAGTTATGACACCAGAGATGGTTCTTCTAGGATGTACCCTTATAACCAGACCTTTAAGACCATGTCTTTGAGGCAGGCCATTCCAAAGGCCAGATTTGAGAAAAGGTACACCAGACCTATTTATAGGAAAGGTGTCCTTATCAGACCAGTAGCTCAATATGTCATAGTAAGAGGACATGTTCTGGTAGATAGATTTGGAAGGAAGATAAGATCTCCTCATCCATCAAGGGATGATCTTTATCTATGGATTCCTACAAAACCTGCAACTAACCAATCAGGACCCAGCACTAGTAGGGGACCTAATTGATTTCTTTGCAGGTAGATAAGAGTCCATTGGAGAAAGGATTTTCAAGCAACCATGTCTGGTACATTGATAGTGGATGTTCCAAGCACATGACCTTCCAGAAGGATAATCTCCAAGATTTCAAGCCATTAAATGGACCAAAAGTGATGTTTGGTGACAACAACTATGGAGTCACCAGAGGAGTTGGAAAGTTGACCTTCAATGGAGTATCTGTAGATGAAGTCTACTACGTAGAAGGACTCAAGCATAATCTGCTTTCAGTATCCCAATTCTGTGACAAGGGATACTCAGTGAAGTTTTCTAGTGATTCATGCACTGTTTTCTCTTCTGATTATAATGATATATTGCTAATAGGCTTGAGGAAGGGTAACATTTATCTTGCAGATTTTAGCAGTTGCCCAAGGAATGCTTGCCTGGTTGCTAAAGGATCTGCAGAGAACAGCTGGATTTGGCACAAAAGATTGTGTCATCTTGTTGGTCCCACTAGATAGATTAATTGCGGAAGCCTTTATAGCCAAAATGTCTTTTAGAGAAAATCTTTTTCTAAGAGCACAAATAATAATCAACGGGTATTAAAGAAAGCAATAAATAACACCGTATATATAGTGGTTCGGATCTGAATATCCTACGTCCACTCTCCCTTCTCAAAGGGGTCTCACTATCCAACCAACAAACTCACTAACTACTGGAATTTCCGAAGTACCAGCACCTTCTTACAATCTCTTTAGATCTAACTTCGATCTAAAGACAAACTTACTCCAACCTTATCTAACAAGATGAACAAGTTGAGTATATAAACTCCTTACGAGTAGATGAGTAAATAAGAACAAATGAGTGCAAAAGCGTAGTGATCAAAAGCTTAGAATACTATGTGCGCGTATATAGACTCTCTAGAGCTTTTTCTTGAACTGCACTCTTGTATATATAGAGGGGATTAGGGCTAGCCGTTGGAAGGGCTAATCCAATCAGATCCTCTATATAAGGAAGCTTCAATCAATCAATTCCCTAATTGATTGATTGGGTTGGTGGGATCCTTGGATTGATTATCTTCAAATACTTTCCAATCCTGATCTTGTTGACTTGATTTGAATCACCAACGGTCAATGGCTTCCTCTGCCTAACTCTGATTCTCTCCAGAGAAGGCAGGACCAGACACCAGGCAACCTCGGTGTCTTCTGGTCCTTATCTGGTGAACAACCAGAATACTCAGTAGAATAAGGGGATCAAACTGAGCATCTTTTGTTCCACCAGACTCGTCTGGTCTGGGGAAGGTCCTCTGCCTCTGGTCTGATCTCATCTGGTGAAGTCTTCTGGTGGAGTCCTCTGGTGAAGTCCTCTGGTGGGGTCTTCTGGTGACTCTTCTGGTGAAGTCTTCTGGTCTGGCAGTTCCCCCTAGACTAAGTCCTAATCTAGATCATCATCTGGCTAACAGGTCCAGATGGTCCTATTACATCTTCTGGTTTGTTTTAACTCATCAAAACTAACAATTTTTTATCCTAACAATTTCCCCCTTTTTGATGGAGTTAAAACACTACCAGAACTGATCAAAAGTAAACTTAATCAAGAAAACAATAAAGGGATGAGACCTTAGAATAGATCTCATCAGGCAAATAATAAGACAACAAGGAGTTGTCTTTAGAACAAAGAAATGTATTTTTCATTAATAATCAGAGGACAAATAATTACAGATTACATTGAAGTTCGTAGTCCTACTCTAGGCATATCTTCTGTTCTCTTTAGGGACAAGAAACCAGTCAAGGAACCTATCCTGGACGGCCTTCAACTCGGCAGAAGATGTTGGGGTGAAATTCACCAACACCTTGGTCTTGTAAAGCTTCTTCAGTTCTGCCCAATCCACCTGGTTCCCATTCATGGGAGTGTTAAGATAAGTAAATTCAGGAGCAGTCACCTCCAGGTTGAACTCAATGGTTGAATCCATCAGCTGCTTGTATAAGTCTGCATCATAGGCTTGCATCCAAGAATGGAAGGTTCTGTTGATCAGCTCATCATCTTCTGGTGCTGGCCTCTGGATATAATGCTGAATGAACTAGAGGGTCTTGGCTTCTCTCCATCTTTCAATCAGAGGATACGGCACAGTAGAGTCAAAGGACCCTTCTGTCCTGAGTGGCAAGATGTTCATAACTTCCACAGGAGCTTTCCTCTTCTGACCTGAGCCACCTGCACCAGAAGGAATACCAGCTTCTCTGGCCTTCTTGTTCTGCCTCTTAACATATCTGAGCCTCTGCTCTTCATCTATGTTCTTTCTGATTCTGGCTTGCCTCTCTTCTGGAGTCTCTTCCTTGTATCTCTTCTCTGCTTCTTCGACAACAGATTCAAGGAAACTCTTCTTTACTTTTCTAATCTTCCTCTTAGCAGGACCAGGAATGATAGAAGGATCCTGCTCAGCTTCAGATGACTCTTCTTCTGCAGCAAGTTGTTTAGCCATAGTAAGAGACTTCAACTCTTCTTTCTTCTTCTTCTGCAACTCAGCCTGGGCCAGAGTGTTCTCCAACAGGTCCAGACGAGCTCCATGGCTAAAAAGAGTCTCATTGGTGGTCTTCGCCAGATCAGTTCTGGCCTTCTCTTCCCCCTTTTTAACTTCATCAAGGAGGGGCTCCACTACCTGCCTTATAAGATCAGGCAAGACAGTGTTGGAGGAAGAGTGAAGATCACGAAGCTGCTTGGCTTCCTCCAGATAAGCTTTAGACTCTGCAACAAGTCTCTCCTGCTTCTCCAACATCTCCTGGAGGGAGTCCTTCAGCTTAGCAGTTTGAATCATCTGGCTGGCCATCTCCACCTTGAGAACAGAGACTGGCCTCAACTGCTCCAGCACGTGCTCCTGGAGCTGCTTCTGGCTGTGCATGACATCTAACTTGACAAACAAGCCATTAGCCTTGAATGAAGCTTTTACCTCTGCCAGAGAGGACTTGAGCTGCTTCAGGAAGATTCTCCTCTCATGCTTAATCTGATGCTCAATCATAGCAGGGGCCATATGTTGAATTGCTTTGGAAAAGTGCCCTATCTGAATGATCTGCTCGTTGAAGAAAACCTTCATCTTCTGGAGCACAGCAGGAGACATCTCAAAGTCCTCCTCATCAGAGTACAACTCTGGAGGGAATGAGAAATGCGGACCGAAATTATAGGAGAAGCCCTCTGGAGTGAGCATGACACCTTTCTGGATTAAGAGGGTTATGATCAAGACCTTGGCCGCCTCTGGTGTCTCCAACTCTGCTGGGTTTTGAATGTTTAAATTCTTCTTCAGCTCAATCTCCCAAGCAGTGAAGGCAGAAGGAGACATCTCCTCTAGCAGAAGCATGAGATCTTCAACATCCTGGAGTCTAGCCATACTCCAAACCTTGGCATCAGTCAAATCTGCCAGGAGGGGTGAGTGCTCCAACAGAATTGGAAACTGCTCTCTTAGCCAGAGCTGAGCACTCACACTCATACTCTGCCTAATGGGACCCATATCATCAGAAGAGAATATAAAGGGTTTGGGCCCAGAGGCAGAGGAGGAAGGTGCTAAGTGAGCAGGCTCAAGTGAAGCTTCCTCATCTTCACTATCATCGCTTGTTAAACAGGTTGGGGAGGGGGGAGGGGCAGGGAATCCCAGAGCCATAGCAATGGTTGGGTCCTGATCTGTATGGGTTTGGGGAGGGTTGGGGTTTTGTGAAGTAGAGGTGGTAGGAAGAGGTTGTTCTGCACCAGAAGAGGAAGGAATATCTGGTACAGAGTGTGTAGGAGGGATCTGGGAGGTGGGAGAGTTTAAAGGTGGGACTTCTGCACCAGAGGAGGTTGAGGGTACCTCTGGTCCAGAAGGTGGGAGAGAGGGGTTAGTGGGAAGATCTGTTTGGGAGTTTGGGGAAGAAGGTGTTTGAGCAGGAATGGTAGAGGGTGTAAAGACAGGGGTATCTGGGATAGTCTGCTCTGGTGGAAGAGTGGGGTTACCAGAGGCAGATGGGGTTTGGGGAATGTTATCTGGGGGAGAGGTAGTAGGGGAAACAAGATTAATGGGAAAAGAAGATGGAATGGAGGGATTTACCTCTGCTGGGTCAACACCAGCAGGTATAGCCGTCTCTGGAGCATCCTCCATCAACTGGGAGGCCTCATCAATGGCCTTCTCCAAGGCCTCTCCAAGATCAGATCCAGAGTCAGGATCTTGAAGAATAGCTCTCTTGGCCTTGGATTTCCTCACAAGAGGCACTTCCTCTTCTTCCTCTTCGTCTTCTGATGGCTCATCCACCAGAAGGGTTTTCTTGGCCTTCCTGCTAATCCTAGACTTTTTAGCAGAGCCTCTCTTGGCCTCCTCTGGCCGCTTCCTCTTGGCTGCTCCAGCCTTCTTTACAGCTTTATCATCATCACCCTTCTTCTTAAGCACATCAAGAAGGGGAAGCTGGTCCTCCTCTGAGGAACCAGAAAAGGCAACGGTTGAAGAACCGGTTGCTTCAGCAGCTCTCTTCTGTGTCTTCTGCTGCTGCTGCTGCTTTCTCTGCCCCTTAGGAGGTAAGGGAATAGATTGAATAGGAGGGGCAGGGATGGCTTGCTCTCCATCAGAGTAGGCATGGCCGTGGAGAGGACCATCCTTGGAGAAGAGGATCTTGGACTTGTGATAATTGTGGCACCAAGATGACCTCCACTTCTTCTCTGGAAGAAGAGAATCCAGAATAAGTGTTAACTTAGTCCCCAAAGAGACATTTGCAGTGAAACAGAACTGCAACTCCCCTGGCTTGGAGGGACAAGGCTCCTTCTTCACCTTCAGCTTGTTCTTCCTCAACACATCCCAGAAAAACTCCGCCCAATTACATTGCACACCATCATATAAAGCCCTCATCACACACATCCTACCATTGAAAATGGCATCTGTGCTGTGATTTTCACACATAAGTACTTTAACCACAATATCGAACAACACCTTGAACTTCTGCCTTAAATGCTTATCCACAAAGCCCTTTGTGATGTTCTGGTAGGAAGAACGAGCAAAAATCTTGAATGATCCAACGATATCATCCTCCTTGTAGGTCAACGGATCCACTCCCGCCGCAGAAATGTTCTCGAACAAAGCGCAGAAATCGTGCTTAGAAAACACCAAATCATCTTCACCAATCTTTGAAGAGATGTAATCCTCATGAATCTTCATGCGAACCAGAAACTGGGCCGCATAACCGTCAATGGTGCGAAAGTCCTTGGGAACAGTGGAGATCAACTTCTCCACCCCTGCATTCTGGAACATCTCCAGAACCGACAGCACAACTGGATTCTTGGTGGTATAAAAGTCCACCACCATCTCCGTCTTAAGCTTTTTCATCATCACGACATGATCAAAATTGCACGGAGGAGCCATTACTGTGAAAGAGAGAGAGAGAGAAAAAGCTTTGCAGAGAGAGATTAGGGTTTGAAAGTATAGAAACGTGAAAAGACAGATTGAAAACAAAATTGATTTAAATAGAGTAATACGCGTGGTTTGAAAATTAAATGAAGTGTGAACGCGTGTTGTTTCAAATTCAATTTAGGAAACAAAATTAATTTTAGCATTGATTGACATTTTGCACTGTGATTAAATCCGATGGCCACGATGAAAGGCAAGATACAGATTTAATCTGGTGCGTTGGCATAGTCATTGGGACTGGGCATAAAGGGGTTTTGTGGCAGTCAAGAGAAAAAGCGAAATGATTGCCTAGGCCCTATACCCTAGTCTTAAATACACTCCGAAGTTGAAAGGTTTTGAGTGTACTTACTAAGTTAAAAGATGTATCCCAATGATCAGGGGCCAGAGTAGTAAAGACGTACCTGTCACCTGATATTGTAACCAGATGAAACCACAGCTACATCTCCTCTGATGGAGCTCATCTGGTTCTGGTCAGAGAAGATTTTGGACAAATGACTCAGCACCACATCTGGGACAAGTGTCACCTGGTGCATATCTCATCTGGTACCTTCTCTGATATATCTAAGCTGCAGGTATGTTAGCTTAAGAAAATAAATATAAGAAGAAAAGTAATGAAACAAGGATACTTCTCTGATGTTCCCCCTAAAACAAATCTGTCTCTGGATCCAACAAACCTAACTCAAAAGCTAACTCTCTGAATCTGGTCTCAGCCAAAGGCTTGGTTAAAATATCTGCTCTCTGCCTCTCTGTTGCAATCTTTTCCATCCTTATATCTCCCTTCTCAACATGATCTCTGATAAAATGATGCCTTATATCAACATGTTTACACCTGGTATGAAGAACTGGATTCTGGGTAATGGCAATGGCACTATTACTATCACAGAATATAGAAATATCCTTAGCTCTAATCTGGTAGTCCCTAAGCTGTTGACTAATCCAAAGTAGTTGAGAACAACAGCTCCCTGCAGCCATGTACTCTGCTTCTGTTGTTGATGTAGCAACTGAAGTCTGCTTCTTGGAAAACCAGGATACCAATTTATTCCCTAAGAATTGGCATGTTCCACTTGTAGATTTCCTATCTATTCTGCACCCACCATAGTCTGAATCTGAATAACCACTCAATTCTAAATTGTCATCTGCAGGATACCATAATCCTAAATTCACAGTTCCCTTAAGATATTTCAAAATCTTCCTTGCTGCTTCCAAGTGACTTTTCTTAGGATTAGCCTGAAATCTGGCACAAACTCCAACAGCAAAAGTAATATCTGGTCTGCTTGCAGTCAGATACAAAAGAGAACCAATAAGTGCTCTGTACTGAGTCTGGTCCACACTCTTTCCAGACTCATCTGGATCCATGTTAAAATTTGTCATCATAGGGATCTTGGCTGCCTTGCTAGATCCGATTCCAAATTTCTCTAACATGTTTCTGGTGTACTTAGCTTGATTAATAAAAATTCCCTTCTCTGATTGCTTAACCTGCAAACCCAAAAAGTAATTCAATTCTCCCATCATGGACATCTCAAACTGTCCCTGCATGAGCTCACCAAACTTCTCACACAGCTTCTTGTTAGGGGATCCAAATATGATGTCATCAACATATATTTGGACCAGAAGGATGTCCTTTCCTTCTTCTTTCCTAAACAAGGTCCTATCAATCTTACCTTTAGTAAAACCATTGTCCAGAAGAAATTGAGATAGAGTGTCATACCATGCTCTGGGTGCCTGCTTCAGCCCATAAAGAGCTTTCTTAAGCTTAAACACCTTGTCACTTTGTTCAAAACCAGGAGGTTGTTCCACATACACTTCCTCAATGAGAATCCCATTAAGAAAGACAGATTTCACATCCATCTGGTATACTTTGAACTTCATGTGAGCAGCATATGCTAAGAACAATCTGATAGCTTCTAGTCTGGCAACATGAGCAAATGTCTCATCATAGTCTATTCCTTCAGACTGAGAATAGCCCTGGGCCACTAGCCTTGCCTTGTTCCTAGTAATGACATCATTCTCATCTTTCTTATTTTTGAAAACCCACTTAGTGCCTATCACATTTTGATGTCTTGGTCTGTCTACCAGCTCCCAAACATCCTGTCTGGTGAATTGATTCAATTCCTCCTGCATAGCAACAATCCAATTTGAATCTTTCAGTGCCTCCTTGATGTTCTTGGGCTCAATCAAGGACACATAGCAACTGAATAAGGCAGCTAAGTTAATAGTTCTCCTAGTCTGGACACCCTTAGTTGGATCTCCTAAGATCAGGTCATTGGGGTGATCAACCAGGGTCCTCCTACCCGTGGTCTTACCTGGATGATCATCTTCTGCAGTACCTTGGTGATTATCACCACCTGCAGAAGAGTTTCCCCCTACAGGAGTTCCAACCTCTTCTGGTTCTGCTCCTTGTGAAGACTGCTGCTTCAGAGAACCAGGAGAGGGTCATCATCTGAATCTGAATCTTAATCAAGAACAGGTGGATTGACTTTGATAACTCTGGGTGTAGTCTGATTCTGGGTCTCATCAGAAGAATTAGAATCCACCTTGCACTCAAAAGCAGATTCATAAAAAACAACATGAAGTGTTTCCTCCATACAAAGTGAATTCTTATTAAAAGCTCTAAAAGCTTTACTGGTGCTGGAATATCCCAAAAATATTCCATCAGCCACTTTAGCATCAAAGGTTCTTAATTTAGATTTCCCATTGTCATGGATGAAACACTTACATCCAAAAACATGAAAATATGAAACAGATGGGGTTTTACCTTTCCATACCTCATATGGGGTCTTATTGTGTCTCTGGGCAATCAGGCACCTGTTCTGAGTGTAACAAGCTGTATTGATGGCCTCTGCCCAAAATCTCTGTGGAGTGCTGTACTCTGCCAGAAGTGTTCTTGCAGCTTCTTTGAGAGTCCTATTCCTCCTTTCTGCAACTCCATTTTGTTGAGGTGTTCTGGCAGCAGATGTCTCATGAAAAATCCCATGATCCTTGCAGTAATCTGCAATGTGTGAATTCAAAAACTCTGTTCCTTTGTCACTTCTGATCCTGACAATGCTCTGGTTCTGCTCATTCTGAATCTGCTTGAAGAACTCTGGCAGCTTAGTCACAGTTTCATTTTTCTTAAACAAGAACACTACCCAAGTGTATCTGGAAAAATCATCTACTATTACTAAGGTGTACTTCCTTCCACTGAAACTAAGAGGAGAAACAGGTCCAAACAGGTCCATGTGAAGTAGTTGAAGTACTCTGGTTGTGGTTGTGCTCTGGACATCCTTAAAGGAAGTCTTGGGTTGTTTACCCTTCTGGCATGAACCACAAACCTGATCCTTCTTAAACACTTCATTTGGAAGACCTCGAATGAGACCTTTTCTGGCAATCTTGTTCAATGTCTTGAAGTTAAGATGACACAATCTCTTGTGCCAAATCCAGCTGTTCTCTGCAGATCCTTTAGCAACCAGGCAAGCATTCCTTGGGCAACTGCTAAAATCTGCAAGATAAATGTTACCCTTCCTCAAGCCTATTAGCAAGATATCATTATAATAAGAAGAGAAAACAGTGCATGAATCACTAGAAAACTTCACTGAGTATCCCTTGTCACAGAATTGGGATACTGAAAGCAGATTATGCTTGAGTCATTCTACGTAGTAGACTTCATCTACAGATACTCCATTGAAGGTCAACTTTCCAACTCCTCTGGTGACTCCATAGTTGTTGTCACCAAACATCACTCTTGGTCCATTTAATGGCTTGAAATCTTGGAGATTATCCTTCTGGAAGGTCATGTGCTTGGAAAATCCACTATCAATGTACCAGACATGGTTGCTTGAAAATCCTTTCTCGAATGGACTCTTATCTACCTGCAGAGAAATCAATTAGGTCCCCTACTAGTGCTGGGTCCTGATTGGTTAGTTGCAGGTTTTGTAGGAATCCATAGATAAAGATCATCCCTTGATGGATGAGGAGATCTTATCTTCCTTCCAAATCTATCTACCAGTACATGCCCTCTTACTATGACATATTGAGCTACTGGTCTGATAAGGACACCTTTCCTATAAACAGGTCTGGTGCTTTCTCAAATCTGGCCTTTGGAATGGCCTGCCTTAAAGACATGGTCTTAAAGGTCTGGTTATAAGGGTACATCCTAGAAGAACCATCTCTGGTGTCATAACTACCCAGATCAGTTGGTTTTCTATAGATGGGTCTGGAAGACCTCCTCTGGTTCTGATAATTAGACTTGCTCTGGTGATTATAGTTCCTTTGAGTATACCTATTCTGGAATTGATTCCTCTGAGAAAATTGTCTCTGGGGTACCTGGTTCTGTTGAACATTGTTCCTTCTCTGGTAGGTGTTACTCTGATTGGTATTCCCCTTCCTTGAGTGTTTCCTTTGAGGTCCCCTAATGTGTTTAGGTTCCCTTTGAGGAATTCTCTGGGGTCCTCCAATTTGAGTAATTCCTACTCCTTGGGACTCATTGTTCACAGAACCATCAATCTTTAATGGTTCCCCTTTTTGACACTTATTCTCTAGCATCTTCTCTTCCAGAATAGTCAACTCTTCTGGACCATTTGTTATGTGATTAACAGAGTGATTCCTTTTCCAATCAGGATTGTGAACCACCTTGTAACCATTACCAGTTAAGTCTTTATCATTCCAGATTTCTACCAATTTACCAGCTCTTACAGACTTGTCTTTATTATAGAGGTATTTATGAGTTTTAGTGGTAATTCCAGAATATCCTAAACCACTCTTATCACAAATGCGCTGAGAAGACTCTGATATGATAGATACAACAAATGGTATCTTAGGAGCTTCTCTGGGCATAGGTATCTCCTCTATGTTGTGAGCAACTTGTTTTCCCTTGATAAGAGTCTGATATTTGGCTCTGAGTTCATTGATCTCATCTTCTTGAGAGGTCCTTTCTTTCATGAGTTGATCTACCAGAGTATCTCTTTCTGTGATCTTATCCTGAAGTTCAGAGACTTCTTTGGAATGATCTTTCATGAGTTCTCTGGTGCATTTGTGCTCATGAGAGAGTGATTGAACTTCAGCTCTGAGCCTACCATTCTCTTTCTCAAGTTTTTGACAGAGTTGGACACAATTTTGGAGATCTGATAGCATTTGTTGCATATCAGACTCTCTGGAGTTACCAGATGAATTAGAGGATTCAGTACATTTGGAATTAGATAAAACTAGAGTAGTTTCATTTACCTCAGTGATGTCTGCCATGAGACACACATCATCTGATCCAAAGTCAGAAGAAGAAGAACTGGAACTAGTATCCTCCTCCTCTGCTTCTGCCAGCAGTGCTCTCTTATCTGCATATCTCCTATCTCTCTTGATTCTTTTCTCTTCTCTTTCCCTAGGAGTAAGCTGAGGACAGTCATAACTGTAGTGACCAGTCTTGTTGCATGTGTAGCAGGCATTGTCTCCTCTGGGACTAGGACTTGGCTCTCTCCTCCTCTGGTTGTAGTCTGATCTGGCTGGACTACTTTCTCTCCTCTGGTAGTCAGGTCTGCCAGAGCTACCATCCCTCCTCTGATAATCTGATCTCCCAGAGTTGCCAGGGTTGTCATCTCTCCTCCTCTCTGGAGTTCTGAATCTGGTCTCCCTTGAGTCTCCAGATGTCTTCTCCTTCTCTGCAGGCTTGAAAGAACTCTTCCTGTCTCTGGTAGACTCCTTCCAATGCCTTTTGTACCTGCCATACTTTGAACTCATTTTATCTAATTTATGAGTTAGAAGTGCTACCTGCTCCTTGAGGCTCAAGTCATCTGCAGTATACTCCTTTGGCTTTACATCAGGCTTGAGAGTTGAAGAGAATGCAACTCCTTTCTGGCCAGAAGAGGAAACCTCTTCTGTTTGATCCTCCTCTTGAAGATCAAACTCGTAAGCTTTGAGATCAGACAACAGAAGATGGTGATCCAGAGTGTTGAGATCCTTGTTGTCCTTGATCACGGTGACTTTAATTCTCCACCTGCTTGTTAGTGAACGCAAGATTTTACTATTAATTTCCTTTTCAGAGTAGGTCTTACCTAAGGCACTAGCCTTGTTTAGGAGATTTGTGAGGCGCATGTCCAGCTGGTCTATGGTCTCGTCTGGTTTCATTTTGAACGTATCAAACGAGTGTTGTACAGCCTGGAGCTTGTTATCTTTAATCTTCTCTGTTCCTTCGCAGAGAAGTGCAAGTTTGTCCCACATCTCCTTTGCAGTGACACAGGTTCTGACCTTTTCTATAACCTCCTTGGTGAGAGTGTTGATAATCTCGGTTCTTGCCACCTGGTCCAGGTTATATAGCTTTCTCTCATCATTATCAAGCTCCTCTTTCTTTTTGAGGATTTTCTGCCTGGGGACTCTATCCTCGGCAGCTTTTTGAGCAGCTTCACTTGTTTCTTCTCTGGACTCAGACCTGCCACTATCAATAGGAGTCCAGTAAAATTTAATGGGGCCACTTTCTACCACATCTAACATGCGGTGGTGGATAGCTCCCAGATGATTACTCATCATGAAGCTCCAGTGGCTATAGTCCTCAAATGAGAACTCTGGCAATTTGCGACTCTTATAAGAAGATTTTGCAGACATTTTAAATAAAATTTGGGAAATAACAAGAACTTTAACAAAAGCACTAAGGAGCAATGGATCTGCCCGGTGACCACCAAAAGCTTTACAAAGCAGTGGTCGTTGGACACACTGCTCTGATACCACTTGTTGGTCCCACTAGATAGATTAATTGCGGAAGCCTTTATAGCCAAAATGTCTTTTAGAGAAAATCTTTTTCTAAGAGCACAAATAATAATCAACGGGTATTAAAGAAAGCAATAAATAACACCGTATATATAGTGGTTCGGATCTGAATATCCTACGTCCACTCTCCCTTCTCAAAGGGGTCTCACTATCCAACCAACAAACTCACTAACTACTGGAATTTCCGAAGTACCAGCACCTTCTTACAATCTCTTTAGATCTAACTTCGATCTAAAGACAAACTTACTCCAACCTTATCTAACAAGATGAACAAGTTGAGTATATAAACTCCTTACGAGTAGATGAGTAAATAAGAACAAATGAGTGCAAAAGCGTAGTGATCAAAAGCTTAGAATACTATGTGCGCGTATATAGACTCTCTAGAGCTTTTTCTTGAACTGCACTCTTGTATATATAGAGGGGATTAGGGCTAGCCGTTGGAAGGGCTAATCCAATCAGATCCTCTATATAAGGAAGCTTCAATCAATCAATTCCCTAATTGATTGATTGGGTTGGTGGGATCCTTGGATTGATTATCTTCAAATACTTTCCAATCCTGATCTTGTTGACTTGATTTGAATCACCAACGGTCAATGGCTTCCTCTGCCTAACTCTGATTCTCTCCAGAGAAGGCAGGACCAGACACCAGGCAACCTCGGTGTCTTCTGGTCCTTATCTGGTGAACAACCAGAATACTCAGTAGAATAAGGGGATCAAACTGAGCATCTTTTGTTCCACCAGACTCGTCTGGTCTGGACTCGTCTGGTCTGGGGAAGGTCCTCTGCCTCTGGTCTGATCTCATCTGGTGAAGTCTTCTGGTGGAGTCCTCTGGTGAAGTCCTCTGGTGGGGTCTTCTGGTGACTCTTCTGGTGAAGTCTTCTGGTCTGGCAGTTCCCCCTAGACTAAGTCCTAATCTAGATCATCATCTGGCTAACAGGTCCAGATGGTCCTATTACATCTTCTGGTTTGTTTTAACTCATCAAAACTAACAATTTTTTATCCTAACACATCTTAACTTCAAAACATTGAACAAGATTGCCAGAAAAGGTCTCATTCGAGGTCTTCCAAATGAAGTGTTTAAGAAGGATCAGGTTTGTGGTTCATGCCAGAAGGGTAAACAACCCAAGACTTCCTTTAAGGATGTCCAGAGCACAACCACAACCAGAGTACTTCAACTACTTCACATGGACCTGTTTGGACCTGTTTCTCCTCTTAGTTTCAGTGGAAGGAAGTACACCTTAGTAATAGTAGATGACTTTTCAAGATACACTGGGGTAGTGTTCTTGTTTAAGAAAAATGAAACTATGACTAAGCTGCCAGAGTTCTTCAAGCAGATTCAGAATGAGCAGAACCAGAGCATAGTCAGGATCAGAAGTGACAAAGGAACAGAGTTTTTGAATTCACATATTGCAGATTACTGCAAGGACCATGGGATTTTTCATGAGACATCTGCTGCCAGAACACCTCAACAAAATGGAGTTGCAGAAAGGAGGAATAGGACTCTCAAAGAAGCTGCAAGAACACTTCTGGCAGAGTACAGCACTCCACAGAGATTTTGGGCAGAGGCCATCAATACAGCTTGTTACACTCAGAACAGGTGCCTGATTGCCCAGAGACACAATAAGACCCCATATGAGGTATGGAAAGGTAAAACCCCATCTGTTTCATATTTTCATGTTTTTGGATGTAAGTGTTTCATCCATGACAATGGGAAATCTAAATTAAGAACCTTTGATGCTAAAGTGGCTGATGGAATATTTTTGGGATATTCCAGCACCAGTAAAGCTTTTAGAGTTTTTAATAAGAATTCACTTTGTGTGGAGGAAACACCTCATGTTGTTTTTGATGAATCTACTTTTGAGTTCAAGGTGGATGCTAAGTCTTCTGATGAGACCCAGAATCAGACTACACCCAGAGTTATCAAAGTCAATCCACCTGTTCTTGATTCAGATTCAGATTCAGATGATGACCCATCTCCTGGTTCTCTGAAGCAGCAGCCTTCACAAGGAGCAGAACCAGAAGAGGTTGGAACTCCTGTAGGGGGAAGCTATTCTGCAGGTGGTGATAATCACCAAGGTACTACAGAAGATGATCATCCAGGTAAGACCACGGGTAGGAGGACCCTGGTTGATCACCCCAATGACCTGATCTTAGGAGATCCAACTAAGGGTGTCCAGACTAGGAGAACTATTAACTTAGCTGCCTTATTCAGTTGCTATGTGTCCTTGATTGAGCCCAAGAACATCAAGGAGGCACTGAAAGATTCAAATTGGATTGTTGCTATGCAGGAGGAATTGAATCAATTCACCAGACAGGATGTTTGGGAGCTGGTAGACAGACCAAGACATCAAAAGGTGATAGGCACTAAGTGGGTTTTCAAAAATAAGAAAGATGAGAATGATGTCATTACTAGGAACAAGGCAAGGCTAGTAGCCCAGGGCTATTCTCAGTCTGAAGGAATAGACTATGATGAGACATTTGCTCCTGTTGCCAGACTAGAAGCTATCAGATTGTTCTTAGCATATGCTGCTCACATGAAGTTCAAAGTATACCAGATGGATGTGAAATCTGCCTTTCTTAATGGGATTCTCATTGAGGAAGTGTATGTGGAACAACCTCCTGGTTTTGAACAAGGTGACAAGGTGTTTAAGCTTAAGAAAGCTCTTTATGGGCTGAAGCAAGCACCCAGAGCATGGTATGACACTCTATCTCAATTTCTTCTGGACAATGGTTTTACTAAAGGTAAGATTGATAGGACCTTGTTTAGGAAAGAAGAAGGAAAGGACATCCTTCTGGTCCAAATATATGTTGATGACATCATATTTGGATCCCCTAACAAGAAGCTGTGTGAGAAGTTTGGTGAGCTCATGCAGGGACAGTTTGAGATGTCCATGATGGGAGAATTGAATTACTTTTTGGGTTTGCAGGTTAAGCAATCAGAGAAGGGAATTTTTATTAATCAAGCTAAGTACACCAGAAACATGTTAGAGAAATTTGGAATAGAATCTAGCAAGGCAGCCAAGATCCCTATGATGACAAATTTCAACATGGATCCAGATGAGTCTGGAGAGAGTGTGGACCAGACTCAGTACAGAGCACTTATTGGTTCTCTTTTGTATCTAACTGCAAGCAGACCAGATATTACTTTTGCTGTAGGAGTTTGTGCCAGATTTCAAGCTAATCCCAAGAAAAGTCACTTGGAAGCAGCAAGGAAGATTTGAAATATCTTAAGGGAACTGTGAATTTAGGATTATGGTATCCTGCAGATGACAACTTAGAATTGAGTGGTTATTCGGATTCAGACTATGGTGGGTGCAGAATAGATAGGAAATCTACAAGTGGAACATGCCAATTTTTAGGGAATAAATTGGTATCCTGGTTTTCCAAGAAGCAGACTTCAGTTGCTACATCAACAACAGAAGCAGAGTACATGGCTGCAGGGAGCTGTTGTTCTCAACTACTTTGGATTAGTCAACAGCTTAGGGACTACCAGATTAGAGCCAAGGATATTCCTATTTTCTGTGATAGTAATAGTGCCATAGCCATTACCCAGAATCCAGTTCTTCATACCAGGTGTAAACATGTTGATATAAGGCATCATTTTATCAGAGATCATGTTGAGAAGGGAGATATAAGGATGGAAAAGATTGCAACAGAGAAGCAGAGAGCAGATATTTTAACCAAGCCTTTGGCTGAGACCAGATTCAGAGAGTTAGCTTTTGAGTTAGGTTTGTTGGATCCAGAGACAGATTTGTTTTAGGGGGAACATCAGAGAAGTATCCCTGTTTCATTACTTTTCTTCATATATTTATTTTCTTGAGCTAACATACCTGCAGATTAGATATATCAGAGAAGGCAACAGATGAGGTATGCACCAGGTGACACTTGTCCTAGATGAGGTGCTGAGTCATTTGTCCAAAATCTTCTCTGACCAGAACCAGATGAGCTCCATCAGAGGAGATGTAGCTGTGGCTTCATCTGGTTACAATATCAGGTGACAGGTATGCATTTACTTCTCTGGCCTCTGATCATTGGGATACACTTTTCAAATTAGTAAGTACACTCAAAACCTTTCAACTTCGGAGTGTATTTAAGACTAGGGTATAGGGCCTAGGCAATCATTTCGCTTTTTCTCTTGACAGCCACAAAACCCCTTTATGCCCAGTCCCAATGACTATGCCAACGCACCAGATTAAATCTGTATCTTGCCTTTCATCGTGGCCATCAGATTTAATCACTGTGCAAAATGTCAATCAATGCTAAAATTGATTTTGTTTCCTAAATTGAATTTGAAAAAACACGCGTTCACAATTCATTTAATTTTCAAGCCACGCATATTACTCTATTTAAATCAATTTTGTTTTCAATCTGTCCTTTCACGTTTCTATACTATTCAAACCCTAACCTCTCTCTGCAAAGCATTTTCTCTCTCTCTCTTTCACAGTAATGGCTCCTCCGTGCAACTTCGATCATGTCCTGATGATGAAAAAGCTTAAGACGGAGATGGTGGTGGACTTTTATACCACCAAGAATCCAGTTGTGCTGTCGGTTCTGGAGATGTTCCAGAATGCAGGGGTGGAGAAGTTGATCTCCACTGTTCCCAAGGATTTTCGCACCCTTGACGGTTATGCGGCCCAGTTTCTGGTTCGCATGAAGATTCATGAGGATTACATCTCTTCAAAGATTGGTGAAGATGATTTGGTGTTTTCTAAGCACGATTTCTGCGCCTTGTTCGAGAACATTTCTGCGGTGGGAGTGGATCCGTTGACGTACAAGGAGGATGATATCGTTGGATCATTCAAGATTTTTGCTCGCTCTTCCTACCAAAATATCACAAAGGGCTTTGTGGATAAGCATTTAAGCCAGAAGTTCAAGGTGTTGTTTGATATCGTGGTAAAAGTACTTATGTGTGAGAATCACAGCACAGATGCCATTTTCAATGGTAGGATGTGTGTGATGAGAGCTTTATATGATGGTGTGCAATGTAATTGGGCGGAGTTTTTCTGGGATGTGTTGAGGAAGAACAAACTGAAGGTGAAGAAGGAGCCTTGTCCTTCCAAGCCAGGGGAGTTGTAGTTCTGTTTCACTGCAAATGTCTCTTTGGGGACTAAGTTAACACTTATTCTGGATTCTCTTCTTCCAGAGAAGAAGTGGAGGTCATCTTGGTGCCACAATTATCACAAGTCCAAGATCCTCTTCTCCAAGGATGGTCCTCTCCACGGCCATGCCGACTCTGATGGAGAGCAAGCCATCCCTGCCCCTCCTATTCAATCTATTCCCTCACCTCCTAAGGGGCAGAGAAAGCAGCAGCAGCAACAGAAGACACAGAAGAAAGCTGCTGAAGCAACTGGTTCTTCAACCGTTGCCTTTTCTGGTTCCTCAGAGGAGGACCAGATTCCCCTTCTTGATGTGCTTAAGAAGAAGGGTGATGATAAAGCTGTTAGGAAGGCTGGAGCAGCCAAGAGGAAGCGGCCAGAGGAGGCCAAGAGAGGCTCTGCTAAAAAGTCTAAGATTAGCAGGAATGCCAAGAAAACCCTTATGGTGGATGAGCCATCAGAAGAAGAAGAGGAAGAAGAGGAAGTGCCTCTTGTGAGGAAATCCAAGGCCAAGAGAGCTATTCTTCAAGATCCTGAATCTGGATCTGATCTTGGAGAGGCCTTGGAGAAGGCCATTGATGAGGCCTCCCAGATGATGGAGGATGCTCCAGAGACGGCTATACCTGCTGGTGTTGACCCAGCAGAGGTAAATCCCTCCATTCCATCTTCTTTTCCCATTAATCTTGTTTCCCCTTCTACCTCTCCCCCAGATAACATTCCCCAAACCCCATCTGCCTCTGGTAACCCCACTCTTCCACCAGAGCAGACTATCCCAGATACCCCTATCTTTACACCCTCTACCATTCCTGCTCATACACCTTCTTCCCCACACTCCCAAACACATCTTCCCACTAACCCCTCTCCCCCACCTTCTGTACCAGAGGTACCCTCAACCTCTTCTGGTGCAGAAGTCCCCCCTTCAAACTCTTCCACCTCCCAGATCCCTCCTACACACTCTGTACCAGATATTCCTTCCTCTTCTGGTGCAGAACAACCCCTTCCTACCTCCTCTACTTCACAAAACCCCAACCCTCCCCAAACCCATACAGATCAGGACCCAACCATTGCTATGGCTCTGGGATTCCCTGCCCCTCCCCCCTCCCCAACCTGTTTAACAAGCGATGATAGTGAAGATGAGGAAGCTTCACTTGAGCCTGCTCACTTAGCACCTTCCTCCTCTGCCTCTGGGCCTAAACCCTTTATATTCTCTTCTGATGATATGGGTCCCATTAGGCAGAGTATGAGTGTGAGTGCTCAGCTCTGGCTAAGAGAGCAGTTTCCAATTTTGTTGGAGCACTCACCCCTCCTGGCAGATCTGACTGATACCAAAGTTTGGAGTATGGCTAGACTCCAGGATGTTGAAGATCTCATGCTTCTGCTGGAAGAGATGTCTCCTTCTGCCTTCACTGCGTGGGAGATTGAGCTGAAGAAGAATTTAAACATTCAAAACCCAGCAGAGTTGGAGACACTAGAGGCGGCCAAGGTCTTGATCAGAACCCTCTTAATCCAGAAAGGTGTCATGCTCACTCCAGAGGGCTTCTCCTACAATTTTGGTCCGCATTTCTCATTCCCTCCAGAGTTGTACTCTGATGAGGAGGACTTTGAGATGTCTCCTGCTGTGCTCCAGAAGATGAAGGCTTTCTTCAACGAGCAGATTATGCAGATTGGGCGGTTTTCCAAAGCAATCCAGCATATGGCCCCTGCTATGATTGAGCATCAGATTAGGCATGAGAGGAGAATCTTCCTGAAGCAGCTCAAGTCCTCTCTGGCAGAGGTAAAAGCTTCATTCAAGGCTAATGGCTTGTTTGTCAAGTTAGATGTCATGCACAGCCAGAAGCAGCTCCAGGAGCACGTGCTGGAGCAGTTGAGGCCAGTCTCTGTTCTCAAGGTGGAGATGGCCAGCCAGATGATTCAGACTGCAAAGTTGAAAGACTCCCTCCAGGAGATGTTGGAGAAGCAAGAGAGACTTGTTGCAGAGTCTAAAGCCTATCTGGAGGAAGCCAAGCAGCTGCGTGATCTTCACTCTTCCTCCAACACTGCCTTGCCTGATCTTATAAGGCAGGTAGTGGAGCCCCTCCTTGATGAAGTTAAAAAGGGGGAAGAGAAGGCCAGAACTGATCTGGCGAAGACCACCAATGAGACTCTGTTTAGCCATGGAGCTCGTCTGGACCTGTTGGAGAACACTCTGGCCCAGGCTGAGTTGCAGAAGAAGAAGAAAGAAGAGTTGAAGTCTCTTACTATGGCTAAACAACTTGCTGCAGAAGAAGAGTCATCTGAAGCTGAGCAGGATCCTTCTACCATTCCTGGTCCTGCTAAGAGGAAGATTAGAAAAGTAAAGAAGAGCTTCCTTGAATCTGTTGTTGAAGAAGCAGAGAAGAGATACAAGGAAGAGACTCCAGAAGAGAGGCAAGCCAGAATCAGGAAGAACATAGATGAAGAGCAGAGGCTCAGATATGTTAAGAGGCAGAACAAGAAGGCCAGAGAAGCTGGTATTCCTTCTGGTGCAGGTGGCTCAGGTCAGAAGAGGAAAGCTCCTGTGGAAGTTATGAACATCTTGCCACTCAGGACAGAAGGGTCCTTTGACTCTACTGTGCCGTATCCTCTGATTGAAAGATGGAGAGAAGCCAAGACCCTCTGGTTCATTCAGCATTATATCCAGAGGCCAGCACCAGAAGATGATGAGCTGATCAACAGAACCTTCCATTCTTGGATGCAAGCCTATGATGCAGACTTGTACAAGCAGCTGATGGATTCAACCATTGAGTTCAACCTGGAGGTGACTGCTCCTGAATTTACTTATCTTAACACTCCCATGAATGGGAACCAGGTGGATTGGGCAGAACTGAAGAAGCTTTACAAGACCAAGGTGTTGGTGAATTTCACCCCAACATCTTCTGCAGAGTTGAAGACCGTCCAGGATAGGTTCCTTGACTGGTTTCTTGTCCCTAAAGAGAACAGAAGATATGCCTAGAATAGGACTATGAACTTCAATGTAATCTGTAATTATTTGTCCTCTGATTATTAATGGAAAAATACATATCTTCTTTGTTCTAAAGACAACTCCTTGTTGTCTTATTATTTGCCTGATGAGATCTATTCTAAGGTCTCATCCCTTTATTGTTTTCTTGCTTAAGTTTACTTTTGATCAGTTCTGGTAGTGTTTTAACTCCATTAAAAATGGGGAAATTGTTAGGATAAAAATTGTTAGTTTTGATGAGTTAAAACAAACCAGAAGATGTAATAGGACCATCTGGACCTGTTAGCCAGATGATGATCTAGATTAGGACTTA
The DNA here is from genome assembly GCA_947034835.1 of Ballota nigra. NCBI lineage: Eukaryota > Viridiplantae > Streptophyta > Magnoliopsida > Lamiales > Lamiaceae > Ballota > Ballota nigra. The sequence continues at coordinate 20,711,769 of OX344730.1, forward strand.
GTCTAGGGGGAACTGCCAGACCAGAAGACTTCACCAGAAGAGTCACCAGAGGACTCCACCAGAAGACTTCACCAGAGGAGATCAGACCAGAGGCAGAGGACCTTCCCCAGACCAGACGAGTCCGGACCAGACGAGTCTGGTGGAACAAAAGATGCTCAGTTTGATCCCCTTATTCTACTGAGTATTCTGGTTGTTCACCAGATAAGGACCAGAAGACACCGAGGTTACCTGGTGTCTGGTCCTGCCTTCTCTGGAGAGAATCAGAGTTAGGCAGAGGAAGCTATTGACCGTTGGTGATTCAAATCAAGTCAACAAGATCAGGATTGGAAAGTATTTGAAGATAATCAATCCAAGGATCCCACCAACCCAATCAATCAATTAGGGAATTGATTGATTGAGGCTTCCTTATATAGAGGATCTGATTGGATTAGCCCTTCCAACGGCTAGCCCTAATCCCCTCTATATATACAAGAGTGCAGTTCAAGAAAAAGCTTTAGAGACTCTATACGCGCACATAGCATTCTAAGCTTTTGATCACTACGCATTTGCACTCACTTAGTTCTTAATTACTCATCTACTCGTAAGGAGTTTATATACTCAACCTGTTCATCTTGTTAGATAAGGTTGGAGTAAGTTTGTCTTTAGATCGAAGTTAGATCTAAAGAGATTGTAAGAAGGTGCTGGTACTTCGGAAATTCCAGTGGTCAGTGAGTTTGTTGGTTAATAGTGAGACCCCTTTGATCAAGGGAGAGTGGACGTAGGATATTCAGATCCGAACCACTATATATACGGTCTTATTTATTGCTTTCCTTAATACTTGCTTGTTTATAATTTGTGCTCTTAGAAAAGGATTTCTTCTAAAGAAATATCGGTTAAAAAGGCTTCCGCAATTAATCTATCTAGTGGGACCAACAGTCTGGAATCGAAGGAGTTGAAAAAGAGAAAGAAAAAACTGAGGGTGGTGAGAAAGATGTGGAAATCACTGGAGTTATGAGTGGTCAAATAAAAACAAGCATTCCTGTAAATGATGAATTGGCTGAAAAAACCATAGTTGAAAAGGAGAGTGATGAGAGAAGTAAGATGAGTGAAGAGGAGGGAGTTCCAATGGAGTTAGAAGTTACAGGTAACTTAGGTGGTGAGATTGAGGGAGGAAGAACTAACACTGTCTTAAATGCAGGTACTCAAACTAATGAGATCCCCCCAGTCCAGGTCAACCTAACTCCACTGAGGGATGCAGTGCTTAAACTCCAAGATGAAAGACTTCCTACTCTTGAAACTGAGCTGAGAGATCTTCAAGAAGTTGTCCAAGAGGAGATAGACGAAATGGTCATACTCTCAGACCATGTTGATGAATTGATGGAGTCAACAACTACTTCACTTCAAAATCTAACCCTGAAGGTGCAAGACTCAACTCACATGGTGTCTGACCTAGTTGAAGGCAACTGTGTTCTCATGCTAGAAGGTCTGAAGAACCTGGAGAAGAAGGAGGAAGAAGCCAGAACTCAATTCCTGAAGGACTCAGTAGAGAACGTGTCCATCAACCTAAAGTCTTCTGTTGAAGCTTTCTCAGCCGACCTTATTGGGAAGGTTGAAGGGTTATGGAACCAGAAGATGCAGGAGTTCGAGGCAAAGCACGAAGAACTTGGAGCCAAGCTTGGTGAAGTTCTCAAGAAGGCTGCTGAGGACTTCCCAACTCAGGAAAAGACCAATGTGCTAATTGATGAGAAGCTGGCCCAATTTGTGCAATTTGGTCAAACTGCTGGAGCTGCACTAGAACGAATGGAAGATGAAGTTGACCACTGCTCTACTGAACTTAAAGCCATCGCTCACAATCAGTTGAAGTTAAACATCACTGTGGCTGAGTGCATGATTAATGCCGGAAAGGGGGAAAGAAGGATATCTTCTAAGGAGCTGAAGGCTGATCCAAGGAACAAAATGCAAATCATCCTTGAGACCCCGGAGTTCGAGAGAAGTCAACAAATCAAAAGCACCATCAAGAAAGTTAATGCTGAGGCCCAGAAGCTGGCTGAAGAAAAGAAGGGCAAGGAGACAACATCAGAAGACCTCACAAAGTTCAAGGAAGCTCATCTGAAGGAGAAGGAAGAGAGAGCTGCAAAGAAGGGGAAACCTGCCAAGAGAAAGGCAACTGATGTACTCTCAGTAGAGGTAGCTAAAAAGACAAGAACCTCAGGGAGGTTGGCAGCTAAGTCCACAACCTCTACTGATGAAGTTGAGGTACTTCCCATTCTTAACCCTGATCCTTTATCTTCTAAAATTTCCAAGTCTGCACCCACCCGAGTCACGGAGCTCACTGAGCTAATCAAAGAAGCTGGAGGAATAAACGAGAGAGCAAGGAAGCTAACTGCCCAACAGCAGGAGAGGAGAGATAAGGTGGTTGGGAAGATGGAAACCATTGCAGAACTGGCTGAGAGGAAGAAGCAGGAGAGGTTAGCCACTTTTGACAAAACTACTTCTAAGAAATTCAGAAGTGGTTATCTAAAGTGGGCTGCCAAACTGAAGAAAGACAAGATCACTCCGTCTCAGAACAGATTCCCTCACCATGATGCCTGGGTTCCTAAGAAGCTCAATGATGCTTGGGAGATTGCTAAAAGGGAATTCGTTTATTCCTTTTATGTCAGTGGAGAGTTAGGAAGGGACAATGCACAAGAAGTCTTCAACTCATGGTTGTTTGATGCCTATCCCAAACTCTATCCCGAGATCAGTGGTGCTTGGAATGATGCCTTCCCTGATCATGCTCTGAAGGCCCCTGAGCCAATCACCTACTGGCCTCCTCAAGATGCAACATGTGCTGTTGATAGAGAAAGGATCACTGAAGAGTGGACATCCTTATGCGAGCATCTTGGTCTCAGAGGACATTCGAAGGAGATGATGGAGAGGAAGAATGAGCTGAAGATCAGAGTCTTTAAGCAATATGGACTTGAACCTCTTTTTGAGTCCATCTGAGAAAGTTGTATCTTTTGTTGGGCATTTATTTTTAAGTCCCAGGTGTGTTTAAGTTTCAAACTTTTTGAGAGTTGACTTCATGTAATTTGTACTTCATCATTTTTTTTCAATGAAATGAACTCTGCTGATGTTTGCCCAAGATAATATCTCATTATCATTTAGGCTTATGTACTTGAATGTTTTTTACTTACAAAATATGTGAACCTTGAATGTCATCTGAAGAACCTCATCTGAAAGAAGATATGTAATAAGATAGGTTCCGGCATAATCAAAAAGGGGGAAATTGTTGGGAAAATGTATAAGACTTGTTTTGATTAGATGCCAACATGTCCCTCCTAAGTTGTTTTGTAAGTAAATTATTCAGTAGAGTTAGAGTTTAAATTAAACAGTTCTAAGTGTTAAGAACTGGAGTACAGTTAGTAATAACTAGAGTGTATTTTAGTATGTAGTCCGCTGAGATGAAGTCCGCTGAAGAATAAGTGATCTGAGAAAGAAGTCGAAGTCTTGAATGTTTTCTAAGTGCATTCTCACTAAAACTAAATCTATCAGTAGAGGACGAAGGTCCACTGATAAAGAAACTAACAAAGTACATTTAATGCTAAACATATTTAAAGCTGTTAGTTAATCTGGTTGGAACAAGGCAAAATGAATTTCAGTGAAGCTTACAATAAATGAAGGAATAAGAAGGTTCTCTCAGAGGAGTCCCACCTTAAAGCAAGACAAGAATCTGGGCATACAGACTTAAGGTCCAATGAGAAGATGACACGTCAGTGTACTTTACTGACAGCCGACCTACCCCAGCCTGACAAATACCAAAAGTCTTTCTTCTATCAATCTACAGAAAGTTGGTGAACAAGCATGGTTTTGCAGCCGTTTCTTGACAAGACTTAAAGCTTCAAAAAGAGCCGTTTGAACCAATCAGATACAAGAAGACTTACTTGAGAAGATTCAAATCCAACGGGAAGATTTTCAAGGAAGCCTATAAATACAGAAGGACGTGCACATTTACAAGCACGGGAAACTCACAAGATCAAAGCTATCTCTACATTCATAACCATCTAGAAGCACTCGAAATTATCATTGTTTCCCAAGTGTTTCAAAGTTGTAGAGAGCCTAACAAACCTTCTGTAACCAAGCTTAAAAGCTATATCCAAATCTTAGAAAGAGATAATCCAATCCTAAGCATTGAGCTAAACTTGTAAGGATTATCTCAAAATAGTTGGAACCAAAACCCTACTCAAAACCCTACTCAGTGTTTAGGTTGAGAGCTAGTGTTAAGTGGTGTTAGTAAGCTGATTGTTGTATCAGTCTGAAAGCTGGTTTGTTTTGGGAACTAGGACCTGGAATTTCCTAGTGATCAATCATCCTAAGAGAGGAAAAGTTGATCAGTGCACCTTGGCACTATAACACAAGGAATTCCAAGTGAAAGGAATTCTCCTGTTTGATCAGGCCAGTGGACGTAGGAGATTTATCTCTGAACCACTTTACATCTTGTGTACTTACATTCTGCTATTTCATAAGTGTGTGTTAATCTCAAGTTTATCAAAGTAAAACGAGTTTTCTAAAGGGCTCACTAATCCGCATCTGAAAGCTAATTAGATAGTAGTTCAACTGAAATTCTTGTGCTATCAGTGGAGGTATTATCTCAGTAAGCTTTCACAGAGTAACTCTCAGCAGACCTCAAGTCCACTGACGAGCTATTGTCTTAAGTAACCTGATAAGTTTTGAAGAAGTTTTAATTTGTAACCACAGGTGTATTCCCCCCCCATACACCTGTTTACTCGTTTCGGGACCAACAATCAGTAAATAGTCCATGGCCATTCACAAAATGGGGGGTAGACATCATAGGACCTTTCCCGACTGGAAAGGGGAATGTAAGATTTGTGGTAGTGGCCGTGGACTATTACACAAAATGGGAAGAAGCAGAGGCACTTGTGACAATTACACAAGAAAAAATGATCAGTTTCATATGGAAAAGTATCGTATGCCGATTCGGAGTCCTACAAGCAATTCTAACGGACAATGGACGACAGTTCGAAGGCAAGAAAATAAGAGACTTTTGCAAGAAATGGGGAATCAAGAAACATTTCTCGACTTCATATCATCCTCAGTCCAACGGTCAGGTAGAAGCAGTCAATAAGATAATCAAACACATTTTGAAAATCCGATTGGTGGACAAAAAAGGAAAATAGTCGGAAGAGCTACCAGAGGTGCTATGGGCATATCGAGTATCATATAGAACAAGCACCGGAGAAACTCCATTCACCATGACATTTGGCACCGAAGCAGTAATACTAGTGGAGCTAAAGGTGCCAACAGAGCGGACAACAATGTTTGACGAACAGTCAAACAACATAGCCCTAGCTGCAGAAATGGATCTGATTGATGAAAAAAGGATTTCAGCCGAAATGAAAAATGCGATCTATAAGAAAAGAATCGCAAAATATTACAATTCGCAAGTCAAGATCAGGGATTTTGAAGTTGGAGATCTCGTACTCCGGAAAATCTTGGGATCATCACCAGGAGTATTTGGAACGACTTGAGGGCCCACTCAGGATAACGCACAAATGGCACAATGACACATATGACTTAGAAGACATGGAAGGCAATTCGGCCCAATACTCCTGGAATGCGGCCTTGTTGAAGAAGTATTATCAATAAACAAAAAGTATACGCTAAATTAAGTTCAGATTTCATATTACGTTGTAAGGTGTAGATTTAGTGGTTGTAAATTTGATGTAAAATTTCAATTTTTTTTGAAGTTTTATAAATAGATGTTCATGTAAAGTTAAGAAAAACAAGATTGTTTAGTAAGGTTTTTTAGATAAGTGTTATATTTATAGAAATAGGAACAAGTACATGTAAACTCAGCTGTTCGCTCCACGAAGTTTAGTTGTTCACCTAAAAGCAGAAAGCATTAAAATGCAAGCTCAACAGGGGGCGAACAACAAATTAAACTGCAAAATATAAGGCCAAATTCCATTAAGGGTCATAAGGCCCAATCAATTAAGGTCAAGTTCCTTAAGGAACAATGAAGACCTATTTAAAATGTTATGCGTAGGATCAACAAATACTTTACTCTTGGAAATAAGGGGAGAAGTATTTAAGTTGCAAAGCATAACTAGGTGGACGAACAACTGCGCATTCAGCGAACAGGCAAAAAAACAAAGAAATTTTACAAGTAAAGGAAGCACAAGTCATTTCATTTCATAAAAGTGAAGAAATACAGCTGGAAAGGAAGATTACAAAACAAGCCCATTACATACTAAAAACAAAAAAGAAATCTTCATCTTCAAGAAACAGGAGGAACGTCGGAAGCATCTGGAATTGGGGGTACAACTTCAGCAGTGGTCGCCTTGGGACGTTGTTGGTCGTCTATTGCGGTAGAAGTGCTAGCTCCGTCAATGGGAGTGAGAGGAAGTGAACTAAGGCCACCAAAGACCTCGGCCTCTTTACTTGGCTCCTCGCCAGAAAATCGGGGGGCAATAACTTGAACATCCTCCCCAAAGATGTCCAAGGGCACTCCCATCTCCCCAAGATTGGCCACGGGAATGGCAAATCCGATACTGACAGGGTTATCTTTGACATAATCAGTGAAGTCCTTCTTTACCATGGCTAACACATCCTTCCCATGGTCCAGGGCGAACTTCACAGATCTTATGCTCTCTGCATAGGCACACACATAACCGAAGTTAGTGTTATCGGCCACGTCTTGAGCATATACATCGTAGGCGACCATGGCGGATTTTTCCTGCTGCAAGCGAGCAACGTCAGCTTGTAGTTGCTCCACGTGGGCGACCAGGCCTGTATTCTCTCCCTCCAACACCTTGACTCGCTCGTCGGCCAAACTCAGCTCGAGCATCATCTTTTCAGATTGATTCAAAGCTAATTGCTCGCTGTCAAGAGTAGCTTTCAGTTTTTACTCCAAATCCTCTTTGGTCTTAGCATGCTTGGCCCGTTCCTTGGCCAACTCATCGTCTTTCTTCTTCAAAGCAGCCACCTTCTCCGCCTCGAAATTATCTATCTTGCGATCAAGACCTCGGTTAGTTCTCTCCAAGATCACGATCTGGTTAAGAAGTTTCTGAGCCATGACGGCTTGGTGGCTGGCGTTGTAGGCGATCAAGCGAGCTTTGTCACTGGCATTCTGCTCTTGGATAATTCCTTCACAAACTTTAGTCCAAGAACGAGGAACCATTTCAGTTGCTCGCCTCACATGCGAGTCTGGTATATCCATGTTAGACGGAGGAGATTTCACACAGCTAAGCTGGTGGAGTACATCTGTGTGCCCATGGCTCTTCAGGTTTGTACCTATTATGGAAATAATAACAAAGTTGGAAAAATATTGAAGGAAGAATGAGCGATCAAAGTAAGCAGACAAAAAGAGGCATACTCTCTTAGCTCGATGGGGTCGTAACCAAGATACGAGCGGTAAGGAGAAGGACGTTTCCTCTTGCTCGCCAGAACATCCGCAATAGCCTGTTGCTCGCTTACTACTTCCAAGGAGGTGGATTTTGAAACGGGAGAATGAGGGGCCCGACTACTCGTCTCTATCGATTGTTTCGAGCGTTTGGTTGCTCGCTCCACCCCTCCCTCATCGCCGCGACCGTCTCCGTGGGGAGCCTTCTTCTTTTCTTTTTCTCTCTCTTTCTTATTTTCCTTCCCCATCCCCCGGGGAGAAGAGGTAGATTTTGAAGCTCCCTTGGAGCGAACAGTAGGGCCTCGAGGGTGAGGATGAGGTGCTGGGTCTTCTCCAGCTCGAAGATGGATAAGTGAAAGAGGAGGATCCTGTTTCTTTCTGGTCGGCTCTTCAACAGCCATTTGCTTCATACGTGCGGCGAGGAGATGGTACAATTCAGGAATAGTTAGGATAGCAACAGTCACCCGTTGATCTATCAAACAAAAGTACAAGGGATTAAAACGAGCGACCAAACAAGCAAAGGAGTAAAAGTTACTAAGTGTGTGGTTACCCTCTAGGATGTTCGCCTGAGCTTCCAGGTGATGAGGACTCGTGAATAATTGAGCAATTTTACGATAATGGGCTTCTGATAAATGAGAAATCTCGCGATCAGTAGGGTTTCAAAGTACTATCAAAGCCAAAGTATACAGGAATTCTTCGCTCAAATCTGGATGTCCCCACTTCAGTATTTTTAGACCTGCAAAATAACAAAAAAGAGAAAATTAATATTAGTTCCACTTGATCCATGGAAAGAAAAAAGGGAGCCTACGTTTTACTACGCCAAAATGCTCTGGTGAATTTATGCGCGCCTGGTCGCCAGAAAAATCCGCTGATGCTCGCCAGTCCTCTCCAATGAAGAAGAATTGGTTATGCCAACTCTTCACTTTGTTAGGGACTTCCTCAATCAATTTCACCCCACTCCTCGCCTTGATGTAGTACCATCCCACACCCTCCTCTTTGCAGGCAGATATGACCATGGCATAGTGGATCTCAACCGTGCTAATCTTATTCTTATAGCCTTCAAGGCCGAATAAAGTCATGAGAGCGAGCAAGTTACTCTGCCCGTTTGGCGTGATTTACGTGATCGCAAATTGATATCTTCAAGGAAGTGACCAATAATGGGATGAAGCGGGAGCGGAAAACCCGTATTCAGTATATCCAAATTGATCGCGGTGCATCCAGGTGGTGGGCGATCAGCAGTTTCTCCCGGTCTGGGGGCATATAAGAAAATATTATATGGAATCTTGTAATGAGAGCGGATACTATCTAAATCGTCTTCCGTGATCAAGTTTGAAATCCTGCTCGCTGTGAAACTGTTCTCTTGAGCGGCCATGATCACACAAGAATAGATGGGGAACGCCTTTGAGTAGCGAGCAATATATTCTGCCCATTCACTACGACAAGCAACTCCTTCCGGGATCTGTGACTCAGGAGTCGCTTTAGAGATAGGAAAGCCTATTTCTCTAAAAAATTCCTAAGTCACAGACAGCTTTGGTCACTCCTCTACAAGTTGGTCGCTCTCCACTTCAATTTCAGCAGCCACTTCCTCCGAATCCTCTCGTAAATCAGAGGAGGTACTTTCCCCCACATCAGGGCGACCAATTGGTCGCTCCACATCCTCCTCGTCCGAGCTGTCCACAGCATACGCCTCCACGGAGTGAACAACTGAGGAGGCTTCGGAGCCCGTTTCCTCGTCCACAGGGAGAGTCCCAGGGTTTTGAGCAAGGGCCTGGCGAATAGATCGACGGGGAATCGAAGAGACATCTTCCTCCATTGGTCGTTTTCTGGATTTCGGGGAAAAACTTCCAGAGAAGGAGTTCCACTCGACGATTGAGATGTCATTCGAAGAGAGAGAAAGGTTTTTGGCAAAATCAAATTGGAAAGGGAGAAGAGAAGACGCAATTGAATAAAAGCAGCGTTCTTAGAAGAAATCGACGAAAGTGAGGCAGCGGCGCTGGGGAAAGTGCGGCGGCAGAAGATAGGGAATCCGATAGAAGATTTGAGGGAAAATAAAGAAGCACAAATACAGTGTGAAAACAAGGATTGAAGACAAAATTAAAGTTAGAGACAAGGAATTACCTTGATTATGTGCGAAGTTCGTCAAAGAAATCGGTGGAAAAGGACGAAATCAAGAGGAAAAAGCTTCGGAATGACTTCAATGGCGGAAATGTGCAAAAATTTAGAAAGAAAAAATGAAGAAAAAGAAGATGAAATATTTATAGAGTAAGGAAGCGGGGGCGAAAATGAGATTTTTCGAAAATTTATGAGACCCTATTTGTAAATATAGGGACACGCATGGGCAGCAGATGACGTCATCGCCGCCCACATCGATTCGTGTCCTGAGATCCTCAAGAACCCAACCGTTGGATATTCACGGGAGAGACTTTGTTGGTTGCCTTTATCTTAATTGATCGCTGAAATTTCCCGCTCAAGAGAATTCAAAAATTTACTGCCCGCCTCAACGCAAGTACCATCTCCATCAAATTATGACTTGCCCTTAATTAGTTGATTAACCATCCTAACAAAGGACAAGTCAGGGGGCAAATGTTGATAGGCGACCAGTCGAACAACAGGATTAAGGATTAAAATTACAAACAATAATTATGTTATACTAATATTGATCAAGGAGAAGGAAGAGAGAAGCGAACAATTGAGTACAGATTGTGATTAATTGTAAAGGCGGCGAACAGCTGGTTAAAGCATAAAAAAATATTCGAGGGACCAGGAGTGCGAAAGTTAGAATAAGCAAAGAGAACAGCTCATAAATGAGGCCACACGTACCCACCACAAAGGCGAACAAGCGAGCAACATGACACCTCGGAAGACAACTCAGAACTCCACTAATTAGGCATTTCATTAGAAATGAACAAGTGTATTAACACTTGTCATTGTATAAAATGTAATAGCTTAGGAGTTAAACAAGTGGCTAAACACTTGGCAACATATAAACCAAAGGGCTAAGAGGATGACACCTCATGCTTGCTTGTAAGTCTATAAATACCCCTTCATGCAAGGGCAAGAGGGGGTTCCATTATTAAAAAACACACCAAAACTCTTGCAAATTTCTTTCTCATTTATTACTTAGCTAAATTCATGATTCATTGATCTTGTTTGATGATCTTGCTTAAAGAAAACAACCACTAATCACTTGGATTAGAAAATGTCATCAACACTAACAAACAATCAAGTAATCAAGCGCTCAAGCAAATTTTCTTTGAGCATTGTTATACACACAAAGAAACCTTCTTAGTTTTCTTTAAGTTTAGTGTTCTAGATCTGTTTCCATAAGTTTACACACGTATATTCAAAGTT